>CM051834.1:65718710-66938350 GCA_028451465.1 Erethizon dorsatum
GCCTTGAGATATAGTTTCAAAACATCGAGGCCCTCTGCTGTACCGAAGTCCCAGTCTGAACAGGTGGAGGGGAAGGCTGTGCTCACCCAAGCAGCGGGGTCAGCAACAGAGTCTGCAGTTCTAGTCTTCATCCAGGTTCATCCCCCTCATAAATATGAGTGCACTCTTCAGTGCTGAAAAGGGTCAGAAGAATTTGCTGGCAATCTTCCCAGGGGGGCTGATGTGTCCGGAAGATCAAAGTCAGGAGATTAATCATGGCTTGGGGCTTTTCCGAGTAGGAGGGGGTGTGATGTTTCCAGTTGAGGAGATCAGTGGAGCTGAAAGGCTGATATTACAAAGTGGGTTACTGACTTGGTCCCCTCTGGCTGCCGGGATATCCTCGGAGAGGCATCTGGAGATGTGCTGAGCGGAACTTGTGCCTGACTGGACTTGGTTCAGGGGGCCCTCAGGGACAAGGCTGAGTCAGGGGTTGTGCAAAGGGCAAAGACAGAGCTGGCTGAGGTGCGGGAAGTGCCTGGGGTGGGGACAGAGCTGTAGAGTCTGGGAAAACAGCCTGCAGCGAACATCAGGGTGGTGCATTTGGTGGCAGATACAGGTTGTCACCCATATACCGTGGCAGAAAATCCTTGTCAGGACTTTCAGGCAGGATGGGATAAATCTTTCTAGCCTTTTTGTTTTTTATTTCTCTAGGGGATTGGTGTTCTGCTTTTATTACCAAGAGAGTTCCCTTCTCCTGGCAAGCACAAGCTCGAAGCCAAGGTGGTAGATAATGACATACATTCAGTGAGCTATCAATATAGGGGAACTGATCCGGACTATTTTCAGTGATCTGGTTTCAAACTTGGCAAACAGTTTCTACGTTCAGAGTGCCTTCTGGTGGCCAAGCAGGATGTAGGCACAGCCATTCAGTTTTGCAAAATGTGCAGAGGCGCTTTGGTTTCAGTTTCTCCCTGTAGTCTCCTGCAAAACCTTTCTTGAAGTTTTTTACCGTGCACTTCAGGGGAGTCAGCTTACTCTGACTAGCGCCACACTGTCTGGCTCCCTGTAGTGTGTGTGTAGTGCCCTTGCACCGAGTCCTCACAGACAAAGGGTGGGAGTCCCTCAGAGAGAGACCATTCACGTGCCCGCCTGGCCACGCCCCTTGGGACTTAGGGGACTTAGGTGCAACTTAGCTAAGGAGAGTGCGAGGCCTCTGTATGCTGTATGTTGATCACCATGGAAACACAAGTGAGGGCCCAGTCTAGCACGGTGACCAGTGCTTCCCAGTCTCGCTGCACAGACTGAGCAGCCTGGTGCTTACGCTGTCCGATCTCGCTCAATCTACACACTCACAGGCATACAGAGGTTAAATGCATTCCCGCCCCCAGTCTCTGGGGCGATTCTGACTAAATCCGAAACAGAATCAGACTGTCCTGGCTAACGCAGGCAAGTGCCTTTGTCATCTCACATTGGAGACGGAAACAAACAGGCTGACAGGCTAGCTAATGGACGTCCCTGGGGCAATCCTACCTTATCCATTCATCGGTAACTTTGTTGCGTTCCATGTCCTCTTAGGGTCTGATGAGGTCACTGCTGCCACACAGGGGCTTTCACTCCTTGACTGCTAAGGAGACTCTGAGAAAAATACGGGAGGGTGTCTTCTCATCTGCAGTTTGGAGAGCAAGTCCCCGATAGCTGGCAGTGACCAAATGGTCAGCACAGTGTCTCCCGGGCAAGGCCACAGTAAAATGCTATGGAATTCAGAAACAGACCAGACGAAAGACACGGCATCAGAGGAACTATTACGCTAGTGGGCTGATGGGAGTCTCAGTTCCACATCACCACCCCGTCTTGAGGTTAAACAGTTGCTTATATAGGTTGTTAGCAGTAAATACAAAAGGCTGATGACAGGATACCCTAGAGTTGGCTACATATCGTCTTGTCATACGTTGCTAGGCAGGTTTCGTTCAGCCAAGTTAATTGGCGCTTTCCATCCTATAAGAGGGAGGTCAAGGCTAGGGTGAGCAGAAGGAATCAATCACTGTCTTAGACTGAGTGGAGCTGTCTTAGAGCGATAACTCCCTGAAACCTTGGAATGGGTTAACACAACAAGATGTACTTTGAGGTGTATTTTATCTTTTATGCTGCAGCTGGTGTTGGAATGTCAAGGCTAGCTGAGCTTTGCCATGTTTTAATTATGGGAGGAGTCTGGACCTGCCTTTCTTTGTCTTTGAGTATAGTGGCAGACTTCAAAGGTTTTTAAATTCTCTTTACATTTTTAATTTCCCTGACAGAATCCTTTTTATCAATGTGGCTGCAAGTGCATTAAGTATGAAAACCCCCTTGTCAGTCCAAACCACTGGGCAATATGGCACACGGATGCAAAATAAAGACAGAGAAAAGTTCTGCAGTTGAGGAGCTCTGCAATGACCCAATGTTCTCTGTGGAACAAAAGGCCTCGTGTCCGAAGCTCACGGCTTTTATTGATATCAGTCAGGGAGGTGGGTGGGGGTCGAGGCAGAGTGCTAGGAAAAAGAAACTTTGCAGGCATGGCTGTCATGTAAAACAGGCTAGGCACAGAGGCCTCAATTAGCAATGCGCAGATAGTTTCGATGTATGCAAGGCTGGCCCCTTTACTGCCAGGAAGGTGTAATTCTTCCTGAATCCCATGGCCTCAGCTGAGATGGTGTCTCATGTCTTAGCCCCGGAATCTCACAGGCTCTTGCTGGAGCCTCCATTCCAGCCGTCAACATGGAGGCTGTTCTCGTCTGCCTGTTGCTTTGCTATTAATGAGACCACCGGTGCCTCAGCCAGACTCCTTATCATTCTTATAGCCAATCAGGGGAACATCTGTTTCAATACAGCCAGCTCTGCATGTCTCAGTGCACAGGGTTGAAGGAGAGGTCAGGGACAGATTGAGGCAAGGGCTTCGTTTCTCAGGAGAGAGCAGCGTGGTAGTCTCCCACATGGCATTTACAACAGCCTGGTCAGAGCTGTGAGGAAAGTACAGCAGTTGACAAGCCACTCAGTCTCTTTCCTTGTACTCAGCATTTTGGGGATAACAGTTACCATTGGCGTTACTACAGCAGGACCATTAGGCTCTCCTCGCTGTCTCCCCCAAATATGCTTCAAACTTCATTTCAGCACAAAGAATAACATAAGCCAAAGAAGGCTCTCATGCTAACAGTCTTGGCTTGGAATACGCTGGTGTGGTGAGGAGTTCACCTCACTGTATGCTAGGAGACCTGTATTCTTGGGGAACACAAATGCACTTAACATCCGAAGAAGCCAGCGGTAACTAGCGCCACGGCGACATACAAGACCTGACGCAGTGACACAGCTTCTACTTTCAAGAGGAAGTGAGGGCCAGTGAGATAGCTCAGCGGCATAAGCACCTGCCTGGCAAGCGTGAGGTCCTGAGTTCGACTCTTGCTACCCACATAAAGGAAAAAAAGGGCCAGTGATATCGCTCAGTGGCACAAGTGCCTGCTGGCAAGCACAAGGTCCTGAGTTCAACTCCCGGTACCCACATTAAAAAAAAAAAAAGAGGAAGTGAAACTCTGTGACAGGTCTGCGTAGGCCAGAGGCAGACCTGGTTTTAAGCAGCATGATCGAGCAATGCTGGGTTTCTAGTTCATGACACCAAACGCAAATGCCTAAATTTACGTCGACCATTTTATATGTGCGTGTTACATGAATGGACACGTACTGGTTACTGTGCATGTATTAAGCATATATGCTTTTAAGTCTATGAACTTATCAGTATTTAGAAAAATCTCAGGCTCTCAGCACATCCACTCCTCAGTGGACACGCGTCTCCAGTCCCAAATGCAAGGCAATTAAATATAGTATAAGCTAACATAAAAGTTGTTCATCGAGCAAGAGTATAAATTGATGTTCTTGATAAAAGGACTTTACAGCTAACTGAAACTTAAATAAATGCTGCCTCTATTAAGGCACAGTTCCTTAAGTAGTCAAAAGTCTAACCCTGAATCAAAACACAAGAAAGAATCTTGGTAAAACATGAAATCCTTGTTCTTTAAGTAGGTTTTATAAATATAATTATGAGCTGACCTGTGTATTAAGAAAGCCTCATGACTTTGGACAGTCGAATTTTCCTTCCATAGTAATGTATTGCATTTTCCTTTCAGAGAACCCTTCAAATAGCACTTTTAATTAATTATGATCAGTTTAGTCACATGTGCAAGAATTTGAAAGATAATGTTTGTGTTTTACAAACCCTTTACAACCTGTTCAGATATTTTACTAGCTGTAAAAATCCAGTCATTTATGACAAAGGAAAAGAATGTTTACCATGCAAGTCCTTTCTCATCCAAGACATTTGTGTAAATGAAAGCAGTGGCGAGAAGGGGCAGAGTGAGGCGGCCAGTCTTACGGTCCACGCTCGGGTCCATGAGCGCAGCCCAGGCCCTCGCTGTGGTGGGATCCGTGCGTCGTGTTGGTGTCTGCTGGACGTGGGGAGGCAAGGGCCTGACAGGACAGGTCCACAGCCACAAAAGAGGGTAAAATGCGGTAGGAGAGGGGAGAGAGCACGCCTTCCGTGGAGGAAGCTTCACGCTGCCTCAGGTCTCCGGAGAGGGAGTCGCGGTCCCTGGGCAGCTGGTAGCTTTGAGCCTGAGTGAAGCTGACTCGCTGGAAGAGGCGGACACAGATAACAAGAACACTTGCTTTATGGGGAAATCATGAACTCTTCCTTTTTGGAAGCTGGTGCAGCACATAGAGCGAAAACGTGGGGACATGGGGCTGTCCCGACTGTCCGAGGGGTCCCTCGGGCCAGATACTTCTGCCTCTCAGAGGTCGCCTGGGCGTCGGTGGCTGCTGAGGGCGGCTCGCGGTGGCCTGCTCGGGGCCCTGTCCTCTGCGCGGCGTGGGCAGGACTGTCCTCCGCAGCCAGCACAAGGCCTGCCTCACGGACAGAGAGGCCGCGCTCCGTGGCTTGGGCGAGTTGTCCTCCGGCCGCACCGAGGAGGCCCAGGGCTCTGTGCTGCCTGAGCCGTGGCTGCCACTCGCCCGGCCTGCAGAGAGGAGGAGAGCGAGTTTGAGACCCGGCGTGTCAACAGCGAGGGAGTCATCTCCACTCCTTTATCCAGAAAGAGCCCAGCTTCAGTGCAGTGCAGCACTGAGAAATACTGAAAACACGCCCACTGTCTCATCAGGACAAGCCCTGCTCCTTGTCTCTGCCCCTCTCCCCCATGCCCCTTGGCATTTTCTGCCTCTCCTCCCTGAGTCCTTCCCTTGCTGCCTGCCTTCACCTCCTGTGGATCTTGTCCACCCCCCAGGGTCCAGCCCCATGTCACAGCAGGTCACTCCCTGCTCCGTGCTGTCCCCTGCACCCTGGCCTGCCCTTGCTCTCTGAGAGGCAGCTCTGCTCACCTCCACCCACTGCTGTCTGTCACGTTTTGCAGGCAGCTCTGGGGATGGGGCGACCTCTGTCCTTTCTGATGGTTTGCACGTGGGTGAGTCTGGACACGCCTGCGGTCCCTGCCAAATGACCTGAGCCAGGGGTGCAGGGGAATAGCTGCTTGGCCAGTGGTCTTCAACCATAGTAACTTGGAAGAAATCCCAGCAGTCACCTTTCTCCTTTCTCTGAATTTTTGTGTGATTTTCTTTGTCAGTGTTTTGATTTTTACTGTCAGCCTTTAGGGTTTCTTCATCATCCATGTGAACACCCTGAAATGTCTGCAGCACTTTCACGAGGCCATCCAGTTTGTCCTCGGGAAGTTTTGTTTCATCTTTGGGGCACCAGTCCGGCAACCCCTTCCCTCCACGTAAATTTTCGTGAGCAGTTGGCTCTTCACAGTCATTGTCGTCAGCCCAGGCCACAGCGATACCCAGTTTGTAGATCTGCTGCGGGTCTTCCTGCAGGAGCTTTTGTAGGCTGGGCCTTCTCCTCTTCCCTTCAGGCCCCCAAGTGCCTTGGATAGGAGGGATGAGGTCGCCTGAGGAGCACACACTGGGAGTCGCGTTTTCCGGCGGGCTCATGTCCTCACAGGATGAGGGGTCTGCATGGGGGAAGCGGTCCCCAGAGAGGCTCAGTGTGGATTTGGTTTGTGAATCGCAGCCCTCTGTGTCAGAGGGGTCCCCACTATGGGGCGAGGATGCCATGGAATCGAAGAGCCAATATGAGAGTCCGTCAACACAGGAAGCTTCCAAAGGGGGAAAAAATGGGAGATATGGGGGAGAAGATTCACTGCCAACTCCTGGAGTATAAACAGGAGATGTAAGAGGCTCTTCAGCTCCCAAGGCTCTGTGGCTAATGGTCAGGTAGGTCATAATCCGTCCTCTGTGACTGTTGGTTACCATGGCAATATCCAGACCAGAACCCCAGACAGTAGGAGTAGTGAGAAAAGGCATAGGAAACCACAGGCTCTGTCCCCCTTCCTTCCAGAACACTGTGACACACACTGTGCGGGCCGAAGAGTCCCGCTTGAGGCCGGAAGAACAGTGCCGCAGGGCGGGGGTTACTCTCCTCTCGTCCTGGGTGTCTGAGATCGTTCCCGTCCTCAGGGAACTGAGACCCTCTTTGGGGAGATCCTCAGAAACAGCCTGGTCTAAAACTTGTGTCCTGACGATATAGGATAAATATAACTCCCAACTTGCTAGATGTCAGATGTGTTGAGTTTGTATCCCCTGAAATCAAAGAATGCTTTCCAAAGGACAAAGGGAGTTAAGACTAGGAAAGGTTTACTGGGGACAGGGAAGAGCTCCCGAGAGACAGGAGGGGTCGTAGAAGCGGATTGCCACTTCCGAGCCCTTTGTGGGGTAACTCATGCAGCAGAGTCACTAATGCAGGTACAGCATGGGTCTAACCATAATCAACCTATAGGATTACAAGTACAGGCGCTTAGCTAATACTGATCCAGTAGGGAAGTGGGACACATAGCAAGGGCATATGGATGGCATCGTTAACCTTGGCTTATCTGTGACTTCTAAATCCAGAATGTTTTGGGGACAAGATGGGTCCAGGTGTCTGGTGTATATCTGGATTTAATGGGCTGGGTGGTACCAATTACAATATAATCTCAAATTTCCATTCATCCTTCAGGGAAGTATGCAAGTCTGGCCATTGTGATTTTAATCTTGGCCTTGCCTTGTTTAGATGGGCCTCCAGCCACACTTCTGTTGTCTCTGCTTTTCACTGACTTCCCTGAGAGCCCAGTCTTTTTCTGACTGTATATGAATTTCTAGCTAACTTAGCTGTCTATAATATTACTCCCTCAGAAAAGGTATCCCTAACTGTGCTTAGGGGAGAATGGGCAAAGTTTTGATGTAGCTGGTTCAAGCTGAGAAGGGTCAATGTAGGGGAGACCACAGTTGGGCCTTCTCCAGAGAGTTAATCTAATGGGCCTTGGATAGAAGTCATGTTGGGGTTTAGCAATTATGAACCCCATTTACAAGGTTGATCTAGTGGATTCTGGTAAAAGGAGTCTGGCACATTTGTAGTTGGCTCTATCTGCATGATCACTTGGAGTCTGGCAGCCTCTAGGTGAGAATAAACAAACGTTTCCAAGAGTTAAAAGTATGTATAATCAATGCATGAGTACTGGAATGGAAAGGCAGGTTGGAGAAAGAGCCAAGTTCAGTGCTCTTAAGGGATTGGACTAGCGGTTGTAGCCAGCTGGCTCTTAGACCTCTCTACTGATTGAGGTCACCTATAAGTCTGGTATATCTTGTCATGAGGCCCTCCAGCTTTAGCTGTAAGATGGAGAGTTTGGTGGTTTTGAAAAACAATTTTAGTTAAGGAATTTAAAGAGTCTTTCTGACTTTTATAGTTTCCATTATAGTTTTTTAGCTTCATTGAACCATAACAGTGGTCAGCTAGATGTAGCTGGAAACTGACAGCCGGGGTCAGTGATTGGAGCCCCCTGTGTATATCTAACCTTTATTATTATTTTTACACATTGTTGGTTATACTTTTCTGCTGGGTGTTTAAGAGCAAGTTAAAGTGAGACCTGTGTTAATCAAAATTAACCTCTTGCTGTCTATCAAAGTCAATTAAAGCTCTTCAGGAATTACTGTTGGAAGCATGTACAGAGCCTCTCAGCTCCTGTGTGAGTGTCGGCCACCAAGATGGCTCACAGTCTTACTTGACTGCGCAGCTTCCTGTGAAAGCATGGAAGACTTTTCCCTCTTTGGTGACTCTCCTTTTTGGCACACTGTGTATTGGTTGACTCCTCTTCTGGGGGGCCAACAGTTTCCCTGCTCAGGAGGTTGGGTGACTCACCAAATTTGTAGGATCTTATAGAAAAGGTCTGTTCATGTCCCATGTTCCTGTTGACCTTGGAGGGCTAGGGCCAAAAAGCCCAGTTATCCTTTTAGCTCTGGTCTCCAAACCTTAGTGACTGAAGACCCAGAAGAGAAGACTGGTTACATCAGTATTATGATGGGAGCAATAGGTTTAAATTTATGATCTTATCCAGATATCAAGTACCTTGAAGTATACAGTATAACCAATGAACTGTTATTTCTTTACCAATCATGCTTGTCTTAGAAGTTAGAATGTTAACAGATAACAATTATGAAGCTTTATAGGAAAAACGAGGTTATAGGCCACATGGCATTTTAGCATGGTAATCATGATGATGTTATTATCTCCAAAGCACATTTACATGTCCATCTTACTGTAAAATAGCTTTTTAGTCAGTTATCTTTATCTGATTACAAAATATTAAATTACATAAAGTTTTACCTATTTTTGTTTTGTTTTGTTTTTTTGAACTGGGAATTGAACTCAGGACCTCACACTTGCCAGGCAGGTGCTGTGCTGCTGAGCTATACCCCTGGCCCCACTACCTAATTTATCTTTTAACCATTTTTTGTTACCAGAATGATTTTTCAGTAGAATATACTTCTTTATAGATGTACTTCATAGATTATTAATGTCTAATCTCTAATCATTAGAGTGTGTAGACCATTGTCTGGACTACACAGTGTTTAGGTACCTTTAACTGTTATAACACAATTACATAATAGCTGCTCAAGCACAAGCCTGAAGACATCTCTGCAATCACCTGGCTGGCTGTCTCATGCTAGATTGGCATGTACATTTTATCACAAATAGCTGGAACACAAGTAAAGGAATGCCAGACATTTGAGCCTAGAAAGTTTACCACCATAAACACTTTTAACCTGGAAGTCACCGGTATGATTTTTTAGTTTTGTACCTTTGAAGGCCTATACACTTGGGAAACAAATATACCATGAGGTTAGCAATAATTGGTATAACAGCTATGTAGAAATCTTTACGTGATTTTACTCTTAAGACATATTTTAGACTCCTTTAACAGATTTTATAAGGTACAACTATATTTTTAAGAATTAAGGGGCCGGTGAGATGGCTCAGCGGCATAAGTGCCTGCCTTGCAAGCGCGAGGGCCCGAGTTCGACTCCCGGATCCCACATACGAAAAAGGGGCCGGTGATATCGCTCAGCGGCTCGGGTGCCTGTTGGCGTGCGAGGTCCTGAGGTCGACCCCCGGTACCCACAAAAAAAAAAAAAAAAAGAATTAAGGATATTTTTATAGCTCTGATAAGTTTTGAAAACAGTGTTAATGACTGTAAATAGACTTGTTACCCAAAACACAAGTGCATCTGCAACAGCAAGCAGAAACACTGAAGCGACACCCAGAATCTGGAGGCAGATTTATTTATGCCAACTGGCACTGATTAGGATCATTCCCTGAGTAGCAGGCCCCAATCTCTGGTGGTCTAGGGCTTTTATATGATGCACAAGCAGGAGGTACAAAGGCGAGACAGAACAGCCTGGCAGTTCTTCTGCTTAGCTAGCAGGGTGAGATCATCGGTTACAAGAGTAGATTAATGGTCATCAGTTCATGAAGCTTGGTACAATGGTACAATCAGGCATCCTGCATGCTCGGTTATGCTCTCGTGGGCACAGCAGTCAAGAAAGTAATTACAAAGCCATGAAGCAGCAACAGAGCTAGGCAGTTTCAAAAGAACAAAGTTTTTAAAAAGAACAATTTCTCTTGTACAGTTTTTCTCTTTCACATCTCATTTGCACAGTAACAATATGTTTGGCAGGGTGAGGTGATGCATGCCTGTAATCCTAGCACTGGGGAGGCTAACGCAGGAGGACTGCTGTGAGTTTGAGGCCAGACTGGGCTACAAAGTGAGTTCAAGGCCAGCCTGAACTACATAGTGAAACCCTGTCCCAAATGGACAAAAAAAAAGTTTGTTTAATCAAAACCAGTAGATGTTGATCAAGTTTAAATGTCACAACCAGATTTAAAAAGATGTCAAATTTTGATCATTTTATATGTTTAAGGTTTCAACATATGTTTTATGAAAGAGAGCATGTACTAGTTAATTTGTTTCTATTAAACTTACATAGACTTAACTCTATAAACTTTTTTTTTTTTTTTGTGGGTACCGGGGGTTGACCTCAGGAGCTCGCTTGCCAGCAGACGCGTGTGCCAGCAGACACCCATGCCGCTGAGCGATATCACCAGCCCTTTTTTCGTATGTGGGTTCCGGGAGTCGAACTCAGGCCCTCGTGCTTGCCAGGCAGGCGCTTATGCCGCTGAGCCATTTCACTGGCCCTTAACTCTATAAACTTAACTCTAAAGCTCAGAGTCACAGCATAGCTTGTTTTTAGATGTATATATACATTTATGCCCAAATATATGTTATGTCATAAAGTAAAATAAGGGGCCGGTGAGATGGCTCAGCAGTGTACGCGCCTGCCTGGCAAGCACGAGGGCCCGAGTTTGACTCCCGGAACCCACATACGAAAAAAGGGCCGGTGATATCGCTCAGCAGCACGGGCGTCTGCTGGCGCGTGAGGTCCTGAGGTCGACCCCGGGTACCCACAAAAAAAAAAAAGTAATAGTTGTTTAGTTAACCAGTCACAAACTGATTATTGAAACATTTCATAGGTCAACATTCAGGTACTTTTTAACTCTTAAAGCTTACTTTTTAGTAACCAAAAACCTAGCAATGAGAACACAAGAAACTTATTTAGTAAAGTGCAGCACCTTTAAATCTAGTTTTGTACGTTTAACCAAGAACATCTCAATATTTTAGAAAACCATATTGTTTTAGACATAGAAAACTTAACTGTTTAGTTATAGCCAAAAACAGTTACTTTAGATGATTCATCATCATAGTTAACACTTTTTTGAGCTATATATATTGTCTCTGACCAAGAAAACCTCTTACATTATGGCACACAGACAACAATAAACATAGATTTTTTTTTTATATTACTTTGGTTACTTTATAATACTTTTTATATTATCAATAGATTTTTTGTATTATCTTGGTTACCTCACAAGCTGGATGGAAATATGTAACCAACTTTAAAGACATCTGTATTCCTATCTTGTTAACTCACTGTTAACCCCATGAACAAAGGTATTTGGGCTATAAAGAGTGTCTGTTGATCTGTACACCAACTAAAATAGAACATACACCTGAAATTTTACACACACAAACATATGTCACAACCCAATCATATATAACCCTTATGCTATCAAACTTTAAGGCTTTTATTTATAAGCCCTATGTAAGCCGTGAAACTATCGGTCCTCATCTGCTAATGTTTTAAATAAGTGTGGCTACCCTGAAAACCTATATAAATGGTCTTTCCATGGAAATCTCAAAAACCAAAAAAAGAAAAATAAATTGTCAAGCTCAGAAAACAATATTCTTCTCAAATGAAGCAGCTATATGTGCTTTAACTGGTTATTGACACACATTAAATAGACAAATGGACAAACATACACAAGACAATTACATTTAAATTTGAGTCCACTCTCAGATGTATTTGGCCAAGTCGTACTTCAGTAACCCTTTTGCAGTTGTCAGGTTTGTAACTAAATGGACTAGTTGGAAATTTTTATAGCTCATTTAACTGAGACCTCGTGCAGTAAGAATCAGAAAGAAAAATCCCTTTTACACCTGTGAAAGCAAAAGACTTTTTAAGATGGACCCTGGGCTGAAGGTTTCTCTTGATGAAACAGCCGCCACACAGGCTTCTCACGGTTACTCTGATGCCACAGCTGATAGCCACATGTAACTGCTCCCCAAAGGGGACAGACTGCTAAAGGTCCAGGCGGAGTTCAGGCCAGGTTTGCAGGTAGAAAGAAACTAGGTGACACTCATCAGAGCCAAGTATGTATTTCAAAAGGAACAGAAACAGAGAGAAAGCATCCCTGTCCATCCCACTTTTCTGTGCCCAGTCTCAGGGGTGCCCTAGACTTAACCCATCCAGCACCAGCAGTGGTGAACTGGAGATGTGAGGAAGTGGCCAGAGTTGGAGTAGCCGCACCTAGCAGCACCTGGGCCCCCTTCCTCGTGATCCTGTGACCCTTGGACCATACTTAGCTATAGGCTTTCATTTTTCAGAACTTCAGCACATCTTTGAGAATGGTGGCCAGCCTAGCAAGATGTTCTGGAGAGAAATCATGACGAGAGAGGAAGTCCTCTGGGGACTGGGGCTATGGCTCTCTCTCAATACCTGTTTCTGTTTAAAACTGATACTAAACTCATGAGGGTCCCTGGAATGTTTCTTCTATCAATGAATTCATGACCCAGGCAGTTGGCCCCATGCTGTCAAAACCAGCCAGCATCATTCCTGAGGGGAGAGGGAAGTGAAAGGAATTAACTTCCAGTTCTAAGGACTTAAAAAAGAAGGAAATGTGGACTAAGACTTTTACATTTATTCTTTGAGAGTTTGAGGATTAAGTCTAGACCAGTTTTTAGAAAATGGCCCAGAGATAAATGGAAGTCAGCTTCACTCTGGAAGGGTCACAAGGAAGGGGAAACTCACCATTCAGGAAATTGGGTCCTGAATCCAGCAGCCACAGATAAATTCCTTGGACAAAACACTGTTGTGGTAAATTGTATTATTTCTCAGGGCCAGAGCAGTGGAGAAGGGACAGAGGAAAACTAAATCCTAACCATCTCAAGGGCAAAAAGACAATCAAGACTAAATCTTGCCCAGGGTGGGTCTCCAGTCCCTAGCAAAACAGGGCTCCAAGACAAAAGCTACAACTGACGCCAACTGCATTTCCACCCAGAAAACCAACAATCAAAGAACCTGAGTGAGTTTCTGTCCTGCTGGCTGCGTGAAAACCCCGGGTCGAGGCACTGGGTCAGCCAAACTCTCGTGTGTGCTTTCCTGGATGAGCACGAATTCCAGTTCCCTTCTAACCCAAGGGTTGGGCTTATGGAGTCTATAAAAGAATATCTATCTTTGCTTTCCTTATAGATGAGCACTCATTTTCTAGGGGTTCAAAATCTTCTAATTGAAAAGGAAAAAAGATTTACAGGATTGTAAAGAGAGGCATATTACAATTTACTGACAATGATAGCAGCCATCCATAGCAGATGTGAACTGCCAAAACCAAGAGATTAGAAACTCAAAAAAGCCATTCTTAACAGCTGTCTAAAATAAGACAACAAGTCAGGAAAGGAATACCAGTAAATCCAGCAGCCAGTGTAGAAGTAAGTCTAAATGCAGTATATACAAACAGGAATATAAGGCCCTGCCTGCAAAAGTCAATGTCCCATTAAAGAAACCTAAATATGAAGACATCACCGTCTTCCCTGCTCTCAACTTTTAACATGGCACAAGCAACAAACCAAAGTCATAAGCAACCAGCAAACAACGGGTGACGATATTTGATTACCTGAATGAAGCACAATCCAGTCAAAATAGGGGAGCTGTGAAACAAAGCAAACTCTTACCTCCTTCCAAAGATGATACAGGAGAAATATGACTCCCAACCTTGTGTCAGATGTGTCAAGTTCGCATCCCCTGAAATCAACGAATGAATTCTAAAGGACAAGGAAAGGTTTACTGGGGAATGGGAATAGCTCCTGAGAGACAGGAGGGGTCCCCAAAGTGGGTTTCCACTGAGGCCCTTTGTGACAATGTGGGTACAACATGGGTCAAACTATAATCAGTAAGATTGCAAGTATAGGCGCTTAGCTAATATTGATTCAGTAGGGAAGCAGGGCACATAGCAAGGGCATATGGATGACATCATTAGCCTTGCCTTGTTTGTGACTTCTAAACAACACTTGGGGAAGTGATGGGCCCAGGTGTTCTGGTCACCCATCCAGGTATCTGGACCAGGTGGTACCAATTACAATATAATCTCAAATTTCCTTCATGCCTTAGGGAAGCATATAAATTTGGCCATTGTGATTTTAATCTTGAGGCTCCGCCTTTAGATGCACCTCCAGCCACAATTCTGATGTGACCCCCCCCCTTTCTCTGACGTCCTTCAGAGCCCAGTCCCTCTCTGACTGTATATTTCTGAATAATTTAGCTGCCTGTAATACTGAGAGGACAAAGAAGGGTGCCTCATGCAGCTTGGGCCAGGAGTGGCCAGGAGACCAGGACAGACTCCTGCAGAGAGCCCTCTCCTCTGAGAATTCATGGAGCACTGGAACTGAGCAAGGTGACAGAGGTAGGGGCCAGGCGAGGTGGCACAGCCCTGTAATCCCAGCTGCCCAGGAGAAACCGCCTATCAGGCGGGGAGACCGAGTGCAGGGAGGGACAGCGCTTCAGTGAGGTCCGCAGCCTCTACCTCTGCTGGAGGGCCGGGATTTTCCCTGCTGGCAGGGATGGTGGTGATCATCCATCTGGTATTCTGAGAGGGAATTTTAATACACTGAAGTTTTGGCATGATTTAAAACAGCAATACTCGCCCTGGACTTGCATGGACCTTACTGGCCATCTCCAATGAGGTGGAAACCGTGGTTCTCAGGAGAGCAGCCAGGCTGCTCGGGGCAAAGGAGGAAATGAGGATGGGAAGCAGGGCCGGGGGCAGGCTGCAGTGGGAGTGCGGGGCGGGGAGCAGCGGCCAGGGTTCGTTTCTGACCCTCCCGATGCCAAGGCTGCCGGGAACCCATACAGGGGAGAGGCTCACAGTAGAGCGCCGGCTGCTGCTCCTGGGGCGTCCAGAGGGAGCCCAGTGTGTGGCTGGGGACTGGTTGTGGCAAGCAGGCGTCACCCGACCTCGGAGGAAAAGGGAAGTGGAGGGAGCAGCGACTGCGCCGGAGGGGCTCCTGCTCCTGCTCCTTCCTAGGCTTTCCCGGCGAGGCCGTCCGGGCCCTCGTCCTTCGTGTCCGCGTGTTCGCTGCCTCCACGGCGCTGTGGGGAACCTGCAGTGCTTGGTCCTGGGCCCGCGCTCTGCGCTTCCTCAGGCGCCGCTGCTTCTGCACCCCAGCCGCTCTCCCCTTCCCCGGCTCCGGCCGGGGCGGCGCGGAAGTCGGCGGGGACCGACGCGGGCTCGGCGCTCGGTGTGTGCCTTGTCTCCGCGGTCGCGGCGTCCTTGATCCGTTCCAGCGTGCCGTGCTGAGGACGACTGAGAGTCACCTAGGATTGGAGGCTTTTGTTTGCCTTTGCTAAACCTGCAAGGAAACCTCCTGGCGAGCAGAGAGCCCTCTGGTGAAGCACGGTGCCCACGGGTCGCGTCTCAACTGGGGGCGGCTGCACTACTGCCTAGGTGCGGTTCAGCGCACTCAGGCGGCGCAAAGAGCAGCAGCGCAGGAATCCGAAATTAACGTTATTTAAACTTGCTTTTGGTCCTTTTGTTATCCTTCAAATTTTAAGTAGCATTAAATGTAGCTGGGTGTGCTGGCACGCACCTGTAATCCCACCAACTCTGTAGGCTGAGGCGGGAAGATCACTGCAAGGTTGAGGGCAGCCTGGACTACATAGTGAGTTCAAAGCCAGCCTGGACTACATAGCAGGACCCTGTATCAAAAAACCAAAGTAATAATAATAATAATATAATAATAATTTAAAAATGATAATGCGTTGTGGATTTGTAATGTTTTAAGCCCGTAGCCAGTAATAACAGTGTCTTTAAGAACTGCAGTGCTAGCTGGGCATGGTGGCACACATCTGTCATCCCAGCACTGGGGAGGCTGAGGCAGAAGAATCACGCTGGCCTGGGCTCTACAGTGAGGTCAGGGCCAGCCTAAACTACACAGCTAGACCCTGTCTCAAAAAACCAAAAAAATAAAATAAATCACACAGTGAATAAAAACTAAGAACAAAACAAAACAAAAAACTGCAGTGCTTCCTAAGGCCCATTTTACTTGATGTGACTTGAAAACTAAATCTTTAAGAAGGAAGTTTCTAATTGATAGGTTAAGCTAATATGGTTTCCTTTTTAAAACAAAAAGTCTCACCCCCCCCCATGCTGCACAGGATAAAAAAAAAATGAGACCAGTGTCACTATCCTAGTTCCACCACGTGCTCTGGCTGTGTAAGCCGGTCACACTGTGGGAGCGGCTGGCGGATACTGTATATGGAAACCATTTACCAGGTTTGTGACTTGTCTGCGCTGCAAAAATTAGGACAAAATAAAAAATTAAAAGAATCCATAAAGCTATGGAAATGATATAATAAACACTTGGGTACTAAAAACGCAGTTTGGTTAAGCCTTAACATTTTGCCATATTTTACTCATTTTTTAAAACATTACAGGTAAAACATAAGCCGTTCTTTTCCTTCTGTGATCCCGTTCTATCCCTACTTCTCCAAAGACACTATTTTGAACTTGACTTTTATTTCATGTAGGTTTTAATACTATTTCATATTAATACATCACTTTATCTTTGTGGCCAAAATAATTTAATCATGTACTTAATACCACTGACCTGTGACTTTAAAATGGTTAAGATAGTAAATTTATATGTACTTTACCAAGAAAACGAAAATTCAGGGAAGAAATGAACTAGCGTAACTGGACTACAATGCTTTTCAGGAAAGAGGGGCCCCCCTAGTCCTGTGGGTTGGCTGTTCTACAGAGTTATCGTGACAAGAACATCTTCTTCCAACTGCAGGTCTTAGGCGTAATATTTGCAGTGTTTATTTGGGGAAGGTGGAGGAGTGCAATTTTCGTGCCCTGTCTACACATTCATTCCCCACCTGACACTGAAAGGGAAAATTGTTTTTTAAAACTGCCTAGCTCTGTGACTGCTTCCTGGGTCTGTAATTGCTTTCTTGACCTCTGTAACCACAAGAGCATGTCTGAACATGGTGGGTAAATCTGATTGTAGCAGACTCTATAATTGTTAACCTAGCCCTGAAGCTGATGATCTCACCCTGCTAACTAATCAGAGACAGCCAAGCTATTCCGCTTTTGTAACCCCCGCTTATAGATCTTATAAAAGTGCTAGCCCACCAGCCTTTGCTACCCGGCTTCTTTGGGAGCGATCCCAGCCAGGTCCACCAGCGTAAGTAAAGCTGTTCACCACCTCCGAACTTCCTCTGGTGTCGCTCCTTTCCCGCATCCAGTTTCCCGCAACAACGCAACTTTAGGGTAGCTTGTGTGACTAATAAAGGGCAGGAGGTGGAGCAGAGTTGTGGTAAACACGAAACTGAGTATTATCAAGCCTCTGCCAGTGGTCACACACTGCTCCATCCTTCGCCACGTTTGGTCATTTAATTTCATGCCTTGTTGCGTCGGGTATGTCCATTTGATGCAGGGGAGTGAAACTCCCAACCTGCTAGATGTCCAAAACACCGAGTTCAGAGGTTAAGAGTCCGAAGAAGTTATTGAGAGAAAGAAAGCTTCTGTCTGAGGGACAGAAGGGGCCTGGAAAGTGGGCTGCCCCCCAACCCAACCCTGCTTCTCAAGGTTGTTTATTGAGCAAAACCACGAGGTGAGGCGGGCTTAAGGTGGGAATTAATCAATAAGATTACTAGGTGCTTCGGTAATATTGATCCAATGGCAAATCATAGGATGGGTGTGAGGTGGGACAAGACTATGGTGAACCAATAAGTTTACAGCAAGTATAGTCGCTAGGGTAACATTGATTAAATGGGGATCAAATGGGGAGGCAAGTCACGCAGCAAGTGCACATGGGATAGACAAGGACTTTCCTGGGAGGGGGGGTTAAGGAGGTTTGGTCCTCCACCCCAAGGTGATTGACATCTATTTAGAATATCAATCACTGCTGTTCATCCCTAGGGGAGGTAGATGGGTGAGTAGCTCCTCTTTTTCTTGAAGCTTGGCCTTCAGTGAATGCGCCTCCAGCCACAGCTGCCTTCTGCATTGACATTTCGAGGGCCCAGCCCTATCTGACTGCCTACCATATTTCTACCTAACTTAGCTGTCTGTAATACATCCAGATATGAAGGTGTATAATTCACCGAGCCCAGAGCTGTCTGCAGCATGCTGGTTCTGCAGAACTGACCCTGGCTGGTTTGTCTCTGCCCCTTGGTTGGTGTGGTTAGTCAGCAAGGCCAGCAGATGACAGCTCTAGGTCCCTTTCCCCACCACCTAGTGTTGCCATGCAAGTAACTCACAGACAAGGTTCTGTGCATGTACACACACACACACGCACTTAATGGCAAGCAGGTACACTAACATCATAGGGCCTTGCTGTGTAAACTGCAGAACTGTGGTGTCAGCATGGTCACCCACCCACCACGGTCACCCACCCACCACCTGTGGCTCCTAAAAGTAAAGGGTTCAGTCAAACCATCTGTTCTTCAGTCATGCCAGATATGAGGTCATCAGTGACCCCCACACTGGTGGCTGCCTCAGTAGCCAGGCAGGCAAAACATTGCCAACGCTGGGAAAGTCCAGTTAGACTGAGCTCTCTCAGAGGCCCTGTGCTTCGCCCTTCAGGGTGTGAAGCGCTCTCCCAACCCAGGGAGGTGGCATTAAAAGGAGAGCAGATGATACTCTGCCATCAGGCTTTGGTGACTTACCAGGATTAGATGACAACATTTCTTACTGCGTTCTTAGAAGATTGGTCAAGTTGGGTCTGTTCTGTATTTAGCTGTGTATGGTCAGTTAAATCCAGCGTACATCCTAGGTCTGCCTCACGCTCGTGAGAATGTTAGGCCAGAGACAGAAGTCAGGAGTCTCGGCTCGTTTCCTAAAGTGCCAGCGTCGTCCTTGAGAAATCAGCCTCCAGTCCTTATCTCACAGGCCCGGGCAGCCTGCCCCGGTCAGTTCCTGTGGAGGGGCGAGGCCAGTTAGCTCATCCCTGCTCCCCTGCAGAAGTTCTGTCATGAGACTTCCTCTGGGGACACTAACTGCGTGGCACACACGTGCACACGTGGATAGCCAGGGATCTGTGTTCCCCCAGGAATAAAAGCTGTGGCTTCATCTTGTTCGTATCTGCAAGAGGCTTCTCTGAAAAGATGCTACAGCCTCACCGATGAAGGAGTCCTCGCACTCGCGCTCAACTGCCGGCTGCTCAAGATTCTCGATCTAGGTGGATGCCTCAGCATTACTGACGTGTCCTTGTGTGCGTTAGGAGAGAACTGCTCGCTTCTGAAGTGTGTGGACTTCTCAGCCACTCAGGTAAACAGCTGACACACCTACAATGTCAAGATGACGAGGCCCCGCATATTTCTGTAACCAGTCACATCTTTCGTTCTTTCTGTTGTTGAAGTTGTTGGCCATTTCACATGTTGGGTAGCTAAATAATTGTGATATAATTTGGATATTCCCCTTAATTATTTTAAATAGCGTGGGTGGGAAGTATGCATGAGGAAAACTCATGTTTGCTGAATAGAAGGCAATTAATCTAAATACTTGATAAATTTCAGGAAATTCTGCCTTCTTCATCTCTGTTCACGGGCTGTTTCTTATCCCCTTTGCATAGGTATCTGACAGTGGTGTGATTGCGCTTGTTAGTGGACCCTGTGCCAAGAAATTAGAGGTAACTTTTAAATATCTGTAACAGTAATGGTGACTAAATTTTATGCCATCCTCAGAAAGTATTTCTTAAACCTACTAGACCAGTATCTCATCAATCACGTATTTCACGGACACTTTTTTGGCCCCAACCTCTTTATTCCCAGAGTAAATAAAAATCAGTAAACGGAAAAGATAAAAACATTAAAATTCAAGTGAAAACCTTACTTCCCAGCAGTTTCGGCTTCGCGCAGGTTCCAGGCGTCTCCCGCTGCGCGCCGCCATTGCTCGGGCGTTCGGCCTGACTGACGCTGCCTCCGCGTCGCTGGGCCTCGCCCCGGCGTTTCTGGGCAGCCACGTTGTCCAGCCGTTAGAGAGGCCCTGGGTCAGTGCGCAGCCTTCGTGCAGGAGCGGCCCTGCGCCCGTTCCCGGCCCTGCCGTCTTCCTTTCCGTTCCCTCTTTCGCTCAGCGTGGTGTCTCGCACTCACGCCCGCTGCCGCGAGGGGGGCGCCGCGTTCCTTTTCGGGGCTGAGTGGTTCTCCGTGACGTGGCTCTGCCCTGACTTGTTTACACTTTCCTCACCTAACGGGCCCTCGGGCCTTCGGCTCCGGACTTGTGTAAGTATTGCTGTGGACGTTTGCGTCCGCGTCTTTGTTCAGACGTTTTCCCTTTTCTTGGCAAGATCCCTGCGAGTGACCCGCACGCGTTCAGCTCTCAGATACGACAGTACTGGTTCCCACGAGGTCTAAACCAACGTGTCGGCGACTTCCGTCCGCTCTTAGGAGGAAGTACCTTCCTTCCTTCAGGCTTCCGTTGTTCCTTTCTACATAGTTTT
This sequence comes from Erethizon dorsatum, assembly GCA_028451465.1. NCBI lineage: Eukaryota > Metazoa > Chordata > Mammalia > Rodentia > Erethizontidae > Erethizon > Erethizon dorsatum. Next base: position 65,739,185 of record CM051834.1, read on the forward strand.
CTTTTTTCTTATTTTACGAAAAAGTAAAACAAAACTTCATAACAGAATAACAGAGTAACAGTAGTTAATCCACTGTGTATTTGTTTTGGTTTTTTTCACAAGTAAATGCTGTCCTCTTTTTGTATCGGAGTGTCCCCCACACTTTTGCACACTGTCGTTTTTTGGTACCAGGAATTGAACTCAGGACCTCGCGCTTGCCAGGCAGGCACTGAGCCACTGAGTTGAATCCCCAGCCCCACAATGTCGTCGTTGATCAGTTTTTTTGCTTTGGTTTTCTTTCCGTTTTTTCTTTTCGTACCTAGGAGATTCACATGGGACACTGTGTTCACCTGACTGACGATGCCGTGGAGGCCGTCGTTACTTACTGTCCTCAGATCCGGATTCTGCTCTTCCATGAGTGCCCGCTGATAACAGGTCAGTGTGACGGAATGCTTGTTTCAGTCCTGGCTTCATCCACTGTTTACTGCAGCATCCTGAGGGGATGCTCCATCCCTCCCAGGACTCAGTTTCCTCATCCGTGATGCGGCCGTGGCACCGTGCTTCCGCCCTGGCTTCCCCCGATGCGTGTCCGGCACCTCACGCACAGGAAGAGTCAGTGTTGCTCATGGTGGTGGCAGCAGTGGTGGTGAGGGCGCTGTGCCCGTTTCCTGTGTGACTGTGGCCGTGATGCTGCCCAGGATGCCTTATGTAGACAATCCAAAACCTGCACTTTACAGTATTATGTCAAACATTTTAAATTCACAATAACCTGGAGTCAAGCCGATGTGGCTCTTCCCTGAAGGAACAACACAGCCAAAGCCACAGGCCTGTATAAATCGGAGCCTCGATGCCAAATCCCCCTGCAGAAACTCTACCCTGCCCTGAATCTCCTGCCAGTCAGTAGTTCTGCCCAGATCGTCCAGACCAGGCCCTTGATTATAATGCAAACGGTTACTCTGCAGGTCAGCTCTCTCCTGGGAGTCCCTTGGCTGATATCTTTATCTCTTCTTAGTTATCTCAGCAGCCTTAAGCAAGAGTCTAGCCTCATTTCTCAGGAACTGGAGCCAAAAGGGATACCAGGCGTGCTGGTGTACACCTGTCATCCTACCATGCAGGAGGCTGAGGCAGGACGATGAGAAGTTTATGGCCAGCCCGGGCTTCATAGTGAGTTCAAGGGCAGCTTGGAACTCATAGTGAAACCCTGCCAAAAGAACAAAAACAAAAAAACCCTGTTATAAATGGTTGTCTTTAGGGAAACTTGTAGGGATAATATGAAGAAGATTTCACCATGTAGCCTTTTGTTTGAATTTTGTATCATGTGGAGATTTTAACCCACTAAAATGCATAACAATAAAATATTTGGGAGCGGGGAATGAGACTTGGTACATGTCGTGTACACTGTTCTAGGGATTGTGAGAAAGCATCGGACAGTCTAACAGGTGGGCTGTCCTTAAGGTAGTGGAGTCTTGGATGCGTCCAGCCCTTAGTAGATCACAGTGTAGCCCTTAATAGATCTGTTCAGAATCCCTGGCGAAAGTATTGGTATCTACCCCGTGAGCTCCATGTGCGTTGCATTTAACTGATACGCTGAACCTGCAAGGGATACTCAAGATGTGCCTCTCATTTGAGTTGCACTGTTTGAATTACAAACCTGCTCCGAAGGGGTTAGTTTCTCCCTAGGCCGAGATGAAATCTCCAGCTCCCGCCACTGACCTCTCTTAGTGCTCTCTGATCATTAGAGTCTTGACGTTTCTTATCACAAATACCCGCTCCTTTCAGTCACAGAGTGTCAGATGCGCGGCGGGGTCCAGACGAGCTCAAGCCAGAGCCCCCAGCCGCCCGGCTCAGGCTAACTGCGGGGAGGCTGCGGTTAGTAGGGCACACATCGGCCCCCTCGGTGCCACCCAGGGTGGGCCGACTTCTCTCTCCTCGAGCTGGTGAGAAGGACTCTATCCTGAGCCACTGGAGCTTGAGAGACACAGTATATTAATAATATACCAGACAAGAGGGCAAAAGGCCACTTTACGGGTGAGGGCAAGAGAAGGGGGAAGGGAGAACCAGCTGGCTGCTCGGGCTCTGGCCAGGGGGCTGACCTGCTAGGGACACCTCTGAGCCTCTCAAACCTCACCTGCTGCCGCTGCCTTGGTCCCTGCACCACGAGTCTCCGGGCCGCAGGTCTAGATGCCGGCACACGGGCCCCTCTGCCGGGCTGCTGTGCTGCCCCCAACCCCGCGCCTGGCGGGACACTCGGCCTCCTCCTGTCAGGCTTCCTTGCTCTCCAGGTTACTCTCTCGGCAGCACCTGTGTAAGGCAGCTCGGCTCTACCGCACGGCCCTGTGGGCAATGATGCTTCCACAGGAAGAGTGCTGGTGTCGCTCAGCCTCACCCCCGCTTCACGCCTGGACCGGCACCAGAGCCTTCAGCCCTTTCGTTTGATGTCAGCATCGTGTCTCTCAAGTTCCAAGGACATGGGAGAGTCCCTACCAGCTTGAGAAGAGAAAGCACCCTCAGCCACTTCCAGTACTCCAATCACAGCTGAATTCAAAGAAATCCCTTTTTCAGTTTCGTTTTTTGTGGGTCATGCTGTGTAGCCCACGCCAGCCTCTAACTCTCAGTCCTCCTGCCTCAGCCTCCCAAGAGCTGGGATTACAGGTGTGTGCCACCATGCCCTGCCTTTCTTCAGTTGCCAGCTCTCCAACCCTTCCCATGTCAACACTATTTCAAAGTAGATGAGGCACCATGGACCCCCAAATCCATTTTTACCCACGCCTTTGAAAGGCATGAATAGGCAGTCTGGTTCCTCATTCTGCTGGGGTTTTTTTGGGTTTTTTTTTTTTTTGTTTTTTTCCTCTGTTCTTTGTTTTGAGACGGAGTCTTGCTATGCGGTTCAGTCTAGCCTTGAATGTACTAGCCCAGGTTGGCCTTGAACTCACAGTCGTCCTCCTGCCTCAGCCTCCTGAGTGCTAGGATTATAGGCATGCATCCCTACAAGTACCCGGCAGGTGGCTCATTCTGGCATGAGAGAGTACATGGTACCTCTAGTCCTAGAACTTGAGCTGAAATAGTCATCTTAAGGGTCCCTTATATTTGTCTGAGGACAGCGTGGCTATATAACAGGTGATAAAATCAAGCTTTGCTCATTTTAACTTATGCTTGTGGTTAGTGTTTAGAAATAATTAAGGGCCAGTGAGATGGCTCAGTGGCACAGGTGCCTGCTGGCAAGCACAAAGTCCTGAGTTCGACTCCCGCTACCCACAGTAAAAAAAAAAAAAAAAAAAAAGAGTTTGAGACTGGCCTGGACTATGTAATGAGACCCTGTCTCAAAAAAAAAAAAAAAAGCAGCGGGCCGGTGAGATGGCTCAGCGGCGTAAGCACCTGCCTGGTAAGCATGAGGGCCCGAGTTCAACTCCCGGAACCCACATACGATAAAAGGGCCGGTGATATCGCTCAGCGGCACGGGTACCTGCTGGAGCGCGAGGTCCTGAGTTCGACCCCCAGTACCCACAAAAAAAAAAAAAAAAGGGGCAGGAAAAAGGGATCTTAGGAATAACAAAATTTTTAGAAAGTTCTACCAAAAAATGGAGTCCAGCAAAACCAGTACTAAAATGCTTACGTGTGCCTGGGTTCACAGAGACAGAATTAAACTTTTTCAAGTCTGGAAACTATGTTGGAATGGTTCATCAGATTTCAAACCAGCAACCTTCTGAGATCAATTCTATAATTATGTTAACAGCTGATAGATTCGACAGAAATGTGTACCTGTTTTGATCGCAGGAGCCAAAAGGCTAAATCCCGCTGAACCTTCCCCATCTGTGTAATGTGCGACACCCCCGACCTTACCGACTCAGCGGTAAGCTCCTGAAGGACAAGAACACTGCGCATCATTCTGTTTCGTTTTCCATGGCTAGCATATCTCCATCCAGCCAGCCAGTACTCGAGCAATGTGCATAATTAACAAAATTCCCACCCAAGAACAAGAAAATGATCTTTCAATGAGCAGTTTTGGAGGGAGAATGGGAGCAAAAGTAAGTTGCTATTAACGTTGTGCCCTAAAAGCTATGCTTGTTCAACATAAAAAATTAGAGTGGCACTTCAGGAAAATGTGATGGTGTATTTAGAAATATTTTTAGTACCGCAAAATACTAGCTACAGTTATAAAGTTAGTGTATCTCAATCAAAAGAGCCATTCCCCTCTGTGATGGCTCAGCTCTAGATATCCCCCCAAAGCCTCATGCGCTTGTAGGTGGGGGTTTGGGGAGCGAGTGGACCATGGGTGTGTGGTGCAGCTCGATTACTGAAACCCACAAATGGTGGGTTTATCTCAAGGCAAAAAGGAACATCAATGGAATTGTTCAGAAACACAAACAGGGAATCAAAATTGAGATATTTTCCTGAGTTTCTGTTCTACCCCATACCTTTTATTCTTAAATGTTTGCGGTTCCCAGCGCCTCATGCGTGCAGGACACACTGTGTCTCTGTGCTGCATCCCCGGCCCATGGCCTGTTCTCTTAGAGGGAAGGAGGGCTACATGGTTCTACCAGGCCTGCACAGCCCTGCCACGGGAACAGCATTTCACACCCGGGTAAACGGGGCGGGGGCTGTTTGCTTTCAGGCACACTTTTGCAATAGCACGGCTGTTGAAGACCTTCCAAAGGCAGCAGTGTGTGTGGACACCCTTCTTAGAGGAAGCCAGTTCTAGACTGGAACCCTCTTTATCTATTCATTTTTTCTTTCCTCTTTCTTTTTTTTTCCCCTTTCTTTCATTCGTTCGTTCGTTCGTTTTTGAGTCTGGGTCTTGGCTGGCCTGGAAGATCACCTGGCCCAGTGTTTACAAGCTACGCTAGTGTTACATGAAGACCCAGTGGTGGCCTGGGCCCATTACTGCTTTTTTCTTCATAACACAGTCAGAACCATTAGCTGAAAAGCCTGCAGCACCAAACAAATTTTTACATATCCAGTTGTTTTCAATATAATCTAAATAAACATAATTTTTAGCCATGCGCAATCAGCCTGTTTTGGATACCCTGCAAACTAACATCTGTTACCCACAGAGTCAAAGCCAGGGCTGTAAAGATCCCAAGCTACTGCTGCCCTTTGGAGTACTCTGTCCCAGGGACCCCTGTACCCACCCAACATTGACAAGTAAACCCTCTCTCCAGCCCCGCAGGAGTCCCTTGCCTCCCTCTCCTGCTGAGCAGCAGCTCCCCTCCCTGTGGCCTGTGGAAGGGTCCATGCCTTGAGGGACTTCTGCCTATAAACCTGTCCCATGCTGCCCCAAGAAAGTTCACGTCTTACTGCCACCTTGTGGTCATGTGTGTCCCCTTCCTCTGCCTTGATATCCCTCAAATGCACTGTACATTTGACGTCCTACCCCCAAAAATGTAAGTCAAAGAAGTTTGCAAAATACAACATAGCACTATAGTGAAGGTTAACTTGCCAAAGGCTCCAAGAAATACTACAACTAAGAAATGTGTTTCTTCGCTTATTCATTGAGCTGTCTTCCCCACTTTTAGCACGTAATACCTTTTTGATTGACCTAGCCGACTCCTTTTATGGGGGGGGTACTGGGAATCAAACTCAGGACCTTGCGCTTGCCAGGCAGGCACTGTGCCGCTGAGCTATATTTCTGGCCCCTCAACTCCTTCATTTTATTTATCTTTTTTTCTGATCCCTAATACACAGAAGAGGAAAGTGAGATACTGAAATGTCCTTTCCCAGTGACATACTTTTTAACGATCATGTAAGACCAACACTGCAGTCTCAAGATATAGGGAAATGAGCACTGCTGCCATCCCCTACCACCTCCAAAACACTGAATAAACCACTTACCTTTTATGGATCCCAGCTTTCCCCTGTGTTCTGTGGTTAATCATCATGGAATTGGTACATACGCACTGGCTTTTATTGATAAAGATTCCTCGGCAAGAAAAAAGTGGCAGAGCTCTTAACTACACGTGTCACCTCCGCTCCTCCTCCTGTCCTCTCAGCGTTCCTGAGTCTGCTACCGTTGCGTTCTTTGCTACCATCGCTGAATGAAAAGAAAGTGGGGTAAAATGTGCACCTTAGATTTAATTTTTCATTTTTTCTTTCTCCAGAGAGAAAGACAACTTGTGGTTTGATGAATATAAGTACTTCCTGATGCCTTACATATTTTAGCCTTGCTTATATGTTCTTCTGATTGCTCCTATGGGTATGTAAGACAATACAACTCATAATCTATAGAAAATAGTATACTTGCACATCTGTGTGCAAAGCAACCTGACGCTCGATGTGGCAATATCCACTGTAATTTGCCATTAGAGACCTGAATTTGCCTTCTCATTTAAATGTCTAAGTATGTTTCACATATATATGGGGGGTGCAGTACTAGGGATTGAACCCAGGGGAGCTCTAAATTATTGGGCTATCTCCTAATTCCTTTATATTTTTCACTTTGAGACATGGTCTCACTAAGTTGCCCGGGCTGGGTTCAAACTCACAGTCCTCCTGCCTCAGCCTCCCAAATACCTTGTGTTATAGGTGTGTACCATTCCACCTATTTGTAAAATTTCTTAGCCTTAAATTATAAACAAAACTCCATCTTAGGAGTTAGGTCTTGAAACTTAGAAGCACTCTGGTTTGATTTCTGCAAAAGAGACCAAAATGAAACTGCTCTTTGAAATGTAAATCATGATGTCATTTTATAGATGTTATAGAAAGAAAGATAACTTTTAACCATTTAAAATTCTGTTTAATTCAGTCTGCAGTGATTGTCATTAAGTGCACCTCAGGTCCTTTGTATTTTTCAACCTCGGACACACATGTCAGCGTCTCAGACTTATCTACCCCTGATGCACAGTAGCTGCAGACCTGAAGGTTTGGGCTTCAGAAGAGCAGGAGAACAATCAGCCGGCCAGAAAGGCCTTACGTTTTACCTGGAAAGACAGGAAAATCTAACAGAAGCTCTGCCTCGAATTTTGGCCATATCTGAGGACTCACCTGACCTGATTACTCTAGACACAGATTCTTGGATCCTGGGTAGCCCACTTGTCAAGAGTTACCACAAACCAGCTGAAACAAAAGTCTTTTAAGGCCGTGTGGCTGGCTTCAGAATTCCCTTTTTCTTAAAATTGATTGCTTGCTTAAAAAACAGCTCATTTTTATTTTGTGTTTGTTTCTTTCTTAATTCTGTACTGTTGTTTCCTCATCGTCATTTGTTCATTCCTTGCTAATCCAGTATGAAGAACTGCTTTGTCCAGACCACTGTAATAAACACATAATGCTGGTCATTGTAAATATGTGTCAGCTTCATGTTTTCCTGTGTATCTTACCAAAAAAAGGTCCGAGTTACAGCTCCTGGTCATTTGAAAGAATTCCTCTGTTACCATCTGCGCTGCCCAAGTGCCTTCCTGAGCATGCATGGTCCCGGAGGCAGCCGCTGGCTCCACCACTCCCTCGGGGTCACCCCACAGGTCCCTCGTCTCGGCCACAGGGGAACTGAGGCACGACAGGTGGACGTGGCCCGCTGCAGACCTTCGAAGAGTGCGGCGGACTCGGAAGTAAAACCTAGGTCACCTGATCCACAGTGCTTTCTCCAGAGGAGATTTCTTCAGGCTTTGGCATAAAGTGGCTCATCTTTCACCAGCAAAGGGAAGAAAACAGGAGGGTGACGTGTAGCATCAGCAGTGTCCTCGGTATTACTGGCCCTTTAGCGCTTCAGTGCAGAGCGCCTACGTTTCTGTAAGGTGTGCTGCCCAGACATCCCGAAATCCTTCCACACCCGCGACGCCTCTCCGAGCACTGCTCCCACGGGAAGAAGCCGCGCGAGGACACCGAGGTGCACTGCGGTCCAGCAGCAGAACCTGAGTTACAAAACTGCTGTGCGGTTTCTGCCGGAGGGAGAGCAGCCCCGCCGCCCGCAGTCCTGCATTCCTGCGGAAGAGTAACGGACGTCCTCGCTGATGCTGGGGACGTGGTCGCCGCCTGGAAGAAAGCCAGCCGGACTGAAATGGGGAAGTAAGAGTCTCCCCTGTGTCCATTTCAGACTTCTCCGGCCACCCGCGTGCTCTGAATTCTCATGTAAATATCAGAATCTGGAGATACTCGGGGAGTACTGCGATCTTCACGGTTTACCAGCCGTGATCAAAATATACAATGAATGTTTAAATTTCTAAAAAATCTTACAGTAAAAGACATTGCCATTAATCCCCCTCAAATACTCCTCATTTTGAACACACTTATTCCACCATTCTTCCCACTTTATTATTTTTTTTTTTTATATGGGTACCAGGAGACGAACTCAGGACCTCACGCTTGCCAGCAAGCGCTTGTGCCACTGAGCGATATCACTGGCCCTGTTTTTCCTTTATGTGGGTACTGGGAGTTGAACTCAGGACCTCACGCTTTGCCAGGCAGGCGCTTGTGCCGTTGAGCTATCTCACTGGCCCTCTTCCCACTTTCTGAAGCAGTCTGGAAATGCTTTTTCCTGACTGTCTTACTAATGTGTGATCAAAAATACAGTGAATGTTGCTGCCAAGTGCCATCCAATAGAAAGGCAGGCTTGTGAAAACATCAGCGTGTCCTCATCCACCTGGTTTACTGGATCTGGCACCAATCAACTTCTGGCTCATCCTCAGAGTCAAAATGAGCATGAAAGGGAAAAGTTTGGAATCAGTTGAGAACATCAAGGCAGCCACAGCAGCACAATAAAGACACTCATGAAAGAGGACTGCAGAATTGCTTCAGAAAGTGGCAAGAACATTGCAATACATGTGCTCAAAATGAGGAGTGGGTCAGTGACAATGCGTCTGTTACTGCAATAAATTTTTTAACTTAAACATTCACCATATTTTTTATCACACCTAGTAAGTCTCCTGATCTATGAACGTGGATGTCAGATACATGGGCGAGATAGGGTTTTAACCCAGGGCCTTCACATTGAGCTACATCTCCAACCCTTTCTCTGAATTTTTTGAGATGGGGTCTTGCTAAGTTCTACAGGCTGGACTTGAACTTGTGATCCTCTTGCCTCAGCCTTCTGAGTAGCTCAGATTACAGTTGTGCACCACCAAACCTAGCACATGGTTGTCTTTCTGTTTATTTAGATTTTTTATTTCTTTCAACATTTTATAGTTTTTAGAGTATAAGTATTTACTTTTGTTAAATTTATTCCTTTGTGTTCTTTTTGATAGTAACATATATGCAATTATTGTCTTAATTTCATTTTGGGTTATTTGTTGATGGCATATAGAAATATATTGGATTATTGCTGCATTATAGCATATTGATCTTGTACCTTGCCAGCCTCCTGAAGTTCTTAGTTGTAACTTCTAGTGGATTCCTTGGGATATTCCATATGTAACATTACAATCATTTACAAGTAAGGATAATCTTCTTCCTTCCCACCAGAATTCCTTTGATTTCTTTTTCTTGCCTATAACAGGAAATATAGGACACGGTTGAGCAAAAGTGTCAGAGGTGAGCGTCCTGTCTTGTCTTCAACTTGGGAAACATTCAGCTGTCACCATTCCGATGTTAGCTGTGGGCTTTTCATGGGTGCCTTTTACCAGGTGGAGGAGTTTGCATGAATGTTGGATTTTGTCAGATGGTTTCTCTGCATCTGTTGAGTGGATCATGTGGCCTTGTCCCTCCTTCCATTGATGTGGTAGAGGTGGTAGGCAGAGCAGTGCCCCTGCCCAAAGATACCAAGTGCGAATACGCAGAACCTGGGAGCGTGCTGTGCTATATAAAGCTGCAGGTGGAATTAAAGTTGCTACTCAGGGGTGTGTGTGTGTGTGTGTGTGTGTGTGTGTTGCTGGGGATCAAACCTGGGGCCTCACGTGTGTAGGCAAGCCCTTGACTGCTGAGCTACACCAGCCAGCCATAGTTGACCTTAGCATTGGGCAGTTACCCTCCTCTATCTCAGTAGGGCCGGTGTCATCCTCAGGATCCTTAGGAAAGAAAGGGGGAAGAGAAGAATTGTAGAGGTGACAGCACACAGAGGCCGCTGCCAAATGCTGCTCACTTTGCACGGGGGAGTGAAGGACTGTGGTAGTGCCTAGAGTGGAAAGAGTTGAGTGGATTCTCCTGCGGAGCCTCCAACAGGATGCAGACCTGTCCAGACCTCATTTTACCCAGTGAGACCCTTTTGGAAAGTCTGTCCTTCAAACCAGCAGGGCTGCTGGGCATGGTGGCGCATGCCTGTAATCCCAGCACCCGGGAGGCTCAGGCAGGAGGATCGCCACAAGTTCGAGGTCAGCCTGGGCTCCATAGTGAGTTCAAGGCCAGCTGAATTAATTAGAGTGAGAGCCTGTCTCAAAAAAACCTAAAAAGAAAAAGAAAAAAAAAAAAAAAAAAAAAGCCTGGCTTGGTGGCACACACCTGTAATCCTGCACTCCTGCACTCAGGAGGCTGAGGCGGGAGGATCACAAGTTTGAGGCCAGTCTGTGCTGCAAAGTGAGTTCAAGGCCAGCCTGAACTATATAGTGAGACCATGCCTCAACATTATGATTAATGTTATTAATAATAATAATAAATGTGTGCTGTTTTAAGCCACTAAATTGATGGTATTTGTTACTACAGCAATAGGAAATGGACACGGGATTGCATTAATTGACTTTCAAATGTTAACCCAATTTTGTATTCTTGGGATAAATCCCAGTTGATCCTGGAATATGATCCTTTCTATAGTTGCTGGGTTTGGTGTGCTGATGCTTTGTTGACTTTTTAGTCTCTCTGCACAAGAGATCTGCATCTGTTGCTTTCTTTTGGGGGGGTACCTTTGAATTTGGAGTCAGGGTAATACTGGCATCACAGAATGAGTTGAGAAATGCTCTTCTGTTCTCTCTTTATAGCTCCTCCAGCCTTGTTATGGCAGTTTTTTGCATTGTGTCTTGGTCCATTTTTTACTTTCAGCCTATTTGATTTTTTGATTTGAGATTGGGGGGGCACACATGAAATGGGATTGAACCCAGGATCTTGTACATGCTAAGCACATGTTCTACCACTGAGCCCTCTATCACTCAGCCTGAAATCTGTGTTAATCAAGGTTTCCTGTATAGCAGATTTCCACTGACAACCAGTGATATTTTATAACCATCAGTGAACCTTTGTTCATTATCATACTAGTTGCTTTTTAAAAAAAAATAATTTAAACTTTCATTAAATAATGATAATTCCCTTTTCTATACACTCTCTGGTTCTCTTGCTTGTAATAATTGTTAGTATGCTTGCTTAAAATAAAATTTAATAACCATCTACATTGAGCCCACTTTTTTATTTCCACTGGCCAATGAAATCTGTAACTTTAGGAGGCACTGAACGAGAGAATTTCCATGACTAGGTTAGAGATGTGTTGTACTCACCACACAGGTTGTATATGTGGGATGTGAGTCATACTTATGAAAAAAAATTTAAATAACAAAGGCTTCATAAGCAGTTTTTAATCCTTAAATACAACAGACATTTTGGTATTTTTGGCCACTGGAAAACAAAAGTAGCATCAGGAAGTCTGAGATGTCTCACTTTTGTAGACTCCAGTCAGCGTATTTAAAGTTAGATCACACTGACATCAAAATTTCTAAGGACCCAGCTGACTTCTCAGCACAAACCCTCAAGTCAAGAAGAGCTTGGAGTGATGTATTTCAAGTTCTAAAGGAAAATAACCTTCAACCCAGATTGATGTACCCAGATTGATGTTGCAAAACTGATGGAGAAATAAAATACTTCCATGACAAAGAACATCTGAGAAAATTTATGACCACCAAACCAGCACTCCAAAATATTTTGAAGAACATTCTAGAAAGAGATAACAAGGACTACAACTCCAGGAACCCCAACAGAAGGAATCCACCAGTCAGGGCAAACAGTTAAACAGAGGGAGAAAAAAGGGGGGTGGGGAGCCAACAACAGGAAAATAACATTGCAAGGATAAGTCAATACATATCAGTTATAACCATCAATGTTAACCGTCTCAATTCACCAATCAAAAGACACAGACTGGAAGAATGGATCAAGAAGCAAGATCCAACAATATGCTACATACAACAAAATTTCTAAGGATAGGCAAAAGTTCACATTTCTAAAAAACTCCTTATGTTTCCATTTGGAGTAGCACTAGGCAATAGGACTCCAGAAGTTAGAAAGTATTTCACAACCTATGACTTTTGCTTGGCAAATAACTTCAGTTGCCAAACTGATAGGTACTTAATAACATACAAGCTGTTAAAAAAGAATGTGTGTATGTGGACAGCGTTTTCAAGGAGTCAGATCGTCTCTGAAGCACCCCAGTGTTTCCTCTAAATCTCCCTGGAAATGACCACTGTGTGACTTCGCGGAAAGGGTTCTCCAGCTCCTTGGACTGTGACTAAGACGGTGACCACTGTCTAAGACTGGAAGGGACCGAAGTCGTGCAACCACGGGGAGAGGAGATGAGAAGAGAGCATGCCTGGCTGCCGGTCGCTAAAACTGCTGGCATCTTAGGAAATGGGCCAGTGGCAACCTTTCCTGTCATCTTCTTTCCATGTGAGTTCCGGGGAGATTTCTTGCAACCTGAACGAGTTGGTGAAAGCTTGATCTATGTTCATCTTCATCTTTGCTCCACCTCTGTGTGTCTCAGCAAGTGGCTTGCTGGCTGCTGTCCTCGCCCTGTGTCACCTGCCTTTGATGACCCAGCTTCGCTCATCCCCAGCCAAAATCAATGAAAACTCATCACGGTCCTTTGCGTTGAGAATCTGTCTCTGGAACAGAGATTTTGTCAAAACCGCCTCGGTCTGTAGCTAAAAAGACCAACGAGCAGCTTCCCCGGTGCTCACGCCGTGCTCCCGCGGCTCCAGACACTTCCTGTCCAGCTGCGCCCAGAACACTAGGCGGCTGCTGTCACCTGTCGCACACAGCCTGTGCAGGAGTCTCCAGTGCTGGGTTGTGACCATTACCCAGGAGAACCCCACGGATGGATGGTGGGCGTCGACTGCCACCACCATGAGCCTGTGCGCCTCTTGCTGGAGCCACTGCCAGCCCGGGGACACCAGAGCCCGCCCAGGGACACGTGCAAGCAGGGGCTCCTCTGGGCTTCTCCGCAGCAGCCCACGCAGCCTCCAGCGCAGCTGCTAAATGATTTCCAAACTATATGTTACCAGTATTTTTGCTCAGTTCAGATTTTTTCCCGTGCTGGGATTGAAGCCAGGACCTGTGCATCTAGGCCGGTGTTCTGCTGAGATGCATCCCTGGTCCTCTCACTCACATGTTAAAGCACATTCTAAATCTGACTTGGCAAAAGCAATGGGAACCATATAAAAATCACTCCTATCCCTTGTAAAAACTGTAAAACCATCCAAATGCCCAGTAATATAGGTCGCTTAAAATTTAACATGTTCACATAGTGGTCATCCACCAAAACCCCTGCTTTAGAATAGTACTGTACGAAATGGAAAAACTCACGACTGTAGCTAAATTTACCCACTCCAGTACCTGCTCCCTCCTCTCCCTGGGGGAGGCTGGCGCCTCCCGGGCTCAGCGAAACTGCTGGCTTCCTGTCCTCCTGCCACCGCTGTGCAGAGCCTGCTTCAGGGCCCTGTTCAGTCTGAGCCAAGTAACGCACCATCGATGTCCTGCGAGGACTTTGAGGAAGGTAAGTGAATTCATGGCGTGGCCGTACTGCGATTCTCTGGTTGGTGAAATTACAATAAACTCCAAAGAAAACAACACACACTTGTGTTTTAAAAGTGTTGCAGTGATATGTGCACTATATCTAATAGTGAAGGCTTCCATTACTTAATTACTAATGGGCTGTTCAACTATGTTACGCTTAATATATCGTGTTACTTAATCCTTTAAATAACCCTGAGACAATAATTAGCATCACCCCGTTTACAAATGGAAAATATGAAATATCTTGGATTATTGTGAATTAATATGCAGTCACTATTTTCTTTTATAGATCATTCTCGAGAAGTCCTAGAGCAACTCTCGGGCCCCAACAAACTCAAGCAGGTGACGTGGACGGTGTACTGACGCTCACGGAAGCCGAGCAGAGCCGTGGGGGCGCAGCATGGCCCCTGCCCAGGACGCAGGCTAGAGATCTCCACTTTCCTTTGACTTTTACAGTTTTCATTGTCTTAGTTCAGCTGTAACTGGGAGGTAGCAGCTAAACCTTAGTGTACACCTTTGTGCTTCGAAGTTACCCAGACGTAAACATTTTAATACTATCGTGCAGTGTTGGTTTGACGGTCACTGTTCTCACATGGAGAAGCCAGCAGTGAACTCCTAACTGCTTTGAGCCAGAGGAGGCTGGTGTGGCTGCCAAAATAAAAAAGTCTCAACTTATGTTTTCCCTCAAAATTTCCTTCTCCTACGAGTAGGTATTTGAACTGTTTTAGGAGAATTATAAATAAAGTTATTTCTAAACAACCTTCTGAGCTGTTTTGTGGCTCTTACCTCCACGAAGCGTTTAAATGCCCATTTGCCAAAAGCACAGCTGAACATCGAGCCTGTTGATTCTTTTTTTGTTTTGTTTTGTTTTTTGTTTCTGGTACCGGGAATCGAACTCATGACCTCACGCTTCCCAGGTAGGTGCTGTGCTGCTGAGCTGTATCCCCGACCCAAGCCTGTTGATTCTTCATAGGATTTCTATATTTTTGTTTCACTGAAAGAAATAGTAATAATCGATAACATTAAGCCTTCGCGTATGTGCTGCCAAAGCGAGCACATTAAACCTTAGCGACTCAGCATATTAATGTTACTGGGGTGCTCGCCCAGGCACATATTTTGTTGATTTTTTTTTTTTCTGTGGGTACCGGGGGTCGACCTCAGGACCTCGCGCGCCAGCAAGCACCCGTGCCGCTGAGCAATATCACCGGCCCTTTTTTCGTATGTGGGTTCCAGGAGTCGAACTCAGGCCCTTGCGCTTGCCAGGCAGGCGCTTACGCCGCTGAGCCATCTCACTGGCCCCATTTTTGTTGATTTTTATGGCTACTTTTCCCAAACGTTTTATTCATCTATGAGCTTTCTTCTTTAGCAAAAACTATATTTAGAAATGTGTAAAAATGGGTAAGTATGAAATGTCATCACAGAGATTGTATCCGGAGGCTCTCTTGATTTTACATTGTAAAATAAGGTCTTACTTTTCAAATAAAAACTCTAGTAACCATAAAATTACCCAATGCAGACTATGCTTCAGCTGCCTCCAAATGTAAGCATACCGCCTATGCCACTGGCCTAATCGGTGCCTGTTTTTTTTTTTTTTAACACTGGCTACATCCTCAAACTTTTCATTGTTTGTTTGTTTTGTTTTTTGAGATGGGGGTCTCACTATGAGGTTGAGGCTCACCTTGAACTCACTATGTAGCCCAGGCTGGCATCTAACTCATGGCAGTCCTCCTGCCTCAGCCTCCCAAGTGCAGGGATTACAGGTGTGCATCACCACACCCAGCCAAACATTTTTATTATTACTTTTTTAAATTTTTGAGGCAGTCTCACTAAGTCACTAAGTTGCCCAGGCTGGGTTCCAACTTGTGATCATCCTGCCTCAGCCTCCCAGAATGCTGGAACTACAGACCATACACCAACATGCCTGGCTTAGTAGCTGGTTCTATTTTTTTTTTTTATTTACTTTTTACATTTTTATTAGTACATGTTTGCAGTACATAATGATTACATTCATTGTGGGGAACTGGTACACATACATAACACATCTCAATTCTCTTTTCCCCTCCCCCCTTTTTTGCCAGTATTAAATTCATTTGTTTATCTTATGTTTGTATAAAGTTACTTACCCTACATATAGATTAATTGGCACATTCTTAAAGATTTCTTATTTTACCTCTAGTGTACTGAAAACCAAGGAGAGTATAGTACAGTAAATTTGTTGTACATGATCGGGGGAAAGGCAACACGCGCAACTCCTTTCCTGTCCTTTGTAAGTGTGGGATCCGTTGCATGCGTGTACGATGGGTAAGGCCTGTTCTGTACTCGGCAAGACCTTCCAGCTCCAGCAGACCCAGAGAGAAGCCGCTGCTGTTGGAGCAGGACCCGCCCCGGGAACCGGTCCATGTAAAGCATAGTTCATGCATCGACAAGGTGCAACTCTAGGAAGCCCAGAGCCTGGGGAGAAGCAACTTTCATGGTGGACACCCACAGTAACAGATCAGAGAGAAATCCCCCTTCCTCCCAGTAGGGGAGAGGAAAGATAACCATTCGATACATATTTACATTTTTCTAAAGACAAACCAATAAAATTTAATATTGAGTATTTTACCAAGTCAGTAGCTTCAAGATCTAAGATTCAAGATCTAATATGTGAGCTGCTCAGGCCCAAGCACTGTTTTCCTTCACAGAAGCCAGAACTCGGTGAACGCAGCACGGCCCGCCCCGCCCCGCTGAGAGGCGCCGCTCAGCCCCGGGCTGCGCACTGGGCACCGCTGCGGGCTTCGCCGGGCCAGGGCCCAGAGTGAGGAGGCTGGCACGGGAAGCCGGACGGGAGACACACGCACCCCAAGCTGGGGCTGCGGCAGCGAGTCTTCCTGAAGCGGTGGAGGCGGCAGGAGGATCAGGCGTCCGAGACCATCCTGTTCCCCGGTCGTTCCTTTAGAAATGGCTCGTTGATCAAAAGTATTCGAGGTCCTTCATGCCTCCAACAAAGAATCGGACAAAACAAGCCAAGAACGGTGCCAAAAGTTTATTTAAAAAGTGGGGATGAATGGGTATGGGAGAAACCAGCTCTGCAGAGCGAACTTGGGCTAAACAAGAGAAAAAGAGGATAAAAGCAAAAATAAAATACACGCTGCGTCTGAGAAACACAGCCTGGGCCTCTGTGAGCAGCTCCGAGCGTCTCCTCTCCTTTATGCCGGCCGCATCCCTGTGGGAGCTCGCGAGGAGGGCCATGCGGGGAAGGGCCACGCAGGGAAGGGCCACCCGGGGAAGGGCCACGCGGGGGTCGTGACAGTTATTTGGCGCTGTCTGGAGTCTGGTGATTGACAGGTCCGCGCCTGTCCCCGGCCAGCTTTGCCACCCTGGACCTCCTACCTCAATCCTGTGCTGCGTGGCAAGACCCTCTCTCAAAAAAGTCAAAACCATGACTAAAAAAGTCATGGAGGAATGAGGACTCAAACACACACCGAGAAATGTTCAGCGCAGCCGTCCGGAGGGAAGGAAAATAAGGCAGAAGCAATGCAAATAAAGGACTAGTGTAGAAGGGCGTTGGCGGGAGCTCAGGAGCGCTCAGCCTCGGAGCTCCGTCCCCACCCTCCGCAGGTCTCTGACTTTGCGCTCGCGAGCCCCCTGCCTCAGCCTCCTGAGACGCTGGGGTTACACAGCGGTGCCACGGTCCTTAGCGCTCTGCCCGCAGCGGGCGGCCAGGGTGCAGGCCGCGACCGCGCGGGCTCACGCGGGGGCAGGAGGGGCTCGGGGCTCGCGCCCCAGGGGCGGCGGTGCGAGCGAGTGGACCTGGACTCCCGCCGCAGGCCGAGCTGCGGGCACTCGAAGCGGGGCGCGCCGGCCTCGCCCCGACCGCTCCTGCGCGCCCCACGGCTCGGCCCGCGCGGCCTCCGCCTCCCTGGGCCACGCCAAGCCGGGTCCGACGTCTCCTGCGCCGGCCGGCCGGAGGGCGGCGCCTCCCGGCTCCATCGCCGCCGGGCCTCGGCGGGAGAGTCCGCGGAGGCCTCTGCGCGCCGGGCGCCTGCCCGGGACAGTCCGCCGCGAGGCCGGGGCGGCTCCTCCGACCCCGGGCAGCGCTGGCCCGGCGCGGGCTGCAGCCCTCGCTCGCAACGTGAGGCCCTGAAGGCGGAGCCCGCGCGGGATTTCCAAAGTGCGAGTGGTCAGCGTTTAAAATCTGTCCTCCAGCCCGGCACGGTGCTTCACGCCTGTAAGCCCAGGGCACGGAAGGCTGAGGCAGGAGGATTGCCATGAGTTCAGGGCCAGCCTGAGCTACACAGCAAAACCTTGTCTCAAAAAAAATAAAAAAGAAAGAAAGAAAACAAAAAACAAACAAACAAAAAAAGAAAAAATAAATAAATAAAGTCTGTCCTCCGAGCTTAGTTGCGGGTATTTTCTGAAGGGTTAGAAATGTCTCTCAGAGCCCTGCTGCTAAGGACTTTGCGTTCTCGATTGTATCCGTTCTTGATTCCTGCCGACACAGAGCTATATATATATATATATATATATATTTTTAGCATTCTCTTCCGCTGAAGTAGATGGGGTTCAAACGTAAAAATATGTACGTTTAGTTTTTGTGTTTAAAAACCATCTGGTTGGGCCGGTGAGACGGCTCAATGGCGTAAGCGCCTGCCTGGCAAGCGTGAGGTCCTGAGTTCAACTCCCAGTACCCACATACGAAAAAAAAAACCACCTGGTTAAAACCTGATTGAAAAAGCATTTCTTTTTTTAGAAAGATGTCAGGGACAATGTTAAATTTTGGTTGATATAATAAAAGCTTTTTGTTGTTGTTGTTAATGGGGGTACCGGGAGTCGAACTCAGGACCTCCTGCGCGCCAGGCAGGCGCTTATGCTGCTGAGTTATATCACCGGCCCCCATAAAAGCTTTTTATTGTTTTTTTTTTAAATATGCCAACAGATTAATTCCTTGTTGATTAGTTTGAATAGTTTTTTAAAATCTCCTAACAAGCCTGGCATGGTGGCGCACTCCTGTAATCCCAGCACCCAGGAGGCTGAGGCAGGAGGATCATGCGTTTGAGGCCAGCCTCACCTGCATAGTAAGTTCAAGAACAGTTTGAACTGCATTGAGACCCTATCTCAAATACAAAACAAAAATCAAATCTCCTAACAATATTTTTCCTTTTTGTTCAAAAGTAATTTTTCCGGCAAAGAACCCTAAATCTTTTGCCAATATAGCATATATTATATACTGCATTTTGCAAATCTATAACTAGGTACCCTGAAAACAAAACAATAGAGGTCGATGAAAAATGTCGAGGTTTTAGGAACTTCTGCTGATCGCAGTGCCTACGATGCCTGGTTGTTACAGCAGATGGGGAACTGGCCTTGGGCTCAAGCCAGAGCGGAGACTGCAACGGGGGGTCTGAGAGCCGCGTCCTCAGCGGAGAGAGAGCAGAGGGAAACCGGACACAATAAAACCTACTCGTCTCAACTTGGGTCCTAAGGGAATACAAATCCCCAAAAGGCACGGGCCTGTCCTCACCGGCTGGGGGCTGTAGCAGCACTACTTGTGTCTCTTCTAGGGAAGATCCGGCTGGGAAGCCGACCAAGGCGCCTGCAGACACGTAGGAGCCCTCCGGGAGCTCAGTCTAGAGCGTGGCCGAGCGCCCACGCATCGCTGCTCGCAGAGTCACTACCGCCTGCGCCGGCAGCGGGCTGTGGCACGGAAGCGTCTGACACATTCGTCCTGGGAGAAAACGAGCTTTACCCATTTTAAGCAGGAAATCCTCTCTGGTCTGCGGGGCTGGCCGAGGTCTTCGAGGCCCGCTCCTCCGAGCAGCAGCAGCAGCCACCCCCGACCCCTGCAGGTCTCCTTCCCTCGACAGCATCAGGGTGACCCATGTCTTAGACACCTGAAGTAGAAGAAAGAGAAAACACGGCTGCGACAGAGAAATGGGGAAAGGTCAGCAAGAGGAATCCAGAAACAAAAATGTGGCCTTTGAGCTGACTGGATGAAGAATTCAGCAGTAGAACAGGGCCCGAACTTGCGAGTTTGTCTGGGCTGAGGTGCGGCAGAATCACTCTCCGGAGCAGGACAAGTCCCGTGCAGCAGTGGGGAGAGCCGAGCCACGCGACAGACCCAGCGTGCTCTTTAGGCGACTGGACTCCTGCCCAGCATGCACGAGGTCCTGCCTTCAGCCCCCGGCACCAGAAACAAAGTCCAAACAAACGAGGAAGCACTGGGCACTTCCTGTGAGCCAGAAACCGGCCCAGGAATCAAGACTGAGGCTTGTTCTGCGATCAGGACTAAGGAGACCCACATCTCACTGCCTCCTTTTGATTACACGGAGAGCGTCTTCTCTCACCGGCTGGGCGGCTGGCCTTTGACCCACGGGCTAGATAATAAGGAACAGTGCGACCATGGCAAGGTAGGGGTCTCCATGCCCCGCTGAAGGGACAGCTGCTACCATCTTCCGATCATTGTTGTGACACAGAATTCTATTGTTATCAGCCTGGGCGTGGTGGTGCACGCCTATGATCTCAGCCACTCAGGAGGCTGAGACAGGAGACTGCAAGTTCAAGGCCAGCCTGAGCAACTTAGAAAGACCCTATCTAAAACAAGATTAGAAAAAGAGCTGTTTATGCTTTGAGTTTATAAAGCTGCAAAACAGGATAAGGTGTTACACGGGCGTGGTGTGACCTACAGAATCAACACTGCATGGAGTTTCTTTCTTTGCCTTTTTTTTTTTAAGCAGTGACAGAGTTTATTTGAAAAGGTAAAGGTGAAGAGTGAGGGAGAAATCGGCCCTGCAGAGCATGCTTGGGCCAAGTGAAAGAGGAAAAAGCAAGATAAAAGTACCCCCTGGAGAAAGCAGGATGGGCTATCATGAGGAAAACCACAAGAGCAAGCTCTTCTTGCAGTCCGTGTTCTTATATGTTGTCCAAATCTCAAGGAAGCCCGTGAGACTTCTGCGCACAGGTCCTGAGAGGCAGTGTTGGGATCCCACACCCAGGTCCAGGCATCCTCTTGGAAACCTGCTCGAGTTCTCAGAAGCCCACATGCAGGGATCTGGGAACTCTTCTGCACATGTGTCTGGGGTCTTGTAGCTAACAGGTCAAGCCTACTCCCCCAGCCAGCCTTGCCACACCCCAATTTCCTGTCTCATTTCTCCCTGAGAGACACAAATCCTCATAATTCTTTACAGGGTGCTGAGGGAGTGGAGGGCTCTGTCTTCTACAGCTTCTTCGAGCTGGAAGGGGCTGTAGAACCTACCTATTGGGGTCTATGTGCTCTCCAGCTACCTTGGGGTGCTGCAGCTCTAGCTGGGTTGAAGAAAGAAAAACCCGTCAGAATACAAGAAGAAAAGAGGTAGTGACCATTGAGCTTCACTCTTAGCCCAAATACGAGGAGCAGGTCAGATTTCCACGCTTCCTGTAGCAGCACTGGAGCCTTGTTTTTGAAGAGAAATCTCAAGTGAGCCCAGAGGCTCATGGGAGTGGCTCTCTCCTTTTGGGTGATCCTGCTCTTCAGACAGCTCAGGTGGGACTGGCTTTGTTCTAGAAAGATGAATCCAGCGATCTGTCTCTGCCACCCTTACTGCAGGGGGTGTGGCAGGAATCACTGAGAAGGGGCCTTTCCGCTTGGCTTTACCTGGCCTGCTGGCGTTCGCTGTCTCCAAGTTTTCACAAGTCCTCGGCCTCCAGCAGACGCTGGGAGGTGCCCCGGGCCAGGAGCCGGCAGGACCCTGCTCCCGTGCACTTGGATGTCTGTTGTACGTGGCCCGGGTTGCTGCGGTGCTGTCAGAGCCTCGTGGTCTCTGGGTTTGCTGACATATCGGAGGACAGAAATGGCCTTCCGTGTAACATCTCGGATGGGCTCACACTTGGCCCAGTTTGGGGCATGTTAGAAACCTCATGAGCACTGTTGGCAGCAATCGGAGCCAGGACTCGGACGTCACTTGGCAAAGTTTTGCAGAGCTTGCTTTAGGGTCTGTTGGCTCTCCCCACCCTTCCAGAAGATCGAGGCCCCCAGGAGGAGTGGAGGTGCTACCTTATTGCTAGAGCCTTCGCCACTCCCTGAGTTATTTGGGAGGTGAAAGAAGGTCCATTGTCACTCTGGAGAGACTGGGGTAGTCCAAATCTGGGGGTGACGTTTTAAAGAATCAACTTGATTACCTCAGCAGCCTTTTCTAAGTGGGTAGGAAAGGCTTCAGCCCAGCCCATAAAGGTGTCAGGACCAACGTCTGTTTAAGCCCTCCATGTGGCGGCTTGCGGGTAAAGTCCAGCTCCCCGTCCTCCCCGGGGTGCGTCCCTCTCCTCTGCACAGCTTCTAACAAAGGCGGTGGTTGGGGCTTGCCCGGGTTGTTGTAGGAGCAGAGTGGCCAAGCTCTGCAGACCTGTCGGGTGGTTGCCACTTGTCCTAGTCCTGTGAATACTCAAGCAACCATTTCCAGTGTAGCGTCTCTTCCCATATGGAAGGAATCATGAAGTATTTTTATAGCCTTTTAAATCTAAGACTGAGAACTAATTAGCGTCCCCTGGAATTTGGGAGAGAATTATATATGGATCTTCCTCTAGAGGGTGGATTGGAATGACAGCCTTGTTAATGAGGCAGAGACCTCGTAGCATCCGATATTCTCCTGACGGATTTACCGCAGGGAGAGTGGGAGTGCTGCAAGGGAACTGACAAGGCTTCACGAGGCCGTATTTGAGAAACTTGTCTATGAGAAGCTGGAGGCCGGTACCCGCCTCTTCCTTGATTGGATACTGCTTTCAGTTAAGAAATCAGCTGGGGGCTTTTCTTTTATGACTACTGGCAGAGCAGAATTTGCCCTACCAGGCATGCCATTATACCATGCATTAGGACCCACTTGTTGGCTATTTGGTTAGGGAGACCTGGTGTAGTTCTAACAAGTAAAATCCATTTTGGCCTTAGCCAGAATTTAAGAATCACCCTCAATTTTGCTACTAAATCTCCTCCTAACAAGGGAGTAGGACACTGTAGGGCAATTAGAAACTCATGGTTAGAGCCAGGCATGGTAGCACATGCCTGTAATCCCAGCACTGAGGAGGCTGAGGCAGGAGGATCGATGCAAGTTCGAGGACAGCCTGGGCTACAAGGTGAGCTCAAGGCCAGCTTGAACTGCATAGCAAGACCCTATCTCAAAAAGACCAAAAAAGAAAAAAAAGAAAGAAAGAAATTTATGGTTAAACATTTGGCCTTCAAAGTGATGTATCACAGGAGGAGTAAAGAATCTGAGTAGGGGTCCCCTTCACCCCAACTATGGCTACAGAACTAGAGGAGAGTTTTCCAGAGAAGGCAATCAGAACAGATTGAGCTGCCCCTGTATCTATAAGCAGTTGAACTGGCTCACCCATGATGCCTAAGTTCACCCAGGGTCCCTCGGAGGAGATGGCGATGTCCGTGGACAGGAGCGTTGCAGGTTCCCCTGGGCCTCTTCAGTCATCAGAGCAGGAAATGAGGGTTTGGTGGCCTGGCCCCTCTCTGGGAGCGGGGACAGTCAGACCTCCAGCACGCGAGCCAGACGCATCAGCTGCCTCACACGCAGAGCACGGCCCAGGCGGAGGGCCGGTGCAACCTCGTGCCCCGTGTCCAGTGCTTTCCTGCGGGAAACGGGAGCCTCCCTCAGCTGTCCCTGGGTTTCCCTTAAATGACCTGGGTGGGTTCAAAGCATCGCCAATGGCAACAGCCATAATCCTGGACTCTCTCTCTCTGTCTGTCTGGGTCCTGACCATTGCACACAGAAAAGACCGTGTATCTGGGCCAGGGGCATCTGAGGCCCCAGCTGGAGCTTTTGCAGCTCACACTGGATATGTGGGGCTGACCGACAGGTGAAATGTCCCATTAGTGCCTCTCCCTCCCTGGAAGATGGATCTACGTCAGTATACTTGCGGAAGGCCTCTGCTAATCAGCTACAAAACAAAGCTAGATTGTTCTCTGTGCCCTGTAAGACCCCACTGACTTTATCATAGTTAACAGACCTTTTAATGCACCTTTTCGTCCCCATGGTAAGAGCAGCTAGCACACTAGGCATCACTTCCAGTCCGTGCTGAGTAGGAGCGTCCAGTGGCTCTGCTGAAGGGAGAAGAGCTGTTCCAGGGTGGGTTCCTTCCCTTTTCAAAGCCTATTGTTCATCTGCATAGTTCCTAGCCTCTTGTAGGATTCTCTGTCTTTCACCAGAACAAGTGGCCAAGATGAATTAGACATCTCGCCAGGATAAGTCAAAAGCAAGCGTCAAAATTCGGAACCCATCTGCAAACTTACCAGGATCTTCTGTCAGTTGGCCTGGTCATTCCCTGCACTGCTGGACATCAGCAACTGGAAAAGGAACCTGCACTCGAGTAGTCCGTCCTGGCCCTGGCACTTCTCCTAGGGGCAGGATAAGCTGTGAATTAGGGTAATTAGAAGCACCACTTCGGATGGACCTGCAGGGCTGCTGTGTGAGGAGCATGACGAGGGGGCTGAGGAATGCTGGGCTCCCCTGGGCGCTGGGCTCTAGTGGAGCCCTGAGTCACTTGGAGGGGTTGAGGTTGATTTATTGGCCTGGGAACTATAAGGAGGGGGTCAAGGAGATTTCCAGCCCCATCAAACAGGTCAGGGAGACCCACATCCTCCTGAGAGACAAGTCTCAAGATGGGGTCGTCCAGATTATCTTTGTCCTCCTTGGCCCCCCCCAAACACCATAGTTCCTGAACATTCCCTTGGATAGAGTCACAGAAGCCCGAACACGAGGCATCTCGCTCCACCTTTCATGTTCCAAGCAGAAACGCGATAACTGGAAAAGAGTCCATAGTTTAAAATGCCATCCTGTGCCCATCTCTTGCCACCTCCCTGTTCATAGATAAGCTGCTCCTGGTTTAGATTGCCAGGTCAAACCTTTCCCACTCAGCAAGAATATGGCCCAGTGGTGATGGTGAAGTCCACGTTGTGGTGAGGTCCAAGAGATCTCCACTGGCCCAGCTTGGGGCTATAGAGAGAGGAGACAACTAGGTCTTGGCTCCTTCAGATGGTGTCCCACGCAGGAGGAGGAGACCCGAGGGCTCCACAAAGTATCCCTTGTGAGACCCTAACACAGTCTGGACAGATGTCCTTATCAGAGTCACGCCTGCATCATTAAGCACAGAGGAAAGCTCCATATTTGCACCCATTAACTCATTAGGAAGAAGGGGGTGAAGCCACTTGTCGGCCTCACCTAGTCCTTAACTCCCATGAATTAAGGGCAGGATGTCCCCAAGGAAAGTACCCTTAGCCGCTCAGTCAAACCCTTGATGGCCCAACGTGCGTTCCAAGTCCCTTGATGACTCTAGTTAACCAGAATGGAACCAACTAGGAAAATTGTCCTTTGCATTTGCTCCAATTAAAAAGGCTAAGAACGAGTATGGCTCTGCTTTTGTTTACGCATAGTCTCTTTAATTAAATTTTAAACACTATTTGTTCTGCTCGGGTCATCAGGCATAGGGTTTTAAATTATCTGCACTTAAACAAGGAAGAAAGTTCCAGCCTCAGGTGGGATTCGAAACAGAGAGGAAGCAAGTCAGCTAAAGCTGGCTTGAACAGGCTCTCCTGGCATTGCCCTGCCTCAGCAAAGCCTCGGGAATTTCTTTTGAAACCAGAGAAATATTTTTCTCTTCCATGCAGGGAAGAGCCATAGTGACAGTTAAAGTAATTCAAAAAGAAAAGATGTTCCTCCTCTGTTCTCCAAAATCAGTGCTTAGCTCATAAGGCCAGTTAGGAGAAAAAAAAAAGAAAGAAAGAAAAAAAAGAAAGAAAGAAAGAAAGAAAGAAAGAAAGAAAGAAAGAAAGAAAGAGAAAAGAAAAGAAGGAAGGAAGGAAGAAGAAAAAGTTGGTAGCAGTTGACACAAGCCCACATCTAGCCACGTGATTCCATGCAGGCTCTAAGTGTATTTATTGGTGCCACCCACACCCAGGGTGGGGCACCCTTAACCCTAGCATCTCACCCTTAATCTCTGCGTCATACAAACTGAGAAAGACATGCCCAAGGTTCAGAACCCTTAATTTTAGCATCACCTCCCCCCCCAAAAAAGGATAGCAAACGAACACAACACAAATCAAGAAAGGAAAGCCATTTACTAAACTGGGGTAAGCAGAGACCAGGTTAATTTCCAAAAGGAGTAGCATGGACAACAGATATAACAGAAAAGTACATGGACAACAAGGACTTGACCCGCAGAGTGAGTGCAGGCAGCTAGAAAAAAAAAAAACCACAAGCCTACATTCCCTTCCCCTACCCCATGGCCAGGCCAGGAAGCCCCTCCCTGGTGCCTTGAGAAGAGCTCCCTGATTCCCGGCCTAGGGAAGAAGGAGAGGGAAGGAAGGAGAGAAAAAGAAGAAAAAGGCTTGCAGAGAGAGAGAGAAAACGTATGCCCAAGATGGACCTGACATGGTCTCTGGTATCTGAGCTTCACTCCCGGCTGGCTCGCCAAAATGCTATCGGGCAGCTCCTTCAGAAAGTGGCTCGTCAATTAAATGTTACCAGGTTCTGGGTTGCTCGCCTCTATTTCTGGAGCTGTGTTCCAGGTTCTTCTTGTTTCAAACGAAACATTGAGGGGCCGGTGAGATGGCTCAGAGGCGTAAGCGCCTGCCTGGCAAGCGTGAGGGCCCAAGTTCAACTCCTGGAACCCACATACGAAAAAAGGGGCCGGTGATATCGCTCAGCGGCACGGGCACCTGCGGGCACACGAGGTCCTGAGGTCGACCCCCAGTACCCCCCCCCAAAAAAAAAAAAAACATTGAATGAAACAAGCAAAAAGCAGTGGCAAACTTTATTTGAAAAAGTAAAAGTGAAGAGTGAGGGAGAAACTCGCTCTGCAAAGTGAACTTGGGCCAAGTAAAAGAGGAAGAAGCAAGATAAAAGCATACCCTGGAGGATGCAGGGCAGCTCCCTGTCCTCCCTCCGGTGGGTTCATGCCCAGGGCAGCCGGGGGGACAGTGCTCTGCTGCAGCACCCAGTGCAGCATGCACAGCTGCTGTCACTGCAGGGCCAGACCCAGCCTCCCCCTGCACTCCCCTGTCTGGGGTCCCTGGCTTCCTACGGGCTAAAGGTCACTTCTACCCATCTTAGTTCTTTTCTTTTCTTTTCTTTTTCTTTTTTTAATTTTTATGTTTTTGAGACAAAGTCTTGCTAAATTGCCCAGGCTGGGCTCAAACTTGCAACCCTCCTGCCTCAGCCTCCCAGACTGTGGGATTACAGGTATGCATCACCACACTTTGGCCAGGTTGACTGACACAAAGCAAGTTAACAGAGAAAAAGCACCCAAGGGTCATTAACTTTCCATGTACTCAGGGACCTCAGGAGAGAACGAAGACCAGAGAAATGGCCTAGGCAGGAAGCACTCACACTCTGTGGACAAAAAGCAACTGTGTGGAGGAGACAGGACAGAGGGTCCGGCCGGGCAGGACTCCGGGGACACCACTGTGAGATGCAGGGTGGAAAGTGGGGTGGGATGTGCCCAGGGCTCTGAGGATGGCTGTGTGTAGAGGTCAAGGCAGCAACAACACCTGGCCTGGCTGACTACAGGTGCATGGAGCACTGGGCATGATGGCATGTGCCTGTAATCCCAGCACGAAGGAGGCTGAGGCAGGAGGGTCGCTGGGCTACATAGTGAGTTCAAGGCCAACCTGAACTACATCGCCAGAGCCAGTCTCAAGAGGGTTTGGGTGCAGAGAAGGGCTCCGCTTGGAGGGGCCCACGGCTGTGGCCTGCAGGACAAGACAGGCGGAGAGCCCCTTCCCACCTCCAGCGTCCGCACCTCTCGGCCGGAGTCAGCACAGCAAGCTGGCCGATTGGGGGAATCGTTCCCCACCCCCTTGGCTGACCACGCTGGCCTCTTCTCTTGCACTTGTCGTCCATGTGTCTTCCTTGGTGAAGTGTCCATTCAAGCAGCATCTCCTCTTACCCCCAAATGATGCCGCTGTCCTCTGACCTTGCAGGATGCCGGCACAGGGGTCCCGCTCTGCCCGGCATGCGAGGTCACAGCTGTGTCCCCTTGACAAGAGGCTGCTGACAGGACTGAGGTGAGCAGAGCAGGCTCTTGTCACCAGAGCTGCACACAGGCAGGTGTCTGCAGGACGAGCTGGAGCCAGCTGACCACGGGCGTTAGGGCAGGCTTGGCGGCCGGCACCTGCACACTCGTGCCTGGGGCGAGGCGCTGAGGGGACCCAGCAGGACACCTCCTGGCTCCTCGGCCGGGACATTCTGCTCCTGGGGAGCAGAGCACAGGGAGGACTCACACTCCAAGGGCCGGTCCCTCCCGCTGTGGCCCGAACACCCGCGTCAGCCTGGCACGGCGCATCTGACACCGCCACCCTCCCAGGAGACGGTTGAACAAGGACAGCATAAAAGGACACAGACACCAGGAAGAGCTTGCTACCCTGGCTTTCCTCTCGACAGCCCCCCTGTGTCCTCCAGGATGGACTTTTATCTTGCTTTTTCCTCTTACTCTGCTCAAGCTCGCTCTGTACGGCCAGTGTCTCCCTCGCTCTTCACTTTTACTTTTTCAAATAAACTTTGTCATCATTTTTTTTTTTTGCTTGTTTCATTCAATTCTTTGTTCCAGACAAAAAGAACCTAGACATCAGCTCCAGAAGGAGAGGCGAGCACCACAAAAGCCCGTAACGTTTATTTGGCGGTTCGTTTCTAGAAGGAGACTACCCGGTAACAGCACGGCAGCAGAACCTACTCAGTGCGGCTTTCCGGGTGACTTCTCAGTGCACACGTTCTTCCAGTTTAGGGAATACACTTCACAGTGTCCAATATACACGACGGTGCGGATGTCCCTCATTGTGCAGCCACTCAGAACACTGTGGTCTGTCGTCCACGGTGACCTTCCCCAGCCTGGCGCGAGCTGCCACTCCAGGGAAGAGTAATGGAGCCCAAGGCGAGATGTGAGAAGGGCACAGACCACGCCTGGGTGACAAGCCAGCCATGAGCACTATGATAAAGGCTGCTTCTCACCCGCAGTGATGGTCCCGGCCAGAGGGCTCCCAGAGCAGCTCCCCTCCAGGCAGCACACCCGCGCGGCAGTCCTCCTCCACACCACGTGTCTGCCATCTTGGCGCCTCCCCTTCCGCCCTCCACACGTGGCGGCCACCTAGGCGCCGCCCCTTCCACGCCGCAGACAGGAGCAGCGTGAGGTCCAGAGAGCGCTTGCATGTTGGGGGCGCTGGGAGATTTGCTCTGTACTGGAAAAAGAAATGTTTTGCTGAAAACATGGAATGGTCTCTGCAACAGTTTTCTAACCAAACAACTTTCAGCAAGTGTCAATTTTATCCTTCCATTTCAACTTCACGTTCTTGGAGTCTATAAAATTGCTACTAATGGAGAAATCAAATAAAACTGTCATTTCCTTGAGACGTTATCAAAAACACTTTAACCTACATAAGCATTTTAATCTATATAGGATTTCCTGGAATGCTCCTTAGCCTCGGAGAATATTCTCATTGCAGCCCGCCCACCACAGACGGAAGAACCCTGCCTAGGCATTTCTGACGAGAATTGGCTCAGCAGTGAGTTTTTGTGTAATTTTAAAAGTGCTGCATGAGGCCGGGCAGGTGTGGTGCTCACACTTGCAATCCCAGCACCGGGGAGGCTGAGGCAGGAAGATCTGGAGTTCAAGGCCAGACTGGAATATGTAGCAAGACTTTGTCTCAAAAACATGAAAGGAAGGAAGCAGAAATATGGAAGGAAGGGAGGGACATGAATGGAGACTACAGGGCTGGCAGCCAACATCACCTTGGGCTGGGAGTGTGACTCGGGCTTAGTGGTTGAGCACTTGCCAAGACTGTTCAAGGCCCTGGGTTTGATTCCCAGTGCTGCAATGACCTCAGTGTGGCTAGTGGTGCACACCTATAATTCTCATACTCAGGAGGCTGAAGCAGGACGGCTGGGGATGTGGCTCAGTAGTAGTGTTCTGATTCAATCTCTAGAACCAACACACACACACAAAAGAAAAAACAGAAGGAAAAGGAAAGGACCACCTCATATGCTAAAAATATTTCTCGCCCCATGTGGTGGCACATACCTATAATACCAGCATGCAGGAGGTTAAGGAAGGGGGATTGCCATGAGTTTGAGGCCAGCGTGGGCTACATGGTGAGTTCAAGGCCACCCTGAATTACATAGGGAAAGCCTGTCTCAAAAAAAAAAAAAAAAAATCCCAGCACTCGGGAGGCTGAGGCAGGAGGATCCATGAGTTCAAGGCTAGCCTGGGCTACAAAGTGAGTTCAAGGCCAGCCTGAACTACACAGTGAGACCCTGTCTCAAAAAAACAAAACAAAAAACAAACAAAAAACCTCTCATTTTGTTGAATTGTGCAGGTTTTCTGTTTTATGAAGTAACTTTAAAAGCAGGCATGGTGGCGCATGCCGGCCTGTAATCCCAGCACTCTGGGAGGCTGATGCAGGAGGATCATAGAGACCAGCTTGGGCAATTTAGCAACTTAGCGAGACCCTGCCTGGAAACAAAAGTATTTATAAATGGTGGAGGTGTTGCTCAGTGAGAAGACCCTGGGTTCAATCCCTAGTACCCCCCCACACCCAAAGAATTTTTGGGTGGCTTTTGTGATTAGGCTTTGGAAATATTAGTACAAACTAATTCTTTTTTTGTATAAGGCCTTTAAAAGCTTTTTTGTTGTCTGGAGACTGGGTCTCTATAAATTGCTAAGTTGCCGAGGCTGGGCTGGAATTTGTGATCCTCTTGTCTCAGCCTCCCAGAGTGCTGGGCTGACAGGCCTGCGCTCCCGTGCCCGGCCGGAAGTGCAGCGCTTTAAGGGGCCGATTCCATTCTCCCCCGCCAGGCCGAGCTCGTGAGACAGATCGGGATGACTAAGAGCGCGTGGGCCCGAGTCGCTGAGCCCGCAGCGCGTCCCCGCCCGGCCGAGCTGCAGCGCGGGCGCCGAGCAGCAGGGGCGCCGCTGTGGCGAGGCGCGGCCGGCAGGGGGCGCTCGAGGCGGGGGCTGCCGGCGGCGGGGCCGCAGTGCTCTCGGCGGCCGGCAGGGGGCGGCATCCCCGTCCCGCCCGTGCTGACCGTCTCTCGGGGGGACCGTGTGGGTCCGCGACGTGGGTGCGGCGGGCGGGCGGCTGGTGCCAGGCTAGATGCCCGCTTATTTTCATATTTTAAAGTATTTAATGTTTCATTTCATACTTCGTTTTGGAGACAGGCTCTCGCTACGTAGTTCAGGATGGCCTTGAACTCATCCTGTGGCCCAGGCGATCCTCCTGCCTCAGCCTCCCGGGGAAGGCACTATGGGCGGCACGGCAGGCGCTCCCTTAGGGGCCCGCGCCCCGCACCTGCCGCCCCGCGCCTGCGGCCTAAGGAGTCGCGCAGCCCCCCTGCGCCTCAGTTTCTCGCCCGTGGAAGCAGTTGAGGGACGGCGCCCACCTCACGGGAACTGCACGAGGTAAACGCGACACGAAGCACCCAGGGCGGGGCCGGGCCGGGGGCGCCAACTCGGACCGTGCAGCCGTCCCCCTCCCCGTCCCCCCGTCCCAGCGTCCCGCCCCTCCTCTCCCCCACCCCGCCTCTCCCCTCCCCTGCCTCCTCCGCTCCCGTCCCCCTCCCCCTCGCCTCCTTGCCTCCCCGTCCCTCTCCCCTCCCTCACCCCTCCCCCGCCTCCTCCCCTCCCCTCCCATCTCCTCCCCTCCCCCGCCTCCTCCCCGCCCCTCGCGCAGGGCCGGGGCCGCGGCGCCTCCTCTCGCCGCCCGTCTGAGGAGGGCGAAGCACGGCGGGGCGGAGGCGGCGCGGGCCGGGCGGACCCCGAGCGACCCGGTGATGCGGGACCGGGCAGCGCCGACCCTGCGGCCGCGGCGGGACGCCGTTTCCGGAGCCCGAAGGCGCGAGGGCCCGACCTGCCTTCCGGCGCGGAGCCCCGCTGCCCTCGCCCTCGGCCGCTTCTGCGAGCGCGGCGCCTCGCTCAGCAGCCGGACGCACGGGCGGACAGGCGGAAGGACGGACCGATGGACGGCCCGATGGACGCCCCGCAGGGGCGCTGCTGCCGGGAGTGTGGACGGCGCTGTCCCGCGGCCTGCCGTCCTCTCCGGGAGCGGCCGGGCAGAACCCAGCCTGCGCGCCCCCTTGGCCGCCACTCCGAAGCTGGCCTCTCCCCTCACATACCCCCGGGCCTGCTGCTGAGAGCAAGGACGCCGCCTCGGCGTCCCGCGGTGACCCTCGCGCTCGAGGCATCTGCGAATCCCATCCCCTGACTGTACAGCGCGCGTCACTCCCGGTGTGGACATCAGATTCCAGCCTCTGTGCTTTACAAAGGAGGGCTCTCCTGCGGTGTCTTCCAGGAGGGACAAGAACAGAGGCCGCTTTTCATCAGCCGTCTCATCCTTCCCCTGGAGCCAGCTTCTCCAGGACAATGCATGTGGAGCCAGCGTGGCGAGGCCTGGAGTCCCAGCACTCTGGAGGCTGAGGCAGGCAGGTTGTAAATTTACAGGCATATGCTAATTTACAGGCATATCCTAGCCCAGCCTAGGTAATCCCCAACACGGAAGGGAAGGGAGAAAGCAAGCAAGCAATCCAGCCAGCCTGCCAGGATGTGTGGACCACAAGTACACTCACGCGTCACTGACGACGGGGACACATTCTGGAAATGTGCCGTAACTGGGTTCGTGGCAGTGAGAACATCATACCGTGTGTTCACACAAACCAAGACAGCAGTGGCCACACACCCTCCGGGCCATCCAGGGACACAAAGTCTGTCTCGGAGCAAAGCGTCACTGTGTCACGTAGGCTCCTGTGTCCTGCAGGGAGATGTCCTGCTCCCACTTCAGTCCCATGCTGTGGAGAAAGCCTGCCCAGCTGTAGGGGCACAGCAGACCACGCAGGACCAGCCCGTCCCCTGGCCGCTGTGACTGGTGCAGAGTGTCTCGTGTGTGCCGTGGGGACAAACTCTGCCACCTTTCCCTGCGGCCCCAGGGCTGGGCTGTGCCACTCCTGGGACCTCAAAACCGAACTTGGGTACTGAGGAGAGCAGAATCCGCCAAGAAAGGGAGACAGTGTCACCGCCACACGTCCCCAGAACGTGTTGGTTCTGTCCCAGAACCCCGAGTTGGCCCACAGGCGGTCACTGCCCCGTCTCATCCATGTGGAGAGAAATCCCATCCCCGGATGCTGAGAAACAGCGTGCTTAGCACAGGGCAGGTCAGAAAACACTCTGACTGAGCGTGTGCGGCAAGGTTCCCAGTGAGCATGCACTGTGACACACACACACACACACACGTCGGCCCTCCTGCTCCCTCCCTTCAAGAGCATTCAGAGAGCTCTGTGTGTTCACGCTCAGTCAATAAACGCTAGGCATGTGTTTGTTAAAGATGAATGAGCTTAAGGTCAGAACGGAGGAAGAGGGCGGAGGTGGGCAGAGGAAACCCACAGAGTTCTCCCAGTGGCTGCCCTCGCAGAAGATGCAAGGTCACAGTCCCTGCAAAATGCTGGGTGCTGCTGCTACCCCACGTCAGGTGAGGCAACTCGGAGTTCAGAGAACAGACCCTTCTCGGGCTTGCACCTTCGAAAGGACACATGCTTTGAGGGCTCTGCACACTGTATAAACCGACTCGTTAGAAACTCTTCTGCTAAGGTTTGGAAAAAGGTAACCTCCTTTTGCCTATGTTTCAAATATCTATTACCAATTAGCATATGCCTGTAATCTCAGCACTCTGGGAGGCTGAGGCAGGAGGATCCCACGTGAGAAGTCAGCCTGGGCTATATACTGAGTTCAAATTCAGCCTGAACACAGGAAGAACATGATATCTCAAAAACAAACCAAACAAGATGAAAGTCAAATGTCTCTTGCCAGTTGTACTGAGAAACCTAATAGCTAGTACCGACATTTCCTTTGCATGCAGCTGTGTGGGGAAGGAGCTGGGGAAGGGCTCTTCTGGAAAGTTTCTCAGCCTAGCTGTTTGTGGGCTGCCAGGGCTGAGCGCACACCACGCTGGCCTTCTTCACGCACCTGGTGTTGCAGCGCTGGTGGTGTCTGGCTCTCACCTCACTTCACAGCCCCTTGGCCTGCTCACCTGCCTCAGGCTTCGCGTGCGTGCTGGGCTCGGGACAGCAGCACTTCCTTGGAGCAGGAGGTAGATAATAGGCTAGTTAAGGGTTGTACCTGCACAGGCACGATAGCACTAGCCTGAATTGTTTTGTTTTGTTTGAAACAGGGTCTTCCTATGTAGGCCATGCTGGCCTCAAACTCATGGGGATGCTCCTGCCTCAGCCTCCCAGAGCACAGGGACTACAAGTGTGTACCACCAAGCCTGGCTTAATAAATGTTGTTTATAAAGAATATGTGCAAGCCCAGCCTGAGCAGCTTATTGAGACCCTGTCTCAAGAATAGAGAAGGTCTGGGCCGGTGAGATGGCTCAGCGGCGTAAGCGCCTGCCTGGCAAACGCGAGGGCCCGAGTTCGACTCCCAGTACCCACATACAAAAAAAGGCCGGTGATATCGCTCAGTGGCACGGGTGCCTGCTGGCGCGCAAGGTCCTGAGGTTGAGCCCCGGTACCCACAAAAAAAAAAAAAAAATAGAGAAGGTCTGAGGCTGGATCTCAGTGCAGAGGTCGGCGGGGATGGCCCGCAGGATGGTGCCCCGGCAAGCGTGCTCGCGTCTGGACAAAGCAGGATCGGAGCTGGCGGGTTGAGGGGAAGTGCGCACACCTGATTCGCTGCCCTGTGTTGTTACAGTGTCACAAAAAAGGAAAGCAGAAAAAATCGGAGAACAGAAGTTTAACTCCCAGTGCTGGCCCGAGGCAGGGACGCGTACTGAAGACTGCGGGGAGCGGAGGGAGCCCGCTCCGCCCTACAGTGTGTCAGACTCGGACAGACTTCTGCTGAGGACACACAGACGCTGTTGTCTGTGACCGCTCTCCTGCTGCGACCTCCTGAGAGCGCCATGCTCTCTTGCTCTGTTCCTGAGAGCGCGCGTGGTGTCTGGGACGGCGGACACGTGCTTGAAAGGCCCCTGTGGTGCACAAACACCGGCGGTGTTTTCACCTTTATCTCAGTGAAGTTGCCCTACCCGGGCATCGGAAACTGCAGTGCGATTTGGCCTGGAAATTTATCCCGGAGCTGGGTGAATGCAGGCCGCCTCTTTGTGACCTTCTGCTTGCCTCAGGGCTCGGAGTTTTGTGGGTGAACAGGTTGTGCAGCCTGCAATAACCTATGCTAACCAAGCAGCAGGTGAGCCCCATGCGGAGCCCGGTGTGGTGCCACACACCTACAACCCCAGCCCTCAGGGAGGCTGAGACAGGAGGATCACAAGTTCTGGCACAGCCTGGGCAATTTCACAATTTAGGGAGAACTTGACTCAAAATAGGAAATTTGAAGAAGGTCTGAGGTCATGGAAAGGCCCAGGGTACAATCCCTGGGACAAGGAGGGGAAGGGAGGGGAGGGAGGGGAGGGCAACCTCCGCAGCCCTGATCTTCATCTCCCTCCTGCGGTTTTGACACACAGCCCTGGGTGGTGTCACCTCAGCCTGCCCGTGGGGACTGCATCTCTAAAGGACTCTCTGGAAGAGTTATCAGGGAAGACGAACGTGCAGGGAGGTCAAAGTCTGAAGAAAATCTGAAGGAATCCCTGCGGAAACAACTTTCGCGAGGCGGTCTGCTCACTGGGCAAGGCTGCTTGTGTACTCACCTAGTTAATCATTGGAAGGAGCCTGGAGGGGCTGGTGTGGATGATGTCCCGCAGTCCTGTGGTGCAGTTCAGTGGCCCTGTGGACAGTTTACAGGGAGGGGTCTATGTTCTGACCACACGGTCACTGCATCCTTGGATTTAACACTAGGTGTGTTCACCTGGAATGGGCGTCTGTCTCACTAGGCGGAAGGAGTCCAGACATTTACTAACCTGGCTCTCAGTAACCGTTAGTAGGTACCATCATCATCTTTGTGATTTACAGGTGAGGGGACGGAGCTCCAGGAGGTAAAGAAACCTGTGTGGTGCCAATGTGGTGGTGCACGCCTGTAATCCTGGCACTCTGGGAGGCTGAGGCAGGAGGATGGAAAGTTGGGCAACTTAGTGGCTAAGCAAGACCCTGTCTCAAAAAAATTTTAAAGGGCAGGGATATAGCTCAGTGTGAAGGCCCTGGGCTTGACCCCCAGTAAAGACAAAGAAGGAAAGAAGGAGGGAGGAAGGCCAACCAAGCGTTGGTCCTCATGCAGCGGCCCTTGACCACTGTACCATGAACCCAGGCCAAGAGCGCAGAACCCATTAGAGCAAACGTGGCTGCTGCAAGTCTGTGTGTTAGATGTCCCCGTGTCAGGGACGCTTCGCGTCAGGCTGCAGCAAGGACTCCGCTGCTTCCACAGTGTCCCAGCCGCCTCCTACTTGCGTTTGCACAGCTCACAGGAGAGGGGCTGGGGTTTACAGCCCCGAGTGTGGAGGATGCAGACCGATACAGAGAAGGTGCTGAGCCTCCACAGGTGCTTGTCCGGGTCACTGCCACCTGTCCCCTGGCTTCACCTGCACCATCCCAAGGTGTGGGCTGCCCTGAGCCCCACATTAACCCAAAGAACTCAGATGGGGGACACTGTGATGGGCCCAGGGCCACGGGTTGCGTGCATTTGTTTGTGTTTGTTGTTTTGAGAAAGGGTCTCACCATGTGGCTTATGCTGGCTTGGACCTCATGATCCTCCTGCCTCAGCCTTCCAAGGGTTTGAATTATAGGTAGTATATGCCACCATGCCCAGCTATCATTGTTTTGTTTTGTTTTGTTTTTTGAGACAGGGTCTTACTATGTTTATGTATGTCAGACTGGCCTTGAACTCACTATGTAGCCCAGGCTGTCCTCGAACTCACAGCAATCCTCCTGCCTCAGCCTCCCGAGTGCTGGCATTACAGTAGGATAGCTTGTTATGAAAGAGTAAATAATTAGAGTACTAGGTGCCTTCACTGTTTATCAGTGCATTGATTCTACATTATTTATGGAATCCCTACCATGTGCCAGTTCTAGGAAGTGGATCTAGTACTGAAAAAATAACAAGTAACAGTGTAGTACACTGAATAAAATGTAGCCAGATGAAAAGATAAAGAGTGGTTGATGAGAGTGGTTATTTTATTTTATTTTATTTTTCTGTTTTTATTTTTGTTTTTTTCAGTAGTGGGGATTGAACACACTGAGCTACATCCCCAGGCCTTTTTTACAGTTGAGACGGGCTCTCACTAAGTTACTGTTGCTCAGGCTCAACTGGAACTTGGGATCCTCCTGCCTCAGCCTCCCAGAGTGCTGGGATCCCCACTGAGCCTGGCTGTTTCAGATGGGCAGACAGAGCCAGCCTAGGGGTTTGCTTTCCAGTAGAGACCTGCGTGCCTGGAGGGATCGCTCAGCGCAGATCAGAGAGCAGCACATTGCAGACAGGAGCCAGTCTTTGCAGACAGGAGTGGGTTGCAGTCGGAGGCCTCAGTGTGGGGAGGAGAGCCCGGATCGTGCCCAGCTGGAGTGGCTCAGGAGGTGGAGGGAGACCATGGAGGGCGGGGTGGGCAAGGCAAGTGCTAGGAGCAGGGCCATGGGGACCGGAAGCTGCTTAGGCAGCCCCTGTGCGGTCTTGGTGGGCCCAGTGGAGGCTCTGGTCAGTGCTGCCGTATGTGGGAGTCCTCAAAAGGTGAACACAGTGCTGCAGCCCCCTGCTCCTGGGGATCTGCACGAAAGAGCTGAAAACAAGCCGGCATCCTGGCGCACACCTATAATCACAGCACTCAGGAAGCTGAGGCAAGAGGATCTCCAGTTCAAGGGCAAACCTGGGCTACATAACATAGTGAGTTCAAGGCCAGCCTGGACTACATAATTAACACCTTGTCTCACAGAGAAAGAGAGAATTCAAAGCATATATCTTTATTTAGTTATTTATTTTTGGTACCGGGAATTGAACTCAGGACCTCGCGCTTACAAGGCAGGCGCTGTGCCGCTGAGCTATATCACTGGCCCCAAAGCATATATCTTTACAAAAACTTGAACCCTAATGCGTACAGCAAAATTATTTATACTACCCAAAAGTAGAAACAGTAGCCATCAATTGATGAGAGAATAAATCAAATGTGGTCTGTCCACAGAGGAGAATAGCATTCAGTTCTAAGAGAAAGGAGGGTCGGATGCAGGCTACAACATGGGTGAATGTTTGAAAATAGTACATTAAGAGAAGAAAGCCAGGGCTGGGGATATGGTTCAGCGGCACAAGTGCTTGCCTGGCAAGCACAAGGTTCTGAATTCGATTCCCAGTACCAAAAAAAAAAAAAAAAAAGAAGGAAGCCAGGCTTAAAGGCCACACACTGTATGGTGCTGTGTGTACTAACTGGCCAGTGTAAAGGAAAATCTACAGAAACAGACTAGAAGCCAAGAATGGTGCTGATACAGAAGGTCGGGCCTGGCAAAGCTGGCTGGGGACAGGAGCAAGACCTGTGGATCTCAAGACCCCAGGACGGTGCCAAATAATCCTCAGGACTGAGTGGACATTCTCAGGCTCCCCGCGATGTGGACGGCACAGAGAAAGCCGGACACCATGGGCAGCGCTATCCAGACTCCTCCCAGCAGCCCAGGCTGCGCTTCTGACACAGCGTGAACGCTTATTTTTGCTCTTTTTATCCTTTTCTCTCTTGTTCAGCCCAAGTTCACTCTACCGAGCCAGTTTTTCCCTTACCCTTTCACCCCTCACTTCTCAAGTCTTTGGCTTGTCTCGTCCAATTCTTTGTTCGAGGCAAGAAGGACCTGGAATCCGTTTAACTGGCCATTTCTAAAGGGATGACCCAAGAACATTTCTGGCGTAGCCAGCACAGGAGTAAAGCACAGGTACTGAGGAGGCCAGGGTGAGGCCCACATGGGCATGATGTTGCTTTGCTCTAAAATGCTTTGAGGTTTCTTTTCTTCTGTCCCTCACTCTATCCCCTGTTCTAAGAGTCGGAGACACCTCCTCTCCTGGTGCCAGAGAGGGGCTTCCCAGGCTGGACGAGGGGCATGGGGAAAGGGAATGTAGGCTTTTGTTTTTCTTTCTAGCTGCTTGTATTCACTCCGCAGTTATGCCTTATTGTCCTCGTGTTTCTTTGTTGTGCGTTTTGCTACCCTTTCTGGAAATTAGCCTGGCCTCCTGTTTCTCAGTTTGTGTCTTGGTCACCTCGCCACATGGCTAGCAGCCATATTGACACAGGGCATATGATATAGGGATGATGTCGGGGCCTCCAAATGATATAAGGGAAATATTATAACTCCCAGCTGCTTGCTAGGTGTCCGAAATGCCAAGTTCCTGTTCTCTAAAATGGAGGAATGAATTCTAGGAACAATGGAGGTTAAGAGCTGGAAGAATTTGTTGAGAGAAAGAAAGCTTCTAAGAGGGACAGAAGGGGGCCTGGAGAGTGGGTTGCCCACCAACCCCACTTCTCAAGGGTGTTAACTGAGCAAAGCCACAAGGTGGGGCGGGTTTAAGGTGGGAATTAATAAGATCACAAGTATAGTCACTTAGGTAATATTGATCCAATGGGAAGTCACAAGGTGGGTGTGAGGTGGGACAAAACTATGGTGAACCAATAGGATGGCAGCAAGTACAGTCTCTTAGGTAATATTGATCCAATGGTGATTAAATGGGGAAATGAGTCACTAGCAGGTGCGCATGGGACAGACAAGGACTGTCCTGGGGGTGGGGTAAGGAATGTCTACTCAGCATATCAGTCCCTGCCGTTCATCCTAGCGGGAGTACCTGGGTATAGTCAGTCCTCTTTCTCTTGAAGCCTGGCCTTCGGCGACTGTGCCTCCTGCCACAACTGTCTTCTGTGCTGAGGGCCCAGCCCTGTCTATCTGCCTGTAATATTTATAACTAACTTCGCTGTCTACAAGAATATTACCTTGCCACAGGGCCAGCCGCCGTCTTGTCCTGTTGTGTGACTGTGCGTAACTTTGACATGGGCATGTGTCACTGGCCACCACCGTTTTTTCTCTATCTCTTTTTTTCCTTTTTAAATAACTGGCCTTATGAGCTAAGCTTCTGATTTTAAAGAGCATATGGGCTTGTGAGAACAGGAGGAAGGAGCCTTTTTCTTCCTTCCCACGTGAAAGAAACACTGCACTAACCCTTTAAAAACTCAGGAAACCTTTGGGTGTGAAACTACAGCCTGGGGACGGCAGCAGTGGGCTGGGCAAAGGCAGGTGGATGTGGCAGGTGGACGCAGGCCACAGGCAACACCAGCAGGCTGCCGGGCAGGGCACGGGCATCTTACTGTGGCTCTGGGGGACATGCTGACGCAAGAAGAAAAAAAACTTGTCCATTTTAATAAACACCCGGAGGTGTTTGGCCAAAACTGAGTGCCAGTCCAGCAGAGCAGTGCTCGGGTGGGCATTGAGCTTGCTGGCATTGACGGCCACCGGGAGTGGGCGAGCCTCACAGCAGGAACAGGTCCCGGGGCTCACAGAGCTGCTGGGCCGGGAGCGCAGCCCTTAACATCTCCCTCCACAGCGGGTGCTGTGCTGCCTCCTGCTGCCTGCTAGAGAGAAGGCGCTAGAGTGCCCGCAGTACACCTCAGCCATTCCCAAAGCCTGCCTGAGGTGTCACCACCTGGCTTTCATGCTTCTCTGTTTAAATGTATCCAAGTTAAAGACCTATGCCTGATGCCCAGCAGAACAATGCTTAACGACATTTAAAGCTAATTAAAGTGATGAGTGTATAAAAATGGCACCATCCCCAAGTTCCTTTTTCCATCTAAATAAATACAAGAGATGTCTCCCCTCCCCCAGTTTCACTCTGGTTAAGTCGAGTCATCCAGGAACTTGAAATACCAGCTAGGCCGTCAGGCGGCTTAGAATAAATACAAATTGGGCCATCCAGGGCTCCAACGAGGTGGGTAAAGGACTTTGCTCGGGAAAGTTCTGCCACTGCCTCACGGGAGTTTGGACTAGGCAGGCCACAGACGGCCCAGCCCCTTGTCCCTAAGGAGTTTATGAGTCCTCAATATGGAGACAAAAGCTTTCTTCGGTGGTAAATGATGCTGGAGTCACCCTAAGGTTCAGACAGAGGTGTCTGTCCAGACTATGTGAACCTCAAGGGGCACCTGTGGACTCCAGGTTTCTTCCCCTTTTGCGTGGGACACCACTGGAAGAATCCAGATCTAGCTGTCTTCTCTTTGTGGGCCTCAAGCCCACCCAATGGGAAAGTTCTTAGACCTTGGATTCCTCCAACTTTGCCACTAGGCTGTATCCTTGATGAATGGGACAGGTTTTGTCTTGACAGTTTAAAACAAGAACAGCTGGTCTACTATTGCAATATGATCTGGGCTCAGTGCAAACTGGGAGGTGGCAAAAGATGGGTATGGGATGGTACTTAAAACTATGGACTATTCTCCAGTTACAGCGTTTCTGCTTGGAACATGAAAGATGGCGCGAGAAGCCTTATGTTCAGGTTTTGTGATTCTCTATCAAGGGGAATCCTCAACAAGTACGGTACTTAGTGTGGGTCTTAGGAGGAAAAGGATATCCTGGGGGACGCTGTTCTGAGGGCTCCCACTTTTCTCTCACAGGGATCTCAGTCGTGCTGATCTGTTTAGGGAAGATATCTAGGAAGTCACCTCAACCTCCCCCTTACCATCCTCAGACTGATAAATCAGGTCCTTCCCCTCCAAGTGACCAGGGGACTCCATTAGAGCCCAGTGCCCAGCATACCTCATCTCTCTCCTTGGGGCTCCTGAGCAGCCCCGAGCCCCACTGGGCACACAAAGACAGCTTTAAGCCCCGTGGGGCATGCCCGAAGTGGTGCTTCCTACTACTCTGGCTCACAACTTGTCCCACCCCTAAGAGAAGTGCCAGGGCCAGGACGGACTACTCGAGTGCAGGTTCCTTTTTCAGTTGCTGATGTCCAGCAGTGCAGGGAATGACCAGGCCAACTGACAGAAGACCCTGGTAAGTTTGCAGATGGGTTCCAAACTTTGACGCTTGCTTTCAACACGCTTGCTTTCAACTTACCATGGCGAGATGTCTAATTCATCTTGGCCACTTGTTCTGGTGAAAGACAGAGAATCCTACAAGAGGCTAGGAACTAGGCTTTGAAAAGGGAAGGAACCCACCCTGGAACAGCTCTTCTCCCTTCAGCAGAGCCACTGGACGCTCCTACTCAGCACGGACTGGAAGTGATGCCTAGTGTGCTAGCTGCTCTTACCATGGGAACGAAAAGGTGCGTTAAAAAGTCTGTTAACTATGATAGAGTCAGTGGGGTCTTACAGGGCACAGAGAACAATCTAGCTTTGTTTTGTAGCTGATTAGCAGAGGCCTTCCGCAAGTATACTGACGTAGATCCATCTTCCAGGGAGGGAGAGGCACTAATGGGACATTTCACCTGTCGGTCAGCCCCACATATCCAGTGTGAGCTGCAAAAGCTCCAGCTGGGGCCTCAGATGCCCGTGGCCCAGATACACGGTCTTTTCTGTGTGCGATGGTCAGGACCCAGAGAGACAAAGAGAGAGTCCAGGATTATGGCAGTTGCCATTGGCGATGCTTTGAACCCACTCAGGTCGTCTAAGGGAAACCCAGGGACAGCTGAGGGAGGCTCCCGTTTCCCGCAGGAAAGCACTGGACACGGGGCACGAGGTTGCACCGGCCCTCCGCCTGGGCCGTGCTCTGCGTGTGAGGCAGCTGATGCGTCTGGCTCGCGTGCTGGAGGTCTGACTGTCCCCGCTCCCAGAGAGGGGCCAGGCCACCAAACCCTCATTTCCTGCTCTGATGACTGAAGAGGCCCAAGGGAACCTGCAACACTCCTGTCCATGGACATCACCATCTCCTCCGAGGGACCCTGGGTGAACTTAGGCATCATGGGTGAGCCAGTTCAACTGCTTATAGATACAGGGGCAGCTCAATCTGTTCTGATTTCCTTTTCTAGGAAACTCTCCTTGAAGTGTATAGTCATAGTTGGGGTCAAAGGGACCCCTTGTAGAGATTCTTTACTTCTCCACTGACATGTCACTTTGAAAATCAAATGTTTAGCCATGAGTTTCTAAGTGTCCTACTCCCTTGCTAGGAAGAGATTTAGTCACAAAATGGGGAGCAAGTCTCAAGTTCCAGCTAAGGCCCAAACAGATTTTACTTGCTAGGACTACACCAGGTCTCCGTGACCAAATTAGCTAACAGGTGGATCCTGCTGCATGGTATAAATAGCTGGTAGGGCAGATTCAGCTACTCCAGTGATTATAAGACTAAAAGGCCCCAGCCAACTTTGTAATTGAAAACAGTATCCAGTCAAGGGAGAGGTACACCAGGGTCTCCGTCCTCTCATAGACTTCTCAAATATGGCCTTTGAAGCCTTGTCAGCCCCCTTGGAACACTCCCACTCTCCCTGTAATAAAGCCCTCAGGAGAATATTGGACGCTGTGAGGCCTCCACCTCATTAAGGAGGCTGTCATTCCAATCCACCCCCTAGTGGCAGACCCATATCAATTGGGCAGACCCAACTTCCAGGAGACACTGACTGGTTCTCGGTCTTAGCTTTAAAAGATACATTCTTCTCCATCCCCTATATCCAGACTCTGTTTCTGTTTGCCTTTGAATGGGGAAATCAAGAGAAAAGCAGCAGTGTACTTGGACAATTCTCCACAGCGGTTTATAGACGGTCCTCACCTTTTTGCTTGGGCACTAGAAAAAGATCTGAGAAACCTAAAGCTAGGACAAGGGAACCATCCTACAGTATGTAGGTGATATTCTAGTTTGCAGCCCAACTCAGGAACTATCTAACCATAACACTGTACAAACTCAGCTTTCTAGCTAAGAAGGTATATAAAGTTTCCAAAGAAAAGGCTCAGATACCCTCCAAAAAATTCAATACCTGGGATATGTTCTTACACCTGGGAAGCAACAGCTGTCTAGGGACTGGATCCAAGCTATCTGTGATGCTGGGCCTCCTCCCACCAAACATCTTTGTTTCTTCCTGGGAATGGCAGGCTTTTGTAGGATCTGGCTGCCTAATTGGGACTATGCGAAAACCTTATAAAGGGCAGTAAAAGGCCATAGGTCTGTGCCCCTAGAATGGACAAAAGTGACTGACAGTGCCTTTAGAAAAATAAAGTATGTCCATACGCAAGTTCTAGCACTGGCAATACCTGATTTTTAAAAAAAAGCAAAACCTTCTTTCACTATGTGTCAGAAAAGGGAGTAAATGCTTTGGGGGTCTTGACCCAAAGGTTAGGACAAGAACCCCACCCAGTGGCATAAGTTTCAAAAAAGTTAGATGAGGGCCGGTGAGATGGCTCAGTGGTTTAAGCGCCTGCCTTGCAAGCGCGAGGGCCCGAGTT
This sequence comes from Erethizon dorsatum, assembly GCA_028451465.1. Lineage (NCBI taxonomy): Eukaryota > Metazoa > Chordata > Mammalia > Rodentia > Erethizontidae > Erethizon > Erethizon dorsatum. Next base: position 65,783,034 of record CM051834.1, read on the forward strand.
CGACTCCCGGAACCCACATACAAAAAAGGGGCCGGTGATATCGCTCAGTGGCACGGGCGCCTGCTGGCGCGCGAGGTCCTGAGGTCGACTCCCCGGTACCCACAAAAAAAAAAAAAAAAAAAAAAGTTAGATGAAGTGGCTACTAGATAGCCATACTGCCTGAGAGCAATAGCAGCTACAACTATATTAACAGAAAAAAACACAAAGTTAACTTCGGGACAGAGACTAAAAGTTCTGACTCCCCATCAGGTCAGAGCTATTTTGCAGACAAAAGGCTACTTGTGGTTAACAGGGTAACGGCTTACCAAGTATCATGCTATGCTTTTAGACACCATTGAGGCCATTATAAAAACTTGCACTACTATTAACCTTGCTCTTTGGATGCCAACAGGCCCAAAGGTTAGGCACTGTTGTGAAAAAGTGATCTCCCAGACCCATACAAGCGGGCAGGACATCAGTGACCTGCCCCTCCAAGAACCTGAGAAGGCATGGTTCATAATAGAAATAGTTTTGCCTGAGGAGGATATTGAGTTTGGCCCAAGTTCACTCTACAGAGCTAGTTCTTTCCTTGCCCCTTCATCCTTCACTTTTCAAATAAACTTTTGCCACCAGTTTTGGCTTGTCTCATCCAGTTCTTTGAGGCAAGAAGGACCTGGAATACGTTTAATTGGTGAGCCATTTCTAAAAGAACTACCGGATAACAGTGGTGTGTACCTGTGCAAAGATGTCAAAGAAATAGGGATTACATTTATCAATAAAATTATTCAGACAGAGAGGAAAATAACCCAAGTTAGAATTCATATGGAAAATCAGTTAAGAAATATCTAGGGTGGTTCAGTACCTTGTATTTTAAACATTTAAATTGAACATGGATGCACATCTCTACACTTGAAATATTTTTTTGGAAATATGAAAGGAGAAATGACCCATTTATCTTCAGATAAGACTCTTTTAATATAATATTATAACAGAATTAATCATAAGATTAAATTAACCAGGCACTCTCCTATCAGCCTGTGCAATGCATAATTTTTTGTAGCCAAACTGCATTTTTGGGGGTACTATGGCATGATTTAGTGAATTTTTAACTTTTTCTCCAGTATAGTTGTTCTATCTTTCAAGACAGGATTTCTGTCTTTTTTTTTTTTTCCTACAATAAAAGAGATGTATTTCTTTAGCTGAGTAGGTTTCTAGAAATGCTATGGGTAGTTGGCTGTCCCCCGCAGTCATCTTGGTTAGAAGCAAGGATCGTGGTAATATTGCAAACGTAGAGGGTGTTGGGATTGGATTAAACTGTAAATTCCCAGGGGCTGTTGGAAAGTGAGAATTACTTGGTGTGGAAAAAGCCATACATTTACTGTCAGGAGGTTTATGTTTTATCAGAGTTAGTTGTTTGCTATGTAAATTTGAAAACCTCGAAAACTAACGAGCAAAAGCAGTCAAGTTAGTACAATAATCCTGAACCAAGAAGCATAATTGCAGGCCTAGTTTTGTCAGAAAGCTGTATTTGAGAGTACGTGTTAGAATCCTTTTTATTGGGTTGGTGATATAGCTCAGCAGCATAAGCGCCTGCCTGGCAAGCGCGAGGTCCTGAGCTCCACTCCCGGTACCTGCATATTAAAAACAAACAAAACAAAACAAAAAAAGAATCCTTTTTATCAATGTGGCTGCAATTGCATTAGGAATCAAACCCCCCTCGGAGGGTCCCAGTCCAACGCACTGGGCAATATGGCACACGGATGCAAAATAAAAACAGAGAAAGTTCTGCAGTTGAGGAGCTCTGCGATGACCCAAGGTTCTCTGTGGAACAAAAGGCCTCGTGTCCGAAGCTCATGGCTTTTATTGATATCAATCAGGGAGGTGGGTGGGGGTCGAGGCAGAGTGCTAGGAAAAAGAAACTTTGCAGGCATGGCTGTCATGTAAAACAGGCTAGGCACAGAGGCCTCAATTAGCAATGCGCAGATAGTTTCGATGTATGCAAGGCTGGCCCCTTTACTGCCAGGAAGGTGTAATTCTTCCTGAGTCCCATGGCCTCAGCTGAGATGGTGTCTCATGTCTTAGCCCCGGAATCTCACAGGCTCTTGCTGGAGCCTCCATTCCAGCTGTCAACATGGAGGCTGTTCTCGTCTGCCTGTTGCTTTGCTATTAATGAGACCACCGGTGCCTCAGCCAGACTCCTTATCATTCTTATAGCCAATCAGGGGAACATCTGTTTCAATACAGCCAGCTCTGCATGTCTCAGTGCACAGGGTTGAAGGAGAGGTCAGGGACAGATTGAGGCAAGGGCTTTGTTTCTCAGGAGAGAGCAGCGTGGTAGTCTCCCACATGGCATTTACAACAGCCTGGTCAGAGCTGTGAGGAAAGTACAGCACTTGACAAGCCACTCGGTCTCTTTCCTTGTACTCAGCATTTTGGGGATAACAGTTACCATTGGCGTTACTACAGCAGGACCATTAGGCTCTCCTCGCTGTCTCCCCCAAATATGCTTCAAACTTCATTTCAGTACAAAGAATAACATAAGCCAAAGAAGGCTCTCGTGCTAGCAGTCTTGGCTTGGAATACGCTGGTGTGGTGAGGAGTTCACCTCACTGTATGCTAGACCTGTGTTCCTGGGGAACACAAATGCACTTAACATCTGAAGAAGCCATCGGTAACTAGCGCCACGGCGACATACAAGACCTGACGCAGTGACGCAGCTTCTACTTTCAAGAGGAAGTGAGACTCTGTGACAGGTCTGCGTAGGCCAGAGGCAGACCTGGTTTTAAGTAGTACGACTGAGCAATGCTGGGTTTCTAGTTCATGACACCAAACACAAATGCCTAGTTACGTCGACCATTTTATATGTCTGAGGTCCAGATACGGTGCGTGTTACATGAATGGATGCGTATTGGTTACTGTGCATGTACTAAGCATGTTTGCTTTTAAGTCTATGAGCTTAACAGTATTTAGACAAATCTCAGGCTCTCAGCACATCCACTCCTCAGTGGACACGCGTCTCCAGTCCCAAATGCAAGGTGATTAAATATACTATAATCTAACATAAAAGTTGTTCATCAAGCCAGAATATAAATCAATGCTCTTGATAAAAAGACTTTACAGCTAACTGAAACTTAAACAAATGCTGCCTCCATTAAGGCACAGTTCCTTAAGTAGTCAAAAGTCTAACCCTGAATCAAAACACAAGAAAGAATCTTGGAAAAACATGAAATCCCTGTTCCTTTTTTTTTTTTTTTGGAACCAGGAATCGAACTCAGGACTTCGAGCTTGCCAGGCGGGCACCATGCCACTGAGCTATATTCCCAGCTCCTGAAATCCTTGTTCTTTAAGTAGGTTTCCTAAATATAATTATCAGCTGACCTGTGTTTTAAGAAAACATCATGACTTTAGACAGAGTCAGATTTTCCTTCCATAGTAATGTATTGCATTTTCCTTTCAGAAAACCCTTCAAATAGCACTTTTAATTAGTTATGACCAGTTTAGTCACACGTATAAGAATTTGAAAGATAATGTTTGTGTTTTACAAACCCTTTACAACCTGTTCAGATATTTTACTAGCTTTAAAAAACCAGTCATTTAGAACAAAGGAAAAGAATGTTTGCCATGCAAGTCCTTGCTCATCCAAGACATTTGTGTAAATGAAAGCAGTGGCGAGAAGGGGCAGAGTGAGGCGGCCGGTCTTGCGGTCCACGCTCGGGTCCAGGAGCACAGCCCAGGCCCTCGCTGTGGTGGGATCCGTGGGTTGTGTTGTTGTCTGCTGGACGTGGGGAGGCGAGGGCCTGACAACACAGGTCCACAGCCGCAAAAGAGGGTAAAATGCCATAGGAACGGGGAGAGGGGAGAGAGCACGCCTTCCGTGGAGGAAGCTTCACGCTGCCTCAGGTCTCCGGAGAGGGAGTCGCGGTCCCTGGGCAGCTGGTAGCTTTGAGCCTGAGTGAAGCCGACTCGCTGGAAGAGGCGGACACAGATAACAAGAACACTTGCTTTATGGGGAAATCATGAACTCTTCCTTTTTGGAAGCTGGTGCAGCACGTAGAGCGAAAACGTGGGGACATGGAGCTGTCCCGACTGTCCGAGGGGTCCCTCGGGCCAGATCCTTCTGCCTCTCAGAGGTCTCCTGGGCGTCGGTGGCTGCTGAGGGCGGCTCGCGGTGGCCTGCTCGGGGCCCTGTCCTCTGCGCGGCGTGGGCAGGACCGTCCTCCGCAGCCAGCACAAGGCCTGCCTCACGGACAGAGGCTGCGCTCCGTGGCTTGGGCGAGTTGTCCTCCAGCCGCACCGAGGAGGCCCAGGGCTCTGTGCTGCCTGAGCCGTGGCTGCCGCTCGCCCGGCCTGCCGTCTGCAGAGAGGAGGAGAGCGAGTTAGAGCCACGGCGCGTAAACAGCGACGGAGTCGTCTCCACTCCTTTATCCAGAAAGAGCCCAGCTTCAGTGCAGTGCAGCACTGAGAAATACTGAAAACACGCCCACTGTCGCATCAGGACAAGCCCTGCTCCTTGTCTCTGCCCCTCTCCCCCGTGCCCCTTGGCATTTCCTGCCTCTCCTCCCTGAGTCCTTCCCTTGCTGCCTGCCTTCACCTCCACTACCTGCAAGTCTTGTCCGCCCCCAGGGTCCAGCCCCATGTCACAGCAGCTCACTCCCTGCTCCACCCTGTCCCTCTGCACCCCCAGCCTGCCCTTGCTCTCTGAGAGGCAGCTCTGCTCACCTCCGCCCATTGCTGTCCGTCACGTGTTGCAGGCAGCTCTGGGGATGGGGCAACCTCTGTCCTTTCTGATGGTTTGCACGTGGGTGAGTCTGGACACGCCTGTGGTCCCTGCCAAGTGACCTCAACCAGGGGTGCAGGGGAATAGCTGCTTGGCCAGTGGTCTTCGACCATAGTAACTTGGAAGAAATCCCAGCCGTCACCTTTTTCTTTTCTCTGAATTTTTGTGTGATTTTCTTTGTCAGTGTTTTGATTTTTACTGTCAGCCTTTAGGGTTTCTTCATCATCCATGTGAACACCCTGAAATGTCTGCAGCACTTTCACGAGGCCATCCAGTTTGTCCTCGGGAAGTTTTGTTTCATCTTTGGGGCACCAGTCCGGCAACCCCTTCCCTCCACGTAGATTTTCGTGAGCAGTTGGCTCTTCACAGTCATTGTCATCAGCCCAGGCCATGGCGATACCCAGTTTGTAGATCTGCTGTGGGTCTTCCTGCAGGAGTTTTTGTAGGCTGGGCCTTCTCCTCTTCCCTTCAGGCCCCCAAGTGCCTTGGATAGGAGGGACGAGGTCGCCTGAGGAGCACACACTGGGAGTCGCGTTTTCCGGCGGGCTCATGTCCTCACAGGATGAGGGGTCTGCATGGGGGAAGCGGTCCCCAGAGAGGCTCAGTGTGGATTTGGTTTGTGAATCGCAGCCCTCTGTGTCAGAAGGGTCCCCACTATGGGGTGAGGATGCCATGGAATCGAAGAGCCAATATGAGAGTCCGTCAATACAGGAAGCTTCCAAAGGGGGAAAAATGGGAGATACGGGGGAGAAGATTCACTGTCAACTCCTGGAGCATAAACAGGAGATGTAAGAGGCTCTTCAGCTCCCAAGGCTCTGTGACTAATGGTCAGGTAGGTCATAATCCGTCCTCTGTGACTGTTGGTTACCATGGCAATATCCAGACCAGAACCCCAGACAGTAGGAGTAGTGAGAAAAGGCATAGGAAACCACAGGCTCTGTCCCCTTCCTTCCAGAACACTGTGACACACACTGTGCGGTCCGAAGGGTCCCGCTTGAGGCCGGAAGAACAGTGCCACAGGGCGGGGGTTGCTCTCCTCTTGTCCTGGGTGTCTGAGATCGTTCCTGTCCTCAGGGAACTGAGACCCTCTTTGGGGAGATCCTCAGAAACAGCCTGGTCTAAAACTGGTGGTAAGTGCAACAGAAGAGCCTAAAACTTGTGTCCTGAGAGGACAAAGAAGGGCACTTCATACAGCTAGGCTGGGTGTGGGCAGGGGACCAGGACAGAGCTCCAGAGAGAGAGGCCTCTGATCCAAGAGTCCACGGAGCACTGGCGCTGAGTGAGGCGACAGAGGCAGGGCACCCATGCACTGGGGACTGTGGCCACACCCTGCTTCCACGCATCCTGCAAAGAAGCAGGGAACCCAAGGTCCTGCTCCAAGTCTTTTAAATAGTCTGCGAGGGTGCATTTTGTGTGCCAACCCGAGTGCACCCTGGCTGTCCAGATGTTTGGTCAAACGCGGTTCTGCGTGTCTCTGGATGAGACCAACATTTCAATCCGCAGAATAAGTCAAGTAGATTTCTCCCCAAGCTGTGCATGGGTCTTGTCCAATCAGGTGAAGGCCAGAAGAGGAAGAAAGGAAGGCAGATGTGTGAGTCTCAGGTGAGCGCATGGACAGAGCAGGGAGGGCCGCGCTCCAAGGGTCTCCTTGCCTGGCCGGGGCCACCTCAGGGCACCTGGCGCTCCCGCCTGCCAGCCCCGAAGGCCGATGCCACCTAAGCCCATTCTCTGAGCCACCTGTGGCTATCTTGATTAAATCACCTATGAGGTGGGCAAGGTGCTGCACGCCTGTAATCCCAGCTCCTTGAGAGGTCGAGGCGGGAGGATCACAGCTTCAGGGCCAGCCTGTGTAATTTAGCAACTAAGTAATCCCGAAATAAGGAATAAAAATGGAGTGGGGGTGTAACTGAGCGGGACAGCCCAGGTTCAAGCCCCAGTTTAATAAAAATAAACTTTTATGACTGATATTTTTCACACTGGTAAAGCATGTCCTTCAGGGCATAACAAGTACATAGAAACTTCGTCTGAATTTTATTTTATTTTATTATTTTTTTTTAATTTTTTTTTATTTTAAAGAGAAGAAAAAACAAAACAAATCAAAAGAAGAACAAATTTTCAAACCAACATAATAGGAGGGTAACAATGGTTAATACATTACGTATTACTATCTTTAAGTTAGTTATTCAGGACACCAGACATTAGCATTCAATTGTCCAAACATTATTAGCACAAACCTTACTCTTCAATGAACTAAGTAAAAATGGTAGTGTATCTATCTTAACCATCTTATATATATATATATATACAATTTTTTTTCCCTTTCCCTTCTTTCTTTTCCCTATTCCAGTCTCTCTTTCCTTTTGACCAGTTTCTTTTTGATTCACCATATCTATTGTACATTTTGGATCTTATTTACTCTTTCAGTTTCTCATACTAGAGAGACAATACGATGCTTACACATGTGTGTCCGGTTTATTTCACTTATGAGTATTTTCTCGAGTTGCATCCATTTACCTATAAAAGTCTCCAGTTTATCCTTCTTTATGGCTGAATAGTACTCCATTGTATAAAAATACCACATCTTTCTTATCCATTCCTCAGTTGATGGGCATTTGGGTTGTTTCCAAGATCTGGCTATTACAAATTGTGCTGCTATAAACATGGGTGCACATATATCGCTGTGGTACGATGTTTTTAATTCTTCTGGGAAGATGCCCAGAAGGGGAATAGCTGGGTTAAATGGGACCTCCAACCCTAGTTTTTTGAGGAATCTCCACACTGACTTCCACAGTGGCTGTACCAGTCGACACTCCCACCAACAGTGAAGAAGGGTTCCTTTTTCCCCACAGCCCCTCCAGCATTTGTTATTAGTTGATTTCTTAATAGTAGCCATTCTTTCTGGGGTGAGATGGTATCTCAGTGTTGTTTTAATTTGCATCTCTCGAATGACTAGTGATGTTGCACATTTTTTTGTATATTTGTTTGCCATTAGTATTTCTTCATCTGAGAAATGTGTATTCATCTCAGATGCCCATTTTTGGAGTGGGTCTTTAAATTTGGGAGGTCTGATTTTTTTGAGTTCTTTATATGTTCTCGATAGTAATCCTTTGTCTGAGGAACAGCTGGCAAACATTTTTTCCCACATTGTGGGTTGTCTCTTCACTCTGTTGGTGGTTTCTCTTGCTGTGCAAAAGCTTTTTAATAAGATGAGATCCCAGTTATTGATTCTTTGGGATAGTTCCTGTGCGGTTGAGTTTTTATTCATAAAGTCTTTGCCTACACCAATGTCTCCAAGGGTTTTACCTATCCTACCTTCCAGCAGATTTAATGTTTCTGTTTTAATATTTAGATCTCTGATCCATTTTGAATTTAGTTTAGTGCATGGTGAAAGATATGGATCCAGTTTTAATCTTCAGCATGTGTAGAGCCAGTTTTTCCAGCACCATTTATTAAAGAGGCTATCTTTCTTCCAGCGAATGTGTTTGGCACCTTTGTCAAAGATAAGGTGGCTTAGTATGTCTGGGGTTGTTTCAGCATCTTCTAATCTGTTCCATTGATCTTCAGGTCTGTTTTTTTGCCAGTACCACACTGTTTTTATCACAGTAGCTTTATAGTATAATTTCAAGTCGGGGATTGTGATGCCCCCTGCCTTGCCTTTGTTGCCCAGAATTGCCTTTGCTATTCTAGGTCTCTTCTGATTCCAAATGAATTTTAGGATTGTTTTCTCTAATTCTGTGAGATATGCTGTTGGAATTTTGATTGGAATTGCATTAAATCTGTATAACAATTTTGGAAGTATGGCCATTTTCACTATATTGGTTCTTCCTATCCAGGAGCAAGGGATATCTTTCCATTTTCTGATATCCTCTTCAATCTCCTTTTTCAGAGTACTGTAGTTTTCAGTATAGAGGTCTTTTACATCCTTCGTGAGGTTGATTCCTAGGTATTTCATTTTTTTGGATGTTATTGTGAAAGGTATTGTTTCCCTAATTTCTCTTCCAGTAAGTTTGTTATTTGTGTACAGGAAGGCTATTGACTTTTGAGTATTGGCTTTGTATCCAGCTACACTACTGAATTTGCTTATTAAATCTAGCAGTTTTTTAGTGGAGTTTTTGGGGTCTTCTGTGTAGAGTATCATGTCATCTGCAAATAATGATAATTTAACTTCTTCCTTTCCAATCATTATTCCTTTTATTCCTTTCTCTTGTCTAATCGCTCTGGCTAAAGTTTCCAGAACTATGTTGAATAAGAGTGGGGACAGTGGACATCCTTGTCTTGTTCCTGATTTTAGAGGGAAGGCTTTCAGTTTTTGGCCATTTAGTATAATATTGGCTGTTGGTTTGTCATAGATCGCTTTTACCAGATTGAGATAAAGACCCTCTATTCCAATTTTCTGTAGGGTTTTTATCATGAAAAGGTGCTGGACTTTGTCAAAAGCTTTTTCTGCATCTATTGAGATGATCATGTGATTTTTGTCTTTGGTTCTGTTAATATGCTGTATTACATTTATTGATTTACGTATGTTGAACCATCCCTGCATACCTGGGATGAATCCAACTTGGTCATGGTGTATAATCTTCTTGATGATTTGTTGGATTCTGTTTGCCAGTATCTTATTAAGGATTTTTGCATCTATGTTCATTAGGGAGATTGGCCTGTAGTTCTCTTTCTTAGTTGGGTCCTTCTCTGGTTTTGGTATCAGGGTAATGCTTGCTTCCAGGAATGAATTTGGGAGTATTGCTTCCCTTTCAATTTCATTGAAAAGTTTGAGAAGTAGGGGCGTTAGGTCTTCTCTAAATTTCTTGTAGAATTTGGCAGTGAATCCATCAGGGCCTGGGCTTTTCTTTGTTGGGAGGTTTTTAATTACATCTTCAATTTCATTGGCTGATATTGGTTTATTTAGGATTTTTAAATCTTCTTGATTCAGCTTTGGTAATTCATACGAATCTAGGAATCTGTCCATTTCTTCTGCATTTTCCATCTTAGTAGAATATAAATTTTCAAAATAGGTATAGATGATCTTCTGGATTTCTGCAGGGTCCGTCGTGATATCACCCTTTTCATTTTCAATTGCATGGATTTGAGTCTTTTCTTTTCTTTTTTTAATAAGGTTGGATAAGGGTTTGTCAATCTTATTTATTCTTTCAAAGAACCAACTTTTTGCTTCATTGATTCTTTGTATTGTTTTTTTATTCTCCAATACGTTAATTTCTGCTCTGATCTTTATAATTTCCTCCCTTGTACGGGCTTTTGGCTTAACCTGCTCTTCTTTTTCTAGAAGCTCGAGGTTCACCCTTAAGTTGTTTATTTGCGCTTGCTCTATTTTCCTGATATAAGTGTTTAATGCTATAAATTTCCCTCTTAGGACTGCTTTCATTGTATCCCGTAAGTTCCGGTATGTTGTACTGTCATTATCATTCAGTTGTAGAAAGTGACTAATTTCTTCTTTAATTTCATCTGTGACCCATTGGTTGTTCAGGAGGATGCTGTTTAATTTCCATGTGTTTAGGGAGTTTTTTGTGGGATCTTTTGCCATTGATTTCCAATTTCATTGCACTATGGTCTGATAATATGCATGGGATAATTTCAATTCCTTTGCATTTACTTAAGCAGGTTTTATGAGCTAGTATGTGGTCTATTTTGGAGAACGTCCCCTGTGCAGCTGAGAAAAATGTGTATTCTGATGTTGTGGGATGGAACACTCTGTAGACATCTACTAAGTCCATTTGTTCAAAAGTTTGGTTCAGTTCTACTATTTCATTATTGATTTTCTGTCCAGTTGATCTATCTTTTTGTGACAGTGGAGTATTGAGATCTCCCAATATAATTGTATTAGTGCTTATTTGATTTTTCATGTCCTTTAGTACTTGTTTTATATAGCTGGGTGCATTGGTATTTGACGCATATATATTTATGATCGTTATCTCTTCCTCTTGGATTGTTCCCTTTACGAGGATGTAATGACCGTCTTTATCTCTCTGAATCCTTCTTGGCTTGAAGTTCACTTTGTCTGCAAAAAGAATAGCTACCCCTGCTTTTTTCTGGGTTCCTGTGGCTTGGAGTATTGTTTTCCATCCTTTGACTTTCAGTCTATGAATTTCTTTCTGAATTAAATGTGTTTCTTGTATACAGCATATTGTTGCATCTTGCTTCTTGATCCATTTCGCCAGTCTGTGCCTTTTGATTGGTGAATTGAGACCGTTAACATTGATGGTTAAAATTGATATGTATTGACTTGTCATGATATTTTCCTGTTGTTGGTTCCCACTCTTTGTTTTTCCGCTTTCCGGCTATTTAATTATTTGCCCTGCCTGGTGGATTCCTTCTGTTGGGGTTCCTATCTCTTTCTAGAATGTCCTTCAGAACGTTTTGGAGTGCTGGTTTGGTGGTCATAAATTTTCTCAGATGTTCTTTGTCATGAAAGTATTTATTTCTCCATCAATTTTGAAAGATAGTTTTTGCAGGGTACATCAATCTGGGCTGAAAATTATTTTCCTTTAGAGCTTGCAATACATCATTCCAATCTCTTCTTGAATTGAGGGTTTGTGCTGAAAAGTCAGCTGTGATTCTGATGGGTTTTCCTTCATAGGTGATTTGTCTCTTCTCCCTAACAGCTTTTAAGATTCTACCCTTCTGTTGAATTTCTGGGATCTTGACTATAATATGTCTGGCTGAAGTTTTTTTTTTTGATCATGTCTAGTTGGTGTTCTAAAAGCTTCACTTATAGGGGTGTCAAATTCCTTTTCTCTTCCAGGAAAGTTCTCCCTGATTATGTCTTTGAACAAGGTTTTAATGTCGTTGATGCTATCTCCTGCTTTTTCATTTATTCCAATTATTCTTAAGTTGTTTATCTTTGAGTCATCTAGCAGCTGCTGAATTGATTTTTCATGGTCCCTTGCTATTTTTTAAGAATTTTTCCATTTCATGATCACTAATTGCAAGCCTGTCTTCTATATCTGAGATCCTGTCCTCGCATTGACTTATTCTGCTACAAATACTTTCAATGGAATTTTTTATCTCTTGGATATCTGCTTGAATCTGCCTTATGGATTCCATTTCTTTCCTATGCTGAGCATTCATGGTTTCTATAGTTTTCTTAAGTTCATCTATTTTTTTGTCTGTATCAGCTATAGTGTCCTTAAGCATGGTCTTCATTGTAGACATTATCTCTGCAGTTATCTGTGAGATTATTTCTGTTTTAATTTTTTCCAGAACCTCATTCAGTTGCTTTGTTGTTACCCCTTCAGATAGGCCAGGTGGGTGGCTTTCGGATTGTCCCACCTCGTTGCTCCCTAGGTTTGCCTTTGGTGAATTGGATGTGTGGGGTTGCATCTTGTTTAAGTGTCGTCTCATTTTTTCTTTCTTTAATTCCTGGGGTGATGTTTGCAAATTACCTATAGTAGGTTACTTTATTGCTAGTGTTTAAGATCTTTAGAAGATGACTACTTCTCTGCAGTATCTTCCAAGTGGAGCTTGCTTTTAGGTTTTGAGCTTTCTGCCAGATCCTACCTCTTCAATTCGTTGGGTATGCGAAGTTGCTACCTGTTTGGCCCAGTCCTTGATTCTTTGGTACTGTGCCACTGTATTTTCTGTGTCCCTTAGTCAATCTCAATCACGAAATATCAGGAAGGAAAGATGTTTAGAACAATTATTTCACATTTGGCTATAATGTTAACTAAAGCATCAAAGACAGCCTAAAAAATGACAGACTGAGCTAACCAGTTATTTACCACTTTTAGCTGTATAGAGTTGCGGTTATATAACAAAATCTAAAACACACCAGAAAAATTATATGCAGTATACAAGTCCTATGTATGTCAATTTTTCCTTGAGGAGTTTAAATTTAAAATGAGTTAAGGAGGAAATAGAGTATTGGGAGAAGAGGAAGGAATTAGATGTAAGGTTAGAGGACCAAGAGGGATCCCACTAAAATTGGGACACTAGTGCAGAGGACAGGTGGTAAAAAGAGAAGGAAGGGATAAAAGGAAGAACAGATCACAACCACAATCACAAAGAAGTTAGAGGCGCTGTTTACACTCATATAAAAAACCAGAGAGTATAATGAAGGAAAGAGCAAATACAGGGGCTGGTGAGATGGCTCAGCGGCGTAAGCGCCTGCCCTGCAAGCGCGAAGGCCCGAGTTCGACTCCCGGAACCCACATACGAAAAAGGGGCCGGTGATATCGCTCAGCGGCATGGGCGCCTGTTGGCGCACGAGGTCCTGAGGTCGTCCCCCCGATACCCACAAAAAAAAAAAAAAAAGAGCAAATACACATACAGAAACAAAAACGAAGATAAAAACAATAAAACAGACAGATCAAAAATAAAACCCCACCAAAAAACAAAACAAAACAAAACAAAAACAAAAAAACCCTTCGCCAGAACAAAAAACAAATCAGTGAGAAAAAAAATAAATAAAAAAATAAAAATAAAAATAAAAATAAAAAAAATAAAAAGAATCAGTTCCAGGTGTTGACTCTGTTGTAGGCAGGTACCTTGTGACAGAGTCCTGTTCTGTGCAGGTCCGTCCCAGTAAGCCAGGAGCGCCCTCTGGCGGGTGGTGAGCAGAGGCGCGTACTTTCAGGCAGAGACCAGTCTAGCTCGCCTCCGCTCTCAGGGCCCTTTCACGATCCCTGGGCCTGAGAGGCTCAGCGTGCTGTCCGGAGCGCGGGTTCCCTGCACTGGTTCCCGCCGCTCTGGTTTTTCGCCACGCCCCCCACAATGGCGCCGGGCCAGTTGCTCTCTGGCGCGGGATAGGTGTGGCTGAGAGTCCAGTCTCGTTCGCCTGCTGACCTCAGCACACTTTCGTGGGCCTGAGAGGCCCCGTGCTGTCCTGTCCGGAGCACAAGTTCCCAGAGCATTTTCCGAGCCGCTCTGAGTTTCGCCACACCCCCCACAATGGCGCCCGGCCGGTCGCTCTCTGGCGCGGGGCAGCTGTGGCTGAGAGACACTCACCGCCGGTCAGCGCCGTTCTCCGCCGCTCCCGTGCCCCGCTGCTGTCTCAGGATCCTCCGTGGGGGCTCCCTGGGCGCCAGCTGCCACCGTGTGTCCGTAGAATTGAGCCTCCATGGCGCTGCAACTCCCGGGATAGTAGAAGGTGTGCGCGTGCGGTCTGCTCCTTCTTTCCTTCTTCTTTGTTGGAAGTCACCTGTCACTGGTGCCGGGGGTCCCAGATTGCGCTTCAGAACTTTTCTGGGTTTCGGGGAGGCATCTCCCCCCCTCCTGCGCTTTCCGGGTCGCTATATTCCCGTGTTCCAATGGTAACTTTTAGAGAGAGTTTCGCTGCCTGCTTCTTACTCATCCGCCATCTTGAGGTCCTCTTCTGAATTTTAAAATATGCTTAAAGATTTACTCTGGCAACTGCTGGGGATCCCTGAGACACACCAGTGGGTCTGCTTGGTTAAAAGCGTTTCTGTGATATCGCAGACACATTATTGCCTTTTTTTATTCTCATTTTTTCATTAGTTTTTTTTTTTTTTTTTCCTTTGTGGTCCTGGGGATTGAATTCAGGCCTTTTGCACTGGGCTACATCAACAGTTCTTTTTTAGTTTTTATTTTGAGACAGAGTCTAAATGCCCAGGCTGGCTTCAACTTGCAATCTTCCTGCCTCAGCCTCCCAGACTGCTGGGATTACAAGCATGCACCACCACGCCTGGCTTTATTCTTTCATTAGTACACACTACAGTTTTCCAGAGGTTATCTGACATGTGATATTGTAGCAGATTATGAATCCAGAAGTAGATATGAAAATTCAACTGTTTTTTAATTAAGCCAGGCACTAATGAGATTGACAAAAATGATTTTCTTGAGACAGGGTCTCATCATGTAGCTCTGAGTGGCCTAGAAATCACAGCAATCCTCCTGCCTCAGCGTTCCAAGTACTGAGATTACAGGTGCGTGCCACCACGTGCAGCTGAGATAGGCAAGAATATTAATGCCACTATTCAAATTGACTTTTTAAAAAACAGATGGCTGCTTTTAAAAAGTTACATAGGGGCCGGTGAGATAGCTCAGTGGCATAAACACCTGCCTGGCAAGTGCAAGGTCCTGAGTTCGACTCCCAGTACCCACATACGAGAAAAGGGCCGGGGATATCGCTCAGCAGCATGGGCACCTGCTGGCGTGCGAGGTCCTGAGGTCGACCCCCGGTACCCACCCAAAAAAAAAAAGTTATGTAATTATGTTAGCATCTTATAAATATTATTTTTAGTGAACAAGTAAATGTCTTTAATCTGTCTGTGGTCTAAATTCTTTTTTTTTTTTTTTTTTTGTGGGTACCAGGGGTCGACCTCAGGACCTCATGCACCAGCAGGCGCCCATGCCGCTAAGCGATATCACTGGCCCTAATTTCTAAAACGTAAGTATTCATGCAACACGCTGGACAAAGGTCCCTGGGGGCCGCAGTGGTTTCTAAGAAAGTGCAATTATCCTGTGACTAAAACGATTAAGCAGTAAACCAGGCACGGTGGCGCATTCCTGTAATCCCATCTCTCTGGGAGGCTGAGGCGGGAGTGTGGCAAGTCGGAGCCAGCCTGGACAGTTTAGCAACTCAACCCTGTCTCAGAATGAAAGGGTGGGTTGGCTGGGGATGTAGCCCAGTGCAAAGCCTGGGGCTTGACTCCCAGTACGTGCACACATACAATTTGAGGACTGCTGATCTAGGGTGATAGCCATGGGTGGATTCCAAGTGGTTGGATTTAACTTCTGACTCTAGACTCTGTTGCTAGGGCACATATTCTTAAAAAAAAAGAGTTAACAGTCAAGTGATAGTTTCTTTTTTTTCTTCTTCTTCTTCTTCCAGTAATGGGGATTGAACCCAGGGGTGCTTTATCACTGAGCTACACCACCATCTTTTTTTGTATTTCATTCTGAGACATTCTAAGTTGCCTAGCCTACCAGTCCTCCTGCCTCAGCCTTCCCTGTAGCTGGGATTACAGTCATGCACCATCCCCTGCTTGGTAGACACATTCTTTTTTTTGTCTTTTTGAGACAGGGTTTTGCTATGCAGTTCAGGCTGGCCTTGAACTCACAGAGATCCTCCTGCCTTAGCCTCCTGAGTGCTGGGAGTACAGGCGCATGCCACCACACCTGGCTGGTAGACACATTCTTGTAAAACAAGCATTAGAGAAGGAGTTCTGGTTAGGGGCTGACGCAGATGTGGATGGTGGCATCTGAGTGGATGCAGGCAGAACTGGGAGGAGCAGGCTGGCAGAGAGAGTCAGGAGTTCTCTGGATGGGAACCCCCACTGAAGGCTGTCTCGCTGCATGCTCCCCACTGCAGCAAGGCGCCTGGGGCTCCTCATCTCCTCTCACATGGGAAGACCTGGCTGATGCAAGTTCGAGGCCAGCCTGGGCTACATAGTGAGATCGAGGCTATTCTGAAGTACATAAAGAGACCCTGCCTCCAGACAAAACAAAACAAAACAAAAAAAACCAAGTAGCACATAATTACGAGGTACCACTCAATGTTTTGATACACATATACGTTATATAATGTTCAAATCAAGGTGAGCATATCTAGAAGTCTTTTCATGTATCATTTCTTTGTGATTAGAGAAGTTATTTTCAAAAGCAGAGAGAAGCTGGATTTTACTTTTGCTCTGTTTCTTATCCTGAAAACAACTTGCTACATTTCTAGTCCCCTGGATAAAAATCAACTAATCTTTGCTGGGTAGTGTGTGCCTATAATCCCAGCACACGGGTAGGCTGAGGCAGGAGGATCTGGAATTCAAGCCCAGCCTGGGCAGTTAGTGACTTAGTTGAGATCCTGTCTCAAAAAATAAAACAGAAGTAGGCTCAATCCCCAGTACTACACAAATGCAGAGACAGAGACAGAGACAGAGAGAGACAGAGAGAGACAGAGATATATGTATGTGTATGTGTGTGGAGGGGGGCCTTATTAAAAAGTAATAAAAAGGCTGGAGATATAGCTCAGTGTGAAGGTCCTGGGTTCAAACCCCAGTACTGCAAAAAAAGAAAAAAGAAAGAAAACGAAAATCTACCCAACCTGTCAAACACAGGTTTATATAAGATATACAGGTATTTATTTTAATATAATTTCAAAGCAAGACATAAATACAGCAATTAAATGCAAAATTCCAGATTCCTATAGAATGCAACTGAAAAATGTTGTATTACTACTAACTACTATATAAACTGTGTGACTGGAGACTCTCACTGTTCCTGACTGTGTATTTTTAATGTGACCGACTGTATCTCCTAGCTGTGTGTCCTGGAACACGGCCGATGGTGAAATCCAGCAGTTGATAGGGGTGGGCACAGTGGGTTACAAATGAAGTGGATCGACCATGTGTTGGTAAATATTGAGTTTGGGTAATAGATGCATAGGGGATCATTTTGTTACTCTATTTTGTGTACATTTAGAAATTTCCATAACAAAACCTTTAGAAAAATTTCCATATTTAGCCAATGTCTGGAGCCTATGGCTGCTATTCAAAAACAGACACACAAAATACAAGATTGTAAATTGTTTTCACTTGCTTTAGTGTGGTTTTCCTTGAAAAGGTTTTGTCCAGTCGTGTGTTTCAAGATGAATCTAGAAAGCAGAGTGTATTTAACCTCCCTCCTTTATCCAGCTTCTGGGTGCCTTCTCCACTCCCCCAGCAGTGATGCCAGTAAATAATTTCCTCTAATTTCGCCTCAGCACTCAGCCACCGTCAAATTAATTGCTACCTTTGTGTAGCTG
This sequence comes from Erethizon dorsatum, assembly GCA_028451465.1. Taxonomy (NCBI): domain Eukaryota; kingdom Metazoa; phylum Chordata; class Mammalia; order Rodentia; family Erethizontidae; genus Erethizon; species Erethizon dorsatum. The sequence goes on from CM051834.1 coordinate 65,800,496, forward strand.
CTGCCTGCTGGGAGCCAGTGAGAACATTTTTGAAAGCATCTTAAGTCAGACAACATTTTAGTGTCTATAAACTCACAATTTAGCAAGCTCCCTGCTTTTTGGTAACATTTAAGCTAAAAATTTGAAGTTCTGGTATTACGTTAGTTCTTGATGATAATTTGAACATATGTTGCCTTAGAGGAGTCTCCCGAAGTCCCTTTTTAGCCAACAGTGTTGAAAAGGGAGCTCCACAATACTTTCCAATTTCTAGCTATAAATTCTCCAGTATATATAACCCCGAGGAGCTCCCTACCTCTCTTCATTGGCAATCGCTATTACAGAATGGATTCTGTTTATGAAGAACTCCAATGGAGTTGTAGAATGGGAATTTATGAAGGATGTAAGTGGGTATGGTAAGCTTGAATTTTATGTTAATCTAAGATTTCAATTTCTTTCCTCTACTCTGTGCATGTGCGTGGTGTGGGAACCGAACACAGGGCCTTGTGCATACTCTGGGCTACATCCCAAAGCCTCTTGACTCATTTTAATTTTCTAGTTTGATTTACATGTTTTTTGTGGTACTGGGCTTTGAACCCAGGAGCAGTCCACCTCTGAGGTATATCCCAAGACTTTGTGTGTGTGTGTGTTTGTGTGTTGTAAGATAGGTTCTAAGTTCAAGGTGGGCTCCTCCTGCCTCAGCCTCCATGAGTGCTAGGATTACAGGTGTGTGACACCATGCCTGGCTTGACTTATTTTTGCAGGGGTTCCTTTTCTTTAAATTTACTTATTTACTCTTGTTAACCAAATGGGTTTTTTCTTTCTTTTTTGGTGGTACTGGGGATTGAACTCAAGGCCTTGTGCATGCTAGGCAAGCACTCTACCACTGAGCCACATCCCCAGCCCTCTGGCTTGACTCATTTTGAAAGGCCAAAATACATTATTCTTTTTGTGATTTTTTTTAGCAATCTATTTTATAATATTTATAATAAGAATTTAATCACCAAGAACCATACATTTAATGATATTTCTTAATGTTAAGGAAATCAGGCAAAGATGTGTGAAAGGTGTTCAACTTTCTCCAGTCTTCTCAACCTACTATTTACTAATGGAAGAAAAAAATTGAAATGTGTAATTTGAATTATAGCTAACCTTTGATAGTTAAGATTTCATATTTGAAAAATATACTTGCCCCAACTTCAGACCTAGCACACCAATTTAAATTGAGATTACGTTTTCGCAAAGAGTCGTTTATTTACAAATCAACTTCTCTAGGGAGCTCGGTGTTTTATCTTGTAGGCTCAGGTAGCTCAGAACTTTGTGAAGTGATAACAAGTTTGCTTATAATTTAAGAACAGAGGAGCTAAATGCAGAGACATGACAGCATTTTATCCATCTCAGACCTTGAAGAAATAGTGCTAGAGATCTGAAAGGCTTGATTCATGCTACTGACCTTCACTCAGGAGAGCTGAATGCTCTCTCCGATCTTCGTTAATAATGTGTATCCAGAATGAAGCCTCCTCTGTTGCCTTGGATTCTGTTACTTTAAATAGGCACCCACCAGATTATAATTTCTACTTGTCTGAAGGCAGCTGGAATGGGATCACAACGGGCAAGGCTGGAAGGAACAACTGTTTGGGCAGGACAATGAAACTGGCTTTACTCCCAGCATCTTTCTCGCCACCTTTAATTATCGCTTGACTCTGACGTTAAAAGGAAACAGTCAGGGGAGAATAATTCTGCAGAGGGGTGGGGAGAGGAGTTTATAGTTTTCTAAAACAGAATGAGGTACTTTCCAGAATGTTCCCCCAAGTTATTACATAAGCTCACACTGCTCCAGGGAAATGGTGCCAGGGTAGAGAGTGCTGAGGAGCTGCAGCAGGTAAGCACCCCGAAATCCCCCTAAGCCTCCAGGCCTAATTCAGTGATGGGATCGTGGCTAAATTGCTGAGCTTAAAATAACTGCCTCATGCATAGTCATACTGATTATGAGTGAAAAGCACCGAGCAGCCACCTCCTATTTTTAGTGCAGAGAACACTCTCTGTGGCGGGAGCTCAGGGATGCGTTCACTCCATCAGTTTTCTGAAAGTGGAGACTGTGGGGTGTGTGGCTGAGCTGAGAGTGAGAACACTTCTCAGCCCTCAGGAGTGCTCAGCGACACAGGAGGGAAGAGAGGACGCATGCTATGCTCTAAATGTTTATGTCCCTTCCAGGATGCAGGAGTTGGAGTCCTGACTCCCACAGCGATGGCCTCAGAGGACCAGGTCACAAGGGGGACACCTTCTGAGCAGGATTGGTGCCTGCACAGGACAGGCCCCCGAGGCCCTGGTCTCTTCCCCGGAAGGACACGCAAGGACACGGCGAGAAGGCTTGAGCTGGGAACTGGGAAACAGCCCTCGCCGGACCCCAATCTAGCTGGCCTTGAGCCTGGACTTCCCAGCCTCCAGACCAGTTTTTCATTGTAGCAGCCTGAGCAGATTAAGACAATACATACCTGAAATAATTAAAAATGCATAATGAACCGTGAGGGACTAAATTACAAGGCCTCTGAATTCAAAATGGGAAAGAATAGATGAGTGAGGTTTCTGTGATTTAAAAGAGGGGTTAGCTGCGTGTGGCGGCTCAGGCCTGTAATCCCAGCACTCTGGAAGGCTGAGGCAGGAGAATCACAAATTCAAGTACAGCCTGGGCAACTTGGCAACTTAGTGAGACTCTGTGTCAAAATAAAAAAATTAAAAAGGGCTGAGGATACAGCTCAGTGAATGGCTCCAGGTTCAATCTTCAGTACTGCTCTAAGTAAATAAATAATAAAGTGAGTTTTCCAATGAGCCAAGCAGAGAGGCTGTTGTTGGTTGTTTTGTTTTTTGTTTCCTCAGACTACTGAGAAGGTTGGTTTCATAGAAAAGGGCTGATGAAAGCATAAACAAAAGCAAAAAGCAGATTGGTCGTCTTAAAGTTACTTTTCCTGTAAGGCCCAGCAGTGATAGAATACTAGGAAAACCACAAATTGGTTAGCACCAGGTTATTTGTGTGTGTCTGGCACTGGGATTGGACTCAGGGCCATAGTACTGAGATATAGCTCCAGGCCTTTTTTACTTTTTGAGTAAAGGTCTTGCTAGTTGTTAAGTTGCCCTGGCTAGGCTTGAACATCCAATCCTCCTGCTTCAGCCTCCAGGTTAGCTGGGATAACAGGTGTGTGCCACCATGCCCTGCTTTCATATTCTTATAGTCTTGGTTTTCATTTTTGCTTAGGTTAGCAAAATGATTTGGTTTCAGCATGGTGACACTGAGCTTTAGTGTGAGTGACTTCATTAGAGTATCTAGAATGGTCTGTTGGGGCCTTGTATAGGGACTTAGTCTAATGGGCTCCAGTGATTTTTATTTAACAGTAGTTATTTATACCTTTGAGAACATTTTGGATTTACTTATATACATACAGCACCTTACATCTATAAGCCTTATTTATTGATATATTCCTGGAGCACTGCCTGATGTATAGCAGGCTTTAATAGGACATGTTGACTAGTGAATACATGCATGTACGAGTGTGTGTGTAGCCTCTTGAAACAGTACCCAGGGTAAGCCATTATAACAGTTACAAGTTTGAGTTATTTATATAAGAATAACCATCGTTTACATCTTTCTTCATAGAAAGATGACACGCTTAAAAAAGGAAGGTTGTGAATTACAAAAAGCTATAGATGCTGCTTGAGAATTTTTTAAAATACAGAATATGAAAAACAAGTGGAAGCCTTAGCCAAGTGTGTGGTGTGTGCCTGAAGTCCTGTAAGGGGCCCAGACAGTGTGATGCTGGAGGCTGCACCCCGCACCAGCCCACCACACTGCTTAAAAACCTGCCGGCTGAAAAAAATGAAAGTTGAACAAGATTTTTAGGGAGTACTAGAGACTGAACCCAGGACCTTTGCACTGAGATAAATCCCCAGCCCTTCTTAAAATTTTTATTTTGAGACAGGCTTTCACTAACTTGCCCAGGCTAGGCTAGAATTTGTGATCCTCCTGCCTCAGCCTCTCAGAGTGCTGGGATTCCAGGTGTGTGCCACATTGCCCAGCTGAACAAGATATTTCTAAGAATATTACTCAGTTCTCGTCAATCTGCTAAAATGCGTAGAACCTTAGGAAGTGTAAAGTTTGGGAAAAACAAGGTATAATTAAAAACTGATGGAAATCTTTTGGCTTTTTCCTTCTAGATGTTTGAACTATAATTTAACTGTATTTTGTACAGAATGAGGTTTTTTTTTTTTTGGTACCAGGAATTGAACTCAGGACCTCGTGCTTGCCAGGCAAGCGCTGTGCCGCTGAACTATATCCCTGGCTTAACTGTATCTTAAGAGCACAGCTCAATGGGTTTTGAGGGATGTGTGAATCTGTCAGAATATCAACTCCCCAGCCAGGACAGTTCCCAGTGTCCTTTGTGTTCAGTCTCCCCGCTCCCTGGCCCCAGGCAAGTGCTTCCTGCCCAGTCTAGAATTTCCTATAAGTAGAATAACACACCACAGAGTCCTTGTGTCTGGCAGCTTCTGCTCAGCACATTTTTCACAGCCATCCACCTTTTTTGCATGCATCAGGGGTGCATTCCTCTTTACTGCTGAGTAGTATTCTACGGTAGGAGCATAGCACTTTAGCTTTTCATTCATCTGGTGATGAACTCGTGGGTCATATTATCGATCAGGAAGCAGAAACTGGTAATTTGAACAGTTAAATTTAATATAATTGTTAGCTAGTGAACAGTGGTTAATAACAACAGTGGATGAAAGGGGACCCTAAGCATCTACAAAGGATGACTGAAATTTCAGTGAATGTTTAAATTTTTTAAAAATGTATTATAATAAAAGACACATTACCATTACTCTCCCTAAAAGCACTCCCCTTCACCTCAGACACATTTCTCCCATCGTTCTTGCCACTTTCTGATGCAGTTCTGGAGTCCTCTTTCATGCATGTCTTTACAAGGTATGATCAGAACTATGGTGAGTGCTGCTACCAAGTGCCATCCAACAGAAAAAATTACCACGCGTCTCACCCACCTCATTCACCACATCCCATGCTGTGCAACTTCGGCTCTTCCCTGAAGCAAAATCACCATGAAAGATGAGCGCTTGACCCTGTTCAGGACTCTGAGGCAGCCTTGGCAGCACAACTACAGACGAAAATGAGGACTTCAGAACTGCTTCAGAGAGTGGCAAGAACATCGGGATAAGTGCGTGTGAAGAGGGGGAAAACTTAAAGGGGATTAATGGCAATGTGCCTTTTCCTGTAAAGAAATTTTTAAATTTAAACTTTCACCATATGTTTCAATCACATCACCCAGAAGATAAGCAAGAGAAGGCCTTGAAGGAAACAAGGGCTTTGTCCCTCGCAAGAATTCCTGGAAGACCTCTTTCAGAAGGCACATGGTCACCACAGGGCTGTGCAGCCTGGCTGCCAGGAGTGAAGACACTTGCCAAGGACACAGGCCGGGCCCGTGGTTTCCAGGCGGTATAGGTGGCTTGCTTGGTGGTCTGTAGTAGCAGCCTGAGCGTGTCAGTCAGTTTTGCTTTGCTGTGATGATACCTGAGAAAAAGAACTTAAAGAAGGAGTGATTTCTTTTGGCTCACAGTTTGAAAGGTTTCTGTCCATGTTTGCTTGGTCTCATGGTTTGGGCCTGTGGCCAGGCTGAACGTCACACTGGGAGTGTATGGTAGCTCTCAGCTCATGGCTATGGGGGTGGGCAGGAGGGGGACAGAGAGAGGGAGGGGCTGAGGTCCCAGCATCCCCAAAGGCCTGCCCCACTGACTGACCTCCTTCTTCCCTCCCACTGGACCCCTCCTTCCAGAGCTTTCACCCCTCCCAATAGTACCACAGGACTTTAGGGGAGATTTCAGATCCCAGCCTAAACACTGAGAGCAAGGGGCAAGGTGTGAGGCCGCGGCTGGACCTTGCTGAAGTGAGTGCTGCCAGACCCGCTCTGCGAAAAACAGGAGGAGCTGAACCCAGAACCCAGGGGCAAAGGCTTTCCTGCTGCAGATACTTTTTTTTTTGGACAGAGTCCTGCTAAGTTGCCCAAACTGGCCTTGAACTGTGATCCTCCTGCCTGAGCTTCCAGAGTGCTGGGATTACAGCAATGTGCCCCCACCCCCACCCCCGATATTTTCGAATTAGTGTTTAATCTTGTAATGTGTGACTATTCCTTTGAAAGCTTTAGGAAAGATCATAGGGATTTTGTCTATTTTGATAAGATTTATATATCATAATGGAAAGGGGCCTCTATTTTTTCATTTTAAACCGTTAATGCAGGCTTTACAAGCTCATAAATCAGTTACTATTCAAATGAACAAAATGTAACACAGCTCTTGACCAGAGCAAATAGTAGATAAGCTTTCTACTTGGTTTTGTCTGATTAGCCTAGAATCTAATATTCTGTAATATGCTAAAATGCCTAAAATGGTCATCCTTACTAGTAAAATACTAGTGCATTTAAGCACCCCCATGTGAGAAGCAGTAATCATGTGATAATAAATGAATATGTGTTCATAAATATGTACCACATATTAAAGTTTATTTTCCTGGTAGCATAGCAACCTGCTACTACCGAGACTCCCCCCACCCCTTGAAAGGCACGGGGTGTTGAACTCGGTGGCCTCACACACGCTGTGCAAGCACTCCACCACTGAGCTAAATCTCCAACCCTTTTAAAAAATTTTGAAACAGGGTCTCCCTAAATTGCCCAGGCTGGCCTCAGTTTGCAATCCTCCTGCTTCAGCTTCCGGAGTAGCTGAGACTACAGGCATGCATGCCTCCTCTCAGACACAGATTACGACCCTTCTTTCACTCACTCAAATATACTCCAAAGTGAGGGGCAGGTGGGCCCAGGGTTCTGCCGGGTACTGGCGATGTAACGAATCAGAGAGCAGGATTCCTGCCCCGTGGCGTTAACAGTGCAGCTGGGAGACGGAGAAGTCGGCATAGCGTGGCGAAGGCAAAGTGCAGGCTCGAACGGGAGCCAAAGGTCGATCGCCAGGCTGTGGCTCGCCCTGATTTCCTGATTATTCTGACTTCTCAAAAGCGGAGGGAGCAAGCAGGGATCCCCGATACCGTAGGCGGCGGTGCGCGGTGCAAACATCTCTGGAAGGCTCCTTGCACTCGGACCGCGGCGCTGTCCACGGCGGGGGTGCCGCGCGCGCACCGGGGTGTTCACGACGCCCGCCTGCCCGGCCCCGGGAAGCGGCCGCGCGGACGCGGACGGGGCGCGGGCCTGGCCGGAGAGCGCCGGGCCTGGCCGCAGAGTCCAACCGGGAGGGTGTGCACGCCGGGGCCCTGCGGCCTGAGGGGGCGCCGGCTGCCCGCCCGACCGGGAAGGGGACGGGTTATGGGGGTCGCCCTCTGCCAGTCCCAGCGCCCTGCACCCTTGTCACGACGCCCCGAGGAGGGACGGGTGCTGCGAACGGGGGCGACTCACGGACCGGGATCTTAAACGACGAGGGCGCCCGTCAGGGCCCCCGCTCAGCCCGCGGCGGAGACGGCCTCAGGGAGCTGAGCCCCCTCCAGGCTCCGCTTCTCGGCCGGGGCGGGGCTCGCAGGCTGCGGCGGGCGGCGGCGCGCGAGCGGAGGGCCGGGCGCGCCCCAGAGCCGTGCGCGTCCCCGCGGCGCGCTCCCCCCGCCGCCCCGCGCGCTGAGCTGACCGGCTGGCGCCAGCCGCGGCCCGACCTCCCCCGCGGCACGCCCCCCGCCCGCCCGCCGCCGCCGAGCGCGACCGGGACCTGCGGCGGCTGCGGGCCATGGGCGCGCCGGGGCGGCGCTAGGCCGGCGCGGACCGGCGGGAGCGGCGCGGCGCCCTCAGCCTCGCGAGCCTCTCTCCCGGCGGCGGCATGAGCGCGAGCGGCGCGGCGCCCGGCCCGGGCTCCTCCCCGGCAGCCTGCCGTTTCGCGCACTACTTCGTGCTGTGCGGCGTCGACGCGGACAGCGGACTGGAGCCCGACGAGCTGGCGGGTAAGGCCGGGCGCGCGGCGGCGCCGCACTTTGTTGTCGCTCGGCGCGGGGCGCGCTCGGAGCCCGGGCTTTCTCCACGCGGCCGGGCGGGCGGCCGGAGCGACCCCGCGGGCCCGGACCTGGCCTCCGGGCTCAGGGCGCCCGGGACGTGCGCCGCGCGGGCCCGGCCGGCGGTCGGTCGCCCTAGCTGGGCTTGACCCGGAGCGGTTCCGGTCCGCGAGGACGGCCGAGCCCCCTGGGGGAGCCCAGCCGCTTAGGCGGCGTCACGGGGGCCGGCGAGGTCTCTGGCCCGCGGGCCCCGGCGCGGCGCTTTGTGGACACTGTCCGCGCGGCCCGGGTGCAGAAGCGGGGCTTCCCCGCCGGGCTCCCGGTGGCGCAGTGCGGGGTGAGCTGGAGCGCGGCGGAGGCCGGGGGAGCCGGCTGCTGCCATGACTCTCGCCGGTTCTTTCTCCTCGCCTCTCTCCGTGGGAGCGGAGTCTTGATTTTTTTTTTTTTTTTCTCTTTTTGTTAAATGGTGAGGCAAGTGACATCTATCGCCTGAACTTCATCTGTGTCAGTGTTAAACACTTAGGTCATAGGCTGTCAGAACAGCTTTCTTTGGACATACCATTCCTATTGGTTGCACCAGTGTGGATTTTTTTCCTTTTGGAGGGAGGACCAGGAAGAATGCAGTAAATAATAAACAATAGTAAACCGAACTGTTCAGCCTTAAAACTGTGCCCGCCATCCTATATCTTAGCGAAGTATTTTTTTATTGTCGGCCTCAGAGCTAAATAAACATTTTTCAACAAAAACTCTTTTAAGTCTAGTTTTAGTTTTAAAATGTTTGGAAAAGATGGATAATAGAGTACTAGGCTTTTCTTATATGTGTAATTATGTAATCATATTGTTTCTTCAGCTGAGATTTCCTGTACCTGTTAAGAATGTTTTTGTTAAGGGATTTGAATTAGAAAAAAAAGGTCTGCAGGATTTGGAGAGATTCTGCTGGGGGGACTGGTGAGAGAATTATCGTATTTTTCTAGGCTTCCTTCTTCCTAAACATCCTCAGCACTTGTAGCACCAGGGTCACTTGGAGGACTTCTGTGGGTGTTGACTAGTGACACAAAAAAGTCTTTATTTTTCTGTTTTCCTGTGAATGCTAAACTATAAGTGTGACCTGGGACTCTTTTATTTTATTTTATTTGCAAAACGGGATAGAACCGCAGGGCTTCAGTCCTTTTTAATTTTTAATTTTGAGACAGGGTCTCACTGTCACTAAGTTCCCCAGGCTCACCTTGAACTTGTGCTCTTCCTGCTTCAGCCTCCCAGAATGCTGGGACTACAGATGTGTGGCCACCATGCCCGGGTGACCTGGAACACTCTAGGCACAGTACAAAGGGCTTTAACAAAGCTAAACAATAAAATGTTCAATTTTAATGCACTTTTGAACTTTCTTATTAAAAAAAAAAATGGAGGAAAAGCGTTATCTGAGGAAGAAACAAGGACAAAATTTCCAGAACAAGCAAAAAGAAAACAGGAAGATTTTAATGCATTTTTAAAGACAAACTATGTTTTCTCTTGTTATATTACTGTGTGTGAGTGTTATTGTGTGGAATTTCTGTTCTTCATAATATTTGGTGTATTCAGGAAATAATGTATGTTACCTGGTAAAATTTTAGTATTTATTTATTTATTTAATAAAAAGTTTTTGGGTGTCAGTATGTTCCAGGCTGGTCTGGAACTCACTGTGTATCCCAGGCTGGCCTTGAACTCTTAAAGATCCTCCTGCCTCAGTCTTCCAGAATACTGGGATTAAAAGTGTTCATTACCACACCTAGCTGGACAAATGGTTTTGAAACCATGTGTGTAGTTTGTGTTCTAGGCATCGGAAACAGCTGTGAGCAAACCATTCAAAAATCCCAACCATCAGGGAGCTTACATTCTAGTGTAAAGAAATAATGAAAAGATAGTTTGCCAGATGTTAGTGTTGTGAGGAGAAATAAAGCTTTAGGGAAGTGGGACCTGAGCGGTGGCAGCAGGATGGCAGGCGGTAGAGTAGGCTGGGGACTGAGCCCGGGACCTGTGCCATGCTAGGCATGTGCTCTCCACTGAGCGCTGTCCCTCCCAGTCTGAGATTTTGTATGTGATGGTTAGGAAAGGCCTCCCAGAGAAGGGGACATTTGAACAGAGCCCTGAAGGAGGAAGTAAGGAAGCAAGCCATATAGATTGCCTAGGGCAGTGGTGGTGAACCTTTTAGATCTTTCAGTGATACAACCTGCTGTGGCATGTGTGCTATAGGTTCGCCACCACCAGTCTAGGGCCTCGTAGACGGTTTTTAGCCTTTTCTTTGGAGATGGGAAGCTCCTGGAGGGCTTTCCACAGAATGCCGATGAGAGCTGATGTGTCCGCTGGAAGGATCCCTGGGGCTGCCACACTGAGTGGAGGAGTCAGGGCCCAGGGTGGGAGCTGCTTCACTGTTGGTGGGGAGGTGCTGGGGTTTGGTGAAGTGGAGGAGGAAGTCAGATTCTAGGTAGTACATACTGAAGGGAGAGCCCGCAGAACTTGCTGATGAATTGTATGAATCTGTATCATTGTATTAATGTGATGTAGTGATACTCAGAGAACATGATCAAAGATGACTCGGAGATTTTTTCCCAGACGATTATGAGCTCCTCTACTGAAATGACTAATGGAGGTGTAGGCAGGAGATTAATTCAGTTTTGGGTATGTTAAGTTTGAAGTGCAGGGCCGGGGATTTAGCTCAGTGGTGCAGCACCTGCCTGGCAAGCGTGAGGTTCTGAGTTCGATTCCCTGTAACCCCCCCAAATTCAGAAGTTTGAAGTGCCTATTAGACTTTCAAATGGAGATGTCAGATAGAGAAGACATCTTCCAAGGGAGAGGTCTACACTGTAGACATAAATTTAAAGCCATGAAATTGGATGAAATCACTTAGAGAGTGGGTGCAGATAGGAAGGGTGGAGTCCTGAGGTGAGGGCATGCCAGTGTGTGCAGGCGGAGGCTGGGTGGGAAGGGCCCCAGGAGGTTAAGGAGTACAGACAGTGATGAGGAGAATATGGGGATATGGTGTTGTGATCTCACCTAGCCCTCCTCTTCATTTTCCGTACACCTACATGTAGTGATGTTCATCTGCTTTCTGTTGCTGTGACAGAACACCAGACACTGGGTACGTCAGAAATCAGTGCCGCTCATTTATGTAAGTTTTGGAGGGCAAAGGTCCCGGTAAGGGTGGCCTCACCTATTAGGCCTTTGGTCAGGGCCGCATAGTGGGTGGCGTCGGAAGAGTGGGAGCACTTGCACAGGAGCATGTGCTGAGACCGGAAGCCGAGAGAGGTGGGCGGGCTTGGTCGTACAGTTACTCCACTGTAACTGAACCAGCCAGCCCAACGCTCCCCAAGGCAGCATCTCCAGTCACCTCCTTACCTCAGTGACCCATCTTAGAGTCCACCACCCCCTCCCATTGTCACACCGTCACCCAGGCTTCCACCACACGGCCCTGTGGGGGACACACTCAGACTGCAGGTAGCACTGAGTCAGGTGAGTTACTCACAAGGTTGGTTCTGTTTTGCCACATTAATTTGAAAGTTAGTGATGGTGAAATTTTATTGTGCTTTTCTGGAACTCATCTCTTTTTAGCCTACTGTTTATTAGGAAGTTGTTAGCCTGCCTGTAGTGGTCTTGACTTCTGTTAAACATAGATTTTAGCTGGGTGTCATGGTGCAAGGCTGCAGTCCCAGCATTGGGGAGGTGGAGGTGGGAGGATCCTGCCTTTGAGGCCAGCCTAGGCTACATAGTGAAGCCCTGTCTCAAAACACCAAACCAAAACAAAAAACAAAGACATAATTTTACGAGTTGCTATACAGATTTTTTTTTTTTTTTTGAGAGGGTCTCACTGTGTAGTTCATACTGGCCTCAAACTCACAGCAATTCTCCTGCCTCGGTTTCTCCACTCCTGGAAATACAGGCATGAGCCACGATGACTCACGAGACTTTTTCTTAACATACATGTTTCTGGAATTCTACAGATTGTGAGACTTTGGAATCAAGTTAAGGATCGATACCATCAAGTAGTAATTAAGTAGACCAAGGCCTTTTGATAAAAGTTATCAAGGCTTCTGAGAGTTTTTTTTAGATACTCTTCCCATTAACACCTAGCTTTAATAACTGTGGAAAAGACTTCTTAAATATGCCCCCCTCCCTTTCTTCAGTACTGGGGATTGAACCCAGGGTCTTTGCACTAAACCCAGCCCTTTTAAAATTTTTATTTTGAGACAGTGTCTTGCTAACATGCTATGTTGCACAGGCTGGGCTAGAGCTTTTCTGCCTCAGCCTCCCAGAGTTGGGATTGCAAGCGTGCACCACCATGCTCGCTGTAGAGTGTTATTTCTTTCCCTGTTCCCTATACAGTGTTTAGTAAGTAAATGAGGGCATCGGGGGACGGGTGTGCAGCTCAATGGTACAGTGGTTGCCTAGCATGTGGGAGGCTCTAGATTTGATCCCCAGCACTGCAGACAAACAAATGTGACTGAATATGTTTACAGGAGTCTAGGACATACATATATTCTCATGTGTGTGTGTGTGTGTGTGTGTGTGTGTGTGTTCTGAGGATGGGGCCCAAGGTGTCCCATGTGCTGAGCAAGTGCCACGTCTCCAGCCCCCAGAACATTCTTTAAGTGTTCTCATGGTAGCCTGGATTCAGTCCTAATAGCTGTCGAAGTCTGACAGATGAGATCTCCGCCATAGACCTTTGTTTAGAGCTCTTCCTTGGTGTCTCTAGCTATTTTTAGCTTTGGTTGTGTTGGGTGTGGTTTCCAGAATAGTTTAGAGGCAGTGGAGATCATCCTCCAAACTCTGTAAGTTTAGTTGAGGCAGAGTATCATGCCACATTTCTGGAAGGAACCTTAGACGTCAGTTAAGGTGATGAAACTGAGACTGAGAGATTAAGGGCCTTCTCAGATCAGTTTAGCAGTAGACTCCTGCCATGTGCCCCATAGTTACCTTATTCAAGCTCCAAAAAAAATGAGCTTGCCCTAAGTCAAGCATTTCAGCTAGAGCTCTTATTTCAGGCTGAATGTCATACTCAAGATTGTACTAAAAGCTGTCTTTTAAAACAGCAGCCAGGTGTACAGTGTTGGTAGGATAGGAGCTATTCTTGATCTAACCACTGATGGTAGTGTCCTGATTAGCTTTGTTAGGGGTTGGGGTGTAGCCAAGTAGGAGAGCGCTTGACTGGCATGTGCAGGGCCCTGGGTGGCTTGGTCGATATCGTTGGCCCACAGTAGATTATGATTGAGGTTTTTTTTTTCTTTTCTTTTTGAGACAGGGTCTTGCTATGCAGTTCAGGCTGGCCTTGAACACACTATGTAGCCCATGCTGGCTTTGAACTCAGAGCGATCCTCCTGCCTCAGCTTCCTGAGTGCTGAGATCACAGGCGTGCGCCACCACACGCAGCTGTGATTGAGATTTTGAAAGGTTTAACTTGGTGACTGAAGACTGGGGAAGGAATTCAGCTTCCATTCTAATAAAGCCAAAGATAATTTAAGATCTAGTTGCTGTGATGTAATGATAACTTGTTTTTTTTTTTTTGTGGGTACCGGGGGGTCGACCTCAGGACCTCGCGCGCCAACAGGCACCCGTGCCGCTGAGCGAAATCACCAGCCCCTTTTTCATATGTGGGATCCGGGAGTCGAACTCGGGCCCTCGCACTTGCAAGGCAGGCGCTTATGCCGCTGAGCCATCTCACTGGCCCCGATAACTTGTTTTTTTGTTTTTTATGTGGGTACTGGAAGTCGAACTCAGGACCTCGCGCTTGCCAGCAGGTGCTTGTGCCGCTGAGCGATATCACCGGCCCTTTTTTCCTTAATGTGTGTACTGGGAGTCGAACTCAGGACCTTGTGCTTGCCAGGCAGGTGCTTATGCCGCTGAGCTATCTCACTGGCCCAGTAACTTGTTTTTAAAAGTCAACTGGAGTTAAAACTCTTTCTTGTGAAATCCGTGCAGTAGAGAGCTAGCTCTGCTCCTTTTGATAACCCAGGGCTTAGCTGTGTGGCTGCATTGTTAATTCAGGACACAATCACGGAGAGCCCAGAAGACCAGAGGCGGGGAGGGAAACAAAAGTAAGAGAAAGGAAAAGGAGAAAGAGAGATACAAAGAGGCTGGAGGAGTGCAGATTCTTTATGCTGAGTATTAAGGCAGACCGCTCTGAAATTCCTGAGCTTATCTTTCTGCTTGTATTTCCACTGCTGGCCACAACCACTCTTGGGATAATAAAAGTAAATATCTAGAATACAGTGCATTGCTAATTATAATTTACATGGAGGCCACTTGGAAGTAAGCATTTCCCTCTCTCCAGTTTACCGCAGGGTGGGGGGTTTGTAGGTGTGAAGGCACCCTAGGAAGTATGTACCACCTTCCCGGGTCCTTAACCTTCTCATTTATTAATGACCTAAGTTTTATTTTTGGCAAAGCCACAACTATTACATTTTGGTTTATTTATCATTAATTATTTATCACAGAGTGCAAGGTTTTACAATATATAGGCAACAGTCACTGTTCTATAAGAATCTACAATGAAATAGTAATGATATAACATTGATGTGCTTTCCACATGCCTGGCACAGTGATGAAACATTTTATAGTCATTTAATCCTGACAGTGCCCTTAGGACATCTGTTTCACGGGCAAGGAAACTAAGGCTACAGTGTTGGAAGTCCTTTACTCAGGTTTATCTAATAAGTGAGAACTAGATTGAAAGTCTGTCTGACGTAATCCATCCATTCCCATAACAACTACATGTGCTACTCCCTTTTTTTCCCCTTTGAGACAGGGTCACATTAAAATTGCTTAGATGCCCAGGTGGGGCTTGAACTTGACATCCTCCTGCCTCAGCCCTGCAGAGTACTAGGATTACAGGTGTGTGCCACCATTCTGGCTGTGCGTGTGTGTGTGTTACTGGAGATTGAACCTAGGGGCTTTGCACTGAGTTACATCTCCAACCCTTTGTAAAATACCTATTTTGAGACAGGGTCTTGCTAAATTGCTCAGACTGGGCTCGAACTTGTGATCCTCCTGCCTGAGCCTTCCAGAGTGCTGAGATTACAGGTATATACCACAGTAACTGGCTGGCTGGCTGGCTGGCTGGCTGGCTGGCTGGCTGGCTTTCTTTCTTTCTTTCTTTCTTTCTTTCTTTCTTTCTTTCTTTCTTTCTTTCTTTCTTTCTTTCTTTCTTTCTTGTGGTGCTGGGGATCTAATTATGAGCCTTAGTTGTGCTAGAGAAGTGCTGTACTTCTGCTCTATCCCCTCAGCCCTTGATGAATATTTATAAAGATGTTACTATATAAATACAGGACTTTTACTACACAAGTAAAAATACCACTGTCAAGTTTCTTTAAATTTCTACTTTTTTTTTCTGAGTTTTGTCGTGTCTTTTCTCAGCATGGAATTGTTACTTGTCCTTAGGTGAGTTTTTAATTTTTCCTCCTTTTTTATTGCTTATACAGATTAATGGCCTCATTTTGGCAGGTTTGTGCATATACATTACATGCTTTGATCATTCTCACTCCTCTGTTACCTCCCCATCCCTCATAGTTTCACAGTCTTCTGTTTCATTGTGTGTATTTTGTTCATGTGCACCCCTGCCCTGAGTTTTTAATTTTTAAAATGGATGTAGGATTGCTTCTGAAGCCATGGCTGGGGGGCCCTGGTAGGTAGAGCTGCCTCCACTGTCAGAAGCTGATTCTAGTCCTTACCTGTCGCTCAGGAGAGCTGCTGGCATTGTGTTCTCCGTCTCAGAGGGGTTAAATGAGATGACTTCCCAGTAGACCACCCCGGGCCTGAAATTGTTTTCAAGAAAATACCTGAAGGTTTTTTGTTTGTTTGTTTCTTTGGTGCTGGGAATTGAACTCAGGGCCTTGTGTGTGAAGGTATCTTTAAAAAAAAATACACACTGAATGTCATAGAATTAGAGGACCAATATATATCACATAAGGACAATTGAGTAATTATGTCAGCCATAGGAAAGGGGGAAAGACCAATTAGTCTATTTACTTGTAGAAAAGCACGATTCTTAATAAGAATTAACTTGCTTTTTGAAACGTTCATATCAAGTCCAGACTCCTAATTATAATCTACATGGACTTGTAGGGACCCAGAGCCCTTGTCTGAAATTATCACCCTCAATACTAATTTTTAGATTATTATCATTTAGATGGTACTGTCAGTCCTCCAGGTAATATTCAATGAGTTCTTACAATAATTTTTTTTTTTTTTTTTTTTAATGTGGGTACCGGGGGTCAAACTCAGGACCTTGTGCTGCTGAGCCATCTCACCGGCCCAGAATAATTTTTTTAAACCTAAACTTTTCTAATTTTTTCTTTTATATTTACATCAACAAAATTTTACCCTGGTTCACAAAGTTCTTCATGATCTGATCCCTGCTTTCCTAATGTTTTCTGACTGGGTCACTCTTTCTACCTACATTAATTTTCTTTCTTTCTTTTTTTTCTGTACTGGGAATCGAACTCAGGACTTTGCACTTGCCAGGCAGGTGCTTGTGCCACTGAGCTATATCCCTGGCCCTACATTAGTTTTCTTTTTCTTTCTTTTTTTATTGCTTATACAGATTAAGCAGGTTGCTAATACAGATTAATGGTTTTGATATTGGCAGATTAATACATGCGTATAACATACTTTGATCATTTTTACCTCCCCTTCACCCTCCTCGTCCCGCCTCACCCCTAGTTTTATGTTTAGGGGGATTCAGTGCTTGTATTTTGAGCATTTATCCCACTTTACCCACCCCCTCTTTTTCCCTTATTCCCTTTATCTTGTCTAGGAATAGTCTCCCTCTACTTTCTTGTCATCTTTTTAAGGTTCTACATCTTAGAACATGTGTTGTCTTTCTGAGTTTGAATTATTTTGCCCAACATCATAATCTCCATATCCATCCATTTTCCTGCAGATGACTAAATTCCATTCTTCTTTAAGGCTGAATAGTAGTCCTTTGTGTCTCAGTACCACCTTTTCTTTATCCATTCATCTGTCTCTGGGCACCCAGGCTGGTTCCATATCTTGGCTATTGTGAATTGCATCACAGTACCTATATTAGTTTTCTTGCAGGTCCCTGTTTCATGTCTTGTGGCCTGTCCATCTTCTGTTCTCTCCCTAGAATCCTCCTTCCCTAGGCCAGCATTGTCCAGTAGAAACACACTGTAATGTGAGACACACACACACACACACACACACACACACACAAAATTGTTAATGGAGTTCTTAATTCTCTTTTCTGTTTCTAGTCTTTACAGTCCAGTGTTTATTTTGCACTTGAAATATCTCCACTTGGCCGAGGTGCATTTCAAGTGTTCAGGGCCATGTGTGGCCGTGGCTGCCCACTGACTGTGCAGCCAAGGCCGCACCAGGCTGGCTGTTTGCTTCTCTGGCCCAGGCCACGCTCTCAGTTCTGCCCCAGTGCTCGTTAGTGCCTGGCAGGAGTTGTCACTGCTCTTGTTTACCTTTTAATGTCGTCTTCCCCGCTGGATCATTGTCACTTAAAGAGCAGGACCTTTGCCTCTCTCGTTTATTATTTTTCACCCAGTGACTGAAAAAATAGGATCTGCACAGAATAGGGTCTCAAATAGATTTGGTGAATGAGATACTTTGATAGGGACAAAAATGTAGCTTTTCTCTTTGATATTGACAGTAAAGCTAGTATAGTTGATTTACATATGAGGTTTTTAAACTATAAAATGATAGTTCCTGTGCAATCAGGGTTTTATAAAGTCTTTGCCTACACCAGTGTCTTCAAGAGTTTTACCTGTTCTTTTTTCCAGCAGATTTAATGTTTCTGTTTTAATATTTAGATCTTTGATCCGTTTCGACTTTAGTGCATGGTGAAAGATATGGTTCCAATTTTAATCTTTGGCATGTGCAAATCCAGTTTTTCCAGCACCATTTATTAAAGAGGCTATCTTTCTTCCTAAACTATAAAATGGAAGCTAGTTTCTTTCAAAAGGAGAAGCTTGAGATTGATAGAAAAGCAAGACCAATGATTAATTTTCTTTAAAAAGTATCTAATGGCTTTGTGGGAAGATACTATAACTTCTTCTGACCCTAAAATTCTGGGCCATATTCGCAGCCCTTTTTTTTTTTTTTTTTTTTTTTTCTGAGACAGTCTTGCTGAGTTGTCCAGTCTGGCTTCAAATTTGCAATCCTCCTGGCTCAGCCTCCCAGAGTACTGGGATTATAGGAACACCATGCCTTGCTAAATTAACTTTTTAAAATCAGCTCTATCTAAGCAGGCATGCATATATCAGCAAGGCTTTGGCTTTTTTTAAACAAACAACTTGTCTTATTTATTTATGAACTAGTGCCAAGCA
This sequence comes from Erethizon dorsatum, assembly GCA_028451465.1. Classification (NCBI taxonomy): domain Eukaryota; kingdom Metazoa; phylum Chordata; class Mammalia; order Rodentia; family Erethizontidae; genus Erethizon; species Erethizon dorsatum. The sequence continues at coordinate 65,818,829 of CM051834.1, forward strand.
CATAAATTGTGGGTAGTGTTTATAGAATTTCAGAAAGTGGTTGCATTGAGGAGTGCTTGCAGCTTCAGTTGTGGTTTTAAAGGGATATCTTAGGAAATTTCATTCACAGTTTCATTCTTCGTGGGCACCCACATCAGCTTTGGCTGGGCAGGACAGTTCTTGTTGTTTCTAAAGATTTAGTCTTAGCTCATCATGTCACATACACCTGTAATCCCAGCACTATGGGAGGCTGAGGAGGGAGGATCAAAAGTTCAAACCCAGCCCAAGTAACTTATGACTTAGCAAGACTTTATCTTAAAATAAAAAATATAAAGGACTAGGGATATAGCACAGAGCAGAAGCTCTGGGTTCAATCCCCAGTACAGTACTGCAAAAAAAAAAATTTTAAAAGAAGCTTGATCCTTTGTATTTTTTCTATATTTGCGCCCTCACGCGTGTATGTGTATGGTCTGTTTTTTGTTCGTTGTGTTTTATTTTCTCTGCATTTTGTGCTAGGGTATAAACCTAGTAGACCCTTGCACATGCTGTGCAGGCCTCTGCCACCGGCTGCACCCTCAGCCCTGTTTACACTTCAGTGTTTTATGATGTTCTGTTCCCCCCAGGTTGACTTTCTAAGATGATGCTGTCTAATATCCTCTGGGCCAGAGATTCCAGAAATGTTTAGTAGATTGTCTTCTTCATTCCATTTCATATAAAATGCAAGTATGGCTGGCTTGGTGTGAGGAGGTAAGAACTGAGAATTGTAGGAATGAAAGTGGAAACATTTTATATGCTGCTGAGAAAACAGCCTGAGGTTAGAAGAGCCTGGAACATTTGCTTCCTCAGACATCATGCACCTTCACAAGAATCAGGACATTTATTTATTTTTTATTTTTTTATTTTATTTTGTGGGTACCGGGGGGTCGACCTCAGGACCTCGTGTGCCAACAGGCACCCGTGCTGCTGAGCAATATCACCGGCCCTTTTTTCGTATGTGGGATCCGGGAGTCGAACTCGGGCCCTCACGCTTGCAAGGCAGGCGCCCACACCGCTGAGCCATCTCACCGGCCCAGGACATTTATTAACTTTTCTTTAAAATAAGTATTGTAACTATTGTTTGCTAACAGGGATTTTTTTTTTTTTTTTTTTTTTTTTTTTTTTGCAGGTGGTACTGGGGATTGAACCCAGGGTGCTCTACCATTGAATACACCCCAGCCCTATTGATTGATTGATTGATTGATCAATCAGGACAGGATCTCACTGTGTAGTTCAGGGTGGCCTTGGACTTGTGGTGATCCTCCTGTCTCAGCCTCCCTCAGTGCTAGGATTACAGACATGTGCCACCATAGCTTTTTGTTTGTTTGTTTTGAGACAAGGTTTCACTGTGTAGTCCAGGCTAACCTTGAACTTGCTATATAGCACAGGCTGGCTTCCAAGTGTCGATCCTCCTCCCTCAGCTATCCAGAGGGTTAAGATTACAGATTGCTGGAGGTTGAATCCAGGGCCTTTGCTGGGAGCTACATTGCCAGCCCTTTCTGTTTTTATTTGGAGATGAGGTCTCGCTAAATTGCTGAGTTGCCCAGGCTGGGCTTGAACTTCAATTCTCCTGATCCCACTTCCCTAAATACTGGGATTACAGAATTGATAATACTTTTTAAAAATGACTTTAATGTGCTAGCAGTGAGTCAGAATTAACTCCAGGTTCACCTTTACATATGACACCATGAGAATAGCTGGCATTTATCAGGCATGAAATGTGGTTGGTGACCTGTAAACATTGCATTTAATGTTCACAGTATGTGGAAGGGGTCTTGCTTTCCTCAATTTACAGATGAGGAGGCTGAGGCTCAGTGAACTGTAGCCTGCGGTCATAGAGACAATAAAGACCAAAGCTAGGATCCCATCCCAGGTTGTCTGGCTCCAAAGTGGCCTTTTGCCTTTACCTCTGCTGTCCTTCTGAGTCCTCCAGACCAGCTGTCCTCAACTGCTGGGTGATGACACATTCTTGGCTGCCATTTATGAGCAATGTCATGTTGTTAACAATAGTAGACAAACTGTGATTATAAATTTTGTATAGATATTTTCAGACTCTTTCCTCTAGTGATGTCATTTTCACTCAGTTCCAATCCTGGGTGCTTTTGCCAGGCAGGCGCTGTGCGGCTGAGCTATATCCCTGGCCCCCTGGGTGCTTTTGGATAGAAGAAAAGAGGTGGCATTGTGCACAGCCCCATACATAAGGAAAAAACTTTTAAAAGTGTTTGATGTTACTACTAAACTAAACACTTTACTGGTGAACTGTGAATAATTTGCACAATCCTAAAGCCTTTTAAGATACCATTCAAAAGCAGTGTTCTTTCTTTCCTTCTAGACTTTTAAAACATTTTGTTCATTGTTTGAGGATATCCATGAGAATGTGTTTCTCAACACTCATACTGATCTAAATTATTTCTAATACTTTTCTTAATTATAAAATATGATCAAAAATCATTAGTGTTCCTGTACACTAATAATGAACCCACCAAGAAAGAAATTAGGGGAAAATGCCATTCATAATAGTACCAAGAAAAATTAAATACTTAGGAATTAGCCTAAGGAAGTAAAAGACCTACAATGAAGACTCTGAAAAAGGAAATCAGCAACCCACTCAGTACCCTTCTGTCTCTTAGACGGAAGCTTTCTTTCCCCAATAAATAGATTCTGCTTAAAAAAAAAAAATGGAAATCAAAGAGGACATCAGAAAATGGAAAGATAGGGCCGGTGAGATGGCTCAGCGGCTTAAGCGCCTGCCCGGCAAGCGCGAGGGCCCGAGTTCGACTCCCGGATCCCACATACGAAAAAGGGGCCGGTGATATCGCTCAGCGGCATGGGCGCCTGTTGGCGCGCGAGGTCCTGAGGTCGACCCCCCGGTACCCACAAAAAAAAAAAAAAAAAAAAAAAAAAAGAAAATGGAAAGATAACCCCTGTTCCTGGATAGGCAGAACCAATCTAGTAAAAATGGCCCTACTTCCAAAATTGATATACAGATTTAACACAATCCCAATCAAATTATCAACAGTGTTCCTCACAGAACTGAAGAAAACAATCCTAAAATTCAGAATAGCCATCTTGAGTCACAAGAACAAAGTAGGAGGGATCACAATCCGAGATTTGAAGTTATATTACACAGCTGCAGTGATAAAAACAGCATGGTCCTGGCACAAAAACAGGCATGAGGATCAATGGAACAGAATAGTGGATGCAGAAACCACCTCAAGCACATTCAACTATTTGGTCTTTGACACAGGGGCTAAAAACATCCACTGGAGGAAATATAGTCTCTTTAATGTATGGTGCTGGGAAAAATGGCTGTACGCATGCTGAAGATTGAATCTAGACCCATACCTCTCACCGTGTCCTGAACTAAAATCAAAATGGATCAAAGATCTGACAGTTAAAACACAACCACAACCTGCTGGAAGGTAAAATAGGTAAAACTCTTAAAGTGCTAGGCCTACACAGAGACTTTCTGAACAGAGCCCCAGCTGCACAGGAAAGAATACAGAGAATCAACAAATGGGCTCATATCAAATTAAAAAGCTTCTGCATAGCGAAGGAAACAACCGACAGAGTGAAAAGAAAACCTACAGAATGGGGAAAAATTTGCTAGCTATTTCTCAGGACTAATATCAAGACTATATAAAGAATTCAAAAAAATTATAGACTCCCCAAAATAAAAGACCCAGTCAAAAAATGGGCAAGTGACATGAATAGATACCTTTACAGAAGAAGTGTAAATGGCCAGTAAATCATGCAGAAATGCTCAACATCATCGGCCATTTGAGAAATGCAAATTAAAACAGTACTAAAAAAAAAAAAAAAAAAAAACAATACTGAGATTCCATCTTACCCCAGAAAGAATGGCCATCATCAAGAAATCAAATAGTTGGGCCGGTGAGATGGCTTAGCGGCGTAAGCGCCTGCCCAGCGAGCACGAGGGCCCGAGTTCAACTCCTGGAACCCACATACGAAAAAGGGGCCGGTGATATCGCTCAGCGGCATGGGCGCCTGCTGGCACGCGAGGTCCTGAGGTCGACCCCCGGTACCCACAAAAAGAAAAAAAAAAGAAATCAAATAGTAACAAATGGCTGGTGAGGCTGTGGAGAAAGAGGAACCCTTCTGTATTGGTGGGATTGTAAACTAGTACAAGTACTATGGAAATCTGTATGGAGATTCCTCAGGAAACTGAAACTAGAAATTCCATTTGACTGAGCTATTCCCATTCTAGGCATCTTCCCAAAAGATTTAAAGCCATCGTATTACATATCCATGTTAGCGTGCATACCCATGTTTATAGCTAAATCTTGGAAGCAGCCTATATGTCCATGCACAGATGAATGTATAAAGAGAATGTGGTATTTTATATACTGTCCAATGGTTTAGTACTCTGCCATGTGTTCAAACCCTAGTACTACAAGAGAGAAGGAAAAAACCCATATGGAGTATGGTTAAAAAAAAAAAAAAATAGATGGTAGTATAATTCCTGGGGGTTGAACTTGGACCTCACGCGTGCTAAGCCTGCTGCTGCTGGACAACTGAGCTACACCTGCAGCCCCACATCCGGTGTGGTCCCGCCTGTGGACGCCCTCCCTGTCCTGAGAGTCAGCACCAGCATGTTGGAATTTTGTGGGAAAGAGATACTCACTTCAATAAGCAAAGTTTGTGTAGTAAAAATTTAGAGACTCTTACAGGTTTAAAGCTTGTGGATGATTCACGTTAACAACCACAGTATTTCTAGGTTAATTTATTTTTACTTTGAATTTAACTTTAGCCTTTAAGGAAATTTAAATGGCTGTGGTAACAAGATAACAGATTATTTAAAAATGTTTCCTATCTTCTGTCTCAAGTGTATTCTTTTTCTTAATGAATAAACTTTAGTCTGGATTTCAAAATATTCTGGTTTAGCTCCAGGGAAATGAGCCTTTGACATTGTGCCATTGTTCGCAAGAACAATGATGAACAATGACTGTGATTCACGGTTTATTAAAACACAAGCATGGTACCACTAAGGCGATTTGCCAAAATAGGTTATTTTGTTTGGTTGTTCTCACTCCTGTCTGGCACTCCTGTCTGCTTATTTTTTCATTGGCAGCCATAGCTACAATCTGATTTTAATTAAATACACGAAAGCTGTGTGTGCCAGAATGTAAAATCTTCCTCGTACTGAAAAGATGGACCTGCCTCATTTACCGTGAACCAATGTAGGCCATCTCGTTCCTGGTGGAAGGGGCCAGTGAGGAAATAGTTAATGGGGGTGTCTTGGCTGAAGTCGGAGGAGAACAAAAACTGCATCTGTATTCCACTGTGCTCTTTTCTTGGAACCCAGAATTTAGGGCCAGAAGATGAGCGGTGCAGAGATACCTAGACACATCCCCCAGACCCAGAACTCGCGACAGATTTAATTGCTTGTTGAGGAGGTCGTGGATCGTGCTAGTCTCTGCACAGATGGCCAGCGAGCCTATTCAGAGAAGTCGAGAACTTACAGCCGCTCTTTCTTAGAATGGGATCTCTTCTGAGCGGGAGTAGAAGTACAGCTTTGTGATTTTAAGGCAGTGAAGTGGACACGCCTTGAAACCCTTAGAGGGTAGAGACAGCGACATGGCTCGTCTCTTGACTTACATGCATAAGTAGTGTTTATTTTGTGCCTTCTGGAATTCTTCTGAAGAGATCAGGCGATGGCTTTTATCTCAAAGTCAATGTTTGAGGGACAACTGAAATACTGGTATGTGTGTGTCAGAGAGATTGGTGTGCAGACACAGGAGAAAGTCACGTTTCAAACTCCTTGCTCTTAAAAATAAATTCTTTGCTAATATGGTAGTCCAGTCTGCCTCGAGGCTTAAAGGAAAGTATAAATGGTTACATTATTTTAGTAAATGCAATTGAATGGTTTGTTTTTTTTTGTTTTTTTTTTTTGGTGGGTACCGGGGGGTCGACCTCAGGACCTCGCGCGCCATCAGGCGCCCGTGCCGCTGAGCGATATCACCGGCCCCTTTTTCGTATGTGGGTTCCGGGAGTCGAACTCGGGTCCTCGCGCTTGCTGGGCAGGCACTTAAACCGCTGAGCCATCTCACCGGCTCAATTGAATGGTTTTTTGATGTCTCTGAAAAATAATGAGGTCCTCTTCTCTCAAGTGTGGGAACTATTTTGAACCCTGTGTCCTGTTCCCTGACCTTTGCCCTTTGACCTCTCTGCTTTGTGATGAGATTATGGGCCTTTGAGCTTTTCTCCTTTCTGCTCAGGTTTCCTCAGGCAATAACATAAATAACATAAATAACATAACAAATATAACAAATAACATAAATATATCTCCTTAAGAGATATATTTGGAATCGTTCAGATTTAATTGTGGGCATAAATTTTGTAAATACTTTTTCTTTAAAAAGTTTTCTTCCTTAATACTCTCCTTCCTAAAGTATCTATCTAATTATATTTTCTAATAGTAATTTTAACTTGTTTTTTGTGTATATGACTAAATGCTTTTTTTCCCTCTGTCCTTTAAGGTAAAACATTCTTGAGAAATTTCATAATGGAAAATTGTTATTTAGGGAGAGTCTGAAAATTATAGAGGTTTCCAGGATGAGGGAACCCAAGAGAGACTCCACTCTTTATTCCCCATTTTTATCTCCTTAGGTCTGAGAATTTAAAAGCTGGATTCAAAGGGTATCACACATGAGCAGCAGACTGAGTATTTTCAGAGAGAATCAGTGCTTTTAACTTGCTTATAATAAGCAAGCTGACACTTTAGATACCTTATCAGTTACATCTAAGATAGAGTAAGAAGAGGAACAGGAACAGAGAAAAGGAGATGAACTCATTTAGTTTGGCTGCTTGTTAGTGGCCATGTAAGAGTTTTTAGCAAAGAGTAAAATTAGTTAAAAAGAAAAAAAACAAATGTTTGGGAATTTTCCATGTACTTTATTATTGTTTTGCATTTTATCTTCAGGTTTATCTAAAAAAAATCAAAGCCAGGGATATAGCTCAGTGGCCCAAGTGCCTGCCTGGCAAGCACAATGTCCTGAGTTCAATTCCCGGTACTCAAAAAAAAAAAAAAAAATCAATTAATAGGAATTTTTGAGGAATGTCTGTTTTATATACCAGACATTCTTTTATGATTATTTATAATAAAATTGGTGGTGCATGCCCATAATCCCAGCACTCTGGGAGGCTGAGGCAGGAGGATCATGTATTCAAGCCCAGCCTGGGCATCTTAGTGACTTTGTGAGAGGCCTCGTCTCAGAATAAAAAAGGGATGAGGATATAGCTCAGTGCAGAGGTCCTGTGGTCAACCCCCAGTACCAAAGGGGGTTAAAGATTTATAATAACGAAGCTTTGAAATTTGGTTTACATGACATTATCTTGCTATTCTGAGTATTCCATCAAGAGTTAGGATAAAATATTTGGTTGGAAATAATAAAAGGCAGTAAGGTATTTTTTTAAAACTTATGGCCTTAAAATTATAAAAGTGATACATGCTCAGTTTTCAAACTGAGGGATATAAAATAGTATGAAGGAGAATAACAACCACATGTTATTCCACAAAGGAATAAAATCAGAATATAAAACAAGAATAGAAGTTCTAATTTCTGGTTAACCACCTTACGTGGTTAAGTGAGCTGAACACCAATCGGAGAAGCCCAGTGAGATTTTTTTTTGTCTAAAAATCATTGCCACTAATTTAGTATATGACATCTGTAAGACCTCAGTAAATAGTTGGTGAGTTTGAAAGAGATTAAATCCTTAGTGTTTACAGTATATTTTCTTCCTCAACCAGAATCCTCTATGCTGTCAGTATTTAAAGTGAAGTGGGGGGGCCGGTGAGATGGCTCAGCGGCTTAAGCGCCTGCCCAAAAAGCGCGAGGGCCCGAGTTCGACTCCCGGAAGGGGCCGGTGATATCGCTCAGCGGCACAGGCGCCTGCTGGCGCGCGAGGTCCTGAGGTCGACCCCCGGTACCCACAAAAAGAAAAAAAAAAATGAAGTGGGAAAAAGTAGCTTTGAATCTCAGGAGCTTCACACTAAAACGATCTGCTTTTTTTTCTATAACAAAAAGGAGAAAACACTAGTGACAGTGAAATGGGGGAGCACAGGAAGAGGCCGACGTGGAAGAGGCAGCTGAGCGGCACAGTCGTGGTCTCCGTCTTGCTGCGAATGTTACTTACTCGTTGTTGTCGAGTAGCAGAGTGGGAATAGATTGAGGTGGCATGGGAGCCTCTGATGGAGGGTGTGTCTCCCTGCAGCCTGCTGGGCTAGAGTAATATTTTAGGGAGGCTGACTCGAGGAGCCCCAGCAGATCTGACCCTTGACCCTTGACCCTCACCCCTTCCTGCGCCCTGGTGAGGGCTGTGTAAACATTTCATGTCAGTGCTGCACCAGCAAGCAGTAGGATGCCGAGAAGGCTTGCAGTTTCCCTTTTCACAGGAAGGGACAGGCACAGTCTTTTGATTGTCTTGCTGTGAGTTGGCTGTTGGTGCTTTTAAAATTCCCAGACTGTGTTGCTGTAAGGAAGTTCAGACTTGTGACGCCTTCTGTGGATGACTTTCTCCTAAATCACACATCATGAGTTTCAAATTTTTAAAACAAACACAAAGACCTGAGGACCCCAAAGACGAGATATTTGTCATAGTAACTGGAAGAACTTATGCAAGGACAGATAAGTGCCTTTCATATTCCTTTAAACTATCAATTTACTGAAAATGAGTATAATTTTTCTCAGTAATGATAGTGCTTTCAAAAATTTTAAGTAAATAAAACTCCTAAAAAAGGAAAAAAATATTAAAAAAAAGAAAGAACCCTGGTTAGTTTGTATGTGGAGAGATATTTGCATGTCTTTTGTTTTGTTTTTAGCTATTTTTTAGGATGAGTTGAATTATGATGTATTTTAGTCATTCCTAAGTACTGTAACTGGCACTGATTCTTTAAAAAACCTTTGGAGGTGTAACAGTCACGATAGAATGCAGGGGCCGCTACGGAGAAGGGGGTATACTTAGACCTGGGACTCTGGTACCGTTTGCTTCCAGAGCCAGGTGTTACAGTCCTGAAAGGGGAATGTGGACTACCAGCCTCGAGCATGTCATGCAGTGGGAGGTGACTTGGGAAGAGTGTCCGTCTGTTAAAATGCTTGTGGTGCATAGGTCAAAGAGGACCCAGGAAATAGGAATCTGGCTGTTGGGTGTAATTGAGAGCGTTTTGGGGAGGCAGTGTATACTCGGGTGTAGTTCGAACAGGATTCCAGCTCCACTTCAACACATGCTTCGGGCTCTCCCTCTGCCTGTGTGTTGACTTCCTCTTCAGGGCGGCGTCTTTGCTAGAGGAGAATTGACTTTCTCCTCCACCACCCACTTCTGCCGTGGAAAATGTGGGTTTTTGCTGTGATCAGACCATTTCAGGCCATCCTTCCTCTAGGCCGAGTGTGACAAGTAAGATAGAATTAAATTGGTGGCTTAGAGATTGGTGTGGAATGGAGACGCAGCACGGCTTCTTCACAGTGGCAGGGCAGGGTGGTGGTTGATGGGAGGCAATCCCAGGACTTCCCACTCTGTGGGATGCTAGACGGCCTTTCCCTGAGAGAAAAAAAAACCCTGAAAGTTGTGTGTATGTGCACATGGGCAGTACTGGGGATTGAACCCGGGGTCTTTGTGCTGAGTGATACCCCAAGCTTTTAAATTTTTTTAAATTTTGAGACAGGGTTTCACTAAGTTGCCCAGGTAGGACTTGAACTCACACCTCTCCTGCTTCAGCTTCCCAGATTGCTGGAATTACAGGCTTACTTCCCCAAGCCCAGCTGCCTGAAAGGTTTTGACCCACGGAAGGATGGTGTGCTCAAAGCTGTGTTTTAGGAATATCTCTCTAGATGAAAGATATTGGATGGAATTAAACTGGAAAGGGGTTTGAATTGGGGAAAACAATTAGGTTGCTATTCCGTAAGACAAATTAGAGGGGAAGGGTTAGTGGCATTGGGAATAAAGAAGATGGGATGGATAAAGAGGTAGGAGAGACATATAAATTGAATTTATGCTTTACTGTATGTTGTGTTAAAGGGGAATGGAGCTGCATCACATGACTTAGGATTTGGGGTCCAGGCGACAGGGAAGCGATGCTGCACATTTGCACAAGCCAGGAACACGGAAGGAAGGTTTCAGATGACGGAGTTTTGAATTCACGATAGCACTGGAGCAACCTAACTTTATTTTCATTTCTACAGGGAGGATTAAAACTGTTTCGCCACATTTATTTGTGTATGTATGTGTGTATGAGATAGGGCCTCACCGTGTACCCCAGATTGGTTTCAAATTTGAGATGGTCTTCCAGCTTCAGCCTCCTGAGGGCTGGTATTACAGAGGGTGCACCACCACTTTCTCCACATCTTATTTTGATAGTAATGGTTAACTATGTTAATGTATGTTTTTGCAAAGCAAGTGCTGGAGCTAGAACTTGAATTCAAGGTTTCAGACCCGGATTTCTGTGCTTTTTCCATACTGTTACACTTCATTTACAGACATTCTTCAAGCATTCTTCTCTCTCCTCTTCCCTCTCCTCTCTTCCCCATGTTCTCTTCCCTGTTTGCTAAGATGTGCGATAGTAGTTTAAATCTGTGCTTCTTTCTTTTTTGAGACAGGGTCTCACTATGTGGTTCAGGCTGGCCTTTAACTCACGGCAGTCCTCCTGCGTGCTGGGATTACAGGCATGTGCCACTACACCTGGCTAAATCTATGCTTCTAAAGAAGTATAAAAATACCGTAATTAGGAAAAATTTGAAGCTGTTGAATGCAAGCTGAGAATTACTTTTTTAAAAAATCATTTTTATTTTTTCCACATTTTTTTATTAGTGCATATTGGTTATACAGATGAGTGGGTTTCATTTTTGGCAGATTCATACATGCACGTAACCTGCTTTAAACCTCCTTCCCATCATCCGCCTTGCCCCACCTTCCCCCCTAGTTTCACATGTTTTTTGGGGGGTTCAGTGTGTACTATGTATTTTGATTGTACTCATCTCTCCTTTATCCACTCCCTCTGCTCCCCCTTCTTCCCTTCCTCTTATCTCCATAGTCTCCCTTCTACTTTCTTGTTATCTTTTTGAGACACCACATCTTAGGGAGAACATGTAATATTTGTCTTTCTGAGCCTGGCTTGTTTTGTTCAACATGATGATCTTCAGATCCATCCATTTTCCTGCAAATGACAAACTTCTATGGGTGAATAATACTGCATGTGTCTCTGTGCCACCTTTGCTTTTCCATTCATCTGTGAATGGCCACCCAGACTGGTTCCATGCCTCGGCTGTTGCAGGTCTTGCCACAGTGGACGTGACGTGTAGGTATCCCTGCGGCATGCTGGTTTAATTCCTTTGGATATAGTGTATCAGGAGTTGCTTTTCTTAGGAGCCTCCGTACTGATTTCATAGCGGCTGCACTGATTTATATTCCCACCAGCAGTATAGAGAGGTTCCTCCCCCATGCCCCCATCCTCACCATTTTTTACTGTTTTGTATTCTTGGTGGTAGCCATTCTGACTGGGGTGAGATGAGATCTTAATATAGTTTTGATTGAGATTTACTTTGGAATTAGGAAAATGTGTTAGGCATTAGTTAGTAAATAGTTTATCTTTTTTTCTGCAAAGTTTCACTTTATGGTTAAAGTGTATGGTTTACGTGGCAGGCTTTGTAAGTGCATTTGGAATGCATCTGTATTTGGTAACCATAAGTCATCGAACCATATATTCTGTAACATTTTACAGTTTCTGTAGTGTACACCTGTCTATTACCAGTTTGAAAGCTTGCACTGGGTTCTAACCATTCCCCCCTAGAATGTTCTGGAACTATTCTGGAAGAATGTATACTGGTTAGCTGCATGGAAGAATCTGGCTGAGTGTGTTGGCACACACCTGTAATCCAGGCACTCCAGAGGCTGAGGCAGGAGGATCGAAGTGAGCTCAAGGCCAGCCTGAACTACATAGACTCTGTCTCAAAAAAAAAAAAAAAGAGAGAATCTGATGTTGAAATACCTGCTATTGGTTGGTAATTCAGGTGTAAAACCTACTGTGGAATTTAGTAGGATGTAATTGCCTAATAAATATTAGCCACCTTCTCATCATCACCATAATTGATTGGATTAACCTCCAGAACTTTGATGGGATGTGAGATGTTCCTGTAACTGTCTTTCAGTCATTCACAAACAGCCCCTGGGAGTGTGACCTTTTCTGCTAACAGCTAATTTTATTTATTTATTTTTAAATGTTTATGTGTAGGGGCCAGGGATATAGCTCAGTGACACAGCGCCTGCCTGGCAAGCGCGAGGTCCTGAGTTCGATTGCCGGTACCCAAAAAAAAAAAAAAAAGTTCACATGTAATATGTTCATGTGTTATCATTCTTGGAGATACAAAAAATTATGTTAGGAAATACACTTCAAAAAAGAACATGTGGGCCGGTGAGATGGCTCTCAGCGGCTTAAGCGCCTTGCCCGGCAAGCGCAAGGGCCCAAGTTCGACTCCCTGAACCCACGTACGAAAAAGGGGCCGGTGATATCGCTCAGCGGCACGGGCGCCTGCTGGCACGCGAGGTCCTGAGGTCGACCCCCCGGTACCCACAAAAAAAAAAAAAAAGAACATGTATGTCATCCCTCTCCTACCTCTTAATTCTTTCCTTCAGACAGTTTAGTTGTCACATCCTTATTCATGCTTCCAGAGGCATTTCTGTTTATTATGACGTTTCCTAGAGTATATTCCTAACTTTGAACTTTGATGTAGTTCTTTTACTGTTACTGCTTTTTTAAAATCTTACTTGATTTAGTAAAAGTGATGAAGATAGTGCTTAAATTACGGTTTTTATTGTTTATAGCCAAGTACGTTTTCTCACGTTCACTTGGCAGTTACAGTCAGAGATGTTAAACTGACTGCCTGAGTTTGCATTGCTATGGCAGTGTAGACTAGAACAGGGGTTCCTCTGGGTCTGAATCTAGTACGAGGCCCTTTTCCCTGAGGAGTGGTCTTGGTGGGTTTCACCATTCTTACACCCAGGACGCATTTTGGTTTACGGAGACAGGGTCTCAACTGTGTTGCTCAGGCTGACCTTGACCTCACTATGAGCCCAAGCTGGCCTCATGACCTCCTCCCTCAGCCTCTTGAGTGCTGCCTCTTTAATCTGATGAATAGGGCATTTATACTTCAAAGGAACAATAATGTATTACATGTTCATCTAAGTCACTTTCTAAGTGAAAACAAGAACTACTTTGGGCCCTTTTACTCATGAGAATTCCAGATTTTGTTGGATATCTATCTCTTTTAGGAATGGATTATCTCCAGTAATTGACCAAGGGCACACACATAAATAAGATGGTTAAGTTGGTTAACAGATCTTAACAATGTTAAATGTAAAAAGACCTGATAGATACAGTCCTTCCCCTGCACTGGTAATCAAGCTCAGGACCTCAAGCTTGCTAGGCAGGCGCTTGTGCCGCTGAGCTATATCCCCGACCCACAATCCTTTTTTTTAATAGTTGAAAATCATCTACAAGTATAACTCACATGTTACAGTAATAAAAGTTTTACTTAAAAATCTTTATTTTCTAAAAAAAAAAAAAAGGTGCCGAGCATGTATTTTGGTTTAATCAACTCCACGCCCTTTTTTTGTTTTGTTTGTTTGTTTGTTTAGTGTACTGGGGGGACTTCACATTGAGCCACATCTGTTTTGAGAGAGAGTCTCTCTAAGTCACTAGATTGTCCAGCCTGGGGTCCATTTTGCAATCGTTCTGCCTCATCCTCCCAAAGTTGGAATTATAGGTGTGTGGCTTATTGAATTTTGATAGATTATGGTGGTAAAGTAGAAAATTATCCAAGAGGGAGTAGGTTTTATTTTGTCTGATTGAAAAAAAATTTTTAAACTCTTTACAATGGAAAATTTCAAACACACATGAAAGTAGAATGGTGTGGTGAATCCCTATATGGCCATCAACCAGTTTTTAACTCACTTCTTACTCCTACCTACTACTGCAGAATTATTTTGGAATAGAGTCCAGATTTTCTGTCATTTCACCCATGGTATTTTAGAATGTTTGTCTAAAGATAAGGACTCTTTATGTACACTGTTGAAAATGAAGCTTTATTTTCTATTTAATCATCAGATCCCAGTTACAAATACTTTACGTATCGAATAAAATGATATGTCTTAGTCTCATTAACCAAATGCAGTAATTAAGTCAAGAAGTAAATCTCACATATGCTTTTAACATCTCTAAAGTTTGTTTTGTTTGTTTTGTGGGCCGGGGGTTGACCCAGGGCCTTTCGTGTGCTAGGCAAGTGCTCTGCTGCTGAGCTACATCCCCAGCCCAGCATTTCTACAGTGACGTTGGCATGAGTAGATTTTGAGGAATGACTAGCTATTGAAAAAGTCCATCTTATTTGAGCATTTATATATTTATGTTTTCTTAGTATATGTTTGCAGTATATTATACATTCATCTTAGGGAATTGGTAGATACATATAATGTGCAGAATCTTGATAGTTTTTACTTCCTCTCTCCCCTCTCCCTCCTTCCCCAAATCCCCTTCCAATCTCCAGGGTCTACTTCCCTGTTTCCTACCATCTCTTTTTATTTTGCTCTTTGAATTATTTATATTTTGGGTTTCTCATATTAGAGAAACCATGTGATATTTTTATGGTAGCTTTTAATGTAGAAATCTTAGAATGCTCTTTCTTTCCTTTTCATTTTTTGAGATAATGTCTTATTATGTAGCCTCAGACTGGCCTTGAACTCATCATCCTCCTGCTTCAGTTTCCTGAGTGCTGGGATTACAGGCATGCACCACCATGCCTGGCTAGGATGCTCTTTCTTTTAACACTTTTGTCATAAGCTTGTCACTAGGGCTGCTTTATTAGTTAACTATTGTTCAGAACAAATTACTCCAACATTTAACACTTAGAACAAGCATGAGCTGGGGGGGGTGTTCTTTGGTAATGGGCTTAGCATGTGTGAGGTCCCAGGGTCAATCCTGAGTGCCAGGCCACACAAAAAACAAGCATTTGGGGCCGGTGAGATGGCTCAGCGGCGTAAGTGCCTGCCTGGCAAGCGCAAGGGCCCGAGTTCGACTCCCGGTACCCACATATGAAAAAAGGGCCAGTGACATCGCTCAGCGGCACAGGGGCCTGCTGGTGCGCGAGGTCCTGAGGTCGACCCCCGGTACCCACAAAAAAAAAAAGCATTTGTCTCAGAGCTTCTGAGGGTCAGGTATCAGTGGTGGCATGGTTTTCACCTGGAGTCTCTCAGGAGGTTGTGGCCAGGCTTTTGCAGGGATGGTGGTCATCTCTGGGACTGGCTGTGGCTGTAGAATCCGCTGCAGCCTTCCTTGTGTGGTGGTGGTTGGCAGATGTCTTCCTCACTGCTCTGGTCTCTCCATGGGCTGCCTGTGTGTCCTAGTAACATGGCTACTGGCTTCTTCCAGAGCAAGTGATGTGCGAGATCCCCTAACAGAAGCCAGAGCTGGTACAGCTTCATCTCAGAAGTAACTAGCAGCCATTCCTTCTGTGTGCGCTGTTGCCACCGAGACCAGTGCTGCTACATTGTGAGCAAGGACCACACCTGTACCAGGAAGCAGCGGTCTTTGGGGAGCATATTGGATGCTGGCCACCATACTGATTTTGGCAGTGTTGAAGCCTTTAAACCTCTAATTTAGGACTTTATAATCTTCAGCAATTGTAAATAAGAATATAGCAATTCTATAGAAGTGTGCAGGATTTGGAAGCAGTCTATATTAGGAAGAAATAATAGACATCTACTTACTATCTTTAGAATTGCAGTGTGGCAGAGTTTGTGTCTGCTCTGAAGTCAGACTTCCTTGGATGAATTTCTTAAATTTTTTTACCTAATAATAATAAGAGTACCCTGCCTCCTCTTGGAGTTCGGGTTTGTACTTGTCAAATGTTTGTACTTAACAGCGCTAGTACATAATAAACGCTCAGATGTTACTTGTTATTGTCAAAAGCACCTGAGAATTTTCGCCGGCTCAGTTGCTTTCATACGTGGGACAGCAGTGGAGTATTGGAAGAGGGCCAGAGGGGCTGGTGTGCTCTGGGAAGGATGTACTTTACTCTGAGTACTAAACAGAGTTGCTTTGTATTTGTATTGTTGCTAATGCTTGGCAATTAGTTTTTTCTTTAAACTCCTGTGGCGAAACAACATTTAGGGTTTCACAGCTCTTGGTCCATTTGTGCTTCAGTAGTAACACCTGGATTCTCGTGGGTCAGACTCAGCCGTGCAGGGCGCACAGGTGTTCTTTTCTGTTATAATGGTCCTACTTGAATGAGAAGTGATGGTGGCATTGCTCTTTAAAAAAAGAAAAGAAAAAGGAAAAACAAGAATGAAAATAGAAGGGTGGTAGTTCTGGAAGGGAACTGAAAAGTACTTGATAAATTATGTAAGGAAGCATTTGGCTTTGGTCAGAAATGTAGTTGTTGGGCAGCTACAGGTGAACTCATCTAGCGTATGCGTGCATTATTCTTGTGAAATATTCATGGGCTCCAGCGAGCCTTGCATTGTGTCCCTTGGATCCTCAGTCGCATTTTCTGCGGTCAGTGTGGAGTGGTGGCAGTTGCTCTCGTTTGTTTCCATGTTGGTGAGGCTGTACAGGGTAGAGTGGGTATTCAAGAACATGTTATGGACACACAGATTCTCTTGCAAAATAAACTGTGGAGCAAATTAAATAACGTACCTTTTGAAGACAGACAGTGACTGAAGTAATTGGCATAGTTTATTATGCTTTAGGGTATGTACTCATGTACTTTAAATATCTCCGAATTACAAATCTCTTCATGATTAAAGCAATTAAGTTATTAGTGCCCTTTGTTTTCATTAAGAAATTTTATTTTTGTTTAGAGACCATACAATTAAAATCAAACTTAAAATTTGTATTAACAAATGATATTTATATTTCATATTAATTTCTAAGAGATCTTTTTCCTCCTGCTTCAGACTCCCAGGTGTTGGGGTTACGGGTGTGCACCACCAAGCCCAGCTCTAAGAAATGTCTTAAAATCATTTAGAATATAGATGAAGAGAGCTCATAAGTAATCCTTTTTTTGTGTGTGTGGGTACCGGGGGTCGAACTCAGGACCTCGCGCACCAGCAGGTGCCCGTGCCGCTGAGCGATATCACCGGCCCTTTTTTCATATATGGGTTCCGGGAGTTGAACTCAGGACCTCGCACTTGCCAGGCAGGCGCTTATGCCTCTCAGCTATCTCACCAGCCCAGTAATCCTTTTTTTTTTTTTTTTTTTTTAAAGTTCCCTTGTTTCAGAAAATTGATGTGAGGTTTATTATGTAGCATTCAAAAAACTGAAAATTTGTCTTAGGAACTCTTCAAACCCCACGAGATTACTTTTTGTATTGAATAGTAATTTGAGATTCACCTGCTTAATCCAACTGCTGTTTTAAGACGAAACTGCCACTTTGTCTTCAAAGCTAAATAAGATTTTCTTACATTAGCTCCCTGCTTTAACTGGGAAGGGAATCTTCAGATGTCGTCCCCTCCCCCAAAGGAGTTAGCAGGTTGAATTCACACTGTTGAGATGTTTACATAGTTAAATGACAAATTAAGATTTTCAAGAGAGTAGGGCCAGGCTTTTCAGTTTTTTTTTTTTTTTTTTTTGGGTGGGTACTGGGGGTCGACCTCAGGACCTCGTGCACCAGCAGGCGCCCGTGCCGCTGAGCAATATCACCGGCCCCTTTTTCGTATGTGGGTACCGGGAGTCGAACTCAGGCCCTTGCGCTTGCCGGGCAGGCGCTTACACCGCTGAGCCGTCTCACCGGCCCGGCTTTTCAGTTTTGTAGGTTGATATTGTGAAAATAGTGTTAAAAAATAAGGCTGGGTCACAAATTTATACGACAAGGGCTGTCATGTAATCTTTTAGCTTTGGCTCCTCTGTCCTTGAGATATGAAATAGTGTGGCTTTTTATTGGGCCCAGTGCTTCTCAGAAACCCAGCTGACTGTGACAGTCAGTGGGACCCCTTTGCTTCCTTGTAAACAAAGGATTTGGAGGCCTTCTTTGCTGTCCGCTTGTCTTTTGAAGCTTGGTGCAACCGTTGTGCGAAAAGAAGTTTTACTTAGTGGCTGAAGGGCGCCCTGAAGTTCTATGTAACAAGTATCTAGAATTTATAAAACAACAACCAAAAATCGTTTGTAGATAAATACTGTACTTAAAACGTACACAGTTCAGTTCGTTTTGTCCTGTATTACAGGTCACTTGATTTTGTTCCCGTGTGTTAGAAAGAAATGAGTTGGACAGAATTAGGGTTCTTGTCACTGATGTAATTAAATCAAAGTTATTGCAGAGCAGCTTTTTTAAAGTAGAAAGGAAGAAGCTGGAAATCAGTCATTGCTTTCTTTAGCTATTATTTTCATTCATTTTATTTTTCTTGTAAAACTGCTTTGATGACACAGATCACATACAACTACCAGTCACTTATTTATTTAAAATTAAATTTGTCCTTCAGGGATTAATTTTGTAGTATAAATTGATGGTGTAGTATATATATGAACACTGACTTTTTACCTGTGGGTAATTTACCGTTTCCATTTGTCAGGTGGACTGCTGGGGGACAGGAGGCAGGGTTGGCCAGATCTTATTTTCATTTTAAATGACATAATGAGCTCTCCAGTTAATTAGTTTATTGCAGTGCTAGGGATTGAACCCAGAGCCTTGAGCATGCTAAGCAAGTGCTTCAACCACTGAGCTACATTCCCAGCTTACTGGATATATTTATTTTATTTCCTTTTTCTTTTTTCCTTCTAAACTTGGAGCTACTTAAAGGAAACAGTTGAGCTTAATAATATTTGTATTTGTCCTGGAGATTATAGTGCTTAAGATCAAATCCCAACTCTGCTGTTTGCTAGTTTTGTGTTCTAAACTTTTTTTGGTGGGGGAACAGGGTCTCACGTTACTGCCCAGGCTGGCCTTGAACTCTCTGTCCCCCTTCCTTGGCCTCTAGAGTACCTGGCATTTTAGGCTTGTGCTGCTGTGTCTGGATGTGCCCTAAACTTTTGAAGTCTTTGTCATCTTCAAAACTGGGATGTATGTAACTCAGAAAGTTACTGGGTTGACGATGAGATAAGATACAGTGTCTCAAGGACAGAGGAAGACTCAGTAAAAGTAACCCGTTGTTCATAGTTAGAATTCTTTTGCACCTGATATTGTACAGTGCTGTGCACATGATAGATGGTCACTGCACATTGCTGAATGATGCAGCTCACCCTAACCCTAACCCTAAGGGAGAGTTCCAGTTCCAGATTGTGCAGCCATTGTCAGTTTAATTGATAAATATATTAAAAAGGAAAAATGCTCATGTGCTTGATATCTGCACCTAATTTTGACTGTAGTTACAACAGTTTTTTTGGGGGGGTGGTACTGCGAATGTAGCCCAGGGTCTTTTTAAAAATTTCAATTTTGAGGCAGGCCTGGCTGGCTAAGTCACTTCAGTTGTCCAGGCTGGGCTCAAACTCGTGATCCTCCCGCCTCAGCTTCCCAGCATGTGCCCTGCATCTGGCTCACATGGGAGGAATTTTGTGATGTAAACATTATGTGAAATTCATGCCCAGTCTAGTTATAACACTCTTGAGACCATACTGGCTCCTGTCATAGGCCCGACAAGTAGATGCTTAGTACATATTTGAATAAATTGTTGATTTTTCATTTCCTCTTGAAACGCCAGGGTTTCTGTTTGTCACTTTGTTATGCTAAACAAATTGGAGTTTTGTATGTCCTTTTTGAAAACTGAAACTAAATTCAGGTGGCTAGATGTTGGTTAGTTTAGATTTCAAAATGATGTGTTTTGTTTATTTTTAAAGCTAAACATGAAGTCTTAAGTCAGCCCCTTTTCATGGAGACAAACTGTTACTGGCACGTGGAGCAGAAATTATTACTTAATTTTTTGTGTGTGTGCCTGAGGTGGGATATAACTTTGTCGTCTCTCTGCTGCAGTGGGCAAGAAAGTGCTTTGCTGTGCTTTAAATTGTGGGTTTTCCCCCCTCGAGTCTCTTGTGTGCAACAGCTGTGTATCAGTGACTCAGGGCCTCTGAATATAGATCCTGTGTGGTAGCTGAACTTCGTTCATTGCTTACATGTAGAGTTCTCTTTTTACGTCCCTAAATTTAATTGGTATCTGGAAAAAAGGTTATAGCTAATCTCTCCTTCCGTTTTCTCGTGAGAGTATTTCCTCAAATTCTAGTATTTTCTCCCACAACCTCTGCTGGGGGATGAGTTCTTAAGGGCAGGGAGCTCGCTCTGTCTCTGTCTCTGTCTCTCTCTCTGTGTCTGTCTGTCTCTGTGTGTCTCACTCTCGTGAAGGGACTGATTGCAATATTAAATGGGACAGCCTGGGTAGGTGTCACTGAGAGGTGGTCGTTGTGCAAAAACACAAAAGCAGTAAGGGGATTAACCAGGTAGATATTTCGGAAAATATTCCAAAATCCTCAGGGTGAGTTCAAGCTGTAAGGAGCCTACAGAAGTGAACAGGAGGAAAGAACAGTAGAAGGCAAGGTCAGAAAGGTCACAGGAAGCCATATTAGGACGGGAAGGACTTTTGGTTTTTTTTTTTTTTTTTTTGTGGGTACCGGGGGGTCGACCTCAGGACCCCGCGCACCAACAGGCGCCTGTGCCGCTGAGCGATATCACCGGCCCCTTTTTCGTATGTGGGATCCGGGAGTCGAACTCGGGCCCTCGCGCTTGCAAGGCAGTCGCTTACGCCGCTGAGCCATCTCACCGGCCCAGGACTTTTGGTTTTTACTCTAAGAGAGATGGGGAGTTGTTGCAGGGTTTGAACAGAGTAGAGACCTCCGACTTAGTTTTAGGAGAATGATTCTTGCAATTTTATAAGACTACATTGTAGGGCACAAGAGCAGAAGCAGGGTACTCTGCTAAAGCGTGCAGTGATTGAGGCAGGAGGACTCAGTGGTGGCCCTGACCAGGTGAACGCAGTGCAGGTGGTGCGGTGTAGCCATTTCTGCATATGCTTGGAAAACCAGAGCAATGGGATTTAATTTCCAAGTGTGGGGTGTAAGAGGAAGGGAAGAATTAAGGACAACTCTACAGGGTTTGGACTTGAACAAGTTGGAAAGTGAGTTGCCGTCAACTGAAGAGGGGCGGGCTGTGGGTCCGGAGGTCTGAAGGGAGGGTAGCGCAGCCCAGGAGGTGGCTGTTGGCTAGCCTTCATCTGAGGCGCCTGTTAAACATCCTGGGCAGGTGGGCAGTTAGAGGTGGGAGTCTGGAGTTACAAGACTGAGCGGAATTATAAATTACGCAAGCATTTAAATCTTGAGTCAAGATAGGACCACCAAGGGAGAGAATGTGGGTAGAGAACAGTACTGTAGCTCATGGGTGCTGTACTACTAAGATTGTATCAGTAAGCACATTCTAACTGCAACATATTGTAGGGAAAAATTACTAATCTTGTTTTTGCTTGTGGAGCTGGGAATTGAACCTAGGGCCTCGTGCATGCATGTTGGGCAAGTGCCCTGTGGGACGAGCCACACCCTCAGCCCTGCTGAGTGTTTTTGAAGGAATGGAGAGTAGAACCACTCATAAAGACTGCTGGCTACAGCACTCAGCACTCTTTTTTTTCCCCATTTCCCCTCAGTTGTATTAAATTTTTTAATTTGGTAATAAACTTAAGGTGGGAGTGAACACATGACTGACTCTTCTCTTGATGGATTAATGAGTTTTTTCCTTTCCCTAGTACATTGAAGTTCTTAGTTCTTGAACCTTTAAATATATATATTGCTAAATACTTAGAATTTAAAAATTTAAGTGAAACTTACTTATTTTTTCCAGTGCTGTAGATTGAGCCCAGGCTGTTGACACCAAGCTACATCCCCAGCCTTTTTTAAAAATTTTGAGACAGGGTCTTGCTAACTTGTCCAGGCTGGGCTTCAACATGTGATCATCTTGCTTCAGCCTCCCAGAGTGGTGGGATTACAGGCATGTGCTACCATGCTTAGCCAGATTTATTTTTTACTTGATAAAAACAAAAATTATACACATTAATGGGGTACCATGTGATATACACGCGCGCGCACACACACACACACACACACTGTAATATTGAGATCAGGTCAAACATTCATCACTTCTTTACGGTGAAAAACCTTCTGCCTTCTTGAAATGTGTAGTACGTTATTGTTACCTATAGTCGCCTTACTATGCAATAGTAGCACAGTAGTAGTTTTTCTTGTTTTTATTCCTTGCCTAAATATAGTCCACAATATTGTGTTTTAGCTATTTTACATGGTTAAGAAGTCAGTCATAATGAAGGATAAGAAAGAACATGGTCGAACTGGTGGAAAATCCTTGCTGATGCTTTCAATTAGATCAATGGGGCTGATTCTGAATTACAGGCTAGCTTAGAAGAGTGTTCTTTTTTCTTCCAGTCTGTATTCACAGTTCTTAGGCTTGTCTTTGAATTTGAGTTGTTGAGGAAAAATAACTTGTGGAGAGCAGCTAGATTTACTGTCAGTTCATTTCCTGTAACTTTAGGAAGGCTTCAGCTAACATGAGTTGCAGATTGATTGTTTTCCCTTACTCCATCCCCTAATAGAGATTATTTGTCAATACTAAGGTGATAGAAACTTTACTTTCGATTTTTTTCATTGGGGTTAAAACTTGCGTTCTAAATATATTAAAGCACATTTGCCATTGAAATAAGATATATTGGACTGGATGGCCTACACAAGTTGATAGCCTGTATCAAAATGCTTGGAACCAGAAGCATTTCATGTTTCAGAGTGTTTGTATACACATAATGAGATAGCCTGGAGACAGGACCCAAACCTAACATGAAATTCATTTATGTTTCAAGTATACCTTAAACACATAGCCTGAAGGTAGCGCTATACAGTATTTTAGTGCACCTGTGTTTTGGCTGTCACATGACAGTGACAGGTCACTGTCACATGAGGTCAGGTGTGGAATTTTCCACTTGTAGTGTCACGTTGGTTCTCAGAAAATTTTAGATTTTGGTTGTGTGTGTGTGTGTGTGTGTGTCTGTGTTTTGGAGACCCTATGTAGTCCATGTTGGCCCTGGACTCACTGTATAGCCAGACGTGGCCTCAAACTCATGGTGATCCTCCTGCCTCAGCCTCCTGTGTGCTGGGATTACAGGTGTGCACCACCATGCTTGGCCCTGAACCTGTCTTTGACAGTACAACTGTATTTTCTGTTTGCAATAAAGATAATGCTTCAACAGTGCTGAATGAATGGCATTGAAGAGGGTTTTTAATTGCTCTCCTAGTAAGAGAATGAAATGATATTAGTTTCATTCATTGATAAAGATCAATATCCGGTTGCGTTCAGGAGGTTTCTGCTTTAAAAAGAATTTCAAATACTAAAATAAACTTCTGATTGCTAAGTGGGTGCACAGTCAGTCATGAGCTGGATGGTTGTCTGGGTTCTGCTGCTGTAATTCAGCTGACCCTTGACAGGAAGGATGCGAAGGGGAGCTGACTGGCGGTGTGCTCTTCCCATCACTGTGGGTGTGCTCTCGTTTTGCTCATGGAGATATGTGAATAAAATACTTTCATTTGCATAGGTCAGGATAAGCATTGTAAATCAATGTACGATAGCTGGGTATCACACACTAAAAGACTAGGAATGGAGGTAGTTACTCGGATCTTAGGAATTTTAGTAAAATCTTTATGTTGAACTCTGGAGGTCGACAAGTTTTCAGAGATTTAGAGCTTAGCATATGGGAGGATCTGAGTCCAATCTCCAGGACCAGAAAAGCAAAACAAAAAACTCCACCCAGATACCATAATTAGTATAATTCTTGCCTTTAAAATAATTTTACAAGTCTTGGCCTTGGTTTTAATTCACAATTTTCCTTTAAAAATTGAGATTCTGGGGCCGGTGAGATAGCTCAGAAGCATAAACGCCTGCCTGGCAAGCGTGAGGTCCTGAGTTCGACCCCCGGTACCCACAAAAAAAAAAAAGATTCTGTTTCTTAGAATTAAGGAGGGAAAGGCAGGGCCTTTTTTAGAATAACCAGAAGACTTGATGGTTGTTGGTGGGAACAGATGTACATTATATCTCCCATTTCTGAAATGTCTTAGTGAAGTTACAACTAGACAATGAGCTTGCCTTTTAGTAGTGGGTTTATTGATTCTGTGCTAAAAGGCTCAAGGTTTCACTTGTACCCAATAACACATTGTCTGCGTCAGGAGACTATAGTACTGACCTTAGAAAAATTGCTTATCCATTAGTTAATTAAACCACTGATTCTCATCAGCCCAAGGTGTTTATCCCAGAAAAAATGAGTTTGCCATAGTCCTTAAGTACTAAAAACACAAAAGAAGATATACACACATTGATTAAATGAGCTATACAAATAAGTGCAAAGAAGTTATTAGCATGTAGTACAAATATAAGTGTTTGGTAGTTGTGTAGAGTTGAGGGGATGTGAGTCAGCTTTTGTGTCAAATGTTCAGTGTGTTAGGAACTTTTTAATTCAGGAAAGCATGAATTTCTTTGAATATGCATAAGTTGCACCAAGTTGAAAATAATGACTTAACTCTCCTCTTTTGTGTTTCAAACCTTCCTCAGTTTTACCCATTCCTGGTATAATTTAAAGGCCTCTTTCACATCCTTGGAATAAAATAGGAGATGAGCATTGGCTGATGGCTAAAAACAGGAAGACTTCACTAACCACCTCACTGTAGCAATTTAAAGAGGTTCTACTCTTTGGTTGCTCTAAAGTTTAAAGTTTTCCAAAGAAAATACACTTATTCTATTAAGGAAATCATTTGGAGCTGGTTCTCATTAGGGAATTGTCGTGTCTGACCATGGCATGCACTTGACAAATTTTCCTTGTCTTCAGTGTAATTACTTTTAAAGGGTGTGAAAGTGTGTATTCTATTTTTAAAATTCATTGTTTTTTCTGTTGTGACACATTCAGCTTGTGTTTTATTTTGATTTTCAGGTCTTTTGGCAATAATAATTCAAACCTGAGAGTTTTAAACTATTTTGGATTAATGGATCTCATTGAGAATGTAATAAAAGTTTTTTTTTAACTTAAGTTTATTGGTTAAAAAATAAGTTTATTGGTACATTTTAGGTATACATAATGATCACATTCATTATGGGGAATTTGTATCTGTACATGATAGATCTGGATTCCTTTTTGTTTTCCCCGTTCCCCTACCCTCCCTTCAACCCCTCTTCTTCTCCTTATTTATAAAACCTTTGTTTCCATTTTTTCTTTCTTTTCTTGTTTTTTTCTCTTTTCCCTTCCTTCTCCCCCCCCCCCCCGTTCCCCTTCCCATTTGAACATTTTCTTCCTATTTCACAATATATATTATACATTTTGGACCTTATTTACACTTTTGGTTTCTCACACCAGAGAAACTGTTTGGTGTTTACACACATGTGTCCAATTTATTTCACTTCAGAGTATGGTCTCAAGGTGCATCCATTTACTTAGAAATGTCTCAAGTTTATCCTTTATGGCTGAGTAGTCTCCATTATATTAAAAAAAAAAACAACTACATCTTCTTTATCCATTCATTGGTTGATGGCCATTTGGGCTGTTTCCAAGATTTAGCAATTACAGACTGTGCCGCTATAAACGTGGGTGTGCATATATGGTATGATGCTTTTAATTCTTTCAGGAAGATACCAAGAAGGGGAATAGCTGGGTCAAATGGAACCTCTAGTTTTAGTTTTTTTTAGGAATCTCCACACTGATTTCCACAGTGGTTGCACCAGTTGACACTCCTACCAACAGTGGAGAAGGGTTCGTTTTTTTCCCACAGCCCCTCCAGCATTTGTTATTGGTTGATTTCTTGATAATAGCCATTCTCTCTGGGGTGAGATGGAATCTCAGTGTTGTTTTAATTTGCATCTATTGAATGACCAGTGATGTTGAAGATTTTTTTCATATATTTATTTGCCATTTCTACTTCTTCATTTGAGAAGGGTCTATTCATTTCAGATGCCTCTTTTTGGATTGGGTCTTTAAATTTGGGGAGTCTGATTTTTCTGAGTTTTTTTTTTTTTTTTTTTTTTTTTTTTTGTGGGTACCGGGGGTCAAGCTTAGGACCTCGCGTGCCGGCAGGTGCCCGTGCCGCTGAGCAATATCACCGGCCCTTTTTTCGTATGTGGGTTCCGGGAGGAGAACTTCGGCCCTCGCACTTGCCAGGCAGGCGCTTACGCCACTGAGCCGTCTCACTGGCCCCTGAGTTTTTTATATATTCTAAATATTAGTCCTTTGAAGAACAGCTGGCAAAATTTTTCCCACTTTGTGGGTTGTCTCTTCATTTTGTTGGTGGTTTCTCTTCCTGTGCAAGATTTTTTTTTTTTAAAGAAAAAGAACAAAATTTCAAAATAACATAATAGGGTAACAATGGCTAATACATTGCGTATGGTTATCTTTAAATTAGTTACTCAGGGTACAAGATATCTGCATTCAATTGTCCAAACAATATTAGCACAAACCTTTGTTTTCAATGAACTAAGCGAAATTAGTAGTGTATCTATCTTAACTATCTTGTATATATATATTTTTCCCCTTCTTTTCTCCATTCCCCCATCTTAGTTTCACTTTCCTTTTGAACAGTTTCTTCCTATTTTACAATATCTGTTGTACATTTTGGATCTTATTTACTTTTTCAGCTTCTCACACTAGGGAGACAATACGATATGTACACAAGTGCATCCGGTTTATTTCACTTATGAGTATGGTCTTGAGTTTCATCCATTTACCTATAAAAGTCTCCAGTTTATCTTTCTTTATGGCTGAGTAGTACTCCATTGTATAAAAATACCACATTGTTTTTATCCATTCCTCGGTTGATGGGCATTTGGGTTGTTTCCAAGATCTGGCTATTACAAATTGTGCTGCTATAAACATGGGTGCACATATATCGCTGTGGTACGATGTTTTTAATTCTTCTGGGAAGATACCCAGAAGGGGAATAGCTGGGTCAAATGGGACCTCCAGTCCTAGTTTTTTGAGGAATCTCCACACTGATTTCCACAGTGGTTGCACCAGTCGACACTCCCACCAACAGTGAAGGGTTCCTTTTTCCCCACAGCCCCTCCAGCATTTGTTATTGGTTGATTTCTTCATAACAGCCATTCTTTGTGGGGTGAGATGGAATCTCAGTGTTGTTTTAATTTGCATCTCTTGAATGACCAGTGATGTTGAACATTTTTTCATATATTTATTTGCTGTTTGTATTTCTTCATCTGAGACGTGTGTATTCATCTCAGATGCCCATGTTTTGATTGGGTCTTTAAATTTGGGAGGTCTGATTTTTTTGAGTTCTTTGTATGTTCTCGATAGTAGTCCTTTGTCTGAGGAACAGCTGGCAAATGTTTTTTTCCCACTCTATGGGTTGTCTTTTCACTCTGTTGGTGGTTTCTCTTGCTGTGCGAAAGCTTTTTAATAAGATGAGATTCCAGGGTCGGTGATATAGCTCAGCGGCATAAGCACCTACCTGGCAAGTGCGAGGTCCTGAGTTCGACTCACAGTACCCACATGTTAAAAAAAAAAAAAAAGGTGAGATCCCATTTGTTGTTCTCTTGTGATAGTTCCTGTGCGATTGAGGTTTTATTCATAAAGTCTTTGCCTACACCAATGTACAAAGGAAAGTAAGTCTTTTACTGTTCAGAAGCTTGAGTTCCAGCATAGGTACTGTAACACTCTGTAATAGCAACTTGTTTTTCAGCACAGAGAAAATTAATTTTGACTGGGCAAGTGGGAAATGGAGGACAGTCACATTTGAGTTTGCTCTTTAAAGAACTCACAGAAATTTTAAAAACAGCTCTGTTGAAATATATTTCATGTATGCTACATGTACCATTCAAAGTGAGCAATTTAGTGGCTTTCTGTATATCTGTATATCTGTATATTGGTATAGTTGTACAACAGTCAGCACAATCAGTTTTATTTAGCTTGACCCCCGCAAAGAAACCCCTAACCTGCTGGGGTGGTAGCTGCATGGAAGAGAGCTTGCTTAGTATGCACATGGCCCTGATTCAGTCCCCAGCACTGCAGAGAAACAGACAAAACCCAAAAATCAGCCCATACCTGTATTCACTTCTTCTCCCCTTCCTTCAGCCCTGGGCAACAAATATAATTCCGATCTCTACAGAGTTGCCTGTTTTAGATATTTCATATAAGTGGAATCATACAGTATCTGTCTGATTTCTTTCACTTAGCATTATTTTCAAGATTTATTCATGTCATAGCACATATAGGTAGTTCTTTTTATTGCCAAACATTCCATTTTATGCAGATAACATATTTACTTTTTCCTTCATCAAGTTGATGGCTGTCCACTTTTCAGCTATTATAATACTGCTATGAACATTTCATATGTAGACTTTTGCATGTACATGTTTTCGGTAATCTTGGGTGTATATTTAAGAATGGAATTGCTGGGTCATGTGGTAGCTCTGTGTTTAACTGCTTGAGAAATTATACTGTTCCAACACAGCCATACCATTTCACCAGTAATGTGTGAGGGTTCCAGTTTCTCTACATCCCAGCCAACATCTGTTAACATCTGTCTCTTTTAGCCTTGATAGTGGGTGTGAACGTGATAATCTCATGTGTTTTTGATTTGCATTTCTTTGATGACTGATGATGTTGAGCATCTTTTCATGTCCTTATTGGCCATTATATCTTCTCTTGAGGCCGAGATTTCAATAGGTGAAGAAAACCGAAGGGAAGGGCTCGAGAATAGGGGCAAAGGCCTGAAGAATGCCGAGAGAATCAAGAAAACTAGAGAGTAAGCCTCTCAGAGGAAGGGAATAAAAGAGGAAAATGGAAAACTGGGTCTGTTGGGTTTGTTTTCTGGTGTATCAAGTCACATTGTCCTCCTCTTATATCAAGCTAACCTTGCTCACATTTCAAGGACTCCTTCTTTTGTAGATGTCAAGAGTGTTGTGCCCAGTTCATTCAGTCAATTCATTCAGCCTAAAGTAATTAGGACTCACCGCAGCCCTTGTAGGCCCATTAAGGAGAGGGGCAGGTCAGTGGGCAAAAACAGGGAGTCCCAGCTTTTCATGGAGCATATTTGCTAGTGGGGATGATTTTGTATGAGTGTATTTTAGAGTTTGGTAAATAAGTCCAGGTCTACTTTGTTTATGCTGTTTGCAATTTTATTGGCATGGGCCATAGCCCCTTTTAGCTTTTACTTTTTCAGACTTACATTCTAATCTTTAATCACCCATTACACAGCTTCAGCCTGTATACCTGCTGCATTCTTGTTTTGCTTTTCTGAAACTATGGCAGTTGAAGTCTATTTTTTTACTGTAGTTCCTACCAATTAATAAAAAGTCAAACTGTAAAGAAAAATTACACGCATATTTTAAACATATTAAAACACATAGCTATGATTCTCTCACTCATCTGTTTTAGGACCAGTGCTTGTCCTATCAGTAAGGATCTGCTTACTAATTTTTGTAGACTTTCCTTTTTTTTTTTTTGGTACCGGGAATTGAACTCAGGACCTTGTGCTTGCCAGGCAGGCACTTGTGCCACTGAGCTATATCCCCGGCCCAGACTTTCTTACATAAACGCCACCAGCAGTGAATCACCTATGATTTTCAGCTCCTGTTTCTTTGAAGTGGAGTGAGAGTTTAAAGCCATTTCAAACCCATTAGAGTGTATAGTCTTTCTAGATTTTTATGGTTTTCTACCTTAATTTTTAGTCTGCCTACATTTAATCAGGTGGCAGTTTTATTATTTTAACAGCTCACCTATATGCATATTCAACTTCATTTTCATAGAAATTATACTTCCATTTGTTTGTGATTCTGTGATTGGAACCAGGGCCTCATGCATGCTAGGAAGGCTCTCTATCACTGAAGTACATCTCCAGCCTCCTTCCCTTTTTTTTGAGACAGGGTCTTGCTATGTTATGCAGGCTGGCCTCACACTTGTGATCTTCCTGCCTCAGCTTCAATTAGCTGGGATTGCAGGCATGCACCACTGCGCCTGAAAATTACAGTTCTTTCAGTCACACTTTATAGGTTTACAGAAACTTAATTGAATTATGAATTGGGTATCATGTACAATAGCAAAAACAGGTTGGGGTTGGCTTTTGGTGAGCAAATGTGAGTAGAAGAAACAGAATGCTATTGGCCATAGGTATTTGGCTTTGTATGGGCACCAGCAATTAAGTTTCACAGGGGAGCCAGGTATGGTGGCACACATCTGTAATGCTAGCACTCCGGGAGGCTGAGGCAGGAGGCTCACACAAATTCCAGTCCATGCTAGGCAATTTAGCAACTTAGTGAGACCCTGTTTGTTTGTTTGTTTGTTTGTATGGAAAAAAAGTAAAAACTTCATGACAAAATAATAGGAGAATAACAACAGTTAATACATTGCATATTGTTATCTTTAAAGTAGTTACTCAGAGTACAAGATATGGGCATAAAAAATTCTCCAGTTGATAATAGCACGAACCTTACTTTTTAGTGAACTAAGACAGTAGTAGTATAACTAACTTGCATTTTTTTCCTTTTCCCTAACCTAGTTCCTTTTTCCTTTTGAACAGTTTCTTCCCATTTACAGTATCTATTGTACCTTTTAGACTTTATTTACTCTCTCAGTTTCTCACACCAGGGAGACAATATGATGTTTACACATGTGAGTCTGATTTATTTCACTTATGATATGGAGACCCTGTTTAAAAATGAAAAATGAAAGGACTAGAGATGTAGCTCAATGTGAAGGTCCTGGGTTTAATTTCCAGTACTGCAAAAAGAAAAGAAAAGAAGTTTCACAGTGGAGAAATTGTTCAGTCCATGTCATTATTTAAAGAGAGATTGGTTAGAAGTGCTTCCGTATAAGCCAGACTGAACGCGCTTCTGCTGTGCTCTGTAAGTACACTGTAGATGCTTCTTTTATGACATTTATTTCACTAGTTTAATTGCTTACTTGTACTTACTTATCCTCCTCATGGAACTTCAGTCTTTGAGGATGGGGGTAGATTCCCTTTGTGGTGGATTCATATATATAATTATATTTTCACTGTAAAATTTCAATTGAGTGTAAGCTCAGTGTAGCGCAGTAATGTAACGAGGCTGTCAAACCCTGCAAATGCCCAGTGTGACTCCTAGGTACATTTGCTGTGTGTTACATTCAGAATTGTTCCACTGCCTTTGCACTGTGTTGAATTGGAGAGACAGATTTTAAAATGCACGTTCATGTTACGTAACTTTTAATTTCCCTAAACTGTTAATTCTGTGAGACAGAGACTGTTGTATTCACTGCTGTTATCTCCAGTACCTGTCTCCATATTAATGCTTGGCAGACAGCAGGAACTTAATGGGAAAAATTTAAATTACTGAATTTGGGGAATGGAGAATAGGATGGTGAAGGCTCTTTAAATAAATGAAATACGTTCTGAGAAATCCCTGTTGTCTGCTTTATTCGTTAGTTGTACAAGTCGTGTGAATAAATTGCCATCACTGTAATGTAATGCCATCATTGCACTGTAATGTTGTAGAATTTGCTGAGGGCAGGAGTCATTACACTTCTGCATAGGCGATGGTTCTGTCTGTCGTGCTGGATGAATTCTATAAAAGTACTGCAGAAGCCTGAATTTAGGGATCTTCACTGCCTCATAGCTTTCCCAGCACTTCGCAGAATGTCTTATTTGTATAAGCCATTCAATAATTACTTGTTTTATTTATTTTTTTTTTTTTTTGTGGGTACCGGGGGTCGACCTCAGGACCTCGCGCGCCAGCAGGCGCCTGTGCCGCTGAGCGATATCACCGGCCCCTTTTTCGTATGTGGGATCCGGGAGTTGAACTCGGGCCCTCGCGCTTGCAAGGCAGGCGCTTACACCACTGAGCCATCTCACCGGCCCAATAATTACTTGTTTTAAAAGGCAGAAAAATCTCAGTCCTTAAAAAGCCAGTCAATCTGGCTGTCAAGCGGGGGCGAGGTTCAGGCCGGTTGTGCCGTGGCGAGGTTGTGGCTGGCGTCGCCGCGGTGGGCCCAGAGTTACATCCTGACTTTGTAAAGTGGAGGAGCCAGTGGCTCTGCCAGTGTTCTCCAGAGGCAGTGTCTGGGACCAGTGCAAGTGAGCACTGTTCGACAAGTCATTCGAGAGCTGAGGCAGGAGGACCACTTGAACCCAGGAGTTTGAGGGCAACATTAAAACTGAGTAAATCAACACCATTAACCTGTGGAAGGCATAATTGAAAACTGAACCTCTCTTCAGAGATGTCAAAAACAAACAAATCCAAGTCTGGATCTCGCTCTTCACTTGAAGTCATGACCCTGAATCCAATCTCTCAGTCAAGGAAGTGCAGGCTGAGTTCTAGGTCTCGTTCCAGATCATACTCTCCAGCTCCTAACAGAGAAAGGAATCACCCCAGAGTGTATCAGAATCAAGATTTCCGAGGTTGCAACAGGCTACAGGAGGCCCTGTTATTTCCATGGGTGCAACAGAGGCTGCTACCCATGGTGCCAGTGTAACCATGGATGCTGTGCAAACCACCATTCCAACTGGTACAGCTGTCAGCAGGCAAACAGTCCTCATCAGGGCCGTTCTCAATCCCCATCCCCAAAGAGAAGCTCTCCTTCACCAAGGTCCAGGAGCCATTCTAGAATCTCTGGTAAGTTGCCTTCTGACAGGTCCAGGCACTCCTCATCCTCTCGTTCTTCCTCCAGCCACAGCCGAGTTGAATCTTCTAAGTGCAAATCTGCAAAAAAAAAAAAAAAAAAAAAAAAAAAGTCCTCTTCCAAGGATAGCCAGCCATCTCAAGCTGGGGGTAGCCAGGGAGATGAGGCCAAGGAGCAGGCATTTCCTGGAGGCCCCTCTCAAGATGCACAAGTGTCAGAGAGCTCACAACCATGGCCAGATGCTACCACCTACAGCACTGTTTCTGTATAATGGTCCTCAGCAGTTTCTGACCTGAGCCCCCAGACCGAAGCCCAGAGTCCTCTTCAGTCTGTGGTGGTGAGGTGATGGTCACTGCATCCTAGCCCTGGGCCAAAACCTAGTCCTCCTCTTTCCAACACATCCCAGATGGGCTCCACTCTGCCAAGTGGTGCTAGGTACCAGTCTGGGACACACTAAAGTCAGTGTGACCATGGCTCTGGGTCCTCGAGTCTGTCCGAAAGAGCCCTGTGTGTAGGAGTCCACCACCCACCAGCTCTGCTTGTGGCACAGCTCAGGAGGAGGAGAGGCTGCTTCA
This sequence comes from Erethizon dorsatum, assembly GCA_028451465.1. Taxonomy (NCBI): domain Eukaryota; kingdom Metazoa; phylum Chordata; class Mammalia; order Rodentia; family Erethizontidae; genus Erethizon; species Erethizon dorsatum. The sequence goes on from CM051834.1 coordinate 65,852,035, forward strand.
GGAGGGCAGCCTATACAAAGGTGTCTAGGAGAGCAGAAGACAGGATGGGACAGATGAGGAGCAGAAACAGACAAATTCCGGTAAAGAGGAAGTGAAGGAGATGGGGACCTCCTCTGATGCAGACGCAAAAGTGAAGTCATATTCATTGCTCCCAAGACTAATACTGAGAGGCCCTTTAGGGGCAGAGGGTCACCCGGAAGGTATGAACTCCATGATGACTGAGAAAAGATGGCAGACTTCCACAAAGAAGAGACACATGATCAAGATAAGGACAAACCTAGGGGAAGGAAGGGACTTGAGTTTGATGATGGATCCGTTTTGTGTCTGAAGTCATAGCCAGTGCAAGCAAAACCAGGAGGAAGAGAAGTGAGGCAAATGGGAGGGCCCGGTGTATGGAGGGAAGGTAAGCAAAGGAGCTGGCATTGCTAGAGGAGGAGTTTCCACTGTGAGATTCAAAAGGGAAGAACAAGGAGGGGCCAAAAGGAGCAAAAGCGGGCGTCGGGGTTTGTGCCTGAGAAAAACTTGCAAGTGACCGCTTGTAAGGCCTTCCAGGAGCAAAGCTGATCACCTCCCCCAGGAGGACCTCCGAGAGCCGCGAAAAGCCGGGAGCCAGGCGAGACTTTTCTTTGGGAAAGTCTTCATTTCCCATTACTTGAGAGGCCCAGGTCAGTGTGCGGATGGGCCCATTCGGTAGCACCTCACACAACCCAGTAGCTTATTGGCTCAGGAACTCAAGCTTTGTCAGGAACCAGTCTGCAGCAACACAAAGGAGCAGGAGTTCTGTTCCATTTTCCAGCATGGACAGTCGGCTCAGTCTCCACACAGCCTGCTAGAATCGTTTGCCTGGCATATAGTAACCACCGTTCACCACGCTAAAGAGCATCACTTTGGGTTTTCCTCTGGAGTGACATTGCATGAGTACTTTACTAAATACCTGAGGAGCAGAGCAGGAGGCCGCTAAAAACAAGAGAAGCCCAAAGACAGACATTTCCCTAGTATAGTCAGAAAACATGGTTTGGCTCATGATGAAATGTAAAGTCCTCCAGAACCTGGCTACATGGCTGAGGGGAAATACAAAGATGATCCTGCTGATCTCTGCCTTGATATTGAACATCAAACAAAAAAAAAAAAAAAAAAAGGAGAGATGTCTTAAATGAGGTAAATCAAGAGAATCAGTGGATTCCCGAGACTCAAGCCATTCATGGGAAAGGTCAACTGAGAAAACAGAGAAAACTCATAAAAGATCAAAGAAGCAGAAGCAGCATTGGGGAGCGCGAGACCAGTCCAAGTCATTGTCCTCCTCCTCCTCTCCCCGCCCCCTCCTAGTCCTCCTAATCATCTCACTCCTACAAAGTGGCAGATACCCTGAGGAGACAGAGAGAAGAGAGCACCACCAGCTTTGACAAATCAAGACTGGGGACCAAAGACTTCGGGGTCCAAGTGAAAGAAGAGGCGGCAGAGCTCAGGAAACCTTGCACTTTCGAGCCAAAGGGAGAGGCTGGGGCAGAGGCAACTACTCTGGTAACAGTAACAGTGATTTTCAAGAGACTGGCAAGAGGAATGGATCCAGAGTATACACCCCAAAGCAAGAAGTATTACTTGATGATGATCACGAAGGTGAATGTAGGCATAAGTAGGTGAGCCGGCCCAGGCCGAGGAGCCTTCCTTCCACCAGGGTCGGGGCCGGTTCGTGTTCTGGAAATCCAGTACCAGCCCCAGATGGTCCCACAACAATTGGCGGGGGGGATTGAAGGTGATGAGAGTGGAACAGAGAACCAAGAAGAGAAGAGTTTACAGCCCACAACTGAGGAGGGGCCACTCTTGATTGGAGCCCTTGCCCAGGGGAGAGAGAAGGTCACTGGAGAGATGGCTGGTGAGGGGCTGAACAGAGGAGCCTCAGGACTTTGAACATCCCACCCCATACCCCATCAGCTGTGCAGGGTCCTACTAGAGTGGACAGCACCCCTGGGGCTGTGTCCCACTGGAGAGAGGTGGCCCAACTCCCAGGAGAATGTGGTGTGTTGGGCTCTAGCTGTGTTTCTCATTTGTTGTTGGTGTATGGGGTGGGGGCCGGAGTAGGGGAGGGAGAGCAATACTTGATTTTGGTTGGTTCGCTACAGTGGTACCTTGGTTCACGATCTAATTCTTGCCTCAATTCTGGTCGCAGAATTCCATGATTCAGATTGCAAACAAATTGCAAATGTAGTAATGGTTTTGTTTTTAATTTTCATTTCATTTGGAGCTAAAAGGACTAATTTGATGATTTTCAGTCTCTCCTCCCTATCCTGATTTTAAAAGCCCCCTTTTGCCTTTCTTTTTTTAAACATTTGTAATAACATTAGCAGAAATATTTAATTTGGGCAACTTTGATTCTTAAAAGACAAAGCAAAGCCTGTGAGCAAACACTGAAGTGTTCACCTTAGCTTGGGACCAAACTGCTTGGGTCTTTGTAAAATCTGGTTTTGGATGTCAAGGAGGAGTTTAAGGCCTTTCTGATCACCTCGTGTTGCCCTTTTCTGCACAGCCACATGTCACGTGGAGCTGCTCTTGCCCTCTCTGCATGCACCCTGCTCTGCATTTTCTGATTTCTGCCGGACTGGGCTTCCCATTCTCCACCAGCAGCCCCAGTGTCCCGAACTTTCTAACCCAGCTGATCCTCACGACAGGGTGGAAACTGGAGGGCACGTTCTGGTTGGTTTTCTAAGAAATTTCTATTATCTTTACAAATATAAGATGAGAAAATACTTTTTTCAATATTTTTATTTATCTTTTTATAAAAAGGATTGATTAAGGGCGGTGGTTGTAGCTGGGTGGTTCTTGGGGTTGGTTGTTTTTGTTGTTGTTTTCTTTTTTTAATCTTAAGCTTTAAATTGAAACATCCTCAGACGCTGATGGGGAACATCCTCCTCCAGTGGGTCCTCCAGCTTGCCTTTTGGGAAGGCCGTCCTGAGAAGGTGCATTGTACGGCATTTTGCACGTGTTCTCTGTGCACCGTACCCTCTGCTTCCCCCAACCTTTGCTTCTCGAGTTGTTGTGCTTTCCCCTTACTTCACTACATTTTTGTAGTTAAGTTGGTTTTACTTGAATGATTCATGTTTAGGGGAAAAAGAAAAACACTCTTAAAATTTGTTTCAATTCCTCCTGCAAATAAAAACAATTAACAACAACAACAACAAAAAGCCAGTCATTCTTAGGAGGAATTGTTTTGTTTTTAAAAATGTATGACTATCAAGGTTATTAAACTACCTTGTTAACTTATTGTATTAACAGGGCTTAATTAATATTTTATTCATTTGCCCCAAACATAGGTACATGTTAACTTTCTAAGTAGCCCAACAATTTCCAAAGTGGTTTTACCACTTTATGCTTCCTACTAACAATGTGTAAGTTTCATTTGGCCCATATTCTCACCAGTACATGGTATTGATAGTGCCTTTTAGTTGTGATCATTCAGTAGGTACGAAGTGATACTTCTCTGTGGTTTTAATTTGTATTTTACCTAATGATTAATGATGTTGAACAGCCTCTCATTTGGTTATTGGCTCTTTGTATATGTCATACTAGTTTTCTTGTTTAGATTTTTAAATCTATTTTTTTAAAAATAGGTTATTGCTTTTTTTTCATTTATAGAAATTAGATATTCAGATGAGAGATCTTTTATCAGTATTCAAAACCTTTGGTTTTGAAAGTTATAAATATGTTCATTTTAGAGAGCAAAGTGGTCAGTTTATTCCTGGCAGTTATGCAAATCCAGGTTGTTTATTTATTTGCTTATTTATTTCAGTATTAGGGATTGAACCCACTACAATTTGCAGCATTTTTTAATTTTTTATTTTGAGACAGGGTCTCGATAAGTTGCCCAGGCTAAGCTCCAATTTGTGATCTTTGGGTCTCAGCCTCCCACGTTGCTGGGATTATAGATATGTGCCACCACACCCAGCACAATTTGAGTTTTAAATGTAGGGTTTTAGAAGAACATTGATGAGGGTGTTGGGAGGGATATATTAGTTATCTATTGCTATGTAACTGACCAGCACAAACAGTAGATTAAATCATTAGAGATTATTTCTTACGTTTGTCTGGATTAGCTTGGCATTCTTTTGGCTCACATGCTGTTGGCTGGGATTACTGATATGGCTAGGTGTTCACAGTGGCCTCTCTCACTTGACGAGTGACTTGATGGCTTGTAGCCAGTTGGCTTCTCCGCACTTCCTGCGTCATCTCATTATTCAGTAGGTTAGTACAAGGTCTTTAGATGGTAGCTGTATTCTAAGACAAGAACAGCGAGAGCTTCCAGGACTCTTTAAGAGCTATGCCGAGTACCATCACAGTGACATTTCAACTTCATTCTGCTGGTTACATCAAGTCAAAGGCCAGCCTAGATTCAGGATGTAGACCCCTCATCTTGATAGAAGTGGCACGTTCATACAGGGAAAGGAAGAATTGTTGGCAGACATATTACCAGAAGGTAGTAAACCCTGAGAGGTCCCTAGTAAAAGATAATCACACTTAAAATTTATAAGTTATACTCACATTTACTGCCAAACATCCTTCCACTTTTTCTAATTTTATGTGTTAATTTATCCCTTACCACATGCCTTTTGCTTCCAGTGTTTATAACACAAGATCCAAAAGATCACAAGATGGTGGTTGAGATAAAAAGACTTAGTACATTTCACTTAAAAGACAGCGAGGCCGCCAACTGAATTGTCATAGAGGTAATTAGGGTTCATTTCCTCTAATATGCTGGAAAGAATGTTATAATACCACTCTACTGATGAAGAGTGCGCTTAGTCACACCTAGTAGCTAAGTATTCCAACAGTGTAGTCTCTTCTCCCAGACCCGGTCGCAGCAGTCCTAGGGCTGAGGGTCTGTCTGTTCCTAGGCAGCACTGTGGATCCTGTATGTCGTGTACAGTCAAGTGAACGTTCCGAGCTAAAGCCACTCTTGAGAAGCTGGACTTAGCAGCCGACAGGCAACCCCACTCCTTCCCTCTAAAAAGGAGAGCTGTTTTTGTCATTGACACTTTCCTGAGATCTGTAAGAACTGAACAGATGAGTTGTCCAGGCTTGCCTTGAAGTCACAGTTCTCCTGCCTCAGCCTGCTCAGTAGTTTAAATTACAGATGCACCTGTGCCCAGCTAAAGTTTTGTTTTTTTTTTTTTTGTTTTTTTTTTTGTGGGTACCGGGGGGTCGACCTCAGGACCTCGCGCGCCAGCAGGCGCCCATGCCGCTGAGCGATATCACCGGCCCCTTTTTTGTATGTGGGTTCCGGGAGTCGAACTCGGGCCCTGGCGCTTGCAAGGCAGGTGCTTACGCCACTGAGCCATCTCACCGGCCCCAAGATTTTTTTTTTTTTTAATTGCTGTGCCCTTTCCCACACATCCATAACAGTCTCAAAGATGAAATGCCACCTCCCTTGACCTACGGAGTGGGAGGGGAAGAAGAGAGGAGAGTTCTATGAGGAAGAAAGTCTATTCAAAAGAGCTAATCGTCTTAACATTCCTCTGGATAATTAGAGTGGGATAGAATGGACTAGACGCGAGACAGTTAAAGAAAACAGTAGCTTCCTTAGGTAATGGCAACCCAGTGATTTTTTTCTTTTTTCTTTTTTACAAGATGGTGGGAAAGCCACACTGATAGTTATAGAATATACTAAGAATAATGTTGGCAATCTTACTAAAGATTTTAAAAGTTACAACCTCTTTGCTACTTCCTTCACTTATAAATTTGGGATCTGGAGCCAGGCGTGGTAGCTCACCCTTGTAATCCAAACACTCAGGGACGCTGAGACAGGAAGACTGCAAGTTTGAGCCCATCCTGTGCAATTTAGCGAAACACTGCTTCAAAATAAAAAAGAGCTGGGCTGTAGCTCAATGTGAAGCTCCTGGGTTCAGTCCCTAGTATTGTACCTACACTCCCCCAAATCAGGATCTGCCCAACTTCCAGAGGAAGGGGCCTGGGTTTAGGAATGCAGAGTGTGTCAGATTTCAATTCCAATGTGGCTGTATTTTCCTAAGAAATTTCCAAAGATAATTTGATTCTGAATTTAACCTCACTCTACTACATCATATAATACAGGTTCTGTAAATAGTAGCTTACAGGAATGTGTCTAACTTAAAAGCAGAAAGTTTCACTGAGAATTTAAGGCAGGAGCAGATGTTTGCTAAGTAGCCAAGGATTGAGGGGAGGATATTTTAAACTGAAGGAAAAAAATCTTTGTAAAGGCAGAAAGGAGTGGGAGTATGACAGCAAGTAATTTACAATAGCTAATGGAATAAGGTACTTAACCTAAGAGATAATCAAAAGCTAAATACAAGATTTATATGGGGAGCTAAAGAATTTGGATTTTTATCTAGCCATAGAGAGCCATTGTGGGGTTTTATCTAAAGAATTATAATGATCAGACCAACATAATACTGTTTTGGCAGCAAGACAAAGGCTGGCTGTCTCCTGGCTCTCTACTGGACAGACAGGTCTTGTCCAGGTCAGAGTCTACTAGAACAATCTGGACAAGAGCTTTTGGGTGCCTAGGCTAACAGAGAGGGAGGAAGTCAGCAGTGCACACGTCACCTGAGCGGGCTAGGGCAGCGGGAGGAAGCCCTGGATCAGAGAGTGGCTTGGATGGCGGTCGTCTTTACTGACAGGATGGACGGTGTGCGGAACCCACTTAAGAAACCTCACCTGTTTTTTATTTTTTGTTTCATATAGGCATCCTGTCTAGGATAGTGTGATAAAAATGCAATTTTTTTTTAAATTTAACAAAAATAGTCCTTGGTTTTCTGATTAACATTTTACTCAACCCTATACAGTTCAATCTACAAAAAATACTAAATTTTTTTATGCTAAAATGAGCGGCCAGGGATATAGCTCAGCGGCACAGTGCCTGCCTGGCAAGCTCAAGGTCCTGAGTTCAATTGCCGGTACCAAAAAATAAATAAGTATACTAAAATGAATAACATCTGCATGTCTGTAGAAATACAGAGTTCTGTAGTTTTATCTCTGAGCTTACTATACATAGACTTGATGTAACCGTCCTTGTTTTTGACACTTATTCAATTAGTATGATTTATCTTGACACCTTTATATCCAGGCCTTTCCTTGTGATGAAGTAAAAGAGAAACCTTTCAGTGATCTAAGGCTGTGCTGAAAAATACGGGCACCACTTAGCCCCTTGTGGCTTTTGAGCACTCGAAATTACCTAGTTCAAAACGAGATGTGCTATGGGCATAAAATAGCAGATTACAGAGACTTGGTATCTCACTAAAGTGTTTGCTTTTTTTTTTTTTTTTTTTTTGTGGGTACTGGGGGTCGAACTCAGGACCTCGTGCACCAGCAGGCGCCCGTGCCACTGAGCAATATCACTGGCCCTTTTTTTCGTATGTGGGTACCGGGAGTCGAACTCAGGACCTCGCACTTGCCAGGCAGGTGCTTATGCTGCTGAGCTATCTCACCGGCTCCGTGTTTGCATTTTGATTACATGGTTGAAGTAAAATTTTGGATGTGCTGGATTAAATATATCATTAAAATTAATTTTTCCCTTTTTAAAAAATATGAGTACTAGTCTATTTTAAATTATACATATTGATCAAAATATACTTGTTTTCTTTGCTGACTAAATTTATTTCAGCTAAATTATCTGCTTTTATGTTAGCTGTGAATTAGCAAGTGTTTTAATTCATTATGTCTAGAAACTGCAATAATGCAAAATTGTTTTCCCTTATTTTGGAAACAAGGTTAATAGGACATTATGGTTGATTTCATTATTAAAATCCTCAACACAAAATATCTTCAGGAAATTGGCTTTTATAGATAATATCGGGCCAGGTGTGGTGGCGCACACCTGTAATCTGAGCACTTGGGAGGCTGAGGTGGGAGGATCCCTGTGAGTTTGAGGCCAGCCTGCACTACATAGTGAGACCCTGCCTCAAGGAAAAAAAAAAAGAAAGAAAGAAATAGGTAATATCATAATTCATTTTCAGATCCATAAGTTGGGTGATGTTTATTTACTCTTCTGCAAATAAATTATTTCTACAATAAAGTCCCAACTGGCATATGGATAAGACTGGACTAGGGAAAAAAAATTATTTGAAAACAGTTTTTGTGTCTTTTTACATTGTCCAAACCCCATATAAATTTTTTTGCCACGTTCCAGTTGAGAAATGTCTGCATAGGTAACAAACACATCCAGCTAATGGTGCAGGGTTTCTATTTGGGGCGAAGAAAATTCTCTAAAATTCAGTAGTGGCGATGGTTGTACAACTCAATGACTGTACTGAAAAATCACTGAATTGGATACTTTAAACAGGTAAATGTTAGGGGTGTGAAATATGCCTCAGTGGGGCTGTTGGAAAAAACCCTCCATTTGCACGAGCACGTCTGTTGCAGTTACAGACTGACCAGCTGTTTAATGAAACTTACTTGAGCAGTTAGTGGACTGCCCTTTTCTGTCTTCTGCAGTAGCCCACAGGCCTAGTCGTATGTAGGGGGTGATGTGACCTTCTTTTGTGGGCATTTGGGAAGTGATTAAGCAGTTCATATGAAGCTAATGGGACCGGAAGAGTGAGTGCTTTTTTTTTCTGGTGTTACTGGAGAATGAACCCAGGGTCTCAGCACTGAGCTACATCCCCAGCTCCTTTTTATTTTTTGAGACAGGATTTCAATGAGTTGCAGAGTTGCCCAGGCTGGGCTTAAACTTGGAATCCTCACACCTCAGCCCTCCAGAGAGCCAGGATCACAAGTGTGCACCACCATGCCCAGCCTCACTGAATATTTTATTCTTATTCAAGTTCTGATATAAAATGAATGTGATACACTGGAAGGTATAGACTGAATCTGGCAGGTGAGTAGAGAAAAAAAACACTCAATATTTATACTGATCATTTGATATTGAGGAATTTATCCCTTAACAGTCTGGGGGCTCAGGGTTGTTTCCATCTACTGTGGATTTTGTTACGCGTTTTGTTTCTGTTGCCTTGGATTTATCCTGTACAGTGCCGTGCTCTCCACCTCACAAGGGTGTCCACAGAAAGCTTCGTGCAGTGTCTTCAACTTCTGAGAGTAGCTAAGCATGCAAATTTCTTTCTTTTCCATTTGTTGCCATCTGAAGTTAGTAACATTTCCTGGCTAGTCATCAAGCACCCAGAAAGAAGGAATGAGAGTAAATGTGGTGCATCTCTTTTCTCGAAGCATCTTGCTAAATCCTTTCCATAGGAGTGCCAAAGCACCGAAGGAGTCAGATTAATGCTGATCAGTCCCCAACACTTGTGGGGGGCTCCCCGCCAGGGTAAAGAATGAGCTGGTTGCGCACAGGCCAGCTGCAGTTGCTGTGGCAAGTCTTTCAGAAGATGAGGTTAGATTAGCACAGCATGAAGCAAAAAGGGTAAAAAAGCATTAGAAAACCAGCTGTGCTAGGCAAGTGTGATGCAGTAAATAGGAAATTCCGATGATTTTGAAGTCAGTTTGAGATGGGAAGGGAATATATTATACTAAAAGTCACTTGAAAGATTTGCTTGCTGGTAATCCTAATAAGAATGTTGCCTTTGAGTAGTGCTCCACAGCTCGCAGACTACATTGGAGGTCCCTTGGCACTTGTGAGGTATGCATGCTTCGTGCTTAGCCCTGGGCTCAGCATGGTACAGGGTGAAGGTGGACATGTAGTAGAGAGGACACTGTCTCTCCATTTCTGGAGACTTTAATTCAAGCCACAGCCGCCTTTAACCTTAGGTGAGCCATAGAACTGAGCATCCAGGTCCTCCTAATGTGAAATAAGAGAGGAGGGAGGAGGAGATAGACTGTGTAATCCCATAAAGATGACTCAAGCCTAACATTTTATGAATTATTCATTTACGCAGTGTTATTTTTCTAAAATATTTGAATCAGATTTTATGTGTTTATAGAGTGACTGCTGATAAAGGGCCTTCAGTGTGCGGAAGGAGGTAAGATGAGTCATGTGATTAGAGGACCTGAAGGTGAGAGGTCTCTGACTTCCAGAGCTTCCCTTTACAAGGCTCCCTTTCCGTGCCTCTCTTCTGTCTCCCCCATTGCAGAACCTGCCAGCAGGCCTGTCCTGGGAACCTCAGTTTTTCACCCCAGTAGTACAAGGATGAACTGAGGGAAGGAGGGCAGAGAAGATAGTTGAGGGCAGAAAGGAGAGGTGTAAGAAGGGAAAGGGGGAAGTGCAGGAAAAGAGGGGTGAGACAGAAAGGCACAGGAAGCACAGCTCTGAGGGCCGATTTCCTGATGCCTCCTCAGACTTTGACCTCTTAGACTCCCAGAGCCCCTGTGCCTCACTGCCCAGCCTTTCAGGAGCTCTGCACATGAGAACGTCTGAATTTGTTTCCCTCTCTCTCCTCTGACCTTCTGGAGCCCTGTTTTGAATCATTTAAAAGCGCCTTTACTAGTTCAGGCTAGGGAGATAAGACTGAACCGTCTTACAACATTGTTCGTATGGGAAATGAGTTCTTTACCTTTTGTGGACCAGCCTCTGAATACGATTAGTAAAGTTAAGATTAGCTTGAACTGGAGCTCGGGCGCTTATAGACAGTTTCTCCTCTTATCAACTCATATTTCTGCTCACTTCCCAACAACTATGGTACTTTCCACTGCCCTTGACCTCAACTTGGGGTGGTTTTACCTGTGTCTCAAGGCAAACGCAGCAACAGCCAACGCAGCATGAGGGCGCTGAGCAGCGTGGTCAGCGTGTTAACTACTTACGGTCCACTTGAGCCGCAGGCTGGAGGAGATGTCCAAAAAAAACAAGATCTGCCTGTATGAGACAGTACAGGAGGCAACCCTTAGAGACGAGAGGAATCGTCCCTGTGGAGTGCAGTGAGGGGAAGTAGCAGGAGTGAAGGTGAGTCCTGAAATAACGGGTGAATAGAGCAAAAGCTGGCTGGCATTCTGCACTGTAGCCGAAAGGGGTCGGCGAGGGTTACAAAGGAACTTCCATTGTGCATATTGAACATCTCCCGTTTTAAAAATGCAAAGCAAATATAACAAAATGTTAACATTTGTTGAAGTTTCTACACACAGGTGTAAGATTTGTTGATAACTACACATGGGGGGCTCATTATTTCTGTTCCTTTCTATATGTTTGAAATACTTTTAGTTATAAAAAATAAAATAGTTTTAAAAGTGAGCAGCATGGAGACAAAGAAAGAACTTAAATAGTATACAGACTGGATGGTCAGCTCTTGAATCAGCAGATGTTACGTGGCAGTCACTTCTTACACTGTCACCTTAAAGGAGACATAAGTGGTGTGTTTTTATGCAGCCACAGGGCTGAGAGGTGCTGGCGTGGTGGCACGTGTCTACCGTCTCAGCACTTAGGCTGAGCCGGGACTGTGGAGTTTGCTGCCAGATTGGGCTACATAGTGAGACTCAGTCTCATAACAACAAAAGAGTGGATAAGTGTCTGAGGTCATCCAGAATTAAAGATCAGTGTAATAAAGAAATGGATGAAATAAATATCAGACCAAAGCTTTTTTATGGTTTGGGCTTCACTTCTTTTAAGCATGCAGTATACTAACAGAATGTTACGTATCATTACCAGAAATTAATATTAATAAATGACATTGTAGTCACTGTCATTGAAATAGCAAATTCATGAAAGCTATACAAGAAATAAGGGTTGCCTATCCACCTAGTTTTCACAGCCACATATCTGTGTGAAAAATGTGTATTTTTCTGAGTGATTTTCATGCATATATTTACATTGTTTAGAAATACACTGTAGGGCCGGTGAGATAGATCAGCGAGCGGCATAAGCACCTGCCTGGCAAGCGTGAGGTCCTGAGTTCGACTCCCGGAACCCACATAAAAGAAAAAAAGGGCCGGTGATATCGCTCAGTGGTGCAAGCGCTTGCTGGCAAGCGCAAGGTCCTGAGGTCGACTCCCGGTACCCACATTAAAAAAAAAAAAACCCTGTAAAACCCGGGTGTTGTGGTACACCCCTGTAATCCCAGCACTTGGGAGGCTGAGGCACAAGGATCGCTGAGTTCAAGGTCAGCCTGGGCTACATAGTGAGTTAAAGGCCAGCCTGAACTACATACTGAGATGCTGTCCAAAAACAAAAGGGCCGTTGAGATAGCTCAGTGGCATAATAGCCTGCCTGGCAAGCGTGAGGTCCTGAGTTCGACTCCTGGAACCCACATACGAAGAAAGGGCCAGTGATATTGCTCAGCGGCATGGGCGCCTGCTGGCGCACGAGGTCCTGAGGTCGACCCCCCGGTACCCACAAAAAAAAAAAGAAAAAACTGTAAAACTTCTCTGTTGTGATATAATTGTCTGTGTTCGACAGTGCAACTTTTTCTTTCTCAAGAATTTCTGGGCCGGTGAGATGGCTCAGCGGCATAAGCGCCTGCCTTGCAAGCGCGAGGGCCCGAGTTCGACTCCCGGATCCCACATACGAAAAAAGGGGCCGGTGATATCGCTCAGTGGCATGGGTGCCTGTTGGCACGCAAGGTCCTGAGGTCGACCCCCCGGTACCCACAAAAAAAAAAAAAAAAAAAAAAAAAAAAAAGAATTTCTTCTGTAAGCACTGAGTGAAAAGTCATCCTAATAATTTTTCTGTATTCCTAATATGCTTGATTATATTCATAACAAACACTAAATACATCTATTGTTTACAATACAGAATTTTGAACATTCACTACTGATAATATTATAGTCCTTGTGAATATATGTTTATTCTTAGTGCAAAAAATGTTTCTATGTAACCTTTGTATTTCATGATGCTAGCGATGGAACCCAGGGCGTAGCAGGCGCTGGCCAGAGACTCTACCACTCAGCTATATCCCCATCGGATAACACTTTTTTAAACTGCAGTCTACTGATTATGTGTAATTGACCAGAGTTCAAGAAGTTCACACAAAATGAGAAGTCCTATAGAACTCATCCTACAAAGATTTGACTTGCTATGTTCTTTCACAGAGGTACAATTTAGTACATACTATGGTAATGAGATTTACCCGTTGTACAAGTATAGCTGCAAAATTGTTAAGTATGTGGAATAGTTTTTGCAGGAGCCACAAAACCCATCATACAGTTTCTTTGGTTATTTCTTAGATATTTCTATATCATATTGTGAAAAAAGCAAATACTGCTACGATGATATAATCTCAGTATAATTATAATGCCAAATCTTAAATTCTTTTTTTTTTTTTTTTTTTTTTTTTTTTTGGGGTAACAGGGGGTCGACCTCAGGACCTCGCGCGCCAGGAGGCACCCGTGCCGCTGAGCGATATCACCGGCCCCTTTTTCATATGTGGGATCCGGGAGTTGAACTCAGGCCCTCGCGCTTGCAAGGCAGGCGCTTAAGCCGCTGAGCCATCTCACCGGCCCAAATCTTAAATTCTTAAATGACTTCCATAATTATTCCATTATGACTTCCACTACAAAACTATTATTCTGCATTTTGTACAAACAAGATAAACACTCTTCACACAAAGAGCACTCCTGTGTTCTTTCAGCCAGCTCATGTACAGGGGCCGGGGGGAGCATTTGCCTGGCCTGCACCAGGCCTGGGTTAGGGCCCCAGCGCCACAGAAGCAAAAAGCAGCTCGCCATGAACAGAGTCACTCACTCACTCAGCAGATAATCCTTCACCTCACACTGCGCGGGGCCCTAACTGTGTAGGCCCTGAGGGCTCACTGGTGAGCAGGATGCAGCTTCCACCCTCAGAGAGCCGAAGACTTTTCCAGATGAAGGGAAGACGCGTTTAGATCAGAAGGGCGGCCAAGAACTTTCAGGTGGGTAGCAGAGCAGTACTGAAAGAAATATCTGTGGCCAACGGGACAGCACGTAGAAAGGTTATCTAGTACACTTGATGCCCAGCGGGGAATGCTGCGTGACTCAGGTACTGAGTGCCAAAGATATGGAAAGCCTCTAGGAAGGGCTAAGACGAACACAGATCGGGAAAACATCGGAAGCCGTGTTGAGGAATTTTTAAAAGGATTCATGTTCAGGACAGTGAAGTGCTATTTTGAATGGAAGTAACATGAGATTTGTATTCAGAAAGATTTCTTAGCTGCATTATGGGGTCGAGGTTAGTGGGGAACAAGCCTGAATGTGAATGGAACAGTAATGACGTTGGTGGTAGTTCAGATGAGAGATGACACCAAATTAGACCACAGCCATAACAGTAGGGATGGGAGATTTGGACAGATATTTCAGATATTAAAGATAAAATCAGTAAGATAAACTGATTGATAGTTAGATGTGGGAGTAAGAGAAAGAGAGTTACACAGTAAGTAAAGAGCATTTCTTCCAGCTCCTCATCAGTACACAACAATAGATTCATGTTAGTGAAGTTTTTTTCCAATGAAAAAATTGATAAAAGTAAATGAAGCATTAACTCTGTAAGTCAAGAATGCCATTAAGTGTTGGGCGTGATGGTGCATGCCTATAACCCTAGCACTTGGGAGGCTGAGGCAGGAGGATCGATGTGAGTTCAAGGCCGGCCTGGGCTACAAAGTGAGTTCAAGGCCAGCCTGAATTGCATAGTGAAACCTTGTCTCAAAAAAAGGCAAAAAAAACAAAAACAAAACAAAACAAAACAGAAACAAAAAACCCACACAGAAGAATGTCATTAAGGTGGTGCACATGTACAATCCCAGTACGTAGGAGGATCGAGAATTCAGGAGTTCAGGGCCAATCTAGATGACGTAATGAGGCCCTGTCTCGGGGGAAAAACAGCAGAATGCTGTTAACCATGCTTGCTGTCATGTTTACTTTTTCCAAAAAGTGAGTATTTACTATTTAAATAACGTATTTACTATTTTTATTATATAACCTCACTCATCATTGCCGTTTTCCTGGCTTACCCTAAGTCACACATGGCTTGATTAGTCGTAGTATATTTATGCTCCAGGAACATAACAGCTAAAGTCATTCTCTACAAGATGAGACCGTTCAGCCATTTAGTACAGAGAACTTTGTGCCTGAGAGATTTTTTTCGTTCTAGCTTATTTTCCTCACCCTCTTGCAGGAGAAGGGAGAGCTAAGGATCAATGCTTATTTTGACTTGGTATCACTTGTTGACCCAAGGGACAGGGGGAGAAGAGCGCGTCTGAGGCACCCATGAGAGCTTCAGCATGAGGACCTTTGAGTTTTGGCCTCTTGGGGCAGAGGTTTCCCTGCCACTTGGGAATGCGGACCTGGAGATAGGCATGACCAGTGTAGAGAGACGCACGCGGGAAAGGCGTGAATACGGGTAGGAGCGCGAGTTGGTGGAGAGTAGAGGAAGAAAACTTGCGCTGAGGTGGAGCCTGGTACGTGAGGATGGTGGAAGAGGAGCGAGCCTGGACGGAGCGCCCCAGCAACAGCCCGGGTTTTAGCGGCTGTGGAATTTGAGGAAGGACACTGACCTTTCTAACCACAGATTTTCTTACACCAAGATTCACTGCCACTCGGACCTCACCAGTCGGCCACTGCCCTACACTTGCCTCAGGGAGTGCAGCTTCTTTACCTCACTGGCCTCCTAGTTGTTACAATGAGAATAGTAAGGCTGTGTATAACACCTAGGAATAACAGCAGGAAATCACGAACGGAAAGCAGCACAGTTTGTTTAGGAAAAGTTTTACGTGACTGGCTTCATTGCTTCTCGCATCACCTGGTCTTTTGGGGTCGTTCATAGATTCATTTCTTCCTCCCTCCCACTCTTCTTCCTTCTTTTCTCCTTTGGTGTTGGGGATTGAACCTGGGGCCTTGGCACTGGGCTACATCCCTGGCCCTTTTTATTTTTTATTTTGAGACAGGGTCTTGCTGAGTTGCCCAGGCTGGGCTCAGATTTGAGGTTTCAGACCAGTCAAAATAAAAACTTCTGGGAAATACAAGAATTCTGTGGAAGTATGTACTCACAGTTCTCCTTTATGTAGGGTGAATGACATTAATGAAATTTTTAAAAATGTGGGCAATATGAAGTAAAGTTCCTTGTATTGAGTTTAACCTACTTTGCAATTACATTTATATACAAAACTTATGTACAAAGGTTAATATGGTGGTAAAAATATACATGATATCTTTTCTGCAAAGGCTGAAACAAAAGTGCTGAAAATGATTGCCGCGCAGGTTTAGAGTTGAAGGTTGTACCAGAAATGAGTCCACAGACAGGAGGAGGGAAGTGGAGTCATCGAACGGAGGCAGACGCTGACGATTTTCCCTCAGAAGGGAAAAGTACTTAGAAATACTGTTGTATAGGGTTTTAAAATTTTTATTCATAAGCTGGTATTACCAACTGTATCCTATTTCTGGATATTTACTAGGTAAGAAGTAAAAATTGCTTAACCTGTGAGACCCTGAAAGCTTTCCTGCACTCTCGTAGTAATAAGCACCCCAGCCCCAAGCGCTTCATTTCTGATGCCTTTCTCCAGTCAGAGGGACAGAGGGGCTGTGGAGAAAGGACTGGTGAGCCTGGATAAAGCATTTTATGTCGCTGTAAATTAAGGAAGTACTCAAAAAGCAGATCAGGCTTGGGGATGTAACTCAGTGGGCGAGAGCTCGCCTAGCATGCATGAGCCCAGGGCTTGAGCCACAGCACTGCAAAAGAAAAACAAAACAGAGAGGGGACCAAACCAAACCAAGCTGCAAACCACATAGAGAAGGGTTTCTCTTGGGGACACAGGAGGCAAATGAGAGTTCCCAATAACCAAAAAACGTTGAAAACCAAAATAAAAGTATATCAAATTATGAGCTAAAATGTGTATTCCTGAGTCCATAATGATATAAATCAAGCATCTGATAATTTTTTTTCTTTTTTGCATGAAACAGTTTTTTTTCCCCTAGGGATTGAACAAAGCGTGTGGGATGAGAGGTACCGTTTGAGCCCCATTTGCAAGATACAGTCTACTGTTTTACTCCTGAGCACCTAGAATAGCGGCTGGGCTCACAGAGCTCTGCGAATCCCGATGGGTGAATGAGCACAGAGAGAGTTGGTTACGCGTGCAGCGTGCAGGGGAGCCAGCTAGGCAGCTGCTGCGGTGTTCTGAGCCCGGCCTGCAGAAAGCGGGAAAGGAAAGGAAACTAAGGAGATAGAAATTGCATATGGCCATTTAAATGTGGAAGAAAGGAAGATGGGAGAAGGAAAGGGAGAAATCTAGACTCAGTCAAAAAGTTGAGGACTCCCTGTCGGTCACATATACCCAGTATGTGCCAGATAACACTGAGTGCTAGCAGAGGTATCACAAATACGAGTCCTTTCTTGATAGGATTTTTCAGTATTAAATTAACGTATTTTCAGGCTCAAAAAAATAGAAATACTGAGATAGCCTCATGAGTTGCGGCGCTGTTTCAGAGGAACAGCTTTGAGGGAAAAGAGGGACTCTGTTCTGGAATTGTTGAAACTGAGGCTTTTGGTACTGAAATGGCCAAATGGAGGGGCCTAGAAGACTTAGGACTTGAACTCACAGCTAGAGACCATCTCAAGGGTTTTCTTTTGTTTCTTTTTGTTTTTCTGGTGAAAGAAGGAAGGCTGACTTTGTTTTCCCCATATAGAAAAGAATTATTTTGTTCCCCTTGCCCCATTTCATTTTTCCTGGTTTTATGTTCAGTTTAATAACTTCAGAAAATGGTTAGAATGGCTTTTTCCCTCTACCAAAGGTGACTTGACTTTTTTTCTTTCTTGACAGTAGCTTTGGGAATCCCTCTCTTGTGGAACTGGGTAGGTCTTACATGGGTCACTTCGACCTCTTGTGCATGTATGAAAGGTGTGATTTCACAGGTCTGTGCAGTTCCTCAGTGCCATTTAAACCTGGATCTTCAGGTAACCCTGAGCATATTAAGGGAGGGCCTTGAGGGCCTTTGGATAAAAGGACGCACTGGTGCAGAGAAACTCAGAGGCCACTTTTGCTCAAAACTCACATCGACTGGGTCATCCTAGCTACCAACAACTTGGTAATTAGTGGGATAATAATGCTTAAGTTTGATTCTTAACACAAAGGCTCTCTCAGTAAATCTTATTACTAACATTTTTTGCCCCATTTTCTAACATTAGAATAATTTAACAGACCATGAAGCAGGATGTAACATTATTTTACATTAGTGAACAAATGTACCTGTACTTCCTTCCCCACCTTGTTATTTATATCTTTGCTTTAGAGAACTTTTGTTAATTTCTCACATGGTGGTTTTTTTCCCAAAGATAGTAACGTGTGTGTGTGTGTGTGTGTGTGTTGATTCAATTCAGGGCCTTGTGCATACTAGGCAAGTGCTCTGCCACTGAGCTATGTCCCAACCTAAAAGTAGTATTCTTGTGTGAGTTGGTATCTGTATATAAGTTAACCTGAGTTACTTACGTTTTTTGACTCCTTATAAAATTTTGGGAGGAGAGGCCGTATTGGCAGCAAAAAGTAGTAGATGGAAATGGAGGGAAAGATCTATCTCAGCTCTGAAAACATGACTGCTGTGAGTTATGCAGCACGAAAGTTTCATTTTGAATCATCTTAAAAATGTTGGGCCGGTGAGATAGCTCAGCGGCATAAGCGCCTGCCTGGCAAGCGCGAGGTCCTGAGTTCGACTGCCGGAACCCACATACGAAAAAAGGGCCAGTGATATCGCTCAGTGGCACGGGCGTCTGCTGGCACACGAGGTCCTGAGGTCGACCCCCGGTACCCCCCCCACACACAAAAAAAAATGTTCCTTGTCACTATAAATATTTTAATGGCAAATGACTTTGTTTTGTTCCTGGAGGCTAAGGATTGCTCTCTTGGTGTCTCCTTAGAGAATACATTGTTAGTAAGTGGGGAAGATCTGTCCTATATTATGTAATAAAATACAAAAGAATGCTAATATTGCTATGGTTTCCCAGAAATACATTGGCTAATGATTCTCATAGCAAGTAGCCATCTAATAATAATTGTATTATTAAAGTAATAAAATCATCTATATTTTATAGATGCGGAAACCTTGGCTCAAAGAAATTGTGATTTGCCATAGGCTATGAGATTAGCATATTCATTCAGAACTAGAACGTTGCTTTCTTGGCTATAGTTATTTGAAAATCATTTTCATATTCTTTTTTTTTTTTTTTTTTTTTTTTTTTTTTTGGTACCGGGAATTGAACTCAGGACCTCGTGCTTGCCAGGAAGGCGCTGTGCCGCTGAGCTATCTCCCTGGCCCCTGAAAGTTACTCTTTCAAATCAGTTACAACTTCAGTGACTTTATTATATTTTTTTTTATTGGTACATGTTTTTGATACATAAGAGTCACAATAATCTTGGAGAATTAGTACATATACAGATTGCACCTTAATCATTTTTGCTTCCTCTCCCCTTAGATGTTAATTCTTTCTTTTTTTCTATTCATTCATTCATTCATTCATTCGTTCATTTTTGGTACTGGGGATTGAACCCAGGGCCTTCACACTGAGCTACATCCCTGTCCCTTTTTTATTTTTTATTTTGAGATGAGGTCTTGCTAAGTTCCCTGGGCTGGGCTTGAACTTGGGATCCTCCTGCTCAGCCTCCCAGAGTGCTGGGATTACAGGCAGGCACCAACATGCCTAGCTTCAGTGAGTTTTTAAAGTTTTTTTTCTTGTTTCATATTTTCAGTATAAAAAGAATACTATGCTAAAACCAGGATTAGGAGTGAAAACTTTCTTTATTCCTTTCTATTAGAGAACGCTAGATCCCGGATTCATTGCTGAGGTTTTTACAGGTAAATATGGTATGGTGTTCTATGCTTAGAGGTAGGCTGCTCAGTGCCTGGTATTGCTGCTGTGTAATAAAGAATCTGTCTGCTCTTTGATCTAGGTTCTGGCACTGAATTCCTAAAACCCATGGATCTCCCTGAGTGATAGGAAGGTTCTGCTAATAAGATGACTAATGGTGGGTCCTTTGGTAACTTCAGGATCAGAGCTTCAGGGTGGGAGCTGCCCCAAGGACCTAATGTGAGTAGATGTAGGGCCTTGAATCAACCTGGCTCCTGGGATATGGAGGAGATTGGAAATTGAGTTCAGTCATGCAGCCGGTGATTTAGTCAACTGTGCCTATGTGATGCAGGCCCAGTAAAAACTCTGGACACTGAAGCTTAATGGTGCTTCCTGGTAGGTTGATACATAGGGGTCTGTGTGTGTGTGTGTGTGTGTGTGTGTGTGTGTGTGTGTAGATGGTATGCCTCAATTTTGAAGGGAAAAGATATGGTGCAACCCCTGCTTTCCCACCAAGGCCTCACCCTGTGTTGTGTGTCTCTTCATTTGGTCCTTAGGATTTGTATCCTCTGTAATAAAATTGTCGTCAGCAGAATGCCACTTTTCTGTGCATTCTGTGAATTGTCTGGTGAATGATCAAACCTGGAGGGCTTATGAGAACGTCCTGTTTATAGCCAGCCTGTTAGAAGTGCAGATAGCGTGGGCACCCCTGAGTGTGGTGGGGTCTGGAGTGCAGTCTTACTGGAGAGCACCCTCTTACACTTGTGGAATCTGCACGAACTCTGGCTAGTGAGAGAATTGAACTGTAGGCACCCAGTTGGGGTTGAAGCAGAATGCTGTAACTGTGTGAATAAATTCAGTAATTGGCCTGTATTTAGTGTAAAGCTAAATATGTTATCGCTGTTTAATGTTGATGTGATGAAAAGGAAAGATACTGTGGATCTCTTAATTTGGAACTTACTGGGTTGATACTAATGTATTCTTGATAAAATCTTAATTAAAATAAACTTTGAAGATGCTGGCTTTCTTGTCAGTGTTCCTCAGTAGGGTCAGTGGATTTGCAGAGCTCCATCTAGGTTCTTTTGCTTGATTCCCTTAATGCTGAGCATCCCTGACATGCACAGACCCTGACGTGGAGGTTGTGGGTTTAGAAAGGCTACCAGTTCATTGTGGGTTAGACACCTGGTCTTAGCTTAGTAGTGGGTGTGTGGCGTCTATGAAAGATAAAAAGCAGGCAAATTCTGTTCCATATTTGACGAACCGTATTCACTATGTATTGTATTTGAACATAGTAACACGGGAGGTGGAGAATCACCAAGGAATAGATGGCACAAAATGTAGCCAGGGATTGGTATTACACGCTGAAGGGATTGGTGTTACACGCTGAAGGTCAGACCAAATAAAAACTCAGGCTAATACAGGAATGCATAACTAGCCAACTGCTGTAACAACCCCAGACTCTCACTGTCTTGAGACAATGAAAGTTTATTTCTCCCTCACATTTAGTTTAATGTGGGAGAAGGGTACCAGGGCTGTAGAGTGTTCGGTGACCTGACTTTCTTCCATTTTGAGGCCTCATTTGCACTTGTGTTTAGCTGATGGGAGCCAGAGGAAAGATAGATTGTACCCTACACCTGGGTGTAACACAGTCACGCATCTCATTGTAAAGAATAGTTACTTGCTTCCAACCCCGGAAGCAAGGGTGTGGGAAGGAGAGAACCCGGATGTTGGTGAGGAAACTTAGATGCGCTGTATGTGGGAACTGGAAGGTATTTGTGATGAATCATTCTTTGTTCCTTCAGTTCAGAAGTCCTATAGGCAACTTTCTGAGCACTTTGTTTTAGTTGCTGTTTCTGTAGGTTTCTCTAGAGCTTTTCAGAATACAGAATCCTCAGTGTCTGTAGGTAGATGGTACCCCAAAATAGCTTAGCCTTTGTTTTATTGTCCTGAGGTTATTCAAACTGTAGAGGGGAAAGTTTCCTGACCATTAGTACTACCACTACTTGAGTATTTTATTACTGTTATTATTATCATTATCATTATTTGGGGCTTTTTTGAGACAGGGTTTCGCTGTGTAGTTCAGGCTAGACTTGAACTCACTGTGTAGCCCAGGCTGGCCTTGAACTCCCAGTGATCCTCCTGCCTCAGCCTCCTGAGTGTTGAAATTACAGGCATGCGCCACCATGCCTGGCTTTTGACTTTTTAAAGGAAGGACTCCAGCATCTCTTTAGGGATATCTGGTAGCTGTGGACATCTGGGTAGCCCATAAAAGACTCCAGGAGTTTTAACTACCACTCTTCACAGCTGCTGAGTTACAGAGCTCTAATATAAGTTTATTGCTAGCCCGTGTGCCTGGAGTAGTAAACTTTCCTCCAAGAGTTGACACTTCATAGTTAAGAGTGCTTAGCAAGGTAGTTTATTAATTGGGGCCATAGTAAAGAATACATTTTAGCTTATATTTGTGTAGAGTGACTTACAAAAGGTAAATTACTTAAAAGATTTGATATAATATATCCCTGTGTCTTTACCTTAAATATTGGAATATAAATTTGGGGATCTTGCTGTGTCATCTAGGGTGACCCTGACTCCTGGGTTCGAGTGATCCTCTTACCTCAGGTTCCCAAGTAGCTGGAACTACAAGTATGCTACCACACCGGATTTTGGAATATAATTTTAAAATACACCTGGTTTTGAGCCGGATGTGGTGGCACATGCCTGGAACCCCAGCACTTGGGAGGCTGAAGCAGAAGGATCGCCACAAGTTTGAGGCCAGCCTGGGCTACATAGTGAGTTCAAGGCCAGTCTGGACTCCATAGTGAGATGCTGTCTCAAAAAAACCAAAAATAAATAAATAAATACTTGGTTTCTAGAGTAATTTTAGATTTACAGAAAAATTGAGATGATCGTATGGAATTACCAAATACCGCCCCCCATACAGTTTCTCCTATTGTTAACATCTTGTAGTAGCCTGGTACATTTGTTCAAGTTAATGAATCAGCATTGATACGTTACTGCTAACTAAAGTCTGCACCCTACTCATTGTTCCTTAGTTTTTACCTAACGCCTTTTTTCTCTTAGAATATATTCCAGAATATTCCATCTCATTCAGTTGTCATGTTTCCCTAGGCTCTGCTTGCCTCTGACAGTTTCTCAGACTTCTGTTGTCCTTGCTAATTTTCTTTTTTTTTTTTTTTTTGTGGGTACCGGGGGTTGACCTCAGGACCTCGCCCGCCAGCAGGCGCCCGTGCCGCTGAGCGATATCACGGGCCCTTTTTTCATATGTGGGTTCCGGGAGTCGAACTCGGGTCCTCGCGCTTGCCAGGCAGGCGCTTACACCGCTGAGCCATCTCACCGGCCCTGCTTGCTAATTTTCATGAGTCCTGTTGGGTACATTACTGGTACCTCCTCTTGGAATTTGATCTTTTACTTATTATACTAGATTTTGGGGTTTATATGTTAAGACTGTGTTTAACCTTACAAGAAATTGCCGGACTGTCTTCCAGGGTGGCTGTGCCATTTTGCATTCCCACCGTCAAGGAAGGAGAGTTCCTGTCATTTCACACCCTTACTAGCATTTGATAGAGTTGGTCTTTTGGTATAGTGGGTGAGGTACAATGTCTAAAGTTGGTCGTTTAGTCCTTTTTTTTTTTTTTTGTGGGTACCAGGGTTCGACCTCAGGACCTCGCACGCCAGCAGCCACCCATGCCGCTGAGCGATGTCACCGGCCCTTTTTTTGTATGTGGGTTCCAGGAGTCGAACTCGGGTCCTCGCGCTTGCCAGGCAGGCGCTTACGCCGCTGAGCCGTCTCACCGGCTCTGGTCATTTAGTCTTACTATCATACTTTATTAAATATTACTACAGAAACACTAGCTTTCGCTTGCTGTTTCTCTCGAAATTAGCCTTAAGTAGAGGGTGTGTGTGCTTTTCCCCAGACAAATAACTGTAACACATGTTTAAATGGCATTTCATTTATTACATTTAAATTACCTGCTCTCTTTGCTTCCTTGTTACTAATAGCGCAGAAGCTGCATTCCACTGGTGTGAAGCTGTAGTCTTGGTGTTAATGACCCATGTTTAATTGCTTTTGTTAATTTTTTGTTTTCATTTTCCATTCTTCAAAGTCACTTTTGCCTTTTTGTTTGTTTGTTCTTTGTTCATCAAGCTTTTTGTTTCTGTTACATTATGTAGTTTTGTACCAATGGCTAGAAGCAGATCGTCATGGCAAGAGCCAAGATGCTGCCAATTCGACTTCAGGTAAAAATAAGCTAAAAACAAAAGACGGGGTGTTGGAAATTATTATTTTAATTCACTCCAAGCCCGTTGTAAATACTTTCTTATTCGATTTTGCTTGGCCAAACATAGATACCAGTTTGTATTCTGTTCTCTCATCTGTATTTTAATTTTCATAAAGACCTCATTTGCTTCAGGCCTTGAAAAGAATGTACTCGCTAGCCTTTAAGCTCTCTTGGCATATATTTCCTGCTTTGTTAGGAGAAAGGCTTAATTGCAGCTTAAATTTAGTAATTAACTTGGGAATATTATTTGGAATTAACTTTGTATGTAATTATGGCAAGGACATTAATAATTGAGTTTTGGGAGTTTTTGGTGGGGGAGTGCTGAAAATTGAACCCACAGCCTCAGAAGGATATTTGTACCAATTTATAATTTTTTAGGATAATATTTAAAAGGTAAATTTTAACTTAAGGATGGGTGTGTACAATTTCTGTTTCCTGGGAGTCTAAATTCTCAAACTTAGCCATGTTTCCTGTTTAGACCAAGCAGTAAATTCTAAGAGATTTTTAAAACACGCATTCAAAATTCAAAGTGTAGGTTATTCTCCCAGCTCCAATGCCCAAAAGGCATCTCCAAGATTCTCTTCTTTGGCTGATCATAGTAGAAAAGCTGCATCCACCCATTTTAAACCCTTGACAGTGACGTCAGAACTTCTGCATAGTTGATTCTTTCTCTTATTTCCTCCAAAATATTTGCCAAGACAGCTGTCTATATAAAAACCAACTTTCCTGTTGCTCCCTTTTTTAACAATGTAAGAGGAGGTGGTGGTGGTGATTTTATTTTTCTTTTGTTAGATTTTGTGTTAGTATCCTGTGGGTTTTATGTCTTGGTGAAATTCTCTCTCTGGAGGTGATTTCCTTCTCTCTTTCTTTGATTCATTACGCCTGAAGAAGGTATAACGTTCCTTAGGCAACAGAACAATCGTACTGAGAATGGCCCTCTCCTGGCCTCTTTGATTTATCACCTGCCCCATTAGTAACTGGTATGTAAGTGCAGATAATGTCACTATTTTAACCAGCCACAGGCAGGAATTCATGAACAGGTAAGTGGTGCAGGGAGTCCTATCCTGGGTTCTGTGCTGTTTCTTCTGCTCCTGCAGTTTTTCCTGCTTTACTTCCAGTAGTAGATGTAAAAGCAAGCACTTGGTCTTCGATGGAGGGCAGAGAAGAGGGAGTCGTTACACGTCTCCGTTCTCAAGATACGCTTGTTGCCGGATCGTCATAGTCAGCAGCATTCACTTTTAGGACCAAGAGAGAAATTTTCTTTTTTCTTCAACTTAAAGTGAAATGAAATGTAACTTTCTTTTTACTAAGAAGCAAATAACTTAAAAATTCTTAGTGTCCACATGAAAATCTAGTAAAAGCTTAAGGATATCATTTACCCAAAATAACAGTTTTAAACCCTGACTGTTCTTCAGCCACATTGACTCATAGACAATTTCACTTTTTTCCATTGACCTTCCTCACACCCCTCCCCAGCACTGGGGATTGAACCCAGAGCCTTTAAACTGAGCTACCTTTTCAACCCTTTTTTGTTTTTTATTTTTAGACAGTGTCTCTCACTGAGTTGCTCAGTCTGGGCTCATACTTTGGATCCCCCTGCCTCAGCCTCCTGGAGTGCTGAGGTTATAGACACGCAGCACCATGTCCAGCCTCTCCATTGACTTTCTAATGTTACGTCACTTAGGAGTATGGTGCACAAGCTGATTAAACTCTTCTTAAGGATGCTTTTAATAGTTTCTCTTCTGGAAACGAAAGCTTTCCACTCTTAGAAGAGGGAAGTCTGAGTAGAAAGAGAAAGAGAAGTGGTGTTTGCCTAAACAAGTCAGTGGCATCCCAGGGAAAATGATCTTAGTCCAGGACTTCAGTTACAAACATTTTAGTTGCCTCAGCAAATACACATACATATTTTTTTGAAGATAATAATTTCACATTTATGATCTTAACCACTGCATCTTTTTTTTTTTTTTTTTTTGTGGGTACCGGGGGGTCGACCTCAGGACCTCGCGCGCCAGCAGGCGCCCGTGCCACTGAGCGATATCACCGGCCCCTTTTTTGTATGTGGGTTCCGGGAGTCGAACTCGGGCCCTCGCGCTTGCAAGGCAGGCGCTTAAACCGCTGAGCCATCTCACCGGCCCCAACCACTGCATCTTTAGAGGAACTTCATTTAACATGGTTTTTCAGCAATTCCCACAATGTACTTAAAGCGTATATAATACATACATGTTAAAATACTGTAGGGCCAGTGAGATGGCTCAGCGGCGTAAGCGCCTGCCTGGCAAGTGCGAGGGCCGAGTTCGACTCCCGGATCCCACATACGAAAAAAGGGCCGGTGATGTCGCTCAGTGGCACGGGCGCCTGCTGGCATGTGAGGTCCTGAGGTCAACCCCTGGTACCCACAAAAAAATAAATAAATAAATAAAATACTGTAAAATATGGCATTCTTCTGGAGCCTACACATGGCAATTTATTTTACTAATCATTTTACATAGTATCCATTCGCCTATAGCACTGGAGCAGACACCTAATTCACTAGCATCTGAATTATGGTAATGAAGGTTTAAAGATCAAATGAGATGGCAGCTAGAGATATTGTACTGTTGGCAGTATAAATGTGCAAATTTACACACACATGAAATATATGCCCCAGGAAAATATATATAAATTATGTGCTCTTATTCAGAAAAGCTACCGTGTGTTTCATATTGTGGTCTCCAGAAAGATTTTAGTGTGGCTTTTCCCTCCTTCTGTGATCCATTAAGTTTTTTTTGT
Source organism: Erethizon dorsatum (assembly GCA_028451465.1). Lineage (NCBI taxonomy): Eukaryota > Metazoa > Chordata > Mammalia > Rodentia > Erethizontidae > Erethizon > Erethizon dorsatum. Next base: position 65,878,744 of record CM051834.1, read on the forward strand.
TTTTTGTGGGTACCGGGGGTCGACCTCAGGACCTTGTGCGCCAGCAGGCACCCATGCCGCTGAGCGATATCACCCGCCCTTTTTTGGTATGTGGGTTCTAGGAGTTGAACTCAGGCCCTTGCGCTTGCCAGGCAGGCACTTACGCCGCTGAGCCATCTCACCGGCCCCCGGATCTGTTAAGTTTTGCACTGAAAGGTATTTTAGTATGTCTTTTTGTATTTTTACCCAAAGTGGAAACTGAATCTAACACGATATCAAAAAAATGACTCATAAATCAGGTTGCTTTATAATATTTTTGGTTGTACAGATATTGGTAAATGACATTTATATTTTGCTACCATAACTAGTGTTTTGTACTTAATTAGAATTTAGAAAGTAGAAAACACAGTTGGCAGAATGAAATTACTCCAAGGTGTTCTTATTCCTTGATCCAAACTTTTTTTTTTTTTTTTGTGGGTACCGGGGGTCGACCTCAGGACCTCACGTGCCAGCAGGCGCCTGTGCCGCTGAGCGATATCACCGGCCCTTTTTTCGTATGTGGGTACCGGGAGTCAAACTTGGTCCCTCATGCTTGCCAGGCAGGTGCTTACACTGCTGAGCCATCTCAACGGCCCCAGATCCAAACTTTTTGACATTGGGAATTTAAGATCTATCTATATTAAAATATTTTATGAATTAAGATGTGGGAATAACAGGTATTATGGGAATTGATTTGGTCAAAGAGATAAAAGAACTGATTTGACAGCTGTTCTTAAATTTTCTCATATGAAAGAGTTTACTTTTTTATCTTACCAGAATTTTGACAGAGGAAGTTGCCTTAGACTAGGTCGTTTTTAAAAAATGGTTAATGTGCTTAGTCTGTCCACTATACTAGACAACTCAGTAATGATGTTTCTAGTTTTGTAATTTGGTTCCTAAAGAACCTGGATATAAAAATCACAATTATCAGAGAATTTTGTGAAAAATCAAAATTGCTTCCTCTGTGCCCTGCAGCATTGAGTCTGTATATAAAACTTTAGAACAGTAAAAAGTAGATTAGCTTACATCTAGAAGTTTTAGTGAGTTAACTGTTTACATATAAAAGTATCACCCTGTATTGAAATGAATACAATAATTATGTTATAGCAATAATTATATTAGTGTGTCTTGATTTGTTTTAGTGTCAGTAATATAGCTAGTGTTTTAAAATTCAGATTCTGAAGTTTTAGTGCCAGTCTCTTACTCAGAGTTTTTCAGTTGTCCATTGGGGATTTTACAACTCATAGTATTAGAAGTAGAACTTGAGTCAGACTTCAACATTATCTGTAAATATATATACAAAAGAAAATAGAAAACAGTGACACACTTTTGAAAAAGTTGTCAATACTAATTATTAATTTTTTGTTGTAGGTGAAAATTTTGACCAGAGCCCTTTGAGAAGAACATTCCGATCCAAAGTTCTGGCCCACTACCCTCAGAACATAGAGTGGAACCCTTTCGATCAAGATGCAGTGAACATGGTTTGTATTTTCTTTTCCTCTACAGTCTGCCTTTAGCTTTCCTTTTATTTTGTAAAGATGACAACAGTGGCTATATTTTGAATGTCCATATTATTTAATTTAATTTAATCTTTTGGATAATTATGTAAGAAACATAATATTGCCCACATTTTGCAGATACGTAAACTGAAGCTCAAAGTCACTTCCAAGGTTCCCACAGCCAATAAATGTTTACAAGAGACCCTCAAAACTCATTTCATTTCCTACTACTAAGCTATGTCGTGGGTTTGTATTAACTGATACATAGATGCTTTGATAAGCAGTGATACTTGTTCATGTGATGGGAGAAGCTTGGTTAGTTTTCGTATTTTAAAAAATGTTGTATGATGGTCCTGTAATTCATCGTTTTCACAGACAGTATGAGGTTCGAAGGGAGCGTAAGTGTATTGTTGAGACATTAGTAGGTGTTTGTAAGGAATCGGAACCAATGTAATGAGTTACTTGCAGTGATTAAAAATCTCCCTTAAGAGATTCTTAGAAATAAAATCGGACTTAGTTTTCCTCTCACTTCAGGAAGAGTCCTGCCTAGAACTTAGATGATACTTTGAATCGCCATCAGCTCTGTGATTACGTAGTTCAGGAGGCTCCAGAGTGACCAAACCAGATACCAGGCTTCGTGCACATAGAAATGACTAGCAGTGGGCTGAGGCCCTGTGATACAGTTCTTTTTGAGAATTATAAAGGTAGAGCCAAAGAATACGAAAGACCCTATTATGACCTGATACTCTAAGGAAAGGAAATTAATATTTAGTAAATCTGCTAGGGACTTCAGGTATGTTATTTTCATATACATGTTTACATGTCCTGGTGTGAATTCTTGTTCATATTTTACAGATTTCAGTAATTTATGCAGCTGGGCGTGATGGCACCTGCCTGTAATTCCAGCACTTTGAGAGACTGAAGCAAGAGTATTGGCTAATTCAACTCAGCAACTTAGGGAACCCTGTCTCTAAAGGGGAGGGGGGCACGCCTGGAGATCTAGCTCCCTGAAGGCCCTGGGCCCAGCCCTCAGGACTGCAAAACAAAGCAAAATGAAACACCCACAATAGTAGTGATAATACTAATTTATCCAAAGTCACACAGGGAGAATCTGAGGCTAAATCCAGATCATTTTTTACCCTCTAGCTCACGTTTTTCCCCACTTGCCGTACTGCACCCTGTATTTTAGTTGAGAAATGATGTGGGTTGTACTGGACCCTTATTGGTATTTCTGCGTCGTTGGAAAGCCTTTGCACCCTGAGCCTGCACAGGGAGGAGAGAGATAGCATGTTTCTTTTTGTAAGGTCGAATGCCTGAAGCACTTGGCACTTTGACTTGGATTCTTTCAGAGCACAGTGTCGTTATTTTCCCAGGCCATTACTCAGTGCCAGGATAACCAGAGGTGCTTTTTTGTTGGACGTTAATGCTGTGGATGCCTGGTTTCGTCTTCAGTGGAGATAGTGCTGTTGTGATTCTGGGTAGAACACTACTGGTGGTTATCTTTATGCAACTTAGAGGAGCCTAAACAAGCTTCTGACTCATGTAGTCAACAGACAGCAATGACAAAAAAATAATTCATCAGCTGCTATGTCAGCTAATTAATAGAAAGGTATTAAGGGAAAGAGTGTCTAACTGAAGCAATGGAAAAATTGGTAAGAATGTGAATAGATAATAATACTCTCCTTAAATTAGTAAAATATTTCGAAGTATAAATAGTTCTGTGAGGAAGTCAAAGTGATGTCCAAAACCAGGTTCCTAGAATATGAGCCTCGTCACTCGGAACAAAATGCCGCCCTTGCTGTGCACTCTTTCCTTTGATCATTTGAATGAATTAATAGTGAGATACCCATGGTAGCTTTCACCTCTGTCTGCAAAACATTCATTGTTGAAGCAATTTTCAGCTTCCTTGATCTGTCCGTGATATTTTCTTTAATGTTTGCTTCTGAGGTTATTTTGTGTAAGCCACAAAAATTTCCCTCTGAAGAATAAATGCAAAGGCTGTGATTTGATGGTTAAGCACCACACAGCAAATTGGTTTCTGCTGCAAATTTAAAAGGATTTGCTGGCAGTACTTGAAAATCTCTGAAAAGCATTCCTTTAAACCAGTTTGCTTTTGGTCCATAGATTTACTGCCCTTAATTTCCTCTTTGATTTATTAGTAAGTGCATTTGTATGAAGCTGTAATTTTTTCTTGCCTAAAGGTATAAAGCTTTGTCTTGCCTTTAGCAAAATCCCACTCCGAGTTGTTGCCTTCTGTAGTGTTAGTCGTTTTGCTACAAAGCCACAGTGGTGCTTTGAATAAAGGCCGTTAGTTTCACACATAAATTAAGTATCAGGAGCAATGAACTTAGTTAAATTTTTTAAAAATCCCACATGTACGAGTGTGGTGCAAATACAGAAAATAAATATGTGACAGGTAAAAATATTTTTGTATTATTTTTGTGTTGTTGCTGACTCTGACTTTATGAAAAAAATAAATTGAAGTATCATAAAACAGAACAATACAACAAACAATCACATAACACCCAGAACTAACATACATGAACACAGACATGTACCTTTTGTCTTAGCGGTGTTTGTTTGTTTGTTTGTTTTTTGGTTTTTTGAGACAGGGTCTCACTATGTAGTTCAGGCTAGTCTTGAACTCACTATGTAGCCCAGGCTGGCCTCAAACTTGTGATGATCCTCCTGCCTCAGCCTTCCGAGTGCTGGGATTATAGGTATGTGTCACTGTACCTGGCTTGTTTGTTTTATTTGCAGTACGTGAGTTGCTTTGGTTTTTTTTGTTTGTTTTTTTGGGGGGTTTTTTTGGTACCAGAGATGCTATGTCAGTCTGCCACTGAGCTACATCCCCATCCCTCTTTATTTTAAAAATAGTCTTATTAAATTACCCAGGCTGGCCTCAAACTTTGAATCCTCCTGCCTCAGCCTTGTGAGTAGCTGGGATTACAGGCACGTGCCATCACACCTGGCATGTATCTTTCATACTAAATGAAGTAAAGCACTGCAAAACAGAGCTGAAGTTCTGCCACTCTTCCCCCTAACTCCACTTTCATGTCTCTTTGAGGTAACTGTATGTTGGCATCTGTGACTGTGTACAGTAATGTTCTACTAGGTCAGTCTTATCCTTAAGAGTGTGTGGCATCTAGGAATTCTCAGGAAGGAAGAAAACACTGTCAGTACTCTGCCTTCTTACTGTCTTAGTCCCTGAGATGCAATACGCACACCTGCAATTTAGAGGAGGAAAGCTTTGTTTTGGCTCTCATTTTTAGTTCCTAGGTGGCCAACTCCAAGGCAGGAAGGCACATAGTGGATGTGTCTGGCGGAGGAAAGCTGCTTACAGCATGGCAGCCAGGAAGCAGAGAGTGAGGGAAGGAGCCAGGAAGGTGGGAAACCCTGTCAGGTCACACCCCCAATGACCCCAGTCCTAACAAGACAGCTGTGAGCTCCCATGATCCATCACCTCATCCCTCTCATAAGAGGTGTGAGGCTCCTGGGAGACATCTGGATATAAACCATAACAATACCTTTTTAAACAAGTTAGATGAAATGTGAGCACTCTACCTTATATGTTTGTCCAAAATTAAAAGTGATAAATGATATTTCTGGAAATTAAAGGTTTAACTATTATAAAGCTCTTTGTAATCTGTGAAGCTATAAGTTTACTGTTTACTTTGATAACAGAGAAAGGTGGAATGAAGTGGTGGGCAAAGAGTAAAGGGTGAAAGGTAGGCAGAAGAAGCCTAGCCAGATGACTGTTTGGCGAGATTAAAAGGAAAAAGGGGGTGGTGCTGTAGTGCACACCTGTAATCCCGGCACTCAGTAGGCTAAGGCAGGACGTTCACTATGAGTTTGAGGCCAGGCTGGGCTACAGAGTGAGTTCAAGGCCAGCCTGAACAACATAGTGAGACCCTGTCTCAAAAAAAAAAGAGGGAGAGAGAAAAAGGGCATATGCTTTTTACATACTCAGCAAGTACTCGAATTTGAAGCTGTTAACTCAGCATTGCACTTGTAGGTCTGACTGTATAGTGAAAGGTCTCATTTAGACCCAGTTTAAGTTTATGTCTTAAAATAGCATTATAGGTGTGGGGTTTTCAGTCAGCCCTTGCTGGGGCAGGCCACCCATTTCCTTAACATTGCCCAGCACACTTCACTAGCATCTCAGACTCATCATGGTCCAAACTGAAATCATAGTCCTTCCTGTTAATCGTGGGCGGTGAATAGCACAACTGTCTGCCTGTTTACTTAAGCCAGAAATCTTGAGGTGATCCTTGGGAATTCTCACCCCTTCTGATAGGCAGTCAGCTATCTGTCTATTTCTCTTTCCATACACCCCCACGGCCCAGACCACCAAGGTCTCATACCTCCTCTCCCGAAGGGACTTGGTTGCTGAGAGGGTGGCACAAGGCAAAGGGTTCTTTTAGCATGTTGTACCTTTTTTAGAACCTATCCCCATTGCAATTAAATAATTATGTAACTAAGACATACCTTGTTAAGGCTTGTGTCTAGATGTCCCCCAAAGCCTCATGCAGTCACAGGTGGGGCTTGTCAGAGATGGCTGGATCTGGGGTGTGTGACACTGGAATTAAGAGTGTGTGATTACTAAATCAGTCCACTGATTGGTTTGGCACTGCCCTAAGCCTGGTAGCTTAGGTAGAATATGAAAGGGGCAGAAAGAAGCTGCTAAGGTCGTGTTTTGCTGCCTTCTGCCTGCCATGGACTGTTTCTTCTCTGTGATGCCCCTCTGCCAAGCCACCCTGTCTTGGAGCCAGCCCATTATGGACTGAAACCTCTACATATTGTGAGCTAAATAAACCTTTCCTCCTTTAACTTCAGCTGTCAGGTATTTTGTCTCAGCAATGAGGAAAGTACTGTAACTAAGACACACTTCTTTATCTCCTGCTGTGGTGTAGTCATCATGAGGACAGGAGCAGTTTCTCTTATTCCTTGCTAGGTCTCTAGCTTTGCACATTGTAGGTGCTCACACTACTGACTAAACAAAGAAATACTTATTTGCTTATAATAGTTTTCTTCCCTGTCCTTGTCTATTTGGGTACCATCTCCCCTGCAGAACTGTCTTTTAGGCAGAAGTGGTTAAATTCTCTCTATTCTTCCTGTAACATCTTGAGCACCCTCCATAGAAGCACTGTTCACATTATTTTGTAACTGTGTTGGTTTATATGTTGACGTCTGTCTTTCCTACTAGACTGTAAGCTTCCTGAAAGAAGGGATTATTTTCACATTTCTCTTCTGAATTGCACAATCTGATGTAATACATGGGATAAAATAAATGTTCGTTAAAGGGAGGAGCGGGAGGGAGAGAAGAGAAGGAAGGAAAGAAGGGAGGGTGGGTAACCTTACCAATTCTTTTGGGTTTTCTGAATAATTTTTCTTTTACTTGAATAATGAGGAGCTATGGAGTCCTAGAACTATAGAACATGTTCTAGTCCTAGTTCTAGAGTCCTAGTTCTATAGAACATGGTAAAAGGGGTTGCTAAAATTCTAGCCAAAAATAAAAGGGAAAAGAAAAGTAGAAATAAATTAATTAAATAAAAGTCTAGCCAAACTGCCTGAAAGTGTCCAGAGAGATAATAAAAGGTATTTATTCATTCAAACTAAGAAAGGTCCATGGACAGTCTTGTTAGCCTACTTTGGTGAAAGTAGTTTAGTTATAAGTGGCAATCTAGACACCCATGACAACTCTCAGTTTTAGTTGTTTTATTGTGGGAGGGTAAGATGGGGAGTATATTATTAGTAAATGGTATTGTGAAATAACAACAGACTATTTAAACTCCATGTTAAACAAAATCTTTGTGCCTTAGATTTTCAGAGAAATAAAATACCTCTTAGTTCTAAAAGTTTATGGTTTTTGTTTATTTGTTTTCTTCAGTACTGGGGTTTGAACCCAGAGCCTTTGCCCTGAGCTACACCCCCCCCCAGTCCTTTTACATTTGTTTTATTTTGAGACAGGGCCTCAGTGCGTTGCCCAGGCGGGGCTCAAATTTACGATCCTCCTGCCCCAGCCTCACATAGTGCTGGGATCCCAGGCATGTGCCCCATCCCCCAGCTCTGATTCTGTCTTTTAAAAATAAAAAAGCAATTCATGGTTTCCACACTTGAAACATAATTCTGACTTTCTGATTTGTAGGGAGAGCAATTAGGAAAGATTTTCCCATATGTCATCTGTAGCATAGAAAATCCCCTTCACTCTCAGCACAGATGTTGGCAAGTTCTTCCCATAAATGTTTGAACATGTGCTCAAGAAAGCTGCAAACCCGAAAGGGACGGTTTGGTTGCTGTTCAAAGAGGTGAGCCGTGATTTCTGTAGTTTAGGATGTCAGGAAAGCCTGTCAATAAACTCCAGCCTCTATGCTGACTTCGGAGGTCCCCGTGTTTCTCTGTTACTACTTGACGGAGACAGAACTTCAGGCAGGATCAAGAGGTGAACTAAATCAAGTCTTGTACCCAAAGCTGTTGTGTTTTTTGTTTTCTTTTCTTTCATTTATAAATTCAACAAATATTGATGTGCCATGCACCATGCTAAGGAGGTTTGAAATAACTGAGAGCAAAACTAATTCAAGTCATCCCTTCTAGTCTTTGTTGACTGTAGTAAATGTGTCATGGGTTTATTCTCACTGCCAAGAGGAGCTCGTTGGCTTTTTATTATGCTGAGAGCAAGCGTCCCTTTTTTTTTTTTTTTTTTTTTTAATGTAGGTACTGGGACTCAACCTCAGGACTTCACAGTTGCCAGCAAGCGCTTGTGCCGCTGAGCGATATCACCGGCCCCTTTTTTCCCTTATGTGGGTACTGGGAGTCGAACTCAGGACCTTGCACTTGCCAGGCAAGCGCTTATGCTGCTGAGCTACCTCACCAGCCCAAGCTTCCTTTGAAGGCGGAAAGAATCCTGCTTGCACTGCCTTCCCCTGTACAGTTATCCCCAATGCTAAGAATAGTGTTTCCCCTAGCAAACCCAAGTATTGGTGCATTTTATTTAAGTCTATAGCTTATGCTGTTTAAATATACATAGTAACTCAATTCTTCTCAAAATACATAAAGAAATTATGTAAATGTAACTCAGTTCTTTCAAAGTCTCATATTCCTGTATGAAGTACAAAGGCGTGCTCGTCCTTGTGTACTGGTGCTCAGCGTGTGAGTGCAAAGGTGTGCTCATCCTCATGTACTGGTGCTGAACGTGTGAGTACAAAGGCACACTCGTCCTCATGCACTGGTGCTCGGTGTGTGAGTGCAAAGGTGTGCTCGTCCTCATGTATCGGTGCTCAGTGTGTGAGTACAAAGGCGTGCTCATTCTTGTGTACCGGTGCCCAGTGTGCGAGTGCAGAGGCTCACTCGTCCTTGTGTACTGGAGCTCAGTGTGCGAGTACAAAGGCGCGCTCGTTCTTGTGTACCAGTGCTGAGTGTGTGAGTACAGAGGCATGCTCATCCGTGTACTGGTGCTGAGTGTGTGAGTACAAAGGTACGCTCATCCGTGTACTGGAGCTCAGTGTGCGAGTACAAAGGCACACTCATTCTTGTGTACCGGTGCCCAGTGTGCGATGCAGAGGCACACTCGTCCTCGTGTACGCTCAGTGTGCGAGTACAAAGATGCACACGTCCTCGTGTACTGGTGCCGAGTGTGTGAGTGCAGAGGTACGCGCGTCCTTGTGTACTGGAGCTCAATGTGAGTACAGAGGCGCGCTCGTCCTTGTGTACTGGTGCCGAGTGTGTGAGTGCAGAGGCGCGCACATCCTCGTGTACTGGAGCTCAGTGTGTGAGTACAGAGGCGCGCGCGTCCTCGTGTACTGGTGCTGAGTGAGTACAAAGGTGCTCTGGTCCATGTACTGGTGCTGAGTGTGTGAGTACAAAGGCGCGCTCGTCCGTGTATTGGTGCTGAGTGTGTGAGTACAAAGGCATGCACGTCCTCATGTACTGGTGCTGTTGCCAGCCGGAGTTGGCCTGCTGCCTGCTCAGAAGCCGATACTCAGGAGCCGACAGTTGTGGAAGAGAAGCCTGGTCTGTGCAGGCACAGGCCCTGACAAGAGGAAGGGGACGCTCAGGTGCGGGAGGACAGGGCCAGAGGGCTACGGGGGCTCCCTGCCGAGGGGGCTCTTCCTCACCCCGGCACATCTTTTTTTTTTTTTTTTGGTGGGTACCAGGGGTCGACCTCAGGACCTTGCGTGCCAGCAGGCGCCCGTGCCGCTGAGCGATATCACCGGCCCTTTTTTCGTATGTGGGTTCCGGGAGTCGAACTCGGGCCCTTGCACTTGCCAGGCAGGTGCTTATGCCGCTGAGCCATCTCACCAGCCCCCCGGCACATCTTGTGTGTGTGTTTTTCTCTCTTCTGGCCAGAACGTCACAACCAACCTCGAGCTCCCGGGGCTCGTTCACAGGGCGGGTATGCTGCTGCTCACGGCAGTGCCCTGCTTTGCCTTAGCTGACTCAAGACTAGGATGAAGAGGGCCAGCACACATTCTGATCTTATCTGAGGACTGTCCGATGTTTTGGTTCTGTAAATCTAAAGAAAGATGACTAGAAGTTAACTCTTAATTACTTAGGTGCAGCTTTTCTTTAGAATTTTGAGTGCTGGCCCAAGCATGGGAGGCAAAAGTAACTTGGTGGGGACAACTCCCCAGGGTGCAGATGTCACAGTTTTCTTCTTTCTGTCCTTATCAGTCACTTTTTATTTTGGCCCCAGATGATACCTTGTTTTGGTTTCTTTTGTTTTGTTTTGTGGTGCTGGGGAACAAATCCAGGGCCTTGTGCATGCAAGGCAAGAACTCCACCACTGAGCCACATCCCCAGCCCGATACATTGTTCAACGTGTGGTACTTACGAATATTTAAGGTTTTGAAATGAGCTATCAGCTCTTGGAACTTCATAATCTAGAGACCAAATAAAATTAGTGCTAATGCGTCCCTGTATAATGTACATAGTATAGAGAGAGACAAAGTTTTAAGTGCTTCTCTACATGGAAGAAGACTTTTTTTGAGAAGTGACATTTTAATAGCTTTTAAAGGACCAGAACACCACTTTTTATAGAAAAGTAGAAGGTCTCCCTAGAATTTATGTAGAGACTGAAAGGAGGTAAGGGATGTCTTGATTACCCGTGGCTGAATCACAAAGCTTCTCTGGTGTTTTTCCCACAGAGGTTCGAGGAGTAAGTGTTTGAGGTGTTCGAGGCGCTAGTGCTCAGCTCCTCTGTTAGCGCAGCAGCAGCCGCAGACCTAAGTGCATAAGAGGAACTGTGACTGTTCCAGAACCGGTGGCGCATTGCGTTTGGGCTAACGGCTACCCGCTTGCTAACTCTTGATTTAAAACAACAAGATATCTTCTGCACTTTGCTCACAGATGTGGGATTTGCTGAGTTGGCAGGGCAGCCCCTCTCTATTCAGTGTCAGAGTGCTCTGAAGGCTGGGGCTGAGCTCTGAGAGCCCCACTGCACGCCGGTCTCCTGGGCCAAGAGTACAGCATGGGCCTCTTGCCTCTACTCACTCTCCATCTGGTCCTGCCAGGATGGCTGCTTCAGGTTAGCCAGACTCCCAGCCTGAGTGACCAGCAAGACAGGTGGAAGCTGGATGCCTCCTGTGGCCTTTCCCCAGAGCCACACAGTGAAGTGGTCCCTGCTGTTTCATTTTACTCGAGTAGACCAAGGCTGCAAACATGGCTCCCTGTCCAGCTGTCTGCTTTTTACAGTACTGGGGATTGAAGCCAGGTTCTTCACACAGAGCTGCATTGTAAGCCTGCCCTTATTTTAAAACAAGGTGCTAAATTGCCCATGCTGGGCTCAAACTTGCCATCCTCCTGCCTTAGTCTCCCGGAGTCTAGACCCTCACACTCAGCTCCAACTAATTTTGTAAATAAGATTCTTTTAGAAAAGCCACACCTGTTCCTGTATGTGCTCTCAGTGGCTGCTTTTTTTATTAGTACATGTTTGCAGTACATAATGATTACATTCTTTGTGTGCATGTATGTAACACATCTTCATTCCTTCTTACATCCCCTTCTCCTCCCCACTCTCCCCCTCCCTCCTTCTCTTGGTCCCCTTCCCATTTAAGGAACATCTGTCTCCATAATTCCTGTTATCTAGTTTTTTATTTTGCTCTTTACTTATACTTGAGGTTTCTCATATAAGAGAAACCATGTGATATTTAAACTTGTGTGTCTGATTTATTTCACTTAACCTTATGGTCTCAAGGTATGTCCATTTTTCTACAAATGACTCAAGCTTATCCTTCTTTATGGCACAGTAGTACTCTGCTTTTATGCTACAGTATTAGAGTTGAGTTGTTGGTGACCGAGACTGTGGCCTGCAGAGCCTAAACTTTTTTACTTTATGTAGGTGTTGGGGAGGGTACTAGGGATTGAACCCAGAGCCTTCCCACTGAGCCACATCCCATTGTGATCCTCCTGCCCCAGCCTCCCAGAGTGCTGGGATTACAGGTGTGTGCTACCATGCCCAGCTTTCTCTGGCACTTGGCAGAAAAAGTTTGCTGGTGCCTGGTCTAAGCGCTCTCGGCAGTCCACCAGCTCGGGCAAGCTGGATTCTCCCTTGTACGGGGCCCCGGTGAGGTCTGGAGCATGGGAAATTCCAGGATTGCTTGAGCCCTTTTGCAGGCTGCAGGCTGTCAAGGGAGTGAGCTGGGCAGAGGCCTGAGGAGACAGGTGCATGCTGGCCCCTTCCTGGTACACTGAGCAGTGGGGAGGATGAGGGTTGGGGCTGCTGGGACCTCACCATGGCCCTGAGGAGGACTTCAGAGTCTATTCTTGGGTTGGCCAAGGGCAAAAGCCAGGAGACCTGTAAGGGTGAGATGTCTTGGGGAGGGAGGTCCCCAGAGCTCTCAGTTTTCTCCTCTGACCTCTACCTGACCTTGAGGCAGTGCTGCTGCCCTTCCTGCTGGAGGATGAGTGCTAACTGACCAGCATGTGTCTGCTGTGTCCCTCCTTCTGAAGACCCTCGGAGGCTCCCACTGTCTTCCTCAGACTTAGATGAGGCTCAGGAGGGCCTCCAGGTCCTGGTCTGTCATGATTTCTGGTTCTCTCACCTCCCCACCTTGCTTTTTGTTCCTTGCCCACACTGACCATGTTTGATTTCAGTTCCTCAAACTCCTATGGTCTGGCCTTCTCTCCCTCCCCCCTACAAGGGATTAAACTTGGGGCCTTCACGCTGAGCTACATACCCAGCTTTTTTAATTTTTGAGACTGGGTCTCACCAAGTTGCCCAACTGGGCTTGTACTTGTGATCCTCCCGCCTCATCTTCCCAAGGGCTTGGATCACAGATGCGCCCCCACTCCAGCGCTCCGGGTGTCTGCACATGCCGTCCTCTCCACCTGCAGTCTTCATCCTGCTGTGCTCAGCTTTGCACGTGAACTTCGGCCTTCCGGACAGCTCCCTCTTCCCTCAGTTACGTTCTCCTGCCGTGTTTGTGGGACAGCAGCCTCCGTTTACCCCGTCGCGATGTATTTTGTAATCATCTGTCATCTCACAGACTGGGAGCGCCAGGGGAGCAGGGACCATGTTTTTGGCACCGTTTATTGCCATCACAGGCCCCAGCTCCTAAAGGCGCTTAAATGTTTATTGACAATTTGCGTGAAGGATATGTAACTTCTAAGGTGAATCGAGTTTTCTTGGTAATGTGGGGCTTTTGGAGAATGTTTAAATTTTGCACCAGATTGATTAGTAAATCTGGGAAAAATAGAAAAATGTAATGATGTAAAATTATGCACAAGGTAGAAAAAAAGTAAAATTACACAATGTAAAAGTAGACAGAAATAAATAAAAATGAATGGTGATGATTATGCTTGAATATGGTTGAATTACAAGTTCTGTTGTCCGAATTAAGTTTTAAAAATTGTAATTTTTTTGGGCCAGTGAGATATCTCAGGGCATAAGCACCTGCCTGGCAAGTGCGAGGTCCTGAGTTCGACTCCCGGTACCCACATAAAAAAAATTGTAATTTTTAAAGTGTTTTTAAAGAATTCAAATTTATTATGCATTTTAAGCATCTTATATGTAGCCCCTTGGGTAATTTTGCTCCCAAACTTGGCTCAGTCCTGGGTGGTTTCCAAGACATACTCAGATCTCTGCTAGAAATAATCTAAAATGTCTTGTTCCTACCTTTTGCTTCAGAAAATTAAAAAGTTTTTAATTTTCAAAGTTTATTTTTCTAAGTTCAAGTATCATTCTTCAAAATAGTGAAAATCGTACTGTTTTGCTTTTGTTTAACTTTTTCCACTTACCATTTTATGAGATGAGCCTCCACCTGTTTCCTTATTCTTCTGAAAAACAGTGTTGTCATCACTAAAACGGTAGTAATGAAAATTAAGTATTTGCAGGGCATCTTCGCGTATTCTGCCTTCGAGTCATTGGGGCAGCAGCTGTAGTAGAAAGAGGAAAGGAGATACAGGTGTTCTTCAAGGTCACAAGCTTGGTCAGCGGCTTCCTGGAACTAAATGGAAGATCTTCTCATTCTTAATAAACTCCGCATGTAGTACCCACACGGGGTACTTTTCCCTTACATACACATGTGACGTACAAGAAAGACACACAGGCCGAACAGTTCTGCCAGAGTAGTGGGGGAGGGGTTAAGTTACACCTGGATGAAACTTGTCTTTTCGAGTCTTGTTGTGTTGAAAGAGGAACTTCTGTTCTGGTTTGAAGTTCTGATGCTCCCCCTCTTCCTCCACAGCTATGCATGCCTAAAGGGCTGTCTTTCAGGACACAAAGCGACAATAAAGACCCTCAGTTCCACTCGTTTATAATTACTCGGGAAGATGGCTCTCGCACCTACGGCTTCGTCCTCACTTTCTATGAAGAAGTTACAAGCAAGCAGATCTGCACAGCGATGCAGACGCTGTACCAGATGCACAACGCGGAGCACTGCGGCAGCGTGTGCGCGTCCTCCTCCTGCAGCATGGACTCGCTGGCGAGCAGCGCTGACGAGGCCGACACCACCTCCCTTCTGAAGCTGCAGCGGTACAACTCTTACGATATCAACAGAGACACCCTGTATGTTTCGAAAAGTATCTGCCTCATCACCCCGCTCCCTTTCATGCAGGCCTGCAAGAAGTTCCTCATCCAGCTTCACAAAGCAGTTACCTCACAGCAGCCGCCCCCCTTGCCGCTGGAAAGCTACATCCATAATATTCTTTATGAAGTACCCCTTCCGCCTCCAGGGCGCTCGCTGAAGTTTTACGGTGTTTATGAACCTATCATCTGCCAGAGGCCTGGGCCCAGTGAACTCCCCCTCTCTGACTACCCTCTCCGAGAGGCCTTTGAGCTCCTGGGCCTGGAGAACCTGGTGCAGGTGTTCACCTGTGTTCTGTTAGAAATGCAGATCCTTCTCTACTCACAAGGTAGGTATTCTTTGCACTTCCTTTTCTAAAAACAAGTTCCTGTGCCCTCAACTACTGTATTTCCTTGAGTTATATTATTAGAAGCAAATAACGAATGGCCAGGAGTCTTCTGTTTCCCACCAAAGGAGCAGGTGTGGGCAGGATTAAAGGCTGCAATGTAGTTTTTTCTTTGTGGCCACAGTGGCTGTAGAGAGTAGCAGCAAGGAATATAAAAGTGTTACCATGACACATTGGGTATATTTATTTTTTAATAAAGATGGCCTTTTTTTCCTGATAATTCATAATCATCATTAAAGGAGCATATTTTATTTTCATAAAGAGAGTGGGGAGAAACCTATTACTACAAGGAACATGTAGACTGATTCTTTACAAATTAGTAAAGGTGCACATTGAGAGGAAGGAGTGACAGCACTGACTCTGGGCTTCTTGAGCAGCTCCCAGCTCACAGGAGGGAGGAAGAGGTGCACAGGCAGGAGACAGACGTGACTTTCCAGGCCCAACTGTGAGCTCCAGTTGGATGTATGTGGGCTTGGGCTTTTTGTTCTAAGACACAGAAGAAAGAAGTTATCTTTATATCATTTTTTTCAAAGCTCTCCAAACACACACTTTAACCATCAAACTGGGCTGAGACTACGGCTCAGTGGTAGAACACTTGCCTAGCACACGCAAAGCCCTGGGTTCAATAACCACCACCCCCCCTTTCTAAAAGAAACTAACAGATGGAGTTCTTTTATACCACTGCATTTGTAGTAACTAATGTTGAGCCTAGACTAGGGTACCAGTTCCCGTCATAGAAAATTCGCAGGAGAGGGAGAGATGTGTGCCTTCACGGGCAGCGAGGGAATTGCAGAATGGGACCTGTGGGTGGAGCCTTTGGGAAATGTGGCAGAGATGTTTAGGTTAGGATTTTGCTAATTTGATTTGTATTTAGGCTAGCAGAATGAATTATAGTGCAGTCTCCCAACTGCTGCTATCAAGCCTATTTTACCACTTTCCTTGTTTTTATTTTTCTATTTTAAATTATAAGCGAGGCTGAGCCAAGTAGGTTATATTTGTACTCCCTGTCTTGTGTGTATGTTGACACTGTTTGTGTGTTGACAGCCCGTCAGGAGGTTGTGTTTTCTTTCAGTTTATGCTGCAGGATGTTCTTTGATGCTGTGTTCCAGTGTCTCGGTTTTGTCAGGAATTCCTCTCTCGTGGCCAGTCTGAATTCTCTCCTTCCTGTCATCTTCCTGAGTGGTCAGCATCACCTATAAACTGTCGGTTTGCAGTTTAAAAATTTTAAATAACTTTCTCTTTCCTTTTCCCTGGAGAGGGTAGGGCTGGAGAGTTGCATCGTGTCAGTGCTCACATGGATTCATTTTGTGTCAAGGATGTTCAGCTTTTATTGGTTTTGGAAGTCATAACAATGTTGGGTTTAAATCTCTGCTGCATCCCTTACTGATGTAACCATGGGCAGGTTGCTTAATCTTCCTGTCATTTCCCCCTCTGTGGGGTGACAGTTTTCACCCCAATTGATTAAGTGTGAAGATTCTTACACTATACAGAGCACTCAGGGTGTAACTGACACTGCCCGAGTGAGGGCTCATGTGATTATAATTATTGTCAGTGCTATTAGTTCCATAGAATCCTCTGTAAATTACCTTCATTAAAGTTGTGAAGATCCAGCATCTTACTGTATTTAAATTACAGCTCCGTTGAGCAGTCATGGTGTTGGGCTGAGGGTGTAGCTCAGTGTAGTGCTTGCCTAACAAGTGAAGCCCTGGGTTCAGTCCCCAGTGCCACCCCAAAAAACCTGGAACAAAACTCAAATAAACAGAAACTTAATACTTAATGTTCTTTCATACTCTGTGCCATGCTTTTTTTTTTTTTTTTTTTTTTTTTTTTCAGAAAAACAAAACAAAGCTTTCCATTATCACACTTCCTTTTTTTTTTTTTTTTTTTGTGGGTACCGGGGGTTGACCTCAGGACCTCGCGCGCCAGCAGGCGCCCGTGCCGCTGAGCGATATCACTGGCCCTTTTATCGTATGTGGGATCCGGGAGTCGAACTCGGACCCTTGCACTTGCCAGGCAGGCGTACACCACTGAGCCATCTCACCGGCCCAAACTTCCTTTTTTAAAAAGCATTTTCTGTCTCATTGTTTGTCTGACCTGAACCTTTACCCTTTACCCTTTAACCTCTACCTTGCTGATCTGTGTGAGCAGTTCCTCCTGTTGGTTTAAGGAGGAATCTGTTATAAAGTTTGAGTCGTCTCATATTTACCAATTTAGTTAGTATCAAATGAAGAATATTTATGGTTATGTTTTGTACCCTGAATATTTTTTGGTAACTTGGCCCTTATGCTAATAACAACAGAGTGAATCCTGAGATTACAGGACTGGATTTACTGTGGTGCCTCAGTTCACAAACTTCATTCTTCCCACAGTTCTGGTCCAAAACCAAATTGGATGAGAACCAAATCAAATTCAATGCTTGTGTCAATGTTGACCTTATGGGGAAATTTGATTTGGTTCTCATCTAATTCTATTTGCGACCAGAATGGTGGAGAGAATGAAGGTCATGAACCGAGGTACTGCTGTATTTATTTTTTGAAACAAGGTCTCACTAAGTTGCTTATACTAGCTTCCAACTCAGGATCCTGCCTCAGCCTCCTGAGTAACTGGAATTACAGGCATGTATCATCGAACCCAGCTCCTAAAACTATACTTTTTTTCTTTCTGTGTCATATGGAAAGAAAGGTGTTACATGCTAAGTTTATAGCCATTCACAAAAATCACTCTGTTGGCACGCTATAAAAACACACGAACATTTTGGAATTCTCCCCTCCATTTAATCCCATCAGCGTGAGCTGGTGCTGTCATCAGTGTGTAATTGAGGAGGAAATTCAGGGTCAGGAAAGCTAAGTAACTGCCCAGGATGGCCAGCAAATAAGTGAGTCACCACCAGGAGCTAGGTTCAGTCTCTCCCGAGAGTATTTCATCACCTCGCCGACGGTGCCGTTTCACCTTTCCCGGCTGTCTCTGTTTATGGTGCTGTCATCAGCTCTCCATCAGTTCTCTTAGGACGTTGTCCGCCAGGTACTTGCAGAGTGTGAAGTAGAAGCCCTGTGTAAATGCAGATGTTAAAGACGATGTCTTTCCCATTAGAGAAAGGTTTTGCTCAAACAAATTAAATCCAGGTTACTTTGTTGACTCATACTCTGGTGCCCCTTACCCTTCCCGACTCTGAAAGGGGTTTTCAGGACGTATGCTTCATTTTCTGCTCACTGGTAAATGTGTGCCGTAACATTTAAAGATGTTTCAGTTGCCATGAAAACCCAAAGCGAGTTAAAGTAGATGATTTCCAGTGGTGGAATTGCTGTCTGGACTGATGGGAAATTCTGGTCGCCAGCCTGTGTAGCAGACTCAGTCGTTGCTGAGGGACTGTGGACATCACAGCCCTTCACAGTGGCAGTCAGCTAGACGTCTTAAGTAGAGAGTGCACCCAAGAGATGAAGGCTCTTTGTGGGACCCCAGATCACACAAAGGCCCTTTCTTCTGCAGCCTGGAAATCTGTTGGGCAGGATGGGGGAAGACTGGAGTTAAGACTTTCCTTTCAAAAGAATAGTGGAGAAATAAAAGACAGTTTAAACACCAGCGTCTAACCTGTGATACCAGTAACGAAAGCCTTGGGGACATCGTGGGCCCTGCTGGCCTTCTCTGGCTCTTCACAGAGGAAGGTCAGCAGTCGCCTGCTTTCAGGCCACACAGAGAGCCCTGCGCCTTCACCTTCAAGGTGCACCTCTGCCCACCCACGGCTGCCCCTCCAGGAAACCGTGAGCTGTCCCTGTCAGAAAGCGGAAGCTCCTTGTCATTTTCTTGAAACAGTTGGGAGCCTTTCACTCATGAATTGCTAGTCACATTCAAGTGGGCAGCATAGCTTATTGGGTATGAGTTTATAAATCATAAAAGCAAACCCGATACTCTGATGGCTACAGAGTGGCTCCCCATGACTTGCATTCTAAAAGCAGTAGAATTTGCCAGCTTTGACTAATATTTTTAATTTTGTGATAAACGCAATCTTAATATTGTTAAAAGTTATTCAGGATACTTTTTAAATGACCAGACAGACTCAATTGAGACAGAGATATGGTCCTGTACTACCCTTTAATAGTCTGATTTTCCATTGTCTGTCTGCTAGACCAGATGGCCAGGCCACAAGTGGTGAAAACCCATATAAAAGGGCGTTTACCATTCAGCTAGGAAAACAATATGCAGGTCAGTCAGCCCATTGAATGGATTTGGTTTTACCTTTTTTTTTTTTGTGGGTACCGGGGTTGACCTCAGGACCTCGCGCACCAGCAGGCGCCCTTGCCGCTGAGCGATATCACCGGCCCTTTTTTCATATGTGGGTTCCGGGAGTTGAACTCGGGCCCTCGCTCTTGCCAGGCAGGCGCTTATGCTGCTGAGCCATCTCACCGGCCCGGTTTTACCTTCTAAAGATTGATTTGGTTTTACCGTTCACCTTGGAACTCCCATCCCTAAACTGAACAGCTACTTTTGGTAGTTGAGAGGTGTTCGTGGGGCACAGACCAAGTGACAATAGAACCTGGCAGCTTGTCACACAGCTCTGGTCAGCCTGGGCAGAGTCTCCTTGCTTTTTCCTCCTCACAGTGCCCTGGTACTGTGATCCAGTGTACACTGTTCTGTTTCGTTAGAACAGCGCCCTCCCCCATTAGAGAGACGGCTTTTCTGATGTCACTGAGGTTGCCATGGGTATTTCAGGCTTCAAGACTATTTATGTCCTTTAGTCAGAAGGTCAGTTAATGTCTGATTAAAAACTGGAACTTATCCCTCAGATACAAATTGTCGCTTTCAGGCCCTCCGGGCTTCTGACGTGGCCAGGATAGGATTTGTCTGTATGGCACTCCAGCCTCTGTGCCCCATGGGGTAGGCACAGGACTTTGACTTATTCTTGGTCAGCACATCCAGTGACTATTGCTTCATGCTTGCTGTGTCACAGCGCTGGGTAAGGAAAGTGTTCTCTAGTCAGACAGATCCATTCCCATGAGACACTCCAGTAAAACCATTTTAAACATTCTGATCTCATTCAGACTCCACATTAATCCTGTCAACCTTAACATTTATCTGATGTCTTAGCCCGTGGAAAGACAGCAGATCTTGGTACCGCGATGTGCGAGTCCCAGAACCCTCTCTTCTCTGCCCCTGACCATTTCATGCACTCCTGTGAGGTAGGGTTTGGGCTCTAGCATGGAGTTGAGTCAAGAGAGCTTGGTCCTTTTGTCAGTCTTTATCTTGATTAGTCTGTTGCCCCAGTGGATTTCCTTTCCATCCATCTATCGATCCTTTCTTTCCTTTCCCTCTCCTCCCCGTCCCTTCTCTTTTTCTTTCTTTCTTTTTTTGCAATACTAGGGATTAAACCCAGAGCTTTCACACTGAACTACATCCCTGATCCTTTATATTTTTTCAAATAGTCTTGCCAGGTTGCCCAGGTGGGACTCAAAACTTGTGGTTCTCTTGTCTCAGCCTCCCAGAGTGCTGGGATTACAGGTGTGCCCCCACCACATGCCTGGCTTTGAGGCCTTTTATGTTAGGAAACTGTTGAGGGTCCTCTGGCTCACCCAGCGTCAGATAGTGGTCAGACCTTAGTTTCAGCTTGGTGTGGTGGTACACACTTATAATCCTAGCACTCTGGGAGGCTAAGGCAGGAGAATCCTAAGTTTGAGCCCAGCCTGGGCAACTTAGTGACTTAATAAGAACTTGTCTCCAAAACTTTAAAAAAAAAAAAACAAAAAACAGCCGGGGACATAGCTCAGTGTAAAGACCCTGAGTTCAAGTCCCAGCACCACACACATACACACACACACAAAGCCTTTGTTTCAGTCCCATCAATGACCATTTTATCTGCCCCGTTTTGTTACAGCCATTTAAAACTTTCTACCCTGCTGAAATGTGTCTCTTGGCTCGCCTCTCTACATCTTCATAGTCTCCTATTAACTAATCTAATGTTTTTATTAACATCTGTAAGATAAGAGGAAGCCGACAGCAAAATCAATAAAAGCTTCTCAGCCCGTCCAGTTTGGCAATAGTAGGATTCTGGGCGGTGCCCACATAGAAGAGACTCCTTAGCCACAGTGTCTGACCCGGGTACAGGAGTGTTGAGTAGGCGAATATCCTGACTGTCACAAAGCCAGGGCTGCAGGGCTGGTGTAGGCAGTGGACCAGCCGCTTCATCCGGGGCATCCACTTGGCGTTTCCCGAGGAAGCCAGCCAGTCCTCCTCGGGATGAACAGGCCTTCCCACAGCTCTTGTCCAGTCCACGAGCTGGCTGGTCCCTCAGGATGACCCGTGTATCTGGATCACAGGTAGCCACCTACGGCTGTTCCATAGTGAACCAGCGGCTCCCACACCAACCCAAGCATATTCTGCTCCACAGCATTTACAAACAAAGGTACTGCCGCTAAATTAGTCACTGTCAGCCAGGCATCCTAGCCTGTAATCCTAACACTGTAGGAGGCTGAGGCAGGAAGATCGCTGTGAGTTTGAGGCCAGCCTGGGCTACATAGTGAGTTCGAGGCCAGCCTGAACTACATAGCAAGACCCTGTCTCAAAACACCAAAAATAAATAAGTGTTGTAAAGGTTCTTCAGAAAGCCAGTGACACTGATCTGCTAAATGAGAGGAGGCCTCACACTGTATGTCGGCTTCAGTGGTTTCTTAGTTTTGCCCTTTCCCGTGGGGTGCTTTATGATCAGAGGTCTAACCTCAATGTCTAACCTAGCAGTCTCTTAATTTCATTTTAGCTTTTGCGTATGACAGTAGCTGTTGTAGTCAGGGTTTGCAAGGGAAACAATACAATACAGGACACATAATTTATAGTTATTTTGTAATAGTCACCCAAAGAGTCATATACAAAAGAGTGCAGGAAATCTGTCCACACACTAAAGACCCAAAGAATCCAGCTGAAAACCTGGATTCTACAGCAGTGTCCTGCATGGGTCCAGCTGAAGACCTAGAGCCCATGGCAATGCCTCCACGAATCCAACTAGAGGCCCAGAGCCCACAACAATGTCTCATGCAAGTATATTTCACGGATCTGCACTGGGAAGGCCCAAAGGTCAGTGGTGGAAGCTAGAAAGTCTGCACCAGTGGGATGAAGGACCTGTGCCAGTAGGCTGAGGGATCTGCCCAGGAGCCAGGAAGCAACGCTCAGAGTAAGGACCAGAGCTCCCCCGAAAGTCACCACAGCCATCCTCAGCGACAATGAGGTCCCGAGCTCCTCCGACGATGAGAACAGCCAAGTTCCTATCAGGAAAGCCAGCGTGACAAGCTCCTCCCGGAGAACCAACAGCACCAACTCTTCCTCACCAGTTCTCCTTTTTATGTTGTTGGCAACAGTCCTCAGGTGGGCCCTCCACACCAGGCACCACGCTGATTCAGTTCAGCTGGGTGCGACAAGTTGACCACCAGTTGTCAATCCACCACAATCCACCCCTGGTCAACTTGATAACCACACACATTTCCTTAAACCAATGGTCTCTAGTGGCAGATTTGTGAAAAGTTAACATGTGGTGGTCTATTCAGATTTACATTAATATAACAATTACACATATACAATTCTTATTTCACTCATTTCTGCACCAAAAGCAAAATACACAAAGGGTGATCAAAATTCAAGGTTAAAACCACAATACTTTGACAAATTAACCTGATTACAAACATATCTAAAAACTACATTAAAGTCAAATTAAAAGAACTATTACAATCACAGTCCTTGCATCCATTAACTTTTAACTACACGGCATGGCAAGACTAAAAAAATGGGGATCTCCTGCAATTTAAATACACTCTTATCTTCAGGTGAAAGGTTTCAGTTTATTTTTTCCATTGTCCTGTTTTTTATTTCATTTTCCAACAACCACGTTTTTCTCTTTTTTAACCTTGCAACCCACAGTTCCATGGAGTCTTCCCTCTGGCCAAATGCTTCAAATCACCTTGTTGGCTCTTTAGTCTTAATTTTAAACATAGATCTGGCCAAAAGCTCTCAACAGTAACCATGCCACCATCCCAACAGTAGACAACATTGAAAATTTTCTGCCACCCAGATAATATCTCTAAACACAAGCAAATTGCAGAATAACTTCCTGCCAAAGCACAATATACTACCTGGGTTCCAGCAGCCAATGCAGTCCTCAATAGGAGCCTCCTGAGCTTCATCTTAATCAGCAGCATTTCCATCAGTACTCTGATTTTCCAGGCTCCAACCAGAGTCTCCAAAATAGTTTACAGCATATTGGGGCTGCTCCTAGGCCAGTCTCTCAAGACCTTTCAAAATTAATTCCCAAGGCTCTTAAGCCACATGGTCAGGCAACATCACAGTAATGACCCCACTCTCGGTACCAATTTTGTTGTAGTCAGGGTTTGCAAGGGAAACAATACAATACAGGACACATAATTTATATTTTGTAATAGTCACCCAAAGAGTCATATACAAAAAGTGCAGGACATCTGTCCACACACTAAAGACCCAAAGAACCCAGCAGAGGGCCTGGATCCTACAGCAGTAGCCAAGGGATTTTGTTTTGCTTTTTTTCTTACTAGCTTTCATTTTTCTAGGTATCCAGTGGACTAACTCCCTGGTGTTGATCCATCTCTAAACCCCACTGGCTTTATCTTTGGTTACTGATCCTGGTACATCTGTGGCTCCAAACCTGGTTCATCTGTGGGTGATCATGTGGCTGCTCTGAAATCAAAGGTTCCCCACCCTTTCATCTCTCTTCCCAAACGTATGTTATCGTGAGTCTGGGACCTCTAATGAGTCAAGTGCGTTCTGATACCTCCCAGCTGACTTCTGCCCTGCAGTTCATTTCAGCCAGAGCTGAGGCCCACGAGGCTTTCCTCACTTCAGTTCCAGCCACAAACAGGATGCCAAGCTCCCTACATGTCTTTCTTTTCAACTCCAGGTTCAGAGGTTTCCTTGACACCCTTCCAGCCTGTAGGTTGGATAACTAGAATGGTTAGAATGGGTCACAGAACTCAAGATAGCACTTTACCTCCTATTAACTAGTTTATTTTGAATACAACTCGGGAACAACCAAATGGAAGCTCTGAATGTGAGACGTGGGGGTGGAGTGGGGTGGGCTGAGCTTTAGTGACCTTTTGGGTGTGCTGCCCTCTTCTTTCTCTTAGCTCTGATGGGCTCATTAAGCCTTTCTCATTTCCTCTGCAGCACAGTATTAGCATTTGAGTCTTGTGGCATTTCCCAGGGAAGGCCGGCAGTCTGCCTCTTTAGGGTTAACGGTCCTTAGAGTAGCCTTTATCCCATTTTTAGCTCCATCCCATAAACCTTAATATCTGGTATTTTTGTTCTAAGGTGTGTGTGTGTGTGAGAGAGAGAGAGACAGAGAGAGAGAAATGTGTATGTTACAGAGGATTGAACCCAGGGAACGCCAAGCTACACCCCTACCCATATGTATGTACGTATTTATGTATGTATGTGTGTATGTATTTAGAATCAGAGTCTGTCTAAATTGCCTAGGTTGGCCTTGAACTTAGATCCTCCTGCCTCAGCCACCCGAGTACCTGGGATTACAGGCATGCATCACTATGCTCTGCTAAAAATGTTTTATAATTTGTCATTTTTTCAAGTGACGGTTTCTTTAAATATTAAATGCTAGATTAAAATTTATTTCTTGCTTGGTAGTCTGAGGATAATTTCCTTCTATCTTCTGATTTCCCATGTAGCTGTTGAGAAGTTAGCTGTCACAATCACTTTAATTCAGTAGCCAAGAAATCTGTCTTTTCATTGTAGTTACATGTAAGGTTTTTGGTTTTGTTTTATTTTGTTGTGTCTTGTTTTTAACAAAAATAGATCTGCATGGGGACACAAGGGCAAAAAGGCACGTTTAGGCTGAGTGGCTGGTGTGCAGTTGTGTGCACCACGTGCTCCATGACCACAGGGCTTACTTCCCTTGCTCTTGGCTGGAAGCCAGAGTCCAGGAGGGCACTGCTGGCAATGTCCGAGGTGAGTTTCTGTGCAGCTGGAGAGCTGAGCCAGTCTGTTCAGCAGTCTGAGGCCACACAGCCTTCCTGGTATGCAGAGCCAGCTCCAGCCTCGTTGCGGTCCAGAGGTATAGTGAGCCCTTCCCAGTCCTCGTCGCGGTCTGGGAAGTTTATATTGTAATCCCATGGAAAAGTTATTGGAATTCTAGCAAGTGAATTTCAGTCTACCACTTCCAGTGCAACCCATGGCGAGAATAAAGACACTAAGGTATGTTTATAGTTGTGGGGAGCCAAGGGGGTCCTAACTCCAGCTGGGGTGATAGCTAACTAGAACAAAGGCCTCAACCCAGGATCGAATCTGGGTTTTATTAATTTGTGAAGAGGAGAGTGGCTTGGGGATGAGTGACTGTGAGAGTGGCGGGAAGTATGTGAGTTCTGTAAGCTGGGCTAGGTAGGAGGCACAATAGCACCTCTGTGATATGCAGAGAGGTATGCAGAAAGAGTACCGGGTTCCGATTCTGGTAATAGGTAGCCTGTTAGTTTGGAGGAATCTGCATAACACAGTTTGAGGAAGTATCTCGTGATTTGGTCGGTGCCTCAGCTTTGATGTCTAGCTCCTCTACCCTGAGACGTCATGGCCTCTTTGTCAAGGCTCAGTTTCAGCCAACAGTGCTGCATCTTGGCCTAGCTCACGCTTAGTAGGGAGCTGTAGGCGGGGCATCACTGACCAGTCACATTGCTTCAAAGGCTACACATCATTGCCTCCACTGGACCCATTTGCATTGCTTAAAGCCAATTGAGGGAGCAATTTCCTAGCCAGCTCTGTACATACCAATACACGGAAGTAGGGCAAGGTTTAGCCAAAATGGAGACAAATCGTCTTCTTTCAAGGAGAGCCATCCCGGTGTCCTCCACACCTGGTCCAAGTGGTAACCAGTCAGTGTATCCAGGCTTGGGGCTGTGTGACTCTGGCTGCCCAGGAAGTCCATCAGAGGTGTGCTGGACACTCCCAGTGTCTCAGCTCCTTGGTAGCACATGGGCATGGCCGTGCATTAGCAGCCTTAAACGTGGCCTCCCACCGGGAGCGCCGCCCGAGCCCCTGTGTTGCCTGGCCATGCCACCACCGTCCTGTGTCCCCAGCCACAGCCCCGGCCCCAAGCCCGCTGCCCTCGGCGAGTAGACCTTCTGCACAGTGGTGCTGGTGGGCTGCACAGTGGGCCGGCAGCAGGCTGAGGCAGCAGAGGCCTTTGCCTCCATGGGGGTCTGCACCAGAGCCTCTGCTGAGCAAAGTTTTGATGGTGTTTTATTATATAACATAACCAAGCTTAATTTCATTTTACATACCTTAGACTGCATGTTAATATATCATTTTCTTAACACATTTGTTGGCTGCTCACCATGTAGTAAACTCTGTATCAGGTGCTAAAAGTTCTTATTTATGCTCATTAAATATTTGCTGCTGACAGACCAGCCATTCAGGAGGCTGAGGCAACATAGCAAGACCCTGTCTCTTAAGAAAGGTAGGTGTGTGTGTGTGTAGACAGTCATTACTCTCCAGGAGAAGATGGTAAATTAGGGCAGAGAGACACATAGATAATTATAGAATTGCGATACTTTTATGGGATAATTTCTTCCCGATGGAAATAAAGATAGGAGACTACAGAAGCCCACAGAAAGGTCTCTCTGGAGTGATGGAACATCTGCCTGAGAAAAATGAAGGACTCAGCCAGACTGCAAGGCCAGAGGACATTCTGAGCAGAGGGACACAGGAACTGGAGGGCATAGCACACTCCGGGAGTGAACTGCGAGCAGGAGTACATCCGGGGTAGTGGTGAGAGAAGGGGTGGCCTTTGTGCCACTCGGAGGCTTGTCTTAGGTAGTGTAATGACTTCTTAACACGTCTGTCACCTTGAGTATCAATGGAAAATAGTCCCTAAATATTTTAAATTTTAAAATGCTTGAAGAAGGGGCCGGTGAGATGGCTCAGCGGCGTAAGCACCTGCCTTGCAAGCGCAAGGGCCCGAGTTCGACTCCCGGATCCCACATATGAAAAAGGGGCCGGTGATATCACTCAGCAGCACGGGTGCCTGTTAGCGCACGAGGTCCTGAGGTCAACCCCCCGGTACCCACCAAAAAAAAAAAAAAAATGCTTGAAGAAGGAAACATTTCCTTTTTTGTCTTAATTCGGTTAAAAAGAATGGTCTTGTTTTTGCTCAGTAATTGCAATATTTAAAATGGTGTGATATCTTAATCTTCTGGAGAATACAGAACTGGAAAGAATAGACAAACCCACAAGTGGACAGAACTGTGGTGAAGGAAGAGGAACTATGTGCAGAATCTTTGAATGCTCGTGGAAGGAGGAAATAAGTAGTTTACTTCTGCTGCCCATGGTGGTGTTTTCCATAATCGAAGGAGGAGCCAGGCACCATTGCTTTAGAACTTGCATTTCTAAGAGATTAAACATTTTCCCCACCAGCTGTAAATACCGTAGCTAAGCTGCTAGGCTTTGATTTGACTGCTCTGAGCCCTGTGCCTCCACATAGTAATTAAAACAGAGGGATATAGTGCAGCATTATGAAGCATTAATAGGGGCCTAGCCATAGAGACATAGAACTCTTACGGTGACCCAAGGAGGACTAACCTTACCAGTCTGGAGAAAGTCAGTAGGTGACCCGGGTCAGAGCTGGTGTTCGGTCTCCGGGATAGCAGAAAGACAACCTCCAAGGCACGGATGAGCTGTGGCTGGTGAGCAGCCAGAGGCTGTCTGGCCGCTGTGGAGCGTCCGAATGTGCAGTGTCTGTGTTGAAGGGGCCCTCCCTCTGGACAAGTGACTGGGGCAGGTACCGCCAGCCATTCAACATATGACAGTGCTGGTCAGCCCCACAGCATGGCAAGGACAAGCAAACAGCATTTGCCCTGGGGCCGGGAAGAGCAGCCCATTCTGGGGTCCTCCTTTGCCGTCACTGGCAGAGCTGTAACCTTGCGCTCAGTGTAAACAGTGCTTAGAGTCCAGTGATCAGCATGGAGCATGCACTGAGTGGACGTGGACCTGCGAGCAGTCAGTGAGTAATGGGCACATGATTTGACTGCCAAGCCCCCGCGTTTTTCACCAGCGTCTGGTTTATAACTGAGAGGGAAGTATAAAAGGACCAAACCCAGGGCCTCACACTTAGTGGCAAGTGTTGCACCACAAAGCTACATCCCAGCCCCTGTTACAGCTTTATCCTCACTTCAGTCTTCCCTCCCCGTAGATCAGATTTGAGATAAACAGTCACAGAGTTGCCTTAATTTCTGACAGTTCCCAATCCAAAGCAAGTCTCCATTTCTTCAGACTGTCCTTAGAATTATCCAAGCAAAACCCAACTCCTGTCATGGATTCTTTCCTCACTAGAGTATCCACAAGTGCCTCGACCTGTGCTCTTTCCCTCTCCAGTGAGTAACACACCCGCCTTCAAATAAGGTGTGTTCCTGGGGGGTTTGCCTGAAGAGCATTGAAATAAGAAATAAATAAATAGTTTCTCTTAGCCAAATCTTTTCATTCCTCCTTTATCTTAAAAAAAGTCCTAAGTAAGGTGCTCCGAAGTGTTAGAGGTGAGTAAAAAATTGCAGAAAGAATATACCCCTGCTTTAAATTATTAAAGGGCTAAGTGTAGTTCTTTAAATGCTATAGAAAAGTTATTTTTTAAAATCTAGATTTTCATTTTGCGTGTTTTTAAAGAAGCTAGCTGAGTTAGAAACATTGACTTTTTAAAGTGATTTTTAAGTGATTGTGGCAGAAAGCTAAGTCTTTAGCAATATGTTCCAAAAAACTCTGATAATAGTTTATTTATGTAATGATTTTTGTGACAATAAAACTCCTTAAAAAGTTAACAATAACCATATAATAAGTATAGTAACTAAAGAGTAACTATATATGTACTATACTATACAGTAACTATAGTAACAAAGAGTAACAATGTAGTAACTAATTTCTAAGTTAGCAAACATAGACAACAGCAGTCAAGCTCTTTTCCTAGTAGTTGTAATGTATTGTACATTTCGAATGCTTTTCCCTTCTGACTTTAAAGGCTCTTTTCTCAGACTTCGGGAGTGACAGGTGGAGTATCTCTTCCTGGTGGGGTGACATGGAGCTTTTTCACTCTCTGGTCACTTGCAGAAAGCTGAGAATGGTCCCGTAAAGTCCTTTCCCACTCTGGAGGGCTTTAGGAAGCATGATTCTGTTAGGATGTTAAAAATTTTACATTTTGGGGCCAGGGATATAGCTCAGTGGCACAAGTGCCTGCCTGGCAAGCGCAAGATCCTGAGTTCGATTCCAAGTAAACCCCCCCAATTTTTTTTTTTTTTTTTACATTTTTAATATAGAAGAAGTGAAATGTTGAAATGTGACTTTTGTTCTTAAACAGAGCTCTGATCCCTGCAAGGTCCCCTTAGTCACTTGTAACAGTGCTGTGCACGGTGAACAGTGGCCAGGGCTCAGTGACTGGGTGTCTGGAGTTCCCTCCTAATGGGCCTGGGCTTGCCCATCCTGACAGAATATTCGAGAACGTTTCACGAAATGTGACTTTCAGTGAGCAGTTTCTTGTCTTGAGTAGTAGCCATTTTCTCTTCCTGAAACATTAGGAGTTCTTTAATCTCATGTGGACAGAAATTTAACTTAAGTTATGGGTACCGGCAAAATTATGTGTTCTTATCTTACTAATTTATTTTTTTTTACTAAGAAACAATTTTAGCCTGGATTACATGCTAGATGTTGTACTAGGTAGTGAGGTTACAAAAATCAAAAAGTCCCTAACCCTTGGTTGAAATGGATGCCTACTGAGTAGAATCTTAAGGCTATTTCTTTGGATTTGATCTTTTTAATTAATTAGTGGCCAGGCTTCCTACTCTTGATTTTTTTGTGTTTTTAAGAACTCTGTTGAAGCTGGGTGTGGTGGCACATGCCTGTAATCTCAGGCTGAAGTAGGATTACCGAGAGTCCAAGGCCAGCGTGGGCTACATAGTGAGTTTAAAGCTAGCCTGAACTACATAGCGAGACCCTGTCTCAAAAAGGGAAAAAAAAAAAAAAAAACTCTGTTGAACGTAAGAGGAGGAAAACGCATTTAGTAGCATAGGTAAACTGTAGTCACCTGGCTGTGTGCTTGGTGGCAGAATGAGAGAGGACAGACCCTGCCCTTCCCTGAGGGAGCCTGACCTGGAGGAGGGACGGCACCCTGGGAATTGTCTTTCAGGTCGGAGCTGCAGTCAGTTCTGAGAGAGCACTGCGCGCCTACCTCAGGGTTTCCGGGCCAGTGTTCCGTCCCCTCTCCCAGCCCTGTGAGAAAAGACCCTCACCTATGCTGCACATCTGCACCCACATCGCTGCACAGTAGGTGATGCAGCACTGTCCGACCTCCTCTGCACAGCCGCGCCCCCCCCCCACCTCCTCCACCTCCCAGAGCACCAGCCAGCCCAGCCCAGCCCTTCCACGGGCCTCGGACACACCTGCGTGCATGCGTATGTGTCCGTGCCAGGTAATTGGGTTAGCTCTTTGTGCTCACAGAACTGACCATCACCCTTCAGGCCGCCTCTTGTTTGTTTTAGAATTATTCATGTGAAGAGATTTTCACCTAAAATTTTAGTCTGTAATAATGAATCAAAAAAGGAAAATTTTAAGCACCTTGAGTTCTTGATGCTTCATTACCAAAATCCCATTGGAGACTATTAAAAATAGTCATTGAAAATTATAAAATTTAATCCCACTACTTGGGAGGCTAAAGCAGGAGGATTTTGAGTTTGAGAACAGCCTAGACTACATAGTGAGGCCCTGCCTCCAAAAATGAAAGCAAAAAATTATAAAATGATACAAGAAAAATGTTTTAATGAAAACCATCCTGCCTCTGCTTCCTCAAGTGTTCTTTGAGTTGATGTGAACTAAGTAATATCTGATTCACAACTCATAACAATTTTTTTTTTTGTCTTTTTGAGACAGCATTTCACTATGCAATTCAGGCTGGCCCTGAACTCACTTTGTAGCCCAGGCTGGCTTCGAACTCTTGGCGATCCTCCTGCCTCAGCTTCCCGAGTGCTGGGATTACAGTTGTGCGCCACCACACTCGGCCTCATAACTATTTTAAAAAAGACTCCCCCAAACTCTTCCTGTTCCAGGCTTAGTGTGTGCACAGTGCATTCTGTGACACTGTTACAAATCCACAATCCCTTATCTCAGTTCTTTAATCCAAAAAATTCTGAAAACCAAACATTCAGTAACTCATCAGCAAAACCAGACCAAACCAAAAAGACCTTATTTATAGTCGTTGATTTTTCTGCTCTCCTAGAACTCTTGTATGGTTTGCTCTAAAAATATTAATGTGTTTGATTACAGGGTCTAGGTATAATACTATTACCTTTCTAAATTAAAAAAAAGTCTGAATTCTAAAACATGTCTGCCTCCCTGGGGTCATGGACATATATAAGTAACATCTGTGACAGAGTGGTTTAAGAGAACATTTTAATGTTACAGACCTTTTTTTCCTTTTGCAGTATTGGGGATTGAATCCAGGGCCTTCACCCTGAACTCATCCCCAGCCCTCCCTTTTATTTATTTTATTTAATTTAAGGTCTTTTATGTATTTATTTTATTTATTAAGTTGCCCTGGTTGGGTTCTGATTTGCGATCCTCCTCCCTCAGCCTCCCAAGTGTTAGAATTATGGTAAACAATTTTTAGTTTTGATAAATTAGCTTATGTAAAGACTACAACAACAATAAAAAATCAACCTTTAATTATCTGCCAACTCATTTTATCTCTAGATTTGATGGTTCCTTAGTTAGGGTTAGATATAAGAAGTGTGACTATCATTCCATATATTCGTTTGGTTTTATGTACTCACAAGATGAGAGCTAAAGTAAATACAATCAGCCTACCAAAGGCTATAGCCATTATCACATATATACAAGAAAAAAAGCCTCTAAATTGGAGGTTTTACTAAAAGAAAACCAAAAGTTATTACAAACGATACACCCATCTCTTGCACATTTTTGATGGGGTAAGTGCCAGGAGCAGTTTTATTGTTGATTCTTTCACGTTTTAAGGGAATGTAAATTCACATGCCAGTGATTTTAAGAAGCAGAAAGTGTAATGTTTCCCATCTACCCACTCTTTAAAACCATTCAAGTGAAACCACTTAACTCTCTCATTATGATGGCTTAGAACTGACTTGTTTCCTGCATGATCATAGACATTTTACTTAGTTTAACGCAAATTTTTTTTGACATTTTCACACTTACTGCAGCAGTTAGTTTTACCTGGCTTCTTCCTTCCATTTCTCCTTGTTCCGTGCAGATTATCAGCGCCTGATGACAGTGGCAGAAGGCATCACCACACTCTTGTTCCCGTTTCAGTGGCAGCACGTGTATGTGCCCATCCTCCCAGCTTCCCTGCTGCATTTTCTTGACGCTCCTGTCCCGTATCTGATGGGCCTTCAGTCCAAAGAAGGAACTGACCGCTCTAAACTAGAGCTTCCTCAGGAGGTAACGTGCACAACCAATGATGACACATTTGCTGTGGATTTAGGTCAGGTCTACTGCAGTGCAGTGGCACTGTCTCTGCCCACTTGTGTCTCTTTATCTCTCCTGAACCCCCAAGTGTGGCTAGGGTAGAGCCCAAGCCATAGGATGTTGGTTGTGACTCCAGTCGGTTTCTACAATGTAGCCATGAATTAAAGACTTCAAAACAGGGCAATGGCAAATTTTCACAACCATTGATTTGTGAAGATGGAGCAGTAGTAGCACAATCTCATTACTTTACTATTCTAATAGCATTTCGTTTCTTTTCCATACTCATGCTGTAAACTTTGTTTTTAAGCAACAAATCCCAAGCCTAACATTGAAAAAAATCACTGTACTGTATTAATAGAGGCGAATTTGATTTTTTACCTCCATTCAAGTTAGAAGTAACATCTGTCAGCAGGCAGGGGTAATGGAAGCATCACATGCTTTGCCGTTCTGTTTTAGACCTAGTGCCAATTGTCAGCCTGCTCTAAATGTTAACCTGGCTTGGTCAATGAGAAAAAATTCTTAGCCTCTAGCTTTTTGCCACCTTAATGTGACTATGTTTTTTGTGCACTGTATTTTCAAATGTTATTTAAGAGGAAAATAAGCAAGAATCTTTGAACACATTCTGAATCTAGCGTTTACCTGCTGTGGTCCTCAGAATTGTGATGTGAAACCTTTGAAATGCAATATTGACAAGAGTGGCGTGGCCTGTTATGAAGCATGAAATGGTTAACCACATCATAGTATCAGCTATTTAATTCGCACCTTTCTCAATAAAACCCCTCATGCTGAGCTTCACTTTTATTTGTTCCTATTTCCCATAGAGATTCTCATTTTAATAAGTGAATTTAAAATAACACAGTAAGCTACATTATACCCAGTAATGATTCCGGTAATTGTCTACTGTTTACTTTTATTCTAACAAATGTTTCCGTACCAAAATTAACATTTTTGTTCAAGGAAAAATAGCTTGATTCAGGTCATACAAAATATATGCTTAAACTGTCTTATTTTGGGGGGCATTTTCATGTTATCCTCGCCATATTGCTACTTTTCTCCATTCCCTGAATTTTCTTGTTTTCTCTTTCATTAAATTTAGTATCTTGTTGGTTCAAAGTCAATCCTTTAAATTTTCAAGGAAAAAAAATAGACTAGCCAAATGCATTTTGTTTTGAAGACTTAAATAATGATGTTTTCAGTTTCTAGTTCAGTATCTGATGTATTTTTTATCAGATTTTATTGGTACATTTTAGATATACATAATAATCACATTCATCATAGAGAATTTGTACTTGTACATGATATAACTTTCTTTTTTTCCCATTCTCTACCCTCCCTTCAACCCCTCCTCACCTCCCCATTTACAAAAGCTTTGTTTCCATTTTTTCCTTCTTTTCTCACTTTTTTTTACTTTTCCCTTCTTTCCTTCCCCCCTCCTGCCTCCTTTGTTCCCCTCCCCATTTGAACATTTTTTTCCTGTTTCACAATACCTAATACACATTTTGGTCCTTATTTACACTTTCGGTTTCTCACACCTGATCTATTTTCTATGACATTCAAATGATATTTTTTCAAATGATATTTTATAAGACCATTTAGATAAATATTACCCATTTTACATAAATATTGTTGGAAAAAAAAATTTTTTTTTTTTGTGGGTACTGGGGCTCGACCTCAGGACCTCGCGGGCCAGCAGGCACCCATGCCGCTGAGCGATATCATGGCCCCTTTTTCATATGTGGGTTCCGGGAGTCGAACTCGGGACCTCGCGCTTGCCAGGCAGGTGCTTAACGCCGCTGAGCCATCTCACCGGCCCTGTTGGGAAATTTTTAAATGCCACCTTGGTATATTTGTTGTTGGGAAATCTATGTCTGCATGTATCTTCTTTCTCTAAAGAAAAACAGGGTAAAAATTCTGAAAGCCTTTGTAGTGATGTCTGAGTTTTCAGTCATGACTCAGTACTGAGTGTGTGCACGTGCACACTGGGGATGGAGCCAGGGCCTGTACTAGGCAAGTGCTCTACCACTGGGCTTCACCTCAGCCCCTCAACATTGATTAACACCGTACCCATCTATTCATAGCATAATATGAAATAACCTGAGTCAGCTGTGAAAATACCAGTGCTTCACGATGAAAACTATAAATTAGGTGCGTCACTTTTTAAATGAAAAGGCATGGGCCGGTGAGATGGCTCAGCAGTGTACGCGCTTGCCTAGCAAGCACGAGGTCCTGAGTTCAACTCCCAATACCCACATACGAAAAAAGGGCCGGTGATATCGCTCAGTGGCACTGGCGCCTGCTGGTGCGCGAGGTCCTGAGGTTGACCCCCGGTACCCACAAAAAAATAGAAAATAAAAAGTAATAATAATAAAAGAAAAGGCTAAGAGTGTATCACTTCAGTTTGGTATTATTTTACAATGAGATGAAATAATCTGCCTCACATAATTTTGAGGAGGATGTGAGTATAAAAATATCCAGCGTAGATAGTAAAAAGTGACTTAAATGTACTCAGTAGTAATATTTCCCACCCCCTTCCCTGAAAATTATAAAATAAAATAATGGCTAAAAATAGTGATGAGGTTTCTAAAAATAGTAAAAATGACAAGTGTACAAAATGGTTATTTTAAGAAGGTATGATGTTAGTTGTTAGGTAACTAATGTGAACGCGCAGACTTATAATTAACCACCCACTCCCTTTCCCCATGACTCCCAAGTGATAGGCACCATTGCCCTTCCTTAGCTTGTTTTTAGGGGTGTGGAGAGCACAAGGGGAGAAGGCTGTGGCCTGGAGATGAACTGCAGAGTGACACCTCACTTTCTGTCATTCTTGCTCATCTTTATAGTAAGTGGTAGGCAAAAAATCAAGAGAAAAGCTGAAACCAAATGGCTTTTGACACTCTTCTTGTTGTACCTTGCTTTGAAATTCTGAGAAAATATTTTGTTTTATTGTGGTGCTAGGGATTAGACCTGAGGGGCCTCCTCACACAGGCTTGGCAGGGGCTGCAGCTCCTGGGGGAGTATCTTAAATGTTCTCCCCCGCTGACTCAACTCCAGACAAGAGAAGGCAGCTCAGTTCTTAGTAAGCATGAGGGCAGCTGCCCCAGCTTAATCACTGGATGCGCTTGCTCGTGCTTACATTTCTGACCGTGTCTGTGTGGCTTCCCCACTTGTCTTCCACACTGTACAGAATGCAATGGTAGACAGCAAGATAAGTAAGAGATAAGTTCAACTTTCAAAACAATTACTACTAAATAGCACACGTTTAAGAATTAGGAATAAGTGAACTAGAAGTGTAGAGAGGATATCGGAACCTTTTGGTTAGGGGTATAGAAGGCTTACTCATGGAAGAAATAATTGTTTCAACCCTTGAGGCAGCTTTTGTTGCTTTTAATTGGAAGTAATTACATATCATGAAGGCTTGTGAGTGGTGTTCATCAGGAGAAATGTAGAAAGATTTAGTCCCAAAAAGTGTCAGATTGTGCATGGACTATATTTTTTATCATGTGTGTAATCCTTGTTTAGCTCATCCGACAGAATTGTAAAATTCTAATAGTGTTGAAGAGAGGAAGTGACTTATCGGAACTCTCATTATGTGGAATTGTTTGTTTTAGAGAAAGGGCTTTTTGGTTTTCTGCAGTACATTTTCCTCCTTCTACTTGTGATCACCAGAGCTCCTTTGGACCCTTCCGAACAGACATGGGCGGTATGAGAGAATTTTGAGGAGCAGCAAGACAGGCCAGGAGCCAGGATGCTGAACTCCCACACCCACACACCTCAGTTCATCAGGGATCACACAGCATAGCCAGCTTTGAAATGTCACAGAACATATCCTTTTCTCTTTTCATAGGAAGAGGACAGGGACTGAAAGTGTGACAGGCAGGCATTAATGAAGGAGGTAGTGTAACATGAAATGGTAGGAGGGTGCTTGTTAACCAGTAGATTAGCAAGTTAGAGAATTTTTTCCATTTTTAAAAATAATGAATCATCTGTTTGAATTATGGTGACCTACTTTCTTCTTCTAAGCATTTCAATCTATCCTACTTCCTAGAGACTGAGGACACATATATAAAGATGTGGCTTTAGCAAAAGCTGTAGGCTGCACTGCTGTCTTCAGCAAGATATGACATTTCAGCTCTTTTTTCAGTTCGTTTTTTTTGTTGTTGTTTTTAGTACTGGGGATTAAACCCAGGACTTCATGCATGCAAGGCAAGCACTCTACCACTGAGCTACATTCCAGCCCCCCTCCTTTCATTTTTAGACAGGATCTCACTAAATTGCCCAGGTTGGCCTAAAACTTGGAATCCTCCATCCACATCAGCCTCCTGAGTATCAGGGATTACAAACATGTGCTACCATGTCCAGCTCATTTCAGCTGTTTATTTTGAAAAGGCTATTGACATGGGAGACAGGAAAACTTGAAAAATAAAAACAAAACAAAACAAAAATGCCATAAGCCACCAGTCTGTCTGAGGGTACACACTCAGAGCAGTTGCCAGTAAGTCACCTACCATCTTGGGCCTCAGTTTCTTAATCTGCAAGGCTAAAGAGCTGAATTTAAAGGTTATATCAGGCTTTAAAAATCATCATCAATTGTTAGAACAGGGGAAATGTTGGGTTTTTAACTGTTTAATTTGGACTTTACTATAATTCTTGCTTGTTATCTAACACAATGAGTAGGGATCAGAAGAGAAGAACAAAGACTGGTCAGTTGCTTCTCCTTTCACCTCATCCTGCAGTTCGATATCAGAGGATGGTATGAATTCTCTCTCTGGTGGCCTGGGGGGAGGGGGAAGCACGGGTTGAAGCTTCCGGGTTCGCTTGCTCCGCCACCCCAGGCCATGCCTCTGCCATCCGTCAGTGGGGTTTTCGGGGACAGGCTGTGCCTTTGGTGCCAGTGCCCTTCTACCATCCCACCCTGCTCTCGCTCTTGCAGCTCAGTGGGCTTTCTCACCTGTGGCCTGTTCTGATTAAGATGGTGCGGGGTGGTGAGGTAAAATACTGTTTGGCATTTGCTACTGTCAGATACCTAAGGGAAAGTCCAGGTTTTATTCAGGGACTTGGCCTCTTAGATTTTTCATATCTACTCAAAAAATATTTAAGTCTTTATTCAAAATAAATTCCAAGGGTGGGGGATGTAGCTCAGCAGCATAGCGCCTTGCTGGCAAGTGCAAGGTCATGAGTTTGATTCCCAGTACCAAAAAAATAAAAATAAAATAAATTCCAAGTCTAAAGTGTAAGCAAATTCAGAAATATTTCTTCTGATCTCTGTCTCCTTTTCTCAAGAATCTCTTCTGAGGCACCTTCTAATCATTCAGGGCTTAATCATTTGTCATTATCCAAGCACTTGCTTCCACTTCTTTCTGCCTCTTGCTTTTTGTCCTGTGACTTCTAAAATGGTTGCATTATTCTAGGAAGTTTAGCTAATTTTGGGTCAGGTGACAGTTTGTGGATTATCTTTCAATTGGGTTGATCTTTGCCAATTTTGTACTACAGCTCCAGTTTTTAGCGGCTATGTCAATTCTAAGTTACAGATGCTAGAGCAGTGGAATGGGAAGAACGGGAAAGCACATCTAGTGAGCGTCTGACCCAGCGATGTCCGTTTTTGAGGTCCTGTGAGTGTGGACACCTCGATACATTTAGGGATGCCTGACGAATCCAAACACGAGAGCTTCTTGTCAGATCAGAATAAATTCCTGAGACCAAGGGAATGCTGTTCATAGATATTCAATAGGATACAAAATACCTGGGGGAATGTGCTAGCAACAGAGATTTTTTTTTAAATTCTGAAATTTGAGCAGCCGGACCAGGGGCTGAGGCACCAGTGGCAGACCAGCGACCTCAGCTCCGGGGCTAACCACGTCTCACCCACAACTGCCCAGGCAAGGATTACGAAGATGATGACCCAGTGAACTCTGATGGGGTTACGAAGAAGCTGTGTCCAGTGCAGATTGTTCTTGCTCATGAAGAAGATCATAACTTCGAGCTTGATGAAGAAGCTTTGGAGCAGATTTGGCTACAGGAGCACGTACGAGATCTTAACACAGTTGTGGTGTCTGTGGTAGAAGCTTTTCATAAAGGAAAATCATCTCTACTGGACTTCATGCTTAATCCTTGTCATATGTATAACAGGGCTTATCAAAGTTGGATTGGTGGTAACAGTGAACCATTCACTGGCGCTACGTGGTGAGGTGGTTATGAAAGAGAAACGATGGCATGCAAGTTTGGAATGAAGTATTTGTGACCGACAGACCTCATGGAACAAAAGTGGTTGTGCTGCTAATGGATACCCAGGGTGCCTTTGATAGCCAGTCAACTAGCAAAGATTGTGCAACAGTTTTTGCTGTGAGCACCAAGACTAGTTCTGTCCAGGTATACAGTTTTCCTCAGAATATTCTAGAAGATGCTCCTCAACACTTGAAATTATTTACAGAATGTGGAAGACTTGCCCTGGAAGAAATCCATCAGAAACCATTTCAGATATTAATATTTTTGATTAGAGATTGGGGTTATCCTTATGAACATTCATGTGGTTTGGAAAGTGGAAAACAGTTTCTTAAGAGATTGCAGGTAAAACAGAATCAACATGAAGAGCCACAGAATGTAGGGAAGCACGTTCATAATTGTTTCTCAGATCTGGGTTGCTTCCTTTTGCCACATGTTGGTCTTAAAGTTGCAGCCAATCCTAGTTTTGATGGAAGGTTGAAAGATATTGATGAAGAATTTAAATGAGAGCTTTGCAATCTAGTTCCTTTGCTGCTTGCCCCTGAAAATTTGGTAGAAAAAGAAATAAGTGGATCTAAAGTCACTTGTAGAGATCTTATAGAATATTTTAAGGCTTACGTTAAAATTTATCAAGGAGAGGAACTTCCACATCAAGAGTCCACGCTTCAGGCAAAGCTGAAGCTAATAATCTTGCTGTAGGAGCGGAGTGCGAGATACATGTTGCAAAATATGGGATAGGTGTGTGGCGGGGACAAACCTCACATTGCACCTTCAGCTGTGAGCGAAAACACCTGTGTCTCAAGAAATTGAGGGGGCCGGTGATATTGCTCAGCAGCATGGGCGCCTGCTGGCGCGCGAGGTCCTGAGGTCGACCCCTGGTACCCACAAAAGAAATTGGTGATTAGACAGTTTCATTCTGTGAAAAGAAAAGGGTGGAGGGCCGGTGAGATGGCTCAGCGGCGTACGCGCCTGCCTCGCAAGCGCAAGGGCCTGAGTTTGACTCCCGGAACCCACATACGAAAAAAGGGCCGGTGATATCGCTCAGCGGCACGGGCGCCTGCTGGCGCGCGAGGTCTTGAGGTCGACCCCGGTACCCACAGAAAAGAAAAAAGGGTGGAAATGAGTTCTGCTATCATTATCAGGACCAGCTTGAACCTGAAATTGAAGAAACCTATGCAAATTTGATAAAGCACAATGATGGCAGAAATATCTTCTGTGCTGCTCATACCCCTGCCACGCCGTCTGCGATGTATATAATCTCGGGACTGACTGGCTTCATTGGCCTGAACTCTACAGCTGTCTTGTGTGACCTTGTCATGGGTTAGCACTGACAACCCTTTGTACTTGGGCATATGCTAAATACTCTGGGGGATTCTGAGAAATTAGAACAGTGATTGATCAGATCGCTGAGACACTATGGGAAGAGGTATTAAAGCCCTCAGGTGATAATTGAGGAGAGCATAAGGCAGTCTGTAACAAACCATCAAAGCAGGCCTGCCTGACCAGGTGTCTCAGCGTGCCAGATCCAAGACAGACTGACAGTTCATCTCCTCGTGGACTCCACTCTCCCCTTTTCATGCTTTTTGTAAAATGAGAACTCAAGTAAAAATAAATCAAAGTTTACAATAAAAAAAATTATGAAATTCATGAAGTTGGGGTGTGGCTCAGTAGTAGAGTATGTGCTTAGCTCTGGGTCCAATCCCCAGCACCACCAAAAAAACCAACAAACAACCTTGAGATGGTTAACATAAAAGTCAATGGTTTGGGCCAGTGAGATGGCTCAGCGGCATAAGCACCTGCCTGGCAAGCGCGAGGGCCCGAGTTCGACTCCCAGAACCCACAAAGGAATAAAGGGCCATTGATATCGCTCAGCAGCACGGGCGCCTGCTGGCATGCGAGGTCTTGAGGTCAACCCCTGGTACCCACAAAAAAAAAAAAGTCAATGGTTTTTAAAAAGTTTAACAAATAAAAAACCATCGTATCCACACATGCTGAGATACACCTGTAATCCCCAGCACACTTGAGAGGCTGAGGCAGGAGGATCACAAGTTCAAGCCCAGCCTAGGCAACTTAGCAAGACTCTGTCTCAAAATAAAAAAGGGCTGAGGGTGTAGTCAGTGTTGAGGCCCTAGATTCAATACTAAGTACTGAAAAAAAAAAAAAAAACTCACCTATAATCTATGCTGTTATTTATAATAGTTGACAGTAATATTTAAGACAAAATTCTGTAAACCTTTGTATTTTTTCTCTTTCAGGCTAATTTGTGTTTTGTGGATATTGACAACCATTTTATTGAGTTGCCTGAAGAATTTCCACAGTTCCCCAATAAAGTAGATTTTATCCAAGAGCTCTCTGAGGTCCTCCTTCAGTTTGGGATTCCTCCTGAGGGCAGCCTACATTGCAGTGAGAGTGCCACCAAGCTGAAGAACTTGGTGCTGAAGGATTTGGTCAATGACAAAAAGAACGGCAATGTCTCCACCAACAGCATCAGCATGTATGAGCTACTGAAAGGCAACGAAACCATCGCTCGCCTGCAGGCCCTGGCCAAGCGCACTGGGGTGACTGTGGAGAAAATGGACCTCTCCACTTCCCTGGGTGAGAAGGACAAGGACCTTAAGCTGCAGTGTGAGGAGGCGGAACTCAGGGACTACCAGCTCAATGTGCAGCTGCGGGAGGTCTTCGCTAACCGCTTCACACAGATGTTCGCAGATTACGAAGCATTTGTGATTCAGACCGCTCAGGACATGGAGTCCTGGCTCACCAACCGGGAACAGATGCAGAACTTTGACAAAGTAATAAGAACCATAGTTTTCCTTTTCATGGTTCTTAGTGGGTATATTGTGGATTTGGTTAACTTTTGTTGTTTTTTGAGGCAGGGTCTCACTATGTATTCCAGGCTGGCCTTGAACTCACTATGCAACCCAGGCTGGCCTCGAATTCACAGTGATCCTCCCTCCTCAGCCTCCCGAGTGCTGGGATTACAGGCCTATGCCTCCACACCTGACAGGTTAACTTTGTTTAAACACAGATTATTTTTTCCTTTCTTCATCATATTACCAACTTTTCTTTAGCTGGGCATGTTGCCACATGCCTGTGATCCCAGTACTCAAAAGGCTGAGACGGGAGGATTGCAGGTTTGACCCCACACTGGGCATTTTAGGGACTTCCCAAAACCCTGTCTCAAAATTAAGAATTAAAAAAGGAATGGGCATGTAGCTCAGTGCAAAGGTCCTTGCACTAGACAGTAATTTCACCCAAAAGTAAATCAACCCGCACATGACTGGTTATTGAGATGTGTGCTATATTACCTGCAATCTCGTTTTTATATTTCTTGAACTTTGACAATGTTTAAATTATAGAAAATCTTACTTTCACAGGTTTTCCAAATCTGTTAACACACTCTGACCTTGTAAGGGTTTTTTTTTTTTTTTTTTTTTTGTGGGTACCAGGGGGTCGACCTCAGGACCTCGCGCGCCAACAGGCACCC
This sequence comes from Erethizon dorsatum, assembly GCA_028451465.1. Lineage (NCBI taxonomy): Eukaryota > Metazoa > Chordata > Mammalia > Rodentia > Erethizontidae > Erethizon > Erethizon dorsatum. Next base: position 65,920,852 of record CM051834.1, read on the forward strand.
GTGCCGCTGAGCGATATCACCAGCCCCTTTTTCGTATGTGGGATCCGGGAGTCGAACTCGGGCCCTCGCACTTGCAAGGCAGGCGCTTATGCCGCTGAGCCATCTCACCGGCCCAGGGTTTTTAACTCTCGTTTTATGATCAAACTTAGTCAGATGAAACGTGGTCCTTCTCTGAGAAATCCTTGTGTCTTATATGTATTTAGTCTTCATCCCATATTAAAGTCACCCTCTTGTCCATGTAAAGGTAAACATTCAGTTTCAGAAGCCAGATTTTTGCCACATTTTAGGATCAGTAGAGAGAAAGAATAAATTAGATTTTAGGACTGTTGCTCTAAGACTATTTGAGAGTTTTTGGAAAAGGAAGAGAGAAAATGACGCCAGCTTTTGATTGTCCTGCGGAAGCTTCTCTCTAAGGGTTACTGTATTCTGCCAGATTTTCTTCACTTATACCAAACCAGAGTTTGGTTTGGCTTGGTTTGTTTTTTTCCAGACAAAAGCACTTAGGGATGTGCAGTGACTCTCAGGTCACCAGGGCACAGTTCAGCCCCCTGCCTGAGACTGCTGAGGCACAGCAGTGCTGTTAGAATGAATCCGGGCTTTCACTAAGTGGCATCTTCATGTCACGCAGGCCTCCCAAAGGGGCTGTGCTTACACAGGCTGATGGACAGCCTTGGGCCATCTGGCCGTAATGTGAACTAAACTTCTCTCTCAAGGCAGGTAGCTGAAAGAACTGTCTGACTCCGTCGTACTTTTTCTGCTGGAGGACGCTATACCTTGTACAACAGAACTTGCAGGTGCCCTTCATGTCCGATTAAATGTCTTTAATATTAAGAAACTTATGCAGATGTATTCCTACTCTTAGTTCCCTTTCTCATTTACCTTAACTTTTTTCTACGCTTTTTTCCCTATCTGCTTGGCAACTAATCTCTACATTCGTGATTTGCCCTTGGGGAAATTCAAATTCTTACTTAAATTGAGTCCTAGTAATTTCTTCCTTTTTAATCTTTATGTAGCTTAAACTAGAAGTGGAATTTTATAACCCCCAAAGAAAGGAAAGTTTTATGTTGGATACTCGGCAAAAGGCTTCTAATCATCTCATTTTTCACGAGGAAAGTATGCAGGACATATTAATACTGCAGGCCAAGTTTTTGTTGATATTAAATGTTGTAGCCCAGGAGGGTCTGAACATTAAAAGCTAGATTTGGCTATTTGCTTCATGTTTCTAAGGCTATTTGCTCTATAAAAAGAGTGATGTTTATCGGTAAGATGCCTTTTGAGGAAGTGATTTCTAGAGACTAATGTGCCTCTTTCTCTGGTAGTTTGGAATTATGTAAATTTACCTGAAGCATGGAAGCATTTAACTTGAATAAGTGGATTTTTGTAAGGAAGCTTTTAAAAGGCCTCTGAAAATTCACAGTGGAAAATAAGTACACTAGGAGAAAGCTGAGGAGTATGTTATGAAGAACAGGAACCTTACGTCAGAATTTACCCTTCCCCTGTTCTTCTGGATTCTTTCACACCACATCTGCTTGAATGAATGAAAAGGGAAGCGGAGCCAGTGAATGAAGTAGTGAATCGCTTCCATGTTTCAGCTAGTCTGAACGGGAGCTACTGCACATGGGACCTGAAAAACAACAGGAAAAAGTGACCACTTTGAATCAGAAATGGATTGTAACTTAGTGAATTCGCTGTGTATCCAACAAGTGAGAAACAGGAAGGTCCAGCTTGTTGTACAGTTCTCCAAAGGTGTAATTCCAGTGATTTTTCAAGCAAGGATTTCTACAGTTTGTAAGCCAGACTGGTGTGTCAGCACAGGTCTTGAAAAAATTTGATGAGTTTGATCTGGAGTTAACAAGGAGAGTTGGAATCTAGAAAAACATGCACTTGAAGAACAATGTAAATTCTGTGTTATCATTTTGAGATGGTTATTGCTAATGTGTATCATTATCGTGTCATTTAATTCATGGCCTTTCAACTAGGAATGGAGAGCAAAAGAAATTTCTGAGGAGAGGGATCAGGATTTAAAGGTAAGTGAAGTGAATGACTGACAATCGTAGCAGCTTATCCACCTTCTTTCATGAATTGAGCCCTCTGGTCTTTGTAATGGTCATCGTGTTCAGAAGGTAAATCAGTTTGAAAGGGAACATTAGTGCTCAAGACCTAAGTGACCTTCTATAAATTTAGAAAAAGGAAGATTAGATTTATAAAGGATTTTTGAATTTCATGTGTCAGTTTTATATGTTGTTTTAAAAAGAATAATCTTAGCAAACGATAATTTCCAGGTTTAACACATAATATTGAGATAGTCTCTTAACAGTAATAATTTGCTAATTATCTCATTGCAGGCTTCTTTCCTGTCTGACCAGCCTGAGCCTTACCTGCCATTTCTTTCACGCTTCATTGAAACACAGATGTTTGCCACCTTTATTGATAATAAAATTATGTCTCAGTGGGAAGAGAAAGACCATTTGCTTCGGGTCTTTGATTCTCGGATTGAGAAGATAAGATTGTACAATGTAAGGGCACCCACCTTGCGGACATCTATATATCAGAAATGCAGCACTTTAAAAGAAGCAGGTACATTTGCCATGCTTTTTAAAATTAAAATTCATGACATTTCTTTTACATGTTGGCCTTGTATACCACAAAGTTAATTTTCAGTTTTAGACTTTGAGGATAGTCCTGGTACTACATCAAAAAGTTTCTATAGTTTTCTTCCTGTCTCTGTGAGTCCCCATTCCTCCTGGACGTTCCTCTTCCCTTAGACACAAGAGGAAAAGCAGTCATAAACTGAACAGAGCATAACTAGGATGTTGCTATAATTTTTGTCTCATTCTCTGTTGCCTTGTAGAAAAAAGTTGGTTTCTATCTTGCTGCTGGTGCTGTCCTTAGTTTATATAACAGAAACAGTATATTTGTTGCATTGGTATCACTAATTATATACCATCATTTGTTGAAATTAAATCACTGTATTCTTGCATTCAAATGAGAGGAAATTCTTGCATTCGAAATCCTGACACCAGTTTTTCCACAGAGTCAGAGAATCCTGAGTCATGGTCGGTCTTGTCTGGCAGTGTAATGTCATCCATTAAGGAAATAGCTGTATTAATAGCCAGCACCTACTATGTGCCATTCATTATACCAAATGCTGTAGATGCCTTGTGCACTTGATCTTAGCAACACTTGTTTGTGTATTGTTTTGTTACTGTCCTCACCTTAAAGCTGAGAAGGCTGGAAAGTCAAGGAATTTGCCTCTAGTTGCCAATAGCTAGTTACCGGTGGAGCTATGGTTTGAATTCAGGTCCAACTGATGCTAGCCACTGAAGCCTTAATCTCTTGTTAGCTATTCCTAAACTATTCTTTACTGAAAAAATTCTTCCTTTTATTTCTTTCCCTTCAAATGTAGGTGCTGTTTGAGAGGAATTTTTCTGCTGGAGAAAAAGGAGACAGCAGTCATAGCGCTTTTTGTGCTCTGTTTCTGTGGCTTGCTTGCCTTTACCACTTTACTTAAATAGATCACTGTTAGGAGTAGTGATGCTTTAGCATATTCAAGGAAAGAAGTATTAAATGATACCATTTAGATAGCCATACAGGTCTCCGAGACGTGGCCTCGGTGTGTTCCTGTGTACAAGGGTAGAGCATTGGAAGCCCCTTCAGGAAATGACAATTACCTGTGTGTTTCTAGAAATCTGAGTAGGTAGAATAAATGAAATTGTTTACACAAGTTCAGAGAATACAATGACTTCCAGTGCTTTAACAGCCATGTGAGTAATAAAATGACCTAGTGAGTAAATTTCATTCCTGCCTTCCTGACAGAATGTTAAAAATGGAATTAAGCATCAATTTCTTAATGTATGTGTTCCGTAGAGGATGTCTTTCCAATTAAAAGATTTTCATTTAGTCTCTTCCAGAGTTTGGTACTCCCACTGTCATCACAAAAATTATATAAAACCCCTTTGGAAATATACCATTATAGGGCCGGTGAGATGGCTCAGCGGCGTAAGCACCTGCCTTGCAAGCGCGAGGGCCCGAGTTCGACTCCTGGATCCCACATACGAAAAAGGGGCCGGTGATATCGCTCAGCGGCACGGGTGCCTGTTGGCGCGCGAGGTCCTGAGGTCGACCCCCCGGTACCCACAAAAAAAAAAAAAAAGAAATATACCATTATAGACTTTGCGTGTGAGAAGACGAGAGTAAGCTTAGGTGGTGGCCTCCCCGGAATCTACTCTGTCAAAGACTCTTTCTAGAAGTAAAGGAAACAGCTCGCTGCGCCTGTGCTTACTGCTCATAAAAGATGTAGTTATTTCTTTCATCAGGTGGAGTTCTGAATGTTCAGTATTTACTGGTGATGTAGTCACTGAAAGTAATGTTGCTCCCTGAAACAATTTTAAATACAAACCCTAGAGTAACTCATTATGAATAGTGATTTTTGTCTGGAAAGTTTCGTTTTGTTTTGGTACCAGGAATCGAACTCAGGACCTTGTGCTTTCCAGGCAGCTGCTGTGCCGCTGAGCTATATCCCTGGCCCCCGTCTGGAAAGTTTTTAAGCTTTCCAAGTAAAGGAGAACAACTCAATATTATGTTGTATGGATTTCTTTGTCATTTTCCAATGTATGTAATCCCAGCATTTGGGAGGCTGAGGTAAGAGGATTGCAAATTCCAGGACAGCCTGGGCTGCATAATAAGTTTGAGCTATATGGCAAGACTCTGTCTCAAAGAAACCATATACACATACACATATACATAAACCCAACAGAAAACCTGAAGCTCCTTTTTTATTTTTTCCTTTTGTGAGAACAGAAGCTCTTCTTGGCAGAGATGGAATTTTGTAGTACTTCATGGAACATAAAATTGACAAAGACCTCCAAATTCCATGCCATGGGTCTGGTCATCATTTTGCCAAAACCATCCATTAATTAATGTTTTGTGAATATTAGGGTGTATAGAGAGTATAGATGGGGTGTAGAAGGTCATCAGTCATTGTTGAAAATTGAATGTCATTTTGCACTAAAGCATAGCATTCTTCTGCACAGCATAGAACATAAGGGCTATGTTGTAAGAGAAGTTACAAGTTACTTATTATATATACAATGAAATTCAAGAAGGTTTTAGGTGAACTCCGTGGGTTATGAGGGAAATCTGGGGAAGCTGGAAGTCTGTTACCTACCATCTGATATTAAGTCAGGATAACACCTTCCGTCCAGCACCCCTCAGTACTTTCATCAAACACAGACAGCTGGCCTGGGGAGCCGTTCTGTGAGCTGATGGCAAATGGCACTCAGTGTGGATCTTGGAAGAGTCAGGAGTCTTGCAGGTAGATTCCTTCCCCAAAAAGCATTAGGATTTATTTGGGAAATAGCCAGCAAGACTCAGGCTACTGGCAATGAAAAGGGGCAGATAAATGGATTCTATGGAATACGTACAAAGCTGCCTTCTCCTGAGTCACCAGATCAACAGTTCCCAAGTGTGCTCTGTGTACCACAAGCGCAGTTCCCTACTTGTTGTCCCTGTCTAGTAATCTTTTGGCAAAGGATTGGGGACCTAGTCTTGCTTCTCAAATGTTACATTTTCTCCCAAAAATTTGGTTGATAAAAATAAGATGAGGATTACTTTGTTTTAGCAGAAAAATAGATTGCTTTCCTCAGGCTTAGAGACGTCCTCCAACACCACTAAATTTAATGTTTTGAAACAAATGCTGAGTAACTCCTGTCTTCATTTCGACCTATTCATTCTTCAGAAGGCCAGTTTCTTATCCTCTGGACGTTCTCTAAATGCCTGCTTATTTGACTTCTCTGGGATACCCTCTTGACCTAATAAGCACTCCTAATGACTCCTACTAATGGGAATGTGGCTGTTACTAAAAGTGTGGGGCAGTGGGGCTGGTGAGGTGGCTCAGCGGCGTAAGCGCTTGCCTGGCGAGTGCAAGGGCCCGAGTTCGACTCCCAGAACCCACATACAAAAAACGGGCCGGTGATATCGCTCAGCGGCATGGGCGCCTGCTGGCGCGCAAGGTCCTGAGGTCGACCCCCGGTACCCACAAAAATAAATAAATAAATAAAAGTGCGGGGCAGAACTCACACGTTTCCTTGTTATAGATGGGGAATGTGTTTAATGAATGTTTGCTGCTTCCTTCCTTTCATGTTGTCTTTCAGCTCAAGAAAAATACTTTCTTTGCCATCAATTTTCTTTAATGTTGTGCTTAAAACTATATTTTTGTTAAGAATATTGAATTTCCTATTTTAGGAAAACTATCTCAATATTAAATTATATATTTTTGGGCCAGTGAGATGGCTCAGCGGCATAAGCACCTGCCCAGCAAGTGTGAGGTCCTGAGTTTGACTCCCGTGAACCCACATAAAGGAAAAAAAGGGCCGGTGATATTGCTCAGCGGCACAAGCGCTTGCTGGCAAGCGCAAGGTCCTGAGGTCGACTCCCGGTACCCACAAAAAGTAAAATTAAATAAATAAATAAATAAATAAATAAATAAATAAATAAATAAATTATAGATTTTTCAACCCGACTGCCCAGCTTTTGGCAAAGGCAGAAAACACCATGAAAAATCAATCATCCAGTATTTATTTAAAATTAACCTTTCTAGGGCTGGTGAGATGGCTCAGCGGCTTAAGCGCCTGCCTGGCAAGCGTGAGGGCCTGAGTTTGACTCCCGGAACCCACATACGAAAAAGGGGCCAGTGATATCGCTCAGCGGCACGGGTGCCTGTTGGCGCGCGAGGTCCTGAGGTCGACCCCCTGGTACCCACAAAAAAAAAAAAAAAATTAACCTTTCTATAAAAATATTTCAGGATGTTGGGATGATTGAATTCTTCATGCGCATGAATGGAAGAAGCATTATTTTTGAAGTGTTAGCAATGAAATATCTCTTGCTTTTTTCTTTCTTTTTATAAATTTATTTTTTTATTTTTATTAGTACATGTTTGCAGTACATAATGCTCAGATTCATCGTGGGTCTGATTTGTTATAAATTTAATTTATAGCCCAATCCATTGAGCAGAGACTGATGAAAATGGATCACACTGCAATCCATCCACATCTGCTGGACATGAAAATTGGTCAAGGCAAATATGAGCAAGGGTTCTTTCCAAAGTTACAGTCCGATGTCTTGGCAACGGGACCCACCAATAACAAGTAAGCATATTCTGTTCTTCATTTGAGTAACTAACTGAAGGAATGAATGAAGGGTGGGGTGCTCCACCACTCCAGTGAGGCAATGTGTAATCATTAAACATCTCTCTGTCTGATTACTTTTTTTCAAGACCACATTAATTCATTTGAAATATGTATTAACACTCTGTTAGTACTGACTTTTAACCCTTAAATGCCTAGTGTTCTGTTTTTGGAATGCTCATAAACATGGAATATGATGAAATTTTTTCTCTTCAAATTCTTGTTCCTTGAATTTTTCTAGGTAAAATATGTTAATTTCATGCAAAAATTTTTAAAAATTGCAATCTTTGGCATAAGTGGGTTAATTCTGTCATGTAAAAATAAAAGGCCAAAGATTGGCCCAGCATGGAGGTGCATAACTATAATCTCAGCTACTTGGGAGGCTGAGGCAGAAGGATGATAACTTTGAGGCTAGCCTGAGCAACTTTGCTGGAACCCAGTCTCAAAATTTAAAAAGGGCTAAGGATGCAGCTCCATGCCTAGCACGCATAAGGTTCCTGATTCAGTCCCCCCAGTACAACAGGAAAATCTGAAGATGAGAATTTCGTTTTGTTTGCTCCCAAAGAAAAGTGCAATTGGGGGCCGGTGAGATGGCTCAGCGGCTTAAGCGCCTGCCCGGCAAGCGCGAAGGCCCGAGTTCAACTCCCGGAACCCACATACGAAAAAGGGGCCGGTGATATCGCTCAGCGGCACGGGCGCCTGCTGGTGCGCGAGGTCCTGAGGTCGACCCCCCGGTACCCACAAAAAAAAAAAAAAAGAAAAGTGCAATTGGGAATGGCCACTTTTTTTACTTGGCAGTGCCAGGGACCAAACTGAGGGCCACCTTTCTCATGACTGTGTTTAGATACAGTGCTGGTTATCTGCAGGTAATTCAGAGCAGCTGTACTTTTGCCAGCTGTACTGCTTTCCTAGGACTGCCGCAACAAAATACCATAAATTTGCTGCCTTAAAACCCTGACATTTTCAATTACAGCCCTAGAAGTGAGAAATCCAAAACCAAGGCCCTGGCAGGGCCACTGCTCCTGCACAGGCTTCTAGGGGTGGTCGTTTTCTTGCCGCCTCCAGCCCTTGGTGGCCCCAGTAACTTCTTGGCTCTAACAGCTCCACTTCAGTCCCGCCCCCATGTTCAGGAGACCGCCCTCCGTCTGTGTATGTGTATGTGTCTGTGTCTGCGCCTTCGTTCTCTCGCAGGGGCTCTGGTCATACTGGATTGCACCCCAGTGACTCGTCTTAACTTGAGTATACCTGGAAAGACCTAGGTGCAAAGGAATGTCCACGGGCACCCAAGACAAACCTCGGCACATCACTGTGGGGTGTGGCTCAGCCTGTATACCAGCTCTTGCTCTGCAGCATCGAATACAAAGCTATTACAGAGCAAACAAAAATACAAAGATAAACCCTGTTCTTTATAGGTATTTCCGTTCAGAAAATACCTGAATATGGTCAGAACTGGAAAAAAGAGGGCTGGGCATGCAGCAGAGTGTGAGTGCTTGCTTTGTGTGCGTGAGGCCCTGACTTTAATACCCCAACACCCCGAAAAGGGAGGGAGGAAGGGGCGGGGAGGTTGAAGTCCGGTGCAGTACTGGGCTTAGGGGAGTGCTTGATTTTAAGTGAACACTAGTGTTCTGTTAACAGGTGAGAAATGCAAAGAGGATTAGTGGGGACGTGGTCTGAGTAGGGAAGAATGAACTTCTAACCAGAAGTCACTAGCTGAAGGTTCACTCCGCTCTTCACCACTCACCAGCGTAGGAACCTTGACCCAGGTGTGACAAGTTGTCTGCAACGGAAGCGACGGCCCTGAAGATCTGCGATCTCCTTGTTTAGGCAGAGGCTCGGAGGAGGGAAATGCAAGGGAGCTAGGTGGGCCATGGATATGGGTGGAAATGAAGTGAAAGACTGGGTGCACCGAATGCAGTGGCACCGGCCGCCTGACTTTCTACAAGGCACGTAGAGAATCAGGGAGGGGATAAAGGAGGCAGATGATGCCTTTGACCTAAATAAGGATGTGAAGCTCTTAAAAGATGGCAGGGAAGTGTGATGTCCCACCTCTCAGAGGGTGTGCTGAGCTGCTGTAGGATTCTTGGTACTCATCTCTTTCCCAAAAGAGATGTCATGGCTGTTGTTTGTCAGGACAGAGGAAACTGCAGCAGATCATTCTAGTAATATGCGATAATAGCCAGGCGTGGTGGCACATGCCTGTGATCCCAGAACTCCGGAGGCTGAGGCAGGAAGATCGCGAGTTCGAGGCCAGCCTGGGCTACAGAGCGAGAGACTTTGTCTCAAAAAACCAAAAAAAAAGGGGGGGCCAGTGAGATGGCTCAGCAGCGTAAGTGCCTGCCTGGCAAGCACGAGGTCCTGAGTTCGACTCCCAGTACCCACATATGAAAAAGAGGCTGGTGATATCGCTCAGCAGCACGGACACCTGCTGGCGCTCGAGGTCCTGCGGTCGACCCCTGGTACCCACCAAAAAAAAAAAAGATAGCCAGTGGTTTAATTTAACAAATACTGTGCTAATCTAAGCACTTTGTGATAGAAGGCATTTCTTGGGGTGGTAATATTTGTATATCACTGTGTTCAGGTTTGCCCTGCTAATATTTTTATTTTATGTTCTGAAAGAAAGGAAAGCCTTGCCATTTTCCTAGTTGACTAACTGAAAGTGTTTGTTCAGATGTGTTTTTAAATTTTTCGTATCATACATTTAATGAGAAGCAAACAAAACATTATATAAACAGTCCAGTGCATAAAATGCTACCTTTCAGATCATGCATTTTCTCTTGAAAAACTCTACATAGTCTTTTTATAGTCATAAAATGACCTGAAATTTATTTTTTATTATGTTTGCAGCACATAATAATACATTCATCTTGGGGAATTGGCATATACACATATGTCATCTCGACCATTTTTGCTTCCCCTTCTCGCCGAAATGTGGTTTTGGAATGTGTGAGAATGCTTGACTCAGGTCTGAATATCAGGGAGTTAGACCGATAGCAGGCGCATGGGGAAACAGTGCATATACACAGAAGGAAGCTGTGCTGCACACGTGGCTGCCCCTTTTCCTTTCAGAGTCTTAATTATGAGCTCTAGTCCTCACAGGTAGCAGTCAGAAACTTTGGAAACTTTCATCACTGCTTTATTTAAAGTACTTACTGTTCTTCCTTCTAGCCCTTTTTTTTTTTTTTCTTTTTTTTCCTACTTTCAAATATACTTTTCCTCAGCTGAGCATGGTGGTGCACACCTGTAATCCCAGCATTCAGAAGACTGAGGCCAGCCTGGGATACATAGTGAGTTTGAGGCCAGCCTGAACTACACAGCCAGAACCTGTCTCAAAAAAAAAAATTGGTATCTCTGTCTTTCCTGACAGTGGAGCCTTCCGCATGCCCAGGAAGGGTGGCTCTGGGGAGATGCTGCTGCTGACGGTAGTGGCTACTATCACTGCCTAATTTGGCACTAGCTTCTCGTTAGTGGCTTTAAATTCATCAGGTCATTTGTCCCTATTGTAAGCATATTCCTGAATATCAACTTAATTGTTTTACCCAGTTCATAAATGAGGTTCAGAGAGGGTCAACAGCTTGTACCAAGGTCACACAGCTAGGAAATGTTGAGACTAGGATTCAGACCTAGGCCTGCTGGTTCACTGGTTCAGGGGCTCAGTCCTTTACATGTGCTGCTGGACTCTGCCGCTCTGACGAGAGGGTTCTCCGGCCCTTGGTGGCCCCAGTGCCAGGATTGAACCCAGAACCTCACCCGTGCCTGGCAAGTGCTGTACCACTGAGCTACGCCACCAGCCCCAAGAAATCTTCAGGCAACTAAGTAGTGAACATAAGAGAGTTGAGCAGCAGCCACCAGCCTCCAGAGTGAAAAAGCCTTCGGATGCCCTGCCTCTTCCTTAGAGTGGGCTCCGTCAGGAGGAGTGGCTCTGAAGGGGGTAGTACTTTGGGAAATGGTGCACATCTGGTGCCGTATTCCTTCTGAAGAGCTGCAGAACACATGGCTGGGATGGGCTGCCATGTCAGTTCAGCTCAGTTCAGAGTTAGGGTCAGAACGCAGCCCCACTCCTACAGTGTGTTCATGGTGTCCAATTCACAAAGACTATTGGAGGGTCTGGAAAGTCCTCAGTTCCAGGATTCTTTTAAATATGTGGGGGGAAAAGAGCATGATACAGTAAAAGAATTGTGGGGTTTTTAACTTTCTTTAATTGAATCTCATTTAAATAGGCTGTCTCAGCTTAGTGAAGACAGTCATAGCGGCTGATTCACTAGAGGGGGACACTTACGTACTCAGAATGAACTAACTGTCCCCCCCATGCTGCTGGGGTAGCTCCGGTAGAGCGCTTGCCTGTCGTGCACAAAGCCATTAGACAGTCCCTGCCTGGATGTCCTGCAGGTGTTTATAATTAAGTCTGGGGAAGGCGGATTGTTAGAATCTAATGTGCTGCTTACAAGACAAGCGAATAACTGGCACTGAGCGTTTCACATTGTTTACCTTGGTTTGTAGAGGAGTCCATGCTTTCATAAATACTGAACTTAAAAATCCGCTTTGCAGGGCCGACCACTGTGAGGGCTCACACTTCCCAGGCCATGGCACCAGATACGATGTTCTGTTTTTCAGAAGAGAGCGAGGGTTACAGGAGTCGCCTCTCAAACAGATTAGTCATCCATTTGTTTTTCTTTCATTAAAATATCCTGTTTGAATCACTTTGATATGGCTACTAGACTATTTGTCTGTTAGTTTTTGCTTCCACTGATAGCTCGGGTTGCTTATTCTTTCAGTCGGCAAGTGTCTGTGGTACCCTGATGAGGACCGTCCTATTCATCAGGAATGCACAGTGACCGTAACAAAGATCTCTGCTCTCCAGGGCGAGGAAGCAGACCAGAAAACTTACTATGTTACATAAGCACCACATCAGGTAGTGTAAGAGTTGGGAAGAAAATACAGCAGAAAAGGAAAATAGAGTGCCTAGCAGGAAGGATTTCAATTTTTAAATCTTACAGCTTTATTTGCTAGCTTTTTAAAGCTTTATATACAACCTCGAGGTTTCCCACTTCCATGCTGAGGCCGAAGCGTTGTATTTCCAGGTAGATTATAGTCTGGAAAAGATCTCAGGGCTGGGGTGTAGCTCAGTGGCATGGCACTCACCTGGCAAGCATGAGGTCCTGAGTTCAATTTCTGGTTCCCAAAAAAAAAGAGAAATGATCTCAGAACTAAGCACATTGTAAAGGGACTTAAAAGCATGCCTGTATACTGTAAATGGTTGATGGAATGTGAGAAGTTAATACACTGCTTATAAGACAGAAGTGAATAAGCAGTCTTGGGTATGTCAGCAGCTGTGACCTTCGCTGTTAGAGTTACGCTCAGTACATGAGGTTTAATAATGCAAAGAGTAAGTTAATTACCCAACACTAGGAATGTATGGACGTCATAGAAATTTTCTTAAGCAGTGCTCATTTCCCTACTCTGAAGACAAAAATTAAATAGGGTATTTTGTCCCATAGGGCATATAGTGAGAGGGCCGTTCTCTTGTGAGTCAGTCTTTATCTTTTCTTTCTCCAAAGCCTTTCCTACTTTTGCCCACTAAGGGAAATGTTCCACAGTTTATATTTTGCTCCTTCACTTTACTATGCAAGTTTCATTAGCTGATATTTCTGTTGTCTCATAATTTTGCTGTTTATTTGGACCACCCTGGTTGTTAACTCTGATTTTTTTATCCATGAGCAAATTTTACTGTTTGTTAAAGGGCCTTATTCATGCTAGAGACATACTACCACTGAGTTACATGCCTAGTTCTTTTTAACTTTTTTTGAGACAGTGTCCCAACAAGATGAACAGGCTGCGTCAGCCTTGAAATCCTTCTACATCAGACTCTTGAATAGTTGGGATTACTGGTGTGCACCACTGTACCCAGCTAAGTTTTATTGTCTTACTCTGACCTTTTTTCTACAGGGCTATTGCTTTGTTTTTTTGTTTTGTTTTGTTTTGTTTTGTTTTGTTTTGTTTTTTGTTGTTGTTGTTGAGACAGAGTCTCATTTTGTAGCCTAGGCTGGCCTTAAACTCTAGATCCTCCTGCGTCAGCCTCCGAAATGCAGTGGTGCTTCAGTTTATGAACTTAATTCTTTTCATAATTCTGGGCACAAACTGGATTGGACAAGAACTGAATCAAGTTCAATGGTTAGGTTCAGTGTTGACCTGATGGGGAAATCTGATTCAGAATTAAGTTCGTGAACCAAGGCACCACTGTGCTGGGATTACAGTTATGTACTACCACGTTCATCTCTTCCAGGCTATTTTCAAGGCCTCCATGTCAAAGAGTACCTAGGTCTTTATACATTTTTTGTTGTTAGCTGGCGTTCCGCTCTCCCCCTTCAATATACAAGTCCATCCTCTGCTTATGCCATTTGGTCATTCTAAATACAAATTATGAGAGATTTTATGCTGCATTCATCAGTTAAATGCTGGCGCTGAGAGTAGAGGGGAGCATTGACAGCAGTCTTTGAGGGAATGGGGGTGAGTTGATGAAGGGTGCTGGGGTGCTTCACAGGCAGGCAAGGGGGAGTCGAGAGCTACCATGTAGTAGGGACTGCGGAAGGCGGCAGCACGCATCCAGGGTCAGGGCTCTGTTGGGCAGATTGTCAAGGGGATGGGTGCTGATGTGGAGTAGTTCTGGTGGTTTCCCCTGTGTTTCAGGCTCAGCACAGAACAGAAAGAGAGCTCAAGGCAGCATGAGTGGGAATTGAGACATGGAAGAACTAATGTAGTGGGAGATGGGAGTCCGCACGGGAGCTCAGAGCTGTGTCATCGCTTGCTTGTCACATCCTAGATGTGGTTAGAGTGGAAGCGAGGTGATTTTGATTTGGGGGCTCCAGCATTGTGCGGTCAAGCTGTTGTCTCTATAGTCTTTGTATTTTCCATAGCAGGAAAGAAAATTGAACCAGGTTCCAGATCCTGCTCTGAATGAAAGTGCTAAGATGAAAGAGTGATTAAGGGTGGTGCAGCTGGGTGATGAGACTTTTATACAGGAATCTGGTGCCGATGGGGAACAGGGCTGGCCACAGAGGACTCCTCCCCCCGCAGGGCCACAGCTGGACCTCGAGGCCTCACCCATGCCAGGCACACGGTCCAGTACTGACCTGCGCTCCCAGCTCACTGAAGGCCCTGTGAGTCAGGGAAGGAGGAGGCGTTCTGTTTCTTACAGGGTAGATAGTTGGATCCAGGGTCCATTAATTGTCAAATCATTATTAACTAAAACCAAAGGTAACAGAATGAGTATCACAATTGAAAGGCCCCTTGGATGTCAACAATTCCATATCAGAGAAAGCGGTCACGGCACTAGCAGGCGTGTACTAGTGAACCCTCAGTCAGAGCGACAGTCACTGTGGCAGAATGCGGCCCATCAGGGGGGAGTGCTCCAAGGTAAGGTCCAAAGGAAGGAAGCACAGATCTGCTGTGAGAGTTTCACAGACTGTGGAAAAGAGGTTAGATGTTATTTTAAACTCATTTTTCCTGCATATTTTGGTATTGAGTTTATAAAATAAGTATTTTTCCAGAATAATTGACAGTTACAAGCTGCCATTTTACAGAAACACACCATATAGGTTTTAGCTGAAAGAAATCCCAGGAGCCATGAAGTCCCAGCCTGTGACTTTACAGAAAGGACTCAATACTTTGAATCTTGAGTTTAGAAACTATACCTAGGGCAGAGGATGTAGCTCAGTGGTAGTTAGGGCATGTCTGAGGCCCTGGGTTTGAACTCCAGCACTGCCAGCCCCCGCCCAAACTCTCAGTATTTACTTCGAGCACATCAAGGCATGTTTTATGTCTGCTGTAATCAAGGTCTCAGTTGTTATCATGTGTATTTAATGTGTGCGGAACCATTTTGTTTGTTGGGGGATTTTGTGCTATACTGGGATTAACCCCAGGGTCTTGGCAGTGCTAGGCAAGTGCACACTGCGGAGCTACATCCCCAGCCTGTGTCGACCCTTTGCTAACCTTAGTTTAAAAGGTATTAATCGTGGCAATGATTGACATACCTGCAAATACACCAGAAACCACGGGATTGTGTGCTTTAAGTAGGTGAATTATATGCTATTCTAATGATATCCTAATAAAGTTGCTACATACAGTATTTTGTAGATAATTGATTGAAAATAGCTATTATCAGCCTTCTGTGTTGAACAGCCCATCCTTCCTGTTGTAAAGATGACAAGCATGTCTTTAGTTCGCGGCCCCTCTAGGTGTGCTTCTCTCCTCAGTCGCTGGGTGAGCCGGAACGCCACAGCGCAGCGCAGGAAGGAGCGCCTGCGGCAGCATTCGGAGCACGTTGGTCTGGACAGCGACCTGCGAGAGGTGGGTGTGCAAGCTGGCTGGGGGCTGGGGCCGGAGCGGGGCCAGGCTTGCCAGCAGCCAGGGCTCACTGTGCAGTCTTGCCCTTGTACTTTAAAAAAACTCAGTCTGTTATGTTGTAAAATGTTAATCCTTTGTGCTGATTTATATCAGAAAACCCCCATCTCTGTGTTTATTATTTCAAGGCATATGAAATAGGGCTCTAAAACAAGTTTTCCTGTGTGCTGTGTCACGTGAAGTTACATTTGGGGTAAAACTTAGTTTGACACTGTAGGTCGCCTATAAGGAGAAACATAGACATTTCAAGGTTTCAAGTAAAATTCAGACTTAGTAAGTAGTGTATTTACCTATGCCTTGGCTTGCTGACTCCAGTTTTAAAAAGTGTTTAGCCTGGCGTGGTGTCACACACCTGTAATCCCAGCACTCAGGAGGATGAGGCAGGAAGATCCCCGTGAGTTCAAGGCCAGCCTGAACTGCATAGTGAGACCCTGTCTTAAAAAAAAGAAACTCTAAAAACGAAAAAAATAGGGCTGGTGATATCGCTCAGTGGCATGGGCGCCTGCTGGCGCGCGAGGTCCTGAGTTCGACCCCCAGTACCCACAAAAAGAAAAAAAGAAAAAGTGTTTTAAAACTATTTCTAAATTCTTAAAAAAAAATTGAAACTTTTGTGCTTTATTTTTACTCTTTAAAAATAAGCCCACGGTTATGCATTTCAATAATTACAAGCAAGTTTTCAATTATTTCTTGTGGTCGAAAGAAAATGTAGTCAGAAAGTGTGTTGCTGGGCATGGTGGCGCACACCTGCCATCCCAGTACTTGGGAGGCTGAGGCAGGAGGATCATTAAGAGTGTGAGGCCCAGGGCCGGTGAGATGGCTCAGCAGCGTAAGTGCCTGCCTGGCAAGCGCGAGGGCCCTAGTTCGACTCTTGGAACCCACATACGAAAAAAAAGGGCCGGTGATATCGCTCAGCAGCACGGGTGCCTGCTGGCGTGCGAGGTCCTGAGGTCGACCCCCAGTACCCACAAAAAAAAAGAAAAAAGAAAAGAGTGTGAGACCGGCCTTGACTACATAGTGAGATCCTGTCTCAAAAAAAGAAAAGAAAAACGCCTGTTAATTATTTTCTAAGCTCAGATGTGTAAAAACAAAGCAGAAAGGATCATTCAGAACATCTTTTGACCTTTGTTAACATTCATGTGTGATTTTCAGTGTTTTAAGGATGGAGACATCTCTCGTTCAGTGCTGTTCCTTGCCTGCTGTACTATTTTCTCCCCTTCCCTTATGCCGCGCTCTTGTCATACGCATGCTTGTTCTGCTTGTTTCTCTCTCCCTGTCCTTTTCTTTTTTACTTCCTGTCATTGCCACTCCTTCGTCGTCTTAGCCTTCCGGGGAACTTGTCTGTCAGAACTCCATGGCATTCTGGGAGTGGGAGCAGGGCCCACCTCCTCCCACACGGCTTCCTAAAAAGTCCTTCTCTGAGTGCTGCCTGGTACGTCCTCTGCCCGAAAGTGCTCACCAGTGTTCACTAGTGTTGGTGGTTGGGACACGTGTGTGTGCATGTAGCTGTAGATGCCCCCATCACCTCGTGACATGAGCTCAGCCCTCCTCCCATGTCAGGTGCTCATGTGCTGTGTGTGCTGACACGGGCTTGGTGGCCCGCCTCGGTAGGGGTGTGTTTGTTTGGTTTGGGGTTTTGTTTTTGTTTCTTTGGTACTGGGTAGCAAATCGCTTCTCTTCTAAAGGGAAGAGACATATTGAATGTGCAGATTCCCTGTTTGTGGGGCTGGGCATTTAACCCAGAGCCTCGTACATGCTAGGCAAGCATTCACTGCTGAGCTGCTCCTCAGTGCTACAAACTCCCTCTTAATTAAGCATTTTGTGGAAGGACAGAAGTGACTACATTTCAGCTTCTTTTTGCTGAGTTTTATTTCCACAACATTTACCTTCCTGGTCTACATTTTATGTTGTTGGAAAATCTAGTCAATGTAGAATGGTAGGCTAACAGGAGCCTTTGATGTCATCTTGTCAGCATAACACGATTCACCTGAAGTCCAGGAGCCGTGTCCAGAGTTAAGAGGACACAGAGGCAGAGTGGACCCGAGGCCCAGGACTCACAGTGTCCGAGCCAGGAGGCACTTCCTGCTGACCCTGCTCCGTGCTGCGCTGACCACTGTGCACCTGGAGGCTCAAGGACCTTAGATCCTTCCCCTCTCTTACCTGGTTAGCTTCAACTTAGGTGATTCTGCAATGGTCTTATCTTCCTAAGTTCAGCATCAGTTAAAGAGATAGATTGTTTATTAGAAAAAGAAGGCAAAGCCTGTATTAAAGAACATTTAGTGTTTCTTGAATGGTAGGTTATGTTTTCATAGGCATATCCTACTGGTTTGTTGCTTTTTGTCTTTGACAGAAATAAAGATCTCAGAAACAAATCTGGAGTTACTTTTGTCTGTAGAGAAACGGACTTTATAATGAAAACATTCTTTGTGAAACGTTCATCTTCTCCATTTTTTAGTTCAAAATACATCTTTTTTCCAGTTGCCATTTTTGTCGTCACTTGTTTACTTTCAGCGTTGCCCCGTTTTGTGTATACAGAGGCAGCCTCACTTCTCGCCTCTGGCTGCATCTTTACCGTGAGTGTCCCTGCGGTGCTGCTGGCTCTGCGGCTCTGGCAGACTCAGGAGGGCCCCACTGTGGGCTGATCACTAGTCCTGCACCTGCGCACGGGGTGCTCAGCAAATATGACCGGAGGACAACCCCCGCCTGGCTGGTGTCCATGCATACTTTAAACAGCGCTTAGGTGTTAATCACATTATTGGCTTTCCAAAATTTATTCACATATTCCAGAAAAAAAGAAATTCTGCAGCTCCTCCTAGCCTCTTGTCCAACCATAGTCTCACTCCTTTCTTCGGCTATCGCATTTCTTCCTAAGCGAGTTTGCTACTTAGCTCTTCTTGAGAATTGAGTCTCGTAGTGGATCTTTCATTGTTTGCAAGAGCGCTGAGGATCAAGGTGCTGACCCTAGGGGTAGAAGGACCCTTTATAAGCATTATCATTTACATTTGTTTCTGCCAGCCTTTTATCTCTCATTTCAATACATATCCCAAACAACAGTTGGAAATGGATATAATTCTTATATAGGGCTCCTGCCCTGTATTGTAGATTGATTTCTTGGATTCTGCTTTCGTTTACTACACTTACTTATTTGGAAAACTAACTTTCAGAATGTTTCTGTTCACGTCGTTATACTTAACTTCTCCATTGAGAATAGTTCCTTTGTTGTCACTTTTCCATTTTCTTAAGCCCTCTTAAAAATATTTGAAACAAGGGCTGGTGAGATAGCTCAGCAGCATAAGTGCCTGCCTGGCAAGCGCAAGGGCCCGAGTTTGACTCCCGGAACCCACCTATAAAAAAAGGGCTGGTGATATTGCTCAGCAGCATGGGCGCCTGCTGGCAACGTGAGGTCCTGAGGTCGACCCCCAGTACCCACAAAAAAAAAAAAAAAATTTGAAATGGGCCAGTGAGATGGTTCAGCGGCATAAGTGCCTGCCTGGCAAGCGCAAGGTCCTGAGTTAGACTCCCGGAACCCACATAAAGGAAAAAAGGGGAAAAAAAAAAAAATACATATGTATGTGTGTGTGTGTGTGTGTGTGTGTGTGTGTGTGTATATATATATATATATATATATATATATGCATATTTGAAACAGAAAAGTATACATAAGTGCTGCAGGAACTAATGCTTGCAAAATTCATTTGACTTTTAAATTTTCCTTAAAGTCAGTAGACAGGAAAAGACAGATAATTTTGCTAATGTTGTGTTTCATCACGAGAGTTGGAAGGTAGCAGGTAAACTGCTCAGTTTGATCCCTTCCAGTGGAGTTTTTTATTTTCATGGTTAGCAGATTAGTTTTCTTTCAGAGGGGAAATATGTTAACCCTACAAACTCTCGTGTTTGAAGAATGCAGAGGATTTACACACCTTCTCTTACAATACTGAGCTCCCCACTTAAGATACAAGGTAGGTTTCCCATATGTGCCTGAGGGACAGTGTTGGTTGTGGCTTGTGAATTCAGAGTGGTCATTCTGTAAATATGATCCTGAGACACGTGGACCTCTTGGAGGTTCTACCCAGTAGCCCTGATGCAAACGTAAAGCATCTAGACGAGGCTTTTCAGGCAGCCCAGAAAAAGAGAGCACACGTTCTACGCTAACCAGCCTGGCACCTCAGAGTCACCTGACACTAACCTATCACTGCGACCCCGCCTGCTCCCAACCAGACCAAGGCAAGGGAGGGCCTCGCAGTACCACAGTGGAGGAGGCCGCCTGCCTTCTGAGCACATCGTGCTCCTCAGTGTGACGTCAAAGCTCATTGGTGGGCTACTTGGGCATATCTCGTGTCCACCTAACACACTAGTTGGTTTGCCTCAAGTCCTGACGTAAGTTGCAGCATAATTCCGGAGCTCCTCACTGCACTGCTGTGACTCAGTTGGAGTGGAGGGTTGGTTTGCAGTGCACCCCGGAGCTGGGGAGAGCAGGTCAGGAAGGTGGTGACCTGAGAACCGCCAGCCTTCTGCGGAACCTGGGGTCGTAATCCACACGCCTAAGGGTTTTTGTCATAAACTTGATCCTGACCAGTTACAGTTTCAAACAGGCCAGAGTAAAAGCTAGACTCCATCTCATTTTGAATGAGTCTTACCCGGTGAGGTTTCAGTCCTGGTCTTTTTCAGAGGAGTTCACAGGTTACGGGGTGGGAGAGATAGGTGGCTCCGCCCATCAGCACACTACAGCTAATTCCTGCTGCCCACGCGCACTGACAACCTTTGTGCATCTTGTTTGTTCCTGCATTTGTTTGTGTAGGGTTAAGTAGGACAGGAGAGTATCTAGTGTTTACGCACTAAGAATACTTTTAATTTTTAGAAATATATGCAAGAGGCACGAAGTTTAGGAAAAAACCTGAGGCAACCCAAGCTGTCAGACCTCTCTCCTGCGGTGATTGCACAGACCAACTCGAAATTCGTAGAAGGATTATTAAAGGAGTGCAGGATGAAGGTACGTACTGCTGATGCTAGACACTGTCGCCTGTTCACCCACATGCAGGCTGGGATGGGCTGAGCCTATCCCCGTCGTCACCTGCGGCTACCCGAAAAGGGATCTTTGACTGTGGCACAGACCTCACCTGCCCCTCCACTTGTCTCCGTGGGCCTCTGTGGGCCTCGGTGTCAGTGATGTGGGAGCCACGCGGTCTGACTCATCTTTTTAGCTACTGCCATCCTCCCTTGCAACACAAGGCCAGAGTAAAGCCGCTCGGGACTGTGTCAGGAGTGTGAGGGGCCTGTCTGCCATGCGTGTGTCTGTGCGGTTACGAAGACCTGGCTGTGGCGTAGGTTAGCACGTGCCGCCCAGCAGCCTCCTCTCAGATGCCTGACTCAGAGGAGGCAGCAGTACAGACAAAACTCAGTATCATCTTAGCCGGTCATGTCCTTTGACAGCCAGCCATTGTTCCGTGCCTGCTTTGTGTGTTCAGTAAAGGCATCCTCAGTATCAGCAGGTAGGGAAGAATCAGACAAGTTTCCCGCCTCAAGGAAGTTGATCCTGTCCCAGTTGACATTGTAAAGAGCAGCTAAGACAAGTGTCTATTAACTTACCTAAAGCTAATTTCCATTTCCTTTTTATTTTCTGGTGCACACATGTGAGCAGAGGAGACAAGAACAAAAAGAAAGGAAAGCGAGCCCTGGTTCTGTCACAAACCAGGAAGCTCTCAGAAACTCTTTGTCCTGTGGTTCCTGCCCGAGCACGAGGCGCAGCGCTAAGAGCTTTAGTAGCACGAGGGAGAATTGGGTGCAGGTTCAGGCAGTGTTTTCTATGCCTGCTATACTTGCCCGGTGTCATAGAAGGTGATGACCTGAAAGTTTTTGTATATAAGCATTTTTTCATCATAGCAGTGCTTTACAGATACTATTTTTTTTTTTTTTTTTTTTTGTGGGTACCGGGGGTCGACCTCAGGACCTCGCGCACCAACAGGCACCCGTGTCACTGAGCGATATCACCGGCCCCTTTTTCGTATGTGGGATCTGGGAGTCGAACTCGGGCCCTCGTGCTTGCAAGGCAGGCGCTTATGCCGCTGAGCCATCTCACCGGCCCTACAGATACTATCTTATTCTCTCTTTAGTGACCCTGCATTTCTCTGACACGAAAGTAAAACACAGCTTGTACTCTGGTCAGTTAACCACTCAGATGAAGACATTGCCCGAGGTTATCAGAGAGCTGTGGTTAGAAGTAGAAGTGGGGGGGGCGGTGAGATGGCTCAGCAGCATAAGTGTCTGCCTGGCAAGCGAGAGGTCCTGAGTTCGACTGCCAGAACCCACATAAAGGAAAAAGAGGGCCAGTGATAACACTCAGCTGCACAAGCATCTGCTGGCAAGCACGAGGTCCTGAGTTCAACTCCTGGTACCCACATTAAAAAAAAAAGGCCGGTGAGATGGCTCAGCGGCGTAAGTGCCTGCCTGGCAAGCGTGAGGGCCCGAGTTCAACTCCCGGAACCCACATATGAAAAAAAAGGGCCAGTGATATCGCTCAGCGGCACGGGCGCCTGCTGGTGCGCGAGGTCCTGAGGTCGACCCCCAGTACCCACAAAAAAAAAAGTAGAACAGGGGAAGCCAGGCCCCTAACCCACTGATGGACTCACTGCTCTGTGGTTTCCCTCGGGGTAACTGTGCACCGTGGTGTTTCAGACCAAACGCATGTTGGTGGAGAAGATGGGCCACGAAGCCGTGGAGCTGGGCCACGGGGAGGCGAATATCACCGGCCTGGAGGAGAACACCTTAATTGCCAGCCTCTGCGACCTGCTGGAGAGGATATGGAGCCATGGCTTGCAGGTCAAGCAGGTAATGCACGCAGGGACCGCACAGCTAGGAGCTCTCATCACTGTTTGAGGCACAGTGGTGACACCTATAATCCCAGCTCCTCAGGAGGCTGAGGCAGGAGGGTCACAAGTTCAAGCCCAGCTTGAGCAACTTAGCAAGGCCCTGTCTCAAAATAAAATAAAATAAAATAAAGTAAAATGGGCTGGGGATGTAGCTCAGCATGAAGGCCTGGTTTTACCACCAAAAATAAAGTGACAAGGAAAAAAATATATAAGAAAGTATGTGTTTCTTTGTCACAAAATGATGATAACTGTGCCACAAGCATTTTAATTCCAGAAAAAAGAAAGCAGCCCATGATCAGGAGGTGATTTGGGAGTCTTTTGGTAAATAGGAAAGGATAAAACAGCACCTTCAGCCAGGCGTAGTGGCGCACACCTATAATCCCAGCAATCGGGAGGCTGAGGCAGGAGGATCATTGTGAATTCACAGCCAGCCTGGGCAGCATAGTGAGACGTTGTCTCAAAAAACAAGAAAACCCAGCATATTCTTTGCAGAGGCTGTATCCTCTGTAGATTCATTGTCTGCTTCTACTCAGGAAAAAAATGTAGGAGTCAGAGTTGACAGCTCTTTACCCTTTTATGTAGTGGAAGAGTTCGTCTCTCCACTCCTGGCTCTGCCCAGCCTCCCTTCCGGACTCGTCTGTGCAGTGGTTCTCCCTTTCTCTTTGCTCTCTCCAGTTTCTTCTGGGGCACTCCCGTGTCCAGACAGTTTATGGATGGGTATGTACAGATCCACTCTGTGCCCCTAGAGCTTCCAGATCCCAGGTCGCTCATGTGGGCCGTGCGGACAGCTGAGCAGTAGAGTCGTGGGCCTGCCCGTCCAGCCTCTGCGTAGCTACTTCCCTTCCCTTCTCCAGGCTCCTGCTGGGCTTCTCCACAAGGCAAAGGGCGCCCCTCAGAACACATAGAATTCGCTGCTCAGAGGGTCCCACGGGTCCGGGGTGTGGCTCAGTGGTACAGCGCTTGCCCTTAGTGTGCAAGACCTTGGGTACATTTTTTAATGTGGCTTTTTGGTTGGTTGGTTGGTTTCAGTTTTTTGAGACAGGGACTCAGTATGTAGTTTAGGCTGGTCTTGAGCTCACTGTGTAGTCCAGGGTGGCCTTGAACTTAGGGCAGTGCTCCTGCCTCCGCCTCCCAAATGATGGGATTATAGGCATCCACCACCATAGCCAGCCTTTAATGTGTGTTTTTTTTAGTTGATTTTAATATGGCTGCAGAAACATTTCTAGAGAATGAATGGTTTTTTTCATCGTCTTGTTACTGGGCAAATTCACTGTGCCTGGTCAGTGAACATGTTCAAACCCTTAATCTCCTGAGCCTTAAGCCCACATCTACCACACCCTGGCTTCTGTGGGTTCAGAGTCAGGCTTTCATTAAGGTAGGGGAATACTCCAGAGCAGTCACGGCAAACCTTTTAGAGCTTTCAGTGGTAACAGCCAGCCAGCTGCGGCACACATGTGCCGTGGGTTCGCCAGGACTGTTCTAGAGCAACATGCTATGTTCTGCCAACTTGACAGAAACACTGTATTTGGGCAGTGACATAAAGTCCTGGCTGCTGTTGATGAGTGACTGCACGTGGGGCCCGCCATCTGGGCTGGGTGACATGCTGGCCTGTTCACACGAAACGCACCTGACTCGGGGCAGAGCGCATCGTGGCCGGTCCTGATCAGCTACCTTGCCTCATTCCCCAGGTTGCTCCAGAGCTGCTTTACTGTGGTGCTCTTTTCTTTTTTTTTCTTTTTTTTTTTTTTTGTACCGGGAGTCGAACTCAGGACCTCACGCTTGTCAGGCAGGCGCTGTGCCGCTGAGCTGTATCCCCGGCCCCTACTGTGGTGCTTTGCTTTCCTCCTCTGCTTTCAGCATCCCTTTCCCTGTGTCTCATCTTCCACATTAGGACTGAGCTCCAAGACAGTTGCCGGGACCAGTGACCAAACAGAGTCATCTTTCCATTAAGAATTCTATTAACGGGCTGGTGAGATAGCTCAGCGGCATAAGTGCCTGCCTGGCAAATGCGAGGTCCTGAGTTCGACTCCCGGAACCCACATAAAGGAAAAAAGGGCCGGTGATATCGCTCAGCGGCACAAGCACTTGCTGGCAAGCACAAGGTCCTGAGGTCAACTCCCGGTACCCACATTAAAAAAAAAATACTGTTAAGATATTCCGGGAGGGTGAGATGGCTCAGTGGCATAAGCGCCTGCCTGGCAAGTGCAAGGGCCCGAGTTCGACTCCCAGAACCCGTGTACAAAAAAAGGGCCGGTGATACCGCTCAGCGGCACAGGCGCCTGCTGGCATGCGAGGTCCTGAGGTCGACCCCCGGTACCCACAAAAAAAAAAAAAGATTTTTCCCCAGTATGAAGTTATACTCAGTTGTAATTACAATTTCGTATTTTAAATTCAAACAGGTGAAACTCGAATTCAGAATAATTTGATTACAAGGCCAATTAGCTGAAATCTAAGAACTTGCTGTTTAAAAATAAAAAATCTGGGAGGGGTGTCATACATGTGTAATCCCACGACTCAGGAGGATAGCTGTGAGTTCCAGGCCAGCCTGGGCTGCATAATTAGACCCTGTCTCAAAAATCAAAAAAAAGAGCCAGCCATGATGGTACCCGATGTAATCCCATCACTGTGGGAGGCTGAAGCAGGAGGATCTCAAGTTCAAGCTCAGCCTGGGCCATTTAATGACTTAGTAAGACCCTGTCTCAAAAAAAAAAAAAAAAAAAAAAAAAGGGCCGGTGAGATGGCTCAGCGGCGTAAGCGCCTGCCTTGCAAGCGCGAAGGCCCGAGTTCGACTCCCGGATCCCACATACGAAAAAGGGGCCGGTGATATCGCTCAGCGGCACGGGTGCCTGTTGGTGCGCGAGGTCCTGAGGTCGTCCCCCCGGTACCCACAAAAAAAAAAAAAAAAAAAAAAAGGCTGGGTATGTAGCTTAGTGCAAAGGCACTGGGTTCAGTCCCCAGAAGCACACACACACACACATACGTGTACACACATACACTTACTTCATGGTCTATTTAATGAATTTAAAAAATCAATATAATCTAGAATTGTAAGTTTTTATATCTGCTTTTTCTGGATGTTTTTCATACAACAGAAAAATAAATCATATGGTACTAGGCAGAAACTCTTTCTCCTTAGCAACTTTAAAGCAAACTGGCCTTTTTTTCTTTTTTGAGAGAGGGGGTCTCACTGTGCAGACCAGGCTGGGCTTGAACCCAAAATCCTGTCAGCCTCCCAAGCGCTAGGATTACAGGCATGCACCAGCACGCCTGACTTAGGCTGGCCTCTGAGCGGGCAGATGGCAGCCCTCACTGAGAACAAAGTGCTCAGTTAGAGATAGCTGTGGCTTCCTTGTCATTTGTTACCAACTAGGGCGCTGGGAAAGGCTTCCAGGTTTTCAGCCAGTAACTTCCTGGTAGACTCTGTCTCTGAGGCTCGGTATTTTCTCACCTTTGTGTCTGCGTAGCACCGCTCTGACAGTGCGCTGAAAGACAGCATCGGTGTCCTGCTGTGCAAGGGGAGGCTCCCAAGTCCTGATGTCAAACATGGCCGTCAAACATGGCCGTGGGTTCAGTCCCCAGAATCACACGCGCACCCCACACACACACTCGCGCACGCCTCACACAGCTAGGAGTGGGTGCACCTGGGGATAGTCTTGAAGAGAAATCGTATTTTAGCACACCATTTCATCAGGAGGAACGCATTTCTCTGTTGTTTTTTCAGGGGAAGTCAGCTTTGTGGTCACATTTAATCCAGTTTCAGGACAGAGAGGAGAAACAGGAGCACCTCGCAGAATCGCCAGGTGAGAGGGCGTTGGTGTCGGGGTTGGTTCTACAGAACTGAGCATGACAAGAACCCATACTGGAGGCCTTTTTTCGGTCTCTGTCTCTCTGGAGCTAACACTTAGACCATAGTGCCAGTCACAGGATAGAGCAGAAGAGCAATATTGTTTATTAGCTGTGAGCCTGGGGAAAGTCACTGCACCTTCCTGGTCTTCTGCCTTCTTATCTGAAAGACACAATAATATGAGCTATGTCAAGGCAGTCGTGTCGGCCAAAGAAATCACATGCACGAAAACCCCTGTGACTGTAAAATACCATACACGTATACCTTACTCTCACCAGTATTAGAGGGTGGTACATACTGATTTTTATCTTAAAAGTTTTATGACCACGATTACTAACCTTTTAGGGGAAAATATATATTTATGTCTCAAACTTCGAGAGTCAGATTACTTTATTTTGTTTTACTTTACTTTATAGACGGTTCTGCTATGTTGCCGAGGCTGGTCCTGAACCCTGGGCTCAGCCTCCAAGAGTAGCAGGAACACAGGTGCTGCCACCATACATGCTCAGGAGGCAAACTCGTCTTTAGTTTATAGAAGGCCTCACATGTTAGGAGTGTCATAATTCTTCTGCAAACTAGAGTTATATTGGGTTCCTTATACTTGCAGTACTGGGCCTAACCCCAAATATTCTGCCTACTGTGTGTTTTCACAACAAGGAGCTTGCCTTTTTTTTTTTAAGGTGCTGGGGACCAAACCTAGGGTTTTGTACATGCTAGGCAAACACTCTACTACAACTGACTATAGCCCTAGCTTGCTTTTATGTAAAATAAATGTTTAGGTCACAAAAAATAGAAGTAACAGTGGAAAATTGATATAGGTACAATGTTTTATATTGAATCAGCCATTTAGGAACCTTCTCTAAAATTATGGCACTTAGGAGGCTGAGGCAGGAGGATCACCACAAATTTGAGGCCAGCCTTGGGCTCCCTAGGTTCAAGACCAGCCTGGAACACATAGTGAGGCCATATCTCACAAAACAAAAAATAAAATAAAATTATGGATTATAGCAGATACTCAGAAATGAAAAAAAAATAAAATAAAAATTTTAAAAACTCATAAGCCAACCACCAGCTTAAGAAATAAAGCATTACAGCCAGATGTGTTGGCACATGCCTATAATCCCAGCACTTTGGGAGGCTGAGGCAGGAGGATCACAAGTTCAAGCCCCGCCTGATAAATTTAGCAACTTAGCAAGAACCTGTCTGAAAATAAAGGGCTGAGGCCATAGATCAGTGCAGAGGTCCTGGGTTCAATCCCCAGGACTGAAAAAAAGGAAGAGACAAGAGAGAGAGAGAGAGAGAGGGAGGGAGGAAGGGAGAGAAAAAGAGAAAGAAAATGAATTGCCAATATGATTCTAACACCCTTGTGTTTATCCCCACTTCCTTTTCCTTGCTGCCCCTAGAGGGCAGCACTACCCTAAATGGCGTGTTCATTGCTGCAAATCTAGTTTGAAAATGGATTTAATCAGACAGCTGTCACAAGAATGTAAGTTTGACACTACATTGCCCTGGAGCACTTTGGACGCCCCAGGTGTAACCGTATTAATAAAGATCCATATTAAGTTTAAAAGCATTCTCTAGTATCCACCTCCTGTTGCCCTTTTTCTGTTTATAAAGAGAGAGAGTGGAGATTGGTTTCTGCCCTGAACTGTCTCTAACAGAAAATACAGCTATTCAAACCATAAGAGCATGACGATTACACACTTGATCCTAGCCCAAAGACCAAGAGGTCATTTTATCCTAATTAGAAAAAGTAAGTTCCTCAGAGGAAACAGTCAGGCTTTTGTAGGGTGACACCCCAGCTCCAGGAAGGCGAGGAAATGGAGGCTGCTGAGTGAGCCAAAGAGGGGCCCAGCTTTCAGACAGCAGCGTGAGGCGCTCCAGGCCCTGGCGGCTCCAGTGTGCTGCTTCCCTTGGAGTTGGCAGCCGCCTTCAGCCGGAAGTGGGAGCAGGAGTCAGAGCTCCCCCGTGCCGTTTCTGCCCCCGCCACACGTTGGTGAGGGTTAGTGGTGTAAGGAGCACATCTGTACATACTGACCCTCAGTAGCATCAGTACGAGCCGTGCAGCTTTCAAAATCAAAGTTGGTTAAAGGGGTGGGTTTTGTTAATATCGCTCTTATACTACTGATTCAGCCTAGAAAGTTCAGACTTGAAAATATGAAAGTATGAAATACATACAGAAATGTCAGTTTAAAAATACTTAATTCTAGGGCCGGTGAGATGGCTCAGTGGCGTAAGCGCCTGCCTTGCAAGCACGAAGGCCGGAGTTCGACTCCCGGAACCCACATACGAAAAAGGGGCCGGTGATATCGCTCAGTGGCACGGGTGCCTGTTGGCGCGCAAGGTCCTGAGGTCGTCCCCCCGGTACCCACAAAAAAAAAAAAAAAAAATACTTAATTCTAGGGGCCGGTGAGATGGCTCAGCGGCTTAAGCGCCTGCCCGGCAAGCGCGAAGGCCCGAGTTTGACTCCCGGAACCCACATACGAAAAAGGGGCCGGTGATATCGCTCAGTGGCACGGGTGCCTGCTGGTGCTCGAGGTCCTGAGGTCGACCCCCCGGTACCCACAAAAAAAAAAAAAATACTTAATTCTAGGGCTGGGAACGTAGTGCAGTGGTAGAGCATATGCTTAGCATATGAAGGGCCGTGGGTTCAATCCCCAGCATCACACAAAGGTAGAGAGAATGTAGTGTTCTCACTGTGCAGAAGTGAGTTCCTCGGGCTAGGGATGTGGCTCAGGGAGAGCGTGTGCTTGGCATACGTGAGGCCCTGATTTCCATCCCAGCATCCTCGGTTCTGGAAGGATGAAGTACAGCCTTGTGGCCGCAGCTCAGTGCCCTTCCCTTCACCTTCCCCTGTGCTCTGACTCTCCGAATTCCTCTGCTTGGTAAGGACACCAGTTATGCTGGGTTAGGCCTCACCCTCACGAGCTCAACTCAATCATCTGCAGAGATGCTCAGCAAGATCACACCCCTTGGTGCTGGGAGCTGGGGCTGCTGTGTCATTTCAGGGGACGCAATTCAAATCACGGCAGCTACTGATGCCTTGTGTTGTCATCCATCCCATTATCCCAGATCTCTGTCTGCAGCTCTAGTTTCTAGACCTTCAAAGATGAATAGGGGCTGGGGATGTGGCTCAGCGGTAGAGTCTTGCCTTGCTTGCCAAGGCCCTGGGTTTGATCCCCAGCACCACACACACAAAAAAAGATGAATATCTAGGAATTTGGGCCTTTTTTTTTTTTTTTTTTTTTTTTTTTTTGAGACAGAGTCTTGCTGTGTAGCCCAGGCTGGCCTCAAACTCACTGTCAATCCTCCTGCCTCAGCCTCCCAAGTGCTGGGATTACAGGCACCACTACACCCGACATAGGACATCTTAACACAAACCCTTTATCTCCTGTCCCTGGCAGGCTTTCTCCATTGGTGTCTCTCAGGTAATCACACCAGCACCTCCTCAGTCAGGCCACAAGCCACTGTCATCAGCAGTGTGCTGGAAAGCTAAATGGACAGGGCACTAGAGCACCGTCCCCTAGAAGAGACGCATGTGACGGGGCTGCTTTCTGACCTCCTCAGCCAAGACTCAGGGTATAGCTCAGAGGTAAAGTGCGTGCTCGGTATATGTGAGGGTCCTGGGCTCAATTCCCTGCACCCAAATAGAAAATCAAAAGAAGGTAATAATTAGTTGAGAGAGAGGGAAAAGACACACATACTGGGGATTGAGGCCAGGATCTTCGCAGTGAGCCACATCTCCAGCCCTTGTTTTTATTTTGAGACAGGGTCTCACTAAGTCCAGACTGGGCTTCAGCTGCGATCTTCTTACCTTGGCCTCTCAAAGTGCTAGGATTCAGGTGTGCAGCTCCACGCCCAGCTGGAACAGTATATATTCAAACATTTTAATATTTCATGTTTCTTTGACTCAAGTCCCTCAGCTTGCTGCCTGCCACTGTCCTGTTTACCAGCTGGACTTTGGAGTAACTTCTGGTTCAGCTCCCTTATTTCTTTTCTTTTTAACAGTTCTGGGCATCTGACTTCCTTATTTCTCTTACACGATCACACTGTTACTCCATTTAACTAAAAGGCACCCAGAGTATAGCATATCTTTTCAAAATCCCTCCCTGTGGTTCTGTCTAACAGTGGCCCGAAAGCGTCTCATCTTGAGTCTGTGCAGTGTGTGCTGCATTTGCCTCAGCAGGCCTCTGCACTCTAAGAATGGGAGATAACAATCTGGAGAGAGAGACGTCAGTCGGAGTAGCCGGAATGTTAAGTGTGGCGTGTTCTGTGACGGAGGCACGCTCTGGCAAGTCCTGTTGAGAGGGGACTGCTTCTCCAACAGTGTGCCCGAGGGAGAGTGTGGGGATGTCACAAGAGGCCAGGTTACAGCCCAGGAGCTGGACCAAGGGCCAGCCACCCACCCACAGAAGCGTCTGTTCAGGTCTCCAAAGGCTCCGAGGAAGCTGAGTGCTGGGTCAGTAAGTGGTGTGCATAGTTTTGCAATCTAAAGTAGTAAATGGGCTGGAAACGAGGAAGAAGATACAGAAGCATTAAAGGATGAGCTTAGGACTTTAACAAATGCGTGGAGACCTTAAGGAGAACATTGCATGTTGGAGAAAGATCGGCCCGAGCAGGGCGGCTAGCGTACAGGTTCTAGAACAGGCTGGGGAGGGCATGCTGCACCTGTGAGTGCACTCACTGTGGGTGCTGCTGCTCTGTCACGTGTCGGGCTCCTCTGTCACTTTTATTATCTTGTGCTGGGTATGCAGCTGTACATGTGGTAGGCAAGCACTGTACCCTTGAGCTCCACCTCTGCCCCCCGTTTACTAAGCACCTCTCACCAGCTCCGGCTCCCTCCTACTGTCCTGTCTCTGGCTAGCTGTGGCGTCAGCACCTCTGTTCTGCCACAGCATCTGTTTGTCCCCATCCTAGCCTGCGTCTTGTCACTTGTGTGGCCATGTTTCATGCTGTCTGATCAGCATCATTCTCTGAGCTGCATTACTCTGCCCTCACCCCCCAAATACACTTTGTTTAGTAACACAAAAATAAACACTTTGTTTAGTAACAAGCGGTGACGTTCTGAGACGGAAGGCGAGCAAGCACATTCCCGGAGCATCAGAGCAGGCGGGACTGTTCAGTGCTGCATCACAAGTGCCCTGCTCAGCCAGCCTGGCGGAGGGCCTTCGGGCATGCACCTGGCATGCAGGCTCTCAGAAGCACTGCTGGCCGCAGGCTGGCCTGCCACGCCCTCGCCCTTGGCAGGCCCCATAGTAATCGAGCGCAGTTGGCAGGTGTCAGCCCCGCCCCGCCTGTGTTCCTCGGGGCCAGCTGTGTGGAGACAGTGACCAGTGCAGGTTGTACCCTGGTCTCCCAAAGGGGAACAGATCTAAAGACTGAGAAACTAGCACATTTAAACTACAGCAAAACCCCGTGCCCTGAGGTCTGATTGTACTGGTGACCTTTCTAGGTGACATACTGCAGTTTAGTTTTCATTCTCAGGTGAGAAAAATGGAAATGGAGAAAAGGCACAAAACTCCTTGGCATCTCATTGAAGTGACGCTAGGCAAGCTGTCACAGGTGTGCCGGTGGTTGGCTGGTTGGCCACGGCTGTAGAAGAATCCTTTTTTCTTCTCTCATCAATGTGAGCTGTCAGTCTTCTTTTTTTTAAGTACATTTGCTGTACGAGAAGTTTGCGTTCATCTTAGTAGGTACATGTGCATAACACATTATGCTTATAATGCAGCTCACTCCCTTTATGATATGCGTGTCGTAATTTGGATTCTGAACTTCCAAGTAGAAACATACCAAACTAAAGAGCCAAAACTCAGAATTTTTTTAATTCTTCTGAGATTTAATCTATGTGATTTCAATTTATGAGTCTAGAGATGAAGATTCATACACTTAGTAGCTTAATTCAGAGCCATTGCTTTGGTGTGACTATCCAGGGCTCCTAGGATGACTAGCTGTAAAAAGCTGAAGAGAATGACTGACTGATCCTCATAGCCAGAATTTGCACACATTACATTATTTGCTAGGTAGACTTTTAGAAAAGATTTAAATTTCCCAGTGCAGCCACAGGTTGACTAGAAAGAAAGCAGTGGGCTGGGGGCTGCCTCAGTGGGAGGGCTCGCCTCGTCCACCTGAGGCCCCAGGGTTGTCCCGGGTTGGGGAGTCCATAAAGTGGCAGCTGAGCTTTTGTGTTGCTGTCTTTTAAGTTCTTACTGTTATTTCTCTAATACTTTGCTGATATTTTTCTACATAGTTGCCCTTGGACCAGAAAGAAGAAAATCCGACTCAGGAGTTATGTTACCAACACTCAGGGTCTCTCTTATCCAAGATATGAGGTATTTGCTACATAGATTACCGTATGATAATAACTTTGAAATATTTTATCGCCTTCATCTAAATGTCTTAAAGAATTATAGCTATGTGTATGTTTTGCTTGTGTCTAGTAGAAAGCATTTTAATAATTTATTTTAATTTTATACTTTATTTTTTGCCCGACATTTAATCTAAAGGGAAGATGCAGCTGAAAAGAGTTTTAAAACAACTCCAAATTATTCAGTAACTTAAAAAAAAAAAAAAACTCCCTTAAATACCTGCTGTCTGCAGATAAAGACCAAAACAACAACGAATAAGGCTGGGCACAGTGGCACACACCTGTGATTCCAGCACTCGGAAGGCTGAGGCAGGAGGATCACCAGTTCAAGACCAGCTCGGGCAACTTAGAGACTTAGTGAGGCTCTGTCTCAAAATAAGAAAAATATTTTTTGTGTGTGGGTACTGGGGGTCGACCTCAGGACCTCGTGCGCCAGCAGGCGCCCGTGCCGCTGAGCGATATCACCGGCCCCTTTTTCGTATGTGGGTTCCGGGAGTCGAACTCGGGCCCTCGCGCTTGCAAGGCAGGTGCTCATGCCGCTGAGCCATCTCACTGGCCCCAAGAAAATTTTTAAAAGGGCTGAAGCTGTACCTCAGTACAAAGGCCCTAGTTCAGTCCCCAGACCAGGCGGGGCGGGGGGTGGTCTTCAGAAGTCATTAAGCCGTTTAAAATTGGTTTGGTTTGGTTTGGTTTTATTTTGTTTTGAGACAGTATCTCACTTAGTGCAGCCTGGCTTTGAACTCCCCTTACGTATCTCAGGCTGGCCTCGAACTCATGGCGATCCTCCTGCCTCAGCCTTCCGAGTGCTGACATTACAGACGTGCGCCACCACGCCAGGCATACAATAGGTTTTTTTGATTGAAGAAGATAAAGCTTTTTCCTTTTACACATTTTAGGCATAGTACTTACCCAGCTCTTTTTTTTTGTGGGTACCGGGGGGTCGACCTCAGGACCTCGCGTGCCAACAGGCACCCGTGCCACTGAGCGATATCAACGGCCCCTTTTCCGTATGTGGGATCTGGGAGTCGAACTCGGGCCCTCGCGCTTACAAGGCAGGCGCTTAAGCCGCTGAGCCATCTCACCGGCCCCTTACCCAGCTCTTAAGGTGTGTGGATGTAGAATAAATGTGGTATGTCTGTGCCACTTGGGGCTTCTCTTTGTGGTGTTTTATTATTAATTATGGATCTTTATTTGATGATTTCCTTGTGCCTCGGTTTTCTTATTTCTCAAATAGAGACAGAAACAGTACCTGTCTCATAGGGTTGTTGTGAGAATTACAACTCAGTCTTAGACAAAATGCCAAGAGGTGATTACATGAGGATTAAACTAGTCCACATAAAAAGCTTAACGGAGTACTTGGCTCACGCTAAGAGTTTGCTAGATGTTGGCTGTCAAGTGAATCAACTTACACGTTTATATTTAAAATGTCAATATTCCTCGGTAGAGTAAATTAGCGTGTGATTCTTTCTGACGGTCGGTGTGAGCGCAGAGACGATCCCAGCTGTCTTCAGGAGAGCATAAAGCCATTGTCTCCAGGGATTTCACAGTAGCTGTCACCTCAAGGTGGTGATTGTTGAAAGATCTATAGCTGTGACCTAAAGTCAAACCCAGGGAAGAAGCGGTCACATCGCCCAAGGGTTCCTCTCCTTTCCGCGTCCTGTTGTTAACTTTACATACTTCAGGTTGGTTTTATGGGGAGCAGAAGAGTTGCCTCTTTCGTCTGCTCTCGTCACTGCGTGGAAGGCAGTAGAGCGTGCTGGTTGGGACCTGGGCTTGTGGCGCGTGTCTGTAGTCACAGCACGACAGGCTGAGGCAGGACCATCACTTGAGCCCAGGATTTCAAGACGAGCCTGGGCAACACAGCAAGACCCTGTCTTTAAAGAAAGGACTGCGGCTCTGTGCTCAGCTTACATGGGCTGGTGTTTCAGTTCTGCCCCTAACCAGCTCGGTAACCTGCACAAGTGCTTGCCCTCAGTTTTCTCACCTATGAAATGGTGACAATAAAATACTTGTGTCAACACAATGGTGTGAAAGATTCAATGAGTTCATGCCTGTGCAGTGCCCAGAGGAGGCCTGGAGATGTCTGTCTGTGTGCCAGTTCTTACATGCTGCGTGAGTCACCTGTGCATTTCCTGCTTCTGTCTCTGTGTTACGTGCTTACACACGCGCACAGACGCGCTCGTCATCCGTCATATCTCTGCTTCCAGTTTAATGCCACCGAAACCATTCTAGCCTTCCTCCTTGCCTTATTTGTAATGTCTTTGTCCAGCCTCCTGAAACCTGGCTCTAATCATCTACAATGTATTTACTTATCCGTGCAACCCTGGTGTACACACATGGCCCTTTGGGTGAGTGGCAGGTTGGGCAGAGTGGGGGTTTTGTTGTTATTGTGTGTTTTCTTTGGTTTGGTTGGGTTTGGCTTTTTGAGGCAGGCTCTCGCTGAGTGGCCAAGGCCAGCCTTGCGCTTGCATCCTCCTGACTCCGCTTCTTGCCCGCTGGGACTAGCGGTGTGGGCCTCAGTTGTTTTGAGTTACTGACCCACTCCTCTGTGAGAAATAAGTTTACTAACCAGAACACAGTGTGTGTCCAGCTCCGGT
The DNA here is from genome assembly GCA_028451465.1 of Erethizon dorsatum. Classification (NCBI taxonomy): domain Eukaryota; kingdom Metazoa; phylum Chordata; class Mammalia; order Rodentia; family Erethizontidae; genus Erethizon; species Erethizon dorsatum. The sequence goes on from CM051834.1 coordinate 65,956,101, forward strand.
GTTGTCTTTAGCCTTTCAGTATTCAATCAAGATAGTGTTTTCTTTTCTTTTTTTTTTTTTTTTTTTTTTTTTTTTTTGTGGGTACCGATGGTCCACCTCAGGACCTCGCGTGCCAGCAGGCGCCCGTGCCGCTGAGCGATATCACCGGCCCTTTCTTCGTATGTGGGTTCCGGGAGTCGAACTCGGGCCCTCGTGCTTGCCAGGCAGGCACTTATGCCACTGAGCCATTTCACTGGCCCCAAGATAGTGTTTTCTAAATCTTTAATTACTTCTTTTTTCCTCCATTCCCTTCAGTGTGGAGGGAGTAGTACTGTTAGGTTCTTTTTGTTAGTTTGTGTTCTGTTTGGGGGCTCTTCCCCATCCTGCTTAATTTTTCCCTAATTTATGTTTTTAAATCGTTAGTGTGTGGTTCTCTGGACTTGACAGAGGCCCAGAGGTGGCACAGAGTTGTCACCACCCCGCTGCCTGTGCTCCTCCTCTGGCGTCAGTCTCTCTCCTGGTGTCCTTCAGCAGCAGTGAGCGCACTGACCACCTGTCCACGGGTTTCTAAGTGTCCCTTGCCAATGAAAGGGCCAGGGCCAAAGTAAAGAAAACTCAGGAAGCATCCTGGGCATTTTGTGGTGCCAGAAAATAAAGTGTGCTCAGAAGAAAATAAGTCTTTTCTTACAGAAGCATTCCAGTGAAGGAAGTGAGGGAATGGGACAGAATTGGGTGGCGGAAGTTTAAAGCCTTGTGAGACGGGCTGAGGAGCAGCTGCTGCTGTCTCCGCAGCTCTTGGGGGAGGACCCTCCTGGCTGCCGAGTGTCCCCTCCCCGCTGTCCCCAGCAGGATCCAGGCAGAGGCCAGGCCTTGGGGGACAGCAGAGTCCTCTGCTCGTGACCACGTGTAGCGGCGTTCCCGTGAGAGAGGCCTTTCGTCAGTTCTGAAGGAAGTCCTCAGAGATGAGGTGGTGGTGGCCGAGCCCCCAGAGTGGCTGCAGAGCTTCCTTTGACCTCCTCACGCTGAGTTGTTCCAGGCCACTTCTCTAGTGTGTGTGCGCTGGGTGCAGTGCTGCGCCCCTTGTCGCTGACAGGGCACTGAGGGTGGCGGCCTGCACCCTCACCTTCAGAGATCCTAGAGGGAGGGGGAACCCCGAGGGCAGAGACCGTGTGCTCTGCACGGCTGTCCTCCCTCTGGATGCTTGGGACCAGCACAGAAGATGTTTTACAGTGTTTATTACAGCCGAGTGGGTCGTTCTGGATGTGTTTCCATGTTTTTAAATCAGAGGAAGGAGTGGCGGCCACAGAAACAAGACTTTTCCGTGATCGCCTGACAGCAGCGGTTTCCCAGTTACGCTCGCAGGCTTCCCGTTCCTGTCTCGTCCTCCTTCCCCTTTAGGGGGAGAGCCGTGTAGGGAAATCAGTTCACTTCTGCTGGACATGGCATGACTTCTCCCAGAACACTTGCATGTGGCGCACGCCTGTGAGTGACATTCAGTTGGTGTTTGGCCACACAGTTTTTTTGTGTGACTGCACAATTTTCCAAATCTTGCCCGTTTTTAAGGTTATCAACACAGTGTAATTGGCTTCTCTAATGCCATGGAAATTAAGATTTACTTTCTTCCATATATTTTCTGGAACAACTTGAAAAATGATTCAGTGGATTAAAATTGTGGCAGATATTTAAACTACAGAACAGTTATTTTTAATATGAACTTGACTGTTCAGATTGCTTTATTACTTGTCTTTTGTTGAGAATCTAGAATAATCAGTTGCCTTATTCAGGCTGAAACGTAATTCAAGGACATAATAAAGGCTGAAAGATTAAGCACGCGGTAGGTGCTCCCCGAGGACGCTGCCTGCGTGTGCGCTGTGGAGGGGGTTCCACGGCGCAGGCGGAACCCTCCCTTCGGAGGGTCCGCCAGGCTCCTCACCGCGTCCTGCCCCGTGCTTCCTGTAATGGGAAAACCTCCTGCATCCGTACTGTCGACTCCGCTTCCATTCTCCCTCTCTGGCGTCGAGCTCAGGGTCTGCTCTGTTCTGTCGCTCCTGTCCCTTAGGCACGTTCAGAACATGAGCGAGATCAAGACGGACGTTGGGCGAGCTCGAGCGTGGATAAGGTTGTCTCTGGAGAAGAAGCTTCTGTCTCAGCACCTCAAGCAGCTGCTCTCCAACCAGCCGCTCACCAAGTAAGGCACCGCCCAGGAGGCCGTCGTTTCTGTGCCCGCTGCTCGGGAAGCAGGCTGCAGAAGCCACGTCTGGTTGTGCTGCTGATCTGCGCGCTTCAGCAGCAGCTCGGCTTGCACAGCTCCTGTGGCCACTGCTGGGAAAGTGCCCCAGATTTCACAGCCCAAGACCAGACTGCTGCTTTGTGACCAAAGCAAAGCTAACTGGACCACAAGACAGGCTGAACTTATAAACACCTTATATTGTAAAACAGTAACAATAACAATTAAAAAAAAACCAAGAGCCAGGCATGGTGGCGCACGCCTGTAATCCCAGCACTCGGGAGGCTGAGGCAAGAGGATCACTGTGAGTTCAAGGCCAGCCTGGGCTCCATAGTGAGACCCTGACTCAAAAACCAAGGGGAAAAAAAATCTGGACTAGCAAAAAAAGGATAGAGCAAGGGTCACCAGTAAAAAGCCTTACCTGACAATCTTGCCAGTACTTACACTGGATAGGCTACAGCCAGGAAAGCAGTCAGGTAAATGTCAGGTTATTGTTACCTGGATTGATAATTTCCCTTTGTCGAGAAACCTTTTTGGATGACACACTTCCAGATATGTGCATTAGAGGCCGTTTGAAGACTGAGGACTCAGTTCTGAAGAGCAAAGTTATGTAAAGAATTCCATCAGGACCTCGGATTTGATGGTCTGTCAGAAGCCTGTCATGGTGCCCAGTGTGTCTTGTGATTTTGGATTTGTACATATCACCCTTACATTACATACCCCATGGAGCATTTTTTTCTTTTCTTTTTTTTTAATATGCGGGTACTGGGAGTTGAACTCAGGACCTCACGCTTGCCAGGCAGGCGCTTATGCCGCTGAGCTATATCACCTCCCCCCCTCCAAGCATTTTAGGAGGAGATTTAAGGTCCAAGGAGTAGGTTTGATTTACCAAAAAAAAAAAAATCTGGGCATAGTGGCGCATTCCTGTCAACCCCAGCACTCTGGGAGGCTGAGGCAGGAGAATCACAAGTTCAGGCCCAACCCAGGGAACTATGTAACCTAGCAAGATCCTGTCTCAAAATATAAAAAGGGGATAGGCTGGGGGTTGGAGATGTAGCTCAGTGCAAAGACCCTGGTTCATCCCCAGCTGCCCCCCTCACAAAGAATGCGATGTGTTATATTATCTGGGTACCTGACCTTGTTCTTTTAAATCATTGTCTCTGTGTCTGTCTGTCTGTCTCTCCCTCCTTCCCTTTCTCTCTCCCTCCTTCCTTCCTTCCCTCTCTTTTTCTGGTGATAAAAATCATTCATACTCACTGGGGCAAAAGTACAAAGAAGGAATTGGTAATTACTGCTGCATAAAGGACAACACTAAGTATTTCATGTTTTCTTCTCTATTGTCTTCTATTCATATCTTGTTGGACAAGGTAATACTAGATTTGTGGTTCAGTACCACCCTTTTTTAGCTTAACATTATATCATAAGCTTTTACCATGTAGGAGTTTAAACTGAGAAGTCCAAATGCCTCTGTTCAAATATTGCCTTTAATATTTACTATTTGCATAGCCTTGAACAAGATACTTAACTTCTCTGTATCTCCATGGTCATAGAATCAAGGATTAAATATTTTAAAGCTGGACACCGTGGCACATGCCTGTAATCCAAGCGATTCAGGAGACTGAGTAGGAGGATCTCGAGCACAAGACTAGCCTAAGCGACTTAGAGAGACCCTGTCTCAAAAATAAAGTAAAAAGGGCTGGAGATGTAGTTTAGTGATACAGCACTCGCCTAGAATGTGTGAGGCTCTTGGTTCAATTCAGGGCAAAAACAAACAGAGGATTAATACTTATAATAAAACACTTGGAAAAGAAAAGCACCTAACGTAAGTGCTTAAGAAAAGTGAAAGCCAGACGTGGTGGCGCACGCCTGTAATCCCAGCACTCCAGAGGCTGAGGCAGGAGGATCCAGGAGGATCGCTTTGAGTGCAAGGCCAGCCTGGGCTACATAGTGAGACCCCGTCCGGGCGGAAGAACAGGTGACAGTATTTTTAGTGGTATCTGTGCTATTGTTCAGCTCTTTCTAAACTTTATCTTTAATAGCCATACAATATTGTAGCTTTGTTTTTTGCTCTGAGGATCAAACCCAGGACCGTGCACATGCCAGGCAAGCGCTCTACTATGAGCTGTTTTGACTTTACAGATAACATGGTAGTGGAAGTTTGTCAGTAACTCTGCTCACATGTCACACTGTCCTCAGGGCTGCATGCTGAGAGTAGAATCCACGTGTTGAGGGCCGTGACTGGCTGAGAGTAGCTGTTACCGACAAACTGCTTTCCTGAAGTCATCAGCCCCACAGCCCTGACGAAAACTACTTGCTCTCCTTTACCAGCTCTGGGTGTCACTTACATTTCTATGTGTGTGACAGACACAGTGAATTGTGTCCTTTGTCCCCTCCTGAGTTAGGTTAAAAGTGCTTTACTAGGGGCTGGGATGTGCCCGGGGGTAGAGCGCCCGAGCTCTGGGTTGGCTCCCCAGTGCTGGGGGAGAGGTTTAACTGGCTAACTTCGGTGGACTGTCAGTTCTTCCGCGATGAAGTTTCTTCCCATTGTTTGGTAGGGGTGTTTCTCTTTAATCCAGACATAATGAAAGGCATAACAGATTCACTCTTGTTGTGTGCTCGCCTTACCCTTCCTAGGAAGCTTTACAAGCGCTATGCTTTTCTGCGTTGTGAAGAGGAGCGAGAGCAGTTTCTCTACCACCTTCTTTCCCTCAATGCTGTGGACTACTTCTGCTTCACCAGCGTGTTCACCACCATCAGTAAGTGTGGAGCCGCTCAGGTGACCACTGCATTGGGGAGTTCACACCGGGTCTCCCGAAGTGGGGTGCGTCTGGCACACTGCAGGGCACTGCTGGCCTCTGGATCTCCACTGAGGGTGGGGGCGCCTCTCCAGCTACTGGGGTCCACCCTGAGGAAGCCTCGCTGGTGATCTGGCACCCCGGGCGCTGTCCAGAGCCGCTCTGAGTCTGTGGGCCAAGGCTTGGGGGACTCTTGCGCTCCCCAGCACCCTCCGTAGTGTGCCTTCCTCCTCAGTGTTGACGCAGGAGCAGCCTGTGGGTGCTGACCCCTGAGGCGGAGACTGTGACCAGAAATGTTACCTATGATGGATATGGAGAAGACCGTTTATTAAATAATCTAATATCCCAGATACATAGAGTCAGAGAAGCAGGATGTGACGGTATACTCATACAGCTGAGCATCACCGAACTTTGCTAATTCACAGACCTCAGGATCTTACTGGAGGTCATAGGTCTTTGCTGGGAGGAAATACTGCTTGGCAGTGTATTTTTGAAAGAAAGCTGCACTGTGGCATGTATTCTACCCATGAGTACTAATTCTTCCTTGCAGTGGGTTCCTTCTCTATGTGGGAGAAGTTTTCTTGTACCAGTTAGGAATTGTGTTGAGTGCCAGGTGTCAGAAATTTGAAAAGCAGTGCCTTAAACAACTGGTTTTGTTTCTCTTCTGTAAGAGGGGAACTCGGGTGACCGTGTGCGGTGCTGGCACAGACCAAGGCTGCGTCACCTCCTCCCTAGTATTCGTCACCTCCTGGGCAGAGAGCTGCGTTCTCCGTCCGCCTCTCCGCAGGAAGGGAGGAGGCAGGGCCAAGGAGGAGGGCAGGGTCTGTGCTCAAAAACACACTTTACTCAAAATCTCAGTCGGCACCATGCACGTCTCACAGGCCCGAATAGCGAAACTGTAATTCGGCTTTCCAGGCTCCAATAGGTAAAAGGTAGTAGGGATGGGTATAACAGCACATCTGAAATTGCCGTCCAGTCCTCTGCATCAGGTTGCTGCAGACCTAAGAATCTAAAATAAGATCTGTGGTTGCAGACAGCAGGTCCATTCAGGTCCCTGGGGCCCTCCTCGTGTCTGCAGCTCTCCCCTCTGCATCTTCACCTGGAGGGCTCGGATCCTGCATGGAAGTGCTCTCATGTAACAGCACTGCTCTTCTTTCTCAGCTGCAGAGTGGTTCTGCATGCCGGGCCCTCCACAGTGCAGAGCAGAGCTCCTGACAGGCCTCGTGCTGCAGCCTCCCTGCTCACAGGCAGGAGCTGAGGGGGCTTCTGGCCCCAGACATCCCCACACCAACCTCTGCTGCTTTCAGTTCAGTCGCCTAATTTGCTGATTACCAGACCATCAGAGTATGGCCTTCCCTTTCACATTTTCCTTTTCTTTAGCCAAAATAAAAGGACAGAGAGAGTGTTCAGCTAACATAAAGACAGTCACTGTCTCAGTTACTTTTCTCTCGTTGCTGAGACAAAATACCCAACACCCAAAATTAAGGAAGGAAAGGTTTATTTAGCTCACAGTTTGTGGAGGTTTCAATCCATAATCAGCTGGCTCCAAGGCAGAGTGGCACATGGCAGAGGGCAACAGTTCATGGCGGCGGAAGGCAGCAAAAACAGCAAGAGCAAAAGGGAGGAGAGCGAGCACAAGCAAGAGAGAGAGCAATCTCTTTCCTTCCCTTATATTACATGCAGGCTACCCGCCCCAGGGTGGGTGTAGCACTCACACCCATAATCCCAGCATTAGACCATGAACCAGTCATAAACTCCAGAAGCCCGCCTCCATGACTGCATGAGGCTTTGGGGGGACATCGAGACACAAACCGTAACAGTCACTTAGGTAAGATTGGGAAGTGAACCACTTCCCATTCGTTCTCCTGCCCCAGGAGCTCAGACTGTGAGGCTGTGCCTGGGCAGCGTGTCCTGCAGGTGACCTTTATTCAAGGGCCTCTTCTGTCACCCCCATCTCGCAACTCAGTGATTAGAAATCCCAAGGGCTCCAACAAAAAAATAATAATTCTACCCTATTTTTTTTTTTTAAACTGCTGGGCATGGTGGTACACACATCTGTAATCCCAGCACTCAGGAGGCTAAGGCAGGAGGATCACCATGAGTTCGAGGGCAGCCTGGGCTACATAGTGAGTTCAGGGCCAGCCTGAACTGCATAGAAAGAGCTTGTCTCAAAAAACAAAAACAAAAGTGTAGCCTGGGTACAGTGGCATGTGCCTGTAATCCCAGCACTTGGGAGGCTGAGGCAGGAAGATTGCAGGTTTGAGTGGGGGTGGAAGGGAGACTGGGAGACTGATGAACAAAGATATGCTAATGTATCTGAGCCACCTATTGTTTAGAGAGGGGAAGGGGCCTGTGCTGTATACCCGGCCTCCACAGCAAGGGCTGCAGTAGGACGGTGCCATCTCGTGGTGGCCTTTGGAAGTGCCCTGGGGAGGAAAGACTTCCATAAACCTCCCACCTCTGTGGGCCCAGGGCTCCTCTGCAGGGCCACACCTTGGTAGCTTCCCAGACTGTAGCTTAGGCTTTGTGGGGGGTCTGGAATGGCCATGCCTTTGTTATTCTTGGCATTTCATATTGGGCTGTGAACTTCGGAAGCGAAAGTACTGAAGTGAGTGCTTTAAAAGCATTCCTCAGGAAAATCAGCAGTGGAGTCTGGCCAAGAAGTCATCTGCCTGTTCTCATATGAAACCAAATCATAATCGTGTCCACTCATCCTCACTTTGTTGTTGTTGTCGTTCTTGTTCTTGTTTGAGACAGGGTCTCACTATGTAGCCCAGGCTGGCCTCGAACTCCTGGCGATCCTCCTGCCTCAGCCTCCCAAGTGCTGGGATTACAGGTGTGCATCACCATGCCTAGCTTCATGCTCAATTTTGTTTCAAAATTAATTTTAAAACCTAATCATGGGCCGGTGAGATGGCTCAGTGGCGTAAGCGCCTGACTGGCAAGCGCGAGGGCCCGAGTTCGACTCCCGGAACCCACATACAAGAAAAGGGCCAGTGATTCACTCAGTGGCACAGGTGCCTGCTGGCGTGCGAGGTCCTGAGGTCGACCCCGGTACCCACAAAAAATAAAAATCAAAAAATAAAACCTAAGCAGGAGCCAGGCATGGTGGTACACTCCTGTAATGCCAGCACTGTGGAGGGCCAGGGCAGGAGGAGCACAGATTCGAGGCCTGCCTGGACAACTTAAGAGACCCTGTCTCAAGATTTAAGGGGGGGGTGTAGCTTAGTGGTAGAGCACCCTGGGTTTGAGCCCCAGTACTGGGCAGGCAGGCCTTGGGGTGTGGCTTGCCTAGTATAGGCAAGGCATGGGTTCAGTGCCCAGCTCCCCCCAAAACCAACAATTGAAGCAATGACAGCATTGCATGGTCAGTGTGCATGTCCTCAGGGATTCTCTTGCTGTGCTGGAGGTTGTTGCTAGGTAGTAAGTGGTGGTTACGTCACCATGGTGATAGATTCGACATACATGTGCAGAAGTGGATAGTCATGCAAGCCAGCACGTGTGTATGGGGACTTACAGTTTACAGCCTGACCTCATCTTTCCAGACTGGAAGAGGTTGCAAACTTATTTCTCTGTGCAGTGTAAGTACATCTTAAAAGATAGATCATGCGGGTCGTTCCTGATGCACATCTATAATCCTAGCACTCAGGAGGCAGAGGCAGGAGGATTGAAAGCTCGAGGCCAGGGGAGTTTATTGCAGTTCTTCATTAATTTCCACATTTTGCTTGCAGTGATCCCGTACAGGTCCGTGATCATCCCTATTAAAAAGCTGAGCAATGCAATCATCACCTCGAACCCGTGGATCTGTGTGTCGGGAGAGCTAGGAGACACAGGGGTGATGCAGATCCCCAAGAACCTCCTCGAGATGGCTTTTGAGGTGGGTCTGCAGGCTCGCTCAGTCCCAGTTCTGCCTCCTCATTTTCCACTTTATCCAGGGCAGGACTACGTGTGTGACTGCGTGCTTCTCATCTACAGCAGCACACGTCACTTGTTGTATGTCGCCGTGGCCCTCAGTCATTGTTCAGCTGTTTTCCCACTGTCCTGGGCGTGGGCTGCTGCAGTCCCTGACTCCGCCGCCCAGCGGGGTGTAGGGGAATAGCCAGCTGTCTCCCCACAGCCGCTGTCCTGCCTGCCCACGTCTGTGCGGCCTGGCAGAGGACCAGAGGCCGATGTCGTGCTTACACCTCTGCACCACACAGCAACGTTTACAGAGACTTTGTAAAGACGCTTGTTGTGTGACGGCTGGATTCCAGGTCTCACCTGGTAGATTATTTTCATTTTTTTGAGCACACACTCAGTTTGATCCTGGCATACAGGGAGAATTTAGGAGGGAAGTAGTCCTACCTGAAGGTCCTATTCTTACGTTCTCTGGGGTTTAGAGGCTGGAGGCCAGTAGTTCTTTGGCCTCCTGTGTGGTATGTAGTGGGCTCACAGCTATCTGTACGGGAAAGGTTTTCTTTTTTTTTTTTTTGGTACCGGGAATGAAACGGCCTCGCACTTGTCAGGCAGACACTGTGCCGCTGAGCAATACCCCCGGTCCATGAAAGATTTTAAAACCCTTGGATTTTCTTTACCTACCAATTACAGAATCTTGTGAAGGACCACCTGGATGACTCTCCTTGAAAGAAGAGCAGGGCCGGTGAGATGGCTCGGCGGCGTAAGCGCCTGCCCGGCAAGCGCGAGGGCCCGAGTTCGACTCCCAGAACCCACATACGAAAATAGGGCTGGTGATATCGCTCAGCAGCACGGGCGCCTGCTGGCGCGCGAGGTCCTGAGGTCAAACCCCGGTACCCACAAAAAAAAAAAAGCAATTATCTCCATTTTGGCTAAACCTGGCCCTATTTCCATGTACTGGTATGTACAGAGCTGGCTAGGACTTTTCCTAATCCCTTCAACTGGCTTTAAGCAATGCAAATCGGTCCAGCCGAGGTGCTGATGTGTAGCCTTTGAAGCAAGGCAGCAGGTCAGTGTTTCCCTGCCCCCGTGGCTCCCAAAAACATGTGCGAGCCTGGCGGGGTGGAGAGCCGTGCTCCAAGCTATCAGCTGGTACCGAGTCTGGAGAAAGAGGCTATGGCTTCCCAGGGCATAGAAGATTACACATCAGAGCTGAAGCACTGACCCCAGAACATTAGATACTGCCTTGAATTGTGCTATGCAAATTACTCCTTCTGCATATCCTTCCCTCTGCATATTGCAAAGGTGATTTCAGGCCACCTACCTAGCCCAGCTCATGGTACTTATGTACTTCCCACCACTCTCACAGTCACTCATCCTCGAGCCACTCCCCTCTTCACAAATGAATAAAACCCCGGTTCGGCCCTGGGTCGAGGGCTTTGTTCAGTAATCACCACCCTGGCTGGACTTAGGACCCCCTTGGCTCCCCACAACTATAGATGTCTTTATTTAGTGTCTTTATTCTCGCCGTGGGTTGCATTGGAAATGGTAGATTGGAATTAACTCACTAGAATTACAATAACTTTTCTGTGGGATTACAAACATAAACTTCCCACACCACGATGAGGACCAGGAAGGGCACTCTATAGAATCTAAACCACCTCGCAAGCCCCATCTTGCAATTTCTAAACCCTCACACATCAGCCTGCTTCTTTCCATCTCTGCTGCCTTAGTAAATCAAGTTGCCGTCTTCTTTCAACTAGGTCACCGTGGTGTCTTGTGAAGGAGCCACATTCTCCAGGCACGTGGTGCACACCTGTAATGCCAGTATTAGGGAGGCTGAGGCAGGAAGATCGTGAGTTCAAAGCCAGTCTGAGCTGTATAGCAAAACCATCTCAGAAAACCAAATCAATACAGGTGGTGCATGCCTATAATCCTAGCACTGTGGGAGGCTGAGGCAGTTTCAGTTAGTTGCAATCAAACACAGTCCAAACAAATTAAATGAAAAATTCCAGAAATAACACATAAGTTTATTTGATTTGGGTTTTTTTGTTTCGGTTTGGTTTTGGTTTTTTGCTGTGCTCAGAATCAAACCCAGGGCCTTGCATGTGTTAAGCAAGTGCTGTACCACTAAGCTGGGTACCCAGCCCCTTATTAAAAATAGGAAAATAGGGGCTGGTGATATAGCTCAGCAGCATAAGCGCCTGCCTGGCAAGCGTGAGCTCCTGAGTTCGACTCCCGGTACCCGCATATTAAAAAAAAAAAAAAAATAGAAAAATATAGGGCTGGGGATATAGCTCAGCAGCACAGCGCCTGCCTGGCAAGCATGAGGTCCATGAGTTCGATTCCCGGTGCAAAAATATATATATAGAGAGAGAGAGAATAAAGAAAATGTGGTATTTATGTATTACAGAGCACTACTCTGCCATAAAGGAGAGTATTTGACTCATTTTTACAAAAATGGGTACATTTTGAGACCATAATGTTAAGTGAAATAATCAGACACACAATTTTAAATATCGTATTGTTTCTCCTACATGAGAAATCCAAAGTATAAATAATTTTAGGAGCAAAAGATAGTAGGAAATAGGGAGATAGATCTTTTGCAGATAGCAGGAAAGACAGTGCAAGCAGGGGAAGTAAAAAGAATTAAGATGTTATGCACACGTATGAATTTTAAAAAAAAATAGAAAAAAATTTTTTGAGGCAGGGTCTTACTATACAGTGCAGGCTGGGCTTGAACTCACAGCATAGCCAGGCTGGCCTTGAACTCCTGTCACTCCTGCCACCCCCACCCCCAGCCCTGGAAGGGCAGGTGCCCCCACGCTGGCGTCGTCGGGTTGGGTTCAGGTTTTGCCGGCCTCTGTAAGTCCGTGTGGACAGCGCCATCTTCCGCCTCTAGGTGCCCTTCCCTCCACGAGGCCGGCGTCTCGGCGCCCATGCCAGGTGTCCCGCAGCAGTAGCTGTCCCTTCCCCACGATCCTCCCGCTCTTCTCACGTCTCAGTCCAGCCCCTCTGCGGGCAACCGTGTCCTAAGCCTCCTGTCCCCGTGCCAGGGCTCCGAGACAGGAACGCACGGGTGTGTCTGCCTCGGTAGTCTCTGCAGTGCCGGGGGAAGCGCGGCAGGCAGGCGGGTGCTGAGTGACCTCTGCTCCCGCCCTGCAGTGTCAGAACCTGGGGAAGCTCACCACTGTGCAGATCGGGCACGACAACTCGGGGCTGCTGGCCAAGTGGCTGGTGGACTGCGTCATGGTCAGGAACGAGATCACAGGACACACGTACAGGTGAGGAGGGGCTCGGGATAAGGGAAGTTTCCTGTCATTTTCTTTCTGAAGTTTTTCCACTGGCTTCTGAATTTAGTCTGTTTGGATTTTTGTTCTGTTTATATGATGTAAAATTGTCTCCAAAATACTTAAAAAAAAAAAAAAAGCCAGGCATGCAGATAGTGCCTGAAATCCCAGCACTGTGGGAGGCTGAAACAGGAGTATCACGCGTTTGAACCCAGCCTGGGCAACTTGGAAACTTAACAAGACCATGTCTTAAAACTTTAAAAGGGCTGGGTGGTAGTTCAGTGTGAAGAAGGCCCTGGGTTCAATCCCCAGTGCCACCAAGAAAAAAACAACAACAAAAAAAAAAACAAGATGTATTTGCCACTAATGCTTAGTCCACAAGTGCTGAAAAAGATCTCTATAACTATGGGAAATCAAAGAAACCTTCACATACTCCTTTTCATTGCTGGGAATTGAACCCAGGGCCTTCACACTGAGTTTCATCCCCTTTAATTAAAGAAGTTTCATCTTCTTTAATCTTTTTGAGACCGGATCTAAATTGCCTGGGCTGGGTTCAGACTTGCAGTCCTCCTGCCTCAGTCTCCCAGAGTGCTGGGATTGTAGGTGTGCCCCATGGCACCCAACTTCAGATACTTTTGCTGAGGGGAAAAGCTGTATGATACTGGTGACACGGAACTCTGCCCTGCAGGGACAGCCTGCTCTGTTTTGCTGTGCCTTAACCCTCACCTTAATTCCTACCGTGAAAATACTCCTTTCTAAAACTAGCCAAAGTTTTAATAATAGACTAGGTATAAAAGAGCTATTGGGTCCCCAGCAACACAAAAGAAAAACAAAGGACACACTATTCAAGAATTACTTTAATTTGGGGGTGATACCAGCATGTGGCTCTGGCCCTCATTTAGACAGTTGTCCCACGTGTTGAGTTGGCTGTAAAATACCTCAGCTGCAATGAAAGCGAAGCACGAGGCAGCACTTTGGGTCTGATAAAATACAGGTGTCTGATACATTCTGCTCTATTTTTCTACATTTGTAAAGTGTTCATACTAAGTAGACAACTCACAGGACTGAGAGTAAAGGGGCTTCACCCCCGGCGGCACTGCTAACCCCTGATTAAAACCAGCGCGAGTGGCTGGTGACCAGGAGCGCCTCCTGTCCCCTTGCAGGTTCCCGTGCGGGCGCTGGCTGGGCAAAGGCGTGGACGACGGGAGCCTGGAGAGGATTCTCATCGGGGAGCTGATGGCGCCAGTGGCAGAGGAGGACCTGGGGAAGCAGTGTCGGACCCCGCCTCAGCAGAAGTCGCCCGCCACGGCCCGGAGGCTGAGTGTCTCCTCCCTGACCGGGAAGGCTGCCAGTGAGTAGCTGGCTTTCCTGCTCCCCAGCACCTCATGTTGCAGAACACAGCTGCGTTTGCGAATGTAGTGAGGGACGGACACGGAACGGTGCCAGGCATGATGGCATGGGCCTGGGAGCCCAGCTACTGGGGAGGCTGAGGCAGGAGGATCACAAGTTCTAGGCCAGCCTGGGCAGCTTAGCAAAGCTCTGTCTCATGATAAAAAGCACTGGGGGTGTAGCTCCTACCATTCCTGAGGCCTTCCGTTCAATCCCCATCACTTCCAAAAACAAAAGGAAGCTGAGGAAAATGAATTTGGGAGAAGGGATCTTAAAGGGGGGTAGGCCGGGTGTGGGGTGCACGCCTGTAATCCTACCACTCTTGAGCAGCTGAGGCAGGAGGATGGCAAGCTCGAGCCCAGCCCAGGCAACTTAGTGACGTAGCAAGACCCTGTCTCAAAATCAAATACAAAAAGATCTGGGCATGTAGCTTAGTGTGAAGGTCCTGGGTTCAGTCCCCAGTTCCACATGCATAAATAAATAAATAAATAAATAAATAAATAAATAAATAAATAATTAAAGATAAGGGGAGAAGGATGTGTAGCTCAGTGGTAGAGCATGTGCTTAGCATACACGGGGCCCTGGGTTTGATCCCAAGCTCCAAAAAATTTTTTAAATTAATTTAACTAAAAAATGTATTATTGTATATTCTGAGTCAGTCTAGTTCAGGGAAGTAGACCTGTTTTTGAGAGACCATTATCCCCCCATTTTTGCTTGTATTTTCGTTCCTTGCTCAATAAACAGAAAATTTTAACCTGAGATGCATAACTGGATATTTTCTGACATATTTTCTCATCTGCTGGGAGATAATTGAAAGAGAAGTTTTAAATCCACTTCAAACTACTACTGACCAGTGTACAGCTCTTTTGGAACAAATACATTCCTCATTCAACGACTGAGTTCAGCTCCTACGACTAAGTCTTTAGGTGAATTGGTCACCAAGTATGCACAATACTCAGAACAAAGAAATAGTCAAAAGAAACTCCAGCATGATGACCTTGCTTTTATTAGCATAATCTTACATGCAGTACTGCAATGTATAACAAAAGATAAAACTACAGTACTGTACACTACAGTACAATCAGAAAAATTACAGTGCTGTACCGTAGAAGCCACCTCAGGGCCACACTGCCACTCGTGTTCTTGTGTCATAAACCCAAATGTAGGTCAGAAATCTGAACAGTCGTTAAACAGGTCGTTAAATAAGGAATGTCTGTAGAAGTTTTCTTTTTTTTTTTTTGCCTGAGGCAAGAATCTTCCTGCCTCAGCCTCCCCAGTGCTAAGATTACAGGTGTGCGCCATCATGCCCAGCTGTAAAAATTTTCAGAATAAACTTGATATTTGAAAGAGGAAAGAAAGACAAAACAAAACTGCTGGGTAAAGAAACTACTGGGAGCTGAAGAGGCCGCAGTATCAATATTCAGTCATAAGACATTTGCATTTTAACAATTTTTGTGCCGTGGTATAGAAATAATTTACTTCAGATTTACCTAAAGGACTGTTTTATCAAAGAAATCCTCCAGCAGTGTGAATTCAGAGACTGTCAGTATGCTGTACACTTTTTCCTTTATGTTACGGTAAGGAAATCAGATGGGATAATTTGCCGCTACAAGGAAACACCGAAATGCATCACTTTAGCTGGCTGTGGTGGCAATGCCTGTGATCCCAGCTACTCAGGAAGCTGAGGCAGGAGGACCCAAAGTTTGAGGCCAACCTGGGCAATGTAGTGAGATGCTGTGCCTCTTTGTGTTTTTAACCATTTTTGGCATGGCCTCGATGAGCGAGTGGCAGTGCGGACAGGCAGGCCGGCGGGACACTTGAGCCTCCCTCCTGGGCAGCAGCACCCTGGCTGGCACCAGCCTCCACCTGGGCCTCACCGCCTCTTGGCCGGGAGTGGTGTGGAGCGTCCTCACTCTCGCTGTCGCTCTCACTCTTGCTCTGCGGACTCGGTGTGCTGTGACAAACTGCTGGTGCCCATTTTCCCTGTGCTGTGTGTGCTCGAGGGGTTCTCACTGTGGCCCGGGGAGCCAGCCCGCCCCGAGGCGCTCCTGGGAGACGCAGTGACAGTCCTGGGCAGAGGTGTTTCCTGTGCGACAGCACAGCCGTTGTCTGCTCCTTTATAGGGCCCAACGCCGGACAGATCCAGGAAGGGATCGGAGAAGCCGTGAACAACATCGTGAAGCATTTTCACAAACCTGAGAAAGAGGTAGGGGCGGCAGCGCCGGGGCGGGGCTGCGTCAGGCGGGCGAGGCGGTGCGGGCTTCTCCTGTGCACCTGGGCTGGCGGGGGCCCCTTCCCTTTGCACAGTGTGCCCCGCTTCACAGAGGGGGAGCCTCACCGTCTTGCTGTGTGGAGAAAACGGCCTGGTTGCGGCCCTCGAGCAGGTTTTCCACCACGGCTTCAAGTCGGCCCGCATCTTTCATAAGAACGTCTTCATATGGGACTTCGTGGGTGAGTTGGGCAGATGTGTGTGCCTCCAGGTCCTTGAAGTGCCTCCTGGAGAACACAGGGCCCAGGAACCTGAGGGAAAACAGGCTAGCAATGAGGGAGGTTTTAAAAATAAATACTGGGCCGGGGACGTAGGTCAGCGGCACAGCGCCTGCCTGGCAAGCGCAAGATCCTGAGTTCGATTCCCAGTACCCCCCAAAAAAATTAAAAATAAATACCAAATACGCACTGTCTTTGAAACTTGCTCAACAAATGTTTATAGTGCAAACAGCATTCCAGACACGGCTTTAGATGCAGCAGACAAAAACACCTACAGTTGGAGACTTACACGCTGTGGGGTGGGAGGACCAATAGTACACAAAGTCTTAACAAATACATAATTCATATGGTACATCGGAGCCAGGTGTGGTGGTACATGCCTGCAATCCCAGCACTCTGGGAGGCTGAGGCAGGAGGATTGCAAGTTTGAGCCCAGCCTGGACAACTTAGTGACTTAGCATGATCCTGTCTCAAAATTCAGAAGGGGTGGGTGCCGTGGGCCGAGCATGTAGCTCAGTGTGAAGGCCCTGGGTTCAGTCCCCAGTTAGAACAACAAAAATAGCAGTAGCCCTTCTAGCCTTCTGGGATGCAGCCTTTGTTGGAAAAATTTCCTGGGAGCACATTGTTCCAGCATGGACCATGGACCCTGAGAATCTATTCTGAACCAAGGGTGGAGTCGGGTTTGACTTCAGGACCACGTGCCATGAGAGCCTCGCAGGAGAAGTGAGACGCTGGGGCTCTCATGCGTGAAGTGCTGGCGTGTGCTGTGATGTGATTCTGCTTTCCTCCCCCAGAGAAAGCAGTTGCTTATTTTGAAACCACTGACCAGATTCTAGACAGCGAGGACGACGTCCTTATTCAGAAATCATCCTGCAAAACCTTCTGCCACTATGTGAATGCTATTAATACTGCACCCAGGAACATCGGGAAGGATGGCAAATTCCAGATTTTAGTTTGCCTTGGAACACGGTATAAAACCAATTTTTTACTTTCCTCCTTTGTTACTCGTTAAGCAGGAGTCCAGAATTATAGCAGAGCTGGCTCTTGTCTTCTTTTCACCCCAACTGTGCTTACAAAACTACTGTTCCCTGGTGCCCTCCTGTGGCTTCACTACCACCACCACGTGTCGTGCCCGTTTCCTGGAAGGAGAGCACTGAGTGCCGGGCTGGCAGCAGACCTGAAAGTGTATCAGAAAGTCCAAGGCCCCAAGTAAATTCTCTGGAATGTGGATAGAGCTCAGTTGCAGAGCGCATGCCTGCAGTCCCAGCACTCTGGGAGGCCGAGGCAGGAGGATTGTGAGTTTGAGCCCAGCCTGGACAACTTAGTGACTTAGCAAGACCCTGCCTCAAAATTCAGAAGGGGGTGATGCCGTTGGCCATGCATGTAGCTCAATGTGAAGGCCCTGGGTTCAGTCCCCAGTCAGAACAACAAAAATAGCAGTAGTCCTTCCAGCCTTCTGGGATGCATTCTTCGTTGGAAAAATTTCCTGGGAGCACATTGTTCCAGCATGGACCATGGACCCCGAGAATCCATTCTGAACCAAGGGTGGAGTTGGGTTTGACTTCAGGACTGAGAAAACAGGAAATAGATGAGGCATAGTTAGGTTAGCAGACTTCGCCAAGGCCCACAGCAGGAAAAGGAAAAGTCAAGATTTACTCCCATTCCCAGTGCAGAGCCTGCTGGTCCCAAAGGTGGGGCCCTGGTGGGGGCTGATGGCACACTGCACACGTCTGTGCCTTTACTGTAGAGACCCTGCGCAGTGGATACTCACTGCCACATTGCTTTAGATTGAGTGACGTGATGGCTCTTGTTATGGAAATGTCATCTTCTCTTTCAGACTCTGTCCTGCCCCTTTATTTTCAATTTTATCATAGTTTACGTACAATGGTGCCTTGGTTCACAAACGATTGTATTTGCGAACAATTCAATTTGTAAACAGAAGCATTCTGCAAAATTTTGCTTCCGTTCACAAACCCTGCATTGAGTGACGAACACGACTGCGGCCATCTTTTCCAGAATCATGGAATGAGTGAAGTTTGTGAACCGAGGCACCACTGTATTTGTGTTGCCAGAGGTCAGACCCTGACACTGACACAGATCCTTCCCCCGCAAAAAAAACAGGCATAGAAACTAACATCCTACGACCTTTGTTACTGTTTGTTTTTGTGCTGCTGGGCTCTAGTGGTGGCCTGGCACTTGCTCGAAAACTCTATCACTGAGCCATACTCCAGCCCTCCACAGCCCACCCCATACAGGAGACTGAGCCAAAGTTTTTGCACAGGGTTACATATCCAGCCCTTTTTATTTTGAGACAGGGTCTCACTAAGTTACTGATTTACCCAGGCTGGGCTCCAGCTTGAGATCTTCCTGCCTCAGGCTCCCAGAGTACTGGTGTTACAGGCACGCACCACCGTACCTGGCTTCTATCTCTTTTTAAAGGTGGTAAAATCAGAATTTTCTTTTTTTTTTCCGCCGTGCTGGTGATTGAACCCAGAGCCTCAGGCATACTAAGCAAGCACCCTATGCGCTCTACCGAAGGTTGTACAGAATTTATTTAGGGCCCTGGACTTCCCGATACAGTTTCAGCATCTGCTCGGGTCAGCTGTTAGCCTGGCACTCTCAGTGCTCGCTTTACCAGTGACTCGCCCACCCCTTGGCTTGGGTATCCGCGGGCCGGTGCATTGCCAGCCACCCTGCCCATGGGCGCGGCCTCGAATGCCACTGGATGCGCGGTGCTCAGGCCGGCTCTGCTCATCTCCGCAGGGACCGCCTGCTCCCACAGTGGATCCCGCTGCTGGCCGAGTGCCCCGCCATCACCCGCATGTACGAGGAGAGCGCACTCCTGCGAGACCACATGACCGTCAACTCCCTCATCCGGATCCTGCAGACCATCCAGGACTTCAGCATCGTCCTGGAGGGCTCGCTCATCAAAGGCGTGGATGTGTGAAGGGAGGGAAAGAAGGGGCAGGGCCAGGCGGCAGGGTCTGTCTGGGCAGTGAGCCCTCGGGCAGCCTGTGGGCCCAGTGGGACGGGCTTCCCCCTGCAGCCAGGCCAGGCTGCCGGACCATAGTTCATTTGAACCTGGAATTTAGTATAAAATAGAGTATTTTCATGTGTTAGATGTGTGTGAATACGCTATCTTCTGTAAGAAATTCTGTTACCCTAATAAGATACTTTTCTTAGATGGAATATTCCTGTGACTTAAAATGCGTAGTTTGGAAATGTTAGGGTGAGGGGTGGTGCTAGTCAGGAAGAAGCCAGTGACCCTGTCAGCGCTGGCCTGTCGCAGAGTGGCCTCCTCCTGGTGCGGCCCTTGGGGTGGCCATGGACCAGCACTGCAGCTTCATTGTAAACATTTGATACCTTTCTCTTCGCGGTCGGAGTCACTCTGCGAGTCTTCACAACATTTTTTCAGTCACACAAGGTAAAGATAGAAAGTATTTTAAATACAGGCTGCAGGAGTTGGACCTCCCTGGAAAGAGCATGGGAAGGAAGCCCTGGGCAGCACAGGACTGCAGCATTGTAACTTCTTTACGCCTGGAGAAGAGCAGCCAGGACCCACTCCCTCCTGGCGCATTTGCTCCTGTTGCTGCAGGTGTGGGAGGTTTCAGAGCGTGAGCACCTGGCTCTGCACTGCAGGGCCTGTACCCTGAGGTCCCAGAGCCCTTGCCTGCCCTCCCCTCCCTCAGAACGGAAGGACAGTGGAGGGAGGAGGGGCCGGGGCCTCTGTGTGACTTGGAATGTTTCTGCGAAAGTATTTGTTGACCAAGTATTTGTTGACCGTGATAAGGGAAGAATGAACCCTTTCTGGGTGTCTCAGGGCGAGCTTTGTGTCCCTTTGTGAGAAGGGGCAATAATGTGAAACAACTGGCCAGAGAAGTGGAAGGCCACCGCAGCACAGACCGCCTGAATGGAAGCAAACCAGGAGGCAGCTGTTTTGAGAGACCAGAAGTTGTGAGTAACTTTGCAGCTTGATGGTTTGGTTTGGTCTTGGTCTTGGTTTTTTGAGAGAGGGTGTGAGTTGCCCAGAGTGGGCTTGAACTTGCCATCTTCCTGCCTCAGCCTCCCAGAGTGTTGAAATGCAGGCCTGCTCCACACCCCTGGCCAGTTTGATAGTTTATAAAGAAGCTAAGTGAATGTAGTGTTGGCTGGTTACCTTAACTTCGTCTTCGGGCAGGTCTTGGAACTAATTAGGCACTGGCACGTTGTTAGCGAAATCGCCTCAGCGGAGCTCAGCTTTTATTCCCCCTGCGGCAGAGAAGCGGGCTAGGGCCTCTCAGGACCCTGTGGGATTGGAGGCCCTGGGCTTCAGCCAGCAGTGTTGTTTCCTGGAGGAAGACAGTAATGAAACAGTGCCTCCGTCCGTCATCAATGTGGCCTCAGAGCCCAGGCACAGCTCCCTGGACGGGGACTTGGAGCCGGGAGGAGAGGGCCGCCTAGCGCTGAGTCTGGAGACTGGAGGCGAGTGCGGGCGCGGGAAAGTGGAGCAGGCGCAGTAGTGCGGCCGCCCGAGACCGAAGAGCAGCGCGGGAGGCGTCCGAGCCGCTTCCCCTGGCCTTGGCTGTGTTTGGTGATCGAGGCCGGAAGGGCGAGAGTTCGAAGACAGACTGAGCAAGCTGGAGAGACCTCGTGTCAAAAACCGGTAAGAAAGTGTAGGTGGTGATGTGCAGGGTGTCGCTCTTGCCATCTTTCCTTCAGGCCACGCTTCCGGCACTAGGCCAGAGCGGAGCCCTCTAGTCCACCTTTCCCACTGGACAGATGGACACCGAGCACTTAGGGACTGGAGATGTAGTGCGGCCCCGCCCGCCAGCCGCCATGCTGCTTGTTACACCAGGCTGCGGGACACCGCCTGCAAGGTGTTCCGCAGTCTTTCTGCTCTTCGGTTTTTCTTCATCTACCTGTACAGGTAGAAAGTAATATTCCCTTAATGTTCATCTATAAGGACTGATAATTCATTAGAAGTCACATGTCTTGTAAAAACTGGGAGCAGAATTGAATGTGGGTCCCATGGGTGACAGCTCATTTTTTTGGATAATTCCAGTGGTGATAAATCTTAGCCTTTCAAAATAAATTTAATATTAGAAATAGCATAAAGTGCTTAAGATCCAAGTTAGATGCATAAAAAGAATGCTGCAACTTGGGCTGGTGATATCGCTCAACGGCATAAGCGCCTGCCTGGCAAGCGTGAGGTCCTGAGTTCGACTTCCGGTTCCCGCATATTAAAAAAAAAAAAGAATGCTGCAACTGGGTTTGGTGTCACTGAGTGCTGTTAAAATTTAATTTTCCTGGGGCTCATAACTTTCTGAGCCAATACCAAAATATTTTGAGCAAGCAAGCAAGTAGCAGAACCCTTGAATAAATGCCCATATCTGCTCAAACTGACTTTCTGATGGACCATGCCCACTTAGAGGTATCCTCTCTGCTATGTGAATTTTAAAAATCAGTATATTGCTTTAGAATCACACCTCAAAGAAAACAGCCAATGCTCTGTCCCCCCACCCCTATAAACTAAAAGTTAATGCCTGGGACCATAAACAGTATTTTCACATAATAATAGCTTGAGAAGAAATTGTTTCAAAATGGAATTGCTGGGCTGGGGGTGTAGCTCAGTGACAGAGCACTTGCTAGCACACCGTAGGTTTCCTCCCTGCCGCTGCAAAAGTAAATACAGTGGTGCCTCAGTTTGTGAGCTTGATTTGTCTTACGATTTTGGGGAAGACGGCTGCATTTGTGTTTGTGTGGGGAAGACGGCTGTGGTTGTGCTTGCCACCCAATGTGGAATTTGCAGATGGAAGCAAACTTTGCCAAATGCTTTTGTTTGCAAACCAGCTTGTTTGCAAACAGAAGTGTTCGTGGACCAAGGTATTACTATACGTAAATACATGGCCAAAAACTTACCTTCTCAAAAATTTATTCTCTGTGTTTTTCGTATGTTCTAAAACCTGCACTCCTGCCCTTCCTGACCTGACAGCATCACCCGACTTTGGTATCCGTGAGGCCCTGTATCCGGCCTTGGGGAGAGCGGGTGTCAGCATCTCTTTAAGAGAATACGGGGGGAGGGGGGGTGACAGCAGATGGAGCCCTGCGTGGGGAGAACAAGCTCCCAGGGGCTCCTGGGGGGCAAAAGTCAGTCTCCCACCCTGCGTCTCACTGGTGATGAGAGTTCAATGCAAGAAATCAAAATGTGCAAAGGCGTGGATTTCCCGCTAAACTTTATTTTGAATATTTCACACATTTTTATACCTTTTGTAGCCCTGTGGTGTTTATTTTAACATGGCTTTTATGAAATTGTTTTAATGAATTCGTCACTATGTGAATGATGTAAGGGAAATACTGAGTTGTTCACATTTCCTTTTTTGGCAATAAAGCACTGTTGTATGTAACTGTAAGTGAAAAAGAGGCTAAGACTATGCATAACAACCTATGTGTAGTATATTTTGACACCCTTAGATATTTTGAAACATGAGGCTATAGGCAAGGATCTCAGATCCCCAGGGATGTATTTATTTGGCAGCATTGAGAATATAACTCTTCATAATGAAATTTCTTCTTCTGCTAAGAATTGAGACTTTTCAGTAGGTTTTTCACTTAGCAAACTGTGAGTATGTTCTGTGAGGTTTACAGAAGCTAGTCTATCCTCTTCACAGTGTTGAAAGGACAATCAGATCTGTAGCATCTGTGTCTCAGTATTAACGCCTTCACTGACTGGGAAGGGTCTCGAGCGCTTTGTCTTTGAAGTGAACCCTGCTTCTCCACAGGCTGCCTGCCTCTTTCCTGGTGTGTGCCGCGACCGTTCAGCGGACGGAGCAGACAGGAAGGGTAGCGGACCACTGGGTCCCTGACAAATCCGCTGAATCAAACTAAACTCCAGGCTTCTTGAGGTTGCCGCAGCGCTGAAATTGAAGGGATCCACACAGGGCTGGGCGCTCAGCATGCATAAGGCCCTGGTTCAGTCTGCAGCGAAAACCGTAACGCGGAGATGTTAGTGCCAGCATGAAAACAAGTCACCAAGTAAAGTTATTCCAGTTTGCAGCAATCCAGTGTATCCTCAGGTCACGTAGGAGGGAATAACGCTGGGTCCAGTTAATGGCACATGCCCGTGTATGAGGCCCTATCTTTATTCTGCACGTCACATCTCAATGGCAGTGAGGAAGTACAGTGAGGAGTCTGTCGTCAGTCAGATGAGGGTGTGAAGCGGAAAACGTCCTGTATTACACTTGAACCATGTATAAATGTACC
Source organism: Erethizon dorsatum (assembly GCA_028451465.1). NCBI lineage: Eukaryota > Metazoa > Chordata > Mammalia > Rodentia > Erethizontidae > Erethizon > Erethizon dorsatum. Next base: position 65,979,401 of record CM051834.1, read on the forward strand.
TTGTGTCTTTTTTTAATTAGCATTTCTGCATTTAAATTATATTTTTCCTTTGTATTGTTAACAAAGTGTATCAGAACTGGATTTTTTTTTCCTCATCTGAACGTAATACAAAATTTAAAGAGTATTGTGATATTAAGCACTTTAACACATCAGACAAACCAACGTGGGTTTTTCAGGTTTTGGAGTACATTTAAATATGACTTTTCATGCTTTGTTCTTTACGAATAAAATTGTGGGGTTGATACTTCCCTTTGTTTTATTATTGGAGAATTTTACTAAGTGTTTCACAGGGAAGGAGACTTAAAAAGCAGAGATCAAACCCATTATTTAGTTTAAAAAAGAAATAGTGGCAACTGGTTATCCAGATGGGGAAACAACTGAACCTTCCTTGACACCACACAGAAAAAGCAGTTCTTGGAACTGGATCAAGGCCTTCACCTGACTGACCAAGTCTCACACACATCCTAGAGGTAACCTCTGTACTCCACAGTGAATCTACCACTGTAAATGTTCATCTCCCCCAAAACACCATCAGATTCAGAGTAATGTTGGCCCAGATATCTGGGTACCCTGGCCCAGTCAAGTTGACTCGTAAGATTAACTTTCACAAAAATAATAAAAATCGGAATAATGGAGGATTTGCTACCAAGTAGTGAAGGGAACCCCAGAGTATGTGAGAGTAGCATCAGGGGAGCAGCCCTCAAGCCAAGGGGTGAGGCAAGACAACCCGAAAGAACCGGCCTGGGGCGCACCGGGTTTCATGAGTGTGCACAGCACAGCCCTCAGGGGCAGAGGGTGCTAGAGAGAGTGCTCGGGAGTCAGCCGTGGGTGGTGACCTGCCACAGAATTTGCAGGCAAACCACTGGTGGGGACGCCAGAGAAGCTGTTGGAGCGGTGCCACCCCAGTTGCGCGCCCTGCAGTCACCATGCTGGGGAGGTGGCGGGGGAGTGGCACAGCCGCAGGCCCCTGCGGACGGGAGAAGGGGGCACACCGGGGACAGAGGTGGGGACAGAGTTGCGCTCTCCAGGGCATCCTGCTGACAGGGAGGTGGTGCCTGGCAGTAGGAAGTGCTCTCCACAAGGCCTAGCTCTGTCACTGCTCACGGGGCAATGAGGAATCAATTTAGAGTCTGTACTCACAGCACTTGGAAGCAGAGACAGGAGATGGAAAGTTCAAGCCAAGCCCAATGACTTAACAAGGTCCTGTCAAAAAAATGTTAAAAGGGCTAGAGATGTAGCTCAGCACACAGACCCTGGGTTCAATCCCCAGTTCCAATCGATCAGTCTTGAGCTGAATGAAAGCAAAGCGTCTCAATTGGTAGGCCACATCCAAAGCAGAAAGGGGTGTTAGCACTGAAAGCTATCAAAAATGTCTCCAGCCGGCTTTAAGAGCTCCCCTCTTAGGGGCCGGAGATACAGCTCAGCGGCACAGCGCCTGCCTGGCAAGCATGAGGTCGTGAGTTCGGTTCCCCATACCAAAATAAAACAAAAGCTCCCCTCTTAATGAACTAGAAGACACAAAATGATAAATCAGTGAAATTAATAAGCTTCTACCCAGACTGAAAGCAAAGACAAGACAAAAATGACCAATATGAGGAATGAAAAGGTGACATAACTGCAGATCCCACAGATATTAAAAGGGTTATAAGGAATATCATGAACAATCTTCTGGCAAAAAATTCCACAACTTACACGAATGAATACAATTCTTGAAGTCATGAACTACCAAAGCTGACTTAAGAAATAGATAACCTGTGGCAAGCACAAGATCCTGAGTTCAATTCCCAGTACCAAAAAAAAAAAAAGAGATAACCTGAATTTCTTGTATCTAAAGCAATTGAATTGCTAGTTAACTTTCTCAGAAAGAAAACTGCAGGCCCAGATAAATTCACTGGAAAAGCCTATCAAAAGTTGAAGAAGAAATAGTAGAAACTTCTCAAACTCTTGTAGAAAACTGATGAAGTACAGTGGTACCTCAGTTCATGAACTCAATTCATACCATGATTCTGGGAAAGATGGCCAAGATCATGTTTGTCACCCGATGCAGAGTTCACAAAGAAAAACAAAACGCTGCCAAACGCTTCTGTTTGTGAACCGAAGTACCACTGTACCTCTTATTCACTAAGGTTGCCATGACAACATACTACGGATTGCCTTGTTAAGCATCAGGACTTTACTTTTTGCCAGTTTTACAGACTCTGACACACTGCCAATATTGGCAGTGTGGTCTCTCCTAAGAGCTCTCTTCGACGTGGAAACAGCCATCTTCTCTGGGCACCGTCCACTGCTCCCCTGGGCACACCTGTGTCCTCATCTCACCTGTCATGTGATGAGCACCCACCCTCATGACCTCATTTTTCAGTATCTCTTTAAAGACAGGTGAGGTGCTGAGGGGCTTAGAACGCCGACACCTGAACTCCAGGGAAATCCACTGCTGGTGGGAATGTAAACTAGCACAACCACTATGGAAATCAGTGTGGAGATTCTTCAAAACTAAAACTAGAAGCTCCATTTGACCCAGCTATTCCCCTTCTAGGAATCTTCCCAAGAGTTAAGGACATCATATTACAGTGATCCGTGCATACCTGTGTTTATAGCAGCATGATTTATAATAGCTAAATCTTAGGAGCAGCCTATATGTCCATTGATGGATGAATGGATAAAGAAAATGTGTCATTTGTACACAACAGAGCACTACTGTGCCATAAAGAGGATAAACTTGAGGCACTTTAGGAAAAAGGACACACCTTGAGACCGTAATGTTAAGTGAAATAAATCAGATGCACAAGCTTAAATATCACCTGATTTATACAGGAAACCCAAAATATAAAGAACAAAATAAAAGACAGATAATTGGAAATAGGGAGATAGATCTTTTGTAAAAGGGAAGGGGACCAGGAGATGGAAGGCGAGGAAAAGAAAGGAATGAAAAAGAATTAAGATATGTATGTACCAACTTCCCACAATGAATATAATCCCAGCACCTGGAAAGCTGAGGCAGGAGGATCGCTGTGAGTTTGAGGCCAGCCTGGGCAACATAATAAGTTCAAGTCCAGCCTGAACTACATAGTGAGACACCGTCTCAAAGGAAAAACAAGGTAATCATGTACTGAAATAGGTACTAATAAAAATAAAAATATAAAAATTTAAAATTAATTATCTCTAGATTTTAAATAATTGACAAGTTCTAGCATTCACTCATGGATTAGGAAAAAGGGAAAACTGCGCTGGGGTGTAGCTCAGCACCAGAATGCTTGCCTAGCACAGGCGAGTCCCGGGACTCCCATCCCCAGCACCCCAAAAAAAGGTATTGAAGTCAGCAAGGAAAAAATAAAACTGCCTTTCTTAATATGATTGTCAACATCGACATTCCTAAGGAATTTACTAAAAAGGTACTAAAACTAGGAAGTGAATTTAGCAAAGGTTGCAGGGTACAATGTCAATGTTCAACGATTGCACTTCGATGTGCAGTAGCGTTAAAAGTCTGGAATACTTAGGAATAAATTTGACTGTAACTATGCAAGACCTGCTCACTGAAAATGAGGGAACCTGAAGCCCGGAGGACACGGGGAGAAGTCAGTGTTACTACGATGTCATCTCTCCCCAGACTGACTGTAGATTCAGCCACTTCCGATCAGAATCCTGCCAGCTGTCTGGGCTGGACACCAGCTTCAGTGACACTGGTGTTAGGAAGTCCCTACAGCCATCTAACACCCAACCGGCCCCCGCGAGTCTTTTCTGTAGAACTTAATAAACTGATTCTATAACTTACATTGAACTTTAGACGATCTAGTAGAGCCAAAATAACTTTGATGGAGAGGAAAAATGTGAAAGACTTAACACTACCTGATCCCAAGACTAATAATGAAGTTGTGGTAATAAAGACAATGTGGAGAAATCGAAGCAAAGCTACACAAATTAAAACAGACTCCAGTGTAGACCTGTGTGTCCACGGCTATTGTCTCAATGAAGTTGCGAGGGCGTTTGGGAAAAAAGTCCTCTGTGAATGGTACAGGACGGTCATATGCATAAGATAGCCACCTTGGCACACACCTGCCCCAGTATACCAAAACGAACGCAGCGTGGATTGTAAACAGAAGTGTAAACCCTAAACTGTAAAACCTGTGGAAGAGTGGGACATGGCCTGAAGTACATAGTGAGACCCTGCCTCAAAAAAACAAAACAAAAATCCACAGAACCTCGTAAAAGAAAACACTGGAAAATACACCAATGTAAGCTCTTGTGTTTAGAGGGGAAACATTCTCTAGTTAAATGAAGATCGTGTAAGTTGCTTCCGTAAAACTTTCCTTCCGAGCAGAGCTGGTTTGTTTTGCCGTACTGGGGAGCAAACCCAAGACCTGGGAGCGCTGAACTACATCCCCGGCCCTCTACGCAGCTTTGTGAAAGTCCGGGCCTCCTTCCCTTGACCAGTTCCCGCTCCCAGGCAGGATGCGACGGGTCACTGTGAGCCAGCCCGTCCCAGCTGACATCTAGAGCGAGCGATACCAGACAAAAGGCACAGTGCTGCTCCAGCGCTGCGGCTCCCGGGGGTCAAGGTCGGCTGGGCCGAGTGAGGGCTGCGTGGGGCCGGGTAAGGTCAGCGGCGAGGTCGGCGCAGAGGTGTGCTCAGCACGAGAGGCCTGGCTCCCACCCCCCGCGTCACGCCAGAATGAAAGAGTAAGACACAACGCAGGTGGCTTAGAAATAACACGCATTTATTTCTCACAGTTCTGGAGACGAGGAGGTCCAAGGTTAGGACTGCTGGTGTCTGAGGAGGCCTTTTCCTCCGCTGGGGGCATCCCAGGAAAGGGGAACCCACCTCCTAGCCTGTATCCTGTCCCGAGGGGTTCAGTCCCGCTGGGCTCCTCTGAAGGCCCCGCCCCCAACTGCTGTTGCCCCGGGGACGGACAGCATGGCGTTGAGATAAATCCTATGATGCCATGCTGCTTGGCTACACAAGGGATAAACTATTGATATATGGAAAAGAAAGACATTTCCCGAATGATATGAGTTTGGAGAAATACAAACACCATGACTCCACAGGGGTCGAGCTGGGTGCTTGAGTCTGACCAAGAATCCAGCAGATCAGGTTCGCAGCAGAGGCCTTGCTCTGGAGAGAGGAGAGCAACCTGCTAGGCCCTGGATGACGTGGGCTTTGCCCTGATGTGGTTCTGAAAGGTATTAAGGAGAACAAAAAGACAAGCCACCGCCTGGCAGGAGAGACCACCAAATCACGCATCTGCATCCACAGTGCGTGCGGAACTCTGAGTGCAACAGCAAGACCAAGTCCAACAAGAAAGGGCCGGTGACTCTGACACGCACTTCGCCCTAGAGGAGGCGAGGACACCAGAAGCACTCAGGCTTCAGCAAGGCTGCACCACTTTCTCTTGGGTCCCTCACTGGGCTGTTGGCCTGGCTGGCCCTTGCCCAGTCCCAAATATGGGACTTTGATTTTATTTTGCATTTGTTTTTTTGTTTGGTTTGGTTTTGGTTTTGGTTTTTTGGGACAGGATCTCACTATGTAGTCCAGGCTGGCCTTGAACTCAGTGATCTTCCTGCCTCAGCCTCCCAAGTACTGGGATTACAGGTGTGTGCCACCAGGCCTGGCAAAATATGGTAACCTTGAAAGATATTACCAGATGACTAAAGTCAACCAAAAACATCCAGAATGTTACCAAGTCTATGGAAACGGTGGCAGCAGCAAATACGCCTGAGCTGAGAGGGAGCTGAGCTGAGAACGGCTTGAGAATACGGGATAGGACCTTTAGCTCTGTGCAACAGAGACCGGGTGCCTGAAGACGGGGGAAGAACTTCCCCCTTGGGTATCCCGTTCAAGGATTGGTGTTACTCATCCCAGTAGCTCAGCAGATGGGAAGTGAGACAGTGCCCTCCCAGCAACTGGCAACGTCATGCTGGCTGGGGGAGAAGCCAGGGCCCGGAGACGGGGTGTGAGGCTGGCTGCTCTAGAGCTGGCACAGCCGTGGCCTTGAGTGCCGTGCTCCCAAGATGAGTGTGGCGCAGGGCCCGCGGTCTTTCATTGACTCAGCCCCCACGGCTCCTGTTAAGATCGGTGGGCAGCGCCCCTTTTCTCCTAACCACAGCAAGTGGCGAGAGCTTGAGCAGCTCCAACAACACTGACGCTGACGTGCTGTGTGTGGCCATCACCCTCTATCCCTGAGGGACCCGCCACCTGGAGCAGCACAGGAGACACCAGTGACAGATGCCAGCCAGAGCACTCCTGACACGACTGATGAACTAACTCTGACGTCCGCCCAGCCGGCAGCACAGAAGAGCCAGCTGGAATCAGCTCTGGGCTCCTGAAAGTCAGGTTCTGACCTCAGGGAAGAGGTGAAGCCCAGTGTGGTGGCGCACACCTGTAATCTCAGCATTTAGGAGGCTGAGGCTGAAGGATTGCCAAGAGTTTGAGGCCAGCGTGGGCTAGAAAGCGAGTTCAAGTCCAGCCTGCACTACGTAGCGAGACCCTGTCTCAAAAAAAAAAGGAATGAACTATTGATATACAAAGAAAACAAACTTAATAAATTATATTCTTTAAATATGTACAATTTATTAAACATCAATTGAACCATAATAAAAATTAAAAAGCTGAAACTACAACCAGGTGTGCTGCCGCAGGCCTATAATCCCAGCACTTTGGGAGGCTGAGGCAGGAGGATCACAAATTCAAACCCAACCTGAGCAACTTAGTGACAGGAAGACCCTGTGTCAAGGGGGGGGTGGACCCTGGGTTGAATCCCCAGAACCACACACACACACACAGAATACACACTGACCAGATGCACATGTGTAAACATCGTATTGTCTCCCTACTGTGAGAGGCTGAAAAAGTAAGATCTAAAATGTACAATAGATATTGTAAAACGGGAAGAAACTGTTCAAAAGGAAAGAGATACTAGGGTGGGGGAATGGAGAAAAGAAGGAAGGGAAAAGCAAAAAAATAAATAAATAAAATATATATTTAAGATAGATGCACTACTAATTCCTCTTAGTTCATTGAAAAGAAAGGTTTGTGCTTTTATTTTTTTTTTGTGGGTACCGGGGGTCGACCTCAGGACCTCGCGTGCCAGCAGGTGCCCGTGCCGCTGAGCGATATCACTGGCCCTTTTTTCGTATGTGGGTTCCGGGAGTCGAACTCGGGCCCTTGCGCTTGCCAGGCAGGCGCTTACGCCACTGAGCCATCTTACCAGCCTGGTTTGTGCTAATATTGTTTGGACAACTGAATGCTGATATTTTGCACTCTGAGTAACTAATTTAAAGATAACAGTACGCAGTGTATTAACCACTGTTACGCTCCTATTATGTTGTTTTGAAATTTTATCCTATTTTTCTCTTTAAAATAAAAGTTAGAAAGAGAATACACACTTTGCAATTAAAATGAAAAGGAAATGCACTCTTACCAACCATGCCTCTGGCTCATTCTGCAGGCTCCCCTGTCCCATCCCGGTTCACCCACTGCAAGTGACAGGGCACTGTGGAACCTGTCATCCCAGCACTCCACTTGGGAGGCTGAAGCAGAAAGATCACCGAGGTCAAGGCCAGCCTGGACAATACAGGGACACCCTGTCTCTAAAAAACGAAAACCAGAAAAGCAAAGGAGAAGGCGGCAGTGGGGCACCATGAAGTGCGCATGAAGGCTGAGGGCCAAGGGCTACGGACAGACTAGCAACAACCCTGGGGCGCCTCGGGTCAGTCAGGAGCTGCGGCCAGCGCCCTTCCCGAACAACACCTGCCTGGCTCCTGCAGGTCCCCGCGCGCGCGGCCACGATGTCACCCAGGGGGAGGTGGGCTTTGACAGGTAGCCGTCTTCTTTCTGGGTAGGCTGCTGTCCAGCTTCCCCGCACGACAGCGGACAGCGAAGGCCACCATCCCACCTCTCAGCTCCAAGGAATGGACGGGAAGGCCACACCTCCACCAGAGGAAGCCTGTGTGTGTGTGTGTGTGTGTGTGTGTGTGTGTGTGTGTGTGTGTGCACATGCGCATCTGTGTGTGTCTGGTGTGTGTATGCGCCTCTGTGTCTCCGTGTCTGTGAATGTGTGTGTGTACATGTGTCTGTGTGTGTCTATGTCTATGTGTGGTACTAGGGACTGAACCCAGAGCCTTTGCACTGAGCTATATCCCCAGCCCCTTTTTATTTTTCATTCTGAGACAGGATCTTACTAAATTGCCCAAACAGGACTCAAAATGGGATCCTCCTGCCTCGGCCTCCCAGAGTGCTGGGACTGCCCAGTGAGTACCAGCTAGGTTTTGTTTTGCTTTGTATTTTTGCAGGGCTGGGATCAAATCCAGGGCCTCACACTTCCTAAGGCAGTGCTCTACCCCACCCTACATCCTCAGGGGATTCAATCCAGGGTGCACCGGCCACCTCCCTGCCCCCCCCCCCTGCACCGAGCCCTATCTGTGCTGCCAAGCCCGGCTGGCTCTGCGCTCTTAATAGAACAAAAATGCTAGCACGTTTTATTTGTATCTCCCGGGGACTAACTGGATTGCGAGTGGCCTCATTCTAAAGAGATCCTCCGAACAGGAGCCGGCGCCTCCGGCAGGCGGCCAATAATTCACCACCAGTTCCCTCTGCGCTGGGTGACATTCGCAGTCCCAATTAGTCACCTGCATCCTCCTGATGATAAATGCACAGGACGCATTTCACAGTTTTTCTAACTTTGTGAGGAGCTCATTTTCTCGATTGCTTCAGATTCCCTCTTAAAGTCTTAATTTAACAATCAGCTAACAGTTAAGCAATCTATGAGGTTTTTAAAAAAATGTTGCGGGGCCGGTGAGATGGCTCAGTGGCATAAGCGCCTGCCTGGCAAGTGCAAGGTCCTGAGTTCGACCCCCGGTACCCACAAAAAAAAAAAAAAAATGTTGGCATCGCCACTTAATTTCTTCTAAAAGGTCTTAAGCCAAATAGGAACCAGTAATTCTTAGAATGATTTCAAAACCTGTCACATTTCAAAATCACCTAAAGACTTAAAAATAAAAAATTCCACATTCCCCACCTCACCCTTGAGAGACTAAACTCTATAGGGCTAGGGCACACCCAGGGCGTGTCATGTTTTTGTTTTTTCAGTTCTGAGGATCAAACCCTGGGCCTCACGCTTCACTCTAGGCCCTGTTTTGTTTTTTGAAACGGGGTCTTGCTATGTAGCCCACGCTGGCCTCGGTCCTCCTGCCTCGGCCTCCTGAGTGCCTGGCTCACAGGCATGAGGCACCGCAGCCAGCACATTTTACTTGGAAAAGAAGTTTGCAAATGGCACTTTCAAGTCTTGAAGCGTGTGGTGAAGCTTGAAATTCCTGTTCTCCTCTGCCCCTCCCAGCTCCGGGGGTCCTCACTCCCTCAAGACTGCCTGGGCTCACACCCAGCGCTCTTCCACTCCTCTCACCCTCTGCCAGAGCAGAAACTCCAAAAAACTCCCTGGCCATAGTATCGTGGTTTTTTAAAAAATTGACTGATTGATTTTTGCAGTACTGCACTGCAGATAGAACCCAAGGCTTTCACTGTAAGCTACAGCCCCAGATCTTTTTGATTTTTTACTTTGAGACAGGGTCTCACTATGTTGCTAACTTGCCCAGGCTGGGCCCAAACTTGCAATCCTCCTGCCTCAGCCTCCCAGTGTGCTGGGATTACAGGTGTGCACCCCTACACGGGGCTCGCGGATGTAGTACAGAGTCCCAGGATTGGCACCTGGGTGCTTCTGAGTCTGCATCTGACAATTCCTCTCATGAGCTCTCCGGGTCTCTCACACTTCAAGTGCTGACTAAGCACAGACTCCTGGGTGTCGCTGCAACCACCTCAAATCTTTCTCAGACATTAAGATACTACCGTGTGGGTCCTCTGAGCTTCAGCTCTGAGAATGGCCTCTCCCAGTTTCTCCAACCAGAAGCCCATTCGCTCATTCAGCCAGATGTGGTGGCAAGTGCCTGCAGTTAAGAGGCTTGAGGCAGGAGGATCCCTTGCATTCGGGAGTTCGAGACCAGCCTGGGCAACATAAAGTGCTACCCCTACCCCTGGTCTAAAGACAACAAAGTGAAACAAGAGTCCTGGGTTCAATTCACCTCAAAAAAGCAAAACAACGAAAGAACCACATTCACTCACCTAAAGCCATTGTAGCGAACCAGTCTACAAACAAAATATCCCTGCTTTCCTGGAGTTTATATTCCAGAGGGGGGCAACAGATAAAAAGAAACCAATTTCCAAATTTAATGAATCCTAGCTCCCTCTCTTTGGGGAGAGGGTGTTTTGGAGGCATCATGTTTTTTTGTGTGTTGGTTTGGTTTGGTTTTTTGAGACAGGGTCTTGCTATGTAGTCCAACCTGCCCTTGAACTCACGATGTAGCCCAGGCTGGCCTGAAAAACTTGCAATCCTCCTGCCTCAGCTTCCTGAGTTTACAGCTCACAGGTGTGCGCCACCATGCCTGACTGCAGTGAGAGCTTTTAAAACCCAGACCTTCCTCGTCGGCCACCCAGACCGCGTGCTCCCTCACAAGCCCGAGCGCAGCGGCCTCCGCTGCATCCTCACCCGGCCGGGCCACACCGCCCCACGCGCGACCGCCCTCTGCGGCGCTCTCGCCGTGGGGACAGGGCGGGGAGCAGGCACGGGCGAGGCTGGGCCGCTGCGCATGCGCACGCACGCAACGCCCGCACGCAGGACACGCCCCCCCGCCGCCGTGCTGCGCGTGCCGGGGCGACGAGGGCGGGACGGGTTGGTTTGGCCTCTCTTTCGGTCGCGCCGGGGCTTGAGCTTCCTCCTAGCGCCCTTATTTTCGGACAGAGTCTGGCTACGTCAGTACGTTGCCCTGCGCGGCTCCCTGCCGCCTCAGCCTCCCGAGCGGGAGCTCGGCCGGGGCCCGGGCCGGACGCTCAGGGTGTCCTGCCGGCGGTGAGCGCTGAGCGGCCGCGCCTCTGCAGCTGTCGGCCGGGAGTCCTGCGTGGGAGTCGACGGCGCCGCTGAGCCCCCGTGCCCGCGCGCGGCCCTGCGGGAGGCTGAGGCGGGAGGCTCGCCGGACCCCGGGAGCGGCAGACCGCCCTGCGCGCCACGGCGAGACCCTGGCTCCGGGAGCCCTTTAACGGTCCTGGCCGTCTCCCGGGAAGTGAAAATGCGAGGGAGGAGCACGGCGGCCGGCCCGGGATCGCGGCGGCGAGCTCAGCGTGCGGGCAGCCGCGGCGCGGGGGACACCGAGGCACGGGCCCGCGGTCTTCCCGGCCGGGCGGGCGCGGAGCTCGTGTGGAGAGTCCAGCCCCGGGGAAGCCTCGTGCCCACGGGACGCCCCCGTCACACCCGGGTCGGCTTTTCGCACGGTGAAAAATTGCCACCGTCCTGTACACCAGCGTCCAGCCGAGAGCTAGTCAAGGTGTGAGCTCGGCTCTGCCTGCTAACGCCGACGGGCGCGGCCGGGCCGCGGTGCCGAGGGGCCGCGTGGAGCCCCGAGGTCCATCCCTGCCACAGTCAGTACTCGGGATCATCCTCTGAGGGGGCCCTCCCCGGGCTATGCGGGGTTGTTGGCCGTTTAAAATAATAACTACTACTCATCACTCACTATAGTCGGTGTCACGCTTAAAACAAAGAGGCCGACTGGGTCGGATGGGCTGCGAGGCCAGGCCTGGTCGCTCGCCGGAGACCGCAAGGCCGGGTCTCCCCAGAGCTGCAGAGGGCCGGGCCGGGCTCAGAGACGGATGTGCGAGACCCGGCCACCGCGGTTTTCCGGTAAGGATGTGACTCCGAGAAGACCCGACGGCACGCGGACGCCCTCGTGGGAACAGTGCGAGTCGGGGAAAGCGGACGTGGAACCGGGCGTTCCGAGCGGAGCTGCGAAGATCTTCGCGCGGTGCGGAAGCTGGTGGGGCGCTGCGTCTTGCAGGGCATGAGTAAGCCTGGGAAAGGCTATCTAGTATGGAGGACAGCAGTTATCCTCACTTTGAAAGTAATTTCTGGGGCCAGTGAGATGGCTCAGCGGCATAAGCGCCTGCCCGGCAAGCAGGAGGTCCTGAGTTCGACTCCCGGAACCCACATACGAAAAAAGGGCCGGTGATATCGCTCAACAGCACGGGCGCCTGCTGGCGCGAGATCCTGAGGTCGACCGCCGGTATCCACAAACAACAAAAAAAAGCAATTTCTGCACAATAATTATGTAGTCCCTTTGAGGTAAAAAAATAAAGGATACATTAAATGTTCAACATTGGAGTGTTTGCTAAATAATTATGAAAGTATATGCGATGCTGTGCTGTCATTAGAAATCATGTTGTAGATGCGTTTCTTTGTTTTGTTTTGTCTTGCTTTACTTTTTTGTGGTCCTGGGGATTGAACCCAGAGCCTTCCCACTGAGCTACATCCCCAGCCTTGTTTTGCTTTGGGACAGGGTCTCTGCACGGCGCTACATCTCCATCTGTTCTTAAAAATTTTTATTGGCGACAGTGTCTTGCTCAATTGCTCAAGCTGGGCTGGAACTTGTGATCCTCTGGCCTCCTTCAACAAGAGCGCTGAGATTGCAGGCGTGTCCCCCGGCTCAGAAGGGACATTTTATGACATAAAAATGATACGAAGTTCAAATCTAAGTGCGTATAAGTCAAATTTTATTGGAATCCTGCCGCATAGGTTCATTAATATGTGGGCTGTGGATGTTTTTCTGCTTACAAGGGCCAGGACAAGCAATTGCAATACAAAGTACAAATACTTGCTGCAAAGATGAACATATTCATCGTTACAAACTATACGTATTGAAAAAACTCACAGTACCCCATAAATATGTACAGGTTTTTTATTTAGTTTGGTTCTGATTATGGTTTTTTGAGACAGGGACTCGCTTTGTAGTTCAGACTGGTTTCAAACTCATGGTGATCCTCCTGCCTCAGCCTCTTGAGTTCTGGGATTACTTGTGAGCCACCATGACCAGATCAGTCTGTTTAATTTTTATGTGGTAATCAAAAATTGCCTAAACCAGGCATGGTAGAACATGCCTATAAATCTAGCACTTGGGAGGCTGAAGCAAGAGGATCACAAGTTCTAGGCCAGCGTAGACTACATTGTAAGCTGCTGTCTCAGGAAAAAAAAAAAATGCTGGGTGGGGTGGTGCCTGACCCCAATAGTCCCAGCTACTCTGCTGGCTGAGGTGGGATTGTTTGAGCCCAGGAGTTTAGGGCCAGCCTGTGTTAACAGAGAAACAGTAACTAATTAGTTAATTAAAATTTTTTAAAATGTCTAAGGAGATAGAAATATTAATTTACCTAATTTGCTTGTTACACACTATACATATATCAGATTTGCACACAGTAAACCTAAGTTTGTATAGTTAAAATTTAAGGGCCGGGGTTATAGCTCAGCAGCACAGCGCCTGCCTGACAATCACGAGGTCCTGAGTTTGATTCCCAGTACAAAAAAATAATAAATTTAATTAATTAATTCTCATGGTCCTGGAAATTGAACCTAGGACCTTGGCGCTGACCTACAACCCCAGCCTCTTTTTTATTTCTAGACAAGGTCTCACTAAGATGCCCCATGCTGGGCTCAACCTTGGGATCCTCCTGCCTCAGCCTTCCAGAATGTTGCTACAAAAAAACAAATTTTTTATTTCTTTTTTTTTTTTTTGTGGGTACCGGGGGGTCGACCTCAGGACCTCGCGCGCCAACAGGCACCCGTGCCGCTGAGCGATATCACGGGCCTCTTTTTCGTATGTGGGTTCACGGGAGTCGAACTCGGGCCGTCGCGCTTGCAAGGCAGGCGCTTACGCCGCTGAGCCATCCCACCGGCCCACAAATTTTTAAAAACTATAAAAAAGATGAAAATGGGGCCGGTGAGATGGCTCAGCGGCATAAGCGCCTGCCTTGCAAGCGCGAAGGCCCGAGTTCGACTCCCGGAACCCACATAGGAAAAAGGGGCCGGTGATATCGCTCAGTGGCACGGGTGCCTGTTGGCGCGCGAGGTCCTGAGGTCGTCCCCCCGGTACCCACAAAAAAAAAAAAAAAAAAAGATGAAAATGTTTACTATCTGACCCTTTACGGAAAACATTTGCCAAAAGCCCTCATTGAGGTTTGGCTCTGATTATCACAGTGACAGATAAAGGGGCTCGTCTTAGTTACTTTCCTCTGGTTGCTGGGACAAAATACCCAAAGTTAAGGAGGAAAAGGTTTATTTAGCTCACAGTTTGTGGAGGTTTCAGTCCATAATCAGCTGGCTCCAAGGCAGCTGAGGGGCAACAGTTCACGGTGGCAGAGGACAGCAAAAGCAACAAGAGCAAAAAGGGGTAGAACAAGCCTTTTTTCTGCCTTGTATTGCATGCAGGCTACTGGCCCTAGGGTGGCTGTAGCACTCACACCATCTCCGTGCCCTCCTCTTGCACAGGCTCAGGATGTTTACAAAGTGAGGACCCTGGCCCCCTGCTGAGTCACTTAAACTTCTCAAGTGGACACAATGAATAACATCCTAGAGCAAGGGCGTGTCCTCTACACCCTAGGATGTAGAACTGCTGAGTTACTTAGTGAAGCCTCTGGACTTCTCAAGTTGACACAGTATCAACCATTGGGCTGCTTTTGTCATTTGGTGGGTGCAAGGTCTCCAACTCTGGCCTGCGTTCCCTCCCCTCCTGCACAGCTTCTGCAGCTCCCCGCATACAGGGTTTGGTCACAGGCCGTGCCTGTCAGGTGCGCTCTGTCCCTCTGTTCCTGCTTCAGTGTGCGTTTTCTTCAGCCTCTGGTCCCGGGTGCCACCCTGCCCTGATCTCAGGGCGTGCAGGCTTGGCAGCTGTGTGCAGCTGTTTGGGCGGGGACTGAGGGCTTCGTCGAGGAGGGATCCCGATCTCATGGGCTGTTGCGAGCCCGCCGAAGCGTGCAGTGGGACCAGGTTTGGAGAAGCGAGTCTGTGGGGCGCCCCGCAGGGGCGGGGCCTGTCCTGCGCCCGTGTCCTGGCCTTCTCTCTCGGTGACATCCCCTTCACCACAAGCCCGAAAGCCAGAGTCAGAAGCTGGTGCCGAACCGTCCCTCAGGGGTCTGAGTCCCAGCTCCCGGGGCAGTAGTTTGTGGCGTGAGCTCACTAGGACTTCACGCCGCGTACTGCCTCGCTGTGGTCTCTCGCCATGCGTGTTCTGTCCCCTGTGCCCCTTGCTTGCATGCTGTTTGGAGTGGGCCTCCAATCCACCAGGAAACTAGGTGTCATCCTGCGTTGGTCGAGATGCCCAGCTAGTTCTGTGCTCAGCTGCCATGTGGTAGTGGTGAAAGTGAACCCAGAGCCCAATTCGCTCCCTAGTGACAGTTCACTTCATTTTAGTTTGCCCGAGGGGGCTTGAACGCAGGGCCTTCGCACTGAACTGCACACATCCCCAGCCCCCCCTTTTTTTTGGTACCGGGAATTGAACTCAGGACCTTGCACTTGCCAGGCAGGCGCTTGTGCTGCTGCACTACATCCCTGGCCCCCCAGCCCCTTTTTTATTTTTTATTTTGAGAAAAGCTCTAAGTTGCACTGGCTGGGTTTGAACTTGTGACCCTCCTGCCTCAGCCTCCCAAGGTGCTGGTATTACAAGTGTGTACCACTAGACCCGGCTTATTTTTTATTTTTGAGACAAGATCTTGCCAAGTCACTAAGTGGCCCAGAATGGGTTTGAATTGGTGCTTCTCCTGCCTCAGCCTCCACAGTGCTAGGATTCCAGGCCTGTGCCACCAGGCCCTGCATTTCTCTGTTGTTGAGTCCTTCCCAGCCTCTTATATCAGTTTAGGGTTTGCCCTCCGTGGCACAGTTAGCCTGTCCCATGTGGACCCAGGGTGGCCACTGAGGCAGGCTCCAGGAAGCCGGTGCGGGGCATTTGCCCAACTCTCCAAAGTCGCCGCCTCCCTGGAATGGCAAGTTGAACCGGGAAAGGGTTTCAAAGGCCCTCCAAGGACAGGCGCCTTCTGCTGCCTCCTCCGTGTGTGGACAGTGTGAGCCAGGTGCTGCCGGGGTGACGGGGCCCAGGCAGGGACGGAGACAGGAAGGTGTGGGTATGGGGCAGCAGACACAGCAGGAAGACACTGGGGAAGGCCAGGGCCCTTGAAACAGTGGTGTCCTGGGGGGACAGGCTGGGAGAGTGGACCCTGGGAAATACTGGGGTCCCTCTGGGGCACCTGAGCGTGTGACTACAGGACAGCCACCGCTTCAGGGTTTTGGTGCGACAGCTCAGCTACGCTCAGTTATTCCCCTGTGGCACCTGAAGCTAACTATTTATTAAGGGCCTGGAATGTCCTAGGCACTTTAGTAGACAGGTGGTATATAGCGTACGACAAAACCAACAAACAGAACACACGGTCAGGCGTGCTGGCACACGCCTGCAACCCAACATTCTGGGAGGTTGAGGCAGGAGGGTTGCAAGTTTCAGCCCAGCCCAGGTGAGAACCTGCCTCAGGGAGAAATAAAAACGGGCTGAGGATGGAGCTCAGTGTGGCGGCCCTGGGGGCAAGCGGGGGGTTGATTTCTGCTGTTACAGGGCTTCGAGTCTATGAGGCAAAAAGATATTCAGTGAACTCATACAAATAAATGCATAAGCAGCATACAAAGGGAGGGAGGGAGCGGAGGGAAGGTGGGCGGGAGGAGGGAAGCAGAAGTGGGTTAGGAGGAGCGGGCCCCAGTGGGGTGGCCTGGGTTGAACAGCAGCGAGCAACGCTTACAGTGGAGAGCACAGCACTGGAACTAAAGAAATGTCCACAAGGGAACCTGGGGTCATCGGGGGAGAATTTTAAGATGGGAGATGTTAGAGCACATCTGATTGCAAACAGGAATAATTCCAATGAGCGAGAGGGCAGAGAGACCCCAGCCGGACGGTGGCAGTCAAGCGGGCACCTCCTGCCTCAGCTTCATTCAGTTTCTGTTGCTGACAAACCACCTTCCCTATCTCCTTGTTCCTTCTGCTTAACTAAGAAGGCTTTCTTTACATTATAGCTTTCAGATTTTAAATTTAAACTATGGGGCCAGGGATGTAGCTCAGCAGCACAAGCGCCTGCCTGGCAAGTGCAAGGTCCTGAGTTCGATTCCTGGTACGCCCCCGGCAAAATTTAAACTATGGACCAGTCATCATCATTATCATTACTGTTTTATTATTATTCTTGTGTGTGTGTGTGTGGGTACTGGGGGTCGAACTCAGGACCTCGCACTTGCCAGCAGGCACTTGTGCCGCTGAGTGATATCACCGGCCCTTTTGTATGTGGGTACCGGGAGTCGAACTCAGGACCTCACGCTTGCCAGGCAGGCGCTTATGCCACTGAGCTATCTCACTGGCCCTTGTTTTATTATTTTGAGACAGGATCTCATTATATTGCCCAGGTGGGCTTGCAATCCTCCTGTCTCAGCCTCCCAAGCAGCTGGTATTACAGGCATGTGCCACTGCACCTGTGCACCAGAGTTAAAGATAACAACATATCATTGTTTGTCCTACTGATGTTTTAACGTGCTGGGATTGAGCCCAGGACCTTACATGTGCTAAGCATGAGCTTTACCACTGAGCTCATGCATTTTGATTTCGAGGATTGATAGGATCGTCACATGTCCCCACCCCTTTTTATTTTTTGTTTTGAGATAGAGTCTTGGTAAGTTGCCTAGGCTGGGTTTGAGCATGCAATCCTCCTGCCTCAGCCTCCTAGAGTGCTGGTGTTACAGGTGCGTACCACCACCACGCCCGCTTTCTTTTTTTGGGGGGGGTACCAGGGGTTGAACTCAGGACCTTGTGCTTGCAAGCAGGCGCTTATGCCGCTGAGCTATCTCACCGGCCCCCACCTTGATTCTTGAGGAAATATTTGTATCGTAGTTACTGACTGCTGAGAAACTTTCTGTCCCAGCGCACCCAAGCAGGCGCCCAGGAAGTGTGATCAGCGCAGCCTCAAAGTGTGCCGTTGCCCCACAGTAACACTTAGCCACAGCTAATAACAGCTACGTACCTTTAATAAGCACCTTAACTTCACTCCTCGCAAGAGCCCTGTGAAGTGTGTTTCGTCATCTCGTTTAGAAATGGAGAAACTGAGTCCAGATGTGACGGGACTTGCAGGGTCACAGATCCAGTAGAGTAGCGGATTCTGGGTAACCTAAATCCAAAATTTCAAAAGCAGTTCCAACTGGATCTTTCCGCACATAGCTTCATGGCCTTGAGGTTGACGTGCTGCCCACACATGCAGCCAGGAGCCCAAAGGACAGCGGCGGAGGAAGGGAGAGGAAGTAAGCCACGGCCTGGTGGCACCTCTGTCGCCCCTCGGGAATCGTCAGCCCTGTCTGAGCCGCCACCTCGCAGGTGCGGCGAGACCGAGAAACCGTCGAGCCCGTGGGGACAACTCGCAGTCGCAGGCTGATTCCTGAACCACAGCTAGCGAGGGCCACATTGGTGTGATGGTTCTTTTTCAGAAGAATTTTTTTTTCAGAAATTTCCACTCATTATCACAAGGGCATTCGCCGGAGTGGAGGTAGACTAAGGGTCCCCACAACTTCATTTTCAGGAAAGGGTGTTTGCGTTTGGATAAGAACAGGGATGTCACCCGGGGAGGCGTGTCACCAGGCGCCATGCTGCTGTTGGTGTCTGAGCTCTGCCCTTGTCCCCACCCTGAGTGGCCTGTCCCCCCACCCCGTACACCAAGGAGACTAAACAACTCGAGCAGCCTCCCTGGTCCGTGCCCAGTCCACAGTGTCCTGGGAGACGCTGGCTGCGGGGTGTCACGCGCTCCTGCACACACTGGGTGACTGGCCGCTGGAGAAGAGGCCTCTCTCCTCTCGGGACCATCCGGGTCCAGCAGCAGGTGAAACGCGGGCTCGTGGTGCAGCTTCAGAGAGCTGAGCTATGTGGATCCAAAGGCACCAGGGTAGGCGCCCACTCGCAGCGAGGACAGCACGGTGCCCCTCGGCCCTGGGGCTCAGCGCTCACCTGTGGGGAGGGTGCGGCAGCAGAGGGGGCTGGCGCTTTGCGTCAGGCCCAGCAAGCAGGAGCCCCTCCTGACCCCAGCTCCCATGGCTGCGGCTGTGGCTGAGAGGCGGGGAAGTAGGATGCAGACCGGAGGGGCCGAGGAGGCCCTACCCGAGAGCCAGCTGTGCTGGCTGCTTGTGAGGGTCCAGAAGAAGGTCTGCTTGTTCACAGGGGTCTGTGGCCGCCACCAGGCACTTCTGATGCATTAAATAAAGCCTGTCGCCGTGGCCTCTGAGTTCATTTTAATTCACCTTGTGCAGCACAAGGCGTTTTGCATCTAGATCCGTTCACTGCGGGCCTGGTGTCGGCCCTGAGCTGCCGCCTTTCACTTCTCAGAACCAGTTTATCCAGGCCGAAGCCGAAGGCCAACCTTTGACCAGCCGGGAGAAAACAGAGCCATTAATGATAGTTAAGGCAGTAATTGCAGAAAGAGCTTCTTTAAGTTTCTGTTGGCAACAAGTTGCCGCCTCACAGAGCCAGTGAAGTGCGTCCAGCTTCGATTTACAACCTGCCAGGCGAGGTTTTTAATCTTCCTGCCTTAGGTTTTTCGTTATGACGGTTGCCAGAACTCCAGGCTTATAATTTACAAGTCAGACCCACGAGTCACTTCTAGAGAAACCCAAACCTAAAAATAGGAATGAAACGCAAGAAAACACCAACCCAGATAAATAAATCTTGTGGCAAACGTAGAAAGCTTGTAAAGCCTGGGCTCGGGGCTACACTCATTGCTTCCATTTCAACTGATTTTAGCAAGTGCCCAGGGGAGGGTGGCAAAAACGCTCCCCACAACCTTCTGCTTTTTGCCTTCTGCCTGTGACCATTCATTTCTTAGGTAAAATATTGCTCTTACAACAGCCAGGGCGAAGCTTCCATGTGGATCACATTCTCCTGAAACGGCACCACTGAAGCTCAGCGCCTGTAAACCCAGCGCTCAGAGGCAGAGGCAGGAGGACTGAGAGGCCGAGCCCGGCCTGGGCAGTGTGAGAAGGCCTGCATTAAGGTGTCCACATGTCCCCAAGAGCGCCGTCCACTCACAGGTAGGGCTTGGGGAAGGTCACTGGATTACGGGGTGCTGGAGTGGACTTGCTGTCGGTTAGGAGGTGGGGTCTTGTCGGAAGTGGGTGTCACTGGGGGGGCACCTGGCAGGGTTTATCTCCCTTCCCTTCCGGCTCGCTCTGCTTCCTGTCTGCCTCGAGGTAAGCCGCTGTCCTGTGCCCAAGCCCTTCCACCCCACCACTGACCGCGCAAGGCCTGAAACTTCTAAATCACCAGCCATGGTAACCCTCTCCTTCCTTAAGTTGCAGGCGCTTGATATTTTGTCCCAGTGAGGAGGAGAGTGACTAAGACACCCTGTCTCCTAGGACGTGGCTGGGTGGAGGACACTACTGCCTAGCGCGTGCAAGGCCCGGTGCACTCCCAGTGCAGGAAAGAGTTGTTCACGGTGCGGCTCACACACATGGAGCCCTCCGGGGAGCGCCCAGAGCCCAGCTGGGAAGCGGGCTCGTCCTCACCGCACTGGGTGAAAGGAGCCGGCGAGGCCTCAGCAGCGAGGAAGGGGGACCTCCAGGGAACAGGCTGTGTGCTGAGGACGCCTCCTCGGGAGGTTTCGCTCTGTCCCCCGGGGTGGATCTGGCCTTGGGGGTTGTGTCAGCCGATCCCCACAGTCATCGCTTTTGGCTAAGTGAAGTTCTGAGGGAGCTTTTGTTCCCACAGCTGTCTCAGGTTCAAATCACCTTTATACCAACTCTGGGTCCCCACAAGTCTGAGGATGTAGAAGGAAAACCCAGCCCCAATTCAGACTCGGTTTCTCCCCTACCGACAACACAGATTCCTCTGACGCCGCGCGGGGCCTTCCCCGCCGGAACCCTGCGCAAGCAGCCCGCTCCGCAGCCCATGCCAGCGGGCTCCCTGGTGCGCTCCTTTCCCTTTGCTGCTGTACCGGGGGCTCGAGTGGACGCTCCAGCACCACGGCAGCCAGCAACGCCCCGCAGCTCCCCAGCCGCCAGTAGAGCCACATGAGTGGGCATTGGGGTCTGGTGAGGGTTCCACCACAGAACTTCGCTCTCCAGTGCCAGCTGCAGGTCCCAGATCGTCTCACTTGCTGTCCGACTAGAAGTCGCAGTTCCCATGGCCTGCCGCTCAGGTTCCATGAATTTGCTCAACAGCTCACAGAACCCAGGGAAACAACACTTAAGAGTTTTATTTATTCTCCCCCTGCACTGAGGATTGAAATCAGGGCCTTCACATTATCTATCCCGGCCTTAGTCAAGTTGCCAAATTGCCCAGCCTGCGCTCCAATGTGCAGTCCTCCTGCCTCAGCCTCCTGGAGTGCTGGGATTACAGGTGTGCATCACCATGTCTGGCTTTACCAGTTTATTATGAAGGACAGTACAAAGGAGACAGATGAAGACATGCCAGGTGAGGCCTGCGGGAAGGGTGCCCTCCCAGCACCTGAGCCTGCTCTGTTGTCCCCAAACACTGTCTCCGGGTCTGCCTGGAGCACGCCCTGCTCGTGCAGAAATGCGAGAGAGCAGCCAGCACAGCGGGCTCACAGCTGGCGGGACCCGAAAGGCCTGTTCGCCCGGATTCTTCGGCAAGCCTGCACTGGGGTCTTATCTGTGTGCGACAGGGTGGGTCAGAGGAGTTCTGCAGGGTGGGGGAGGTAGGTTTCTGTGCCTGGCTTAGGGAGAGAAAGGGCAGGCAGGCCAGAGACTGCTTTCAGAGCCCCAAATGCCCGACACTGTTCTACTCACTTAGGCCTAGGGCAGCAATGAGCCAGGAACCAGGGATGAAGACCAAAACCCATCTGCACCACAAAGGAAAGAGCGAAAACAGTTTTCCTAGAGAAGTAACTGCGTGCCAGACCGCGGGGTCAGCTCCTGCCTAAGGTCTGGGCTTCCAGCCTCCTGGCTTGGCCTGCAGGTTTCAGTTTGCCCTACAACTGCCAGAGCCAATGCTTTAACACAGATCTTTTCCTAGGCCACGCTCAGGGACACAAGCCTATAATCCCAGCGACTCCGGAGGCTGAGGCAGGAGGATTGAAAGTAAAAGCCCAGCCTGGACAACTTAACAAGACCCTATCTCAAGATAAGATAAAATAAAATAGAATAGAATAAAATAAATCAAAAGAGTCGGGGGTGCAGCTCAGTAGTAGAGCATTGCCTTACATGCAGGAGACCTGGGCTCAATCCCTACTCCCCTACTAAATAGATACTTGAACACATAAAGAAATAAAACCTCTTACTATATTTATGTACAAGAACAATCTCCTATCGGTTGTGTTTCTTTGGAAATGTGCACCTTGCACCCCAGCCCAGGCTCTATCATCTGATGTTTGTACTGCTGGGCTCTGCGGGAAGTAGCTCCATGTCTGAATCTGACAGAACAACTCCCAGCTCCTCCCCTTTCAGCTGTCCCCAGAGCTGTCAGGACAGAACTCCTGAGGGGGTGACCTAGGCCCTTGGCGACCCCCCCCCAGCTTCCCTCTCCTCTCCAGCTGCTCCACATGACACTGTGAGCGCCGACACCTTTTCCCTTCGTGGACTCCTCTTTTCCTATATCGTCGTTTCGGTGTTGCCGGGCCTGGCCTGTGGCCTGCCCATGCTGGCAGAGTGAGCAGCAGCCCCCACCTGGATCTCCTGTCCTCCTGTTCCCCACCTCCTTGTAATTCTGGGTGTGCACATCCTACTGTTCTTCAACGTCCAGGTTTTCTTCTTTTTTTACTGCCTACAAATCTTTTACTGCCTGAATTAGTTTCCCATTGCTCCTATAAAAATTACCAAAAATTTTAGTGGCTTAAAACAACACACGTTCCTTCTCTCACAGTTCTGAAGGTCAGAAGTCCAAAGTGAGTCTCACTGGACACATGTCGAGGGGTCAGCAGGTCAGGGCACTGTGGCATGAGCCTGTGGTCCTGGCCCCTCTGGAGAGGAAGGGAAGGTGGGGGAGGACTGATCCCGGATTCAAGACCAGCCTGAGCAACACAGCCAGAGCCATCTGTAAAAACAAATAAAATCAATTAAAAAATAAAATAAAGAGCTGCATTTGGTGGTGTCTGTTTATATTCCCAGCATTCTGGGAGGCTGAGACAGGAGGATCTCAAGTTCAAGCTTGGCCTGGGCAATTTTAGTAAGCTCTTGTCTCAAAAACTAAAAAAGGCTGGGGGTGTAGCTCAGTGCGAAGGCCTGGGCTTAAGCCCCTAGTGCTACAAGATAAATGAACATAAAATAAAATCTCTCCCTGTTTTATAAAAACCAGTGTCAGCAGGCCGGCTCCTTCTGGAGGCCCCGAGGAGGCTGTGCTGCCTGCGTGGCCCTTTGCAGCTTCCCGGGGCCTCCTGTGTCCCTGGCTTCAGGGCCTGTTTCTCCGTGTCACGCATGTCACCAACGTCTGCCTGCCGCCGTCGGGTACCTCTGCGGCTCCTGCACCAGATCTCCCCGACCTTCGCCCTGAGCAGGTGGTGCACACTTCAGCGCGCTCTCTCCTGACCTCCGCTAATCCGCTCTTTCCCATCCACCCGTCCGCTGCCATCGCCAGAGCGCCTGAGGCCTCCTGGGGGAAACCTGCCTCCGAGTGTTTGGCTGTCACCTCAGAGGACCCTGCGCTCCCTCAGCAGCCCTCCGCTTGTCCTTGGCCAGCGCCCCCATCCTTGGCCGCCGCGGTTCCCTCAGCTCTCAGCACTCTCAGGTCTCCGGAGGCCACAGCAGGAAGACTGCAGTCTGCATCCGGAAAGGGCCCGGCCCGTCGCTCTCTGGTCGTCAGCATCGCTGCCTGTGCTCTGCCGGGGCTTCCTCAGCCGTGCAACCTCCGGCTCTAGCTTCTTCTGTACACCCAGCTCCCCGCTCTCTTAACACACTGAGCACCTACTATGCAGCGTGAAGGGAAGACCAGAAGACAACATGCAGACACGGACTCCCTTGACCTGCCGGACGTGGTGGCACACGCCTGTAATCCCAGCACTTGGGAGGCTGAGGCAGGGCCATCACCAAATTCGAGGCCAGCCTGGGCTACACAGTGGGTTCAAGTCCAGCCTGAACTACGTAGCAAGACTCTGTCTCAAAAGAACAAAACAAAAAATTTCCTTGACTTTCATCCCCTTCTAGGTCTATGCTTACTTTTCTTTCCTCAAGTCAGGCCTGATCACCTTTTTCCCTAACCCTGTTCATTTATTTCCTGGTTTTCCCAGCCTCGGTTCATGTGACTACGCTCCAGTTTTATTTTGTTTTATTTTTCAGGCAGGGTCTCACTATGTAGTTCAGGCTGACCTTGAACTTATTATGTAGCCCAGGCTGGCCTAGAACTTGTGGCGATCCTCCTGCCTCAGCCTCCCAAGTGCTGGGATTACAGGTGTGCACCACCACACCCGACTTTACACTCCAGTTTAGAACACAGACTTCTTCCAGAACTCTTGCTCGTCTTCATATACATTTAGTCAATGATCAAGTCCTGGTTCTCTTCTTTCCTTAAAAATCTCCCCACTCTCGGGGTGGGGGTAGCTTGGTGCTGCTGCTTTCCCAGTGCTGCAGATACCTCCTGTTACGGTCCTCACCCATATTTTGCCTAAACTACGGGAATGTGATTTAGCAATGCAAAGTGACCTGCTTGCTCCACCCGCCCGTTCATGCTGGGGATCAAACTTAGACCCTTGTGTACTAAGCTTGTGCCTTGCCTCTGAGCTACAGCCCCAGCCTTGTCTTTTTCCATTCTAATCCATCCCCGGAACTGCCCCTAGAATCATTTAAAAACGAGTCTAGGCAGGTGCAATAGCGCATGTCTGTAAACCGAGCTACTTGGGAGGCTGAAGCAGAAGCATAGAAGGTTCGAGTCCCACCTGGGGAACTTAGTGAGACCTTATCTCAAAATAAAGAATGAAATGGCCTGGGGATACAGCTCAGTGGTAGAGTGCTTGTCTG
The DNA here is from genome assembly GCA_028451465.1 of Erethizon dorsatum. Lineage (NCBI taxonomy): Eukaryota > Metazoa > Chordata > Mammalia > Rodentia > Erethizontidae > Erethizon > Erethizon dorsatum. The sequence continues at coordinate 66,004,225 of CM051834.1, forward strand.
GCTTGCACAAGGCCTTGGATTCAATCCTCAGTACTTCAAAACAAATGGACAAACAGATTGAATCGTGTCATTGCTCTGCTTAAACGCTTTGAACAGCTCCCTTGCCTACAGCCTGAGCTCCGGCCCCCAGGTCCTCCACGATTCACCACCAGCTCCCTGCAGACCCAACCACACTCTCAGCGCCCCAGTGATTCTGCACGGCCCTTGAGTATGGCACATGCTTGTCTTCCGCTTCCTGGCTTCTGCGGTTCCTGCTGCCTGGAAAATCCTGCCCTTGTTTGTCTACCTGAGCAACCCCGTTTTTATTCTTCCTTAGGACTTCTTGTGCATAATTTATCACATTAGGCTGAAATGTTTTTTTGTTTTGTTTTTCGTGTGTTTGTTTGTTTGTTTGCAGTGCTGGGGATGGAACCCAGGGTCTTGCGCATACTGAGCATGCGCTGTTCCAGAGTTATGTTTCACCCCCGGCCCTGAAATTATCGATTTACCTTTGTGGCTTCCTACATACACCATAGGCATGGACTCTCCGGCTCATATTCGAATAAGGGTGAGTATACTTCATTTGATGCAGAGCGTGGATCCCTTTATTCTGGATACTTGAATATTTATTTTTTGTGTAACAGTTTTGTGTAATGAGCCAGAAGCGCCTCACAGGCAGGAAGCATATCTTGTACTACTGTGCCTCTTTATCATAGAGCCTCATATATGCACTAAAAAGATAATTAGTGATTGTCTTAGTCACTTTACTGGCCACTGAGACATAATACCTGACACCCACACCTTAAAGGAGAGGTTTATTTTGGCTCACAGTCTGTAGACGTTTCAGTCTATACTTAGCTGGCTTCGAGGCAGAATGGCACGGTGGAAGGGCTTGGTGGAGGAAAGCTGCTCGCCTTGGGGCACCCGGGAAGCAGACTGCAAAGGGAGAAAGAGAGATGCCCTTCCAGGTCACACCTCCACTGACCCGCCTCTTCCGACCAGCCCCCCCTCCTAACATCACACTGAGCTGTAACACCCCAAGATCCAATCTCCTGTCGCGCCCCACCTTTGAGAGCATGAGGCCCAGCAACCACAGCTCAAAGGAGGAAAGATGTATTTGGCTCACAGTTTGTAGAGATTCCGATCCATAGTTAACTGGCTGCAAGTAGCACAGTGGAAGGGCCTGGTGGAGGAAAGCTGCTTGCCTCATGGCACCTGGGAAGCAGACAGCAAAGGGAGGAACCAGGAAGAGAGAGGACCTTCCAGGTCACACCTTCACTGACCTGCCTCTTCCAGCCAACCCCGCCTCCAACATCACACTGAGCTATCACACCCCATAACCCAGTCAAAACCCTCAATTTGAGCACATGAGGCTTTGGGGAGACATTCAGATATAAACCATAACAATGATCATTACTGTGGATGTTATGAAAAACAACTCAAGCATATCCCTTACTAGTTGTGGGTCAGCTTTATCATCCATATTTAATAAGCACAATCTAATTAACGTCAAAGCTAGGCAGCCAGGTGGGAGGCTGAGGCAGAAGGATCTCAAGTTCAAGCCCATCCTGGGCAACTTAGTGATGTAGTGAGACCCTGTCTCAAATGAAAAGAACTGGGAGTCCAGCTGACTGTGAAGGCCCTGGGTTCAATCCCAGTCACCCACACTCACACACACAAAACTAAAAAGAAAAAAAATCTAGTCAACAATCTTCAGTGAGATTTTAATTATACTCCATTCTAAGATTGCAAAAGTGAATATTCACTGCTAATATGCACGAGAGTGCATTTTATCAAATCTAAAGTGAGTGTTCAAATTGTGTCATGGCCTTTCTTGGGGGTGGGACCACTATAAAAACTGGAAGAATCATCCCGGCCACGTGGCAAGCTGAGAGGCAGCGTGTGCCATGCCTTCTGCGCGTGCTGTATGCTGCCCTCGCTGCTGCAGCACGGGTGTGAGTGTGGAGGATGAGGCTGGGAAGAAGCAGCCAGAACTGCAGTGGTCCTGGTATTGGGTGACCTGTACTGCTTTGTTTTTCTTCAGTACTGGGGATTAAACTCAGGGCCACATGTGTGTTAGGCAAGCACTCTACCACCTACCCGCATCTGCAACTCTTTAGTTAATTCATTAACATCTCACTATGTTGCCCAGGCTGACTGTGAGCTAGTGACCCTCCTGCCTCAGCCTTGCAAGTAGCTGGGGATTAGAGATGTGTGCTACTGAGCCGAGCTCTGAACTGCTCCTTGTCCTCTCCCAAGCACGGGGCACCACGGCTGGGATGACCTCCTACCCAGGGGAAGAACAGAAGCAGCTCCTCGATGCCAAGCCTCAGTGGGACGACCCTGTTTCCGAGAGTCACAGCAGTCCGCTGCCACAGGTCACGCTGCCTGGTGCTGAGGGCCTCCCTGGCCCTCTCTCAGGTGTGACACCCCCCTGTCACTTTCCACACCTGGCCTCTTGGGGTGGCTCGCCAAGTCCCATGGGCCACAGACAGCAAACCTCCTTCGGGCTGCACCCCACCGCGGTCCTCTGGCTAGGGAGCCACAGCTCCTGTTGTGGGTGCTGTGGGGACGGAAGGGACAGAGCAAGGGGACCGCAGAGAAAGCTGCATGACATTTTCCCACCTGTCTGAGCAAGGGCAGCCTCTGACAGCAGGACAGGCTCGCTAGAGGACTAAGCAGCCATCTGGTTCACAGATGTGTAAGACACACATGCGCGCGCGCACACACACACACACACACACACACACACACACACAGATAGCAATATTTCTCCCCCTCCTAATAACACCTCTAAAGAGGGAGCCAGTGCTCCGCAGCCCCTACTCTGTGCAAAAGCGCCTGGTAACTTGTGCCTGGGAGTCAGTGAAAGCAGCATAGAACCTCGGTGCCACAAAGTAAATACATAAAGTAAAAAAAAAAAAAAGCTTTGAAAAATAAAAATAAGCAAGCCCAGGGCCGGTGAGATGGCTCAGCGGCTTAAGCGCCTGCACGGCAAGCGCGAGGGCCCGAGTTCAACTCCCGGAACCCACATACGAAAAAGGGGCCGGTGATATCGCTCAGCGGCACGGGCGCCTCCTGGCGCACGAGGGCCTGAGGTCGACCCCCCGGTACCCACAAAAAAAAAAAAAAATAATAAGCAAGCCCAGAAGATGCCGCATCAGAGGGCTGCCTGTGGATGCTCAGAGTCTGAGCCGAAAGCAGGAGAGGAAGAGCCCGTGAAGGCGGAGCTCGGGGCAGCTCAGCAGACACCAGAGAGGGGAGCCGGGCAGCTGGTGGGCACGGAGGAAGTCTCTGGGCCAGCACCAGTCAGGTTCCTTAGATGGATATACTTAACAGAAAATGTTCATTGAAGTCAGACATGTTGGTGCACATGTGTGATACCAGCAATACTGGAGGCTGAGGCAGGAGGATTGGCAAGTTTGAGCCTAGCCTGAGCAACTTAGTGACTTACGGAGACCCTGTCTCAAAATTAAAAAAAATATAAAAAGGGCTGAGGATGTAGCTCAGTTCAAAGGCCCTGGGTTCAATCCCCAGTACCACCACCAAAAAAATTAATAAAATAAAATGAAAGTTGTGAAGTGACCTATCAGCTAGTCCTATGCACACACAAACACAGGTCTTGGTTATTGTAGAAGAGGCAGAGCTCTCACCCAAAATGGTTCCTTGAAGGCAATTCCTCGGGGAAGAAACCTCATACTTTTCGGTGCGTATGTGGTCAGTCCTGCTCAGCCACATTCCTGCCCTGGTCCCCTCAGTCCCCTTTCCCATCCCAGGCCAGTTCATTCTTCCTCAAAGCACTGCCGCGGGATGGCATGTTCTTTGTTACCTTTCAGGAGCCCAGCGACTCTTCATCCGGTGTGAACTGGATAGAACACGCAGGTCCAGTGCGAGTGGCAGCCTGGACCGAGGGTGACCCGGCGGGCCCGCTTGCGCGAGGCTGCCTCACGCTGCCACGCCGCCCGCTCCCAGTGCTGCGCCGCCCAGACACTCAGGCTTTTCTTCCAGAAAAGCTGCTCTGATCCCACACTGGGATTTACAGAAACCATTAATGCAGATCGAACCGACTGCTGGGGCTCGGACTAGGGCCTCGCATAGGCGAGGCAAGTGCTCTACCACTGAGCTACATGCCCAGCACCCATTTTTTTCTTTTCTTGAGTCAGGGCCTCACTAACCTGCCCAGGCTGGCCTGGGACTGGAGCCTCAGGCTACGGAATGACAGGTGTTGCTTACCGCCACATCTGGCTTCACCCGCTGAGCCTCTGACGCCCTGTCCGTGTGTGAGCGTGTTTTAAAAGCTCACAGGTGATTTTCACCTTCAGTTCTCAGTCTTAGATAGAGACTCTGGCTGTGGTGGGCATGATGTCATACAGAATCCCAGCACTCTGGGAGGCTGAGGCAGGAAGCTCACATGTTGGAGCCCAGCCTGAGCAATGTAGCCAGACCCTGTCTCAAAATAAAAAGTAAAAAAGGGCTGGAGGTATAGCTCAGTGTGAAGGCCCTGGGTTCAATCCCCAACAAGGAGGAAAAAGAGAGAGAGAGAGAGAGAGAGAGAGAGACTGACAGTGTTAAAAAGAGAGAGGAGCAGCCTATAATCCCAGCATTGAGGAGGCCGAGGTAGGAGGATCACAGTGAGTTCGAGGCCAGCCTCAACTACATAGTGAGATCCTGTCTCCAAAACAAAACAAAATTACCAGGAGGAATTTGTGTGTGTGTGTGTGTGTGTGTGTGTGTGCTGCCTGTTTGGGATATTAGGGCGGTAATGGAGTAAAGTGGAATGAATTCAGACTGAACCAGGTTAAAAGTAGTTTCCTGTCTTTCCTCCCCCACTACATCGCGGCACAGGAGACACGGAAAGAGCAAGTGTGGTAACCGTGAAGGCCCTTTCTTCATACATACATGAGAGAGGCTCACAATCCACGTCCCAGGATTGCTGTGAAGATTTTAAACAACGAAGTGACACAGAACATGCAGAGGCACAAGAAGTAATGCTGGGCCCACAGTGCGCAAGCAAGCGCGATGGCTTTGCCTGGCCGAGGCGGCATTCAGTCCGCCGGGAGGACGGCAGGATTCAGGGACTCAGCAGAGGCGGAAGGAGTTCGGGATGGAGGAAAGAGGAGAGCTTTCATGGGCTCCTTGGTGTTATCCAAGCAAATTCTATTCATTCATCCTTTCTCTTTTGTTCGTTCGTTTTTGGCTTTTGAGACGGGTTTCGCTGTGTAGTCCAGACTGGCCTTGAACTCGCAGCGACCCTCAGGCCCTGTGGACGCCTCACAGCCAAACCAGACGCGAGCATTGCTTTCAAGGAGCTAAGTTACCTCGGTAACTCGTTCGTTACTCTGCTATGGACGCTTCTTAAACGTAAGGGTGCTTGTATTTCTCCTGTGCTATGTGTGTTTTAATAGGTGTTTTTCTACTTCTAAATATTTTATACTATGAAAATAATTGACATTATAAAAGTTCAAGGAGGGCAAAATTATATAAAAATAAAAGCCCCTCGCCCACTCACTGTCTCGCTACCATCCTTGGAAGTAACTGTGACTAACCCAGAGGCGCGTCTCTCTCAGTCGCTGCGCACAAACACCGGACGCACGGCGGTAAGCGTGGGCGCTCGCTCCTCAAGCGCTTAATGCATCTTGGTGCCTTTTCGCAGCGGTCTGCACAAAGCACACCCACCAGGCGAGGCGGCGCGCGCCTGCCCTCCGGGCACTCTAGGAGGCTGAGGCAGGAGGACCACACGTTTGAGCACAATCTGGGCAATTTAGCAACTTAACAAGTGCTTCATGGGGATATAGAAGGGGATAAAAAAGGTCTGGGGATGTAGCAAAGGGCCTGGGTTCAATCCCACTACTGCAAATACTACTGCTGTGAATAACAGTAATTTACAAAATTAAACCCATTCATTCTTCATAGCAACAACATAGAATTCCATGTTAGGGATGTTCCGTTATTTATTTCACCAGTTCCATACGGGCATTTGAATTGTTTCTGTTTTTGACTTGTATTATAAATTATGCTGCAATGAATATTTTTATACATATACGTCAGTGCCTCGTGCAAGTACTTCTCAAGGGAAATTCCCAGAAGTGGAACCAAACAGTTTTAAATTTTTTAGATGATGTTAAATTGCTGCAACAAATAATTATATTCAGAATAAGGAAGTCTGAGCATTTCTCTTTCCCTAGGTTGTCAATCCTAGATAGTTAACAATTAAATCTAGATAAAAGTGGTTAATTCAATTTACATTTTAAAATTATGAGATTATAAAGTTTATAAACAATCTTATTATTATAAAATTATTATGCGTAAGAGTCAGCATCTTCCTACATGCTTCTTTTCGTTTCTATTCTTTTGGGGCAACTAACTTTTCTTTTTCACTTGATCTAAGCCAAAAGGCTGAGAAGCAATTAACTTTTCTTTTTCAAAGGCCTTGCAATGCTGGGTAAGCACTCTACCACCAAGCTATATGCAGTCCAAATGAAATTTTCTTACATTTTACTGATATTAAGAAATTATCCCTTTGTCTTGCAAAACTTCCCTATGTTTGATTTTTTTGGGCTTTAACTATATGGCATTTTCTCTAATGTACAAATTTTAAATTTCATGTAATTCAATTTGTTTTAAATTTCCTCATTCCATGATTAAAAAATTCTTTTTCAATCCCCAATACTGGGAAAAATGTTTTTATTGGAGGCTGGAGGTATAGCTCCGTGGTAGAACTCATACTAGCATGTGTCAGGTGCCAGGATTCACACACGTGCGCACACACACACACACACACACACACATATACAATAGGTAAATACAGTATTCGATGTAAAATTTTTTATTTTTATTTTTTTGACACGGGTTCTTGCTATGTTTCTCAGCCTGGTCTCAAACTCTTAGACTCAGTGGATCTTCCTGCCTTAGCCTCCTGACTGATAAAACTTTTGCATTTCATCTTTTCAGTGCTTTAAAAATGGGAAAAGGTAAATTTTCTTTTTTTTACTTGAATTATAATAAAAGTTAACAGAAATATATTTTGTTCCCCACATCAGGAATTTGGGCTAAAATACTTAATTATTAAATATCTGAAAATCATTCTAGCAAGATTGGCAATATTTCTAGATTTGAAGAAATTATGGTAGTTGGATATGGTGGCACACTCTTGTAATCTCAGTACTCAGGAGGCTGAGGCAGGAGGATCAGGAGTTTGAGACCAGCATGGGCTACATAGGGAGATCTTGCTTCATAAAGCTAAACAAAATAAAACAAAATGAAACAAACAGAAAAAAAAGAAAAAAAAGAAATTATGGAATGTAAGTTTTTTTTTTTTGTTTTTTTTTTTGTTTTTTTGTGGGTACCGGGGGGACGACCTCAGGACCTCACGCGCCAACAGGCACCCGTGCCGCTGAGCGATATCACCGGCCCCTTTTTCGTATGTGGGTTCCGGGAGTCGAACTCGGGCCTTCGCGCTTGCAAGGCAGGCGCTTAAGCCGCTGAGCCGTCTCACCGGCCCTGGAATGTAAGTTTTTAAGGAGTGATTTTTTTTTTTTCTTTTTCTGAATAGTACTGGAAATTGAACCTAGGGCCTTTGCACTGAGCTACATTCCCAGCCCATATTTTAATTTTTTACTTTGAAATAGGGTCTTGCTAAGTTGCTAAATTGCCCAGGCTGGGCTTGGATTTGTGATTGTCCTGCCTCAGCCTTACGTAGTGTTGGGATTACAGGTGTGTGCCACCATGCCTGGCTCAGAAATAGTTTTAAAGATCTTGGAGTTCTTGATCATTTTCCACAAAGTCTTGTATATTATCTTATATATTATTGTATATTAAGTATGAGTTATATTATTCGCATTATGGTAATTTTAGTTTTCACAAGTTATTTGAGTAGTCTTTATTTTCAGCACAACCTAAGCAATATTTCTAATCTTACTTCCGTAAGAAAAATTTAAAATATGTTCAAATATTGAACCTTGCCTGCTTGGAAGTCAATATGAAACATGTTTACTCTTTCACGATAACATCTTTTCCAACCTTTGCTAGAAAGGCACTAAGTTCACCAGTTACCTCTGTTGGCACACTAAAGCACTACTAAATTGACAATATTAATTCATACACCGGTATATGTAGATATATGTGTATATCTACATATCTATATATTTGACAATATAGCTAGAATCCTTGAAATGTATAACTGCTACTAGGTGATCTAAGTTCTAAGATTGCATTCTATTTTTTAAATTAATGTACATTAATTCAAAATAGAAATATATATTTTTAAAATTAAATGCCAACAAAATATGAAATACCTCTCCAGGGCTGGGATTTTATTCCCGAAGCTCTTAGCAGTATGCTTCTTTGACTTTGTTTCTTCCGTGTCTGCACACTTGCTCGCCTGGGGATGGGGTAGCGTGCTGGCCTTCGTCATGCCTGGCTAACTAGAACAGGCGTTCTTCCGGGAAGCAGGCTCTCCGGCTGGAAGATCAACTTCTTCCGGACATTCAGAAAACGTCATTTTTATAGGAGAGACGTATTTTGATTAAGCGAGCGGCAACCTAATTGCAGGGGTTTGTCGCAGGGTGAGGTTTGGCATGCAGCTACTTCCAACTCCTACAGAACATCCCAAAACAGAGCTTTGCTCCTGACTTTTTGCAGTCTCCCACACGGACATCATCCTTTCCGTCCAACATGAGTAACACACGGCGTCGTTCCAGCAAAGACGCGGCTTCTTTCCTGGTCACGTCTTTCCCCACGACCCCACGTTCTAGATTGTCTTCAAGACTTAGCTCCTACGCTTGCCACTGGTGCAACACCCTCCTGCTCTCCAGTTCTCTAACTCCAATAACTTCACTTCCTCCCAGAAACCTCTCACCGCGGGATTAGACCAGACCCAGCCCCACGGTTAGTTAGGCTCCTACTACTTTTTCTCTTATTTTCCACAGTTTGTAATTATATTTGTGTGGTATCTGGAATGCTTGGCTTCCACATTGCATGACTGTATTTATATTGCTCATCAGAGCCTGGAATGTAGTTTATATCCAGTATTTGTTGAATGAATAAATGAACGAATTCATGTCCAGCCTCAAATCCCATCCTCTCCAAAAAGACATTCCTAACATCTGCAGCTATTGCAAATAAATCCCTGTCCTGATTTGAGGCACTTGTTGGCACCACTCACTTATCCCGTGCAATCACATCTTGATAAAATTCAACACGAGCCTAAAGGGTAGCTAGCCAGTAATGCAGTTCACTGAATGGAACTCTTACTGGAGGATCCTGGGTTCGTTTGGTTAGTACATATCATTAGTGCTGGGGTGCTGTCTTCTGAACATCCTGAATCATCCTTGGAAAATTTGTGTATTTAGAAAATTTTCTCATATTTAGCAACATTTTTGTTATTTTCAATTTTTTGATCAACCCCCCCCCCAAAAAAAACGAGCTCATTTGCTCTTTAATGACAGTCCTTCACAAGGCAAGTCAAAGTGTTTTTCATTTGTTTGGTTTGGCTTGGTACTGGGGATTGAACCCAGGGCTCCTCGCATGCTAACAAACCTCTACCTGTGAGCCCCGTCTCTTGCTCAACCAAAGCGCAGTCCCTTCTTCTATGACTGCTTTTAGGATACGGTTTACATGACCTTCATTAATCTTCTGGGGATTCACATTCTAGTTTCCCAGTGTTCTTAAAATAAAGCTTTTTTTTTGTTACTGATAATTTTCTTTAAGAAATATTCAAATGATGTAAGATGGCAGCATAAAAATTAAAATCTCCCAACAGCTCTCTTTCTCCTCTGTGCAGCAGCAGGGTTTGAACTCGGGGTCTTATGCCAGGTTAGAGCTCTACCACTGAGCTACATTCCTATCCCAAAACTTAAAACCTCTACAAACTCAGAGGACACTCTTTCTAAGAATGTTTGTAACAACCCTTCAAGTCTTTAAATTCAGAAATTTGAAAGAGTAATTTCTACTAAGTAGCAAATGCCTTGATCTGGCAGTTGTCAACAGTTGCTGGAGGACTGGGGCATCTTTGCAGGCACAATGAACTCTGTACCTTCCAGTGTAAAACCATCTGACTTGCTCTGAACACTTGCTATGTGAACTTCAAAGGGAATTAAACAAATAAGTAACAAAATACCATAAGTACTTGTTTTGGTGTAAGAAAAAAACTCTTGGTTTAGTTTTATTTGTTATTAGTGTATGTTTGCAGTGCATACTTGTTACCTTCCTTTGGGGCACTGGTACACGTGTGTAACATATCTCAATCATTTGCAACCCCTTTACCCCCACTCCCTACCCTCTCCCCCGAATTCCTTCTTCATCTCCAACAAGTCTGCTTTTTTGTTTCTTACCATCTCTTTTATTTTATTTTTATTTACTTTTGGTTCAGTCTTGTAAGTATTACTCATTATAGAATAGAATTAGTCCATTTTGTCCTGCTATGACAGGGTCCTCGAGACCAGGTGATTTATAATGAACAGACATTTGTTCGGCTTACAGTTCTGGGGGCAGGAAAGTCCAGTATGGAGGCGAGGGCTTTCTTGCTGTGTTGTAATGTGGAGAGGGGGGAAAGGGGGTAAACTCCTCCTGTATCAGGGACCCACTCTCAGGATAACTACCTCCCTCCGAAACAGCACTAACCTGTCTGAAAGCTCCACCTCAGCACCATTGCACTGAAGATTAAGTTTCCAAAACATGAACTTCGGAGACACATTCAAGCCATAGCAGAAACCAAACTCAGTGTTTAATAAGTGGCTCTTTCCTGGGCTTAGCCACAAATGTTTTTAATATGGACCCTGCTTCTAATGAGGCTACCAGCCTTTATTTTAAACCATAATCATTTGTTTGAATTGTCATTGCAAATACTATTAAATTTGCTGATAGTATCCTTCATGACCAAGCAAGAATTATCCTTTTCAAACCCTTATATGTAATTTATCCTCCACTACAAGAATATTGCCATACATTCTAAAGTTAGTGACAAAAATTAAATCTCTAAAAAAGCAATGCGTTCTACAGAGGAAAAAATAGCAAATAAAATAATGTTATATAGAAACAGAAGAGTTAAGGCAGCTTGAGCCCTCTAGTTTTCAAATGATTTCACTACCTATGGCAGCACAGGGTTTCGACGATTCAGTGTTTGCTAAAGGACTGTGATGTTCGAGCACTAAGGGAAATTCCACAGCAGGACAATACATTACAATCAAAGTTGTCGGCTTAACCAGAGTACCTGCCTAGCAATTGTATTTCATTTTCAACATTTTTTATAACTCATAAGCTCAACATAACACTATAGTCACTAAAAATACTCAGATATGTCCTTAGCATGGCATAATTCAATCTTCTATAATCCAAATTTATTACAAATTAACTTTTTCTTGCTTTTTTATAATAAAAACCACACGGGCTGTTTAGGCAGTAGAATTTTAAAGTAGCCCATAAATGAGCTATTGGCTTTGGGTAGGGCCAGCTATAACAACATGTTCGAGCAAGGAAATGAACAAAAGAACCTTTGGAATGCACCTTGTGGTTCAAAAATAGCAGGTGGTTGTTAAAAAAAAAAGATTCTAAGGAATTCAAATTTCTCTTTAAGGATTTTGTTGCCAGCCTTCCTATAAAAATTATTCAGGTTACTTCTTGATCTCTACTTTGACACCAAAAGAAGTCTTGCCATATATTAATTCTGGAACTCTGTAGCTCCCAGGTTTTCTTATCTGAACAGCTTTCGCTAAACAGTCTAATTCCCGTGTTACTTGCACAGTTTCATTTCGTGTATGTGTGTGTGTGTGTGTGTGTGTGTCTGGTGCTGGGGAGCAAATGGAGAGCCTTTCTCAAGCTAGGCAAGCAAGCACTCTACCACAGAGCTACACCCCCAGCCCTACAATATATATATATATATATATATATATATATTTTTTTTTTTTTTGGTGGGTACCAGGGGGACGACCTCAGGACCTCGCGCGCCAACAGGCACCCGTGCCACTGAGCGATATCACCGGCCCCTTTTTCGTATGTGGGTTCAGGGAGTCGAACTCGGGCCCTCGCGCTTGTAAGGCAGGCGCTTACGCCGCTGAGCCATCTCACCGGCCCATACAATATATATTTTTACATGAATTTTCAAGAGAAAAAGACATTCAAGCAAAGTTTTTCTACTTTACATATTCATATATCTCCTTTAAGCCCTAATTTAAGAATATTTAAGAATATTATTATGCTGTGCAATTTTCAGAGGCATAATTTGAAATTATTTTTGGAGAATCTGTCATAGACCAAGTAAGTATTTGAGACAACCCAAAACAACTTTTAAAATACTCTTCAAAAAGAACAACGTAGAAGTTTCTGCTTGTGGTCCAGTTTACCACTAATGGCAGGAAAAGTTATTAAATCAGCCTCTCTCTCCATGTATTTTTCTTTGGTGGTACTGAGGATCAAACCTAAGGTCTTTGCTCCGAGCAGTTTCTTCAGCCCGCCCCCTTTCAATTTTGAGACAGGGTCTCACTAGGTCGCTAAACTAACCTGGTTGGTCTCCAGTTTGGGATCCCCCCGCCTCAGCCTCCAAGAGTGCTGAGATTGCCGGTGTGTGCCACCACACCCAGCTCTTGTTTATTTTTACTACCGCAAGGACCAGGATGGCATCCTACTAATCAAGGTGTTCTCTACAACCTCCAAACTCATTTTAGGTCAAACACGAAAGGTTTAAGTGTTTTAAGTTGCGACAAGCCTGTAATAAATCTGAACACGTCCGCTGCTTTATTGTTTTATAAGCCACTATTCGGAACCCGTTATCTCGTGCACTGTCGCAGGTACTGGACACCGCTCAGCTCGCGTTTTGGGGGTGTCGGCTCCGGAGCACCCGCCGCGCCACCCGCCGGCGGAGGATTCGCTTTAGGGTCGACTCTCCCACTTGGCGCTCCGGACCAGCCCGTTTCTGGAAGAACATCCTCCCTCCCGCCCGCCTTTCGTCATCCGGAAACCAGGGGTCGCTGCCGTCGGGGCCCCAGCGGCGCGCTCTCCGCGGTCCCCTGCCCCCGGGAGCGGCGTTTCAGTTTCCTTTTCCTCTCGACTAGAACCGTCCGCACGGTCCGGTTACCACGCGTTCTCCAGGGAGAAGTCGCGCCTCGCCCCTCTCCGAGCCCCGAGCCCACCCGGGCTCTCCGGGAAGGGCAGGGCGTGCCCGTCCCTCGCCGCCGACTGACGGACTGGGCGGCAGCGGCTCGGTCCCCGCGGCCGCGGGCGCCATGGCGCGGGAGGCGGGGTCGGCGGCGGAGCGGGCGACGGGAGTGCGGGGACCACGCGGCTGCTCGCACTGAGTGAAAACGAAACCCCTGCTGGCCCTAGAGGAGCTTTAAAAGTTAAAAACCCCTCTCAGACAGAACTTGGGAAGCGCGGGGCGCTCCCGGGACCCCTTCTCCGTCACAGGTGCGACGCTGCGCTCCACACCCCGCGGCGGTCCCAGGCACTCGGATGCCGGGCCCGGCACGTAGCCAGGCGCCCCGGCCCCCACCTCCCGCCCTTCCCGCGCCGCCGCCCGCCGCCGGGAGGCGTTTGTTTATGTGACGTCGCCGTAGTAAGCAGTCCCCGCCCCCCGAGCCCCGCTCCTCCGGCCGCCGCGTTTCCCGCGCCGCGGAGCTTCTCCCCTTAAAAGGACAATAGAGGCCGCGGGAGCGCGCGCCCGCCGGGTCCCCCCTCCCCGCCCGCGACGCGCGCGCGCCCGTATGCAAATAAGCTCGATTCAAGAGAATTTCGTCCCGGGAGCCGCGCGTGCGCAGAGGGAGAGCGGAATCTACACCTTCGCGGCCGGCCGTAGCAACTGCAGAACTGCTGGAGACAATCTTTCTGGACGCGGCAGTTGAGGCGGAGCGGCGCTCGGAGGGGGTGGCCTGGCGTGCACGCCGCACCGCGGGGACGTTGTTGCGCGTGGGTCGGCCGCTTTGGAAAGGTGAGTGACTGAGGCGGTGCTCTGGTGCAGAGATGTCTCCGGGGCTCTGATTGCGGGTGTTTTCTCCCCCCCGCTCGCCGCCCCGTCCTCCACACACGCGCGCACGCACACAGGAAGTTTTGTCTCGGCGGTGGCATCGGCGGGGCACTGCTCCGGGGCTCGGCCCGGCCCTTTTGTGTGTGCACGCTCCCCGTGCGCCCCTACCTGGGAGGCACCGCGGCGCCGAGTCTGGGCGGGCCGCGCCGAAGGTGACAATGACTTTTCTCGCCGAGGCGAGCCCCGGGCGGGCGGGCCGAGCGGAGGGCGCCCTGGTGGCGGCGGGGAGCGGCCGCCCTCGCGTGTGGGCTAAGGGACAATGAGCGCCGTCGCCGGGAACTAAGTTGTCGACCCCAGGCGGGCGGCGCGAGGGCCCCGCGGCCTCGGGGCAGCGCCGGGCGCACGCGGCGGGGGTTGTTGGCCAACTCTGGGGCTGCGGAGGCGACAATGAGCGCCACGCACGGCGGCCCCGGGCAGCAGCCCGGCTCCCGTCCGCGGCGTCCCCACCCGCTCACCTGTGGCGCAGGTGTGGGCGCGGCGGGCGTCCGGGGTCGGGGACTCCGCGGCGGCCGGGCCGGGCCACCCGCCCGCGGCGCCGCTTTTTGTGCTCGGCGTGACAGAGCACGTGCGGCGGCGGCGACCCCGTGCGGGCTGCGCGTCTGGGGCGCGGAGGTCCGGCAGCGGGACAATGTGACCCGCGTGATGGCGCCCGGCCAGTTTCGAAAGCGCAGCCCGAGTCGCCGCTCGAGTCTGCGCGGGCGGCGTGCGGCGCCGCTGCTCCGGGCGCCGCCAAAGTTTGCGGGGCCGGGCCGGGCCGCGGGGGGCGGAGGGCCGCGCCCCGAAAGCCGGGCCGGGAGACAAAGGGCCGCGCGCCGTGGGGCCGGCCGAGAGTTGGGCGAGCGCCGGGCGCGGCTTTTGTCCCCCGGGCCGCGCAGGGAAACTTTGGCGACGCGGCGGGTGCGGCAGCGAGCGGGGCGCCGGGCTCCCCGCTCGGGCGCGGCCCGGGGTTTCCAGCCCGGCCGAGGCCCCGAGAGCGAGCGCGGCCGCCGGGGCCGAGCCTGGGAGGTCCGCGGGCCGGCTTTGAAGTGAACTGTTGCCATGTTTGAATTACGTCAGGGCGAAGCCATGAGCAGGAACAAGCCCCGGCAGCGCGGCGTGCGGGAGGCGCGGCCTGCGGGGGGCGGCCGGGGTCCCCGCGCAGGTGAGGGCGGGGGCGGCGCCTCCCTCCCGCCGGCCCGGCCCGGCCGCTGACCGCGCGGCGGCTCTTTCCGCCCTGCCCTGCGCTCGGCTCGGCGGGGGCGCCGGTTTCGGGGCGGGGGGATCCCGAGGGTCCCGAGCGCCCGGGAGGAGTGCGCCGCTTCCGGGGAAACCGGCGAGCACGGCCTCCTCCGCCGAGCTGCGGCTCGCATGCCCAGGGGACCCAAGCCTGACGACCCCCGGAAACCTCCCCGGGGAAGTTTCGGGGCTCCTGCCGGTCATCGTAAGGACGGGAAGCCCGGGCGGAGGCGCGCCGCGGGCCTTTGTGTGTTTACGTGGGGGGGGGGAGCCGGGAAGCCAGGTCTCTGCGGGTTGGGGGGCTATGCTCTTGGGGTGGCTCGAGGGTGCAGTTTGTTCTGCTAACTCTGACCCCGGCTTCTTTGTTGTTTTCTGCTACTAACCCTCCATGACTGCTAGCAGTCCGAAGGTGAGGAATTACTGTTTAGCCAAACAGGGACCTTGTCACAGAGTTTTACCCAAGCAGTCCTTCAGGAAGGCTGACAACTTTTCTTCTCTTTGTTTTAATAATTAAAGTGAATTTGACTTTGTCATTAAAAAGTGCGCTGGAAGCACCTGCTTTTTGAACTGGACTTTGCCCAAGCCGAAAAGCCCCCTAACAATTCATGTTGCAAAACAGAACGCATTTAGTTAGTTACCCACTGTAAATTAAAGTCTGGATGCTTGTTTCTGGTGGAGTTCGGAGAAAAGCAGGATGGCATTTAAGGTATTTACTTGGTGACTTTTGGGGGGAAGGGGAATCTCTTTTTTGGCCAGAAGGCATGCAGGACTTTGATGGTTATCTCCAGATGACCTTGAGCGGGAGAGCATTTCAGGAGTTGTGCTTTTCTGAGGTACTGCAGGGGGCCGGGAGGAAGCTGCTCAGGAAGAAGACACTGGTTAATGGCCAGCTAACCCTCCGAGCTTCCCCCAGTTCCTGTGGACTGGGGTTGACCTTCTGGTTTCCCCTCCTAGATTTTCTTTTACAGGCTGGCTTTTTCTTTTTCGGCATGTGGCCCCAGGCGTAGCTCAAAAATTATGCTGGTTTGACACATGGATGCGTCTTTGGTATTTGGGGTTTGCCTGTAGTCTAGACATTCGAGAAAGCAGCACCGTATCTGTTGCTTTTTTTCCTGATTTCCCTTGTATTTGAATCAGTTTGAGAATCTGGAAATGACCATAACTGGAAAATACTATTCTTGGGTGTCCTGCCCTCACACACCAGAAAATCCATACAAATTGAAATGTTTTTCTTCTGTTCTTAAGTAAACACATCCCTCCTATGTTTTGGTTAACCAGATTACAAGTACGGAAAGGTAACCAGTATGGTGCATTTCTGAAGTGAATATAGAGAGAACATGTCAAGGAAATGAAAAATCTTGGAACGTATAACTTCTGGTTCCCTTTGGGCTAGTATTTCTTTAGGTTATGTGTTTAAAAGGATATGTGGTGTTTTGCAAATACACCAGATTCTTTGTTTTTTCCTAGTTTACTGGTAGAATTTCAGTATCCTGGGAAATTTCAAATGCAACCTGTGTAACTTAATCCCCCCCACCATGTGCTGTGAATTGAAGCCGAAGCCAGGCCTTAGGCGTGTACCACTGAGTCATATCCCTAGCTCTAGAGCTTAGTAGTTTTGTTCTAGTATTCAGATATATACAACAGAGATTTGGCTTATCAAAGGGAGTTAGAATGGGGAAGACACACAGACAAGGTCTCCACTGCCGTCTCTTTGTATTTCTCTTGTGGGAGGTTGGAGATGAAAGTTCACTAGGTAGCATGTTCCAGAACCTTGCGGACAGTAGGCTGCAAGGCTGCTTTTTCACAGTACTTTCATTTCTTTATGAGACGGAGATGGTCAATCTTTTTTTCCCTCCAGAGTAGTGATCAGTCTTGAGAAAACTTGACTCATGGGTCATATTTATGTCAGCAAGACATTTTGAGAATATTTCATGTGAAACACATTTTTCACTGGGGAAGGATTAAGCTTATTTCAAACCAAACCAACTTCATAAAGCTATTATGAGGACAGATTAATTGACCGTGCACAGACCCATAGTAGGTTGCTTTAGAAATATGTTATATTCTGAACTTCAGAGATGGAATATAAATGAGAAGAAGGGGAACACATTTGATGAAGTGTACTTGGTTAGTTTTTGGCTTTAAGCATGCCTGGGTTTCAAAGCTGTGGTCACAGGGAGTTTTCTGGTCCAGTTTTTTTCCCTTATCGAACGGCAGTAGTATCTATCATATAGGTAGTAAATAATTAAGCAAGTGATGTGGTTAATAAATACTGGCTGCTCTTGTCCTCATAACATTGGGAAGTAGACATTTTACCGAGGATAAAAACTAAGGCGTGGCTCACTTAACCTTGTCCAGACAAACATTCTGTAAATGTTGAATGGAAAAAGTGAGCGAGTGGCCCCTTCCCACACTTTCAGAAACCGGTTCTGGGAACGTACTGCCCCCAACTCCTGGTTGCCTTTTCAATTTGATTCAACCATTTTACATCAGAAAGTCCATCGAAGTCCTAGAAAATGTCACTTTCTTCCTGGTTTCTCTTGTCCACAGAAGTACTTGTGTTTCTTACACTTAGTTTTGGTTCTGTGGGGATTTTAGTTGAAACTATTTTGTTGCCTTTTGGTTCTTTGGTTTCTCTTTTAATTGTATCTGCAGCTAATTATGGGTATAATCTGGAAATCCAGTCTAAAAGAAAGGTGTTTGTTTTTCAGGTAAGTAGATTTACTTTCTGCATCAGGTCAGCTATATTTCCTATTAAAGAATTTGAAAATGAGCTAAAATCTACTTTTGTATATAGTTGTTTCCAACTATTATAGGAAGTTTGACTTGGTTTAAATGTTACTGTATTTTGGTTAAAGTTGGTATATGCTGATTTGAGACTCATTCCTTCCCATAAACAGTCTCCTGTGTTCCCCACAGTATTGGCTTGAAATACGTGTGAACTTTTTTTTTTTTTTTTCCTACCAGTTGTCAGGAAAATTGTTCCTCATTAATCCTCTTTTTAGTAATTCATTTCCTGGAAATCTTTAAACCTCATTTTTTTTCCTACAAAAGTGTATAGACTTTTAAGGAAAATAACTCATTTCCAGACATTAGTTTTTTATTCTCACCATTTCCCATTCTGTACCCTTCACATTCCTCTTGGCTCTCCCACACTCTGGGTAGTTAGGGAATTTCACAGACACCTGGCCATAATGTAAGACTTCCCTGCCCTGCAGCGGTTTACTATTGAGCAGAGGAGATAATACAGTAATGAGTAAGTGAAGTCTTGTTTGATAGGTATTCTAATAAAGGTATGGAAAAGTATTGTAAAAAGGCTTAATCTTTTGTTTGTTTGTTTTGTTTTAGTAGTACTGGGCATTGAACCCAGGGCCTTCCCACTGAGTCCTTTTAAAGGGTAGGGTCCTTTTAATTTTATTTTTTATTTTGAGACAGAGTCTCACTAAGTCATTTAGGCTGGGCTTGTGATCCTTCTGCTTCAGCCTCCCAGAGTGCTGGTATTACAGGCATACAACACCATGCAAGACTTAATTCTTAAAATAATTTAACAGGTTTAGGGGATAGAGGAAACAATGTCAGACAGAGTAGGGGCCTTAATTACGGCTAGGTATTAAAGTTGTCTGATACTCCTACTATATCAGAATTCCCAACTGGCAACACCTAGTAGGCAGGACTAGATCCTGATCAGCTTTGAATTCCTTGCCAAGGAGATTACATACTATTCTGAAGCCAGGCTATAGGGCTGCTGTAAAATTTCCCTGAGAATTCAGGCTGTTCCTTGTCCTATAGGCCTGGGCTTAGAAGAAAACCTCCAAAAATCAGGAGAGCCTGATGTAGCAGGAAACCCTTGGAGGAGACGGTTATTTGTATTTGAGGTTTGGAAAGATAGCCATCTATTTGAGGGATGTAGAAGAATCAGCGTGAGGTCCTGACAGTAGATCAGACACCCAGATGCGGGCCAGTCAGTGGGGATGGAAGGAACCGGAACCAGAGAAGTGGAGGAAGAAGCCAAATCTCTGAGGATCTGATAGGAAACTTGAGGGGAGCCATGGAGAGGGTGAGGAAGAGACAGTTGATGTCCACATCTCTGTGTGTGGGTGTAGCTGGGTGGGTGGCAACCAAGATAGGCAAACACAGGAAGAGAGGGGAAATTATTTCAATCCATTAGGGCATTTAAACATCAGAATGAATTGATGATGGTCAATTGGCTACACTGAGCTACAGCAAAAGAGGTTGGACCAGGGCGTGAGTACTGGGAAATTACCACCAATAAGGTTGTTAGTAACTTACTGGTTGTGGACTTCCCCAAGACAAAGCAAAGTGATTCCCGAAATGTGAGAGGATAAAAAAGACGGGACAGACCTGGGCCTAGAAGAACTGTGAGAGCTGAATGTCTGCTATGTGGCAGTCTTTGTGTTGGTGCTTTTAGTCTAAAGAATTGGGATTTATCCCTATTTATAGATAAGGAAACAGGGCCAGGGAGGTTAAGAAAATTCCCTCACTGAGGTTTGGGTTAGATCAGGTGTATGTGCTACCATACTTGTTTTATTAACATTTTTGCCAAGCTCAAAGGTGGGAGTGTAGTTTCATGGAAAGGAGTACAGGCCCATTTGATGACTGTAAAATTTTCCTGAGAATTCAGGCTGTTCCTTGACTTGTAGGCCTGGGCTTAGAAGAAAACCTACAAAAATCAGGAAAGCCTAATGTATCAGGAAAGCCTGGGTATAATCTGGGGAGACAGAGTTTCCTTTTTTGTAATGTTGCTGGTCTTACATAGTGATATCTTCGTACGCTTTCTTCACAGCATCCTTGGAAAGTAGAAGTGAAATTTCACCCTAAGATGACCAAGGCAAATAAAATCAGAAGTTACTTCCTATTTGCTTGTGAAGACAGAAGCAGAAATAGACCGAGCCCACTCCTAGTACCTTTCCACCACTCACTGCAGTAACATTTTGTAGCTGATAATCAGCCCTTGAACAGACTCTCCAGCCTTTTTCAACTTGCTGACTCACAGGAGTCGCTCAGTGTAGAATTGGGAAACCTAGTTTTTTTTGGGGGAAGGGCTTTTTTCATTGCCAGGATGGGCAGACCTAGTATTTTTAATATTCTAGAAGAGACTTGGACTTGTGATTTTACTTCTAAGCTGTTGCGGCATTACCTGAAGGCTTACCTGTGTGCTTGAACCCCTTTCCCATAGCATGAGGTTAGGCATCTCTGCCAAGTGTGGGTTCTGCAGACGGCACAGTTATTAATGTTTTAAGAGGCAGGGTGGATGTTTGGAGGAACTGTTGGTAAACAAATGAGGTTCACCACCCCTTTCTTTTTCAGTTCTTCCAGAGAAGTTTAAATTTGTCCCTCAAAAGTGATTCAGAACCACTAGTGCCGGCACGTGGCTGGTATCTAGAAGCAGGTGAGAGGAAATGTGTTCTTACTCCATAGCTTTCCTTAAGCACTGATGAAACGTGCCCGGTTGTTGCGAATACTGCAGCCAAGTGGGCCAGGAGCAGGAGAGTACAAAATACAAAATACTTGGTCTCCTTGACCCTTCGTGAAGTGTTGCTTCAGACACTCAGCGTTTACTGAGCCCTGTACTCACGGGTTACCAGAGCGCAGGGTTGGCTGAAACGGTAGCCTTAGCAATCACCGCCCTTGGGGTCCCCGCAGCAAGTGATCACGTCCTTTTCATGTTTGTTTCTCTGCCTTTCCCATCATCCTGTCATTTAAAGTTCAGCTGTAAAGAAAAGTACCTCCTTCACCTCAGAGTTGGGTTTGGTGCCCGGTCTTTGTTCATTGCTGCTCACTTCCCATTTTACAGATCTTCTCATCTCTTCCGCACCATTTCCTTCCCATTCTGCTCTGTGTCCTGATTTTGCCAGTCTGTTCTGTAGTCTCTCCGGGGTGAGGTATTTTCTAGTGTGTATGTCTGTCTGTGAGGAAGTTTATTTAAGCGCTCTGGGCCTTTTCAGACGCCTCTTACAGTTTAGGTGAAGGTTGTGATAACCACGGTTGTTAGGGAGTGATGCCCCCGGTTAAAAGCTGTATAGAAGAGAGTAAAGCGAAAGTAAGCTTCTTCGTGTTTCACTCCTTGGAGGCAACCAATATTGAATTTTTAAAAATGTTTGAAGAAATTTTAGGGCCAGTAATGTAGCCCAGTGGTAGTGCATTTGCCTAGCAAGTTTGAGTTCCTGGGTTCAATCCCCAGTACCAACCAAAAATCAATCAGTCAGTAATCTATTTTTTAAAAGTTCGTAAGTCAGGCGCAGTGGTGCACACTTGTAATGCCAGTACTTGGGACACTGAGGCATATGAACTGCAAGTTTGAATCCTGCCTGGGCAATTTAGTGAGACCCTGTCTCAAAATAAAAAATAAAAGGGACCAGGGATGTAGCTCTGTGGTAGAGTGCTCCAGGGTCTGATCCCAGTACCACCAAAAATAAATGAAAAAATTAAAGTTTGCATATTTAAGGTCTCAATTTTTAAACATACTACTTGAGATTATACTCTGTTATTCAATTTGCTTGTTACATAGAACAGATTGTCCTGGACAAGGAACATAGTTCCTGTCTTTGCACATACCAATCGATCTGCGTTCTTTCTAAGGGCGGAAACAGTACTTCATAGTATGAAGATACCAATTTAACCAATCCAAAAGTCCATGGACACTTGGGGTTGTTTCCTTTTTTTTGAGATGTTAGGTCAGTAATTTTTAGAAAGAAAAAAAATGATGACTAGAAGCTATATGGTTTGGGTTTATGCTACTTCTTTGCTACTTCTCTGTTTTATTTTCTTTAGTCCATCCAGGGACATTTTTGAGTTTTTTTTTTTTTTTTTTTGTGGGTACCGGGGGGTCGACCTCAGGACCTCGCGCGCCAACAGGCACCCGTGCCGCTGAGCGATATCACCGGCCCCCTTTTCGTATGTGGGTTCCAGGAGTCGAACTTGGGCCCTCGCGCTTGCAAGGCAGGTGCTTACGCCACTGAGCCATCTCACCGGCCCCTCATTTTTGAGTTTTGAAAGGTATTTTTGGATAGAAAATGCCTGCATTTCTGAACATAAAAAAGCCAGAAGAAGGACTCTAGCAGGTGGAATTGGGAAGGTTACAGTGAGGTAGTTATTGGAATCCTTTAAAGCCATACATAGGGGCCTAAAAAATGTTACCTTTATCATAGTGAGAACCTTTCCTGTGTCTCTTTTTTTCTTTTTGCAGCATGAAAGATCCAATCTGGGGCCTCGTGCCTGCTGGGCAAGTGCTCTACCATTAAAGCTACATCCTATCCTTTCAAAATATATTTAAAAATTTTTTTTGAGATAGAGGCTAAGTTGCCCAGGCTGGTCTTGAATTTGTGACCCTCCTGGCTTGCCTCCTGCCTCTCCGGAATTGTGGGTATGTGTCACCAGGCCCAGCTCCCATTTTCCTAAGTGTTAAATTAACAACCTTCTAAGATTTAAAAGACAGGAAAATGCGGGGCAGAGTGAAGTTCTTTACCTTTTCACCTAAATCCGTATTAGAAAGGGGACTATAAGCTATGTTTTTATTTCAGTATTACACTGTTTGCTGGTTGGAACTTAAAATCAAGTATTTGGTATTGTTAACTTGTAAGAGATCATTTTTAAGCTTCAAATTATTCATCAGAATTTTTTTTTTTTTTTTTTTGGTGGGACTGGGGATTGAACCCAGGACCTTCACATAGAGCCACATCCCTAGTCCTTTTCTTTCTTTTTTTTTTTTTTTGTGGATACTGGGGGGGTCGACCTCAGGACCTCGTGCGCCAACAGGCCCCCGTGCCGCTGAGCGATATCACTGGCCCCTTTTTCGTATGTGGGATCCGGGAGTCGAACTCGGGCCGTTGCGCTTGCAAGGCAGGCGCTTACGCCGTTGAGCCATCTCACTGGCCCCCCTAGTCCTTTTCTTATTTTTTTATGTTGAGACAAAGTCTCACTAAGTTGCTAAATTGCCCAGGCAGGGTTTGAACTTGTGGGATCCTCCTGCCTCAGCCTCCCAGAGTGCTGGGATTACAGGCATGTGCCATTGTGCCAGGCCAGAAGACTTCTTAAATAGCATTCCCTCAATATTGCTGAGAAAGAAGATTGTTTTTCTTTCTCATTTACATTATAGTCAGTAAACTTATGTGTGTTGGATTAGATGTAAAATTCGACATCCTTAATCTCTGACTTCACAATTTCATAACTGTTACAATATTTTTAAAACTTGTGGCTATTTGGCTGACATTAGCTTACAAAAAGTCAGTGAAAGTTCTTTATCAGATGTAAGATGCTATACAACGAACACTTTTGAAATAGTTTAATCATGTTTATTCAGTACGCTTTGTGAGACCAGCATGAGTCTAGATGCCAAGGTCACAAAGCAGTTTCTGGCTCACTTATTTTTATTTTCATTATATATTAAAAACAGGCTGATCAGATAATGCATTCTTGTAACAATATATACTATTTGGTGACTTTTTTGTTTTGTTTTGCTTTTTGATTGAGGGTCTCAATATGTAGTCCAGGTTGGCCTTAAATTCACAGCAACCCTTGTGCCTCAGCCTCCCACGTGCTGGGATTACAGGCCCAGCCTATTTGTTGTCTTTTGCAAACATATCACTATCTTTAGAAGACAGATGACTGTTTTAAATAGATTTTTTAAGTTCTTCATGATTGTTGGCTTTTTTTTTTTTTTTGTGGGTACCGGGGGGTCGACCTCAGGACCTCGCGCGCCAACAGGCACCCGTGCCGCTGAGCGATATCACCGGCCCCTTTTTCGTATGTGGGATCCGGGAGTCGAACTCGGGCCCTCGCGCTTGCAAGGCAGGCGCTTATGCCGCTGAGCCATCTCACCGGCCCATGATTGTTGGCTTTATCTCAAACTTAATTTTCTTTCACTCTCCCCTTACGTGATTATGAGTGGGATTGTATGGGGTTTGCCTTCACTCGTAACTGTTCATCAGTTAGTTAGCAGGTACAACAGTATTAGCTTCCTCTTGTTAAAACAGTGGTGAAGCCAGGTGTGGTGGTGCAGGCCTGTAATTCCAGCATTCCCAAGGCTGAGGCAGGAGGATTGCTATGAGTTGGAGGCCAGCCTGGGCTGCATAGTGAGACCCTGTCTCAAAAAAACAAAAACAAACAAAAAACAGTGGTGAATGATGTGCCTTATGAGAATAAATGCAAAAGGCACAAAAGTTTAGTAGCTGACCATGTCATTTGAACAAATAAAGACAGATTGTTCTGGAGGAATCATTTACTGTTTTACAAATGCAGGACCAGGAAAGAACCAACCATCAAGTTGCTTGAAATAACTGAAATCTGAAATTTAAAGTGGTTGTACCACATCCACCAAGCACAGTCTGAAAATACATTAAGTTGGTTTCAGCAGTCAGTTTGTGTCCTTGGTTTTCCTCTAGAGATTTGGTAAGGTTTTTGTTGTTAAGTTAGTGAGTCTGTGGATTTGGTAAAAATACTTTCAGTTAATCTCAGGGCTTCCCAAACCTCAAAACAGTTAAACACCAACCATGACTTAGCTGGGTTGCTGTAAACAACGCCCGGAATGAGCTGCTGAGTGTTTGCTGCAGATTCCCAGGCGCCTCGCGAGCGCAGGGCTGGCGCGGAAGGCTGAGTTGGGGCTGCCCGCGGCGGCGCTGCGAGGCTCTCCCTGAGCACGCTGCTGGGGCACAGCCCGGGCGTGGGTCGCCTCCGATGTTCAGGTAGAAAGGAGGATTCCGTCAGGACGAGAGTGAGCTGCCAGAGCTACAGAATGAAGGATTGTGACTCGTAAGGTGCCAGGATAGCTTCTTTGATATACTTAAGGATGTGCTTCCAATGAAGAATGGGATGTCTTACCAAGGGGCCGAATGGTAAGTTTTATGGAAGTTCCTACAAACAAAAAAATCATTTAAAATGAACAGTTGATTCGGAGTAGCTGTTGATTAAAGGCGTAGCGTTCCTTTGCAGCCCGCCGGCGTGGCGGTGGCGGGGGCACGCGCTGTGGCTGCGCCCGGCTTCCGCCCGCCTCGGAGCCTGGACGCCGTGCTCGCCCGCCGCCGTCCTGAGGGAGGGAAGGGCCGCGCGCAGGCCGGGCGCCGCCGGGAGGCCTGGCCCGCCGAGTGGGCACTGCCCTTGTGCCCGGAGAGAGGCCGAAGTTTCTTGAGCTGCTGCTGGCCTCAGGGGAGCTGTGGAGTTGGACTTGGAGGGCGGGGTGCGGGCCCCGTGAGACACTGCTTTAAAACAGGAACATGCAAATTAAAGCAGCAACTTCTTTACTTTTTGGTTCCTATAATCAACTGTCACTTGACCCTGGTTTTTCCAGAGCAACACATGGCCATTTTCTTGGGAAGCCATTTTCTTTTCAGTTATCACATGGGTTTGTTTAGATTGGAAAAAGTCTGCCTTATTTTTTAATAAGTCTCGTTACACTTTTTCTTACATGTAGTATACCTTACTCATTTTTTTCTTTCAAAAAATTCTCAAGCATTTAACTAAAATGATAATTAAGAATATTTTGTTTTCATGGTTTAACAATTCTTACAGGAAACTTAGACTTTTTTTTTTTCTTTCTTTTTGTACTAAGGATGGAACCTATGGGCCTTGTACTAGAGCTATATCCCCAGCCTTTTTTTTTTTAAATCCATTTTGAGGCAGGGTCTCACGTAGTTCAGGATGGTCTTGAACTCACTATGTAGCACAGGTTGGCCTTGAACTTGCAGTGATCCTCCTGCCTCAGCTTCCCGAGTGCTGGATGACAGGTGTGCACTACCATGCCCAGTGTAGGTTTCACTTTCAGCTGCATCAGTGCCCTTCTGTCTTGTCCTGTCTCTTCTTCTACCTGCCTCCCTCAGCACCAAAACGTTGAGGAGGAACACTGATTAACAGTAGCTCACTTCAAAGAAAAGCTTTAGTGTTTAGCTATTAAAATTACTTTATTTTATTAAAATAAAATTATTTTAAGCGATTTTCTTAAAACTTTATAAATTCTCTTCCATATTTCTGACCCATGTTTGGCTGCTCCTCTGCCTCACTTTCATGGTCTTGCTGGGTGGGGTGTACTGACCAGAGTTGGAGTGGAAGGGTAATCTAGAGGCAGGTCCTGAAGTTTTTGTTTTGCTCATATATTTAAATTTATTTCTAATACCATTTCAGAAGGATGATGCTGTGTGGTTGTAACACTTAAAACTGGCACAAAGGTGATGGGCGTTAGTGATTCCTTGTACTGATGCCTGTCTGATGCTTTCATGATAGTTTGTAGTTGGGCACCCACCTACCTCCCTGTGGACTTGTCTGTTTGGCTTTGAATTTTTATCACCTGTCTTAGTCCCAGTGTGCTGGTGAGGTTGGCCTATGGTTTGGATATGCAAATGACATCTCCAAGTACAGATTTACTGCTAGCTACGTTCTGTGTCAAGCCCTAGGGATGTTTCTTCCTCCCTTAACACTAATGTTGAGATTCCCCAACCAGAGGAATTACAGTTTATTTCACTCTGCAGTTCTTGGATATTTGCCTTCTACTATTAACTGTTCTTAGGCACAAAACCTCATAACTTTTATAAACAACTGGGGAGGGGCAGAGCAATGATCAGGCAACACCAGCTCATTCTTCTTCTTTTCTTTTCTTTTTTTTTTTTTTTTGTGGGTACCAGGGGTCGACCTCAGGACCATGCGCGTCAGCAGGCGCCCATGCCGCTGAGCGGTATCACCAGCCCTTTTTTCATATGTGGGTTCCGGGAGTTGAACTCAGGACCTTGCACTTGCCAGGTAGGCGCTTATGCCGCTGAGCCATTTCACCGGCCCCATGAGCTCATTTTTTTTTTTTTTTTTTGTGGGTACCGGGGGTTGACCTCAGGGCTTGGCGCGCCAGCCGGCGCCCGTGCCGCTGAGCGATATCACCGGCCCCTTTCTTCGTATGTGGGATCCGGGAGTCGAACTCGGGCCCTCGCGCTTGCCAGGCAGGCGCATAGGCCGCTGAGCCATCTCACCGCCCCCCCATGAGCTCATTCTTTTTTTTTTTTTTTTTTTTGTGGGTACCGGGGGGTCGACCTCAGGACCTCGCGCGCCAACAGGCACCCGTGCCGCTGAGCGATATCACCGGCCCCTTTTTTGTATGTGGGATCCGGGAGTCGAACTCGGGCCCTCACGCTTGCAAGGCAGGCGCTTATGCCGCTGAGCCATCTCACCGGCCCCACGAGCTCATTCTTAATTCATATTAATGATTGATAGAATTATTAATCCTAAATTCTAAGCTTGGATTTCTGGGAATTTTTGATCCTCTTTTCAGCAATTCAGTGCAGGTGCAAACTTGACTTTTTAGAACATCCTGTGTAACACAGAAGAAGTGAACACACACAAACCCATTTTCTGTGGGCAAAGCAAGCAGCGTGGGTTGATGCGTGTTGAGCTACCTGTGTGCTTGGTATAGTGGTCATGGTAAATGCACAGAACTTCCTCCACAGGGAATCAGGCACAAAACAAAGATGTGCCTTAGGATGCATCCTTAATTGTGTATGATTTCATTATTTTACAGGATCGTGGGAGAGTTGTGGTATTTCTTAAAACATTTGATTTTTGAAACAATATTCTTCCCTATTTTCAGAACTCGTGTTGAGAGCAGAAGGAGGTGGTGGAGGCTTCCTTCAGTGGTGGGGCGTTGTATGTCGCTGCACTTGTCTTGAGAATTCAAGAATGGAGGCAGATCCAGGACGGCGGAGCCCGCCTGTTTGGCCTGATCATAAAACACCAAGTAGTTTAGGGGGTGGAGTGGAGCAGAAAAACTCTTAATGGCTTGTTACAGTCCTCACAAAGCTGTGTCAATTCCCTTGCCTTTACAGACTGCTGCCCAGAAGAAAAGATGTTTGGTTTTCACAAGCCAAAGATGTACCGAAGTATAGAGGGCTGCTGTATTTGCAGAGCTAAGTCCTCCAGTTCTCGATTCACCGACAGTAAACGCTACGAAAAGGACTTCCAGAGCTGTTTTGGGTAAGAGCAGCTGGTGTTGGTACTGCTCTTAGAGCAAAGACAATCATGGCATAGGGAAATATTTCTAAGCAAAGCAATTGAAGCAGTGTGCTAATAATTAAAAGCACTTAATTTTAATCCAGGATATTTAAGGCTCCTGTTTTTAAAATGAATCAAACCATACCAACAACCTATTTTTTACAGATTAGTAGGAGCTAGCAAATTGTGAAGGCTCTTATGGTTCTGACTAGACAAAGCATTTTGTTGTTAACTTCAGGATCCATAAAGGGATTTTTTAAAATTACCCTTATTCGCTCTTACTAATCATGGTATTGATTTTCTAAACAATAGAAATACATTTTAACCTAACTTGCCGAGGAAGATGATACTGGAACTTAATATTCTGCCCTGAAACCTGTCAGGATATGTTAGCTTTTATTTCATACTTTCATTTCTCTTTTGACAATAAACCTCTGCTTAATAACATGGAATTTATTTTCCAAAAAATGCTTGAATAAATGCGTAATGTTGAACCGTTTACTGTGTTAGAAATTAATTTCACCTCTTTTCTTATCATGACATTTATTGACCACTTACTGTTAATCCTAGACTTAGTGATTACTGTACATAGTATTTGAGGATTGTCAAAAATACGTGCCTACCATGCCTGTTCATTTTGTTTTGGTGGTACTAGGGGCATTCTTCCACTGCACTGAGCTACATCTCCAGACCTTTTTATTTTTTTGAGACAGGGTGTCATTTAGTTGCTCAGGTGGGACTTGAACATGCCACCCTCCTGCCTCAGCCTACTACGTAGCTAGAATTATAGACGAATACCACCACTCTGGAGTATCATGTCACATTGTTTTCTAAAGAGTAGCATTTTACTGATTAATTAAATACCTACAAATTTCAAGAAAGATTAATTAGACATTGTTAAAACCATGGCAACCAGGATCTTTTTTCTAGTCTTAGTTTTACTGTTAATTTTATAAGCATTTTATTTTATTTTATTTTATTTATTTATTTTTTATGTGGGTACCGGGAATTGACCTCAGGACCTCGCGCTTGCCAGCAAGTGCTTGTGCCGCTGAGCAGTATCACCGGCCCTTTTTTTCCTTTTTATGGGGGTTCCGGGAGTCAAACTCAGGACCTCGTGCTTGCAGGGCAGGCGCTTATGCCGCTGAGCATAAGCTGATCTCACCGGCCCAGCATTTTATTATTGATTGATTGATTGGTTATTGATTATTCTAAAACTACCAAATTACAATATATAGAATTGATTTTTGGTTCTATACAAATTAATTATATTTCTGAAATATACTACAGGAATGGTGGAACCAGGTTATCTTGAGTGATTAGAAGTTGTACCAATGTTGCTGGGCGTGGTGGCACACTTTTATAGTCCCACTCCAGAGGCTGAAGCAGGAGGATCGCTGAGTTCAAGGCCAGCCTGGACTACATAGTGAGTTCAAGGCCAGCCTGCACTACATAGCAAGACCCTGTCTCAAAAAACCAGAACAAAACAAAACAGAAGTTGTACCTGTCAACCATAAATGTACTCGTGCAAATCCTCTAAGGTAAAGGGCTGTGATGGGGGTTTCATGGTTCTCTTCCTAGGTTGCATGAGACTCGCTCAGGAGACATCTGCAATGCCTGTGTTCTGCTTGTGAAAAGATGGAAGAAGCTGCCAGCAGGATCAAAGAAAAACTGGAATCATGTTAGTTGATCTTTGTTTTTCCTCAGTAATTCCTCCTTTCCCCCTTGTGCTGCTGCTTCACCAGTAGGGATTGGACCCAGGTCTTTGCCCTGGCTGTGTCCCCAGTCCTTTCTTGTTTCTCACTTTGAGGCAGGGTCTCCCTGAGTTGCCCAGGCTGGGCTTGAACTTGGTGATCCTCCTCACTCGGCCTCCCAGAGTGCTGGCATTACAGGCGTGTGCCACCTTGCCTGGGCACTAGAATTTTTCACAAAATATTTATGATATGAACAACGCAGTTCAGGTTTTTTGTGTATTTGTTTAGTTTCTTGGTGCTGGGATGGAACCTAGGACCCCTGTACATGCCAGGCAAGTACTTTACAGCTGAGCCATGCCCAGCCTCAGTCTTACTCAGTTCTGTTGTGCCATAGTTGTCAGAGTTGTGAAATTCACACAGAATACTTGTTTTTAAGTAGGGGGCATTTTTATTTACTTATCCCTTTCCCTACACTTCCTTTACACTGTCCTTTAGTGGCAGTATTGTATTATTGGAGTAGGCTTCAGTAGATTTGTTACCTTATTAAAAGTGGGTTTATATTTAATGCCGTATTTGGAGGAGATCAAAATTGTGATTTTTCAAGGCGATGGCACCCTCCCTTTTCCACAGAAATCTGCAAAGGGTCAATGTGAATTAATGTGTGTGAAGTACAACACCATGGCTGGGCGGTGTAAGAGGGAGCCTCTGCCTTGGTGTAATGCCCCAAGGGCAAGGGTGTAGTGAAAAGAGCGCAAAGAGGGGGTCTGGAGACCTTGGTCTCGGTCTCCTCCTCCCTCACCAGCCACTCTCAACCTATTTACTAGCTTAGGGAAATAATTGTTCTTTGCTTTAATTTGCTTCAGTCTAAAATTAGATTAACAAAATGGCCCCCTTGCTGCTTTGTGGTAAAATCAAAAGTATATGAGAGCTTTTTAAATTGTAAAATATTATCTTGTAGAAATGTTAGTTATTAAGCTTGATGATTGTGATGATTTTACAAATATAGGTCTTTGCTCTGAGCTACTTCTCCGGCCTTCTTTTATTTTTAATTTCGAGCCAAAGTCTTGCTGAGTTGTTCGGGCTGGGCTCAACCTTGCAATCCTCCTGCCTCAGCCTCCCAGAATGCTGGAATCACAGGTGTGTGCCACCACACCTGGGTGGGCTTGATTGTTTTTAATCAAATTGGATCAACCAGTAATGATACATCTATTTAAAAATGTTTTCCAGCAGACTCATACTATTACTCACAAAGAAAGCATTAAAAACGACAAGAAAGCAACTCAGGAGTGCAGGGAGCATTGCTGAGGGGTAGAATGTTTGCATGACATGTGAGTGCCCCTGGGTCCCTTCCTACCCACAGAAACCCCCGTAGATAAATTGTATTTATTATTTATTTCATGCGATGATTAGAGGTGCACAGAGCCTTCCGTATAGAACAGTATAAAACCTGAGTTGGCAGATGGGCGTGGATCTGAACCAGTACTCTTTGTCTCCTTTCTTAAATGATGTTAAATATTCAGTGTTTTCTTCCAGGTGGTAGATGCGAGGGCAGGACCCAGTCTAAAGACTACACTGAAACCAAAGAAAGTGAAAACCCTGTCTGGAAACAGGATAAAAAGCAACCAGATCAGCAAACTGCAGAAGGAATTTAAACGTCACAGTAAGTTTGGTATTGGAACTTTAGTAGTGAGAGTAATTTTTCAGTTTTTATTTTTGGTTGGGGCTGGTATATGGTATGTGTAGGTCATTTTTCCCCTTACTGCTTTTTTAATGAGAGACCATTTGAAGTTAATTGGTAGAGATGTTATCTTATTACTATGAAATCTTAGAACTCTTATGTGATTTTTTAAATGAAGAAATAAAATTTCATAACAAAACTAAAAGAATAACAATAGTTAATACATTGTATTTATTATCTTCAAAGTCTGACTTTAATGTCATAAAAGCATCATCAGAGTCTTATCTACTGACTACTCTGATGTCTTTATCAGCATCTTAGTTTTTTTTTTTTTTTTTTTTTTGTGGGTACCGGGGGTCGACCTCAGGACTTCGCGCACCAGCGGGCGCCCGTGCTGCTGAGCGATATCACCGGCCCTTTTTTTTGTATGTGGGTTCCGGGAGTCAAACTCAGGCCCTTGCACTTGCCAGGCAGGCGCTTATGCCGCCGAGCTATCTCACTGGCCCAGCATCTTAGTTTTCTAGAAAGTGCATTTCTAGTTCGTTTACTTGATTTTCCTATGCATAAGGAAATTGAGTCCTGGAGCTAGGAGAAAGGTATGTATTAGCAGGCAAGCTGCAACCAACGTCCAGATGTCTGGAAAGAAATTTTAGAACTCATCATGCACGTACGGAGTACAGCCAGCCTGTAGGCTTTCAGGTTTAAGGGTGTGTCCTGTGGGTGATGGAATGGAAAATTAATGTCAGATTAACAGCAGCTTCCCACGCCGTCGTTGGAACCTGCGCGGCGTGGGGGGGGGGTTGTGTTTGGGAATGTTACTGATTCGGAAAAGGAACCACACTGCATATAACGTTACTGTAAAATATTTTCATCCCCCACAGGGCATGAGTTACCACTGTTGAATCAAACGTTTCTGTTTTTACAGCAAAAATGTAGAAGGGGTATTCACATTAGGGGGAGTGGGTAGTCTATATGGGTTGGGGAGTCAGGTTTGTCACCTCAGTCACAGTTCAGGTCAAGCCAGATTTAGAGCTATCAGAATTGTGGGTAGGGGTTAAGGACTTGTACTGGGAGCTCTCAGGATTTTAAAAACCTCTATAGGATCTTGTTAGACAAGATGTTATCCATCCAGACAAATTGGTCATTGCGCATGTTTTAGAACAACGTAAAGAGACAGCTAGGTATGGAGCATGTGCCTGTACCCCGAGCACTCTGAGAGGCTGAGGCAGGAGAATCACCAGTTCTAAACCAGCCTGGGCAACTTAGCAACTTAGTAAAACCCTGTCTCAAAATAAAGATATTTTGGGACAGGGGTTCTAGGGGTGTAGCTCAGTGCAAAGGCCCTGGGTTTAATCCCCAGAATCAACCCCCCCCAAAAAAAAGACAACTAAGTTCACTGACAAGGTAGAGTAGAACCTTGAGGAACTCATTTTGATACACTTTATGTTGTACATAGTTGTCTCAGTTATTTCCATTTTAAAATTCAGGATAGGAAGCACA
This sequence comes from Erethizon dorsatum, assembly GCA_028451465.1. Lineage (NCBI taxonomy): Eukaryota > Metazoa > Chordata > Mammalia > Rodentia > Erethizontidae > Erethizon > Erethizon dorsatum. The sequence goes on from CM051834.1 coordinate 66,037,286, forward strand.
GAAGGCTGCTTAACCTCGAGCAGGTCACTTAGTACCTAAGTAAGCTGAATTTGAATTTTCGCAGCTCGGTTTTGAGACATTGGAGTTTCTACACAGTACTGGGTAGAACGGTCTCACCCCCGGTTGTGTTCGCTTCCGTGCATCCTACGGCTGCCTGGCCCGTTTCGTGCTGGAAACACACGTTGTGGAGTGTTGGGAAGGGCTGGACCTAGGGCTTCAGGGTGTGTGGACTTACAGCTGTAGACATGTGACTCTGGAGTTGCTGGCGTTTAACATGGTCTCCTGACCTGAGGAATAGGGTTCAGTGTGCAAAAAGTTGTTTGTTTCTTCTTAAACAACAAACTTTTTTTTTTTTTTTTTGTGGTGCTGGGGAGGATCGAACCTAGGGCCTTGCGCATGCAAGGCAAGATCTCCACCACTGAGCCACGTCCCCAGCCCAAACAACAAATTCTTACATATTTTGGGGGGGCATTCTTTCAAAAATTTGTAATGATTTCTGGTTCCTGTAGAATAAATGCTGTTAGGTTCCTGGAGTCTGGAGTTCCTCTTGCAGGGAAGTGTCTCTGGCTGAATCAGTTCTGCGCAGTAAGCAAAGCTGTGGGAATTGCTTACTGTCTCCACCTGCCTACCTCGTGCTGTCTTGATCACTGCTTTGTACCTTTCCAAATCCTGCCTGATTTTCAAGACTTGTAAAATTGGAGTCGTTGAAGAATTTCCATCCCTACATTTCTAGAAAAAAGTTCTTTACTGTGTTTATATGTAGTTATTTGTATGTATCCTAATGGCCCAAAGTATTAAACCTTGTGAAATTGCAGTTATCATAAGTTAAAAAATGGTCGATCACTGAAATTTCAGATGGTTTAAAGCTATTAAGTACTTCTAAGATAGTGGGTTTCCTCGGCAACATAGAGTCCACTGTGAATTATTTGGAAAGTTTAAAAAATATCCCACTAGGTCTTACTCCTTTAAAGCCTGCTACTTTTGAGGATTTTTTTTTTTTTTAGGAAGTCCAATGCTATTTGTATCGGAAATAAATGAACATGTTAAAAATACTAATGGTACTTTGTTTTACATGTTTATAATTTTGTCATTTTATGTTAACATTAATACAAACTTTTGAGCTCAATAGAAATCCCCCCCAACATATAACATAGGGTTTGGTGCTTAATAAATATTTATTATTCTCTGAATTTCAGAAGATTGCCTTATGCAGCTGCCCAGTAGGTGTGGGTTAATTTTACCATTTTTGGCTGCGATACAACAATATCGTAGCCTTCGAGTAGTGACTGACAACCAACACGTATTTTCTAGCTTTTAAATTTATGTGAAGACTTCTGAGGAAAAGCATATTAAGTCAGGGTTAGCCCTGCATCTAATGAACTTTATTCCTAATTTAAATCAGGATCTGTTGTTTTCCCTTTATAGGTAAGGTGGTGGTTTCTTTGGCTGACTCCAAGATTTCCTTTGTTTAATTTTCAGAGGTTTAATAATGGTATGTCTGGGCATGAATTTCTTGAGTTTATCCTGTTTGGGCTTTGCACAGCTTCTTGAGTCTCTTAGGTTTATGTCACCTACCAAATTTGGTAAAATTTCAGCCATTTTATTTTGTTATTTTTTCACCTCCACTCTTTCTCCTGTCCCTCCAAGACTGCAGTGATGTGAATGTAGTTTTTTTGTTACAGTCTCAGAACTTCGTTTTTCTTTCTGTTCAGATTTGGTAATTTCTGTTACTGCAGTTTACTCTTCTGTTTTCTCTCTCCCGTTTGCTGTTGCATCCATCCACTAAGCTGCTTATTTCATTTATTGTAATTTTTTCAGTTTGCAGTTCTCCATTTGTTTCTTGATCGCTGCTATCTGTTGTCCCTACCCCTCCTGTTGCTGGAGACTAAACCCTGAGCCTTAGTCCTGCTAAGCACGTGACTCCCCCTGCGCTCTGTCCCCAGCGTCCCCTCCCCTTCCTTAATGAAGACTTGCTGTGATTTTACTGAAGCCGCATTTCAGTTTGTTTCAGCATGTTCATAACTGCACATTGAAGCGTTTTTTTGTCATGACTGCTTTAAAATCTTCGTCTAATAATTCTAACATCTGTCATCTTGGTGCTGGTGTATACTTGCCTTTTCATTCTTTTGGAGACATTCCTATTTTTTAGTGTGCTATGATTTTGGTTGAAATTACGGACATTTTCAGATTCTGCTGAGACTGGCTCTTATTTGAACCTGTTTTAACTGGGTTATCTGGACACCCCTGCAGCCAGGGAAGGGGGAAGGGTGTGGGCACATCGTTTGTTGCCGCCTTGTTGGAAGAGCCTCACTGCCTACGTTGACGTCCGAGTGGGACAGGTTCTTTCTTACCAGTGGGGGAGGACTCAGGCTCCCGGTGGCCAGGGCATGGCCTCGTTCCTGGTGGACCTTAGTGAAAGTTCTGGCTCCACACTAGGCTTCTGGCCACGACCCTGCTAGAAGTTTGGGTGACAGTGTAAATGAAGGTGAGAAGTCAAGCCGCCCTCCTTGGCCTTTGCTGAGGTGGGAGGTGATGGTTTGGGGTTTTCTTTGGTGTTTAGTTGGAGCAGAGTAGTTACTGTAATAAAAGATAACTGTCTGCTAGGCTGCCTCTTTCCCTGGTCCTTTGAGGAGAGTTCAGAGGCATTTATTGGGGCTTTTATGTATGTGTGTTGAGGGTCACCTATTCCCATTTGCATTTCTGTGTTGCTGCTGCTTTATCTTCAAGTTGGGATTTTTGAGGCAAAGAGAAAATCCAGAAAAGCTAGGAAATTCCCCACTGTGTCCTTCCTTCCCTAGGTCTGAGGTCTTGAGGTGCCTGGCGTTCCCATCACCTCCCAGAGTTTTAGGTCTGTTTTATAATGTAATGTCCAGGGCTTTATTAGTTGTATGAGCAGGAGGAAGAGGGAAAATGTATGTACTCCATCTTGCTGGAAGCCGAAATCCTCGTTTTCTTGTAAAATTACTGTAGTATAAATGTCTTCAAAATTAGTAGCATAGAAAATTCTTTTTTATCTTTTTATCAACTTACTCAGTGTCTTACCGACTTAATGGTTTTTTGACTTTGATAGTGCAGGAGTAGTATGTATGCAATAGAAACAGTGCTGCAAGTTGCAAATTATAGTCTGTTCCCAAGCCAGCTATGCGTATACGATTCTCTGCTGATGCCAGGCAGCCAGCGCGAGCCAAGGCTCCCAGTCAGCTGCCACAATCATGAGTGCAAACAACCAGTGCTCTACAGTGTACTGTTGCTAAGCTTTGCTGTTTGCTAGGTGTAGTAAACGTATTTCCAATTTAGCATATATTGTAGTGGGTTTATCAGTATATAACCCCCCCGAGATAGAGCAGCATCTGTAGTCAAGGTTACATATAATGAAATGGGATTTTTTCTGTTCTCTGCATGGCAGACTCGGATGCTCACAGCACCACCTCAAGTGCCTCCCCCGCTCAGTCTCCCTGTTACAGCAACCAGTCAGACGACGGCTCGGATACGGAGGTGGCTTCTGGCTCCAGCAGAACACCGGTTTTCTCCTTTTTAGATCTTACGTACTGGAAAAGGTAAGAGCAACAGAAAATACCCTTTAATCAACAACCCATCTTAATTACAGGCAGCAGTTTCCCACTTCTAAGCAACTAAATGGCGTTTGGGGAACAGCTGACAGCACACATGGTTGAAGGTGTTTTAAGCAGGAATTGAGCAGGGTGTTGGGATTCTGTGTTTTTCCTCTTAAAATTGATTTAAGATAAGAAATACTTCTAGTCACCTACATTTCCTATAAAGGAATAGATAAAAATTCTGACAACTATCATTTTGTCACCTAAAAATGTATAAGTGCTAGACATACATTTTTTAAGTGTGTGGCCCCAAAATCCAAAAGTAGAGTAGGAATGGGGAAATACTTTCAAAGGGAAAGTAGTTAAGGAATTTTTTTTCCCCTAGATTACAGAAAACAAATGCAAAATAAAAATTTCACCCAGAAATATATCAGTGAAACTACAGAATATGAAAGATGGAACAGATCTGTGGTAGGCAGTGAGAAAACAATATTTTAAAAACATGTATTATAAGTATCAATTCCCCACAATGAATGTATATTCATTATGTATCACAATCATGTACTAATAAAAATATTTTAAAAAATACTTTCAAAGGAACAAGTAACACATAAAGCTGAGTTCTTAGAAGCATGAATGAGGAAAGAGAGAGAACAGTGAAACATATCTCCAGTGGGCCAAGAGATAATAACTCTTAACTCAAAATTATATATGTAATAAAAGTAGCTTTTGTGAATAAGGGCATAAAACATTTTGGGCGAAGACAAAATTTGTGAACAAGCTGACCTTCAGAGAGGCAGGAAAGGTATCTCAGAAATTCTGAGAGGAAAGAAGGGGAAGTAAAGTAGTAAGCAGGTAAGTTTAAAATGACAGTAGTTGAGGTAGTTAAAATAAAAAGAAATACATGATAACTATGCACGTGTAACTGGAGGTAATAAAGGTAATCAGGTTAAGTGCCCAATGTCCTTCGCACGAGATTGAAAAAGGCTGAAGGTGGCATGGTGGTGCATGTTTACGATTCCAACACTGTGGGAGGCTGAGGCAACTCACAGAGCCCGGCCTGGACAAGACCTTGTCTCAAAAAATATATTTTAGGGCCGGTGAGATGGCTCAGCTGCATAAGAGCCTGCCTGGCAAGTGCGAGGGCCTGAGTTCGACTCCCGGAGCCCACATACGAAGAAAGGGCCGGTGATATCGCTCAGCAGCACGGGCGCCTGCTGGTGTGCGAGGTCCTGAGGTCGACCGCCGGTACACACCAAAAAAAAAAAAAAAAAAAAAAAAAAAATATATATATATATATATATATATATATATACACACACACACACACACATTTTAAAAAAGGGAAGGGATATAGTTCAGTGCAAAGGTTACTGTCCAGTACTGCACCAAAAGAAGAGGAAGTTCTCATGTAAAATAAACAGCTAATTAAGTGAAAACGTGTTCCAGTGTTTTGATAATTAAGGAAGTACAATTTAGTTTTACGTGCACTAGATCAGTCACTACTAGAATAATTTCTATTGCCAAGTCTTGGAGAGAGACTGTGGAAAGGTGAAATGTTGATCACGGAGTGACTAATAATTGGCATTGTTGGGTAAAGTCGAAGATGTCCCCATCCCTGTACCCTACAGTGTAACCCAGGAAACAGTTCTAGGATGTGTGCACTGAACACGTACAGCAGTGTTTGTTGTGGCAGCAGTCATACACAAGAGGGAGAATGGATGAACAAAACTGGGTAGTCGTGTGGTAGAAAATTATACGTAACAACGAAATAGAGCCCTGTAACTACGTATGAGTCTCCATTCCTCAGTGTTGAGCCAAAGTTGCCAAATACAGTGTGATTCTGTACGTGTGGGTGTTTGTAGTAGATAATTTAGCAGTATACAGTATTCAGAGACAAATAGCAGAACTAGAAAACATAAGGAAAAAGGGAAATGAAAGCCCGAGAGCAGTGATGGCGAACCTTTTAGAGCTTTCAATGATAACAAACAGCTGGCTGTGGCACGTGTGCCATAGTTTCGCCACCACTGCTGTAGCGCCAAGGGAGGCAAGACAGACACAACGGGGTGCACCTGGAGAGGCCTGCACGGCGGCCTCCTGGGAGGTGACCTGCTTTTCCTCGGGGGGTCATCCTGGCTGTTGTCAGTTTTAATGCCTTGGGTACAGTGATAGTGCCCATATGCACTTTGATGTACTCAGTTAACATAAAACCATCACCGCTATCCACTTACTTGTCTCTGGTGGCGGTACTGATTTCTTCAAGGAACTACAAGGTTGGAAGGAAATAGTTAACTTTAGAAGCAGCCTCTGAAACTTGCTGCCGACTCTTAAATGCCTTTTTCCTCCCTAAGAGTCAAGAAAATTCCACAGCGGTTAAGGCCGGGGTGATCTCCATTCCCCAGTCAGTTTGCAGTCAGTCAGGGGTCCTTTTACTGGGGATGTGATAACATTGCAGGAGTAGAAACTTCTGGTCATTTTGGACTAGTAATAATAGTAATAGTATTTTTCTGTTTAGTTTGGCTTGGTATTTACCTTTCTGCTCTTAATCTCTTCTGTTCTCCACTTTTCCCTTCAGACAGAAAATATGTTGCGGGATTATCTACAAAGGCCGCTTTGGGGAAGTCCTCATCGATACTCACCTCTTCAAGCCGTGCTGCAGCAGTAAGAAGGCAGCTTCGGAGAAGCCCGAGGAGCAGGGGCCCGCGCCGCTGCCCATAGCCCCTCAGGAGTGGTGACCGAGGTTCACGCAGAAGGGGACAGAAGATTCAGAAGACCACACACCACAGACTGACTCCAGTTTTCAGCTCAGATACCCGCTATTCTGCCAAAAGACGTTTTCTAGAATAGTTTTGAATGGGTTATTTCCCCCCAGTTCCATCAAACTCTGAAGCCAGTGTCTAGCTTACTAAAAGAAAAGTGTACATAATATTTAAGATGCTGAGTATTTCATAGGAAAGCTGAATGCTGCTGTAAAGTGCTCTTTAAGTCTTTTTTTTTTAAATCCCCTTCTAATGAATGAAATAGGGGAATTTCAGGGGACAGAGATGGGATCTGTTGTATGATAACCGTATGTAGTTTTAGTCTTTCTATATTAAGAAGCAGTGGTTGGGGCATTTTTTAAGATGGCTGGCTACTCTTGTTTTCCCTCGTGATACATTTATCATAACTAGGTAACAGGTAGTTGCTAATAATTTTGAAATCTTAAGGTCTTGCCAAGGTTCTGATGATTCAAACCTGTACTACTGATTATTAAGCAGGACAGACTGAGCTTTCTGGTGCGAACACCTTGAAGGAGGAAGTGATTTTAAAATACACAAAGACAAGCCGGCCGTGGTGGCACATGCCTGTAATCCCAGTACTTGGGAGGCTGAGGCAGGAGGATCTCTGAGTTTGAGGCCAGCCTGAGCTACATAGTGAGCTCAAGGCCAGCCTGAACTACATAGTGAGACCCTACCTCAAAAAAAAAAAAAAAAAAAAAAAAAGAGGTAGTTGGGCTGTGTACATTGCATCCTGTGTCACCTTCTTTATGTCAGTGTTTGGTAAAGACTATGTGAAGCAGCAAGCAGAATCAACTCCTCCCAGGGAAATGGCAAGTCCACGAGACGGCAAGGTGCTTCCGGTGGTGCTGGAGTATCGCCACACACTGTTAGCTTGTTAGGCACCATGCACGTCTTCAGGGTGGCACGAAACAAGGGCTAGTGCTCCTTGGGCATTTTCTTAGTGGCCTTGCCAAGCGTGTGAATAATTGGCTTTGTTGGTGTTACCTGTTCGGTGATTTCGCTGAAATCTGCATAGTTCAGTTTCAGCTCTGTGAAGGTCTTCTCGGTGTAGAATAGGCATTTGACTTGTTCTGATTTAGTAGGGCTGTTGGGGTTTGTTTTCACTCATTTAAAGTAAAATGTAGTGGGAGGAAGGAGGTGGGGGTAACGCCACGCAGGTGGGTTTTGGTTTGGCTTCTTTCGGTTAGGCTCTGAACATTGAGATGTGCTCGAGCGTGGAGCTTTCCAGTTGTAAGATGCTCATTTCAGCCTCTCACTTGACTGAACCCAAACCAAGTACCCTCGTTGCCTCTTTCTGAAAGTTCAGGAAGAAAATAGCACCAGTTCAGACTTCTCACGATGAGGGGGAGCGCTCGCTTGCCTTACAATACTCACATGGCTCAGTGCTTGTTTTCAAAACTGGATTTCTAAAATCGGATAGTGTCATATTAAGGAGTGAGCCACTTTTTATGGGCACCCTAAGGTTTTATAGCTCTTAATCTAAACTTAACATTTTATATTTCTTTTGGGGAAAAAACCCCACATATAAGAGCTGCCGCACGCAGAGACTAGCGAGAGGCAGATGGCTCTCCCACGGCCCCTGAGGGTTTGCAAGGGTCCAGCCTGTATCATCCTCCTGAGTTGTTTTGAAATGGTTTTTTTTGTACATTTTGGCTGCAGTATTGGTGGTAGAATATACTATAATACGGATCATCTCTACTCTGTATTTATTTATTTATTACTACACCTCAACCACAGTCTTCTTCCCCTCCACCTCTTTGCCTGTAGGATGTACTGTATGTAGTCATGCACTTTGTATTAATATATTAGAAATCTACAAATCTGTTTTGTACTTTTTATACTGTTGGATACTTATAATCAAAACTTACTAGGATATTGAATAAATTTAGTCTTATTAGAAAATAAAAACAGCTGTTTTGTGGCTTTGTGTTCCAGGTCTTTGGTAAGGATAGCTAATGTGCTTGGCCTTCACAGAGTCTGAGACCTTAGTATCACGCCTCGCCGTGCAGCGGGAAAGCTGCTTTACCGGGAAGACCACGCCTCGCGGGGTGTTCTACCGGCGGCGCGCGGAATGAGCTTGCTGTGTGAGACGGCTTTGCCTGTGAAGGCAGCGTTCCCAGCACTTCAGTGTCTGCGACATGGTTTCATTGTTACCTCCTGGTCTGCTCCTTACTGGCCATTTGAGTAGATTTACAGAATTACTTACTTCAAGATTATGAGGAATCCTGAGGTGTAATCCCTGTCAAAGCTCTGAAAACAGATTTATTACTTGGTGCTGGTAGCTCTATGGGCCAAACATCCTGTACAGCTGCAAGGTTTCTGTTGTTTACTTGTGCTGTCAGAACTATGGCCTCATGAGTGCTGGCAAGCACTCCAGCGCTTTGGGACAGTCAGACAGTTTCACTGGCACCTAATGCAGGGACTGTGAAGCTGTCGACTGACGTCGCATACTGGGAAGGTGACAGTCCTGTGTTATTGCTGGGGAGCACGGTGCCACAGTTCAGTGGCAGAAAGCACCCTCGAGCTCAGTTGCTGTGGGGCTAAGCTGAGCTGCATGCTAGGGGTCTTGCAGGGTGTCGGCCACTGTCACTGGTGAAGTGTCACAGCCCACCCTGGCTTTGCTCTGCCTTTGCGTGCAGCTGTGGGACCCAGCACCCGCTGCCCCCCCCTTTTTATTTTAAATGTGGGTACTGGGAGTCGACCTCAGGACCTCGCGCTTGCCAGCAAGGGCTTGTGCCACTGCACGATCTCACAGGCCCTTTTTTTCCTTTATGTGGGTTCTGGGAGTCAAACTCAGGACCTCGCGCTTGCCAGGCAGGTGCCCAGCAGCCACTTTCTTACTGGGAGGCGCCTCCCTTGGTTACTTGCCACCTGGGGGCTCCCTATATGACCTTACTGCAGCAAATGCACAGGACTGGTCTGCCTGATGACAGGCCTCAAGTCCTGCCCGCATCCAGGGTGAAAAGTCCTACAAAGGAATGAATGTTAGCGGCGGGATGTGGGTTAGTGGAGTTTGTCTGCCACGGCGACCTGTAGTTACACTTTGTGTAGCGAGTAAAACGTTCTCTCATGAAACAGCTACCATGGGCCAGGTGTGTTGTTGGTTGGTTGGCTTTTTTTTTTTTTTTTTACATCCACTATTTTATTTTATTTCATTTTATCTTATTTTTTGTAATGAGCATGAACCCAGGCTCTTCACACTGAGCTATATCACCAGCGTTCTTTGAGACAAGGTCTCACTAAGTTACCCAGGTGGGACTCAAACTTGCAATTCTCCTGCCTCAGCCTTCCAGGGTGCTGGGATTATCAGCATGCATCCACTTTTTTTTTTTTTTTTTAATTTTTTTAATTAATTTTTTTTAAAGACAAGTAAGCATTCTCATGTATTAACAAACTCAAGAATTACAGAATGCATCCATTTACCTATAAAAGTTTCCAGTTTATCTTTCCTTACGGCTGAGTAGTACTCCATTGTATAAAAATACCACATCTTTTTTATGTATTCCTCGGTTGATGGGCATTTGGGTTGTTTCCATGATCTAGCTATTATAAATTGTGCTGCTGTAAACCTGAGTGCACATATATCACTGTGGTACGATGTTTTTTTTTGTGTGTGTGGGTACCGGGGGTCGACCTCAGGACCTTGCGCGCCAGCAGGCGCCCATGCTGCTGAGCAATATCACTGGCCCTTTTTTCGTATGTGGGTTCCGGGAGTCGAACTCAGGCCCTCGTGCTTGCCAGGCAGGTGCTTAAGCAGCTGAGCCATCTCACCGGCCCCCAGTCCTAGTTTTTTGAGGAGTCTCCACACTGATTTCCACAGTGGCTGTACCAGTCGACACTCCCACCAACAGTGGAGAAGGGTTCCTTTTTCCCCACAGCCCCTCCAGCATTTGTTATTGGTTGATTTCTTGATAATAGAATTCACCCCATTCTTTCTGGGGTGAGATAGAATCTCAGTGTTGTTTTAATTTGCATCTCTCGAATGACTAGTGATGTTGAACATTTTTTCATGTATTTATTTGCCGTTTGTATTTCTTCATCTGAGAAGCGTGTATTCATCTCAGATACCCATTTTTGGATTGGGTCTTTAAATTCGGGAGGTCTGATTTTTTTGAGTTCTTTGTATTTTCTTGATAGTAATCCTTTGAGGAATAGCTGGCAAACATTTTTTTCCACGTTGTGGGTTGTCTCTTCACTCTGTTGGTGGTTTCTCTTGCTGTGCAAAAGCTGTTTAATAAGATGATATCCCAGTTGTTGATTCTTTGTGATAGTTCCTGTGCCATTGGGGTTTTATTCATAAAGTCTTTGCCTACACCAATGTCTTCAAGAGTTTTACCTATTCTATTTTCCAGGAGATTTAATGTTTCTGTTTTAATATTTAGATCTTTGGTCCATTTTGAATTTAGTACACGGTGAAAGATAAGGGTCTAATTTTAATCTTCGGCATTTGTAGAGCCAGTTTTTCCAGCACCATTTATTAAAGAGGCTATCTTTCTTCCAGTGAATGTGTTTGGCACCTTTGTCAAAGATAAGGTGGTTTAGTATGTCTGGGATTGTTTGTGCATCTTCTAATCTGTTCCACTGATCTTCGGGTCTGTTTTTTTGCCAATACCGCGCTGTTTTTATCACAGTAGCTTTATAGTATAATTTCAAATCAGGGATTGTGATGCCCCCTGCCTTGCATTTGTTGCCCAGAATTGCCTTTCCTATTCTAGGTCTCTTCTGGTTCCAGATGAATTTTAGGATTGTTTTCTCTAATTCTGTGAGATATGTTGTTGGAATTTTGATTGGAATTGCATTAAATCTGTATAACAATTTTGGAAGTATGGCCATTTTCACTATGTTGGTTCTTCCGACCCAAGAGCAAGGGATATCTTTCCATTTTCTGCTATCCTTTTCACTCTCCTTTTTCCGAGTACTGTACTTTTCAGTGTAGAGGTCTTTTACCTCCTTTTGTGAGATTGATTCCTAGGTATTTCATTTTTTGGGATGTTATTGTGAAAGGTGTTGTTTCCCTAATTTCTCTTTCAGTGAGTTTGTTATTGGTGTACAGGAAGGCTATTGATTTTTGAGTGTTAACTTTGTATCCAGCTACACTACTGAATTTGCTTATTAAATCTAGCAATTTTTTAGTGGAGTTTTTGGGGTCTTCTACGTAGAGCATCATGTCGTCTGCAAATAGTGATAATTTAACTTCTTCCTTTCCAATCATTATTCCTTTTATTTCTTGCTCTTGTCTTAATTGCTCTGGCTAAAGTTTCCAGGACTATGTTGAATAAGAGTGGGGACAGTGGACATCCTTGTCTTGTTCCTGATTTTAGAGGGAAGGCTTTCAGTTTTTTTCCATTTAGTATGATATTGGCTGTTGGTTTGTCATAGATAGCTTTTATCAGATTGAGTTAAAGACCATCTATTCCAATTTTCTGTAGGGTTTTTATCATGAATGGGTGCTGGACTTTGTCAAAAGCTTTTTCTGCATCTATTGAGATGATCATATGATTTTTGTCTTTGGTTCTGTTAATATGGTGTATTACATTTATTGATTTACGTATGTTGAACCATCCCTGCATCCCTGGGATGAATCCCACTTGGTCATGGTGTATAATCTTCTTGATGATTTGCTGCATTCTGTTTGCCAGTATCGTATTGAGGATTTTTGCATCAATGTTCATTAGGGAGATTGGTCTGTAGTTCTCTTTCTTAGTTGGGTCCTTCTTTGGTTTTGGTATCAGGGAAATGCTTGCTTCCAGGAATGAATTTGGGAGTATTGCTTCCCTTTCAATTTCATTAAAAAGTTTGAGAAGTAGTGGTGTTAAGTCTTCTCTAAATTTCTTATAGGTTGGCTGGCTTTTTGAGACAGGGTCTTGCATATAGTCCAGGCTAGCCTTGAATTTGGTGATCCTCCTACCTCAGCCTCCTGAATGCTGGGATTACATATGTGCGCCACCGCGTCTAGGTGGGCCAGGTGCTTTTAAATACTGTTTAAGCCTTAAAATAAGCAAAAACACATCCCTGGGCGAGTAAGTAAAGGTATAAGGAAGTCATGGTAGTTGAATAAAACCTACTTCAATTTCAAAGCGTTTTGCTACAAATTATCTTACCCCTTTCTTTCATCTACCCCCTGCCCTGTCCAGGCTGGTCTCACACTGTTGATCTCCTGCCTCAGTCTCCTGAGCACTGGGATCCCCTGTACCTGCACGCCCAATGTTTTTACACTCTGCATTGTCACCTTCAAATGGAAGCGAGGACCTCCCTTGCTGAAGGCTGACAATGAGGGGCACGTTTGACCCTCAAAGAGAGGCCGCCCTTTATCTATAAATCAGTTTTGCTTTTTGTTAACTGATAGTGCATTTGCTATATCGTCTTTCTGTGCAGAAAACAGTCCTGGGGTTCAGTGAAAAAACCTGGATATCCCCAAAACTAATCCAGTAGCCGAATCCCTTCTGCCCTGCAGTGAAGAGCAGAAGGTGCTCTCCGCCAGCACCTGGAACACGCTCCTAACCCCGGGTGTAGCCTGTGCCTGCACTGTCTCTGTGTGGTGTTCGGGGAACTGGGGAGGGTGTCATTTCCCAGGCTCCTGTTTTCACAGAAGGGTGGGGGCACTGTCACACAGTGTCTCAGCCTGAGGGTCGGGTTACTCATTGTGATTGGGACAGTGCTCTGCGTCTCCATTCCCTTACACTCTGGATAGGTACTTGTTCCGTAGGTTGAGTAGGGGCCTTAGACACACTCGTCGAACTTCAGTGTGGAGGGGCGTGACCATTCCAAGCGGAGAGGAGACTTGAAGCCAGCCCGGGCCTCGGTGTCTGAAAGCGGGGATTACTACTTCAGAACGTCTGTTCTCACACTTCTACAGCTTGGATAAACTTCACCCTGTCCAGGTGTGGGGTTTTTGCAACTGCAAGGAAGAGTGGTTGTTTTATGCTTAGGTTCTGCATTTAAATCTCAAAAAAGCTGAGCACAGTGGTGCACACCTACAACCCCAGCACTATGGGAGGCTGAGGCAGGAGAATCTTGAGTTTGAGCCCAGTTTGGACAACTTAGACCCTGTCTCAAAAAATAAAAATGGGGCTGGGAAGGTGGCTCAGTGTGCCCTCTAGTACCACAAAAACTCCCAAGTTCTTTAGCAAGGCCCTGGTAGTATTAAAATGGACCCTGAACAATAATCCTTTTTTTTTTTTTTTTTGGTAGCAAGTATATTCTTGGCTTTCACAAATGAGTCTGCTTTTGGTTCTGTCCCCACCACTTCCCATGGCCTTATCGACCTCGAGCTGGTGGCACTATTGAGGGGGCCCCGGGTCTCTTGGCCTCCTGCGTCCTGCTAGGCGACACGCAGCCCTTCTGCGACATCCCGATGGCCAGCAGGTTTCCCCTCAGTTCAGCGCCCTCTCACACCACCGCTGCCATGTTACTGCACCATCTCCAGAGCTTTTCATCATGGGACGCTGGCAGGAAACAGCCGGCTCGTTGAAGTCAGGTAATCGCAGGGAGAGTTAGCAAGGAGCCGGCCTGCTCTCTGGCTTAGCGGGGGTCTCTGCAGGTGTGAGCGGGGTGTGGGCGTGGGAGATCGCAGCTCTCGGGCTAGCAGTGTTTCTGCTGGGGAAGTCGGTGCCGTTGCTACTCTCTGGTCTAAAGGTTAAGCTGGTGACACTGCGCGTGTGCCGGCTTTGATTTGTTAGCGGCATCACGTGAAAGTGAGTCATGATGCTGTCCCTGCGTGCTTCCTCGTCTCCTAGCAGCAGGAGTATTTCCCTTAGCCATAACGTCTTTGCTGTACCAAGCTAAAGGTGACGCACGTGCGGTGTCATCTGCACGGAATAAATTGGCCCCCTTGTCCCCAAGTCTTTTTCCTTCATCCAGAATCTCGCAGGTGTTCATGCATGCATCTGTTTATGTCTTTTATCCAGAATAACCCTCCTTTCGTGACATTAGACTTTTTTGATGTGTCCCAGCCAACTGTCATGACCCATATCCTAGATATTTCTGTTTTGTTGTTTTTTTGAGACAGGGTCTTGCTATGTAGCCCAGGCTGGCCTCAAACTCGTGGCCAGCCTCCCCAGTGCTGGGATTATAGGCGTGGGCCACCATGCCTAGCTCTGGTTGTTTTTTGTTTTTGTTTTTGTTTTTTTGTAGATTTGATTATGTTTTTGGGGCAAGAAGAAAAGAGGCTGTGAGGTGCTGCTAACCGTTACCAAGCAGCTAACCTTACGTCAGTGATGATGAGATGTGCCTTGGTTAAGATGGTGATGCCACAGCTCTCCATTTTAAAGTACATTTTTCTTTTTTAATTGAATGATCTGTGCAGTGATACTGTGACTTTTAGTGTTTTTTGTTTGTTTGTTTGTTTCTTCTGAGACAGGGTCTCATTATGTCCTTCAGGCTGGCCTTGAACTTACTATGTGGTCCAGGCTGGCCTCAAACTCACGGGGATCCTCCTGCCTCAGCCTCCAGAGTGCTGGGATTACAGGCGTGCACCACCACCCCTGGCCTGTTTTAAAACAGGCTTGCATTCAGATCCTATGTGGAGGTTGCTAAGCAGTCCTTTGACACCGTCTAATTGCTTGTGACGCTTATTTTCTTGATTTCTCTCTGGTTCCACTGCAGAGTAACGATGGAGGGGTGGAGCTTGCGTTTGGTAGTTGAGCTCATTGGTTGATATCACCAGGTCATAGAGAATCAACGGTGGGAGTAGAAGGCAAATCCGAGTCTCGGTTTTTCTGCTTCCCCGCATTCCGATCACTGGCAGTTTCCGGTCTGTGAGCCGGAGCTGGAGACCACTCCAGACTGCCGAGCACGCGGTCAGCGAAGTGTGGGTGCGGCGCATAGGCCCTGGCTTTCCGTGCTCCAAGGAGAAAATGTCCTGCAAGTGACTGCTGTGCAGCCCGCAGCTCCCCGAAGCTGCGCGCAGGGCGGGGGTGACGCCACGTGCAATCAAGCTGCTCGAAGCGCTCTGCGGTGCCAGCTTTCAAGGAGCCAGCCGCAGTAGTACAGCCTCCCACTCAGCCTCGGGGAACATGGTCCCACCAGTTTCCTGTCTCGGCCTCCCAGAGCACTTGGGTAACTGCGGGAGGCACTGGCTGTTAACGCCAGCAGGCCTCAGACTGCAGCCTTTCCCGGCTGCTTGCCTGAGCCCGAGG
This sequence comes from Erethizon dorsatum, assembly GCA_028451465.1. Classification (NCBI taxonomy): domain Eukaryota; kingdom Metazoa; phylum Chordata; class Mammalia; order Rodentia; family Erethizontidae; genus Erethizon; species Erethizon dorsatum. Next base: position 66,052,757 of record CM051834.1, read on the forward strand.
GCATCGCTCCCAGGCTGCCTGGGGCTCCGGCTGTCCCACTCTGGCCCTTAACCGCTGGTGAGCCAGGCTCAGGCGTCTGCAGCTGCCTTCTCCGCCAGGTAGCGCCCTGAGCTTCGTCCTCAGCTCCCGCCCGCCCTGTGCCGTCATTTTGCTGGGCTCGAGCTTGGGCTACCGTCACGGCCGTTCCTAGAGCTTGGTTAGGACATCGGCATCTCCACTGGGGGAAGAGGACCGCTCACGAGGGGCCGCTCCAGAGAGCTGCCAGGAGGAGCCGAGCAGGCGCTGCAGCCCCGGCCACCAGCTGCGTCAGTTACACGGGACCGTCCACAAGGTGGAGCTGGTCACTCGTAGCTCAGGGCCCCAGCCTTCGGGCTCAGCGCTTAGCGTTTTCCACGCGAAGAAACTGAGCACGTGGCCACCCAGCAGCTGGCTGTGGAGCTAAAGCTGGAGCTGAGGCATGGCTTGGTCCGCGCTCCGCGAACCATGCAAACAAACAGCGTGGCTGCGAAACGCGCGACAGAGGAGGCCCGGAGAATCTCTACTTCCCTTTGACCAAGATGGTTTTAATCTTTAGGAAGAACGAAGAGCCAGCGTTTACCTCTGTCTGTAGCTCACTTATCACCAAGGAGAGGATGAAAACGTAGCTCAGTGTCACACACAAAATTACAAAGGAGAAGGTACACTCACTCATTTCCCGCGTATGCCATGTTCCCAGACGATCGCCTGCGGAGTGTGATTCTGGGATGTTGCAGATACTGGAACCACAGTTCTAAACCTCAGGCAGCCTGGATGTCCGTCCAGGGTAGCTTTTCTTTTTTTGCACTTCTGGGGACTGAACCCAAGGTCTTGTGCTTGCTAGGAAAGCGCTCTACCTCTGGGCTACATCCTTCACCCATTTTACTGTTTATATTTTGAGACAGCGTCTCGCTAAATCGCCCAGGCTGGGCTGGAACTTGCGATCCTTCTGCCTCAGCCTCCCAGAGCGGCTGGGGTTCCAGGCATGGGCCACAGTGCCTAGCTCAGCTCAGTGTGTGCAGGTTAGGGTGCTGTCACGGAATTACCGCCAGAGGTCAGCAGACCTTGAGCCTCCCGCCGCTCCCTTGTGAATGCAGCCGCTGCCTCTGTCTCTAAAGCTGAGGTTTCCAAAGCACCATGCAGCATCCAGCCGCTGAGGTGCACTCCGCAAAAGCCAGGCTCATTTCCTTTTGCTTTCTCATTCTTTTTTCACTCTTTTTGCTTATTTTATAATGTACGTAACACTATAGTGCTGCAGGCGCATGATTCATGGAAAAGAAGCATGGCAGGAGTAAATACTCTTTTTCAATTTGAGAAAGATCCACAAAAGGTTGGTGAACCAGGGGTACTGTGGCCAGCTTGGGCAATTCAGTGAGGCCCTGTCTCAACATTTAAAAATAAATAGATGAGAAGGGCAGGAATTGTAGCTCAGTGGTCCATGGTTCAATCCCCAGTACCGCAAACAACAACAAGATTAGGAAAGTTGTGTACTTCTCTGTATATTGCAGGTCAGTGGAAAGTTTACCATAAGCTGGATGTGTGGCACACACCTGCAAATCCAGTGCTTTGGGAGGCTGAGGCAGAAGGATCAAAAGTTCAAGTCCAGCCTGGGTAACTTAGCGAAGCCCTGTCACAAATAAATGAATGAATAAATAAATGCATACATGCAAGCAAGCTTGGGCTGCAGCTCCATGGTAGAGCTCCCAATCCCACAAAAAATAAAAAATGTATTTTAAAAATATCTGAAGTCCTCTCTCTAGAGACTATAGCATGATGGAGGAAGGTTGGCAAGGCTGTTTATATTTTGAAGTCCAATAGATTATTTTGGTGACACGAGGGACAGAAGTCGCCAGAAGTGTCTTCCATTACCTGCTTGTCATGGCTGCCTCCTCCCCCGCAGCGGACTGTTTCCATCCCCAGCCTGTGTCTTTCAGACTACACTGTCCCCACCCCGGGGAGGACTGTTACTAACCTCCTCTCTCAGTGGTGGAAAAGAATAAACAAAACATAACAAAACAACAACAATAAAATCAAGTCCTGGCTAAGAGTTTTTGTTTCTTCCATGGCTTCTTACAATTCTGTCTCAAGTATTTTAAAAAAATACATAGGAAAATAATAGAAATGACCAAGCGGATGTGAGGACAGGCCTCTGATTTGCTAGTGAGACCATGGGGGCCGCCGGAATGAGGATGCGGTGACAGACAGATCCCTGCAAGGGTCTGAAGAGGGCAGAGCTCGGGATTGCGATGATGCAGATGCGGTGAGCGGTTGTGAAAAGGAAGCTGGCCGCTGGCCTGGCCTGGCAGGTGCCAAAGAGGAACTGATGGATACGTAGGACTCATTTAAAGATAAGGTAACAATATTTTTTTAAACAACAACAAACAGCAATCATTTGTGACTCCAGCACTCCCCTGACACTCCTTGCTTTGGTGTCAGCCCAGGTCTTGCTGTCCCAGAGCTCGGGGTCCACAGCCTGTGCGTTTTGGGTGGTGACTTACGTTGTGCTGCTCCATAAGCAGCTTCCAGGTCAGCAGACAGCAGGAGAGTCGGAGGTGGGAGGTTGGCGTTCGGAGATCGGTCCTCCCATCTTATCTGCACTGATGAGATACTGGCAGAGAAAAGAGTTGAGCTCTTTGGTGGGTCCTACCGTGTAGCTCCAAGGAAAGGAAATTCAGGAAATACCAGGTCATCCATTTTTGGAAAATTAGAGGATAAAGCACAGTTTATTTTCTTAGAGAACAAGGACTGCTGGCCTAGCAAATGTTTTTGCAAGTGATTTTTCCCATTTTGAGAAGAGCCTCATACCAACACCCTCCTCCATCGCCCCCCTCCGCCAACCCCGGTCTTTTTGGATACAGGGTCTTAGTGTATTGCTGGCCTCAAACCCCTGGCTTTAAGCAACCCTCCTCCCTCAGCCTCTCAAGTAGCCAGGACCACAGAGGGCACCATGCCATCTCTTCATGTCAAGTCTGTAGAGATGATTCCTGGTCACAGTGACCTGACAGTCAAGGTCAACAGAATCTTCTCAGCGATGGTTTCTGAAAGGGAAAAGCGCCAGACGAAAGGGACTTGAATGGCAGGGGTGGCAGACGTAGTAGCCATGCAGCCGTCCGGTGATGTCTTGTGGCTGACTCTGGTTCTTTGCTCACAGAGAAAGTGAGCCTGAGCTGTTAGTAGAGCCTGCTCTTGCTTCTGCCTCCATTGCTAGTGGAACTGGACTAGAATCAGAAATGGGACTTCTGTGATTAAGACTGGAGTGGTGGATGCCCACTTTCTAGGAACTGACCTGGAACAGATACTTCATAACATTGCATATAAGATTTACCCACAAAAAGAATTAATTTGTACCTGTGTCTCACACCATCTACAAAAATTACCTCTAAATGGATCAAAGACCTACAGGTCAAGGGAAGAGTATGAAACGTTTAGAAGGAAACACAGGTATAACCCTCCTGACCTTGGGTTAGGTGGTGCTTTCTGCAAACACAACGACCAGCCAAGGCGGTGACAGTGGGGACAGGCGCCCCGCGTCTTCCCCCGCCTTGCTGCTCCCTACTCTGATGCTTGAACAAGCGGCTTCACCTAGCTTGATCACTGACCTTATTCATCACACACCAGTGTCAAATTGCTTCTTATTGGTATTTGGGATAATGAAAAAAATTAATTTTGGCAAGTGGTCTCCGAGCTCTTAGGCTGTACAATCTAGAGGTGCTCCAAAATTTGAGTATGATTTTTTCTTTTAGGTTCCACAACTGTAGTTAATAATATGGTATTGTGTAGATATTTCAAAATTGCTGAAAGAATATATTTTAAATATTCTCACCACAAAAAATGAGAGGTGATGATACATTAACTAGCTTGATTTGATCATCCCACAATATGGGAAGCCCATCCGGACCTCGCTGCAGTCTGGGAAGTTTATATCTGTAATCCCAGGGAAAAGTTACTGGAATTCTAGTAAATTCCAATCTACCGCTTCCAGTGCAACCCATGGTGAGAAAAAAGAGACACAGATATATCTGCAGTTGTGGGGAGCTAAGCAGTTGGAACAATGGCTAAGCAGAACAAAGGCCATGACCAGGGGCCAAACCCAGGTTTTATTAATTCGTGAAGAGGGGAGTGGCTCGGGGATGAGTGACTGTGAGAGTGGCGGGAAGTACGTGAGTTCTGTGAGCTGAGCTAGGTAGGAGGCACAATGGCACCTCTGTGATATGCAGAGAGGTATGCAGAAAGAGGATTCCGATTCTGGTAAGAGGCAGCCTCTAAGTTTGGAGGAATCTGCATAACACAGTTTGAGGAAGTATCTTGTGTTTTGGGGCAGCTGCTTCAGCTCTGATGTCTAACTTTTCTTGCCTTGGGACCTCACTGCCTCTTTCCCGAAGTTCAATCCCGACAGCGCAGCAGTGTCTCTCAGCCTAGCTCAGGCTTAGTAGGGAGATATAGGCGGGGCATCACTGACCTGTCAAAGGCTGCACATCAGTGCCTCAGCTGGACCCGTTTGCATTGCTTAAAGCCAATTGAGGGGTAGAGGGTTTTCCTAGCCAGCTCTGTACATATCAGTACACGGAAGTAGGACAAGGGTGAGCCGAAATGGAGACAAATGGTTTTCTTTCAGGGGTGCCCTCCTGGTGGTCCTCCACACCACAATATGCGTATACATATATTTACATATATATATGTATCTATTTCACATCTTTTATTACTAATGCCTATTGTTACACAAACAAGTGGTTTTCATTCAGGCAGTTCTGTACACGCATGAAACATACTTGGATCCCTTTTACTGCTTTAGTCCACCCTTTGTCCAACAGCTTAAATAGGACACCAAAAACACAAATAACAAAAGAAAAAGTAGACAAATTGGGCTTTGTCAAAAATTAAAAAACTGCATAAACAACACTATCAAGGAACTGAGTAGGCGTGGGGGTGCATGCCGGTAATCCCAACTCTCTGGGAGACTGAGGCTGAGGACTGAAAGTTTGGGCCCAGCCTGAGAGACCTGTTCTCAGAATAAAGAATAAAAAAGGGCTGGGGATGTAGCTCAGTGCAAAAGCCCTGGGTTCAATCCTCAGTACTGGGGAAAAGAAAGAAAGAAAGGAAGTAAGAGAGAAAGGAAGAAAAACAGCAATCCATACAATGAGATAAAATATTTGCAAATCACATATCTAAGGCCATAGTATCCAATATATAAAAAGATTTACAATTCAACAATAAAAAGACAAGCAACACAGGTAAAGATCTGGTAAAGTATTTGGATAGCCATTTCCTCAAAGAAGATATACATCTGGCCAGCGAGCACATGAAAACGTGCTGAACTATGTTGGTTAAAGAAAATGCAAATCAAAACCACGATAAATACCCCTGCACACCCACTAGCACAGTAATAATTATGATAAAGGAAAGTAACAGATGTCGGCGAGGTTGTGGAGAAGTCAGACCCCTACACATGAGGCCAACGGGAACGTGAAAAGGGCCCAGCAGCTGTGGAAAACAGTTCGCGGGTTTTCTTGGAAATGTCGAACACAGAGCTACCACGTGACTCAACAGCTTCATGTCTAGGTGTTGAAAACATAGGTCCACGCTATAGTTGTACAAAAAAATGTGCAAAGCATTGCTATTCCCAGAATCGAAAGTTAGAAACAATTCAAATGTCCAGCAACTGGAAAATGATAAACAAAATCCATACAGTGGGGTAATAATTCAGGTGCAAGAGGAATGGAGAGAAGAGGGATGCGTACGACACAACACAGGTGACTCTAGAAGATAGGTGCAGAAAAGAAGCCAGCTAGAAAAGGTCACATGTTGTGTGATTCCATTTCTATGAAATGTCCAGGATGGGCAAGTGTGGAGGACACCTGGATGGCTCTTCTTGAAAGAAGAGCAGTTATCTCCATCTTGGCTGAACCTGGCCCTATTTCCGTGTACTAATATGCACAGAGCTGGCCAGGACTTTTCTTTATCCTTCAATTGGCTTTAAGCAATGCAAATCGGTCCAGCCGAGGTGCTGATGTGTAGTCTTTGAAGCAGGGTCAGTGTTTCCCTGCCCCCGTAGCTCCCAAAACACATGTGTGAGCCGGGCGGGATGGAGAGCCGTGCTCCACGCTGTCAGCTGGGATCAGCCTCGAGAAAGAGGCTACAACTTCCCAGGGCATAGAAGATTACACATCAGAGCTGAAGCACCGACCCCAAAACATTAGCTACTATCTTGAATTGTGCTATGCAGATTACTCCTTCTGCATATCCTTCTCTCTGCATATTGCAAAGGTGATTTCAGGCCACCTACCTAGCCCAGCTCAGGGTACTCACTACTTCCTGCCACTCTCACAGTCACTCATCCCCGAGCCACTCCCCTCATCGAGAATTAATAAAACCTGGGTTTGGCCCTGGGTGGAGGCCTTTGTTCCAGTAACAATTACTCTAGTTGGACTTAGGACCCCCTTGGCTCCCCACAACTATAGATATGCCTTAGTGTCTTCCTTCTCACCGTGGATTGCGCTGGAAGTGGTAGATAGGAATTAACTCACTAGAATTCCAATAACTTTCTTTTGGGATTACAAATATAAACTCCCCAGACCGGGAAGGGCTCTCTATAGGCAAGTCCACAGAGACAGGAGCTAGCTCTGTGATTTTCAGGGGATAGAGGGACACAGACTGGGGTGACTAATAAGTGTGGAGCTCCTTTTACGGGTGACTGAAATGTTCTGGAATTGGATAGAAGTGATGATTGCACAACTTTGTGAATATAGTATACATAAAAACACTGAATTGGCCAGGCAGGGTGACACACACTTGTAATTCTAGCTACTCAGGAGACTGAGGCAGGAGGACAGCAAGTTCCAGCCCAGCATGGGCAACTTAGACTCTCTCAAAATTTAAAAAATAAAAAATAGCAGAGGATGTAGCTCAGAGCTCCCTGGGCTCAATCCCCGGTACTCAGGGAGAGAAGGAGCCACTGGACTGCATACTTGAACCAGTTAAAATGGAAAATTTTATATTTTTTAAGTTGTATCTCAAATAATTGCAGGAAAACTGATTTGGCTGCAAGAATATTCACAAAATTGCTGTTTTTAATATTAAAAAGAAAAAACAAAAGGGTTCAATCAGGTATTCTTTGAATAAATTGTGCTAGACTTGTATAAATTTGTAGAAATGAATTTGTTAGCATGGAAAGATGTGTATGATATTGAACAAGAAAAATCACTTAAAATATTTAAGGAAGGATCCTTTAAAAAGTAAATCAAGAACAAAATACAGTAGAAATTAGAAGGGCCTATGTTAACTAGCTCTGAGTGGTAGAGTTCCTTTTGGTTCTTAGGATACTATAATTTTTCTAATAACTGGTATCGTTTGTTCCGAAGGTGCTGGGGGTTGGACCCAGGGCCTTGTATATGCTACGCACATGCTATCGAAACTAAAAACCCTCGGCCTTGCCTTGAGCTATATCCGCAGCCCTTTTTAAGACAGGGTTTCACTGAGTTGCCCAAGCTGACCTTAAACTTGGGATCTTCCTGCTACAGCCTCCTGAGTAGCTGGGATTAGAGGCATTAAACACTGTGCTGGCTGGAAGGTTGTTTTTCTTTATGGGAGGGAGAGATGATTCCTGCTTGGGCTCTGGCGTGTCCCTCCCTGGGCCTCCCCTACCCTTCTCTCTTGGAGCACGTCCCGGTGAGAGTCGGCAACAGGAGAGTGGCCTTGGGCCCGAAGGTCTGTGTGTCCCGGCTCTCAGGCGTGGCCACGGAGGAAGGTCTCTGGCAGGGCAAGGCCATGGCCATGTGGCATTGGGCCTGGCCCCTCGTTGCTGCCCCCTGGGCTCCCAACCCGCACAGGAGGCTGGGCCAGGCCTGCAGTGACTTCTGAGCTCCTCTCTGCAGGTCCTTGCCTCACTCTTCCACCGAGGCTGCAGGCGCCCCGCTGTCCACACTGCATGGCCGAGGTCAGTGCAAAGGGCAGCTGGCCAGCACTGGAGCCGGACACCTTTCCCTCGTTCCACTTGCTCCAGAGCTGAGAACTCCACACAGTTCTTCCCACACCTGCCAGATGCACGTGCAGCTATGAGCGCATAAATATGACCCTTTCGTGTAGAAGATCATTTTTAAATGACCTCGGGATGACACTCGGACATTTCTAAAGACCCCAGGAAAGTATGAAACTGTCCTCACGGCAGCCACTGAGACGAGGAGGGCCGCTGGATCTTCACTGGCATGTGACTGCGGGAAACTGAGGGAGCCTCTGGGCCCCTTCAGGTTTCTTTTGTAATAGAAATTTTAGAAAACTAACAGCCTGACACTGTGCTAAGACAGGCGATGCTAGCCTGGCCTGTCTCATGGTTAGACGCGGACCTGGCATGCTCGCTGCAGCTCATAGATTCAGCCCAGCTGCACTACCCGGCCTGTGAATGTATCTTGTTTCAAGGACAGACTGGCGCAGCTGAGGACTCGCTTGATTTCACTCACCCGCTCAGCCCCAGCTCTCTCCCTAGACTTTCCCGCCTCATGATAAACAACTCCCCCAAACCAAAACTGCCCAAGACAAAACTGCCTAACAACAAATGACCAAATGTATGTAACCAATTATAAAATAACCTGCTATCAGCTTTGTACTTCCTGCTTACAAACATATATAAGTCTTTGTTTTGCTCTGAGCTGAGGCTGGTGATTTGGAAGGGAACTAGTTCCCACCGGCCCGCCGGCGTTAATAAAAATTGCCTTCCAACTCCTTGGTGCAGAGAGTCTTCCATTTGGTTCAGTATCAGTTTCTGCAACACTTTCTTAAAGACGGATGAAAACAGGACCCTGCAGCGGCAGAGGCCACTCTCAGCTTCCCGCCTGGAGGCCTTGTTGTCCCGGGTCAGGCCCCTCTGGGTCTGGTGGTGCTGGCTCCTCCCTGTGCCCAAAGCTTCCCACCAGGCCCTGGTCCCTGTGGCTCCTTCAGGAGGTGTCACATCTGCACTGTGCCCTGAAGGCATCCCCTGCCCCATCCTGCTTTTCCTGTCTTTTCTTTTTCACAGGTGTCACCCCCAATAAGCCAGTTGTACTCCTGACACCTGCTTTCCAGAGAACCAGGCCAACTGCGCACTCACCTGTGTTCTATGCCGTGCAGTAATGTGCGGCCTCCAGTCATCCTCCTGCCTCAGCCTCCTGAGTATCTGGGACTACAAAGCATGCACCACCTTGCCCTGAGGGATGAATGAAAATTTTAATGTAAGTACTTTTACCACTGCCTAGACAATGTAAAAACTTTGATATTTTTATTTAATTTATCTCCTTCCCTTTACATTTGTTTTATTTTGAAAAATAATTAAAACTTCAAAAAACTGCAGTTATTTTGTACTAAATGTCCACGTGCCCTTCGCATAGACTCACCAGTTGACATTTCCCTCCCTCTCTGCTTTGCTCTTGAGGCCTTCCAGCTGGTTAGAGGAGGACTGCCTGGATCATCGAGCAGAACTTTCTCTACGTGAAGGCAGCTGACGGTGGGCATCAGCACATCTGGGATGGAGCTTAAGTGTCTGGCACTGCGGTCTCCGAGTGACCACGGAGCAGCCAGGCTTCCTTTTTGCTGAAGGTTGGGGCTGTAACAGCCATTTATACTTCCTGTCCATCCTTCTTCGCTTGTTTATTCAAGAACTACATTGTTTCATGAATGCCAGCATGTGGCAGACATTGGAATAGATGCGTGGATATGTATCCTAAGATACGGTAAAGATCAGGTGACTGATTTTTTTTTTTTTTGGTGGGTACCGGGGTCGACCTCAGGACCTCGCGTGCCAGCAGGCGCCCGTGCTGCTGAGCGATATCACCGGCCCTTTTTCCGTATGTGGGTTCCAGGAGTCGAACTCGGGCCCTCGCGCTTGCCAGGCAGGCGCGTATGCTGCTGAGCCATCTCACTGGCCCCTGATTTTTAAATAAATGGTACAGTACAACCCGTGCGTGAGTTGGGACCCTCTTGTATAGTTTTAAGGCTTTTTTTGTGTTTGTTTGTTTTTTGAGACAAGGTCTCACTATGCAGTTCAGGGGGGCTTGAATCACCTTTGTAGACGAGGCTGGTCTTGAACTTGCGGCGATCCTTTGCCTCAGCCTAACCAAGTGCTGGGATTAATGTGCCACCACATCCAGCCTGGTTTTAAGGTTTATTCCCTTATTTTTCTTTGCCTTGTTTTATTTTCCTCCAGAATACACACATGACTTTCATGGATCTCACATAGTTCTTTGTCAAGTGAATATGAATATCTACTATCAAAAATAGCATTTTATGTAAACTAGTAGTTTTACCAGAAAGGTTGAGCTTGATGTTTATTGAAATGGAAGAGAACGCCCAGCTCCACTCAGCACTTTCTTTTCGAAGACAGCAAGAGAGGACGTTTTGCATAAAAGCCCTTCAGCGTCTTGTACAGCTCCTGCCCAGTGCCGCTTCCGTGCGAGTCCCGGGGCTTCTAGGCTGGGGAAGCATCTGTGACACACGTGATGGGTGTCCCCAGCCGGTCCGCAGGTCGCACTGGTGACACCCATCTGGACACGTCCTGGGGTGTGTGGCACTTCGCAGGCCCTTGTGATGCCTGGTCACTGCTTACCACGGAGGGGGAGCCCCGGACTGTATAGTTCAATAAGACAACCAGGCGGTGTGGGCAGAAACACGGCTGCTTCGAAGTCTGTTTTTGCCATTACATCAGCCAGACGCCTTGTCCCCTGTCCTTTTGTGACGTAGGCACTGGATCTGCCATTTAAACTGTGATCTCTCTAGGGCTGGTGAGATGGCTCAGCGGCATACGTGCCTGCCTGGCAAGCGCGAGGGCCCGAGTTCGACTCCCGGAACCCACATACGAAGAAAGGGCTGGTGATATCGCTCAGCAGCATGGGCGCCTGCTGGCACGCGAGGTCCTGAGGTTGACCCCCGGTACCCACAAAAAAAAAAAAAAAAAAAAAAATTGTGATCTCTCTGCTTTGTCCTCGTGCTTATAACCAGCCCTCAATCCCTGGACAAATGCCCAGTTTTCCTTCTTTTCTCATCATATCCCTCTAAAACACTGTTCTGTCACTTAGACTGAGAATAAAGCATTCTATGTATAGCTTCGACGATAGTTATGTCCCCTCTGGGCTGCCATGGAAGAATTACTTAGTTTTAGCAATGCAACATGTCATTTCTTTAAAAATCTGGCTAGAGAGGATGAAAATATGCATTCATGTCAACAAAGTTCTGCCGAGGACAGCTGGGTAGCCAAGGTACTCAGCTTGGCAAATTAATGACAAAGTCCCTAATGCAGCCGGGCAGCTTTTCCAGGGTCCCGCAGTGCGGCAGTGACTGGGAAGCGGACGTTTGGGTTTGTGGCTTCCCACCAGCAGGCTGAGCTCGCCGTGCAGGGCTGTGTAAGAATGCTTTGAAAAGGACCCGCTGAAAGCCGTAATCATTAGCCAGAGCAGGAACAGATTTAACTCAAACATCCGAGTTCTCTTAAACACATTCTGCCCTAGGGTAGACACACAACAGTGGGCAGCTCTCCATCCTGGAAGAATCTGGCTTCATTCAGTTAAAACTGACACAGGGCATTTCCAACCGCTCCAGGGCGATGTAAACAGCTGGACAAGGTGTTAATCGCAGAAGTACTTTCTGGTTTGTCAAGTGAATAACTCTGTAAATATGCTTTGGAAACTCTACCCAGACACTCCGAAAATATTTGTTGCCATTCTTTTTTCTCTTGCATACACAATATACACACACAGAGTAACACATTATATCAACCACAAATAATTTTGCAATATATTGGCAGAAAATGAAATAATTCTGAGGATGCTCTTCCAAGGTCACTCATTTTTTCTCCTTCTTCTTCTCTTTTTTTCCTTACTACTAGGCTAAAGATACATCATCTCAAAGGTAATTGTAATTCCTTAAAAGGATTATTTCTGCTGGGTGAGGTGATCCATACCTGTATTCCCAGCTGCTCAGGAGGCTGAAGCAGGAGGATTACAAGTTCGAGGCCAGCTTGGGCAATTTAATTAAGGAGACCCTGTCTCAAAAATAAAATTAGAGGGCCCAGTGAGATAGCTCAACGGCATAAGCGCCTGCCCGGCAAGTGTGATGTCCTGAGTTCAACTCCCCGAACCCACATAAAGGAAAAAAAGGGCTGGTGATATCGCTCAGCAGTGCAAGCGCTTGCCGGCAAGCGCTTGCTGGCAAGCGCGAGGTCCTGAGGTCGACTCCCGGTACCCACATTAAAAACAAACAAACAAACAAACAAACAAACAAAAAATAATTGGAGGGCCGGTGAGATGGCTCAGCGGCTTAAGCGCCTGCCCGGCAAGTGCAAGGGCCCGAGTTCGACTCCCGGAACCCACATACAAAAAAGGGGCCGGTGATATCGCTCAGCGGCACGGGTGCCTGCTGGCGCCCGAGGTCCTGAGGTCGACCCCCCGGTACCCACAAAAAAAAAAAAAAAATCGGAAGCCAGCCGTGGTGGTGCAGGCCTGTAATCCCAGCACTTGGGAGGCTGAGATAGGAGGATAGCTGAGAGTTCGAGACCAGCCTGGGATACATAGTGAGTTCAATGCCAGCCCGAATTACATAGACACAGACCCTGTCTCAAAACAAACAAATAAACAAACAAGAAAACCCAAAAACCCTAGAAAAGGACTAGGGATATAGCTCAGTAGTACAGTGTCCCTGGGCTCAATCCCCAGGGCAGGGGTGGGGGGATTACTTCTGATTATCCATGGAATATGCATGCATTTGAGAAAGTTTGGCAAAAGGGGAAAGTACGTAAGTAAACAATAACTCAGACTCCATCCCATCACTCAGAAACAGTGGTCACTGATATTTTTAGTGAGTTTTCTTCTCCTCTTTTTTCTCCACATATAAATATATATGGGAATGATTTTGCACAAGAGGCAAGCAACACAGCCGTGGACACTGTCTGTTAATTTAGGTTTGCATTCCGGCCCATCTACTTTCCCGCTGTGGAGGTCTAGCCTTAGGGTCTGATCTGGATGTCCCCGGAACCTCCCGCTCTCATAGGTGGGGCTTTGGAAGTGAGGAGATGGCAGGCCACAGCTGACTGTCAGGAGGCAGCAGGGGTGGTGGTGGGGCATCTCCTCCAGCTCCTAGCCTTGCTGCTTCCCAGCCCTTCCGTCTGCCCTCTGCAGGCCAACTGTGGACTGAGAGCTCTCCTGCTGGTTCCAGCAACTGGTATTGCCTCAGCGATGAGAAAGTGACCGAGATATTGGGTAATTTACTTAGGGCCATGGCTCGGTTTCCTTAGCTGTAAAATGCAGTAATACTGATGACCAACACTGTAGGGTTAGTGTTGTGAGGGTTAAATTGATTAATACAACACTTAGAACTGAGCCTGGCATGGCTGGCACATACCTGTAGTTCTAGCACTCGGGAGGCTGAGGCAGGAGGATCACTGAGGGTTCGAGGCCAGCCTGGGCTATATAGTGAGTTCAAAGCCAGCCTGGACTACATGGTGAGATCCTGTCTTTGAATGACTGAGTGAATGAAAAACACTTAGAACAGAATCTAAGGGCTGGGGATGCAGCTCATGCTTAGCATGCATGAGGCCCAGGGTTAAACCCACAGCACACACACAAAAAAACCAAAGCCAAAACCCCCCAAAACCAAACAATTTTTGTTTGTCATTGAACAGCAGGGCATAAGCATTTTTCAGAATAATTAAAAACCCTTAATAACATATAATTGAATATCATATTCCATTGGACAGAGAAGCCAAGATGGACATAATGAGCTCTGTCACTGAATTTCGTTTCTAGACAACTAGCTGTGAACATGGTTACAGGGACGACGCGCGGTTTCCCCTGCGCGTCCGCCTGCAGCGCGTCCCTCCCGGGGCTGCGGCCCCCGCGCCCCTCTCCGCCGGCTTCCGGCCGCCAGCTGCCCGGTTCCTGAGCTTCGGCCCTGCTCGAGACCATGCAGGCCGAGGCCCTGGGAACCGCCCTGCCCCGGGGTTTCTCGCGGCGGCTCTGCCGTTTCATTTAAAAAGCAGAAAGCATTTTGTCAGTTACAGTTTTGCTTTTGAATAAGGTTACTTTTTTCCTGATTCCTAGGAAGCGTTCATCCTCACGAGCTCGTGCGCGGCACACTCTGGTCACACCGCCTGGCGGGGCTGCAGGACCGGAGGCATCCTCATTCCGGACGTCCCCTCCCTCCTCCCACCCCCACCTCTCGGTCCCCTTCCCATTTGCAAAGTGTCTGTCTCCCTGTATCCTATCTTTTATTTAATTTATTTAGAGTAGGGTTTTTCTTTATGTTTCCTTTTTGTTTGTATTTCTTTTTCTGGGAACTTCTTTACATATAATTCGCTTAATTTCCTATTGGACTCAGTCATTTAAGTAAGCTTATATATAAAAAAATTTCATATATAATGTTGGTTATCATGTTTGTTATATCGTGTTTGCTGAAGCAGAGTGTGGTGGTGCGCACCCCTAATCCTAGCACTTGGGAGGCTGAGGCAGGAGGATTGCTGAGAGTTCGAGACCAGCTTGAGCTACATAGTGAGACCTTGTCTCAAAAAACAAAACAACCCCCCCAACCCATATTTGTTATAAACATTATTTTCAACTGTTTATTGCTTTTTGCTTTATGCTTATTATTATTATTATTTTTTGTGTGTGGGTACCGGGGAGGTTCGACCTCAGAACCTCGTGCTTGCCAGGCAGGCGCTTTTGCTGCTGAGCCATCTCACTGGCCCTATGCTTATTGATATATAGATGTTTTAAATTTTTTTTTTTTTTTTTTTTTTTTTGTGGGTACCGGGGGGACGACCTCAGGACCTCACGCGCCAACAGGCACCTGTGCCGCTGAGCGATATCACCGGCCCCTTTTTCGTATGTGGGTTCCGGGAGTCGAACTCGGGCCTTCGCGCTTGCAAGGCAGGCGCTTAAGCCGCTGAGCCGTCTCACCGGCCCTAGATGTTTTAAATTTTTATGCAGTTAAATGGACAGTGGCACTTTTATGTTTAAGCTTTGAATGATCTTTTTTTTGGGGGGGGGCAGGGTCTTGCTATATAGTTCAGCCAGGCCTTGAACTCACTTTGTAGCCCAGACTGGCTTCGAACTCATGGCAATCTTCCTGCCTCAGCCTCCAGAATGCTAGGATTATAGGCATGTGCCACCACACCCAACCGTCCTTTTGTATTTAAGGAGAAGGTAAATGTTCATCTTTTGGTCTTTGTTTTAGGGAGCACTGCAGCACTTTTCGTTTTTAAAATTTTGAGACAGTGTCTTAAGAAGTTGCCTAGGCTGGTCTCAAATTTGAGATTCTCCTGCCTCAGCCTCCAGAATAGTTGGGCTGACAGGTGTGACTTGTTACTCCCACTTGGTTTTGCTTTCTATTTGTATCCCTGATTCAGTTTTTACAACACCATCAGTGCACACATTAGAGAGTTCTCTTCCCACTGACTCGAGCTTGCTACACACCTGTGACTTCATGGTCGGGGCTGATTGTGCGTGGCTTCCACCCTCTCCTTGTGCTATTTCCTATGGTTCCTGGATTTTACTGACCTGAGCAGAGCCAAGGCCAAGCCCCACCGACGCTTCTGGGCGGCAGCTGCTGCGGGTGCTTTCCCAGGGGTCCGTGAGCACCCTGCCAGTGGACAGCATGAGCGCCGTGTGGGCTGTGTGGGGCACTGCAGCTGCATGTCCCCCTCAGATGCCTTCTGAAATGTCACCAGAGAACGGACCTTGCATAGGAGTAGGATGGGAGACAAAATCCATCAAGGCTGAGGACTCAGCCAGGCCGGGTGGCCCTTACCTGTAATCCCAGCGCTTTGGGAGGCTGAGGCAGGAGGGTCCGAAGCTGTTTGTACTACAGAGTGACACCACATAGACTCAACAACAAAAATACTCGAGTCCGTGGAGCTGGCCAGAAAAAACATTTTGACATTCTAAGAGCCAAAGAAATTAAGAAACCAATGAAGTATTCTAAAAGCCTGGATGAGAGGCAGAACTGTAAGAAAGTAGAAGAAAGAGGGAATTCAGTGGTTCAAACCCAAAGATGTAAATGAGGTCTATCACAGAAGCAGTTTGGCCAATACGTTAGGTTTGGTATTTTGTCACATCTGTCAGTTTATGCAAAGTTTGAAAGATGGAAAGTAAAAGGATCTGAACCAGGAATACTTCAGCAGAGATTCTTCTGGAGCTTGATTTTTTTCTTTGTTCATAAGCTTTAGGTTTTCACCCCCCACCCCTGGTGCTGGGGTTTGAACCCAGGACCTTCCCACTGAGCTATATTCCTAGCCCTTCTTTATTTATTTATTTTTTAATTTTGATACAGGGTCTCAGTAAGATGCTAAATTGCCCAGCCTGGGCTCTAATTTGAGATTCTCCTGCCTCAGCCTCCCAGAGTGCTGGGGTTACAGGCATGCAAAACCACACCTGGCTGTTTTTCAACTTCTTGAGTCAATTTTGGCCATTATAATTTTTCCATTAATCTTCCAATTTATTGGGATTTCTGTTTTATCTGCATATACAGATGTTTATAGTTCAAAGATTCTGCCATATTCCTCAGTTTCCTTATTTTTGTGTGTGCATAGATCAAAACTAAAAGCAAGATGTTTATTTCATTTGTGGTTTTCTCCAAATACCTACTATCGGATGTATCAGTTTTACTATTTTATTTTACTTTATTTCTTTTTTCTTAGAGTCATTTTAGCTATGCTAGTTTTGTGAGTTGAATAGATTTTTTAAAGAAGGAAAATATTTCCAGTTGAGTGCATTGTGGCAACAACCCAAAGTTCACTTTTATCCCCATATATCTCAGACTAAATCAGCTGGCTTTGACAATATAAATTTTATATTTAACATTGAATGGAGCACATAAAGTGAAAAAGTTAAGAAAAGGGCTATTTGCCCTGGTTGTGGTGGTGCATGCTAGTTATCTCAGCACTCTGGGAGGGTGAGGCAGGAGGATCACAAGTTCCAGCCCAGCCTGGGCAACTTAGTGACTTAGTGGAATCCCGATTCAAAATAAAAAATAGAAAAAGTCTGGGGATGTAGTTCAATTTGAAGGCCCTACGTTCAATCCTTGGTGCTGAAGCCAGACAAAACCCAAGGGATATTTTTGACATCCACTAATTTGTGCACCAGCTAACATCTCGGGTTCCTTACGTGGAGCAGAGATGTCCCTGTGAAGGCTGTCGCTGCCTTGGCACAGAAGTGCATGGATGGGGAGAGGGAGGTGCCCACCCGCAGTAGCTCCCTCCGTCTCCACAGCCCCAGGATGCTGGGGCACCAGGCAGAGTGCCTTCCCTGCTGTCCCCAGGGCAGCCCACCTCCCAGGCCATCGGGGCCAGCCTGGCTCTGCTGCGTCCCCTGTGGCCTCGTGGAGCCCTTAGATCACAGGTCATAGACTAGGACGGCCTGGCCCGGGGCCACAGATGGGCATGGAGGCAGGCTTGGTTCTGTTGCCTGGCCCTTTACTGTGGACAGGTCGCTGTGTGTACCTTTTTATGGTCTTTTTATGGTCTCACTGTGTAGTCCCGATTGGCCTTGAACCTGTGACCCTCCGAGTGTGGAATTACTGGCCTGCACCACCATGCCAGAATTGCTTCTCTGAAACATGAAGAGTGCATTACAGTGCTGCTGCCGCGACCTGTGCTGGGAGTGGGGTCCCGAGAGGATGCGATGGGAGATTAAGAAGAAACAAGACACATAGAGAAAAGCTGGGACTGGCTGGGACCTGACTTCTCTCATGGAGAAGCAGTGACAACCTGGCATGGTCTGCCTCTTTATTTACACACTGTAGAAAGCCAGGGAAGCACGCGATAGGGCCGAAAGTGCAGGGTCTCAGTGTTTTGCTGAGAACCCTGAAAGCGATGCATTCTCAGAGCCACCTGTGCTGTGGTTCACAGGAAGGAGCCCCAGGGCTGGACGCCTGCTGCCCCGGCCTTGCTCTGGTCCCAACAGCTTGTTCACGTGGCTCCCTCCGGCTCAGTCGCGGCTCTGCCGCTCCCCGCAGCTGCACAAACACTTCCACACTGCTGGGGAAAGGAAAGGCAGGCACGTTTAAGTTCACCGTAGCATTCTGAATAAGGTCGCATCTGTCCTTTTTTAATTGGAAGTCTCTCGGGATTTAACAAAGGCGTGTGTAATTGATGAGAGATTTACATACATGGTAGACTATGCCTTTGGGATTCAGACTTGGACTCAAGGCTAGGTGTGAAAGTATTTCTTTGTCACTAGTGCCATCTAGTGAGAAGTGCTTTGAATGACATGAGCCACTTAGGAATCGCCTTTGAACTGGTACAAGTTTGAGGGTGGTTTTCAATATTTTGGGGGCACACTGGGGATTGGCCCAAGGCCTGTGCACATCGGGCAAGTGCTCTGCCATGAGCTGCACCCCCAGCCCTAAGTTTTCAGCTTCTAAGAGTTACAGATTCTTGAAATTTACTTATAGAATCCAAAGAATGGAATATATACTTCAGAATAAAGTTTGTTATTATAGAATCTATTTCAGAAATTAATTTATAAAGAATAGTAACCCAATAACACACATAATAAATTAGCTGTGTCTCAACACCATGATTACAACATTTTGGAGAGGTAATATAATTGAACTTTAAAGATAACCCTTGGGGCCGGGGATATAGCTCAGCGGTGCAGCACCTGCCTGGCAAGCACAAAGCCCTGAGTTCGATTCCTGGCATCAAAAACAAAACAAACAAAAAAAAAAATAAAGGTAACCCTTGGTAGAAGAGTAATGCTGGCCAGGCATGGTGGTACATACCTATAATCCCAGTTACTTGGGAGGCTGAGGCAGGGGGATTGCAAGTTTGAACCCAGCCTGAGAAACTTAGGTACTTAGCAAGACCCTGTCTCAAAAAAAAAAATTTTTTTTTTTATGTGGGTACTGGGAGTTGACCTCAGGACCTCATGCTTGCCAGCAAGCACTTGTGCTGCTGAGCGATATCACCGGCCCATTTTTTGCTTTATGTGGGTTCCAGGAGTCGAACTAAGGACCTTGTGCTTGCCAGGCAGGCCCTTGTGCCACTGAGCTCTCTCACTGGCCCTCAAAAATTTTTTGAGGCAGGGTCTTGCTATGTAGTGCAGGCTGGCCTCAAACTCATAGCAGTCCTCCTGCCTCAGCCTCCCAAGTGCTAGGATTACAGGTGTGAGCCACCACGGCCAGCTCAAAAAATTAAAAAAGGCTGAAGCTCCTGGGTTCAGTTCCTAGCACCACCCTGCAGAGAGGGAGAGGGTAGGAAGGAGAGAAAGAGAGAGAGAGTGAGAGTGAGCTACTAAGCAGCTGTGTCTCCAGGGTTGCCAAGCATTGTGGACAATGCCATGGCCACTTGCTGTGCCCTCCTGCAGCTGGGGGTCCTGCTCCCCCGTGAGGGACACTGTGTTCAGTGACTGGCTCACATAGGTGTGAGGACAAGTCCACCTCGTCTCCCTGAGGGACACCCTGGCAGGGCCACCTGGCTCCCTGGCTCCTTGTGGGATCTGTCAGGACCCCCACAGTGAATGCTTTGCCAGCGCCCCCCCCCCCCGCAACTTCTGCACCCCCAGCCGTCAGAGCGCGAGGCCCCGGCTCCAGCCTGCGCGCCCTTCCTGGGTGCAGGTGCAGAGTGAGAAAGAGGCTTTTTTTTTTTTCGAGGTGCGAGGCCAAAGCAACTCAGTTTTGGGGCTAAGTGACCTGGCTATCTACTCACTATCCACCCCCCCCGTAATATCCTGAGCCCCAAGAAATGGCGACTGTGCACCTTTCCCCAGAACACTACGGGTCCCCAAGATAAACCAGGGACTTTGCATTCTGAACCCATGTCCCCTCTCTAACTCACTCAGCCATGCACCACCCCCAGCCCACTCGCGTTAGCGCAAGACTGTGACCTCTGAGCTCAGCCAGAAATCTGAAGGTCAGCTGCTTTCCCCACGCCGGGGATCAGAGGGGCGACCCTCCTCTGTCCTGCACCTGCTGCCTCATGCTTGTGCCCTTCTGCAGAAGCAAAATGCCTCGTTGAGATCTCTTGATGTCTAAGTGCTTTATTGTCTGCACTGACAATTTGAGTCTGGGGACTTCCTTCCAATGCTAGGAACTGCCCGTCAGATGAGACTGGCTGCTGGACCTGGCTGGCTGTGAAGGAGGAGGTGTGCAGCGCCCTTGCGTGCTGACGCTTTCACACGTTGTACATGAGGCTGGGACAATGGTGGGGGGGACGCATCACAAGTGCAACGTCTCAGGCCCTTGAGAGAAATGGAGTCAGGAGCAAAGGATCTGGGAGTTAGCTGCTACTCAGAGGCCAGCAGTGCTTTGGAGAAAGGTAATAAATGCCTGAGGACAGA
The DNA here is from genome assembly GCA_028451465.1 of Erethizon dorsatum. Classification (NCBI taxonomy): domain Eukaryota; kingdom Metazoa; phylum Chordata; class Mammalia; order Rodentia; family Erethizontidae; genus Erethizon; species Erethizon dorsatum. The sequence continues at coordinate 66,073,060 of CM051834.1, forward strand.
TTATTTCACCAACTGAAGAGGAAGGGTGGAGCCCCAAAGCAGCCTCTTTATCTCTTCAAGGCTGGGGCAATCAAACTGAGAAGTTTTACATTTCAGAGTAGCCGAACTGGGTGTGGTGGCACACACCTGTAATCCCAGTGCTTGGGAGGCTGAGGCAGGAGGATCCCCACGAGTTCAAAACCAGCATGAGCTACATAGTGAGACCCTGTTTCAGAAAATATTGAATCTCAACTCCTGCTAGTTCTGCTGTATCCAGGTCAGGGTGCTGGAAGGAGGAAGGAGGAAGATGCTGAGATTTGGATGGGGACGTCTGGGTCCCTGCACTAGAAATGTAGTGGTCAGGTTCCCTGGGTGCTCTAGGCCTGCAGCAGTGACTCGGCCTCCTGCTTGTTTGAAGGACTGAAGAACAGGCGCCTGCTCAGGAGCCATCTCTGCCTCCCCTGCTGGTCACCAGACCTGTAAGGGCCAAGTCCCAGAAGTGCTACTGGGCCCGTGGCGGCTGTGGGCCCTGCTCATCGTGTACGGTCAGGAGCGCAAGTGTATGGGACGGCATCCGAGGGGCTTGGTGAAGGGGACAGCATATAAACTAGAGAAGGGAGACTTCATGAGAGCATTCTTTCATGCTACAGGCAAGGGCCCCAGGAGACAGCGCTAACATCCTTCGAGGTTGCCTCTTAGAAGCTCTGGAAACAAGAGTATTGGTCTACAAGGAGGGGGAGCGGTGCCCCGCAGAAGAGAGAAGGAGCCACGGTGCCCAGACAAGTGGGTCTGCTGAGCCAAACTCTGTGTCCTTGAGGCCGGAGGCCACTGCCAGCCATGCCGTGTGGGAGCATGGTCTTGCGCCTTGGGTCCAGTGCGGCTCAGGAGGAGGCGCTGTTATAGGGCTGTGTCCACTGCTAGCAATGAGGTGGCAGAGTCCGATGGCAGAGCCACCCTAGCTGCATGGGGACAGTGATTGTTACGAGCAGTGCGGCCAGGCCTTTTGGCACTTGCCTGTAATCCCAGCACTCTGGGAGGCAGGGGCAAGAGGACTGCAAGTGCGGGCCCAGCCTGGGCAATTCAGCAACTTTGCCACACCCTGTCTCAAAATTCAAAAAATTAGAAAGGACTGGGGACATAGCTCAGCGGGAAGGCCCTGGGTTCAGTCCCCAGCACTGTAGAAATGAGCTGAGAGCAGGGAGGGCCAGGGCCACAGCACCAGGCCGGCCGCCACCCTCCAGAATCACTCTCTGCCTCGAGCTTGGTTTTGTTTTGGATTTTAAACCTTTGCTCCTGTTTTCTGTTCTTCTGAGTTTTTCCAGCCACATCTTTGCAGGAGGCCTTTTTCAGTGGGGCTGCCACAGCCCCTGTGCCCTGTGTGCTGGCCACACCTGCCCTGGGTGCAGAGCAGCGGCGGCCATCCACTGCGGTGATGCTCTGCGGGCCAGGGAGGCCTTTCTGGCCAGAGGAGGAACCCAGCTCAGCAGGGAGTCCCACTCACCTTCTTCAAAGCTGAAGAGTCACCTTGCCCCCGAGCCCGCCAGGGCCTGTGCTTCTGAACTGTTGCGGTAGCACAGTGCATGCTGATCACATCCGCAGGAAGGAAATGCATGCACGTGACCTGACTTTGTGCTTTTGCTCCCCGCCCTCCTTCTCCCCCTGCCCCACCCCAAGAGCCCTGTGCATTTGTTGTCTGCTCTTCTATACAGCTGTTTCCCAAGCTTGCATTGGGCTGATCCCCTTCCAGGCACTTCCTGCTCTCTTCCCTCGGCCTCTGGCAAAGTTCTTGGTCCTTCGGGGTCCCAAGCACCCTCTCCTGCAGCGTCCCCTCTGTGACGCTTCCCTGAAGGCCTCACTGAGGAAGCTCCTGCTTATCTACAGAGCAATCACCTTTTGAGATGTGCTATGTGCATGCACCAACTCCCCATGATGTGTGGACTCATCGCTGCAAACGTGTGCTAAGCAAAATGATTTTTAAAGAGGACCGAGGGCGTGGCTCCCTGGCGGAGCACTTGCCTAGCACACGCGAGCCCTGGCTGGGCTCAGTCCCCAGCACCACGAGGGGAACAGCGGTGTTATGGACACGGACCCACTCCCCACATGCGTCTCTTCATGCACTGCGAACATGTTCTAATACAAAGACATTTTTAAAAAGATGTATAAATGACCTAGTTATGCAGGTGTATCATTTTACGGAATTATTAGTAGTGGGTATGAATCTCACGCCTCAGCTTATGTCTGCATATGTTTAACTTTCAAAGCTCTCAGCAGCAGAGAATTTAAGCTCAGACAGGGTGTGGCTCAGTGGTAGAGTGGCTGAGGCCTGGGGTTCACCCTCTGCCCTGCAAATCAGTAAATAAAGCTTAATCTCTGTCATAGCTAGGGCTGGCTTGCTCTTGCCACCTCTGGGGTGGAACTCAGAGTTTTGGGGCATGCCCGGGTCCCCAGGTGGACATCTGGCATCTCTGGCACTGATTCTAGGCCTGCTTTGTTGGCAGGGCTCAGGGCTCGTTATTCTTCCCACCTACACTTTCTCCCTAGAGAATCCCTTGTGGTTCTCAGATGCTAAGGGCCATCTTTATGTTGATTTCCCTCGTGTCCAGAACAAATTTCTCGCTCTGGGTGGGTATATCCATCGGCCCACTTGACATTTTTACTTAGATATCAAATTTAATCCCACACTTACATAATCAGAAGAGAAATCCTGATTTCCACCCTTGAACTTGCTCCTTTCCCTTTTTCCCTTGGCTCAACCTGAACACCTGCGGTCTGCTTTCCCCTCCAGTCTCTGACAAGTTCAAATGTCCCTACTTCCAAAGTCATCTGCAGCCCCTCCAGCTCTCCTCATTGCCAGGGCTTTCAGCCTGAAGTACTGTCATCCCTCACTTAGGGTGCTACGTCTCTTCCTGGTCTTTCTGCTCTCGGCTTGTTTTACGATCATGACTCCACACAGCAGCCAAAGGATTTTCCTAGGTCAGAGACTCAGAGCAAAGCGGTGGCGTCACGCCCGTCATAACTCAGCTCCTCACAGACAGCCTCCATTTCCCACGCAGAATAAAAGCCCAAGCTTCTTATCACGGCCTTTGAGCCCCTCCCCGCCTCCCTGTTGGTGTCTTTCTCCCTCTTGCTAGCAGCTCTGGCCACACAGGCAGCCTCTTCCTCTTTCTTTCTCGTTTTAAAATAAGCCGAGCTTATTCTTTATCATACCCTTTGAACTTTCTATTTCAGAAATGCTGTTATTCATATATTCATGAAGCTGGTCAAGTTAGAGGAGGGAATGTTGAGAAAAGGTGACTTTTTGGGCTTTTAGTTTATTTAACTTGGGTGGATGTGGTTCCTTTGCGGTGTGAGGCCGGGACAGGAGAGAGGAAATCGAGGTGTCTGTTACTAGCTGACATCTACAGAAGGCTTGAGTCATGTGTTATCTATTGCTGCATAACAAGTGATCTCCAAATTTAGTGCTTAAAACAACTTTTATTTTCTCACAAAATTTTATTTTCTGCAGGTCAGGAACCTGACAGGCATGGCTGGGTGCTGGAGCTCTGCGACTCTCACAGGCTGAGGAGTCTTCGGACCCCTGCGGACACTCGGGTTGTGCTGACAGGATTAGGTTGTGGAGGATTGTTGGACTGAGGTTTCGTTTTCTCACAGACAGTGAGCTGAGGCTCCCTCAGCTCCTTACCACATGGCCTCTCCATGGAGGAGGTCATAGCATGGGAGACAGGCTGAGAGAAGGTGCTAGAAAGACGGAGGTCCTAACCTTGTCACAGGAATGCCATTAAATATGTTCAGGGTCCTCCAGAAAAACCAAACCAATAGGATGTCTGTCTGTCTGTCTAACTATCTATCTATCTAGCAATCATCTATCTATGGAGAGGAGAACCTTTATGAGGGGCAGCTTCATTTAATATGGAGGTGAAAAGTCCCTTGATCTGTCTGTAAGCTGGACGGTTAGGAAAGCCAATGGTGTCATTCCCGTCCCTCTCTGAAGGCCTGAGTGCCAGGAGCACAGACATTCAAGGGCAAACACGCAGAAAATGAATGTCCTGGCTTGAGCCTAGAGTAAATTTGGCCTTTGTCGTCTGCTTTGCTCCATCTGGACCCTCCATGCACTGGGTGGTAGCCACGCCCCCTGGCCAGGGCCATCATCACTTAGTCCAAATGCTAACATCTTCTGGCAACGCCTCTGTGGACACACTCAGAAATCATACGTTACCAGCTAGCTGAGCATCCTGTAGGCCAGCTGACATAAAACAGTTAACCTCCATATCACTTGCTCTAGTCTCTGTGTTAGAAGAAGTCACTGGTTTCAGTCCATCCCGAGTGGCAGGTGTTGGGGTCCCTGGGAGCTCTGTCAGAAGCTGCCTGCATGGCAGCCAGGAGCTATTCTAAGTACTTTCCATGCTGTCTTAGCTACTTTTGTCATTGCTGAGACAAAATACCTGACTCCCAAAGTTAAAGGAGGAAAGGTTTATTTAGCTCACAGTTTGTAGAGGTTTCAGTCCACGATCTGCTGGCTCCAAGGCAGGATGGCTTGGCAGAGGGACATCACAGAGGAGAAACAGTCCATGGCAGGCAGAAGGCAGCAAAAGCAAGCAAGGGACCTTAACAGACTCTTTCTGCCCCTTTATCTTATCCAGGCTACTCAGGGCGGGCAGCACTCACACTCTTAATCCTAGTGCCCTTGAGCCTAGCATTGCACCATGAATCAATCCCAGTGTTACACACCCCAGATCCAGCCACCTCTGAAAAGCCCCACCTATGACTGCATGAGGCTTTGTGGGGACATCTAGGTACAAGCCATAACACTGTGTACTGTGCATAACCCTTACAACATACCTTAAGACATGCTGTTGTAGTTCCTGGCTCACGAATGAGATGTCAAGAGAGGAAATGACTTGCTTGAGGTCAAACAGCCAACCTCAGGGGTACCAAGATCTGAATCGAGGCTGCCCTGCCTCAGCTCCTGTGCTCCTAATGAGGCCGCTGTCTGCCTGGGTCAGGTAAGAGCTGGATCGGACTTCTTGGGAGAGCACTGAACTTTCAGGCAAAAGCAATTTGGAAGGTGAAATCACCTGATTCTTGGAGAAGACCCACAGCTGACTGCTGGTTGATTCTCTCTAACACCCAGACTCCTCCAGGGCCCAGGAGGTACAATTTTCTCCTGGCATTCTCTCCTAGTAGTTGTTTCTTCCTTTTTCCTTCTTTCACCAAATATTTACTGACTACCAACTATATGTTAGGGAAAGTACTAGATCCTAAGGAATACATTGTTAGTTTTCTGGTTAAAAAGATGTAATGCAGCCGGACATGGTGGTGCACGCCTGTAATCCCAGCACTCGTGAGGCTGAGGCAGGAGGATCGCTGCAAGTTCAAGGCCAGCCTGGGCTACAAAGTGAGTTCAAGGCCAGCCTGGACTGCATGGTGAAACCCTGTCCCAAAAAGACCAAAAAAAAAAAGTAATACAGTTTGAGAAATTTTTGAAGAATTTACTCAAATCATCTTCTCAGCTGTCATCTATTCCCACTTAAACTCTTTCCCTATTAAATGTGTCACTTCTTAAACATTGTGATGGGATTAGAAAATAAGCAATTTGTAAAGCATTTGCACACATTTTAACCAGGCTTACTACTTTGGCCTTCTCTATTATCTACTTAACAACCAAAGCAACTCCTTAATTTAACGTGTGATGTTGAAAATAATTTTACAATTAAGTTAATTTTCACTGTTTTTTTTTTGTCCTTTGTCACTCATGTATAAATGATGAAACACTGTTTTATACTGTATTAATGACTATGTGCTGTGCTTTTCCCCTTGGGTCACCAATAGCTCACTACTAGGTAACCTCAGCAACACTGAGTTCAGTACCAAGTCTGCAGATCCCACAGTAACCACAGTTTAGAGGTTAGCGCATAAGCTACTTTTCTTCCTCATTTGTTTTCGTTAAATAGGCTGAACAAAATTTAGTTTGTTTTGGTTAAATAGGCTGAACAAAATTTAGAAGTTTATTACCAAGAAATCTGATCCAGAACCGAGAGAGAACATCAGAGATTGAAGAAAAAAACAAATTATGCACTTTGGACCTTTTTTCTTTTTTTCCTTCTCTTTCTTCCTTCCCTCCCCTCCGCTTCTTCCCTCCCCTCCCCTTCTTTCCTTCCTTCTTTCTTTCCTTTCTTCTCTCTCTCTTTTTTCTTTTCTTTTCTTTTCTTTCTACTGGGGGTTGGACCTAGGGCCTTTGCACTGAGCTACATTCCCAGCCCTTTCTAAAGTTTTTTATTTTGAGACAGGGTCTTGCTAAGCTGCTTGGGCTGGGCTGAAACTGTAACCCTTCAGCTTCAACCTGTCTGAGAGCTGGGATTACGGGCACGCAACACCATGCCTGGCTTCCACGTTATTCAATCTATAATTTACAGTCGGGGAGTATCATTGAGGTGGCAACCTTGCTTCTTGTTCAATAAAACACTTAAAAAAATAAGAACAAAATTGTCTTACTTTAAATCTTTGCTACTTAATTAGATAACTATGATGAAAAATGTATTGTAAAAACCAGTCTATGGAGAAAACCAGGGAAATAATGCCACCTGGGGAAATCTAATTTAGTTCATTTTGGTAAGCATCTGAGCTATCCATCTGATTACACTACTAGTAAGAAATTCTGATAGAAGACAACTATTAATTTCTAAGGGATAAATACAAGAGAATCTTATGATACCTCCGTTTGGGCCTTTTAAAAAAGTTTTCATGTTGTTGCCATGGAAATACTCTGATGATTTACGTAGGTGTTCCACAGCATTTTTGTGTATTAGAATTGTGAGAACGTCCTTTACAAAAGTACTTATTTTTATGTGCTCAAAAGACCAATACAGAAAAATATTAAAAAAAAGAAAGATATCATCATCAAAAATTAAATAAAAATTAGCATACAATAGAGTTCACATTTAATTGCTGAAGAAGCTCTCTGGGTAGTTCTTTTTTTTTTGTGGGTACCGGGGGTCGACCTCAGGACCTCGCACTTGCCAGGCAGGTGCTTATGCCGCTGAGCCATCTCACCAGCCCTCTCTGGGTAGTTCTTAAATATGAAGTAGTTTTAGGATACTTCTGGGAACTCTGGGACTCAAGTAAACCAATAAGCAGATTCTCCCTGGCTCCACTTTTGGGAGTTCAGATGGGGTTCTGGCACGAGGCTCTTGGGAATTTGTTTTTTCTTTTGAAGCCTCACAAGTGATTCTGATGGTTATTGGGACTGGGAACCATGTCTGCCGTGGTTCTCAAAGTCTGTTCCTGGACCTGCACTCTTAGCATCAGCTGGGAACTTGTTAGGATGCAAATCCTCAGGCCCACCCAGCTCTGCTAAATCATAGACTGGAGGCAAGTACTGTGCTAATGATCTCTGTTTTACTAAACCTTCCAGGTGATTTTGATACTTGATAAAGTTAGAAAATCCTTTGAGGTTTTTATAGCGAGTCCTTTGGCCTTTTAATCAGACTGAGATGGATGCCCCAGTGCTTCTTTCTTTCTTTCTTTCTTCTTTCTTTCTTTCTTTCTTTCTTTCTTTCTTTCTTTCTTTCTTTCTTTCTTTCTTTCTTTCTTTCTTTCTTTCTTTCTTTCTTTCTTTCCTTCCTTCCTTCCTTTCTTTCTTTCCTTTCTTTCTTTCTTTCTTTCTTTCTTTCTTTCTTTCTTTCTTTCTTTCTTTCTTTCTTTCTTTCTTTCTTTGCCGCAGAGCTAAGGGAATAGGATTTGGGCACCTTTCCAGACCTTCTTCCCTTGGGGTTCTCTTCTCTGAAGAAGTGTGGAGGGAAAATAGCATTCTTAACTCTCCACTTGTTGCTTGGGATAGCAAGAACACATGCAGAGAGGCCCATTTGCTTCCAAGGAAACCTGAAGGGGATAACAAACAATGCCAGTAAGGGGACGTGTCACAAGCGCTGGCATTTAAAAAGCTTTTCTTCCCTGCTCCCTGATCTTTTAGCTCCATCTTTACTCTTCACTGTGGAGCTGAACCCGCCACACTTTCTCACACCATCTTTAGCGAAGCCATATAACTCTTCATATCAACTCAAAGCCTAAAAATAAAATAAGGCCAGGCAACAGAGGTCCTCTTTGAGCATAAATTTTATTTTTACTTTTTTTTTTGATACCAGAAATTGAACTCAGGACCTTGCATTTGCCAGGCAGGCACTGTGCCACTGAATATATCCCTGGCCCTTATTTTTACTTTTTAATGGTAATCGCTCTAAAGCAAAATCTGCATACTACATTCTGGATTTTTCTTGAGCATCCTGTGTCATTATAACAAACATTAACGGTTACATCCTACAATGAACAACAATGAAGACTGAAGATGTTTGCCCACCAAATGATCCTGGATGTCTAGGAGTTTATTCCTTGTATTTCTTTATTTTTGTCTTTCCTTGTACCCTCAAGCTCTCAGCAAACACACCCAACTATCTCTTTCAATATTTTTTACCCTGCTTCTAATTTTTTGCTTTTAATTTGAGAGGGCTAGAAGCCAGAAAATAAGTTAGTTAAAAGTATGTTTAAACTGAGTACAATAAATTGAGTATAACACTTAATTTGGGTTAAGATTGTGTTAAAGTTAGAATTTGCTGATATTACATATATAAAGATTAGTGGCATTGTTATGGCTTGTGTCTAGATGTCCCCTCAAAGCCTCATGCAGTCACAGGCGGGGCTTTTCAGAGGTGGCTGGATTTAGGGTGTGTGATAGTGCAATCAAGGATGTGATGCTAGGATTAAGGGTGTGAATGGTACCCGCCCTAAGGGTTGGTAGCTTGGACAAAATATAAGAGACAGAAAGAGGGCCGCTGCTGTTGTCATTTGCTGCACTTGTTGCTTGCTGCTTGCTGCTTGGGTGCTTTTGCTGCCTTCTGCTGCCATGAACTATTTCCTGTCTGCTATGGCACCCTGCAGCTATGAACTGAAACTTCTACAAACTGTGAGCCAAATAAATCTTTCCTCCTTTAACTCTGGGTGTCAGGTATTTTGTCTCAGCAATGAGAAAAGTAACTAAGACAGGGATCCTTTGAGAAAGCAACATGGCAACACATGCCGAGATCCTTGAAATTGTCATACTTTTTGGCTTGTGAGTTCAAGGCCAATCCTAGGCAACAGAGTGAGACGCAATCTCCAAAAACCAGAAAAAAAAAAAAACAAAAAAAAACACAACAACAAAAACCCTGAGGCTGGGGATGTGGCTCAGTGGTAGAGTTCTCACCTAGAATGTGTGAGGCCCTGGGTTCAATCCTCATGACTGCAAAAGAAGGAAAGACTTATTTTGGCTTATGGTTTAGAAGTTTCAGTCCATGATAATTTGGTAGGGAGTACCTACATAAGGTAGGGAGTACCTAGTGGGGCAAAGCTTCTCACCTCATGGCTGCCAGGAGCTGAGGAGAGAGAGGGAGGGCGGGAGGGAAGGAGGAAGGAAGATGTTATGGCTTCTGTCTGGATGTCCCCCCAAAGCTTCATGCAGTCAAAGGGGGGTGGGCCTTTCAGAGGTGGCTGAATCTAGAGTTTGTGATTGGTTCATTGTCAAGTGCTGGGATTGGGGGTGTGAGTGCTACACTCACCCTAGGGCGGGCAGCCTGCTCTTGTTGCTTTGCTGTCTTCCACTGCCATGAACTGTTGCCCTTCTGCCACACTACCCTGCCTTGGAGGCAGCCGATTATGAAACCTCTACAAACTGTGAGCTAAATAAACGTGTCCTCCTTTAATTTTGGGTGTCAGGTATTTTGTCCCAGCGACAAGAAAAGTAACTAAGACAGAAGACAACTGGAGGGGAAGCAGGGGAAAAAAGAGAGAGAAGAGAGGGGGAGAGGGAGAGAAAAAATGGAGAGGTCAGGAACTAAATGTACCCTTCTGTGTCATGTCCCCAGTGACCCACTTCCTCCAACCAGGCTCCACCCACTGATAGCCCATTAAGTTATGAATCCATAAGGGGGTGAATCCATTCAGGAGGTCAGAGCCCATACGATCAAACACCTCCCGAAGGCCCTGCTGTTGCACTGGGGAACCAAGCCTTAATACATGAACTTCTGGGGGACATTTAAGTTCTAAGCCATATTAAATATTAAATGAAAAAGCCAATCTTCTCATTAATTTTAGAGTTTAGAAACAATACAATACTAATTGCTAGCATCTTATATAAGTTAACTCATTTAAACGTCATAAAACCCTCTAAAATAAGTACTTACCATTAAAATCTCCATTTTATAGATGAGGAAGCTGTTATCAAGAGTTTAGGAATCTACAAATAATTGGCAGAGATTCAAACCTAAGCAATGTGGGTCTGACAGCCTATGCTTATAACCACTCAACTTTAAATAGGACGTCTCATTTTATGCATGGTATAGTAGCACAATTATTCATAGTGTCCCACTTCATTCCCAAAAGTCCCAATTTGAATGATAAATCATAATTACTGTAGTTTGAGGTGAGTAAACAGCCATGCTCAAATACAAGTAATTTCTCAGTGGATCAGATACTGCGGGGATTTTCCGAGACTGAATACCTGTGGAATCAGCTGGAAGAGGGAGCTGGTGACCAGAGTGTGGTTGATCTAAGGATGCGTATGATCACAAAGGCTCTGCGATGAAGTGGGCCTTGTGCCTTTAGGCTGTCAAAGCCAGGATAGAGACCAAAATCAACCAGGACAGGGCACAGAGGGTTACTACAGCAGCAATGGTGGGGCCAGGTGCGATTGTTTGCAAAGATGGTCACAACACCTCTTCCATCCAGACAGACAGAGCTGCACTAACACCCCTTGACTCTTGGTTGGCTCTGTCACTTTCTTTGACTGAAAGGCAGTGATAAAGTGAGACTGTCAGGTCACCGTCACCGTGTGAGTTCTGAACACTACCCTCACATGAACAAGCCTGGTCTAGTCTGGTGGCAGATGACACCACGTGGAGAAGGACCAAGCTGGCACCCGCAGACATGTATGTAGAGCTACGTGGGATGGACCGGCTCCGAGGACCAGCCAGCCGACTGCACATCCAGCGTGGGAGGAAGACCACGGCGGACGGCCTGGCTGAGCCTGTGCAAGCTGCTGGCCCACAGAGCTGGGAGCTGAACAACTCAGTGTCCTTTTGAGCCACTGAGAGGCTGAGGATGCAGCAAAAGCTAACAAATCCACCAAGACACCCGTACAAATATTTCCAACTTCCACCCCTCAGAAGTCTGGGCCTTTTTCCTTTGAAAGTGTCTGAGCAGTTATCGGGACAGACAGGCAGGAACTGTGTGTGAGACGCCACTTGGGAAAAAAGAAAGTCACCGAGTTCAGAAAAAAACAGCCATGAAATATATCCAGTAAGATGGATGCTTCCTGGTTCCAGAAGAGAAGCCATGTATATTGTCAAACAAGAGCAGAGTAAATTTTACCAAATATCTAAGTTTGCTTTTATTCAGAAATTATTCCTATGTTATATATATGTGTATCTCATATATTCTTTTTTGGAATTACTCAATATGTAATCTTTGTTTCTGGTTTCTTCCACTTAGCATAATATTTTTGAGTTAGCATGTATCAGTATTTCATTACTTTTTTTGTTAGTATATGTTTGCTATACACAATGATTATATTAATCTTGGGGATTTGGTACACGTACACATCTTTTTTTTTGTTTTTTTTTGTGGGTACCGGGGGTCGACCTCAGGACCTCACACGCCAGCAGGCTCCCATGCTGCTGAGTGATATCACCGGCCCTTTTTTCGTATGTGGGTTCCAGGAGTCAAACTCGGGCCCTCGCGCTTGCCAGGCAGGCGCTTACGCTGCTGAGCCATCTCACCGGCCCACATCTTAATTCTTTTTACTTCCTTACTTCTTTTTAGTTCCCCTTCCCACTTACAGAAGACCTATTTTGTAATATCTCTCTTTTATTTTGCTCTTTATTTATACTTTGGGTTTGTCAAAAGAAACCATGTGATATTTGTGCCTGTGTGTCTGATTTATTTCATTTACCATTATGGTCTCAAGGTCCATCCATTTTCCTACAAATGACTCAGATCTATCATTCTTTGTACTTCACTAATTTTTATAGTAATAGACCACTGTATGCCTAAGCCACAATTTGTTTACTCATGCATTTGTTGATGGACATTTGGTTGTTTCCAGTTTTTGGTATTACGGATATTGCTATTATAAATATTTGTGAGCTTTTGTGTGGATAAATGTTTTCATTTCTCTTGGATGTGTACTTAAGAGTAGTTCATACAATAGCGCTATGTTCAACTTCCTGAGGAATCTCTAACATTAAGATAGAGAACAAAGGGAGGAAAGAAATACTCTTTGACTGGCTTCTGTCTCTTGATACCCTAATTTTTCTTCTCATAGTTTGCTATAAAGAATTACAAATAGTCCTAAGAAGGAAAAGATTATTGTTGTTTTCAAATGATGCACATTTAGATAAAAGATATATTGAAAAACATGTATCAGGCAAATTAACCACAAAATGGTATTACCAATGAAAAACACTAAAAGAGATAAAGAAAAACATTTCATAGTGATAAAAAGAACTTTTATCCAAAAACTGCAGTGGTTAAGAACTTCCATGAGGCCGTGTGTGTGCCTGTAGTCTCATTTTCTTAGGGAGGCTGAGGAGGGACGATCGCTTGAGCCCAGGAGTTGAGCTGGAGATCAACCTGGGCAATGCAGCCGGACCTCGTCTAAAAAAAAATGAAGCTGAGTGTGGTGGTGAACACGGTAATCCCAGCGCTCAGGGAGGCTGATGCAGGGTCGCAAGATCGAGGCCGGCCTGGGCAACACAGTCAGTTCAAGGCCAGCTTAGACTACAGAGCAAGATCCTGTCTCAAAAAAAAAAAAAAAAAGTTTATCTGGAATTAACCACAGATTTTTCAATATACACGTGTCAGAAACGTGGAACTACAAGGATAAATAAATGTATAATCATGGTATGTGATTTTAAAACATACCCTGTCTTAAGAGATTTACATCATATTTGCTCCAAATACACAATTTTTTTAGAGTTCAATTAACATATTAACAGGCTTTATCTAGTACCAAATACATTATTTTCTTTTTTGGTTTCCCTTTTTTTAATATTAGCCTTTTATTTTTCTAAAATTTTTTTTTTTTTTTTTTTTTTGTGGGTACCGGAGGTCGACCCTCAGGACCTCGCGCACCAGCAGGCGCCCATGCCGCTGAGTGATATCACCGGCCCCTTTTTCGTATGTGGGTTCCGGGAGTCAAACTCGGGCCCTCGCGCTTGCCAGCAGGCGCTTGTACCGCTGAGCAACATCACTGGCCCTATTTTTCTAAAAGTTCTTTGCCTACTTTTATTAGTGCATATTGATGTATGGAGATGGGATTCCCTTTGGCGGATTTGTACAGTCACATGCTATACTTTGATCATTTCCCCCATCGCCCCCCTTGGTAGCTTCACTTTGGGGGTTTCAGCGCGTGCAGTGTATTTCGATCATTCGCACCCCCACGATTACCCGCCCTTACAAATACATTCTCCTCCAACAGGTGGTCTGAAGCAGCGGCCTGGCGCTCGCAGGTGCGCCGGGTCTCCCCAGCGGAAGCCCTGGCTGGCGCGGCCACGGCAGGGGACTTGGCGCTGATTCTGCCAGCTCGCGGGCTGACCCTGAGCGCTTGGGCCCCTGTGTCAGATGCGCGTAGTTTTAGGGGTTACATTCGGTTAGGTATTATACAGTGAATGCCTAAGATGACTCGGGTGCTAAGTTAACACTGGGGAGGAGATACTGACCCAGAAACAGTCTTTAGCTTCACAGAGCTCAGTGGATTGAGGCTCGAAGCGGGAAGGCGACGTTTTAATGCAGCATGAAGCCAGGTGTCCCGGAGCCTGTCTCCAGGCGTCGGGAAGACAGGGCGGAGCAAGCAGTGCCTCGGCTGAGACTCAAGCCTACCTGCGAGTTAGGAAGTCTCAGACCACACGTCCAGTGGGTGCAAAGCCTCGGGAAGAGGGGCGCCGGCCAGGCCGGGCATGCTCTGCCGGGCTGGGCTGCACCCTAGCGGAGTAAGGAGCCGGCCGCTGCAGAGGGCCTCGCCGAAGCGCTCCGTGAGCTTCCCGAGAACTGCGCTCGAGCAACGGGGAGCTGCTGAAAGATGTTCAGCAAGGGACAGGCAGGAGCAAAGACGAGAGCATCCGGACAGCGTTGCTGTAGTTTAGGGGACTAGTGATGGGGATTTACGCTAATAAGTACGGAAATTTTAAAAATGGGTAGTAATTAATTAGAGACAGGTTTGGGGACTGGCTGCAAGTGTGAAGACAGAAAGGTCTGGGGCAGGAGTCCAGGATGATGGGCAGGCTCCCTATCCTTGGGCCAGGAGATCACGAGAGAAGAGTGCGGGGTATAGGCGGAGGTGGAGGTTGAGGCTGGTCAGTGCGGGGTTTGGAAGGGACTTTGTGGCAGCCGTTCCCCGGCATTTGGATTTATGGGTCTGGAATTAAGTGAGAGATGTGTGCCTAGACGATACTGTGAATCCTCACTAACTAAATGGTGACTGACCCCATGGTTTTGGATAGTGTCTTAGGTCCTTCCCTTCCGCTTCTGAAAACCTGTCAAATGGCAGGCCTTATGGCACATGCCTACGGTCTTGGCTACTTAGGAGGCTAAGGCAGAAGGATCACAGGTTTGGGATGAGCCTGGGGCACCTTAGGGAGACCCTGTTTCAAAATAAATTTTTATAAAAATGGGTTGGAGCCGGGCGCAGTGGCACATACACAGTACTCGGGAGGCTGAAGCAGGAGGATCACCATGAGTTTGAGGCCAGCCTGGGCTACACAGTGAGACCCTGTCTCAAAAACCAAAACAAAACAAAACAAAAAACAAAGGGCTGGAGATGTCACATGGTGACATAGCACTTGCTTGCATGTGTGAGACCCTGTGTTGATCCCCAGCACTACAAAAACAAAAAGGACAGGGAAGAGGGGAACTTACTGTTCCAAAATCAACCTGTACCTTGACCTCCAGGCACCAGCTGAGGAGCAAACCTACCAGCAGGGGCTTAAGAGACTTTAGGAGGCAGAATCGGGCCCATAGCACTTTCTGATGGAACCATGCCAGACTTCCATGGAGTCACCTCGCACTTTCGAGGATTACCTAGTCTTCCAAAGCCAATTAGCTGTCAGAGGGCTATGTGCAAAGTGCCAAACCACCTCTCTGGAGCTCACCCTAGTGGTGCCCAGGCAGAAAGGACACCCTTGCTGGGGAGGCAGCCAGGACACACAGTGGGGAGAATGGCTCTCAAGCTGGGTGGGCAAGGGGGCCCAGGGTTCTAGGTGCCTTTCCAGGGACCCATGGGCTGAGGCCCTAGAGCAAAGAATATGGGTGTACAGAGGTGGAGCAGGGAGCAAAGGTGTGGAAAAGAAGGCCTGTAGGGCTTCAGTGCCCGTCCTCCAGAAGGCTGGCGTCTGCAAGGCCTTTGCCCCTTCCTCTGGCAGCAACCGAGCCTGGGCTTCAGGCTTCTTTTGAGGATGGGATATTGCTGTGCTCCTACTTCTCTCTTCTCTGTTATTCTAAGCCCTGTAGGCATTAAAAAATTATTTTTAAACTACAACTTGCTCCATATAGTCCCTTCAGATTCCTTCAAGAAACTTCTGTTCTATCAAGTTAAGGACCCTAGAAGCAAGCGAACTAATTTTCAGAGTTCAATTCTAAAGTGTACATCTCCCAAACGCTAAGTGTTACCTGGAGAACATTTAACCCTACAATTCGCTAAGCTCCACAGAGGCTATTTTTCCTATATCTGCTGGAATCAGTTTCATTACAAAAATGTTCTTGGGGTTTCCCAAAGAGGGAGTGTGGCCGGGCCTGAACATGCGGAGGCCAAATTTGAGCTCCAGAAGAAGCCGGCAGATCGGAGCCTCTGCCGGGCAGGGGGCAAGGGAGAGGCAGGTTGTGATTCCCACCGTGGCCATCACTCAGTTTTGGTTATTTAAGTTTGCACCTGCCAAGCAATAGTACCCTCACTGCTAAAGAGGTTAATATGCAGAGCTGGCAGAGGAAGGGAATTAAGTGGAGACCAAATTACACTGCCAACTGCCATTGGCTATTCATCAGTTCCTAAGCAGGCAGATGTGGAAGAGTGGACGTCCCGGGATGAAGATGCCCCACAAGTGTAAAGATGGAAGGAGGAAATGGAAATGTGGCGACACACCAGAATGCCTTGGAGCAGCTACTCCTACTACAGGAAAACTCAGAAAACTGATACTAAGAAGAGAGAACTGCTAAACTTTCACATTCCAGATGGTAGCACAGGTTTCTCCGGTAGGTTAGCAGCTACACAAGAGATGCCTTTCATTCATCAGTCTTCTCAGCTAGGCGAGTTGGATTCCCAGCAAAAAAATACCAATGCATGTGAAGAAGAAGATGCAGCCTGGCATGCACATGAAGTTCTGAGGCAACAGAAAATGGCAGGCAGAGGGCCGGTGAGATGGCTCAGCGGCATAAGCGCCTGCCTTGCAAGCGCGAGGGCCCGAGTTCGACTCCCGGATCCCACATACGAAAAAGGGGCCGGTGATATCGCTCAGCGGCACGGGTGCCTGTTGGCACGCGAGGTCCTGAGGTCGACCCCCTGGTAACCACAAAAAAAAAAAAAAAAAAAAAAAAAAAAAAAAAAGGCAGAGCAAAGAGAGCAGAAGAACCACCAAGGGAGAAAATGGAAAGGAAGCACAGAGGCTAATGAAGAAGGAACAGAACAAAATCGGTGTGAAACTTTCATAACAAATGAGCTCAAATGTCACTGTGCCAGTAGCAGAAATCTGAGCACCACGGTCCACACAACACTTGTATGGATTTAAGAGTATTTTCATGATACAAACACACTGAGTGATTTTAGTATGTGTGCTGCTGAAGGGCGTACACATTGCTTGATTTTAATGCATTCATCTGGCCATCCAGGACATGGGGACTCTCACACAGTACCTTGAACTCTCCCCGATTGAGACTCAAAGGAACAAAAAAGACCTACAAGGCATTATTTTCCTCAACATGCTCCAAATATAAGACAATTGTTTGCTGTCCAGAAATTATTACAAAAGGAGTATACCGGTACTTCTCAAGCTAGTGTTTCTAGCTAACTAAGTGGGTATACTTCTATGGTGGAAAGGAACTCTATCATACTTTCCTTCAATGTGCATAATTATAACATAAGTAATTTTGTTTTCATGTCACCTGACCTAAATTGTAGGGTGGGCTTTCACTTCCTTATTTTGTTGTCAGAAGCTGGTGTTGGCATACATTTTCTCTAACCTGAACTGGCCTTGTTTGTTTGATACATTAAAGAATTTGATGATTTTGGTTTTCAAGAAAATGACATTAAATGCAATATTATTTATCATAAATATTTTGTATATCATTTTCTTTTGGATAGTGTTATACTGGTATACATATTTGTAATTTATATTGCATACATAAAGATTGAAAATTAGCTAAAATGACAAATTTGTTTTATGTTATTATAACGTGAGTTTTGAGAACTAGTATGAGTAGGTTTTCCTTTTCATTACACATTTTAAGAGTTTATGGTATCTTCAAGTACCTTAGCTCTTCCTCCCCCTCAAAAGCCATTAATTTACAAATGCAGAAAAACTTCGGTTCTGATACCTCAAAGCTTTTGGATGATTTCTGGGTCGGTTTTATATACCTGACATAATGCAGGCTACCTGAGTTGTTGGCTAAGGTAATATTATTGATGCGTCAAATCATAAAGTGAATAATCACCATCTTTTCTTTATGGTGTTGACTGGCTCGCCTTAAACAGTTGAATACTGTGCTCCTGGGGGGTAAAAAACAGATTTCATAGTTTAAAAAGCCATTCAGCTTTTCTCCACAAACTACATCCAGCCTGATTTTCTTTGGCTTCAGAATTTTCAAAGATTTTTACTTTATTAAAAGTGACTGTATACAAAATAAAGAAAAAGTGCTCTCCTTTGTAAAATGTAGGTAAAGAAAACAGTTAAAGTGAGACGAAGCGACCCGTGCCCGCTCAGCGCGCCGCTCGCAGTCAGGGCGCGGGGCGGCGGGGCCGCGCTGCCGCCGCGCGCATGCGCCTTCCCCTCCCCTTCCCTCACCCGCGGGGCGCTGCGCTCGGCGGTACTGAGCACGCGAGGGGCTGCCGGCCGGGCTCGCCTTGCTCCGGGAGGTGGCCGGGTCGGCACCTCTTCTCGGGACTCGGTCGCCCTCCGCTGAGCCCTTCACGGTGACAGCCTGGCGTCGCGGCTGCCGTCTCCGGCGGGCCCTCGCGCGGGCGAGGTGCGTGCGTCTCGTTACGCGGAGGCCTGAACCCAGCCGAGACCGGTCCGATGCGCGCTCGTTGCCCTGAGTGCAGAGCGCTCCCTTCTCCCTGGGGCCTGCGGGCTCCGCCTCACTTACCGACTTGGCCTGCAGAAGTCCGTCTGGGGCGACAGGCGCGCACGCGGCGCGGAGGCGGCACGTGGAGGCACGCGGGCGTCGCGCTAACCTGGGAGCGGGCGGCCGGGGCCACGCGGTCCTGGAGAGCGCCCCCGGAGGCCGGGCGGGCGGGCAGCGCGGCCGAAAGCGGAAGAATAGGCTGGGGGTGTGTAAACGAAGCTGGCTTCCCGCGCCGTGGCACCGACAGCCAAGTAGTCCGCACCAGAGCCAACTGGAAGGGCCCGCGTCGAGGGACTCGAGTGGGCAGAGCTGAGGTGCCGCAGCACCGCGGGACTGAGGGCGATGAGGGAATCACTGTATTTCAGAGCAAGCTTCCAGAGCTCCTTCCCTTACTTGGCTGTTAGACGCTGACGTCTAGGTCACCTCCCACCGCGGCTGGGACTGGAATGAATTTCTCGCTGGGGAAATGGGCCGTGAGGGAGGAACCCTGGAGACCAGGCAAGTTCTGAGGAGGCTCGCTCTTGGGAACAGCTGGGCCCTCCAGCTCTGCAATAAAGTGTGCAGCGCAGGACTCTCCACTTGCACACACGGATCTGGTTAGGTTTTAGAGCCCCGCGCTTAAGTATAAACGAGTAGGTTAAGAACCAACAGACATCTGAGCAAAGTCTGCATGAAAAACTAGAGGTAAAAGAAAATAATTTGGAGGAAACCAAGATAACAGAGTTCCCTGAAAAATTAAAAGCTACATGTTGTCTCAGAGAGAAAGAGTAGTTATTGCTTTCATGAAGAAATAAGATGTTTCTTTAAAAAGCTATATTTAGAGGATTTAAATATCAAAAATAAAAATCTTAAACGGCGTGGTAGCGCATGCCCATAATTGCTGAGATCGGAGGAGTTTCAGGCCAGCCAGCGCTAAGAGACCCTGTCTCAAAACAAACAAGCTGGGCGCGGTGGCGCACACCTGTCATCCCAGCACAGAGGAGGCTGGAGCAGGAGGATCATGTGGGTTTGAGGCCAGCCTGAACTACATAGTGAGACCCTGTCTCAAGAACAAACAAAACCACACACAAACGCAACAAACAAAAGAAAAGAAAATATTGGTAGAAATAAAAAAAAATAGAAATTTTAAAAATCAACAGATGTCACATAATTGTTATTCAACCTCTGTTTTTATTTTCTTAGCTATAAAATGGGGATAACAGTAGCAACTGACTTAGTGCTGACGTATTAAATGATTTAGTGCATATGTTACACATATAGTTACTGATGCTATTTTTTCATTTGCTATTTTGCCACTTATAGCAAAGAAAATGTGAGCCAAGGATTTCTACTCCGCCAAGTTGATGTTCCAGTATAAAGGCTATAGACAAATTTTATGAGTATTTAAGAACCTGGGGAATACTGCTGTCGTGAATTCTTTTGGGATCTACTAGAAAACTAACTTCAGATCATCAAAATGGTAAAGGAAGCAAGATCATAAAGACTGGTGACTGGTCATCAATAGCTCTAACATCACAAAAGAGAGAGCATCCTACATTATGTCCTGAATGCAAGAGCACAGCACTGCGCGTGGAGCAGGAGAGTCCAGAGAACTGAACCTTGGGGTGACGCACGTGGTACGGAAGAGGCTAAGGTTATGTCTACACTGTGCAAGCAGAGGTGATGTTGGGCTCTGATGGACAGAGTTCTCATGTCTTTCTGAGCTCTGGATTTATTAACAAAACATGGCTTGTGTTGAACAAGACAAGATGGGTCAAGCATTTGAAGATGCTACGTTATGTAGGCTGGTCTGGAACTCAGGATCCTCTTGCCTCAGCCTCCAGAGTGCTGAGATTACAGGCATGGGCCACCACACCTGAACAGTGCTGCCGGCTTCTATATTGAAGGAAATATTCATTAATCTCTGCAGGGCATAACTGAAAGTCAGTTGGTACAGCAAAAGTGAGGAAAAGGCGGGAGGAAGCTGTGACTGTTTGAAGACCTTCATGAATCCCGGTGCAATTCAGAGGTGGCAACTTGTGTCCATGAGGTAGATAAGCCCAGACTTCTTTCAGTTTGTATCCGAACACAAGGAAAACTTTCTCAACTTTGGGGGAAAAGGAAACTGAAAGATCATCCATGACTTACCAGAAAATGGGCAGAGCCCAAAAGCCTTATGGAAGGGCTGGGGAGATAGCAAAGTCTGGAGGAAGCTCGCCTACTAATTCGGTGAGGTTTCCCCAGAGACTGGCTCCAGCTCAGTGCTTGGGGAAGGAGATCTACTCACAGTATGATCAGGCCGATGAGGAATATCTCTGTCTGAGCAGCTGGAATGCAAATTACAGCTGTGCATATGACAGTTCCCATGAGCCGAATCACCCTGACTGCTAAATACTGGCCCAGTTCCTGTTTTCCTGGTGTCAGGACACCCTCCTCACCCCTGATAGTGGGAATCTGCGGGGAGCGGCTAAAGCTGGAAACCGATCACAGGAGCAGGGTGAGGCAAGGCAGGGGAGGTGGGCTATGTAAACAAGCTGCTCCAGTCCAAGGTTGCTAGGCAAAGGGCTGTCACAGGACACCAACCTACAAAAATGTATAAATAAACTGGCTGCTTTGCTTGAGCAGTTCCTTTTCCTCTCAGCTGGAGAGAGGGCTCCACCTGACCTCAGCTTTCTGTATACTGTCTCTTATCTTTATTTCTCCATCCTCTCACCGTCCTGACCTCCCCGGAACTTAGAGAGCTGCTCTGGACGCGGCAGGGATCTAACCCAGGACGGTCACACTGAGCTACGCTTACAGCCCTGGTGATTCAGTTTTGAGATGGGATCTGTCCAAGTCACTAAATTGCCCAGACTGGGCCCAAATTTGCAGTCCTCCTGTCTCAGCCTTCCAGAGGGCTGAGATTACAGGTGTGCATCGCCACACCCAGCTAGGATTTTTTGTTTTCAAGCAAATACAGTCAGCCTTATATCCATAGTGTCCACATTCATGGATCCCGCCATCTGTGGGTCAGAACTATTTGACAAAAATATGTCTATACTGAACTTGTACTTTCTGAAGCAGTTCTGGAAGTCTTTCATGAGTGTCCTTACCAGGTGTGATCCAAAATATGGGCCAAGTGCTATCCAGTGGAAAGATGGCCTTGTAAAAACATGGTGTGTCCTTTTCCACCTCGTTTACTGGATCTGGCACTGTGCCACTTCTGGCTCAGTCAAAATGACTATGAAAGGTAAATGGTTTCAATCAATCCAGAATATCAAGATAGCCACCACTGTGCAGCTAAAAACATGAAAAAGGACTTCCAGAACTGCTTCCGAAAGTGGCAAGAATGGTGGATAAGTTTTTTTTTTTTAATATGCGGGTACCGGGAGTCAAACTCAGGACCTTGAACTTGCCAGGCAGGTGCTTATGCCGCTGAGCTCTATCACCGGCCCTACAAGTGTGTTTTAAGAGAGGGAGAATACACTGAAGAGGATTAATGGCAACGTGTCTTTTGCTGTAATTAGAAAAAAAATTACACATTCACCATATATTTTGATCATACCTCATGTACCAATGTGGGAAATTTTTTTTTTTTTTTTTTTGTGGGTACCGGGGTGTCGACCTCAGGAACTCATGCGCCAAGAGGCACCCGTGCCTCTGAGCGATATCACCGGCCCCTTTTTCGTATGTGGGATCCGGGAGTCGAACTCGGGCCCTCGCGCTTGCAAGGCAGGCGTTTACACCGCTAAGCCATCTCACCCCAACGTGGGAAATTTTGACAAAGAACAATTTGTTGTTTCAAATCATCAAGCCCCATTTGCAAGTGCAGACTAAATGTCATTGCTCTTATTCTCTATGCAACCACTTTCTTCTAGTATGTATGTATGTATGTATTTACTTTAAAACAGGGTCTCACTACGTAGCCTAGGCTGGCCTCAAACTTGTGAGGCCAGTTAGGGAAAATGCAAATCAAAACTACATCGAGGGGGCTGGTGAGATGGCTCAGCGGCTTAAGCGCCTGCCCGGCAAGCGCGAGGACCTGAGTTCAACTCCCGGAACCCACATACGAAAAAGGGGCCACTGATATCGCTCAGTGGCACGGGTGCCTGCTGGTGCGCGAGGTACTGAGGTCGACCCCCGGTACCCACAAAAAAAAAAAAAAAAAAAAAAAAAAAACTACATCGAGATTGCATCTCACCCTAGTGAGAATGGCTGTCTTCAAGAATATAAAATACAATAAATACTGGTGAGGTGGGGAGAGAAGGAATCCTTCTATACTGCTGGTAGGAATGTAAATTAGTAGATTCACTGTGGAAATCAGTACGGAGTTTCCTCAAAAAACTAAAAGTAGAGCAACCTTTGATTCAGCTATACCACTCCTAGCTATGTATCCAAAGGAGTTGAAGTCAGCAGACTGTAGGGATGCCTGCATACACATGTGTTGCAGCACAATTCACAGTAGCTAAGGTATGTAACCAGCCTGGATGCCCATCAACAGATGAACAGATTTTAAAAAATGTGATATTTATACACAACAGAAGCCGGGTGTGGTGGCACATGCCTGTAATCCCAGCACTCAGGAGGCTGAGGCAGGAGGATTGCTGTGAGTTTGAGGCCAACCTGGGGTACATAAGCAAGTTCAAGCCTGCACTACATAGTGAGACCCTGTCTCAAAACAAAACAACATAAAACAGAAGAAGATAGATCTTTTGCAAAGGGAAGGGGACAAAGTATGGGGAAAGGAGGAGGGGAGTGGAGGGGGACATAAAAATTAAGATGTGCTGTGTATATGTACCAACTCCCTACGATGAATGTAATCATTATGTATGGCAAACATGTACTAATAAAAATAAAAATTAAACAAGAAAATTGAACCTAATTCTAATGAGGTTAGAAACCTAAGACAGATGGAGAATAACTGGAGAGAAAATTTGGATGCATCCAGATGCCCAGTTCCAAGGAGAAGGCAGGCAAGACAGGAGTCAGGCCTGACAGAGAGGCTCTGGGGACAGGTCACCTTTCAGTAAATGCTCCAGCACTTCTGATCTCTAGATTGGTGACACTCTGCTATCTTCTGTGACCTCTGAATCATGGATTCTGTTTTGCCTTAATTCTGGTTCTCAGAGGAAGAGGACTGAATTAATCATACAGCTCAATTCCTAGCACATTATCCTCATTAGTCTATGCAGTGTCCTTCTGTTTTATTTATTCCTTATTAACCCCATTTCCTACTTGCCCCTCCTTCCCCTCCTAAAGGCAAGCATTCTCACCTATTTAATGTGGTTTTGTTTGCCGGGTTCTTACGAAGTCGGCATCTGTGTGAGTGAGTTTTTACAACCTGTGTGCATGCTGTACGTCTCAGTCTTGGGCGTCCTACTCTAAGGCGGCCACATTGCAACATGCATGTCTGAGCTGCTGCTTGCATTTGCTGCGCAGAGCTCCGTGTTCACCTCCACAGGTATTGCTAGTCTCCCCGCCCAGGGCCAGACTCCCAAGTTGCTCCCACTTGCCACACCAGGCTTCCTGTTCCAGGGGACACTTTGCATGAGTCTCCTACGGACCCGAGACTACTGTAGCATGGGAAGGAGTTAAACACCACGCAGTGTTCATTCAGTTGTAATGAGTGTTTACTGAATGTTACGGTACCAGACAGTTTTAAATTTTAGGCATATAATGGGAAACAAGATAGACAAGGTCCTTTCTCTCAAAGAGCTCGCATTATTATATAGAGAAACAGAACAAAGTTTTCTAGGTAGTAAAAAAATCTGCAGAGAATTAAAACGTGATGTGCTACTGCCGAGAGCCCCTCAGGCAGGGGCCGTGGCAAGTGCAAAGGCCCTGGGGAGGATGTCCTTGACATACAGGGAGGCCAGCCAGAAGGCGGGGTGAGCAGGCAGAGGAGAGATGAGGCGAGGAACAACCACGTTAGTTGTCTCTTGTTATGTAACACTATTAACACAAATTCAGCAGCTGAAAACAATGGATCATCTCATGGTTCTGTGGGCCAGGAGTCCAGGCACAGTTTAGCAGGGTCCTGTAAGGTTGCAGACAAGGTGTTGGCCAAGGCAGGATTTTCAGCTGAGGCTCCTCTGAGGCTCTGTTTCCAAGCTTGAGGAGCTGTTGGCAGAATTTGCTTCCTTGCAGGCCACGGGATTGCGGGCTCAGCTTCTTGCTGGCCGTCAGCTGGAGGTCACCCTCCCTTCCTTACTATGTGGACTTTCATTCGCACTTGTCCCATCATGGCTGCCGGCTTCCTCAAAGCCAAGAGAGGAGGGGAAACTCCAGGCATGATGGGTTGTAACTGTGTGATGTTATCATGGAAGTGGCATCTTATCACCTTTGCTGAATTCTAGGTTAAAAATGCACTCAGGGCCTGCCTGCTCATGGGGAGAGAGACACACAGGGATGAATACTAGAGATGGGGTTAAGGGGTTCATCCTAGTGCTTAGAGAGGTTGGGGGAGAACTTAGATCATGAGTGATGTCTTTAAATTTTTCTTCTGGTGCTGTGGATTGAACCTAAGCCTTCCCACATGCTAAGAATATTTTCTACCACTGAGGTGTACCCCTAGTCCTCACCATCTTAAGTAGTATGGATTTTTCCCCTTAAATGGGTAGAAAACCATTAGGAGCTCTGAGCAAGGGTTTCTATAAGAATTAACATTGTTAAATATCACTCTGCCTCAGTATCTAGGAGAAATTACATTTGGACCAGCAGGGAAGCAAGAAATCCGAGGCAGCTGTTGCTATGTCCTCTACCAGAGACGGTGGCCTGGCTTTGGGGGTAGGGCGCATGCAGGGAGGTGGACAGAACTGCTAACAACTTGATCATTAGCGGGTGGTTCGCAGGAAAATTGTTTGCCGAAGTTCACAAACTAGCATTGGAAGAGCCATCCTGGTTCTTACCCAGTTCTCTTTCCACTGTGCCTTTACAGATGCCATGATACAGACAAGACATTCTCTCTGTGCCCACTCTCATTTCCTGCTCCCTACCCTCACCTCCACATTTGCTTTAAACACACAGACACACGCACACATATAGTATAGGCTGGTTTGAAGAAGAGGCAGTGTTGCTTTTACTCTATAAGATGTTTTTAGAATTGGTAACATTAATGGTGATAGCGCTGGGTAGGGCTAGCAGAAGCAAATACTGTATCTTAGAGAGGTGGTGGTACTGATGAGAAGCCCTAGAATTTATGTTACCATATACATAGTAACTCCTGTTGATGCCTTACCCGTATTTATGGAAGCTGGGCAGCCCCAGAACTGCAAAGCACATGGAGGGAGACAGTGCTGTCTTTTTGATGTGCATGCACTCTTCTGAGATATGGGTTATTAGTTTTCTAGGTAAGTAGTGGCATAACAGTGGAAACTGTCTTTGTAAAAATAACTTCCAATTACTGAGTTGTATATGCCAGGTGGTGTGTAGGTACCTTACATCTATTAATTTGTGCAACAGTTAAAACACCCCCATGAATTATTATCTCATTTTAGAGGTAATAAAACTAAAGTTCTAAAAAGCAAAATTACATTTAGCTTATGGTCTTACCTAACCTCGATCTGAAGTTGAATCTCTCTCCTAGAAAAACACAATTTGCATTAATGGAGAAGGGAAGTTCCATTTACTCTCTACTCCCACTATCTTGTACTTCCTGGTGGCCAGGCATTTTGAAAAAAATTATGAACGTTTTTAAGGTCTGCATTTTTTCCTATTTCTTATGAAAATCAACCTGTTGTTTATTTCTCTTTCTTCACCATGGCTCAGGAGTTAATTTGTTGCCAACTTACAGGAAAAATGCACCTTCTCGCAGGATTCTTGCTGAGATTAAGGGAAATATTCTCATTTTTCAAAGTAGTTCACTGAATTTATTCTGGCACAGACATCTGCTTTAAAGCTTTAATTAACACTGCATGGTTTTAAAAAGGCTAGTTTCCAACAGTCTGAAAAATATCCACAGTATGACAAGTGTAAAACAGATGTAGGTACATTTAGATCAAATAACAAGGAATAGCTCAGTCATTTTTGGGGAGGCAGAACTCTGCATTTTGGCTGATACTAATCACAAACAGAATCCAAGGCAGGCTCTTCAAACTGGCCAGCAGTGAAGGGACACTGGGAAGGGAAACAGGGAAGGACGTAGAAGAGGTCCCTTATTAAATGAGCCACACCAGTCATTCCTCTCCTAAAGAATGCTGACTTCAAAGGGACTTGATGGTGAACCACTGTTAATACGTTTGTTTCAATATCTGGAGACAGTACAAACAAAGCCAGTAGGGATATATAATTATAAATTTATGAGGACAATAAGCCCACAAAAATATTAATCTTAGAAATTGGGAATTCTCTCAAAAATGCTCTAAAGGGGCTGGGGGTGAATTCAGCACTTGCCAAACATGAATGAGGCCCTGGATTTGATCCCTAGCACCACCACCAATAAAAATAAAAATAAAATAAAATAAAATAAAATAGGAAATTATTCTAAAAAAATGCCACACAATAATTATGGCAACTTTTGTTTTTCCTACCTGTAGTCTGTATTGTTCAGCTTTTTCATGAAAAGTTTCTCTTAAATATTGAAAATCTAAGCTGGGTGTGGTGGCGTGTGTCTATAATCCCAGCATTTGGAGGCTGAGGCATGAGGGCTGCTGTGAGTTTGATGCCAACCTGGGCCAGTTCAAGACTACACAGTGAGGGCCGGTGAGATGGCTCAGCGGTTTAAGCGCCTGCCTTGCAAGCGCGAGGGCCCGAGTTCGACTCCCGGAACCCACATACAAAAAAGGGGCCGGTGATATCGCTCAGCAGCACGGGTGCCTGCTGGCGCGCGAGGTCCTGAGGTCGACCCCCCGGTACCCACAAAAAAAAAAAAAAAAGACTACACAGTGAGACCTTTTCTCAAAAAACTAAAAGAAAACCAAACAAACAAAAAATTGAAAATCTGAAAATGTGTGAAAGTACAATATTTTTAGCCCCTTATATTAACTGCTGCTGGGGACTCTCTCTCTCTGCCTTTTTTTTTTTTGTGGGTACCAGGGGTCGACCTCAGGACCTCGTGCGCCAGCAGGCGCCCGTGCCACTGAGTGATATCACCGGCCCTTTTTTCATATGTGGGTTCTGAGAGTCGAACTCAGGCCATCGCGCTTGCCAGGCAGGCGCTCATGCCGTTGAGCCATCTCACCGGACCTTCCTTTGATTTCTTGTTATTTTTCTTGGTCTTGTCTTTCTTTGGGATTGGGAAGGATCTCTCTCGAAAGCCACTGAGGAACAGACTTCTATCACTCATAGTAAAATGTCCAAGGTAATTTCCTCTATCTCTGAGCATGCTACCGACTTTCACATCCTCTGGTGAATTAATCTTTCCAGTTTCAACAACATGAAGCTACATTAATTGTAAGTGACTGCAGCATAACCATCCCTGCAGGGATTATATATTTTGCCAGACAATGCATATTTAAGATCTTCACTTTTTCAAAGATGTAAAGGCTGGCTGTTTTTGCTGAAATCAAACCATTCATTATATGTCTTTAGTATTTTTGTCTTTTTATTTTATTGATTTGGTTGTTTTGCTTTTTATACCTGCAGCTTTTATTGCATTCCCACTCTGCTGCAGGGGGACAGGGGCTGTCTTGTCACACATTATATCCCTAGCCCCAATACATAGCAGGTGTCTGGGAAATATCCGCTGAGTGAATTGAATGTATTTTTCCATCATTGATTTGAACCATGAAGATGGCATTCTACAAATCCTGCTTCCAAGGTAGCAAGACAAATCAAGGCGTTATAGGAAGCCCAGAATGAAGAAGGGGAAAATAAATCAAATTTTTGATAAATAAAAATTTTGGCAGAATGTTCTCAGAAGCAAGCCAGATCTCCTCTGGCAGGTAAGTATTTCTACTTTTAGATGGCACGGGGGATTGGACCCAGGTCCTCACACATGGTGGGCAGGTATTCTACCCAGCAGCTACACTCCCAGCCCCGGGACAGTGTTTTTCTGAATCACCTTCATCACTTTTCAGAAGACATTGGTGCAACGTTATCAAAGCACAGTCTCCTACAAATGTTATATTGTGCTTATATGGGCTACCTTACTGGATGTGAAATTTAATTGTTTTTGCTTTTACATTCTTTCTTTATTCATTTTCACAACCCATGTTGGGAAATACATCTGTAAAGACTTATTCAGACTTATTTCATTTTAGTGGAATATTTAGGCTATACAGCCAGGTCTATATGATCCAAGGGCAAGTTTGTGCCTGGTCTGAAAATACCACTGTTAGGCTCATTAGCTCAGACTAGGAGAGGCATGACCTGCACTGTTACTTATGTCAAGGCATCGACCCAAGCACGTGCCCTTCCTGTTTCTCCCTGGTGCGGTCCAGGGTGGAGGCATAAGCTTCCTCCTCTCAGGGTCAGGAGCTTGTTCTTTCTCCGATTATCAACCATGAGACACATGAACTCTCTAGTATTTTCTGGCTTCAAGGCTGTGCATGGGTTTCAGATTCAAAGCTACAACCCAACGTTAAGGTACATAATATCCCCAGGAACTGAACAGATAATAAGTGGTAAATCAGTCTCAAGAAAAGCTAAATTATTTGTGTGATCGGTCAGACTATTAAAGGGCTTTTGCTTTTTTGAGTCTTATTTTCCTCTGTTTTTTTCTTGCTAGTCTAAGTTATTTTCATCAGTGCCTTGGGGACAGAACCTAAAACAATTCTACTGGGTGAAATGGTTAGACATGTGTTGGGGGCGAGTTTTTGCACTGTGCATATCTTTAACCCCTTTAGGACAAGACACGAACTTTCAGAAACGGGTGCCTCTCTAGCCTTTTTTCTTAGTTTTACGAGAGCTTGCAGAGTTTTTTTTTTTTTTTAAACTAGCTCTGAGTGCTGATGAATCAATCTGTTTCACAGCAACGAAGAACACAGGTAATAAACACCATCGGCTTTCTGTGGGGTGCAGTCTCTTCCTCGGCCTCTGTGGCCGCGCTGACTGGGGGCGCTCGCGCTTGGGGGCTGAGCCCCTAGGGAGGAAATGGGGATTTTTTTCTCCCTCCTGCCGTGAAGAACGTTTTCTGGGGCCCCGCAGTCACGCGTGCCCACGCAAAACACAAGAGCCCGAGGCCGGTTATCGGACAGCTCCACAGGGGCGCGCGAGCCTCGGAGGCATGGAACACACCTGCTGCGGCTCGCGCCGCCACCTGGCGCTGGGCCCTCTGCGCAGCTGCGGCGGACGCGCGCGCTCGCGGCGCCGGAAGGAGGCGGTGCTGGGCGGCACGAGGGCGCACGCGCGGGCGGGGGCGGGGCGGCGGGGCGCGGCATATATAAAGCACGCGCGGGTGCAAGGGCGGGCCTGGCACGAGCGGTGGAGTTGGCGGAGCGCTGGGCGCCGCGGACGCCGCGGGCCGGGCCAGGGCGGGGAGAGGGAGGGGAAGGAGGAGGAGACGCGAGTGCGGGGTGGCGCGGGTCCACCGCCGCAGCCTTCCTGGCTCCCTCCGGCGTCGGAAGGCGGGCCCGGGCTGCGGCAGCGGCGGCCTCGGCGGCCTGGGGAGGTGAAGCCGGCGGGCGGGCCCGGGTCGGCGCGGCGGGGTGAGGGGACTCGAGGGAGGCGGCTCGCGCCTTGGCCCAGGTCGGCCTCCCACGTCCCGGGGCTGGCGGGCGGACCGGGCCCGGGGGCTGGAGGGTCGGCGCGGGCGTGAGGGGTCTCCTCGCCCGCGCCCGGGCTGCCCTGAGAGAGCGGGCGGTGATGGGACGAGCAGCTCTGTAGCCGCGCGTCACCTCGGGTTGCAGCTTGCGAGAGTGCCCGCCGCCCGTTCCCGGTAGGGATGGATTTGCCGCCAGGCCCTAGAGCAACGCGAAGTTAACAGTCTGGCTCAAGAAACTGCTGTTTCACTTAGTGGGAGTTTGAGGTTTTCTTTGAAATGTTCGTAATTGAGTTTGGGACTGGGGGGGTCAGGTCAGGAGGTTGTGTTAAGATCCCCTTAGGGAAAGCTTGTGTGTGTGTGTGTGTGTGTGTCAGCGTGTTCACTTGACCATAGACATTATTCACAATGCGGCTTGCTCCTGTAAGAGAGGAGCTCGGGAGCCATTGCTTGATTAGCAGTTCTTCCTCTCTGTGTGGAAAATCGAATTTCTGGAAACGTCCCCTGTGTTGTTTTTTGCCGACGTAAAGGCTATACTTATTGGCCAGTGCTTGCTACTAATTACCTTGAAAGCAGTGGAACGGAAACGCAGTGTCCGAAGCACCGTTTTTGAGCTCACTTCAGTGGAATTTTAGGAAAGTGGGTCTAGACTTTCTAGGGAAGTTAAAGCCTGGCTGTGCCCCCCTAGTTTACTTTTACACTTCACTTTTTCTCCCCTCCGCTTCAGCCTCATCTGTTTCAATGGTGCAACTCTCTTCATCCCCTTTTGGTTACCAGTCACCTTCAGGCCGGTCAGAGGAGGGAAGAGTGGGGAATATGAAGTCAGCCAAGCCCCAGGTGAACCACAGTCAGCATGGGGAAAGCCAGCGGGCCCTGAGCCCCTTGCAGTCTGCTCTCGGTTCTGCTGCATCTCCATCCCAGGCCTATGAGACCTACATCGACAACGGACTCATATGCCTTAAACACAAAATTAGAAACATCGAGAAAAAGAAGGTAACTCTTTTCCTCCGAGCCTGTACCTGCGTGGTCTTAAACAAGGATGATTTCTTTGTCAAGGATCGTATAGGTCTTAATTCCTGAAGCTTTAAACCTAGTATGTAGATGCCCGAGAACAATTAAAGCAGGCTATCCATGTAGTATTAACATTTTGTTTCATTTGTCAACACAGCTGAGTAACAGTATTCTTCATAGTAAAATTATTATGCATACTGCTGTTGAAGTGCTTGAAGAGCTAGATATTTTAGGACAGATGAATTCCTTGAGTGTTACATTAATGTTTCTTTTCATAGATGAGTAATAGCCTGACTTTTAAGCTTGTTTTCCTTGTGACTTTCTGCAGCAGCTGATGTTGCAGCAGAGCTGCTGCAGTCCTTGGAAGCTTTAACTTGGTCGGCCAGTAAATGTTTCAGCAGTCATTTTCACCTTGTGGGGTCTTGGCCTAAGATTGGTAGGTGAAAGTATTGTAGACAGCCTTATGAGGACAGGGCTTACTGTCAACGGAATGTTACAGTAAATGCTGATGTAAAGACCCAGATCACTGCTCATTTCCTGAGTCATGTGGCCTGTGAAACATACCTACTTGCGCATTGCTTTGTTGTATCATGATCCTCTTCTGCTTTGGACAGGTAGGGCTGAGCAGTTAACTATCTAGACCAAGACCTAGTTAAACTTTAGGAAAGTTGCCAATCTTTCCTTGTCCTTTTTTTTTTTTTAATTGGTACATTTTAGATACACATAATGGTAACATTCATCAAAGGGAAAGTGTTGCTTTTAATGGAGAAGTGTAAGAATGTTTTCAAGAGTCTGATTGACGGGCAGGTTGCTAGTAGCTTCTCTGGGCCTCATCATTTGTCTTCTGAAAGCACGCTGTGCCATGGATCACAGTGTGGTAAGGGGAGTGTGCCTGGGTCAGCACAAATGCCCCACCGCTGTGAGAGCTTGTGAGGACGGGGTCTGTTAATAGAGGTTCACAAATGGCTTTGCTCAGGTGGAGAAACTACGTGTGTGTGTACCTGTGCTGTCTAGCTTAACTGTAGTACCTCTTTAACTTTAAATACCCATCTGATAGTACCAGTGAGTGTTTTCATTTCAACTTCTGGGAAAGCATTTTAAGACTAAAGCCAATATGGGAGGAGCCTGAAAAATGTTTGTAGACTAGTGTAGTGGGTTTATGTCATTGTAATGGAGCTGTTAAGTGCAATTTATTTTTCGTGTGTTTCTTAAATACCAAACAGTATGAAAAAATAGCTTCAAATTGTGGCTACTATAATGCTAGAAAAGAAATCTTCCATTTTTTGTATACCATTAGGAAGTTACGTACTAGGAAAATGCCACAGATTCAGCTGGTTACTGAAGCAGTGGTTAATAGTTTAAGCATGAAGTTAGAGCAGAACTTCTCAACCTGGGCACCATTGACATTTTGTGGCAGTTCATTGTTGTGAGGGGCTGTCCTGGGCATTATGGGATGTTAAGCATCTCCTCACAAGGTGCCAGTAGCACCATCTACTTTCCTCAAACTCTGCAAGTTGTAGTAACCAGGATCCCTCCAGACAGGTCCAGATGGCTCTGGGGGGCAGAATCGCCCCCGACTGAGCACCACTGGGTTGGTTGACTAGGTAAGTCCTTGTGTGTTAAGTAGTCTTACTTACAAATAGAAGCCATTAAGGGAAAAAAGCTTTACTGCTTAAGCTTTGAAATTTCAGTCTAATGTTATTCTTGTTTTTAAAAATGAGTTATTTGTAACTGCACACAGAGCAATATAAAAATAATCGCTAGGGCCGGTGAGATGGCTCAGCGGCGTAAGCGCCTGCCTGGCAAGCGCAAGGGCCCAAGTTCGACTCGCGGAACCCACATACGAAAAAAGGGCCGGTGATATTGCTCAGCGGCACGGGTGCCTGCTGGCGCGCGAGGTCCTGAGGTCGACCCCCGGTACCCACCAAAAAAAAAAAAAAAAAAAAATCGCTAGACCTGTAGGCTGGTTGATAAGAATGAACTTGTCCTGGCAAGTAGTGACCTCTGTGTATCTTGCTCAACTCTCACATTTTTTCCCATATGAAAATATCCCCCTCACCTCCAGTATTTTCATAACAATGGTGGATCAGTGTGTATCCTTTTAAGTCCCCCCCTTTTTTTTTGTATGTCCTTATGATACCTACATCAGAAACATCTAAACATGCTGACAGACACTCCCTTAGTGCCCAATTTTGGAAAACTTGTCTAGGTTCAGTGTTGTCAAATAGTATGAAGAGCTTATGTTCTTAACAGTGCTACTGTGGGTCCCCTGTTGCCCCTAACTGGACTTAGCTATTTTTTTTTGTTGTTGTTGTTTGTTTGTTTGTTTTGAGATGGTCTTGCTATACAGTCCAGGCTGGCCTCAAAAGCGCAGTCTTCTTACTTCAGCCTCCCTGGGATTGTGGGTGTGTGCCACCATGCCTGGCAGCTGTTTGAATTTTTTTTTTTATGTGGGTACCGGGAGTTGAACTCAGAACCTCGCGCTTGCCAGGCAGGCGCTTATGCTGCTGAGCTATTTCACTGGCCCTGAATTTTTTTTGTGGGGAGATGGTCTCACTATGTAGTTCAGGCTGGCCTTGAACTTGCAGGGATCCTTCTGCCTCAGCCTCCCAAGTGCTGGGATTATATGTGGGTGCCACCAAGCCCAGCTATTGTTTGAATATTTTTCACTGTTACACTGGGACATCAGATCTCCAGGGATTCTATTAGTTACATAGCCAAAAAGTTACTCTTGTGAGGCTTTTTGTTCAGAGCTGTTCCTAAGTGGCAAACACTCAGCAACCAAACCCATTTCTCCATCTGTAAAGTGAGAGACTGTATACTGTAAAACAAAATAATCCAACCACTTCATAGTTGTAAGAAAAAATGAAAGGGGAATGTGCAGCCTCTGCTACACTGCTCTGTCGCCACCCACGCTGACTGCTGCTCTAACTCGGGTGTGCATGGATACAGGGTTACTGTGTGTAAGACTTCACCCTTTGTAACTGTCGCTTGGGAACTGTTGTGAGCTGGCTGAGATAGTTGAAAGACCAGCATTGGAGCAGCCCAGCCTCGGTGCCTTGTACCTGGAGATTGCAGCTGATGCTCTGGCGACAAACTCCTGGAGCCCAGTGTCAGCCTGGTCATGGTTCTGTTGCCCCACTCGGCGCCCAGGAATAAAGTAGATCTGTTCAGAAAGGCCGGTACCCACACCAGGTGCGGGGCAGGCTGAGGGTAGTCTGAGTGTTTTCCCCCTGAACAGAATGTGTTACAGTTGCTGCCTGCCTGTAATAAAGTGTTATCCATGCATATTGATAGCTTTCAGAACTGATTTCAGAAGGAACATTGTTTGATATTTAGTTTATTTGCTTCAGAGTTTTATATCAGACTATGTTAGATACAAGTTTCTGTTTTGTAGCTCAAACTGGAAGATTACAGGGATCGCCTGAAAAACGGAGAGCAACTTAATCCAGATCAGCTGGTAAGTGACTTACGGTCTTTTGTCAGACTCCTTTCCTTAATGAAATTCTTGTGGGGTATAGTGAGACCAGAAACTTGATCATCCTGAAGGGAGTTAGAATCCATTTGTCTACTAGTTCTCGTAGGTTTGGATTTATTTCTATTGCACTGGCAAAAGGTATGGATAGGGGTATAGATTAAGTAGGTGTGAAAATATATTCTGAGTTAACATAGAGATTAAATTACCTTTGTGGGGGCCAGTGATATGGCTCAGCAGCATAAGCGCCTGCCTGGCAAGCACAAGGTCCTGAGTTCGACTCCTGGTACCCACATATAAAAAAAATTACCTTTGTGCTGGGGTGGATGGAAGGGGAAGAGGTTTGAGGGAATATTCTAAACCTGTCATCTTTCTGCTCTAAAATGTAAACATATTTACTGTAGCCTTCTCAATTTCTCCAGCTGCTTTTCTTTTTTTTAATGATATTGGGGATTAAACCCCGGGGACTGAAACTCCCCCCTTTTTTTAAAATTTGAGACAGGGTCTCACTAAATTGCCTGTACTAGGCTTGAACATGTGATCCTCCTGCTTCACCCTTCCAGAATGCTGAGATGACAGGCATGTGCCACCACACCTGGCTCCTCTTAATTTCTTCCATGGTTTTTCCCTACTTTTCTATCCTAGATTGTTAAATACTAGCCTTAAAAAGTTAACCTTACTGTAAGTATTAGACTATTTACGTTGTTTCTTTCACATTGTTTAACTTGCCCATGGTATGCTTGCTAGTGGCAACTTTAATTCCAAAGAAGAAATTTGTGACATGCAATGAAAGTCAATGTCTCCTTGATGTTTGCTGTTTTGACCTGATCGCATTCCTAGCTAAGAAATATAAAATGAACTTAAAAGTTATTTGATCTGGCTGGCATGGTGGCACATTTCTGTAATCCTAGCACTCTGGGAGACTGAGGCAGGTAGATCAAAAATTTAAGTCCAGCTTGGGCGACTTAGTGACTCAGTGAGACCTTATCTCAGAATAAAAAAAAAAAAAAAATCTGGGGGTGGAGCTCAGTGTGAAGGGCTTGGGTTAGTCCCCAGTTGTGGAAAAAAAAAAAGTTATTTAATCTAGCACATATGAAAATGCCACAACGAAACCCAATATTCTGTAAAACTTACATCCGCTAAAAATACATGTTAAAAAAAGTTATTTGATCTAGCTTGTGGTTCTGTTGTCTTTTTCAACTTAAGTTTTTGGTTGTGTGTAATAGACACTAGCGTTCAAGGGACTTTTATTTTTTTCTTGTCATTTCGAGTCTTATTTACTGACCCATACGCCTTGTGTTGTAGTAAGTTACAATTTTGCTGTGGCTCAGGTCTGAATTGTGTGACTTCTGAGAATGGTGTGTTCACTTAGCTGTGGAGAGGACTTGACTGGACGCTAGCATTTCAGTGTGGCTTTGTTTTCAAGTAATCTTGGAATATCCAGTGACCCTAGAGTGATAACACATTCCCTTTGTGTACTGTCCTTGAAGGAGGGGTTTTTGTCTTTGCTGTGGTGGTAATGAGAGTTGGAAACGCGGTGGGTGGGAGGGTTGGGTGTTCGCGTTCATGTGGTGGCTCTCTAGAGAAATGTCAAGGGCATGCTGTATTTCCAGCCAGACAAACTTTAACCTCAGTATTATCCAATGTCTTCATAACCACAGGAACTTGATTTCTCAGGTAGTACTCTGACAGCTGCCAAACTCACATTGCGAAAAATGAGTCCTCTGAGCTCTGCATGCTTATGTCCATCTTCTGACTTCACCGCTGCTAGAATCTGATCCTTGCTAATCTTAGTGTGTCAAGTGATGGCTTGATTCACCAGAAGGGCTTTGGATGTGCTATTGCCATTGCCTGAGATGCTCATTCTCCAGATGTCGAGATGGCTCAACTCCCAGCCTCCTTCAGCTGCTTATTTGAAGGTCATCTCAGTAGGGCCTTTCCAGGCCACACTGTCCCACCATTCCCCCATTCACATGCCTCAGCTCCTTTCCTTGCTTTAGTTTTCTTAAAATTAGTACTTATCTTACAGACTGTACACATTATTACTATTTTTTTCTTGGTACTGGGGATTGAAGCCATGCCTTTGCACTGAGCTCCATCGCCAGCCCTTTTAAAATTTTGAGACAGGGTCTCACTAAATTGCCCAGGCTGGGTTTGAACTTGTGACCCTTCTTCTGCCTCAGCCTCCCACAAACTATGTTTTCATTTGTCTCTCTCCTTTACAGTGTAAATGATATGAGAATAGGGATTTTGTTTATCACTGCTGTATTCTTCATGGTTAGAATAATATGTAGCATATTGGTAGGCATATAAAATATTTGTTATAGATTTACTACATATAAATGATTGAATAGTTGGTCTTTAGATGTGACTGACCATATAGCGTTGTGGTACTTTTGAGAACCACATCCCTTCATACAAGGAGTATATATTTAAAGTAGAAAAATTTTTAAAAGATAAGTCAGGAAAAAACAAAATGTGTCAGCTGGTCCTTCAGAGAACTGTTGGCAGTAGTATTTAATTAAAAAGCTCTTAAGTTCATAGGAGTAATGAGAACAGTGTTTATCAGAGTCTAGGAAGGGAGAGATGAAGAGAAGAGAGTTAATAGGTGTGGGGTGCAGGTTGATAGGAGGTATAATTCTACAGCATGGTAGGTTGATAGCAATTAATTGTATATTTCAGAATAGCTACCGGCAGTAGAGAGGATTTTGAATGTTTGTGATGTAAGGAAGTGATAAATGTTTGAGGTAATGAATGTGCCATTTACCCTGATGAGAACATGACACATTGTGTACATGTACTGAAATACCCCTCTGTACCAAATACTATATAGAATTGTCTATGTCAATTAAAAAAGCTCTGAGTTTACTTTTTAAAGTTGATAATACTTTGCCAGGTGTGTAATCCCAGCACTCTGGAGGCTGAGGTAGTAGGATCACCACAAGTTTGGGGCCAGCCTGCACTACATAGAGAGACCCTGTCTCAAAAAAAAAAAAAAAAAAAAAAAAAAGTTGATAATACTTTATGTAGTTCAGACATCAGGAAATATTTAAAAAGATGCAGATTTTCTTTTATTGTCCTTTTGTTCAGTTCTCATCTTTCTATACATGGAGTGATCAAAATATACTGTAAATGTTTAAATAAAATTTTATTACAGTTTGCTAGGCGTGGTGACACATGCCTGTAATCCTAGCACTCAGGAGGCTAAGGCAGGAGGATCATTTGCAAGTTTGAGTCCAGCCTGGGCTACATAGTGAGTTCAAGGCTAACCTGAACTACATAGCAAGACCTTGTCTCAAAAAACCAAAACAAAACAAAAATTTATTTCAGTAAAAGATACATTATCACTATCAGAATACGTCCCCTTGCTTCAAACACACTTATTTCATTGTCCTTACCACTTTCTGAAGTAGTTCTGGGAATTCTCTTTTGTGCATGTCTTTGAGGTATGATCAAAATTATGGTGAATCCTGCTGCCGAGTGCCATCCAACTGAAAGGCAGGCTCATACAAACATTGCAGTGTGTCCTTCTCACCTTACTCACCAGATCTGGTACCAGCTGACTTCTGGCTCTTCCTCAAAGTCAATTTTTTTGTAATAGGACTCGAACTCAGGGCCTAGCGCTTGCCAGGCAGGTGCTGTGCTGCTGAGCTACATCTCCAGCCCATAGTCAAAATTTTCGACTATGAAACATTTTGAATTGATTGAGGACTTTGAGGCAGCCATGACAGTACAACTAAAGACACTTGTGAAAGGACTTCTAGAACCGCTTCAGAAAGTGGCAAGAAGGATGAGAGAAGTGTGTTAAAGAGAGGTGGAGAGGATTAATGGCAATGTGTCTTCTACTGTAATAGAC
This sequence comes from Erethizon dorsatum, assembly GCA_028451465.1. NCBI lineage: Eukaryota > Metazoa > Chordata > Mammalia > Rodentia > Erethizontidae > Erethizon > Erethizon dorsatum. The sequence continues at coordinate 66,111,331 of CM051834.1, forward strand.
TAAAAAATTTAAACATTTACCTTTTTTTTTTTTTTTTTTTTGTGGGTACCGGGGGGTCGACCTCAGGACCTAGCGTGCCAACAGGCACCCGTGCCGCTGAGCGATATCACCGGCCCCTTTTTTGTATGTGGGATCCGGGAGTCGAACTCGGGCCTTCGCACTTGCCGGGCAGGCGCTTAAGCCGCTGAGCCATCTCACCGGCCCACCTTATTTTTTTTTTAATCACACCTTGAATAATGATTGTTAATCATTCTTTCAAAGTTTTTTTAAGGCTTTAGAAACATATACTTTTTACCACCTCTCCCCATTTTCTAGATAAGACGGCCTGCCTAGTCACTTTTGGGGGCTATCTTTGTTTTTCTCCCTTCCTATTTTTTTTTTTTTTTTTTAATGTGGGTACCAGGAGTCTGCCTCAGGACCTCGTGCTTGCCAGCAAGTGCTTGTGCTGCTGAGTGATATCACTGGCCCTTTTTTCCTTTATGTGGGTACTGGGAGTCAAACTCAGGACCTTGTTCTTGCCAGGCAGGCGGTTATACTGCTGAGCCATATCACCGGCCCTTTTTTTCCTTTATGTGGGTACCGGGAGTCGAACCTAGGACTTTGCGCTTGCCGAGCAGGCGCTTATGCCGCTGAGCTATCTCACTGGCCCTAGACTTCACTTTTTGAGGAAATTTAGGGTTATAGAAAAATTGAACAGAAAGCGCAGAGTTCCCGTATATGCCCCCTTGCAAGCCCCAGCCCTGGTCTCTTTCATCATTGACACCCCACACTAGAGAGGTGCGTTTGTTATAATTGATAAACTTGTACTGTCACATCATCATCCCTCAAGTACTTAGTTTACTTAGGGTTCACTCTTAGTGGTGTTTACTTTTTTTTTTCTTTTGCAGTGCCTAGGATGAACTCAGGGCCTTATACATGCTAGGCAAATGCACTACCACTGACATCTGCAGGCCGTGGTGTTGTATATTTGACAAATGCAGATGTGTCTGCAGTGAGCATTGTATACAGAATAGTTTCATTGCTCTAAATATCTTTTGTGCTCCACTTAGTCATCGCCCTTCTTTATTTAATGGTATGGCAGTATATGCATAATACATGGTCCTTAAAGTTTGCTTGAGCCTTTTTTTTTTCTTTTTTTCTAATTTTGTGTGAGTCCTCAGTTTGCTCTTGAATTAGCCAGTGGCGTGTGTGTGTGTGTGTGCACGTGTGTTTCAAGAATTAACTTTTGCATTTAGTTTATTTTACATTTTGCCTTTTCTACTGTTTCTGCTTTTGTTTTTTTTTCCTCTATGAAAACTGTCATTTTCTAAAATTTCTTAAAGTGTGAATTTTCCTTCAGACATTGCTTAGCTGTATTAAAGTTGGTAATTGGGGCTGGTGAGATGGCTCAGCGGCATAAGCACCTGCCTGGCAAGCGCGAGGGCCCGAGTTCGACTCCCGGAACCCACATACAAAAAAAGGGGCCGGTGATATCGCTCAGCAGCACGGGCGCCTGCTGGTGCGCGAGGTCCTGAGGTCGACCCCCAGTACCCACCAAAAAAAAAAAAAAAAAAAAAAAAAAAAAATAAAGTTGATAATTGTATTTTAAATTTTGTGAGAAATCTGATAATTTCAGTTTGATTTCCTTTAGTCCAACAGATACAAATAAAAAAAAATTTTTTTTTTTGAGGCAAGATCTTGCTGTGTATGTAGCTCAGGCTGGCTTCAGACTCACTGTGTAACCCAGGCTGACCTTGAACTCATGACCCTGCTATATGTTGGAAGTACAGGCATTGCAGCCTTCTGCCACTACACTGGGACTCTGCTGCATCTTTTTTCAAGTAGCAACTGTTATAGCCTCTCAAGCCTGGCTTATAGATTCCTAAGACTTCACTGAGATCGCTAAAATAAACCTAGATTTCTCCTTTGAGATAGTAAGATTGTGTTAACAAAGTTGTTTTTAGAGCTTCTTTTGTACCTTTATTAAGTTTTGATTCAGATTTGCATTTGAAATAGGGAAGCAAGATTCACATGAGTTTTTTAGCAGTAGGAAGTTGATTCTAGAGTGCCTTTCGTAAGTGTACTGTATTATGTTTTGGTTTAGGTCTGAGCTTGAAATTGAGAACCAAGAGTCAAGTGAATCCTCTAGCAGTAGGCAAAGGGCATTTGATGGCTTTGGTTCCACTGAAGTTTTTGTCTTTAAAGAATTAAGATTTGGTATCCATCCTTTGCTGCTAAACTTTGATCCTGTGTTATATTTAAAGCATCTCCAACTAAACGCGAGTGATATGGAATCTTCTCTCCTTTATAGTTGCACTGCTGTTGGCCTAATCCAGGCCAGCCACTCTGAATAACCTTCCTAGTTGATCTCCTTGTCTTGGGACCTTACTTTTCAGTTCACTGGTCTTCTTGCATTTAGTGTCCTTTTCTTTTTTTTTTTTTTTTTTTTTGTGGGTACCGGGGGTCGACCTCAGGACCTCGCGCACCAGCAGGCGCCCGTGCCGCTGAGCGATATCACCGGCCCCTTTTTCGTATGTGGGTTCCAGGAGTCGAACTCGGGCCCTCGCGCTTGCCGGGCAGGCGCTTAAGCCGCTGAGCCATCTCACCGGCCCATAGTGTCTGAAACAGAAATCTTGGCACAAGTTGAGTATCTTATTTGAAATGCTTAGGACCAGAATTATTTCAAATTTTAGTTTTTTTTTTTTTTTTAACATTTACATAGTCTTAACTGCGTGAGCATCTCTAATATGAAAAATCTGAAATCCAAAATCCTCTGTAATCTGAGGCTTTTGAATATGATGTCATGAGCTCAATAAATTTCAAATTTTGGATCATTTTGGATTTCAAATTTTTGGATTAGGGATATTCAACCTGTATATGATTCTGTTCAAACATTTTAAATTCTGTTCAGAATCTTTAATGTATTTGAGACTAAGCTTATGTTTTGAACTACATTTTATTTATTCAATAAAATACATTGAGTATGTACCCCAGGAGGTACAATGCTAGGGTAGTAATATAGTGTGATGGAGGAAGAGAGGAAGTAAGCAAATGTGTAGGGGCTGTGGGTGTAGCTCGGTGGTAGAGGGACTGTCTAGTGTGTGTAAGGCTCTGGTTTGAACCCCAGGCCTGGGAAAAAAGGAAATAAGCAGATACATACGTGTTATGGCTTGTATCTAGATGTCCCCCCAAATCCTGATGTGGCTTTCAGAGCTGGGTGGTCCTAGAGTGTGTGAATGTGGATTAAGGGGTGATACTGGGATTAAGTCTATGGATAATGGAAGCCCCACCCTGGGTGTGGGTGGCACTGAGCAAGGAGTGGTAGCCTGGATGGAATAAAGGGGCAGAAAGAAGGCTTCCCATCAGCCTGCCAGGCCACGGGCTTTGCTGCATTCTGCGATGCCCTTTTGCCATGCCACCATGCCTTGGAGCCAGCCAGCTGTGGACTGGACCTCTACAAACTGTGAGCTAAATCTTTCCTTCTTTAACTTTGGGTGTCAGGTAGGGTATTTTGTGTCAGCCATGAGAAAAGTAACTAAGACATTTTGGTACCAGAGAAGTGGGGTTGCTGTGATATTACCTGTCCATGTGGTTCAGAAGCCTTTGGAAGTGGCTTGCAGGAAGAGTTTGGAAAGGTTTGGAGATGGCTAAAGAAGCAACCCTGAAATGCTGTAAACTGAATTCGATGGGAGATTCTGGTCAGAGCACAGAAGACCGGGATGCTGGTAGAAATGTTGCTGGTAAAGACCTGGCTCAGGAGATTTCAGTTAGGAACAAGGATTGCACTGGCTGTTGGACTCCAGACCATGTGTGTTAGGCCTTCGCAGAAAATTTGTTTGCGTTTTGCTCATGTCCAGAGACTTTACCTGAGATTGAGGTTGAGTGCAGTATACTAATTAATGTTGTAGAAGAAATTTCAGAGCAATCTAACATTGAGGCAGTGGCATGGCTACTGTTGGGGGCTTTTGGCCAGATCTATGTTGGAAATCAAGAGAAAGAGCCCAGCAGAATGATTTAAAAAGTTTTGAGTTTGGCCAGAAAGAAAGCTACAGTAAAGTTGCAGTCTGCAAAGATGGAACAAAGAACTTGTTTGCTGAAAAGATTAGCAATAAAAGGCCAAGTATTTCAGGAGAGGACATTAGAAAAGATGGCCTGCGGGCATCACAAGAACTGCTCTTTGAAGTCTCAAAATTGCAAAAGTGAAAGACTGTGCTTTGAGAAGAGAGCCTCAGAGCACCGTGGTCCAGAATGGCAGTGGGCTGGGGAACTCACTCCTTGGGGCTGGATTCACAACACTCAGCAGTCCAGGCCCTCGATTCCTGCAGCTGAGAGAGAAGGAGGCCTGGCTGCTGTTCCAGCTGACAGCGGACCTTGGCATCATCCACGTGGTGCTGGTGCTGGTTTTAGGAGCATGCCGAGTGCATGAGTTGTGGGGTCAGGAGGCTTCCACCCGTATTTCAGGAGAAGGCGTGGGAGGCCAGGCAGTGTGCCGCTGAGAGGGCAGTGTGTGAAGCTGTGAGAGTGAAGCCGAAGGTACAGTGGCGACCCCAGAAGATTAGAGAAGCCAGGAACATGGATCATCTGAGGAAAGCTGCATGGAGTGAGCAAAGCGGGCCCAAGAGAGAAGCCAGGGGAGCTGCAGGCACCCACAGTGCCATAGGGGTGGAGCCACCTAAGCTCCTTAGGGGTTCCCGCCTTGCCACAGATTGCCACAAGGGCAGACATGGAACTACGGGATTTAATGTTTGCCCTGCTGGATTTTGGACTTCTTCCATCCCATTCCTTTCTATACCCCTATTTGGAATGGGAATGTTTATCTTATGCCATTGTATGTTTTCATTTGTACGGGGGCTCGCAGCTAAGAGTTTGCCTTAAATTTCAGAGGAGACTTTGGACTTGGACTTTTCAGCAATGCTGAAACTGTTAGGACTCAACTCTTTTTTTTTTTTTTGATACAGGGACTCACCATGTAGTTCAGGTTGTTCTTTAACTCACTGTGTAGTCCAGGCTGGTCTCAAACTCACAGCAATCCTCCTGCCTCAGCCTCCTGAGTGCTGAGATTACAGGTGTGCACTACCATGCCCAGCTAGCAACTCTTAGAGATGGACTAAATGCCTTTTGCATAAAGGGATGCACATGAGTCTTTGGGGGCTAGAGGCAGAATGTTATGACTTGTGTCTAGATGTTCCCCCCCCAAAACCAGGCGCTCATAGGTGGGCTTTTCAGAGCTGGCTGGATTAGGTTGTGTGAACGTGGATTAAGGATGTGGCTGATGGAAGCCCTACCCTGGATGTGGGTGGCACCAATCAGTAGGTTGGTAGCCTGGATGGAATAAAGGGACAGAAAGAAGGCAGCCTGGTGCTGCTGCTGGTGGTTTGCTGCTTTCTGCCTGCCACACCATGAGCTGTTTCTCCTCTCCTATGCCCTGCTCCCTTGGAGCCAGCTGACTGGACTGAAACTTCTACAAACTGTGAGCTAAATAAACCTCTCCTTTAACTGTGGGTGCTGGGTATTTTGTCTCAGCAACCAGAAAAGTAACTAAGACAATATAGAATGATATTGAGGGTGAGGAACAGGATGAGAAGGGATGGTAGTCAGGGACCTAGCCTGGTCTGGAGAGTGAGGACGGCTTTCCTGAGAAGGAAATGCTTCTGTTGAGACTTCAAAGAATAGTACTTAGGGAAGAGGCGGGGGAGGAAGATGAGGCAGATGTATAAAGGCCCTGTGAAGAGGGTAGGGCTGGAAGTGGTTTCAGCCTGGAATAATTGAGTGGATGGCAAAAGCATTTTTTGAGCTTGGAAATGCTGGGGGATAAGGGGGCTTGGGAGGGTGGGGTGAATTGGGATAGAGTACAGAGCTCAGTTTTCAAATACTGATTTTAAAGTCCCTATGAGATACTAAGGGTTATGTTTAGTACGTATTTAAGTATATGGCTGTGAGCATAAAATTGCAGTGGTAGTGAACCTATGGCACACATGCCAGAGCAGGATATTATCATTGAAAGCTCTAAAAAGTTTGCCAGTAGTGGAGTAGAGATTTATCATCTGTATGGCTGCTAGTGGAACCATTAGAAAAGATGAGTATCTTGGGCAAGGGTATAGATAGCAGAATTGAAGTGTAGGTCAGTGCAATAATGGGTAAAAATACTTACAGCACACTTACTAGGGGTCAGTCATGACTGTGCGCTTTGTAAATATTAAGTCATTTAAATTGTAGAACATCTGTGTAGCAGGTCCTATTGTGCCGGTTTTACAGTGTGCTAAAACTGAGGTGAGAGAAGTTAATAGAAATATTGTTGTAAATAACAATTTGGAGAAGTGGGAGAAAATGGAAATTTAATGAAGGGAAAGCCAAGAGATGTTTGTAAAGCAGGACGGTGCCTTTATGTTGAAGGCTGCTAAGAAGTCAAGCAGATGAAAGCATTCAGGGCTCCATAGCGTTAAAGGATGGGACTGGCATCGCTGACTGCAGCTGCAGTACTTCTGGTGCCATGGTAGAGTCAGACGATCCAGGGTGATGAGGTCTGAAGGGGAAATTGGTCTGAGACTTGAAAGAAGTGGTTGGAGAGAGAGTTGTGGGTTTTTCTTTTTGAGCCTGGGAATGATTTGGACTTTTAAAATGCTGATTTACACATCAACAGAGAGGGAGAAGCTGTTAGAAGACATTAAAGGGAATCATAGACTAAGGTTTCCTACGAAGACAGAATTGCGTAAGACCCAGGGCACAGGTAGAGAGACTCCTCCACAAAGGAAAGAAGCCACTGGTACACATTTAGGTGACAGGAAGTAGTTCCTACCTGATGTTGGGTTTTCTTGACTCAATTCCTTTTGGGAGTAGATGCGTATTTCTTTCTAGCATTGTGTTCCTCTGAGGATTCCATACTGTGGTTATATTGTCTGCCCAATTCTTGTTTCTATAGCTGGAAAGCCTGCCTACTTTTTCTGTAATGAACTGTATGGTCCAAACAAAATATTGCATCTAAGTTATAATGCACAGTGAGGCAAAGCAGCAGAACCCACCCTTCAGCTCAAATGGTACATTGTCCATACTGGTGAAACTCCTTCCTATAACTGATTCAACTCCCACCCCTTTTTCTCTTACCTCTCTTTTTTTGTGTGTGTGTCTGGCGATTGAACTAAGCGCCTCATGTATGCTAGGCAACTGCTCTATCATTGAGCTACATCCCCAGACTTTTAAAAAATTTTTATTTTGTGATAGGGTCTCACTGCATTGCCCAGGCTGGACTGGAGCTTGCAATCCACCTGCCTCAGCCTCCTGAGTAGCTGAGATTACAGGCATATTCTACTGCACCCAGCTTTGCTTTCAGTGTAATAATTGTCTTAAGTCATTTCTCATCATTGGGACACAATGTCTGACGCCCACAACTTAAAGGATGACAGGTTTATTTTGGCTCATTTTTTTTTTTTTTTGGTACCAGGAATCGAACTGAGGACCTCATGCTTGTCAGGCAGGCACTGTGCCACTGAGCCATACCCCTGGCCCTTGGCTCATGTTTTTGGTTCATAGTCTGATGGCTCAAAGGCAGGATAGCATGGCAGAGGGACGTAATGGAGGAGGACCTGCTCACATCATGGAGGCTGGGAAACAGAGAGGGAAATGAGAAGCTGGGGGCGGAGATGCCCTTCCAGGTCATACCTCCTGTGACCTGCATCTTCCGACCAGGCCCCACCTGACAGCAAGTCAGCTGGAAGCCCCATAATCCAGTCACCTTTCAAAGGTCCCCTCTGAGCACATGAGGCTTTGGGAGGTTACCCCATGGAGAACCTAACAATAGCGGTTGTTAGACTCATGCTGAGAGGACACAGGAGTTCCTATCTTTCTAAACTTTTATAGAGGTTTAGTATTACCAGGTTTTTTTCCTCCAGTGTTACTGAGATATAATGTACATACCGTAACATAAACCCGTCAGTATATGTGTGCAATTCAGTGATTTACGGTAAATTTGTAGTTACACCATCATCACCACAGTCCAGTTTTAAAACATTTCTGTCACCTCCTGAAGTCCCCTTTTTGTGCTCTGGTTTGTTTCTATCTTTATATTTTTGTCTTTTCTGGATATTTCATATAAAGTAAAGTCTTTTGCTTTTTTTTTTTTTTTTTTAATGGTACTGGGGGTTGAACCTAGGGAGTTCACAATGAGCTACACCCCCAGCCCTTTTTGCTTTATTTTGAGACAGAGTCTTACTGAGTTGCCCATACTGGGCTTAAATTTGGGATCCTCCTGCCTCAGCCTCCTAGAGTCCTGGGATTATAGGTGTGTACCATCACGCTTAGCTGCATCTGACCTCTTTTTTTTTTGTTTGTTTTTGTTTTTTTTTGGTGGGTACTGAGAGTCGAACTTAGGACCTCGCGCTTGCCAGGCAGGCAAGTTTATGCCACTGAGCTATCTCACCGGCCCAACACCTTTATTTTTTACACATAAAGGTTGATAAAATCATTAGTTTCCTATTAAAACCCAACATTTCAATTAAAAAGTGTATTTTTCATCCCATTATAAATGTCTCGTTGCTTGTTCACCTGTGTGATATTCACTGTACTGCTTGTTTAATAGATGCATTTGAGTGGTGAATGATTATTGACAAAATAACCCTACTGTCTTACTGCACTTAAAGTGTACTGGCCTCTGATCTTAAACTTTATAGGTAGGGCAAAATTTGGGTTTGGATTCTAATATAAAAATTGAATTTCTGGCCAGGCATGGTGGCAAATGCCTGTAATCCCAGCACGCAGGAAGCTGAGGCAGGAACATCGCCGTGAGTTCAAGGCTAGCCTGGGCTGTATAGTAAAAGACACTGTCTCAAAAAACAAACAGATAAATAAATGAATTTCTAGGATTAAAGTTGAAATTTTACAACTGTACAGATAGTTTTCATCCTTATTTAGGTAAGTATTTTTGTTTGTGTGTATAGTAAATATAGTTCATAAAGTTTGAAATTTGTCCTATATTTAGGGAACACTTATTTTGACTTGGTTTTCTTACCATATTTGGTAGGAAGCAGTAGAGAAGTATGAAGAAGTGCTACATAATTTGGAATTTGCCAAGGAGCTTCAGAAAACCTTTTCTGGATTGAGCCAAGATGTGAGTGTGTTTTTTTTTTTTTTTTTATAAAACCAGTTTAACCGCTGACCTTGAGAAAAATGTCAGTGTCTAATGACGGTGCTAGTTTTATCATCTGTCTTCTGCCGGTATCCTACTGGGGATGGGAGGTTGAAGGTAGGTAAGTTTTCAGATTTGTAGAGTCTTAAGGGAAGTGCTGTTCAAATGTGAGACATTGTACATAAGGTATCAGTTATCTAATGTGTGTTATTGTGGAATTTTAGCAATTTTATCATCACCCATTGTCTCCTGTCCCTGATTATAACCCAAGTCAAATTTATTAAGTTGCTTCTGCTGTACCTAGAAAGATGTCAAATATGCCACAGTTAATATTTTTCCTGAGGTTTTACCCCCCATCCAAATCCTTTAGGATTTATGAACATCTCTAAGTTATGAGTTTCAAATACTGATACCATGTCAATAACGCATCTATAGGAAAAAAAACCTTTGGTTTTTTATTTTGTTCTGTTGATCTTCATATGTTGGAAAATATACAGTACAATGGAAATACTACAATAAAAAATGTGTAGGGGCCGGTGAGATTGCTCAGCGGTGTAAGCGCCTGCCTGGCAAGCGCGAGGGCCCGAGTTCGACTCCTGGAACCCACACACGAGAAAAGGGCTGGTGATATCGCTCAGTGGCACGGGCGCCTGCTGGCGCGTGAGGTCCTGAGGTTGACCCCCGGTACCCACCAAAAAAAAAAAAAAGAAAGTGTAAGTGGAAATCTATTTGTTAGATAAGTGGAAACAGATGTACCTTTTGGATAATGGCAAACCATTTTGGACATATGTATTATCGTTAGATTTTAAGATAGTGTAGTTCTGAGCTTTGGAGTAGGCCCAGGGCCTACTACAGATTATTACGCACAGATTATACACACGGATTATTTGAGGGGAAATTTAAGTTCCATTAATTATAAAATAATCTTTTATGTAAGGCACTGGGTTCACACCATAATCAAAGACACCAAAACCAAAACCTGTAAGTCTCCTTTAACACATTCATGATAGGGCCATCATCGTATGTCTTGCTGCCAGTTGGCTCTGAATCACTCATGACACATGTATGACTTTCCTATCGGATGGCACAGGTCAGTACCATTGGTTGGTACAGCTGCCCTATGGGTCAGTCATGCATGTACCACCCATGGTTCAAGCCAGCAGGAATGGGTTAAGGAAATGTTTGCTGTGTTTTTTTTGGTACAAATTGAGTATCACTTATTCAAAATACTTTGGACCAAAAGTGTTTCAGATTTCTTTCTGGATTTTGGAATAATTGCATATACATGGTGAGATAGTTTAGGGATGGGATCCAAGTCTTAATGTGAAATTCATTTATGTTTCTTATATGTATAGCTGGCAGGTAATTTTATACACTATTTTTAGGGTGTCTGCATTTTGATTGTGACCCATCACATGAGATCATGCATGAGATTTTTTCCATTTGTGATATTATGTTGGTGCTCAATAAATTTCAGATTTGGGAGCATTTTAGATTTTGGATTGTTGAGTTAGGGATGCTCAACCTGTATTAATATTTGCAAGACATGTTATATTTGTTAGGTTTTCAATTCCTTATGCTTTAGTCATCATCTTTGGTTATTTGCAAACTGTCCATTTTAGTTTAAATATTTTCTTCTTGGAAATAAAAATAAAGGTCTCTTAAACTCAAGCATTTTCTTAAAATATTTGGCCTAAAAAGACTTGATACACTTAAATAAGAGAAAGTAAAATCTTGAGGTTAGTGTGGACACCACTGGTTGGTGCTTTGCTTCTCATGGGACACGGCGAGTTGGAGGTACTGGCTGTACAGGGTGTAGCCTGGAGTTGGGAGTCCGATGTTTGGACTCCCTTCCCTCCAATGACTGAGACAACCCGGTTCGGTACTCAGTGATTTCTTTAGATGGAAAAGGAGGTAAGGGCCACACAAACTGGTCAGTTGGACAGTCTCGAGATTTATCATCTAATCTCAGCTATTTGGGATTAAATTTTGTAACATGAATTGCTGACGTAGGTGTGCAGAATTGTCTACCTGTGTTTGTTTTAACAGCTACTGAAAGCGCAGAAAAAGGCCCAGAGGAGGGAGCACATGCTAAAACTTGAGGCTGAGAAGAAAAAGCTTCGAACTGTACTTCAAGTTCAGTATGTGTTACAGAACTTGACCCAGGAACATGTACAAAAAGACTTCAAAGGGGGCCTGAATGGTGCAGTGTATTTGCCTTCAAAAGAACTCGACTACCTCATTAAGTTTTCAAAACTGACCTGCCCTGAAAGAAATGAAAGTCTGAGGTAAGCTAATGAAAAGGTTTTTTTGAAATAGAACACATAGCACTTTACTTTAGTCTAGCCATATGTATATATACATATATATACACACCTATGTACATATACAATGTGTGTGTGTATATGTATGTATATACATATATATATATATATATATATAGTTAAAACATTGATTTGATTTTATAGGGGATGCTCTAAAAGATTTAATAGATTGCCCAGAAAGAAAGTGCATTTGAATGAGAACACATTTCCTTATTATAGCACTAATTTTAAAAATACCTGATCATTAAGCTGTTTTTAACCCTATATAATTATTAACTGTAGTATAATTATATTCCTGAAACTTTTTTTTGTATGTCTTTGCCTTATTTCTGCTGCACTTAAGTAGAGGTAAATAAAATTCAACTTGGTCAGTATTAAACTTTCAAAGTGAGAATTATTTGTTATTATTATGCTCTGAATAAATACTTAGATGATTTAAAGTAAAAAACCATCTGATTGGGGCTACTTAATTTTTTTCCCTATAGTGAGCCACTTATTTTGTTAACTCAGTGAATCAGCTAACAAATACAGTAGATCTCTATACTTTTGCTGGGTTAAAGACAGGTCGTTCCAACTATGTGTTTATTAGCCATATGAAAGCAGAGTCAGATATGTTAGAAGTCAGCCTTAGCCAGCTGTGGTAGTACATACCTGCAATTCCAGTATGCTGGAGGCTGAGACAGGAGGGTTGCAAGTTCATGGCCAAGCTGGGCTACATAATGAGTTCAAGGTCAGCCTGGACTGCATAGTGAGACCCTGTTTCAGCTCCCCACCTCAAAAAGAAAAAAAAAGAAAAGAAAATTTGCCTTGTATCAGGAGGAAGCCTGATCAAACTGAATTGCCTATGGATAGCTGTATATTCTCATGTAAATAGTGTACTCCATCATCACCTGTCTTCCTTCTCACTTTGGTGTGTTCAGTGAACATAGCTAGCTTTAATATGTAAAATGTCAGCAAAAGATAATTGAAAAAATAAGCTGCTGTCTTTAAAGTTAAATGCAGTTCTTCAGGTTTCCATTATACTTTTGTTTCCTCTAGGATACAGACTTGATAACTAAGAAATGATACTGCATTAGCAGCTTTAAATTCTTCGTCTTTTCTTGATAGTCATATCTGGTGAAATGTTTAATTATTTTAAGGAAAAATTCTTACCTGATGAAATCCACATATGGGCATTTAATTACCTTTTATAAATTCCAGTTTCTTATTTCCAAAGAGTAAAAGGGGAAGATGGACATGTGAACGCTTGGACTGTTAATGGGTTGTATTGCATACATCCTGCTGCTCCCTGTGTGCATATGTACTTCTAAAGCCACTTTGTTCTGCTGCTGCTTTTCCTTGTCAGTGTTGAAGACCAGATGGAGCAGTCATCCTTGTACTTTTGGGACCTTTTGGAAGGTAGTGAGAAAGCAGTGGTAGGAACGACATGTGAGTTTCTTCTACTCTGGACTTATGCAGTAATACTAAACTTTATGTCTGGAAGTTTAGTATGCCATCGAGGGTCTACACTGTGTCAGTCCATCAGAACTTACATGTCTGACAATGCCACATTCATTGGGAAACGGATCCCTTTGTTTAGTGCTGTTAAAAGCAGCTATTGTATAGTCCTACTCGCTAAAAGGGAGCTAAGGGAGAATTTTGAAGTGGCAAGTCAGTATGACGGGGAACAAGAGCTGGCTTCAACACTAGCTTGATCATTTTGGGGTTCAGTTCTCCATTCTGAATGTTAGTACCTGTTCTAGTTAAGAATCTTAAATTCACGCATTGTTAATATCAAAGCTTACCTATCAGATCAGCATAAGAAAATAGGAATGGTTTGGCTTGTCTATCGAACCATTGTTGTTTGATTTGGAAATGATCTTAAGAGGATTCTTTTGGCTTCCTAAATAAGCTATTGGTCAAGTGACCAAATACAAGTATCCAAACAAGAAGTACATAGCTCTGTGTACTGGCTTAGGATAATCAAAACACCCTAGAAGCTAATAAACATTACTAGTTGCATCCCTTTTAGAAAATATCCAAGTATGTGTAACTACCAAGGTTTCTAATTCCAAGCTTAAATCACAATTAAAATGGATTTCTTGAGTCAGGCACTGTGGCATGCACCTGTAGTCTCAGTTGCTCAGGAGGCTGGGGCAGGAGGATTGCTTGAGCCTGGAGTCCAGGGGTTCGAGGCCACCCCAGGCAATACAGTAAATCTTGTCTCAAAATTTTTTTTTCTTCATTAGAATACAAAATGATACTAATAGTTTGGAAAATAAAGCCAGGTGAAATGGCATGTGTTACTGCTACTCAAGAGGCTAAGACAGGAGGATTGTGAGTTTGAGGCCATGAGCATGAGCAACGTGATGACATGCTTCTCAAAAAAAATCAGTAAATAAAGCGTACGTTTACTATACCACCAAGCAATTATACTCCTGGTACCCAAGAGACATGAAAATAGATGTTCACATTGGTTCTTACACGTGAATGTTCATGCCAGTTTTATTTTAACAGTCCCAGTTGAACACAGCCTAGATGCAGATCAACTGATAATAAACAAAATTTGGAATAGCCATTCCATGGAATCTGCTCAGCAATAAAAAAAAAAAGAGATGAATTATCCATACATGAAACAGACCTCAAAATAATTATGCTTAGTGAAAGAAGCCAGACAATAAAAGAGTACATGTTGTATGATTTCCTTTGTATGAAATACTAGAAAAGATATAAGTAGGTTGATAGGTTCTTGGTTATCAAGGGGATCAGGGAAGGAATTAATTGCAAAAGGGGCATGAGGGAACTTTTTTGGATTGATGAAAATGTTTCGTATCTAGGTTCTGGTGGTGGCAATATGACTATATTGTTAAAACTGTGAACTTAACATAGTGAATTTTGTGCCTGTAAGTTATATCTCAGAGCTGATTAAGAAAAAAAGACCAAATCTGTATCATAGTATTCCTATGAAAAGAATAATAGACTCAAGTACAGGCGCTCTGCTTAGTTTGGGAATTATGTTTTATCGTTGTTTACGATGAAAGGGTGTTTGGACCCTTTTAATATAAAGCCGTATTTATGGGTAGGGGGAGATACTCTGATTTTCAATAAAAAAGTTGTAGCTTAAACTTGACTTGAGCAGAATATCTTCTGTAGGAAAGCTTCTACCTTCAATTTGCCTCAAGCCACGTGCTTTTTTCCCCCCTTTTGGGTGCTGGGATTGAACCCAGGGCCTACTGCATGCTAGGCAAATGCTCTACCACTGAGCTACAACTTTAGCCCTCCACATGGTTTGAACCAATAAGTAATAGTTTGAATTACTCCTATTGTGAGTATACTTTATTATTACCATTTTTCTGTTGCTCGGAAATATGTTGCTGGAGCAAATTACATCTGTAGTGTAGCAGCTTCTACATCACTAAGGTTTTTCTTCATCTATAGTGATGTGCTGGGAGTGACATACAGCATAACTCTAGAGTAAAATCTTAGTCATAGAACTCTATAGTTTAGAAATAGTTAAAATTATGTTTGAGGAACGATTCTTCTCTAAATCCTCAACTAGTGGGGAACATAGAGTAGTTGGCAGTTGTGATGTGTGTGGGACAGATGGGCATGTGTGCATTAGTGATAGCAGAGTCTTTGAGCAGGATCTTGTAATTTTTAGCCATTTTGCAAATGGTAGAAATAGAAGCCCAGAGAAACTTAAGTAATTTGCCAAACTTTGATATGGTAACCTTTCAAGTTTATATTGATCCAGCATAGAGTAAGGATGGACTGCCTGTTTACTTTTCACAGTACTGCCCAACTCTGAGTCTCCCCAATTTGATATGACGTACTATAGCTAGCACACAATTAGTATTCCTTTGCCTGTAATGTGACAACTGTCTTCATCACTCTTTCTTAGATAAGCACATGAAAGATCTGCTATCTAAGCTACTGAACTCAGGCTATTTTGAGAGTATCCCAGTTCCCAAAACTGCTAAGGAAAAAGAAGTATCCTTGGGAGAAGAAATGCTAATACAATCAGAAATGAAAAAACAATTAGTGAAGACTGAATCTATCAAAGAGTCAGGTTTGTTGTAATCTCTGAAATTTTTCCTGGCTGAATTTTGAACAATCATTTTGAAATTATTGCCCTATTTTAATTTGTTAGGTTCTATACGCATGGTTATGTTGGTGCAAGATAAGCATAGCTTTAGAAAACATCTTTAGCTTTTATTGCCATGACTTATAGAGTGAACCCCCAATAGCAACATTAGGTTATATTTTAGGTTTAAAATGAGGCATTTATGGAATTTGAATGAACCTTATTTATTTATTTATTTATTTATTTATTTATTTTTATGTATTTATTTGGTACTGGGAATTGAACTCAGGACCTTGCGCTTGCCAGGCAGGCACAGTGCCACTGAGCTATATCCTCGGCTGCACCTCTCTATGTTAAACTACCAGTAGGATAATTCCATTTAAAATTGTGGCTTAAATGTGAGCTATAGTAGAATAATGTAGAATGAGAATAAGTTTAGAATACTAATATAGGAAAAACTGGCAGAATTTGGGAAGAAAATATACTTCTCAAGTGGTCATTTTCTTGGGAAAGAAATATTTTAAACAAAGTTTTGCCTTTTTCTTGAAATTGCATTTATTGTAAACAAGGAAGGGTTCTGGTGTCCACCAGCAAGTGTCTAGTCATTTCCCAAGTTTATTGCCCTTTAGGTCTACTGTTAGGTCCAGGGCTTTAGTGTCTCCCCACTCACCCTCCCTCCTGACCTTAGACTGATCTGGAAAGCCCATGTTCCAAGCTGTGACGATTCATTGTTACCCCACAAGACCTGAGCTGTAATGCCAACTTTTAATATAAAGCCGTATTTATGGGTAGGGGGAGATACTCTGATTTTCAATAAAAAAGTTGTAGCTTAAACTTGACTTGAGCAGAATATCTTCTGTAGGAAAGCTTCTACCTTCAATTTGCCTCAAGCCACGTGCTTTTTTCCCCCCTTTTGGGTGCTGGGATTGAACCCAGGGCCTACTGCATGCTAGGCAAATGCTCTACCACTGAGCTACAACTTTAGCCCTCCACATGGTTTGAACCAATAAGTAATAGTTTGAATTACTCCTATTGTGAGTATACTTTATTATTACCATTTTTCTGTTGCTCGGAAATATGTTGCTGGAGCAAATTACAGTTGTAATCAAGTAAAATCATATTTACCCTAGTGGTTATTTAATATTCTTTTTCAGAGACTCTTTCGGAACTTGCACAGCCAGAGATACAACCACAGGAGGTGAGAGTGAAAGATCATTCACTGGTCTTGCTTTTTCAGACTTTTGTGTAGTGCTGTGGTTAGGATGTGAGGCTCTAGAGCCAGACAACCTGAACTTGAATCCTGGATCTGCAGCTTATTAGCTTAGTGACTTGGGGCAAGATTGTTAGCCCAGATGTGTCTGTTATCCTTATAAATAAAATGAGGATAATAATAATAATGCTTGCCCTTGCGGTTATTGTGAGGATTAGTGGAGTTAACCTGAATTACTTAGAATTTGGCCTGGCACACGATAACTGCCCAAGTGTTAGCTACTGTTCTTTAGGCCCCCGTGTTATAATATAAAGATGTGCAGGATTTTGCGCTCTCTAGAATTGACTCATTTTATCCCAGAAGAGAGTATTCATTCTCTTTTAGAAATGACACTGAAATTTGTGGAAGCTGAAAAGAATGGGAGAAGGAAAAGCACAGTGCAGTTGCTATGAGGGAAGTAAGGAGAAGGCTGGTCATTCAGTAAACATAAAGCTAAGCAGTATACTTTCCTGTAGTTCAGCTCTCCTCTGCCTTAACTTGTAAGAGAGTCGAGAAGGTATGTGTGGGGTGTCCTGAGGCTGGCAAAGGCAGAATAGTCTGTGGAAAAGGGATTAAATCAAGCAATTGTGGTACCATAATGTGCAGTTCTTGCTAGTCTTACGTGAGTCAAGCATAAATTGCTGCTTAGGAAGTATCAAAGTTCTGTTTCAGTTAATTGAGGGAAAGGAATGGATAAAGTAGGTCAGTCTTTTCAAGTAGGGTAAGGACAGAAGTTTCATGGCAGTACAGTGGCTTAGACCAGTGGATATAGGAATACTAATAGAGTTGAAATTGAGAGTTGAACATTACTTTCAAAGACTTCTACAAATTTTATGACTGAAGCGTGTTATTTCCTTGATTCAGTTTCTTAACAGACGCTATATGACAGAAGTAGATTGTTCAAACAAACAAGACAAAGAGCAGACTTGGGAAGCAGATTATGCTAGGAAACCAAATCTCCCCAAATGTTGGGATATGCTTAGTGAATCTGACGGTCAAGAGAAGAAACAGGAATCTTTCAAGTCCTGGGAATCTCCCGTTAAGCAGCAGGAGGTATCAAAGCCTGCGGTTTCCTTAGAACAGAGGAAACAAGAGATTCCAAAACTCAGGTCAACTCTGCAGGAGGAGCAGAAGCAGCAGGAGATCTCTAAACCCAAGCCACCTCCCAGCCAGTGGAAGCAGGAAACTCCTAAGTCCAAAGAGGAGCAGAAGAAGCAGGAGATGCCAAAGCCTTGGCCAGCCCAGCTGCAGAAAGAACAGGATCCAAAGAAGCCCATGCAAAAGTCCCGGGCACCTGTGCAGAGTGAGCAGAATGCCAGCAAGCCGTGGACCACTCCCATGTGTGAGGATCAGGATGCCAAGCAGCCGGCCACTTCAGAACCCTGGGGCCACAGTGCTGAGAGTCAGAAACACTCCTTAGCGCCACAGTCTCAGGTTTCTCACAAGTCCTGGGGAGTGGCCACAGCAAGCCTCATTCCTGACGAGCAGTTGCTGCCCAGGAAGCTCAACACAGAGCCCAAAGATGTGAGTAGATGCTGCGTCTGCTTTGCTGTAGTAACTTAACGGTAGCTTTTTAGTTCTCTTTAAGAAAATAAAATCCATGTGAAATTCAAATGTTATGTGTGGTGGCCTGGGGTCGAAGGGTTGTCTCTCTCTCCAGTGTAGAAAGAGGAAGAGGAGTCAGAGAAGACCAATGCGAAGCAGAAATGATCTATTGTAGGTGTTGCGAGAGAAAGCAGTACACAGCCACTACAGTGGGGTGGAGGCTCAGAGCTGGCCACCGCCAGTGCAGGCCTTTCGGAGGGTGGGGTCCTGTCCCACTTCTCCCTTCCACTTATTTTTTTGGAAAATCCCTACCTGATTTTTTATTTGGAAAAGGGCATTTGTTATCCTAAGTGCTTATAATGGGAAACCACTGAAGGTTTGTAAGAAGTTTCCATCTGCAGGCTGTCAGGTTGGCTGCTTGCTAAGATGCAGAGACTGGTTCCTTTTTCTCTTAAAGGGCCCACCTTTTTAGGTTAAGTCTACCTAAGGGTCCACGCTGTCCCTACAGAAGTGATACACTTTTTTTTTTTATTTTTCCCCCCAGTATTGGGGATTGAGCCCAGGGCCTGGGCACTGAGCTACAGCTTAATCCTTTAATTGTTTTTTTCTTTAAATTTTGAGGCAAGGTCTTGCTGAGTTACTCAGGCTGAGCTTGAATTTGAAATCTTCCTGCTTCAGCCTCCCAGAGTGCTGAGATTATGGGTGTGTGCTGCCATGCCTGATTTGTAATATACTTTTTAATGAGTAGATTTATTGTTTTCTTTAGAAAATTGGACGCTAACCTAGTATGTCTTAGAGCCTAACCAGAAAGTGTTATACTATAATTATAAAATGTGTAATACCAACATTTTAATGACACAGTACGTCGTCCAAAGGGCGGCTAGCTCAGACGAGGCCGCCTTGGGAGCGGATGAGCACTGTGAGCGCTTCGCAGGACGGGGGACTCACTGCGTCGTGTGTCTCACTTGGTGTCGCCACCTGGCTCATGGGTGACTCCTGGCAGAAGTTACATTTCTTTTCTGTATTTTACTTATTTGTGGCTACTCAGATTAGTTTGTACTTTTACAAAGAAGGTACAGGATGGTTTCAGATATTCCAGTATTGGGGAACTATTTGAATTTGTTCTGTATTTCTGTTTCAAAACAGGACATTTGGGCCAGGGATATAGCTCAGCGGCGCAGTGCCTGCCTGGCAAGTGTGAGGTCCTGAGTTCGATTCCCAATACTCACCCCCCCCCGCAAAAAAAAGAGGACATTTTTAGATCTAGGAGAATTTGGCATTAAATATTTTGTAGTTAGGTTTTGAAGTATGAGGTTTAGTTTAAAAAATAAGGCTTTTTCTGTTAATGACAGTCCTTTTTAGGAAGATGTGGCTTATAATGAATAATCTTCGGATATGATGCTATACAAGTATTGCCTATTATTAAATCATAAATTACTTATTTACCACTGTTTATAATGCAGACACATTGCTAGGAAGTCTGCTAACAAATGTGAACATGTCCCCGGGGTTCTCTGCCTCCGTGCAGCCTCTTTGTCCTTGGGTGCCGTGTCATTTTTTTTTTAATTTTAAAGAGAAAAAAAAAATAGAACAAAATTTCAAAACAACATAATAGGAGAGTAACAATGGTTCATACATTCCGTATTGTTATCTTTAAATTAGTTACTCAAGGTACAAGTTATCAGCATTCAATTGTCTAAACAATATTTTTCCTTTTGAACAGTTTCTTTCTGTTTTACCATGTCTATTGTAGATTTTGGATCTTACTCTTTCATTTTCTTACACTAGGGAGACAATACGATGTTTACAAATGTGCGTCCAGTTTATTTCACTTATGAGTATTTTCTCGAGTTTCCAGTTTATCTTTCTTTATGGCTGAGTAGTACTCCATTGTATAAAAATACCACATCTTTTTTATCCATTCCTCGGTTGATGCCGATAGCAGTTTTGAGAAACATACAGTATTTAAAACCCAACTTGATACCTCAATAAAGCCGTTTTTAAAAAACCTGAGTTGAAATTCTCCGTACATCAGTGCTGAACCTTTACCATACTAGAGGATTGAGAACATCTTATTTGTTAAATGAGATTTAGAACCAGGGATGCATAGTTGGAAAAAGGCTGATAAGCTCATATTGAATTCAGACAGCACTGTGTGGACGTTGCGGGGTCTTGCGGTAACTGAGTGGACACGTGTCTGTAAAATGCAGCTTGTCCATCTGTCTTCTGTGTCAGCCATCTAGAATGGGACTAAGCGTAGGCCAGGGCGAAGTGCAGCTCAAAAGCTAAGACCAGATGACGTGAGATTAATCACTGGCGCTCCAGTGTTTCTCCACAAAGCAGCTTTTCTTTATTCACTTAGGGTCTATTAACTTGCTGGTACCTTTGACAAGTTTAGCTGAGTGAGTTCTCAGTGAATTAGAAGGATGAGAAGTCATGCTGAAGGCAAGCATGCTGACAGCTCTAAAAAGCAACTAAACTGAGCACAATGGCACACATCCGTAATCCCAGCACTCTGGGAGGCTAAGTCAGGGGATTCGCAAGTTTGAGCCCAACCCGGGCAACTTAGTGACTAGTGAGACCCTGTTTATAAATGAGTGAATGAATGGGCTGGGGGTGGAGCTCAGTGTGAAGGCCTGGGTTTAGACCCCAGGACTGAGAAAAAGCAAAAGTAACTGTACAGTGTAACTAGGTATAATTCAAAGTATGGAGAACTTTCAAGCAATTTAGTGTGAGAGCTAACCACCTTATAAACATCAGTAGCCTCAAGAGTATAATTAATTTTTTAATAAAATATTTCCTCAATTCTAAGGGATGTGTGTGTATAAAACATTATATCATAATGCTTCTGAAATCAGATATATCCTAAAATTAGGATAATTACTACTACTTAGGATTAATAGCAATTTTTGCCCTGGGAAAAATTAAGTTTTTTTTGTGTATCGTGGTCAGTGGTGTCTTATCACAGAGAACATAGTAATTCCTGCATTCTGAGCCTTCCCTTTAAAAAGAGACTGTTATTAACATTTTTCTGAAGGGGTGAGAAACTTTTTAAAGTTTGCTTAAATTATTTAGAAAATGCATTTATGTGAAAATTCTTTGTCCGTGATAAATGGGATAAATGAGCATTGTTATTTGATTTGAAAGGTGGTGGTATCCTGAGTTTCCTGAGTCAGGCTGTTGACTTTGAGTTCCACTCTTACACATGTTGGGTTTGTCTTACAGGTGCCTAAGCCCGTGCCTCAGCCTCTAGGTTCTTCCTCTGTCCTTCCAAAGGATCCAGTACTGAGGAAAGAAAAACTGCAGGATCTGATGACCCAGATTCAAGGAACTTGTAATTTTATGCAAGTATGAGCCATTAAAAAAAGAATCTTAAATAATACAGGCTGACACCTTGTGATCAGAAGCATTACAGGGAAACTGCTAAGAGTGTGGACCCCGTGAGTCCTGGCTCTGCCAGCCCTTTATGGGTGCACATTACGTCACTCTCTGCTCTTCTTCTTTGATAAAATGAATATTAACAACCCCGCCTCCTTAGTTTGTTCTGAGTAAGGAGATGAGTTACACATATAAAAAGCTGCAGTGCTCAAGTGGTCTCTGCTCCAGGTCAGCAGGGGTCCCTCAGACTGGGGGACTGACTCCATGCTTGTTTGCTAGTTGTCACAGTGTAGAAAAATGATCAGTCATTGCTGCCTCCAGGGAGTTTATATTCTAGCTGTAGGAGATTGTAAACATGGGCTAAACTAATAGCTAAATACTAAATTGTGTGATATAGACTCTTAGAGAATTTCAGAATAGTGTGATATTACTGAGGGCTGAAGTTGTCAATAAGATATTTTTGTTTAGCAGAAAGATCTTGAGCTATGGATTTTGGCCTGTGTTTAGATCCCAGTCCTACTAGTTACCACCTCATACAATCTGTAGCAAATGATTTGACCTCCAGCCATTGACTTATTTGCAAAATGAAGGAAGTGCCTACTCCTTTAGATTCTTTGAAGATAAAGACCTGCGATGCTCTTTGCAAGTGTGTAGCTTATGTGTACAAAATGGGGGAGATTTTTCTTAGAGAAGCAAGAGATATAGATAAGAGTGATTTCTCATTATGAAAATGTTTAATAGCATGAGCTAGTGAGTGGTTGAGATAAAATAGTTATGCCCTCTCATTGGTTGGGTATAATAAAAATTAACATTCAGAATGGACCAGGATTAATGCTTAGGCTTAAGACTTCAGGACAGAAGTGTTTTTCCTAAGTCAGGCCTTAGAATTGCTCTTATAGTTTTAATATTCAACACACCTAAAGATTTGGCAGTTGCTTTATTATTTTTTTATTTTTTTATTTTTGTGTGGGTACCGGGGGGTCGACCTCAGGACCTCGCGCACCAACAGGCGCCCGTGCCGCTGAGCGATATCACCGGGCCCCTTTTTCGTATGTGGGATCCGGGAGTCGAACTCGGGCCCTCGCGCTTGCAAGGCAGGCGCTTACGCCGCTGAGCCATCTCACCGGCCCTATTTTTTATTTTTTGCAGCGTTGGAAATCACCCTTGCACAGGCCAGGCAAGTGCTTGACACTGAGCTGCATCTCCAGCTTGGACAGCTACCTAAGAGTTTATTTTTGACTCTTTTTAAACATTTTTATTTATTTTTTAAAATTTAAAAATTTTTATTTTACTTTTTTAAAATTTTTGACTAATTTTTTTTATTTTATATAAAGAACTGTGTTTAGCATCTTGACATAGTTATTAGCTAGATACTGTACTTCTAAGATAATAGGCTATGGCCAGCACCATGAATAATTTGAAGGCAATAGCTTTTAAATGAATACTGTAATCTTTGGTCCTATTCATTATTAAAAATTTTGTTTTTAGGAATCTGTTCTGGATTTTGACAAACCTTCAAGTGCAATTCCATCATCACAGCCGCCTTCAGCTTCTTCAGGTAGCCCAGTAGGTATGTAATCTTCTAAAAACTTAAGCAAACATCTTTAGAACAATTGTTTCTTTTGCAGATATTTACTCTACCTAGTTTAGGGGTTGAACTAAATGTTTCTGTTAATCTAATTGTACCTGTGGACCATCAGAGTTACAGGTGGATACGTTACAAAGACTTTAGTGTGCTTAATGACTTGTTTGTATTTTTTGGAGAAAGTTTCTAGATGGGTGAATGGAAATGTACAATACTATTTTTGCGAGTTTTTAATATTCTTCCTGAAGTCATTTCTGTCTAGATCTTGCTTGACTCCTTTGGACTCCAAACTAGTGTTAAGGCTTTGGGACCCTAACTGAGTAAGATTAACACAGTAACTAGCAGTGGAGCCTGGATTTGATGCAGTCTGACGCTTCCAGGCTCAGGCTTTTTGCTCCGTGCCGGTTTCTCTCAGGCAAGGGTGACACAGCCAAAGCCGCAGCCCAGCTGTAGTGGGCAGCATGCGGGAGTGCAAGGCTGGCACAGCGCTTCCTGGGTGAGGTGAGGAGAATAAATAGAGAGCAAGTAACTGAAGTGATGGACATTGACAAGAACCAAGCTGGAAGCTGTGTGATTGAAAACATATTAATATATATCACCAGAGAGAAAAGGCTAGATAGCTTACTTTGCAACTTGTGAGACTTGTGTACTGGTTGGTTACTACTCATAGCTCAGGTTTTATATTCTAGACTACTACTCCCAGTTATTTTTAAAAGTCATAGTTCTTTTGGAGGCCTTGAAATTCTGTTTTTACCCATTTAACCTTAAAACATCAAGTATCACAGATGAACTTAGTATTTCTGACTCTCTGTGGACTTCTTTGGCCATTTAAGTCCTTATAGGAAGTGCATGTTGGACTTCTAGCTGGCAGTTTTGTTTTGTTTTTTTTTTTGTGGGTACCAGGGGTCGAACTCAGGACCTTGCGCACCAGTAGGTGCCCGTGCCGCTGAGCGATAACTGGCAGTTTTTATGTGAAATGTAAGCTTTAGTTTTTTCCCAGTTGATGTGCATGAACTTTTCTCTCCCCTCCATAATGCTTGGTTAATTTCAATTTCTGCAGTATCTGCAGAGCAAAATCTGACCAGTCAAAGTGATTTTCTTCAAGAGCCATTACAGGTAACTTCTCCAGATTAATCTTTCATTGACTTTTCTTTGTTAGTCAGGGAAGGACTTCTCGCTTTGGCAAGAAGGATCAGACTGATTCTAAAGTATCTAAATTGTTTAAAATGTTCTAGGGTTTTAGATTAAACACAAATTGTCCTTAAAAGATTCTTCAGTGACTATGCTGAAAGCATCAGTTATAATAGAGAAGGTTAGCTGATTCTAGTAAGGACAGAGCAAGCCTGAAGAATTCAGAGGTACATTGTCTGAGAATTTTACTTTGTTAAGAAGCTGCATAAATCACTTAGTATAGTATATCAATATTGTAAAAGATCTGAAGAAAAAAACTGTTTCTACTCCATGGTTAACCAGTTCTTTCCTTACACTCCGAATACTTCACATTTTGAAGAACTAATTTTCACAGAGTAAATTTAGAAATCCAAAGAGATAGCCAGGTGTGGTGGTGCATGCCTGTATTCCAGCAGTCTGGGAGGCTGAGGCAGGAGAATCACAAATTCTAGCCCAGCCTGGGCAACTTGATGTCTTAGCGAGACCCTATCTCCAAAAAAGGGCTGGGGTTGTAGCTCAGTATGCAGGCCCTGGATTTAGCCCCCAGTTCTGCAGACCAAAACAAAAAGGGATCAGGTATTGATATGTCTGAATGCCATGTTGCATTTCCATTAATGGGAGCTCAACCTTCACTGGTTTTCTGGTGATTACTTTAAAAAAAGTTTTCTGGGTGTCTCTGATAATTTTCTTGACTGTAGCTTCTTTGACAGGAGTTAAGTATTTTGGTTGGTTGGTTCAACAGTTGTAGTCTTCCCTTCCAAAAACTCCTGAGTAAATATAAGTGTTTACAGTGGTCTATGTGCAGTTGGATAAGCGGGGGCACAGTGTCTTAAGTGGTATTTGTCCAGTGGGGTGTGTCAGTGGGGTGCTGCTGCGTCCTCTACTCCAGCACTGTTTCACTAGAGGAGTTCCATTTTATCTGCTCTAGCTGTTGAGTTTCATTTAAAAAATGAATACAAATGTAAAGAATATATGTTTTTATCTTGTTTTGTTGAGAAGTTTTTGTTTTTGTTTTGGTTTTTTTGTGGTGCTGAGGATCAAACCCTAGGCCTTGCCTATGCTAAGGAGACTTTATCACTAAGCTACATACCAGCCCCTCAGAGTGACCTTTTAAGTATAAGTCTGTTAAACCTCAAATATCAAGTGGCCCAAAGGGTCATAATCCAGCACCTCTGTCTCCTCCCTTGTTAGTAGAGTTAGTTATGTCCTTACAACACCCAGTCCTGTTGATTTTGTGCACATACCTCAGGTTTAATGAGAAGCCAAAAGAAGGGCATATTTTTAGAAACATTTCAGTCTCATAATAGTTGTAAATTTTTGATCGAATCAAAGTTATGCCTATTTAGATATACAAAAGGTTCTAAAATAATTCAGATTTTTCTTCCCATAAGCGCGTTATTAAGCTTGGTCTTCACTCTTCTTTTGCAGCAGTAGTGTGTCATGCATGCCCTTTGAGAAGGCTGTGGGTATACAGCTTCTCTGCTATTTGGTTACTACTTTAGTTTTAGTTCACCTGTTACATGGCTTGAGCTTCTGGAAACAGCACAGAAGTACTTAGGTAGAAGGGCGGGAGTCACAGTCACTTCAGGCTGCCATTGCGGGAGTTTTAGCTATGTGATACTTTAGTGTCTGTTGTGCCATAGCTTTCCTCCCTAGCTGCTCTCAGTGCTTCACTGGGCGCAGTCATCAGAGCCTTGGTATCTCCTGTGCTTGCTTTCCATTTTTATTTTATACATTCTCCCAGCTTTTGAGTTTTCACTAGACTTTGGGTGCCATGTGGCTTTAGGTATTGTATCCTTCTGTTCATTCTTTGAACGACGAGGCTTGTGGAGTGAAAGTGGAGTTGTGATGACCTTGCAGAGCTGTGCCTGCAGTGCTGATGTGCCCTCACCTCAACAACTGCTGTTGATGCTGCATCAGAAGCCTGGCCTGAGCTTCTAGGGCCGAGAGTGTGGATAGGTGAGGGTGGGGTGAGAAGGGTAGTTGGTGCCCCGGTCCGGAGTGGCGGTGTAGCAGACTGTTGGGTTGAGACTTCACTGTTACACTTAGTTTTAGTGTGATCCTGGGCAAGTTGACCTTTCTTTGTGTGATAGTAAGATGGGGATAATTGTCTGTACCAACCAGGCTCACTGTGAAGTGCTTGGCACCAGTGAATTCTAGTAAGAGGAACATTAGGAAGCCTAGGGCCCAAGAAATGCAAAGTGAACAAAATGTGCCTTTCACAATATTTTATATCTTCCTGCGTTTAGGCTGCTTCTTCTCCAGTTACTTGTAGCTCAAATGCTTGCTTGGTTTCTACTGATCAGGCTTCTTCGGGATCTGAAACAGAGTTTATGACCTCAGAGACTCCTGAGGTAATAAAAGACCAATTGTCTTAATTTCTTTTCTGTTTCAAAGAATAGAAGAACCAGCTTATCTTATGAATTACAAGCATGATTAGTTGAATGATATAACATTTATATTTATTAATGCATTACTTTCTATAGACATTTGGTTCTGGAATTTACATAGGTAACTTCCTTGTAGTTGTGCCATATGAGTAGATTTATTAGTGTGTTGCCTTATCTGCTGCAATAAATATGTCAATTTTTAATATAAAAAGTGAAAAGTTTCACATAGGATTGTCAGGTTTCTCACCATGTTTACAATGGAGTACTCAGAAAAATCTCGTATTTGTATAAAGATAATTTTTATAGTATTGATATTAGCACTGATCCAGTTAAAATGATCCATTTTCTTTTTAGGTTTTGTTTTCAGTTTTAAGTTAACAATTTTTGTTATTGAGCAAATCCTTGAGATAGACATGATAGAATGAATTTTGGGGCACAATTTAGCAACTATTAGGTTTTATTTCAGTCTGAACTATTATACATAGAGGATATATCCTTCATTGTAGGATATAAGAAAACTGTTAGTACAAATAATCATTTTTATGGTGCTAATTTGGTCTAAATTGAGATAATTTGTTTTCTCATTTTCAAAAATAGGAGGTGATTGTTACCACAGTTGTCTGCTTCATATTTTGATTGGGATTGGTTTTGAGATCTTTTGAAGCCTTTGGCGTTATAATCTGTTCTGTCAGAACTTGCCTATTCTCTTAGATAAGGATTACTTAAATTAGATCAGCATTAGTTTTCTTTCTTAGGCAGCTGATTTAGAAATAAACTAATAAGTCTTTAAAGTAGAGAAAAGTAAACCCTTACTAAAGAACTAACCCAAGATTTTTCTTAACCCAATTCCACTGTATGAATTTGGAATATTACTGGATTCTTAACTGGGAAATCACTTTCCAGCGTTTGAAAAAAACCTCAGCACACATAAAAAGTTCAGCTCCTCATTTGTTAGACTGATTATTAGTAAGACGCTTTCACTTAGTCAGCGAGCTGTGCACAGCAAATACTAGTGTGCATCCTCAGCAATCGAGATTGGAAATTGTAAGCAAAAGCTGTTCTCTTGCATTCCTGTGTCCAGTGTCATCCTAAAGAACTTGCTGACTTATGCCAGTGTGGGGTTTAGTGTAAGTTAACTGCTTGTTACATGGCAGGTGATTGCTGATGCTGCATTTCTCCTCCCCAGGCAGCAGTTCCCCCAAGCAAGCCACCATCTTCACTGGCTTCTCCAAATCCTCCCGTGTCAAAGGGCTCTGAGCAGGGCTTCCAGTCACCTCCTGCAAGCAGTAGTTCAGTGACCATTAACACAGCACCCTTTCAAGCCATGCAGACAGTGAGTATGGAAGGTGGGAATGATGATTGCGGTTCATTATTCCACTTCAGAGTCATTGTTTCTCTTGCATCTGTTATTGGTACTTTGTGACGTTTGTCTTTTGTATTACTTTTATGTATAAAGGCTGGTAGAATTTACATTTGTCCAGTGGAAATATTTTTGGTAACAGAGGAGTATTAAACCTAGAGGCTAGAGCCCCTAGAATTTTGAGTGGGTTTTGTTTTGTTTTGTTTTGTTTTGTTTTGTTTTGTTTTTTGTGGGTACCGGGGGGTCGACCTCAGGACCTCGCGCTCCAACAGGCACCCGTGCCGCTGAGCGATATCACCGGCCCCTTTTTTGTATGTGGGATCCGGGAGTCGAACTCGGGCCCTCGCGCTTGCAAGGCAGGCGCTTTCGCCGCTGAGACATCTCACCGGCCCTGAGTGGGTTTTTTTTCTCAGAGCATTGTTCACCATCTGCACTATTTTCAGAACTGAGGACTCATATTAAACAAATGAAATGTGTGGATGATTTAATCCCAACAACACTCCCTCCCCAGAGGAGTATGTGGGTAAGAAACCTAATTTCTCACAACAGCTTTGTAATACTGATCATTACTAATGCACTAGGAAGTTCCCTAGGATCAGTACCTGTAAATACAGCGCACACACTTGGTTGGGTCAGGATCTCATGAAAGTTCTTGAAAATTTGTTCATATTTTTGTGTGATATTTTGAATTAGTATTCCTCTACAAATTGTAGTTTAAAACTTTTTAAAAAAGATAATGTTGCGGCTAGATTTGTATGTTTATTTTCAAAACATGGATTAGCATAAAAATGTCCTTTTTGTGGGGGGACCCCTTAGTGAGCCAGTAAGTACTTTTCCTGATGGTGGTGATGTCCCACAGCAGGCGCTTTGGAGGGCCCAGGAAGCAGCACAGTGCAGAGAGATGGGCCTGAGGACTCAGACATGGAGGTTGCTGACCTGCTCATGTAGCTCTTGGCCAATTTAAATGTCTTCATTTCCTTGCTTCCTCTCTCTCCCTGATAGTCCATCCTGTGCAGTGTTCCACATTGGATTTACTGGCTTTTTCTTGTGCTTCATTAAAAGCAAACAGCATTCCATTATAGAATGGCATTTCGTCCTGTGCCGGACTGAATACCTTTTGAAGTCCTGTATAACTTGCCAGATCAGTCCCCTGGGCTTGCCTCACATATTCTTGTCACAGTATGTGCCTTCCACTCATGCCTCCCTGTCTTCTCTGCCTGTTTGAAGCCTATGCAGTTCAAGTTGGTTCTCATTCATTCATTTATTAAAGAAGTAGTTATGAAGCCAGCCACCACTTTTAATCACTGGGGTTGTAGTAATGAAAAAATGGAAAGTCTTTATGCTCAAGAAACTTGCATTTCATTAAGGAGCTGGTATACATATGCTGTATCAGATGCCATGTGCTGTTTGGAAGAATGGAGCAGGAGCAGGGAGCTAGAGAGTAATAGAAATGCTCCTTTATGAATGATGGCTGGGGTCTGTGAGGTTACTTCCTGCCATGTGGTACAAATTCAGTAAATGGTAAACTTCACTTAATTTTGAAAAAGAATTTTTTTCTCCAATAGCTTTTTTTTTTTTGGTGTCATTTCTGTAGAGAATCGAAAGGAATTGTTTTTTCCTGGGGTAAAACGTACAAAACATAAAATTTACCATTGGACCACTCAAAGAGTGTGACTCAGTGGCAGTAAGTATGTTCACAGTGTCGTGCAGCCATCTGCACTATTTTCAGAACTCTTTCATGATACCAGCTAGAAGTGCTGCGCTCATTACATAGTAATCCTCTATTTCTCCCCTCCCCAGCCCATCTCCACTTTCTGTCTGTGAACCTCATCTAAGTGAAATTATGCAATACTTGCTCTTTTGATCTGGTTTGTTTCACTTAGCACGTATTTTTTTTTTTTTTTTTTTTTTTGTGGGTACCAGGGGCACGACCTCAGGACCTCGCGCGCCAACAGGCACCCGTGCCACTGAGCGATATCACCGGCCCCTTTTTCGTATGTGGGTTCCGGGAGTCGAACTCGGGCCCTCACGCTTGCAAGGCAGGCGCTTATGCCGCTGAGCCATCTCACCGGCCCAACTTAGCACGTATTTGAGGTTCAACTGTATTATAGCATGTGTCTATTTCTTATGGATAATATTTCATTTTATGTGTATACCTTATTTTGTTTGTTCACTTTTCTGTTGATGAGTACTCATGTTGTTTCTACCTTGTACCTATTATGAATCATGTTGCTGTGTACGCTACCTATTCAAGCCCATGCTTTCAGTTATTTTGGGCATATACCTGGAAGTGAAAGCTATGTATCATGTGGTAATTTATGTTTAACCTTTGGAGGAGCCATCACACTGTTTTCCACAGTGGCTGTACCATTGTGCATTTCAGTGCACAAGGGTTCCAGTTTCTCCACATCTTTGCTACCACATATTTTCTTTCTTTTTTTTTTTTTTTTTTTTTTTTTTGGTACTGGGATTTGAATTCAGGGCCTCGTGCTTGCCAGGCAGGCACTGTACCATTGAGTTACATCCCCAGCCCATTTCTGTCTTTTGAGAATACACATCCTAATGGGTATGAAGTGCTATCTTACTGAGGTTGGGATGTGGATTTTCTGAATGAGTAACGAGGTTGAGCCTGTTTTCACATACTTACTAGCTATATCTTTTTTGGAGAAATGTCTCTTGAAACTTTTGCCCATCAAATAGAAGTGGTAGAATATTATGGATTTTTGCTGGATATTACCCCTGGCTGTTTCCTATGAACTTTGGCAAATGGCTGAGTGTACCCTTCTCTTTCAAGGTATTTAATGTTAACGCACCGCTGCCTCCACGGAAAGAACAAGAATTAAAGGAATCCCCTTATTCGCCTGGTTACAATCAGAGTTTTACTACAGCAAGTACACAAACACCACCCCAGTGCCAACTGCCAGCTATACATGTAGAACAAACTGTCCTATCTCAAGAGACTGGTAAGGTCTTCACATACGATATTTTGAAAACTTAGATAACAGCTAGTTTAATGGAAAGCAAGTCTGTAGTGACACCTTCCAAGTTCTCTTCTGACCAGTAACCATTATTTCTTCACATGTTCCAAAAGCATTGAGAAGGACCTAATGTCTATCCCCATATTTAATGAAATTGACCTTTTAATTTTGGCTTTTGTAGAGGTAGAATTTAGATAGCTTGATTTAACCTTGTTGACTATATTTGTTAATCTCATTGTTCTGATAATTCTGGATGGTAATTGAGGTTGATAGGGGACTGTGTAGCTGCTTTTGTGAAGATTTTGAAACCGTTTTGTTACTCCTTTCTGCAGATGATTATCTGGCAATTTCTGCCTTCTCTCTTACATAAAACATTTATTAATATTGATATAATATACTTATTTTACGTAGAGACAAGAGACTTGATCTTTCGTGCTGCTATAAATCATGAAAGAATAGGCAACTGTGTTACTTATGTCTTAATTTAAGAGGCACTTTGGGATTTTTAGTGTTGGTATTTTAGCCTCATATGAAGTTTTCTAAAACTTCAGTCTGAGCACATGAACAGAGCATTCTAGATGCTTTTTAGTCAGATGTGACGAGGTAGTGAGTGAGAGCTCCTGGCTTTAGCCCACAGAGGACTTAATCCTGCTCTCACCGGTAATGTCGAAATACAGAGCAGAGGATTTATGTGAAGGATCTGATTGTCATGTGCCTTCTCAGTTAGGATTTCTGTTCAGATTCATTTCCTTTGACTTCCAGATCTGGATTATTTACCCTATTATTAAAATTGTGGTAAAATACACATAACATAAAAGACAATTTGAATTGTTTATAAGCTTGCAATTCTCTGACATTAACTACATCCGAAGTGTTTGCAGCCTTCTCCAGAACTTCTTCGTCTTTCCCAGCTAAAACTTTATATCCATTTAACACTAATTCCCTCTTGTCTTTTTAGCCCTAGCAACCACCATTCCACTTTGACTATGAATTTGACTACTCTGTGTACCCTCATATATGTTGCATCATATATTTGTCCTTTTAGAAATGCTTTATTTAACTTAGCGTAATGTCTTCAGAGTTCACTTGTGTTATAGCATGTGTCAGAATTTCCTTTCTTTATAAGGCAGTATAATATTCCATTTCAAATATATACACATATGTATAAATCTTTTTTAAAAGGGAGCAATATGTTAAAAGTTTTGGTATATATTGACTGTTGAATATAAAGAGTATTATTAGACTTTTATTACCATTTAACTTTTGGACTCTAAAATGTTTCCTTAAGCTGCAAATTATCATCCTGATGGAACTATTCAAGTGAGCAATGGTAGCCTTGCCTTTTACCCAGCACAGACGAATGTGTTTCCTAGACCCGCTCAGCCGTTTGTCACCAGCCGGGGATCTGTGCGAGGCTGTGCGCGTGGCGGGAGATTGCTCACCAATTCCTATCGGTCCCCTGGCGGTTACAAAGGTATGGTCTGAATCGACTTTTTTTTCTGGTTTTTTTTTTTTGTTGTTGTTTTGTTTGTTTTGTTTTTTATATGTGGGTACCAGGAGTCGAACTCAGGACCTCGCGCTTGCCAGGCAGGCGCTTAATGCCACTGAGCTATATCACCGGCCCAACTTTTTTTTCTGAATCGACTTTTAATTTTACAGAATTGTTTTGTCTGTAAATGTCCCTGATGCCAACCATTTTTACCTTTGTTCCTTTTGTCATTGATATTTATACTAGAGACTTCATTAGTAATTCATAGAATATTTTTCAATATACCTTTTCTCTGTAACAGAACTAACTTTTAAACTGTAAAAAGCATGTTAATCCTGTGCCTTACTAAAGTAGAAAGACTGATCATCTTGTTTTTCAAGGGGTGAATTTTGGTTTACACATTTGAATAATTTTTCTTTTATTAATTGATTTCATTAAAATGTCATAATAGACAAACATTTCTTTCTTTTCTTTTTTTTTTTAATGTGGGTACCGGGAGTCGAACTCAGGACCTCACGCTTGCCAGGCGGGCGCTTATGCCGCTGAGCTATCTCACTGGCCCCAAACTTTTTCCTAGTTATTCTTTTATCAGTTTATTCTACAGGAAAGGACAGAGAATTTGAGACTAGAATAATGATAATCTTTTAAGTTTTAGTTATGATTACAAATATTCTGGTCACTGCTTGGTGGTAGCAGAAACGCTACCTGAGCAGAGGCCTTCCACCCCTGTGCCCTTCCACCCTTCCTAGCCCGATGCATTCCAGGAGCAGTCGCTTTCTACACCTGGCTGGTGTGAAGTCAGTCGTATTTCCTAAATACATATTCCACTGTGGAAGCGATTTTAGTATGCTTTTCTTAAGGTATAAGTCTAACGATGGCATTATAGAATCAGTTTAACTTTTAAAATCGTAAAGTTAACTTCTAAGTACAACCTAAAAGTTTATTATGCTTTTGCCCATCGTTTTATGTAAGTTGTTTATTTATTAGGTTTTGATACTTATAGAGGACCTCCTTCCATTTCGAATGGAAATTATAGCCAGCTGCAGTTCCAAGCTAGAGAATACCCTGGAGCACCTTACTCCCAAAGGGTGAGTAAGAATAGTTGTCACAGGTGAATAGTGGTACAGTTGTTGATGTTAAGCTGGTGTTTAAAGTATAAAAGGGTCATTATTTTGTAGATGTGCATTCTCAGTTTTAGAACTACTAGTAAGTCCTGTGGAGGGTTGAGTTGGAAGCTTTTCCAGTCACCCAAGGAAGATAAATGTCAAGTGCTGGTAATACGGGACTGAAAAGGTGTGAAGGACTTTATTAATCATATTGTTTATATCAGCTTCTCTACCTTATAAGAGAAACTGGGGTTCAGAGGTTAAATAACTTGTCTAAGGTCACTCAACAAGTAAGTAGTAGAACTAAGATTGGAATATGTGTTTCTTAGTTCCAACTCATGACCTTAACTTTACTATATTGCCTTCAGCTTACTGTGCCTAACTGTTGAGCATTATCAAAGTTTCTTTTTTATAAATATTTTTAGGGGGGTTTATTCTGATTTGAATGACTCAGCAGATTTTCCTCACTACGTATGATAAAAGACTGATATTATGTTAGACATTCCACTTTATTTTTTATATATATATTTTTAGATAGGGTCTTGCTGTGTAGTTCAGGCTGGCCTTGCACTCACCATATAGCACAGACTGGCCTTGAACTCTCAGTGATCCACCTGCCTCAGGTGGGATTGCAGGCTTGCACCACCATGCCCAGCTAGACAGTCCACTTTAACAAACCTTGGAAACTTCCTGTCATTGCTTGTATTCTCAACTTTGGAGCTTTGCAAGATTTTGAGTGTGTATAGATGACCCCAAACCTATCATAGCTTAACTTAATGATTTTCTTCTACTTTATGGTGGTGTGAGAGTGATATGTGTGCATTGGAAACCTACCTTCAGATTTTGAATTTTGATTTTTTTGGGCTCTTAATGTGATGTGATACTCTAGTGATCCTGTCATCCATGTGGGTGTGAGGGTGAACCACCATTCTCTGGTACACTGTGTTCTCAGCTGCGGTGTTTGGAAGGTTAAGTGTATTAAATCCATTTGGACTTAAGATATTTTCAATTCACGATGGGTTTATTGGAACATCTATGTGTGGTACATTCCGGGGTAGGGTGTAATCTGAAGTACCTGTACTTGAAGAGCTGACAGCTGAATGAGGCAGGATAGATGTCTGTATGGAGGCAGAATCAGAAAGAAGTGAACACCTTGGAATTTAAGTGACTTGACTTTGACTCCTGCTTTCACCACTTCTCTTGCCTTGTGTGACCTTGGTATATACTTTAATCTGCTGAACTCTAGTTCCTCATCTGTTAGTGTGGACTTATCTGTTAGCTAGTCACCTACCTGAGAGATTGCGAGGCTTTCTCCATGAGGTACTGCGAGGATTGATGAACTAACACATGTAAGTGCTTAGCACCACAGTGCCAGGGCTGTATCAAGCATGCAGACAATGACCGTTAGTACCTGAACCTCAGGGGCTGTGCATGAAGAGAGGGTATTGATTAATACAGACGTAAGTAATGAAACTGTGTTCTTAACAACAGTATTCCAGTATTTTTGTGTTATGCTTTAAATTTCTTTGAGGAAACATAATAAATTGATAATAACTGGGTGTGGTGGTGCATGCCTGTAATCTCATCACTATGGGAGGCCAAACAGGAGGATCTTATGTTCAAGCCTAACTTGGGAAGCTTAATGACTTAGACCCTGTCTCAAAATTAAAAATAAATATGATGATGATGATCATGACGACGATGACAGAAAGATCTGGGAATGTAGCTCAGTGCAGAGGCAGTAGATTTGATCACCACTACCACAAAAAAGGAAAAGGAAGGAAGGGGAAAGGAAAAGAAAAGAGCAATTGATGGTAACAGTTGCTACTGAGAAGAAGAATGGGAATTTTATTATTCATATCTTTCTGCCCTGTTTTTTCATAGATTGCATGGAGACTGATCTCCTTCATACTTAGAAGTCAGTTGGAAGTCTTGCCCCCTGAACCTTTATTCTTAATGTTTTGGATCATATTTTCAGGCATTAAGTACATTTTTACACACTATAATCTTTTCAATTCCACTATCCGAAAACAAAAACAAAAAAGATCCCCCCCATTGTAGTTTGTGTTAGTCTTCACCATTTGATTTATAAATTCCACAAGAATGGAGAAGCCTTATTCTTGTTCTTGCTTTATTATGTCCTTTTATATTGAGGCAAGAGACAAGGGCTGTGCTGCGTTCCTGCGTTTCCGTCGTTAGCTGGTAGTGAACGTCATGTGTAGTGCTCTCTTACTACTTTAGTGTTTCATATTGAGTTGGTCAGGCTAATGAATACAGGGAGCAGTATTGCCACTGTTGCCCTTGATTTGTTTCTCCTGGTATTTGGGAACAACTGAGTCTCTTCTGTTGCTGGGGGGCTTTAATCTTATACATTTACCAATCAGTAATCTTGTGTAATAATTATTGTTTAGCATTTTTGGTGCTAAAGTGAATATTCATGTGTTCATTTCAGGATAATTTCCAGCAGTGCTATAAACGAGGAGGGACACCTGGTGGTCCTCGGGCAAATTCAAGAGGTAAGGAGTATTAAGTGTTGTTTATTTACCCAAAACATACTTGTCATTCATTCTGCACTCTGTCAGCCTCCCCTCAAAGTATAGTGCTTTCAGCATTTATCTTGAGGTTTTCCAGTTTGTTTAAGTGTAGTACTAAAGGAGATATTAGACTACTAGAAAGGCTATGGAAGCCAAGTGTCAATTTAAAGTGTGTTTTCTAAAAAACACCAGAGCATGATTTGACTTTAGATATATATTCATTGGGCTGACTTCATATAGTTTCATGTGGTGTTTCGAGGTGCTGGTTTTTATAGTAATATGGTAATAGGTACTTTCGGGTCAGTACATTGATATAGTTAAATAAGCCTGTAATCCCAGTACTCGGGAGGCTGAGGAAGGAGGATCACTGTGAGTTCGAGGCCAGCCTGGAAAGGTGAGACCCTGTCTGGAAAAAAAAAAAAAAGGGACAGTGACTTGAAGCAAAAACAGTATACTTAATAATACTTCCAAAAATGTAAACCAACTGTTAAAAGATTCACTATAACTGAGAAATAAAAAATTAATAACTAATATTGTCATAGGAAAACAATCTTTTCACTTTGAGAAAGTAGCCAATATTCACAATGCCTTTAATTACATTTGAGCAATGTTTTGGTCTTGTACTTAAGACATTAAAGTTTTTTGGCTAGGTGTGGTGGCACGCCCAGCTCAAATTGTTTGTTACATTAATTTGGCAATAAGCATTTGCTGGGCGTGGTGGGGCACACCTGTAATCCCAGCACTCAGGAGGCTGAGGCAGGAGGATTGGTGTGAATTTGAAGGCAGCATGGGCTACATAGTGAGTACAAGACCCACCTGAATTACAGAGCAAGACCCTGTCTCAACCCCCCCAATAAATAAATAAATAAATAAATAAATAAACAAGCAAGCATCCATCATGGTGCTTGGTACCATATCAAAATATCTTTGAATGACTAGTAGCCAGTAGTTCTTTTTTTTTTTCTTTTCTCCCTTTTTTTTTTTAATTTTTCCTTTCCTTCCCTCCTCCCCCCTCCCTTGTTTCCCCTCCCCATTTGAACATTTTCTTCCTATTTCACAATAGCTATTATGCATTTTGGTCTGTATTTATACTTTTGGTTTCTCACACCAGAGAAACAGTGCAGTATTTACACGTGTGTGTCAGATTTATTTCACTTAAGAGTATTAGCCAGTAGTTCTAAAAGTTAATTTCTTTTACATTATATAAATTTTCTGGAGTCCTATATTAGCTACTTTGAGTAGAACAGTGATTACTGAGCAGTTAGCTGAGTGAGAATTATGGTTAAGAGATAAAGTAAGGGGCCGGTGAGATGGCTCAGCGGCTTAAGCGCCTGCCCGGCAAGCGCGAGGGCCCGAGTTTGACTCCCGGAACCCACATACGAAAAAGGGGCCGGTGATACCGCTCAGTGGCATGGGCGCCTGCTGGCGCGCGAGGTCCTGAGGTCGACCCCCCGGTACCCACAAAAAAAAAAAAAAAAAAAAAGATAAAGTAAGAAGTGTCCAACTTGGATTTTAGTTTTTGCTTATCTTAACTGGTTGTGGTAAGTTCTCCAACTTTTATGGGGCACATTTCTTAACCTTAAAAAAGGCATTAGATAAGATTGTCTAGGTCCCTTCTGGCTTTAGATAGTATTATCAAAATCTATTACCAGAAAAATCTAGAAAAGTTTAATTTAGTTGCATTTATTGCTTTTGTTTTGGAATTTACTATAAAATGTGTCTTTGTCTGTTTCAGTAGCCGACTAATGTTAAATATTGTGTTCAAAGCTAACTGCTTCATTATGAGAAACTCACTGTTGCTAATAAAACAGCAGGGTGGAGTGATTCTTCTCAGGTGAGCAGCCCAGAAAGAGACAACGAAACCTTCAACAGTGCTGACTCTGGCCAAGGAGACTCCCGTAGCATGACCCCTGTGGATGTGCCAGTGACAAACCCCGCAGCCACCCTACTGCCAGTACACGTCTATCCCCTGCCTCAGCAGATGCGCGTTGCCTTCTCAGCAGCCAGAACCTCGAACCTGGCGCCTGGAACCTTAGACCAACCCATTGTGTTTGATCTTCTTCTAAACAACTTGGGAGAGACATTTGATCTTCAGCTTGGTAGATTCAGTTGCCCGGTGAATGGCACTTACGTTTTCATTTTCCACATGCTGAAGCTGGCAGTGAATGTGCCGCTCTACGTCAACCTCATGAAGAATGAGGAGGTCTTGGTGTCAGCCTATGCCAATGACGGTGCTCCAGACCACGAAACTGCTAGCAATCACGCGGTCCTTCAGCTCTTCCAGGGAGACCAGATATGGTTGCGTCTGCACAGGGGAGCAATTTATGGGAGCAGTTGGAAATACTCTACATTTTCAGGCTATCTTCTTTATCAAGATTGAAAGCCAGTGCAGAATTAACAGTAAAAGGAGGCGTTCAGATTAGTGGGACTGAAGGATAAGTAGTTCTTGACCTGGTGACTAATGGCTTAGGAAGTGTATTCGTTCTAGAGGAAGGAGGAGGTCCTCACTTTTTCGTTTTCCTCCCCAGGTGAAAATTTTCAAGCTGAATGACAATTAGCACTAATCCGGCACTTTATAAATTGTGATGTAGCCTCGCTAGTCAAGCTGTGAATGTATATTGTTGCACTTAACCCTTTACTGTATTAATGTTCAGCTTACTAAACCAACTGCCTCAAGTTCAGGCAAGTTACAATGCCTTGTTGTGCCTCAATAAAAAAGTTACTTGCACCTTCATTTGCTCCCATTTGATTGAACATTTAGTTGAGGGGTAAGATGCCAAAGTTTTAGAATTTATTGGTGATAACTCTTTTTTTTTTTAATTTTTTTTTTATTTTAAAGAGAAAAAAATAGAACAAAATTTCGAAACAACGTAATAGGAGAGTAATAATGGTTAATACATTCCATATTGTTATCTTTAAATTAGGGTACAAGTTACCAGCATTCAATTGTCTAAACAATATTTTTCCTTTTGAACAGTTTCTTCCTGTTTTACCATGTCTACTGTAGATTTTGGATCTTATTTACTCTTTCAGTTTCTCACACTAGGGAGACGATACAATGTTTACAAATGTGGGTCCGGTTTATTTCACTTATGCATATTTTCTCAAGTTGCATCCATTGGTGATAACTCTTTTTTTTTTTTTTTTTTTTTGTGGGTACCAGGGGTGGAACTCAGGACCTCGCGCTTGCCAGCAGGCACCCATAATGCTGAGCGATATCACCGGCCCTTTTTTCGTTTGTGGGTTCCGGGAGTCGAACTCAGGACCTCGTGCTTGCTAGGCAGGCGCTTATGCCGCTGAGCTACCTCACCGGCCCATTGGTGATAACTCTTTTTTTTTTTTTTTTTGTGGGTACCGGGGGTTGACCTCAGGACCTCACGCGCCAGCAGGCACCTGTGCCGCTGAGCGATATCACCGGCCCCTTTCTTTGTATGTGGGACCTGGGAGTTGAACTCGGGCCCTCGCGCTTGCCAGGCAGGCACGTAAGCCGCTGAGCCATCTCACCAGCCCTGGTGATAACTCTTGAATAGCTATTTATTCATAAGTTCACGCTGTTACTTTAAATTGAGAAGAGTTTATAAGTAACAGTTCCTTCTGGGGTCACTTTTCTCTGATACATCTCTTTCGTTACAAGATTTGGTGTTTTCCATGGGCCACATCACACGTCCTTGAGGCGGTTCTCCTTTTTGCAGGCCATGTGCCTCCTTTAGTTAGCTCACTTTCGGATGTGCGCTAATACAGGGCGCAGTGGGAGATACACGGGTAGTACTCTGACCCACCAGTGAGACCTGTGCTTTCCAGTGTATCCTTGATTTAATTTGAGGAAGTCATCAAAATGCAGCTTTTGTGGTCAGGCAGTGCTGTTGAGCCTCGATTGCTATTTTATAAACTGATCTTGGATAAAGTAACCTTAAGATCTATTTTAGTTATTTTTAGACTTTCCCCACATGTGAATGGGGGGGTCTAGACTGATCTCGTAGGGTAGTTATGAAATTCAGCTAAGAGCATAGCTATCTGAAAGACTGCCTGGCACATAAACATTTGCTGCATACCAGGGCTTCAGGGTCTTCTCGCTGGGAGCGGGATGGGGGGTGCTGCCAGAGTGTCGCGTTCCTCTGACGTGAGCTCTTCTCGTACTGCCTGGTTTAAGCTTGTATGCCTTTCTCCTTAATGACTTCATAAATATTGTACGCCTCCGTTACTTGAAGAAATCATCTAAAAACACATTTCGTTGCAGTGTTGAGGATTCTGTGGAGTACTGGAGGGTGCTCTTACCCACCAGATGCCTGGACAAGGCAGAGACGTCGGGTGCTCCCCTCAGACTGAGGTGCTAGTCAGTCTCAAGAAGATGGTATAAAAGTTCTATATGTGTGAAAGTTAATGTTTGTGAGCTAGGTGTAGGTTCAACAGCTAAGCCCTGTAGCCGTTTAACTTGCCAGATGAAGGATTGGATGTGGGTCCCTATTTAACAGAACTTCTTCAGCACATGGTAAGTAGGTAGTTAGTGGGTTAGGGGTATTACTGTCCCACTTAAATAAATTAGTGATGGCTTGGCTTTTATGTCCAGAACACAAAGTACACTGAAAAACAGTAATTTGATTAAATTATTGAAGGCAACACTTGGTGTCTAACAACAGTTGGTCATCAAGTCTAGCCCTTACGTTTTCTACTGCATTAACACATTCACGACGTGGCCGTAATCCTGTCTCACTGTGGGGCGGCTTGAACCGCTGGAGGTGTGGCACGACTGCCCCAGGCATGAATGTGCCGTTTCTACCACCGTGGCAGGGCCTCCTGGTGGGACAGTTGCGCATGTCCCACCAGTGGTTCTGGCCAGCGCAGCGCATTAACGACTCAGTCTTTCTAAACGACTTCTTCCCATGTCTAGGAAGCGTGACCCACTGCGTACTGTCTCGAAAATGATTCGGTGAGCGAATGGAGGAGGTTAAAGCAGGAAGTCTGGGAGGTTTGCTTACTTGTCCCCTCTACCAATTACCTATCAACCCTCCCCCCTTTTAAAAACTCCTACTGTGGATCGAACCCAGGGCCTTGCATATGCTACCAATGAGCGATAGCCCCACGGGTTCTGTTTTGTTAATTCTGAAAGAAAGTCTCACTCTCCCTGGCTGGCCTCAAGCTTGCATCCTCCTGCCTCACACTCTCAAATAGCTGTGATTGTGTTCCACCATTCCTAGCTCAACCATCCCATTTTTAAAAACTTTCTCAACCCCATAACAGCTGTATTTTTGTAGTCCTTTGACATCACACACTGGTTTAATATTTTATGTTTACAAATTTAACTGCTTAGCTTTAATGATCTGATGTTCTGTTGTGATCATTGTCATAATTAGGATGATATTTTATCCAATTTAAAAGGTGGAATAATTGTTGACATAGAGAAGGTATCTCCATACAAATTCTCCCCTCACCCCCAAACTAAATAATTTTGATGAAAAATTTTAGTTTTTTCTCTCTAGGTCCTCTACTTACTACTTCATCTATCTTAGGGGTTATTTGTTATTATTTGGTACATATTAATAGTCCAGAATAATGAGATTTGTGATGGTATATTGGTATATGCATATAACATTTTGAATACTTTATTACAATTATCCTGCTTTTCTTCCCCCTTTCCCCTAACTCCCTTCCTTATCACTAGAAGACTATTTTCTAATTTCCTGTTCTCTCTTTGTTTTGTATTTATTTTTAGATTTTTTACATAAGAGAAAACATTCAATTTTTAGCTTTCTGAGCCTGGTTTATTTTGTTTAACGTGATGGTTTCCAGTTCCATCCATTTTTCTGCAGATGACAAGGTTTCATTCTTCAGTATGACTGAATAATACTGTTCTCAATATGTCACACTTTCTTTATCCATTCATTTGATGAGCATGTAGGTTCTTCCCACAGCTCAGCAATTGTGAATTGTGCCACTATAAACATGGGTATGCATGTATCACTACAGCGTACTGTCTTTAATTCTTGCAGGAATATACCAGGAAGTGGCATGTCTGGATCAAATGGTATACTTGCCTTTAGCTTTTTTGAGGAATTGCCATGCTGATTTCCGTGGTGGTTGTACTAGTTTAAATTCCCATCAACAGTATAAAAGAGTTCCTTTACCCCCCCCATCCTCGCCAGAGTTCCTTTTTTTTTTTTTTTTTTTTTTTTTTTGAATTGTTTTGTATTCTTTATGACAGCCATTCTGACTGGAGTGAAGTGGAATCTCGATTTGTATTTACATTTCCTTACTGGCTAAGGATGTTGAACATTTTTTCATATAGGGCATTTGTATTTCTTTTGACAATTTGTTCAACTCACTTGCCCATTTATTAATTGGGATTTGAGTTTTTGTTTTTGGTGTTGATTCTTTATATATTCTAGGTATTAAACCTCTATCAGAAGAGTAGATAGCAAAGATTCTTTTCCCTATAGGCCATCCTTTCACTCTGTTGTTTCTTTTGCTGTGCAGAAGTTTTTAATTTGATATTATAGCCCGTTTGTTGCTTCTTGATTTCCCGTGCTACTGGAGTCCTATTCGGGAAGTCTTTTCCTGTGCCTGTGGCTTCAAGTGTTTCCCCTATGTTTTCTCCTAGCAGTTGCAAGGTTTCCAGTCTTACAACGGGGTGTTCCATACACTTTGATCTGATTTTAGTGAGGGTAAGAGGTAAAGGTCTAGTTTCAATGTTTTGCACGTGGAAATCCATTTTTCCCAGCACCATTTGTAAAAGAGGCTGTGTCTTCTCCAGTGTGTGTGTTTGGGGCCTTTGTCAAAAATCAGATGGCTGTAGGTACGTGCGTTTTTTTCTGTCTTCTGTTCTACTCCATTGCCCTGTATGTCTGTTTTTGTGCCAGTACCATGCTGTTTCTGTTACTCTGGCCTTTTAGTGCAATTAGAAATCAGGCTTTGTGTTGCCTCCAGCCTTGCTCTTTTTGCTCAGGATTGCTTTGGCCATTCTGGGTCATTTGTGCTTCCATATGATTTTAAGATTGTTCTTTCTAGTTCTGTGAAGAACGATGTCGGTATTTTAACATGGGTTACATTGAATCTGCAGATTGCTTTTGGTAATATGGCCATTTTGACAGTGCTGGTTCTGTGAATCCATGAACAGGGATGTCTTTGCATTTTCTGATGTTTGTGGTTTCTTTAAGTGCTCTGCAGTTTTTTTCCAATCATATTTTATTGGTACATTTTAGATATACATAATCATATTCATCATAGAGAATTTGTACCTGTACATGATATAATTTGATTCTTTTTTTCCCATTCCCCTCCCCTCCCTTCAACCTCCCTCCCCTCCCCATTTACAAAAGCTTTGTTTCCATTTTTTTCATCTTTTCTTTTTTCTTTCTTTCTTATTTATTTATTTTTTTTTTTACTTTTCCCTTCCTTCCTTTCCCCCTACCCCCCTTGTTCCCCTCCCCATTTGAACATTTTCTTCCAGTTTCACAATACCTAATATACATTTTGGTTCTTATTTATACTTTCAGTTTCTCACACCAGAGAAACAGTGCAGTATTTACACATGAGTGTCCGATTTATTTCACTTAAGAAT
The DNA here is from genome assembly GCA_028451465.1 of Erethizon dorsatum. Classification (NCBI taxonomy): domain Eukaryota; kingdom Metazoa; phylum Chordata; class Mammalia; order Rodentia; family Erethizontidae; genus Erethizon; species Erethizon dorsatum. The sequence goes on from CM051834.1 coordinate 66,155,154, forward strand.
ATAGTCTCAAGGTGCATCCTTTTACCTAGGAATGTCTAAAGCTTATCCTTCTTTATGGCAGAGTAGTACTCCATTGTATAAAAAAACCCTGCATCTTCTTTATTCATTCACCAGTGGATAGGCATTTGGGCTGTTTCCAAGATTTGGCTATTACAAACTGTGCCACTATAAACATGGGTGTGCATATATTGCTGTGGTATGAAGCTTTTAATTCTTCTGGGAAGATACCCAGAAAGGGAATAGCTGGGTCAAATGGGACCTCTAGTCCCTAGTTTTTTGAGGAATCTCCACACCAATTTCCACAGTGGTTGCACCAGTCTACATTCCCACCAATAGTGGAGAAGGGTTTGTTTTTCCCCACAGCCCCTCCAGCATTTGTTATTGGTTGATTTCTTGATAATAACCATTTTTTCTGGAGTGAGATGGAATCTCAGTGTTGTTTTAATTTGCATCTCTTGAGTAACCAGTGATGTTGAACATTTTTTCATGTATTTATTTACTGTTTGTATTTCTTCATCTGAAGTGTGTATTCATCTCAGATGCCCATTTTTGGATTGGGTCTTTGAATTTGGGAGATCTGATTTTTTGGAGTTCTTTATATCTTCTTGATAGTAATCCTTTGTATGCGGAACAGGTGGCAAACATTTTTCCCCACACTGTGGGTTGTCTCTTCACTCTGTTGGTGGTTTCTTTTGCTGTGCAAAAGCTTTTTAAGGAGATGAGATCCCAGTTGTTGATTCTTTGTGATAGTTCCTGTGCCATTGGGGTTTTGTTCATAAAGTCTTTGCCTACACCAATGTCTTCAAGAGTTCTACCTATTCTATCCTCCAGCAGATTTAATGTTTCTGTTTTAATATTTAGATCTTTGATCCATTTCAACTTTAGCACATGGCGAAACATGGGTCCAATTTTAATCTTTGGCATGTGCAAAGCCAGTTTTTCCAGTACCATTTATTAAAGAGGCTGTCTTTCTTCCAGTAAAGATGTTTGGCACCTTTGTTAAAGATAAGGTGGCTATGGGCCGGTGAGATGGCTCAGCGGCATAAGCGCCTGCCTTGCAAGCGCGAGGGCCCGAGTTCGACTCCCGGATCCCACATACGAAAAAGGGGCCGGTGATATTGCTCAGCGGCACGGGTGCCTGTTGGCGCGCGAGGTCCTGAGGTCGACCCCCCGGTACCCACAAAAAAAAAAAAAAAAAAAAAAAGATAAGGTGGCTAAGTATGTCTGGGGTTGTTTCTGCATCTTTTAATCTGTTCCATTGATATTTAGGTCTTTTTTTTTTTTTTTTTTTTGCCAGTACCATGCTGTTTTTGTCACAGTAGCTTTGCAGTATAATTTCAAGTCGGGGCTTGTGATGCTTCCTGCCTTGTCTTTGTTGCCCAGAATTGCCTTTGCTATTCTAGGTCTCTTCTGGTTCCAAATGTCTGCAATTTTTATTATAGAGATTTTTCACCTTCATGGTTAGGTTGATTCTTAGGTATTTTATTTTTTTGAAGCTATTGTGAATGGAATTGCTTTTCTCATTTCTTTCTCAGCAGGTTCATTATTGGTATACAGGAAAGCTATTGTTCTTGTGTGTTACTTTTGCATCCTGAGGGGTTATCTTTTTGACCAGTTTAGTGATGAGGCCATGATAGCTTTGTCTTATTTTTTAGCTTTTGGGCAAGCGTTGACCACTGATGGGTACAGCTCATTTGTTAGCAGTGCTGGACAGTGAATGCCAGATTGTAAAATACTGTCATCCACTACCAATACCGAGAGGACTTGGGCTTACTGATGTCTGTGTTTCTCAGACATCATTTCAGATATCTCATACCTTGCTAATGATTAGTCTTTCAAATGTTGGAGTTATTTCATTTATACCTGACTCTGGGCTACAAAGGAAAGATGTTGAGACACAGCAGACATATTAATTTCATCCTCTGAGGGCAAATCTCAACTTGTCTTTTGATTTCTATCACACTTCTTTTTTGTCCTCCAAGTGTTACTATTCAGAAACTAGATCTCTTTGGAATTGTTTCTTGTTTCAGAGTTCTACTTACTGGGAGATTTCCTTGATTTTACCATGTTACAGCATTTTAACTTTCTGCTCAAGGACAAAGTTTTTTTTTTCCTTCCAAGTTTTATTCCCTATGTGGTCTTCTGCTGTTTGTTCTGTTTCTTATCTGTGTCATATTTGCTCAGAGTCCTGTGATAGTTGGCTGACTGCTCACACTGAAAAATGGGGCACCAGAAGTGTATTAGGATCTCTCAGTGCTGGGGTGGGGGGGCTCGTTGACTTTGGGTTTGACAGCGGCCCAGGTCTTTCAGAGGGAGGGAAAAATGCCAGTGAGCTGGGGGTACAGAAGAGCTTTCTAGGTGGAGTGCAAAATCCAGACGCTACGCAGGGTAAGTCCGTTTGACGCACATTTATCCCCCAAAACTTCTTAGCAATGTTGAAAGACAAAAGACTACTCTAGTGAGAAGAAATTTTTTAAAAAAGGGAAGTGAATGCAATGAGGCAGTTCATGCCTACAAAAATTACTAAGAAGCATATATAAAGTTGTAAAATGTGTACTTGGGCAAGAATGCAGGTGAGATGGACACTCATACTGTAGATGGGAATAAAACTGGTATGTTTTTGGAAGGTAAGTTGGTAGTAACCACCAAAATAAAACACATGCTTTTGACTCAGAAATTCCATTGCTCAGGATTGATGAATACGTTTGGAGTTATGCCATGCAAAAGTAATTTGTATAGCATTAGTCACACTATCAAAAACTTGAGAAACAAACCATAGATGCACATCAATAGGGTATTAAAATGGAAAGGTGCAGAGCAGACTACAGTGTCTCACTTCTTTGAAAAAATTTAAAAGCATGTATTTGATTACTGGATTTTTTTTTTCCCCCGGAGGGATATACAAGGAATTCGATAGTGTTGGCCTTAGGGAGAGGCTTTGGGGATTGTTAGTAGAAGAGAGGAAGAACTACTTTTCAATCTGGATCTTACTATAGAACTTGAAATGTACATACCTCTTTTTGTTACATTTAAAGTAAAAGATAAAATAGTAGATTGGTATGGCATTTGCCCTGCCTTGGTTAGAGTGTGAGCATTTGTTTTATTTATTTATTTATTTTGAGACAGGGTCTTGCTTTGTAGTCCAGGCTGGCTTTGACCTCACTATGGACCCCAGGCTGGCCTTGAACTTGAGGTGATCCTCCTGCCTCAGCCTCCTGAGTGCTGGGATTACAGGCACACCCGGCTTGTTTTAATTATTAAACCTTAGGTAACATGTGGAAGAGTTTTACCCCAAAGCTTAAGAACCCAGTTGCCTTTCACTAATACTGCACTTCTCATGATCTATGAAGCGCTGTAGTGCCTGTGAACTTATGGTGGCCCCTGTGATGTAGACGCTGTGGGAGATGAGAAACAGGCACTCTCAGAGACTGGCTCTCGAAGGTCACTAGCAGGAGGGCCAAGCCTGAGTGGGCTCTCCCAGGCCAAGTACTGCTCGGGGTTTTCCACAGTGCTGTTTTCGAGCTGAGTCCTCTGGTGCTGCTGCCTTCACCGTATGTTCTGCTGCTGTCTTACACGTGTGTGTGTTTGGTGCACTGCTTACCTGCACTATGGCAGACTACACTTTGTGAAGTCGGACTCCATTGAGGTGGTCATGAGCTATGGTTTCTCAGGTTCTGAAACCAAAGGGTGGGATGTCTCCATTTTCAGGGAAGCTTGAGATGAAGAAACATTTTGAAGGGGCAAAAAACTTTGAAAGCAAAGATGTTTTGTCCCATTAATACTACATCTTTAGCGTCCCTTCCCACCACACCGCTATCTCTGGGAAAGTGAGCTGCTTGTGTCTGTGCAGAAGTCGTAAGCCTGTTAGCTCACAGAACTTCTGTCAGGTCTGTCACGTTCTTTTAGAGAAGTCTCCTGGAGGCTTCTGATTACATGTGTGGTTTTAAAACCATTGATTTAAAATACGAAGGCCTTAACGTTTACGAGAAGTACATAGATGCTCTTGCATACACGTCAGGTCCTGCGATGCAGAGCTCTGCCTGTATAAACACTTTTGAAACAGGTGTGTAAGTATAAACTTTATTGTATTTGCTTATAGATTATTTAATGTGGCTCAAAAGATGCACTATTAAAGATGGGAATTTTTATACATTGGTTTTTAACTCCCATTTTCTCTTTACCATATGGACTAGATTCAAACCTCCTAACAGACCAACAGATGAGCTGGTGCCAACAGATGGGGAGGACAGCTGTGTGATATTCCATTTAGATGACTATTAAATCTCAAAAAAGGCCACAGTACCAGTGCTTGGAGTAAAAATTACTTTCTGTAATTGGAGCTGTAATCATGCCAGTGATTTCCCCACTATACTGTATTCTAGGGTCACGCCACACCATAATGTCTGTGGTGTCAAATGCTCTGTGTACATAGAGGGCTTACTATTCTCTGACACACTCCTTGATTCCTTCCTTTTCTGCTATTGTTTCTTTCCTCCTCCCCAGCTCTTTTGTGAGCGTAGATGTGGATTTCTAATTGCTCACCGGAAATCTCTAGCTGTATAAACTGTAAGTGCTCCTAGTTCACCGTGTCCAAAGCCAACCTCATCTTTCTTCCAACATTTACTTTACATTTTCCCTGGTTAATGATTTCCATAGGTCATCAAAGCTTCAACCTTTAGAATCATTGACTTCCCTTAGTCATCTGTGTGCCCACCTAACTAGACGCTCATTCCTGTTGATTCCGCCTGAGAGATGTCTCGCGTCTTCATTCCTACCGCAGATACCGTTTCAGACCCCTATCTCTCACGTGCTCTCGTGTATTTATTCATCCAGTACTTGTGGGTTGCTTATTTCGTACAGGCTTAGTGTGAGATTGTGTCTCATGCCTTTCTCATCAATGACTGAGCAGGGTGTGTCTTCTTCTAAACAGACTGCAGTGTGATGGTCCACACGCGTTGAGCTGTGTCACGGGCAGCCTGCTTATCTCATTGAGCGCCCCCAGCAGCTCTTGGAAGCAGATGGGCGACAGGCAGAGAGGTGAGGACCATAATCAAACCCTGATGACACAGGACACCGTGATTGGTTCAAATCCTGCCCGAAACAAAGCGAGGCTACCTATAATTAAATATAGAAATCCTCTCGTGTAAAGTAATATGAGGAGAAGAGGGCCCTTCCCAGCCTGTGGAAGATGGGTTAGGGCAAGCTATTTTCGAAGTGAAATCTGAGTGTAAAATCTGACAGCCTATGGTTTTCTTCTCTGACTTCTTCTGTTACCCCTAATTTGATAGCTTTGTTTTTTAGTAACTTGGTGTCACTGAGTCTGCCAAAGCATAAAAAGTTTTCGTGGAAACATGGATTTTTTTTTTTTTTTTTTTTTTTTGTGGGTACCGGGGGTCGACCTCAGGACCTCACGCGCCAGGAGGCGCCCGTGCCGTTGAGCGATATCACCGGCCCCTTTTTCGTATGTGGGTTCCGGAAGTCGAACTCGGACCCTCGTGCTTGCCGGACAGGCGCTTAAGCCGCTGAGCCATCTCACCGGCCCGGAAACATGGATTTTTAAAGTATGTATTCTAGCTAAAATTTTTATTTTCAGATAATTGTAGGTTCATACACAGTTGTAAGAAACACAGACCGATCGATCCCATGTTCTTTTATGCAGGTCCTTTCAGTGGTAATGTCTTGCAAACTATTTTGCAATATCACAACCAAGACAGTAATATTGACACAGTCAAGGTACAGAACATCCCCACCCCACAGAGGCCCTCAAGCTGCCCTTTCTAGTCACCCACTTCCCTCCTGCTCCCACGTTAACCCTCAGAAACCAGAGCTCTGTTCTATCAGTTATTTTTAATTTTAAGGAAGTGGGTTGACTTTCACACAACATAAATCTCTGCAGATTCATCTAGAGATGAATCAATCATTGTTGCATGTATCGTTCCCTTTTGTGCTCAGTAGTGTTCCATGGTATAAGTGGATCACAATTTATTTAACCATTCACTCACTTAAGGACAGCTGTATTGTTTCCAGTTTAGGGCTGTAATGAATAAAGCATCTGTGAACTACCATGTGCAATTTTAATTTTTTTTTTTTTTTTTTGATGGTGGTTGTGGTACTGGGCATTGAGCTCAGGAGCACTGAGGTACATTCCCAGCCCTTTTCATATTTTTGAATTTTGAGACAGGGTCTCACTACGGTGTCCAGCCTGGCCTTGAACTTGTGATCCTCCTGCCTCAGTCTTCCAAGTAATTTGGGATTACAGGTGTGTGCCATCACACCTGGCTCATGTGCAAGTTTTGTGTGAGCACAAGCCTTTATTTCTCTGGGATAAATGCGCAGGAATGCAATTTCCAGGTCATATAGTAGTTGTATGCTTAGTTAATTTTTTTATAAGAATCTGACAAATTGTTTTCCAAAGTGCTATACGATTCTCTGCTGTACTAATGTATGAGTGATCCTGCTTCTCTGCGTCCTTAGTAGCATTTGGTGGTGTCACTACTCATTTACCTGATTAGAATAATTGCATCACATCTGTCCTCACTCCAAAACATCTTTAGTGCTACCAGATTTCATTTTTAGATACGTGCCTTAAAAATTTTTGGGGAGGGCCGGTGAGATAGCTCAGTGGGCATAACCACCTGCCTGGCAAGCATGAGGTCCTGAGTTCGACTCTGGGAACCCACATAAAGGGAAAAACGGGCCGGTGATATCGCTCAGCGGCACAAGTGCTTGCTGGCAAGTGCGAGGTCCTAAGGTTGACTCCCGGTACCCACATTAAAAAAAAAAAAAAAAAAAATTGGAGGGAGAGTACACCCTGGTAGAAATGTAGTAGATATTTGGATGTATCTACTTTGTTGTAGTCAGGGTTTGCAAGGGAAACAATACAATACAGGACACATAACTTAGAGAGTTATTTTGTAATAGTCACCCAAAGAGTCATATACAAAAGAGTGCAGGAAATCTGTCCACACACTAAAGACCCAAAGAATCCAGCTGAAGGCCTGGATTCTACAGCAGTGTCCTGCATGGGTCCAGCTGAAGACCTAGAGCCCATGGCAATGCCTCCACGAATCCAACTAGAGGCCCAGAGCCCACAACAATGTCTCATGCAAGGATATTTCATGGATCTGCACTGGGAAGGCCCAAAGGTCAGTGGTGGAAGCTAGAAAGTCTGCACCAGTGGGATGAAGGATCTGTGCCAGCAGGCTCAGGGATCTGCCCAGGAGCCAGGAAGCAACGCTCAGAGTAAGGACCAGAGCTCCCCTAAAAGTCACCATAGCCATCCTCAGCGACAATGAGGTCCCGAGCTCCTCCGACGATGAGAACAGCCAAGTTCCTATCAGGAAAGCCAGCGTGACAAGCTCCTCCTGGAGAACCAACAGCACCAACTCTTCCTCACCAGTTCTCCTTTTTATGTTGTTGGCAACAGTCCTCAGGTGGGCCCTCCACACCAGGCAGCACGCTGATTCAGTTCATCTGGGTGTGACAAGTTGACCACCAGTTGTCGATCCACCACAATCCACCCCTGGTCAACTTGATAACCACACACATTTCCTTAAACCAATGGTCTCTAGTGGCAGATTTGTGAAAACATAACATGTGTTGGTCTATTCAGATTTACATTAATATAACAATTACACATACAATTCTTATTGCACTCATTTCTGCACCAAAAGCAAAATATACAAAGGGTGATCAAAATTCAAGGTTAAAACCACAATACTTTGACGAATTAACCTGTTTACAAACATATCTAAAAACTACATTAAAATCAAATTAAAAGAACTATTACAATCACAGTCCTTGCATCCATTAACTTTTAACTACACGGCATGGCAAGACTAAAAAATGGGGATCTCCTGCAATTTAAATACACTCTTATCTTCAGGTGAAAGGTTTCAGTTTATTTTTCCATTGTCCTGTTTTTTATTTCATTTTCCAACAACCACGTTTTTCTCTTTTTTAACCTTGCAATCCACAGTTCCATGGAGTCTTCCCTCTGGCCAAATGCTTCAAATCACCTTGTTGGCTCTTTAGTCTTAATTTTAAACATAGATCTGGCCAAAAGCTCTCAACAGTAACCATGCCACCATCCCAACAGTAGACAACATTGAAGTTTTTCTGCCACCCAGATAATATCTCTAAACACAAGCAAATTGCAGAACAACTTCCTGCCAAAGCACAATATACTACCTGGGATCCAGCAGCCAATGCAGTCCTCAGTAGGAGCCTCCTGAGCTTCATCTTAATTGGCAGCATTTCCATCAGTACTCTGATTTTCCAGGCTCCGACCAGAGTCTCCAAAATAGTTTACAGCATATTGGGGCTGCTCCTAGGCCAGTCTCTCAAGACCTTTCAAAATTAATTCCCAAGGCTCTTAAGCCACATGGTCAGGCAACATCACAGTAATGACCCCACTCCCGGTACCAATTTTGTTGTAGTCAGGGTTTGCAAGGGAAACAATACAATACAGGACACATAACTTAGAGAGTTATTTTGTAATAGTCACCCGAAGAGTCATATACAAAAGAGTGCAGGAAATCTGTCCACACACTAAAGACCCAAAGAATCCAGCTGAAGGCCTGGATTCTACAGCAGTGTCCTGCATGGGTCCAGCTGAAGATCTAGAGCCCATGGCAATGCCTCCACGAATCCAACTAGAGGCCCAGAGCCCACAACAATGTCTCATGCAAGGATATTTCATGGATCTGCACTGGGAAGGCCCAAAGGTCAGCGGTGGAAGCTAGAAAGTCTGCACCAGCGGGATGAAGGATCTGTGCCAGCAGGCTCAGGGATCTGCCCAGGAGCCAGGAAGCAACGCTCAGAGTAAGGACCAGAGCTCCCCCAAAAGTCACCATAGCCATCCTCAGCGACAGTGAGGTCCCGAGCTCCTCCGACGATGAGAACAGCCAAGTTCCTATCAGGAAAGCCAGCGTGACAAGCTCCTCTCAGAGAACCAACAGCACCAACTCTTCCTCACCAGTTCTCCTTTTTATGTTGTTGGCAACAGTCCTCAGGTGGGCCCTCTGCACCCAGCACCACGCTGATTCAGTTCATCTGGGTGTGACAAGTTGACCACCAGTTGTCGATCCACCACATACTTTAAGGAAAGACCTTGGTTAGAACTTATGTGAAGTGTCTATTAAGTTGATGCCTAAAGTTAGGTAAATGGATGAAATGCCTAAACAAAATGGGTGGAAGACAAACAGGCTAAGGACAGAGTCCTCAGAAGCACATGTGATTAGGGTTGGGTGACTGAGTAATCAAAAAGTTGGGAATATACTCTGTAAAAGAAAACAATAATAGCTGGGTATGGTGGTGTACACCTGTAATCCCAGCACTCGGGAGGCTGAAGCAGGAAGATTACCATGAGTTCATAACCAGCCTGGACTACCCAGGGAGACACGGTCTTAAAAAACTAAAGAAGAAAAAAATATATATATTTTCAAAAGATCATATAATCCAGTGTCAGATACCAGAGAGAGAGACAGTTTAATAGGAAGACTAATACCTCTTGCATTGTATCTAAAGGGATTACTGTTGATATTTGCTCAGCTGTTTCAGTGGAAATGAAGGAATTTGAGGATACCTTTTGAAGCAGGAATGGGAAGTAAGGAAGTACAGATAATCATTGAAGACCATTCTTTGGACTGAAGAATGTAAAAGAATAAGTAATACCTAGAGAAAATTACTGAAGATAGTTTTTTTTTTTAAATAGGGGAAATGTTTTTACACTGGTTCAATTAGTGTCAATAAAGAGGTGGAAAATATTGGGGAAAATCTTATAAATTGTCAACAAAGAGCATATAATAATACTCCAAATAATTTTAATGAAAAGATGCACAGAAGAGAGATTTGTGGAGCAAGGTTCTGGTGGAGACGGGCAAAAATTTAGTTTCCAGTGGAGGGGATGAGGTGAATGGGGTAAGCAGAGATTAATTTGTGTTTTGGTGAACTTGGCCTGAGGGGTTTTCTCATCTTTGCAAGGCTCTGTGAGGTGGGGTAAGGGGTTGGAACAGCCACTGAAGGAAGGAAGATGGTGCTGATTAAAGACTGGGATAGGACTGCTGAGTCAGAAAGGGATGCCTGTTTGTAGGGGTGTCAGTTTTGTACAGTGGGTCAGGTAAAGGCTTGAGAAGTTGACTTAAGAGTTTAAAAGAAAAGGAGGTGTAGTCAGGAAGGGGTGGTCTAAGGAGAATTCAAGGAGTGACTGAGTTGGAGAACAGGAGTAGAATGGGGGAGAGTAGATTCTAACTAGAAAAGGGACGTTAAGTTAAGATTTCAGAGGTACAGGAGACAATCATGAGCTCTGAGAGAGCAGGTTAATGAAGGAGATGAAAGGCACTATGTTTCTAGGAGTTAGCATTTTATCTTGAAATTTATGGAAAATCAAAGCGATAGTATTAATCCTTCAGAAAAGAGTGATGGGTGTGTGGATAATGGGTTAAAAAAGGGGGTGATAGTGGCAGCAATCAGAGACACAGCTCATCGCTACGAAGTTTTGCACAAACTGGAGGGTCTTGTTTCAGGAGGGGAAGTTTTCTGTCACGATTTCTACCCCTTTCATTAAACCCACTTAATTGAACTAACACCTCCACCCCTTACTGGGAATTGAACCCAGGGAGCACTGAGCTACATGTTCAGCCCTTTTCATTTTATTTTAACACAGGGTCTCCTTAAATTGCCCAGGCTGGCCTCAAACTTGTGATTCTTCTACTTCAGAGTCTAGAGTAGCTGAGATTGATTGCAGGCATGCACCACCATGCCTGGCACCAAACTATCTTGGGCTCATGGAAAGATCACATCTCCTCAGCTGTATTTTGTCCACAGTCACTGTTACTATATACAATTAGAACTTTCTTTTCTGGATTACACTGAGGAAAAGCTGACTTGATGTTTTTATTATATTGAAGTTGTAGAGTCAGATATGGCTACAGTGGATGGAAATAGTGTAACCCTTTTCACTACTTTTCTGAGAGCCTCTGGAAGATTTTCTGAAACTGACATACAAATTCTATTACCTCAGTGTTTCTACACTCTGAAAATATATCTTTTATGTTATTTTTTCTGTCAGATTGGAGTTCCTTCATGTTAACCTGAATCGAACTCATCTTGTTCCTAAAAATCCTAGTGTTCTGCATAGAAATATATGTTTAAGAAATGTTCAGTGAGTGAATGAATGAACGATGGCTCTCATATGTGAGGGAACTGTGTCCTTCTGTAGACTGCATGATCTCACGGTTCCAACAAATCTCTCCTGGAAGAGGCTCAGTTGTGATGCCCAAACGGTTCTCGGGCTAACTAAAAGTGTCACTCCATCTAGCTACGCTTAGTTTGGAAGCAGCTGTCAGGAAACTGGGGGCAGGCTCAGGTTTCTCCTACTAGGGAAGGGGCTGGAGACTGTTTTCCGTACAACAACATGGCGCCTGCCTGTTGGCGCTAGGCCGCGGTGTTCCCCTTTGAGAGAAGCGGAGCGCACTCTCCGTACAGCATCATGGCGGCCGCCTACAGGAGCCGGTGATGGCCACACGCGCGGGGAAAGGGGCTGCCGTAAAGGTGGCGCCGCTTCCTCTTCTTCTCCCGCCTCCCACCGGCTGTCGTAAAAGGGTGAATGGGGAGCGAGTTGTGGGGGGGAAGAGGGAAGACAGGGGGCGCGAAGTCGGAGTGGCACAGCAAGTGGTCGCAGGTGGCGACGGTGGCGGGGGGTGGGGAGTGAGGTAGTTTGGGGGTGCGGAGGAGGAGGCCGAGAGGCTCCCGCGAAAGCTGAAACTGCAGTCTGGCCTACTCGCCCGGGGGCCGCGGAGCCCCCCGCCGGGGAGATGGACCTCAACCGGATCATCCAGGCGCTGAAGGGCACAATCGACCCGAAGCTGCGCATCGCCGCCGAGACCGAGCTCAACCAGGTGAGGAGCGGCGGGTCCCCGCCCGCCACCGCTGGGCCCGGCCCGGGGCGGCTCGCGCACCTGTTGGCACCTCGGCGCGCCCGTCCCCCGCCGGCCGCGCACGAGTCGGCCCCGCCGCCGCGGCCCCGCGTTCGCCCTTCGCCGGGCGCTCTCGGGGAGTGAGGGCTGCGCCCTAGGTGCGGGGCCGGGGGCGCGGACGGAAACTCGCCGCCTGGTCGGATCCGAGTTCAGCTCTTCTCCAGGGCCGGCCCTTTTTAGGTGTTGCTGTGGGAAACCCTGCCCATCGCCTCGCCTGCCTCTGCTCGCTGGGCAGCACTGTTTTGACGCAGAGAGGCAGAGTTTGTGGGAGCTCTGGGCAGTGCTGTCCGGGGACAGCTCCGGGAAGAGCAGGCGGTTTCCTGTGTTGTACCAAAGACACATCGAATGTTTGGAGGGACTTCTTTCTTTTCTTTCTTTCTCTTTTATTTTAGCCGTACTGGGGATAAACCAAGGGCCTTGCTCTTGCTAGGCAAGCACTCAACTACCAAGCTACATTCCTAGCCTTTTATTTTATTTTATGGGACTGGGGCTTGAGCCAGGTCCTCTCGTGTTACACCCCCAGCCTGTTCTTTTTATTTGAGACAGGGTCCCATTAAGTTGCCCAGGCAGGCCTAGTGGAACTTGTGATCTTCCTGCCTCATCTCCGGGAATAGCTGGGAATACAGATGTCCCCACCAGGCCAGGCGGTTCATTTAAAAGCTGAAATGTGTTAAGACTTTGTTTTATCCTCCGTTCACTGTTCTTCCTAGCTGGCCTTGACCATATTCCAGCGTCATCCCTGACATTTCAAAATTTTAATGATCCCAAATGCTAGTTGTTTCCCCCCCTTCATACATATATGCGTGAACCATTGACCTCTTACTAAAAGGTTCAAATTAAGGTCTACCCCTAGGAAGGAGGGAAGGCGTTTTGAGGTTGTGATAACCCTAAAACATGAAGGAATATTCCTAAATTGGGGGTTCTCAAAGTGTTGCCTGGGGCCAGAAACATCAATGTCACCTGGGAACTTGTTGGAAATGCAAATTATGGGGCTTCAACCCAGACTTTAAAGAATCAGAAACGGGGGGTGGAAAGCAGTTGTGTTTAACTAGCTCTCCCTGCGACTTTGGGCTCCTAAAGTGCGATGACAGCTGTCTTGAGTAAATGTTTCTGTTGGAGTTGATTTTGATAGGGTCATGAATCTTTGAAAGGGATTATCTTAATTGGAAATCTGTGTGGAGTTTGGAGCAGATTCGAATCCAGGATTACCAAGAGATAAAAGGTCAGCGGAACACTGGCTGGAACAGAAGATGTGTTGAACTGAAGCCCAGCATGCCTGAGAAGGAAAGGACTGCCACCCAGAGTAGGGAAAGTTAAAGTCGGTACCTGTCTCTCACCTTCAGAGTACCAGCGCCGCAGGTTGATTGGCTGGAGGAATAGCAATTCCTGGGGTAGTTAGGAAGAATAAAACAAGGGCTGAACTTGAAATCTATTCGTATGAACAGGAGAGGAGGCCAGAGGTTACTTCAGTAGTGTCAATAGGGAACATATTTTTGAATACTTCCCTGCCCCTGTTAGCCTAACTTTGCTTTGTTTCTGATTCATCAGTATGCGAGTGCAGTTGATGTTATAGGAGTGGACAAGGTAGGTAGGAAGGTTTGCAGAACTAGGAGGCATTTAAGGCTCAATACTATTTTTTCGTTCATAGTGTTTCAGCCCCAGTCCATTTCATCTTCACCCTGCCCTACCCTCTATCTATCCAACTCATCACAGACCATTTCCCTGGAACTTCTAAGAGTGGCTTATTTATGCACAAGGCCCTGGGTTCACTGTAGCACTGCGGAATAGATAAAGTTAATTATCATGCTGTTTATTTAGAATTTATATTTTATATAATGTTTTGGATTCTAATATGCTCTAAGTTTTTTGGAATTTTCTGTAAGAAGACTACCAAAGTAAAATGTCACTAACCCTTATTGTAAAACATAGTTATGGTTTTTTTTTTTTTGAGAAAGGGTCTTGCTATGTAGTTCAGGCTGGCCTTGAACTCACTGTGTTGCCCAGGCTGGCTTCAAACTCACAGCACTCCTGCTGCCTCAACCTCCTGAGTGCTGGGATCACAGCTGTGTGCCATCATGCCGGCTCATAGGGTTTTGTATGCTTGTCCTTTTTGTGTTCTATTTATGGTACTGGGCGGTGCACCCAGGGCCTTCACACTGAGCTACATCCCCAGGTTTTTTTTTTTTTTTTTTTTTTTTTTTTTTGAGACAGGATCTCACTAAGTTACTGTGTTGCCCAAGGTGGGCTCGAACTCAAGATCCTCCTGCCTCAGCCTCCTAGAGTGCTGGGATTATAGCTAGGCATGTGCGATCAAGCTTGGCTGTATATTGTCCTTTAGCACACTGTAATATCTTACTTTGTCTTTTACATATTTTTTAAAGATGTGTTTATTTTTGTGACATTGGGGATGGAACCAAAGGCACTGCACATGCTAGGCAAGCACTCTCCCACTGAGCTGCATCCCCAGCCCCAGTCCCCGTGCTGCGCTCTCCCGTCTCCCCTCTGACGCTGCGCAGGACGTGGGGCGGCTCCTGCAGGGCGCTCCCTGATTGGCTAGCTGCTTGTGAGCCAGGGAGGCAGCGTTATTCCAACAGCCTGTGTTCCCGAGGGTAAATTCTCCTCGGAGGTCTGTTTTCTTAGGCCCACATTTTTCTCTTACCAGTGACTGGTTTCCTGTCTGCCGTTTGTGACATTGTTTCTATGGGAGATGGATTTTCAGTTTTTTCTCAGGATGCTAAGAGTGAATCTTGCATGCCTTCCTCACTTTTTCGCTACAAGTCCGCGTGGCTTCAGCATAGGGTGGTAGGGCTAGATAACTTGCTCAGTAACTCATCCAGAAAGGTGTCTTCCTTTAATAAATCATCTTCCACTTGTTCTCAACAGGGAAATAAAGATACTTACTCTCACTGCCAAGTTTTGGAATCTCTGCTTACCATGTAGCCGTGGGCATCTTTTTCTTTTCCACCAGGCCCCAGTGCTGAACCCAGGGCTCACCACATACTCAGCAAATGTCCCACTGAGCTACGCCTCCTCCAGCCCATCGTGCTTGTCGCCCTTTAGGAGTCTTTTTATATGAGTCATATATTTATTGAACTGTATGTAGTACAGGCGGTGCTTTCTTGAGGGTTACACGCTAGCGGGCTACAGAGAGGTCACCCGCGCGCAGAGGCGGTGCCCGAGACAGTGTGTGGGGACACGTAAGGCACTGCGACAGAGCAGAGGGGACAGCAAGCTCAGGAAGGACCCTCGACCCTGCGTGTAGGGAGACCCGGAAGGGTAGTGCGTTTGGAGCAGTGAGTCAGAAAATGGAGAAGCAGCAGGACTGCACTCTATTTGAGTTCTCATAAAGCGCAGAACTTAGCTAAGCAAGAACACTTTCTTTCAGAAAACGTCAGACACAAAGTAAATATCCTCAAGAAACCATTGAGAAATGAGTCGTCTTGTTTTGTTAGAAACTTGTAGTCCAAAGAGGGGCAAAGCCATTGGGTAATATTTGTGAGGAAAGTTGTATGAGAATATGTTTAAATTTACCCCTGAATGCTTTAGCTGCCAAATTAACATAGACTGAATCCAGGCTGGAAGAGGACAGTCTCGGAAGTTTTGAAAGTGGCAAGCAAAATGTGTATAATGCCAACGATGTGGAAATTAAATAGCTACTTTCAAATAAGTAGCTTAATTTTAATGTAAAGCTTATTTTGTATTTATCTATAGTAAGATTAAAAAAAAAACCAAACCCAGTTTTTACGATTGGAATGAGCTATATGTGTTTTTTGTTGATTTACTGTAAGATCTTTCAGTAAAAAATAATAAACTCGAGTTGTTTTATAATGTATATGTGGAATTTGTAGAAAACTTGGCTGAATGTGTATTAATTTTTCTCACGTAAACTCCTGTTAAAACAAATCTGTTTTTAAAAATACCTATTTTAAAATTCTGGTAGTTTCAATTATGGATAAAAAAGAATGTATCTTGAGTATAACAGATTTAAGATTTTGAAGATTGTGGATGAAAGGAGGAATAATTACAAGGTAATTGAAAATTCTATTGAAGGGTATGGAAAGACTTGAAAAGCAGTGTTCCTAGGTGGAAAGGATCAGTGCTTTGAAGATGTCAGGTTTCTCCAAATTAATTTTTTAGTGTTTAATGTTTTCTCAAGCATTTACCTTAACAAATGCTACTAGAAATAAATTAATAGGAAGTGATTAAATAAAGGAATGACTGGTGTTCACAAGCCCAGTTGTGTATTGAAGGGGACAGTGCCATAGATCCAGGCTCTGTCCAGGGAGAGGAGAGCTGACCAGACCCCTCTCGGGCACCGCCTGGTTTGCTCTGAGTTTAGGAGTCTGTTTTAGGAGTGTCCTGGGTGAGGCCCTGTGTGGGCTCTGGGATTGCGGCAGTTTTGTTTTTTGTTTTTTGCTTCTGAGGTCATGATGGCCAAATTTGGGAGCAGACCAAAGTAGAACCTGCCTGTAGGGTGACATGACAGGCAGCAGGGAGGAGTGGGAGCCCCATCAGCACCGTCTCCATATGCAGCGTTGAGTTTAAGAGACGCTGCGGTAGCAGAGGGCAGCTGTGACAACAGCTTTTGGCCCTGGCTTGTGAGTCACTGTGCTCAGTCCCGACGGACTCCTCCCCTTCGCGCGCACATTGCTTTAACTTCATTTGTCTGTCACGCTGCGTTGGAGCACCAGTGTTCAGTAGATGATATTTTCTGTTTTCCGTTTTAGTGCCATCAACAGAACTGAAGTACAATAATCTGGGAAGAAACACTTGTGATGAATAGGTCAAATAAAAGGCTGAGACCTTTTATTTATTATTTATTATTCATAAATAGCTCTTCAAATTAAGAAAACCCCAAATATCCCATTTACAAAGGGATAAAGGGTATAAGGAATTTGTATAGGAAACAGACAACAAAAAGGAAAACAACAACGAACTTAGAAAAACACAACAAAACACCCCCCCCAACAAGAAACAACCAGCAGCTTCCTGAGTAGTAGAGGAAATGTAATTTAAAAGGTTTTAAAGTTTCAGGGGAATGCTAATACTGTACCTATATTAGGTAGATGGACACTCACCTACTACTGTTGCGAGTATAAATTGGCACACTCCTGGACAGCGTTTTGGCAAACTTGAGCATAAAAGGAAATTATTTTGACTTGAAGTATTTTAGTATCTTCATTTATCATTGGAGAAGTTCTCTCACATTAGAAATTTCTCTCATTTGGCTAGTCATGTATTCAGTAGTAGATGCTAGTAGCTAGTCATGAATATTGCCTTTTATAAAAATATTTGTTTGTAATTTCAGTCCTACAAGATTATCAATTTTGCCCCCAGTTTACTTCGGATTATAGTCTCTGACCATGTGGAATTCCCAGTACGCCAGGCAGGTGAGTTGGTTTTCTTTTTTATCCTTTATAAATAGTTTATTTATAGATGAAAGTAGAATGAGAGTTTTAAATTCTAAATATCTATACTTTTTGGAAAAATTAAGCACCCATGAAGTATTTCCAAGGCATAAAAACTCACTTGCTTCTACCATGGAAATGTGGAGGTAGGTACTGGGCGCTCACATCTTCCCTGGCTACCCCCACCCTGCTGCCCCCCACCAATTCCATCCGTCTGTGACGTCGCCCTTTTCTCCTTTAGCTTTCCCGACTTCAGTAGCTTTTCTCCTTCATAACCTTAATGCCCTATGATTTCCCCATAGCCTCACCTTCGGGCTCGTAGATCAAGACTGTGAGTATATGTATGCGTGGAGTGTCAGTTATTTACCCACCTGGTCTCTTGGCCGACCGGGAGCTGCAGCGAACGGCCACTGCCTCGCACCACGAGAGTAGTCACCATACTTTGTAAATCCCAGAAAAGAGCAGAATTCGGAATTTCAAGTATGGTTTCTACAACCATGCATATTGCCTTTGCATGGTTGTAAAGTAAAAATATTGGTTAAACCATAGTAAGCTACAGTATTCATTAGTTGGAGAATATAGAGCAATACAGAATACAAAGAAGAAAGTAAAATTCTTTATCACTCAGAAGTGACCATTGTTGACATTAGGTGAATATTAGTCTTGATATATTCAGGTGGAAGGTATTTTTATAGAAATGAGATCATAATCTATTGGCTGATAAAGTGTTTAATTTCATTTGAACATGGAAATGAAGAAGAAAGGAATAACTAAGCTTTGGGAAAATGTCTAAAAATACACAGTGTCAGTCACTTGACAGGGACGTGTTCTGAACAACAAGTCGATCGTTTTGTGATTGAGCAAACCCACACGCATAGCATGTTAAGGCCTACCACACACCTGGCTATGAGGTGTAGACTTGTGGTTATGCAGTGCACTGTTCGTGGAACTGTCATTGTGTGGCCCGTCACTGCATATGGTTTCCTAAAAGATTCCTTGGTGAGTAAGATACAAAAAAACAAAAAAGAAAAACTGTGGAAAAATTCATGTTGTAATTGTTATTTACTTCAGTAAGGTGTATAAGGCTTTCATGTAAATTTTTTGCAACTGTCTCAGTTGTTTAATCTTTGTTCCAAAGTAGGGCTATTCTGAAACTACATTTTGCTAAATGGAACTATTTTAATAATCTAAGTGTTTATAGTGCCATTGTGAAGTTCTTATGAAGCTTTTTAGAAATAACATTTTAAAAGATCTTAATTTGTTAATGTGTTGTTCATATGACATATAGACGTTACACAAACAGTTTATACATTAGGTTGCTCTTAATATTCTGAACTAGGTTGCTGCTGTCAAATTTGGTGCATAGTTAATTGTTTTCTGTTTATATTATACATAAATATAGTTCCTTGGGGATTACTCCATGTCACTGCATGTACATACGAGGTGTGATAAAAATATGTGATGAATGTTTAAAATTAAAACGTATTACAGCAAAAGATACATCACCATTAATCTCCCTCAAAATAGACTCCCTCTCTTCACATTTCTCCCATATTTCTTGCCACTTTTTGAAACAGTTCTGGAAGTCATCTTTCATGAATGTCTTTATGAGGTGTGATAAAAAATATTGTGAATATTGCTGCTGAGTGCCATCCAACAGAAAGGCAGCGTCATAAAAATATTAGTGTCCTCATCCACCTTAGTCACCAGATCTAGCTCTTCCTCAAAGTCAAATGATCATGAAATGTAAAAGTTTTGAATTGATTCAGGACAGTAGGGGTGTCATAACAGTGTGACTAGTACACTCATGAAACGGGGACTTCCAGAACTGCTTCCACAAGTGGGATTGAAGAAAATCCAAAAATGAAGAGATGGAATAAGTCTGTTTGAAGTGAGGGGAGAAGTATTTTGAGGGAGATGAATGGCCATGTGTCTTTTAGTGAAATGCATTTAAAAAAATTTAGACATCATATTTTTCAATCACGTCTTGCATACTTCTTTATAATAGCTACTCTGTATTTGTATAGAACTACCATTGCTTATTTATTTTAAAAATTTTTATTAGTAAATTTTGAGTTTGATTCTTATCTGCTCTGTCATGCCTTTTCTTGGTGGATTTTTCTATAAGAAAAGTTTCCTGTGCTCTGCCATACTTTCTTAATGTATACAATATTTATGGACACTGTATCATTTCCTTTTTTTAGTTTTATTGGTACATGTTTTCAGTACATAATGATTACATTCATCATGCGAAGCTGATACATGTATATAACACATATTAATTCTTTTTCTAGCCCCTTCTCCTCCCTCCCTCCCCCCTCCCTCCATCTCTTGGTCTCCTTACCATTTGCAAAAGATCTATCTCCCTATTTTCTATTATTTATCTTTTATCTTGCTCTTTATATGTTGGGTCTCTCATATAACAGAAACCATACAATATATAAACTTGTGTGTCTGACTTACCTCACTTAACGTTATGGCCTCGGGTACATTCATTTTCCTCCAGATGGCTCAGGTATACTCCTTTATGGCAGAGTAGTGCTCCACTGTGAGTAGGTACCACGTGCTCTTTATCCACTCATCTGTGGACGGACATGTAGGCTGCTTCCAAGATTTAGCTGTTATGAATCGTGCTGCTATAAACATGGATATATATGTATCACTGTAATATGATGTTTTTAAGTCTTTTGGGAGAATACTTAGAAGGAAAATACCTGAGTAGAATGGATTTCTATTTTTAGTTTTTGAGCAATCTCCATACTGATTTCCATAGTGGTTGTACTAGTTTACACTTCCACCAACAATGTAGAAGGGTCCTTTTCCCCTGCAGCCTTTCTAGCATTTGTTATTATTTGATTTCTTGATGATAGCCATTCTTTCTGGAGTGAGATGGAATCTCAGTATTATTTTAATTTGTATTTGTCTACTAGCCAGAGATGTTGAGCATTTTTTCATGTATATACTGGCCACTTATACTTTTTTTTTTTTTTTTTTGAGACAGGGTCTCACTGTGTAGTTGAGGCTGGCCTTGAGCTCACCGCGATCCTCCTGCCTCAGCCTCCCAAATGCTGGGATTACAGGTGTGCGCCACCACATCTTGCTGCCATTTGTACTTCTTTTGAGAAGTATCTATTCACTTCAATTGCCTGTTTTTTGATTGGATCTTTTATTTTGGGAGATCTAATTGTTCTTGAGTTCTTTATATATTCTAGATATTTGTCCTTTGAGGAATAGCTGGCAGGTTTCCCCCCCCCATTCTGTAGGCTGTCTCTTCACTCTGTTGGTTGTTTCCTTTACTGTGCAGAAGCTTTTTAATTTGATGTGATCTGACTTGTTGATTCTTGGTGTTATTTCTTGTGCAACTGGGGTTCTGTTCAGAAAGTCGTTGCCTATGCCTGTGTCTTCAGGAGTTTTACCTATTTTGTCTTCCAGCAGATTGTTTCTGTTTTAATTTTAGATCTTTGATCTATTTTGATTTTAGTTTAGTACATGGTGAGAGATAAGGGTCTAAACTCAAACTTTTGCATGTGGATAGCCAGTTTTCCCAGCGCCATTTGCTAAAGAGGCCTTTTTTTCCTTCAGCATATGTTTTTGACTCTGTCAAAGATCACATGTCTGAGTGTGCTTGAGGTTGTTTCTTCATGCTCTTTTCTGTTCCATTGATCCACTTGTCTTTTTTTGTGCCAGTTCCACTGGTGTTTTTATCACTGTAGCTCTATAACTTGAAATCTGGAATTGTGATGACTCCTGCTTTGCTCTTGTTACCCAGGATTGGTTTTGCTATTATGGGTCTCCTCTGATTCCATATGATTTTAGGGCTGTTTTCTGTAGTTCTGTGAGAAATGCTGTTGGTATTTTGATTGGGATTGCATTAAATCTATGTATTAATTTGCAAGTATGGCCAATTTGGTAATACTGGTTCTGTTTATCCAGGAATAGCGGATGTCTTTTCATTTTCTGATGTCTTCTTCAATGTCCTTTTTCAGGGTACTATAGTTTTCATTATAGAGATCTTTCACTTCCTTGATTAGTTTAATTACTAAGAATTTAATTTTTCTGGATGGTATTTTGCATAGTATTGTTTTCCTTATTTCATTCTCAGTTCATTATTGGTATAGAGGAACACTTGATTTTGCGTTTTGATTTTGTATCCTGCTGCATTGCTGAATTTGGTTTTTATTTATTTATTTTTGTTTTTTTGAGGCAGGGTTGTGCTGTGTAGTTCAGGCTGGCCTTGAACTCACTATGTAGCCCAGGCTGGCCTCAATCTGGAAGCAATCCTCCTGCCTCAGCCTCCTGAGAGCTGGGATTACAGGAGTGTGCCACCCTGCCCAGCTGAATTTGGTTTTTAATTCTAAGAGTCTTGGTGGAATTTTTTGGGTGTTCTATTTAGACAATCATGTCATCTGTAAATAATAATAATTTGATGTTTTTTTTCCTGTAAAGTATCTCTTTTATTTCTTTCTCTTGCCTGATTTCTCTACCTAATGTTTCAAATACTGTATTGAGTAGGAATGGTGATAGTGGACATCCTTGTCTTATTCCTGATTTTAGAAGAAAGCTTTCAACTTTTGTCCATTTAATATGATGTTGGCAGTAGCTTTGTCATAAATGGCTTTTATCTGATTGAGATAAGGTCCTTCTATACCTGTTTTCTTCAGTTGATATATATGTATATATTTTTTTAATCATGAATGTATGTTGGATTTTGTCAAAGGCTTTTTCTGTATCTGTTGAGATAATCATGTGATTTTTGTCCTGGTTTCTGTTTATGTGGTATATTACATTATTGATTTGTGTGTGTTGAACCATCTTTGCATCCCTGGGATGAGGCCTGGTGGTCATGATGTACGATTTTTTTCATGATTTGTTGAATTCTGTTTGCCAGAATCTTGAAGACTTTTGCTCACTACAGAGATTTTTCTTTTTTAATTGGGTCCTTGTCTGGCTTTGGAATCAGGGTAATGGTAGCTTCCAGGAATGACTTTGGGAGTACTCTATCCCTTTCAATTTCATTAAAGAGTTTGAGGAGTAGTGGTGTTAGGTCTTTCCTGAAGTTCTAGTAGAATTCAGTGGTGAATTTGTTGGGTCCTGGACTTTTCTTTGTTGGTAAGTTTTTTTTTTTTTTTTTTTTTTTGTGGGTACCAGGGGTCGACCTCAGGACCTTGCGCTTGCCAGGCAGGCGCTTATGCTGCTGAGCCATCTCAACGGCCCGGTAAGTTTTTTATTACTGTCTCAATTTCATTGCCTATTATTGAGTCATTCAAGGTTTCTGTATCTCAGTTCAGTTTTGGTAATTTGTATGTATCTAAGTATCTGCCTGTCTCTTCTAGATTCTCCTGTTTCTTGGAGTACACATTTTTGTAGTACTTTCTGATAATCTTCTGGACTTTGGCCGTGCCTATTGTGATTTTGCCTTTTTCATTTCTTACTGCATTGACGTATGTAGTGTTTCCTTGAAAATAAGACCTAAGCAGCAAAATGATCAGCCTTGAATACTAGAGATCAAAAATGCCAGCCACAATCACCTTGCCTTACCTGCCTTTACAGAGAGAGAAGAGTGACTCATGTAATTTGCATGGCACTGGCCATCACCATGGTAATGACCAGCACTTATTTTCCAGTTAGGTCTTAGTTTTTGGGAAACATAGTATGTTTTTTCCTTTCCTTCTTTTGGTAAGATTGGCCTATTTTTTTTTTTTTTTTTTTTTGCAGAACCAGTTGTTTTTTTTTTTTTTTTTTTTTTTTTGTGGGTACCGGGGGGTCGACCTCAGGACCTCGCGCACCAGCAGGCGCCCGTGCCGCTGAGCGATATCACCGGCCCCTTTTTCGTATGTGGGTTCCGGGAGTTGAACTCGGGCCCTTGCACTTGCAAGGCAGGCGCTCACGCCGCCGAGCCATCTCACCGGCCCGCAGAACCAGTTCTTTAATGCATTGATTCTTTTTTTTTTTTTTTTTGTGGGTACCAGGGGTCGACCTCAGGACCTCGTGTGCCAGCAGGTGCCCGTGCCGCTGAGCGATATCCCCGGCCCTTTTTTCGTATGTGGGTTCTGGGAGTCGAACTCGGGCCCTTGCGCTTGCCAGGCAGGCGCTTACGCCGCTGAGCCATCTCACCGGCCCAGTGTATTGATTCTTTGTGTTGCTTTTTTTTTTTGGTCTCAATTTAATTAATTTCTGCCCTGGTTTTTATGATCTTCTTCCTGTTTTAGGCTTGGATTTAGACTGTTCTTGTTTATATGAGACCTTGAGGTGCATCATTAGGTTACTGAATTGGGCTTGCTCTGTGTTTCTGATGTGGGCATTCGCAGCAATAAGCTTCCCTCTTAGGACAGCTTTTGTTATGTCCCATAGGTTCTGCTTTGTTGTACTGGCGCTGTCATTTAGTTCTAGGAATTGTTTAATTTCCTCCTTGATTTCTTCTGTGAGCCATTGATAATTCAAGAGTATATTGTTTAATTTCCATACGTTTGCATAATTTCTGTGGGTTCTTTTGATTTGTAGTTTCATTGCAGTATGGTCTGATACTATGCATGGGATATTTCAATTTCTTCATATTGATTTAAGCATGCTGTGTGGGCCAGTGTGTGGTCTATCTTGGAGAAAGTTCTAGGTGCTGCTGAGAAGAATGTGTATTCTCTTGTTGGGTGGAACACGCTGTAGCTATCTATTAAGTCTATTTGTTTGAAGGTGTGGTTTCAACTCTGTTACTTCTTTGTTGATTTTTTTTTTTTTTGTCTAGTTGACCTATTTGTGATAGTGGTATATTGAGGACCCCCACTAGAATTGTGTTGATGTTCATCTGATTTTTTGTTTGTTTTATGAAGTTAGGTACACCAGTATTGAGTACATGGATTTTTTTTTGAGTATATACATTTTTATAATTGTTATCTTTTCCTGTTGAGTTGTGCCCTTAACCAATATGTAGTGATTTTCTTTGCCTTTTCTGATAGGTTTTGACTCGAAGTCCACTCTGTCTGAAAATAGGATAACTATTCCTGGTTGTTTTCTGTGTCCTGTTGCATAAAATACTGTTTTCCATCCCTCGATTTTAGTTTATGAATTTTTTTGATTAAATATGTTTCTTGTATATAACATACCATTGGGTTTTGCTTTTGAGCTCATCTGACAACCTGTGTCTTTTGATTGAGGAGTTGAGACCATTTGCATTGAGTTGTTCCTGAAAGTTTTTGCTTTATTCTTCTCAATGAATTATTTTCCTGTTGCTGATTTCTTTTATTCCCCCTACTGCTTAACTGCTTGCCGTACGTGATGTATTCATTCCATTAGAATTTTTCACATCATCGCCTTCATTGTCTTTTTCTAGGATATCCTTGAGAATTTTTGGGTGCTGGTTTGGTGGACATGAATTTCTTAAGGTGCTCTCTGTCATGGAAAGACATTATTTTCCATCAACTTTGAAAAACAGTTTTGCAGGATTTATCAATCTGGGTTGGAAATTGTTTTCTTCTAGGGCTTGAAACACTTTACTTCAAGCTCTTCTGTCTTTTAAGACTTGTGTTAAGTCTGATGTAATTCTAATGGGTTTACCTTTATATAAATGATGTGTTGCTTTTCTCTAACAGCTTTTAAGATTCTGTCCTTGGGCCGGTGAGATGGCTCAGCGGCATAAGCGCCTGCCTGGCAAGCACAAGGGCCCGAGTTCAATTCCCGGAACCCACATATGAGAAAAGGGCCAGTGATATCGCTCAGTGGCACGGGCGCCTGCTGGCGCGCGAGGTCCTGAGGTCGACCCCCGGTACCCACAAAAAAAAAAAAAAAAAAAAAGATTCTGTCCTAGTGTTTGACTTATGGGATTTGACTATGATGTGTTGCAGAGAAGTTCTTTTCCGACTGGGGTTACTTGTGGTTCTGTATCCCTCATTTATCTGTATGTAAAATTTTCCCCCATATTTGGGAAGTTTTCTGGTATTATTTCTGTAAGCAGGTTTTTTTTTTTTTTTTCTATTTGTACTGTCTTCTGATTTTCTGCTAATTCCAACTAATCTTTATTAGTCTTTGTGTGGTTGGATCCATTTTCTGTGTTCTCTTCTTGTTTTTAAGATATCTCTGAGCAATGGTCACCTGCATCAGCGCTGTCTTCCAGTTCTGACACGCTGTCCTCTAACTGATCACTGCTGCTGCCCATGCTTTCATCTCCTGGATTTCTGGGTTGGCACCTTTCCATGCACTCTACTTCTTTGCTAAACTGGTCATTCATGTTTTACATTGTCTTGTTTAGCTCAGTCAGATTTTCTTAGTGTCTTTCACGAGCTCAGTGATCACTTGTTTATAAGTCCCTTGTGTCTAGTTACATCATCTTTGAAGCCACTGAGCACCTTACTGACCTGGTTTCTGTGCCCCTCTCGTTTCGTATAGTTCGCCTGTGTGGCTTCAGTCTCCTCCCCATCGGTGTCCCAGGGCAGCTGAGGGAGGGTGGGGTTTTCAGAGGTCTTTGCTGCCTTGTCTTCTGGTGTCCCTGGTTTTGTTTTTGCTGAGGGTTGTGGTTGATGAGAGGGAGACTTTGCTGCTAGTGTGGAGATCTCTTTAGTGTCTGCTTTCCAGTGCTGTGCTCTGGATGTTGTGAACCAAAGGATCCTGTTAGGAGTAAATGGAAATTAATAGAATTAGATAACAGTAATGGGAAAGAACAAACAGGAAAAAAGTGTAAAAGGAAGAAACAGAAAAAAAAAAAAGAGAAAAACTCCTCAAATCCCCAAAAAAACCAACAAGAAAAAAGAAAGAGATGACCCCTCCCCCCAAGGAAAAACTTCCTCTGCGCTTCTGAGTGAATGGTGTAGTAGTGGAGTCCCGCAGATGCGGGGACTGGATAGGGAGTCAGTACCGAGACCTGTGGTCCCCACACTCGTGTTTTGCGTGTGGACGCCGAAGCCCGCCCCACCTTTCCTGCCGATTGTGGTTGGTCGTTGGCATCCGCGCTCGGGCTGTATTCACTCCAGCTGCTCGCAGCTTGTCACTCCGTGCCCCAGGTCGTAGCTCTCTCCACCTGGCTTCGTGGCGGAGGGTTTGCGAGGTGGCCCCGTGCTCCAGAGGCCCCTGTGTCTGTACCCCAGGCTGTGGCAGCCACTCAAGCCGGGGGCAGACGGGGAAAGCAGTCACACCTCTGCCCCGGGCTGGAGGTAGGCGATGGGTGGGGAGGAGGCAGGCAGTGCGGGCGCTTCGTGCCAGCGCTCTCACACCCTCCCCTGCGCAAGCCTCAGACGGTGGCAGGCTGGGCCGCTCGGCTTGGCAGGTGAGACCGAGTGAGCGCTCCGAGAGCTTAAACCTCTGGGGGTCCGGCTCTACCTCGTGGCCTCTCCGCGGCTGTGCCTCGTGGCCGCTGCGGCCCGGTCTCTGTGGTAGAGTAGCTCCAGAGCCCCTGAAGGTGGCCGCTCGTCGGGAACAAAGAGCCCCTTCTTAACACGGCTCCTGATTAAATACTCTCCAATGCGGTGGTGCTGGGCGTTTCCCCTCCACCTCAGTCCTGTCACGTGGGGAGGTCACTTTCAGAGGCGAGCCCGCATTGCTCCTTCAGCTCACAGCAGCTGTGGGGTTGTCCTGCGGCGAGCGCGGCCCACACTCTCTTCTTGCGTTGGCGAGGCAGGGCCTTCTCCCCGGGAGCCGGGCTTAGTCTTTTTGCTGCTTCCTTATTTTCTTTCCACTGTGCTCTGTTGCCGCAGCTTGTCTGTCGTTTCTGGTCCTCTGGTCAGCTCCCTCCCGGTTCCTGGAGTTCTATTTCTTTTTTCTTCATGGAGTTGTTTTCTAGGTGCCTCCGTTCCAGTCCTGGAGTGGCTGTATTTTGCTGCCAGTTTTCTACTCCGCTATTTTTAATCTACCATGGCTTATTTAAACAATTAGACTTTTTCTGTTTGAAGACTCACTACCTTTGGTTTATTGCTAAGCAGTTCATTTAACAGACACGGACGCCCACCTTACCAGGCGCTCCTGCCCACTGGGCCTCTGGATTTCGGTTGACTTAAGTTCAGCAAATGCAGCCGGCTTAGCACGACCCTGCTGGAGCTCTGGAGGTTCAAGAAGATACCTTTAAGCAACAGAGGCTAAGGTGGAGCAGGCCGAGGCAGGATCCAGGGTACGCCAGCCTGCGGGGTTCGGGAGCCGCCCAAGCTCCCACTGGGCGAACAGCTTTTCCCGGAGCCGTGGTACTCCCCGGCCACAGCAGAAGCACTCCGGCCTCGCGCTCTGTCCAGAAAGCAACACTTTGACACTGATGGGCACTTCTTACTGTCCTTTTTTGTTTCTAATGGACGCAATGCTAAATGAGCATCTTTGGGCGTGTATTTCTGGATGCTTGTGGAAATGTTTCTTATAGAACGAATTATTTGAAATGGAAATGCTAGCTAATACTGGCTAATGGATATTAATGGTATTAACATTTCGAATTTTAAATCTTGTCATTGAATTACTTTTTCTATTAATCATACATTAGAATGCTAGGGTCTCATATCCTCAGCAACTCCATACAGATTTTCTTCTTTTTTTAAAATTTCTTATTTTAGGGGCCGGTGAGATAGCTCAGCGGCATAAGCGCCTGCTGGCAAGCGCGAGGGCCCGAGTTCGACTCCCGGAACCCACATACGAAAAAAGGGCCGGTGATATCGCTCAGCGGCACAGGTGCCTGCTGGCACGTGAGGTCCTGAGTTTGAACCCTGGTACTCACACACACACAAAAAAATTATTTGTGGTGCTGGGGATTAAACCCAGGTTCTCATGCATGTTAGGCAGGAATTCTACCACTGAGCTACATCTGTAGCCCCACAACTTTGAATCTTAATAACTTACATAGTAAAGTTTGGGTACAAATGTAAATAGCATTTTAAGGCACTTTTTTCTTCATAACTTATATGGATTTCCAGTCTGTTAGCCACAAGGTCAGAGTTTATCTTGGTGATTGATTGCTTCTGATTTATTATGAAAATGTTCTATCTTAAAGCAGCCATTTTTATCATAGTTTGGAATGTATTGTGTGAAATTCTAGTTATCTTAAAGTGCTATTTATAAATTTTCTGCTCTATTTTTTTTTTTTTTTTTTTTGTGGGTACCGGGGGGTCGACCTCAGGACCTCACGTGCCAACAGGCACCCGTGCCGCTGAGTGATATCACCGGCCCCTTTTTCGTATGTGGGTTCCGGGAGTCGAACTCGGGCCCTCGCATTTGCAAGGCAGGCGCTTATGCCGCTGAGCCATCTCACCGGCCCTACTCTATTTAGCCTATTATTAAAATCAGAGATACCCCAAAACCTTTATGTTGTCAGCCAGGCAGATAATTCGTTATTTTAGTGTGGCATTTAAACAATGATGTGATGTTTGCTTTTAGGAATAATTATCCTGTATAAAGATATAAAAACTTATAGTGGGCTGGTGATATAGCTCAGCGGCATAAGTGCCTGCCTGGCAAGCGCAAGGTCCTGAGTTCGATTTCTGGTACCTGCATATTAAAAAAAAAAAAAAAGACTTATACTAATGTTAAATGCAAAGACTTACCATTGCTCTATGTAGTTCTGTCTTTTGTAGAAAAACAAACTTCTTTATGAATTGGATTAATATGATATTAGTGTTTTGTTTCTTACCTCCGACAAATGGTTTTCTTCATCTTTTTTTTTTTTTCTTTTTGGTTTGGCTTCTGGGCCGTTCTGAAATATTCTTGCTACTGTCAAGCAAGCTCATTAGTGAATGTTTGCTTTTACCTCATTTTGGATTTTCAAGACAGAGAAAAATGTTTAATATTTTGATGTTGCCAAGCCAAAGAAAATAAATAGTGAGTTTGCTCTATCTTTTCTTTTTCGGATGTGACAACATTAATATTACGTAGTGTGCAGAAAAGGAAGCGCACTTCAGATGTGGGACACGAGAGGTGATCAGGAATCTCTCAAGTCACTTTCATTTCCAAGTTGTTTTTCTTACATATGAAGAGACCCATTAGTAAAATTTCTCTGATACGTGTAAAAAAAAGTTCAGAAATAACTTTCTATATAGTGCACTTTGGAGTTGGAATGGGACAAGGTGTAGTTTTGGATTTAACACTGGTGGTTGAGGGCACTGTGTTAGTCCTGAAGAAGTCATCGGTGGTGACTGATGTGGGACCATCATATGAAAGACAGCATGGAGCTGGGCATGGTGGTGCACACCTGGAATCCTTGCACCGTGTGAGGCAGAGGCAGGAGGATCTCAAAATCAAGGCCAGCCTGGGCAACTTAGTAACTTAATGAGACCCTGTCTCAAAATAAAAATAACTTTAAAAAAGGCCTGGAAATAGAAAAAAGGCATGATTTCCATTTCTGTAACCTGCTTGGTTTTTGTTCTTCTGAGTTTTTTACTTTTCAAAAATCCAAAATGTGGATGGGGAGGTGATAAAAAATTTAGCTTACAGGTGTATATAATCAGAGGTTAAGACTAAACTCAGTATTCTGAAATGCAGTAACTAGAAACAGAGAGCTGATGCTGATGAGCTCAGCATCGGCTAAAGCAACTCTTTCATTAAAACTGTTTCATGGGCCGGTGAGATGGCTCAGCGGCGTAAGCGTCTGCCTTGCAAGCGCAAGGGCCCGAGTTCGACTCCCGGATCCCACATACGAAAAAGGGGCCGGTGATATCGCTCAGCGGCACGGGCGCCTGTTGGCGCGTGAGGTCCTGAGGTCGACCCCCCGGTACCCACAAAAAAAAAAAAAAAAAAAAAAAAAATAAAACTGTTTCATGTGTAGGAAGTTTCTCAGCTGTTCCTCAGAATGTTTTAAATTTTATTTTAGTTACAGTTTACACATTTGTTTCCTAGTCTCTTAATAGATTGTAGCAGCCACCAGGGAAAGGTGACCAAATTATGATAGAAAGTGGAAGGGTTTAGAAAAGCCACTTAAAAGCATGGCATTCTGCTTCATCGGGTTTGTAGCAGCTCCTTCTGAACCTTTTGAGGTTGTAGAACCCAGTCTACTTCTGTAGTTGTGTTTCTGGGTCCAGAGAATAGAGTTTAGGTGATGATTCTTTGTTCTTGGGAAGGAGAGAGGCATGTGTGTGTTTTAGAAAGTCCATTTCATGCAAATCAGAACCATAATGAGAGATCATTTTGTCTCAGAATAGCTATCATCAAAAAGACAAAAATGGCCCCACAATCAGGAGGCTGAGGCAGGAGGATCACTGCCAGTTTAAGGCAAGCTTAGGCTACCTAGTAAGTTCAAAGCCAGCTTGAACAATGTAGCAAGACCTTGTCTCAAAAAACCAAAACCCAGACAAACAAACAAACAAAACCCAAAATCAAAAGCAAACAAAAAGACAAAAATGGACTGGGGATATAGTGCAGTGGTAGAACGTTTGCCTAGCATATTTGAGGCTCTAGTTTCAATCCCTATCACCACAAGGGAAGACAAAAACAAATGCTGATGAGGATGTGGAGAAAAAGGAACTCTTTTACACCGTTGGTGGGAATGTAAATTAGTAAAGCTACTATGGAAAATGTGAAAATTCCTCAAAAAACTAAAAATAGAACTACCATATGATCCAATAAGGCTGCTGCTGCACACGTACCCAAAGGAGATGACATCATTCCAGAAAGATACTTGCACTCCCATCTTTACTGCAGCACTGTTTATAGTAGCTAAAATACAGGGCCCACCCCAATGCCTTCCATAGATGGATGGATAAAGAAAGTGGGCAGTATACACAATGGAATACTGTCCACCGTAAACGAGAATGAAATCCCGTCTTTGTAACATGGAAGGAACTGGAGGCCATTACGTTAAGTGAAATCAGTAAACACAGAAAGACAAACGCTGGTGTTCTTCTTTGTGGAAACTAATAAGCCTGTCTCACGAAAGATCAGAATGCTCCAGTGGTCACTGCAGACTAGGAAGGGCGGGGCAGGCTGGGAGTGCAGGAGGGACCGGGATGCAGGGTGCAGCTATGGCTCCTGGTTCTCTTTCGCACAGTAGGTGCACGTAGGTTGAAACAGCCTACGACAGGCCAGGCGTGGTGATGCACGCCTGTAATTGCAGCCCTTGGGAGACTGAGGCGTGGAGCTCAAGAGTTCGAGGCCAGCCCGGACTACATCCAAGACCTTGTCTTAGGATACAGAGCCAATTTGTGATATGTTTCAAGATGATTAGAAGAGGATAAAATGCCTAACACAGGAAAATGAGTAATGTTTAAAGAGCTGGAAATGCTTATTACCCTGATTTGATTATTACACACTGTACTCATGTGTTGTATTACATGAATTGTGTGTATTGAGTACTATAATGTATTCTGTAAAAATGTACAAGTATGAAATAAAAATAAATTTTAGAAGTTACTTTCAAAGATACATAAAATGGTGAGTGGATTTTGTAGGAAAAATGAAGTTTAATACTTCCTTTATGAATTGGGTTATATTAGTGTTTTGTTTCTCAGCTTTAAAAATAGTTAAATTAGGGCCGGTGAGATGGCTCAGCGGCTTAAGCGCCTGCCCGGCAAGCGCGAGGGCCCGAGTTCGACTCCCGGAACCCACATACAAAAAAGGGACCGGTGATATCGCTCAGCGGCAGGGGTGCCTGCTGGCACGTGAGGTCCTGTGGTCGACCCCCTGGTACCCACAAAAAAAAAAAGTTAAATTAATAACGAATTAAATGATTCAAGAGAGGTTTTTAGATTATTAATATGGTTACTATTTTTGGTATTTTTCCTTTGTTATCTTTAGTAATCCGTAATTATCTGTAATAGTTAATTAATATTCTCAAATTATTAAATTCAATTTTAACTAATTATATTTATTTAACCATATGCAAATCAGACTGCCTTTTATAACAAGCTGTCTTGCATGGTGACCTATAATAAAATCAAGTTTTAGTTATAAAATTAACAGCATTTAATTATAAATAAGTTCACAATTTTACTATGCCTATATTTTTGCTGTCTGAAGGTTGCTTTTATTTTTAAGACTAGTCGTATGGGGACTGAAATGATTTTGTGTGTAATATAGTTGATTTTACTTTTTACAAAGATTACTCCCATGAAATCAATATGAACTGTTGGCAGGTTGGATCATATCCTTAGATGACTTATTCATTTTTTTGAACTGTCTACACATTTTTATTGAATGTGGACTCTGCCAGTTGCAGTTATAGAATATAATAATTGTACTGAGATGAAAGATGGTTCTTAGTGTAGAACTTGATCTAACGTTAAACAAAAATCCTCAAACTAATACAAAGATTATTATTATCTTTTTTTTTTTTTTTTTTCTCCTTGAGACAGGGTCTTGCCTTGTAGTGCAGGCTGGCCTTGAACTCACTACGTAGACCAGGCTGGCCTCGAACTTGTGGTGATCCTCCTACCTCAGCCTCCCACCTCAGCCTCCTGAGTGCTGGGATTACAGGCATGTGCCACCATGCCCAGCCACAAAGATTATTAATATGGTTACTATTACTGGTTTTTACCTGAATTGAAATCCTAGGTGAAATCTTTCAGAGGTCTTTCATGAGTCAAAACTAATAAAAAAGGAGTTTATAGGATGTCAAGTTTATAATCTCATTAAATTTTTATTATGCTTTAGCCAAAGCAGAACATATTGGTTTATACTCTATTGTATAATTATTTTTCCCTCCCTTGTGGTACTGGGGATCAGACCCAGGGCCTTATGCATGCTAGGAAAACACTGTACCACTGAGCTACATCCCAGCCCCGGGTAATGCTTTTACCAATCCATTTAGTTTTATGTTAAAAGTGGGGTTGGCTGGGCGTGGCAGTGCACTTCTGTAATCCAAGCACTCAGAGGCTGAGGCAGGAGGATTGCCGTGAGTTTGAGGCCAGCCCGAACTGCATAGTGAAACCCTGTCTCAAAAAAAAAAAAAAAAAAAAAAAAAAAAAAAAAGGGGGCCGGTGAGATGGCTCAGCGGCATAAGCGCCGGCTTGGCAAGCGCGAGGGCCCGAGTTCAACTCCCGGAACCCGCATATGAAAAACGGGCCGGTGATATCACTCAGCGGCATGGGCGCCTGCTGGTGCGCGAGGTCCTGAGGTCGACCCCCAGTACCCACTAAAAAAAAAAAAAAAAGTAGGGTAAAAAGTGGTGTAGGGGGGCTGGTGAGATAGCTCAGCGGCCTGAGCGCCTGCCCGGCAAGCACGAGGTCTTGAGGTCGACTCCTGGTACCCACATTAAAAAAAAAAAGAAAAAAGAAAAAGGGGGGGGAGAGGGGAATCTTAAAATTATGATGTTTTATGAATCATATCTTTTTATTCACATGTATATAAGAATATATGAAATTACATTCAGCGATCAACTGGTATAGTTAGAAAGTTTCATGTTTTCCCTTACAGTCTTGCAGCGGTTTTTCAGCTCATTTCTTTCAAAAGATTTTATTAAAGGTTGAAGGTGGTTAGAAAAGAATAGGAGCCAGGCGTGGTGGCGCACATCTGTAATCCCACACTTGGGAGGCTGAGGCAGGAGGATCATGGTGAGCTCAAGGCCAGTCTGGACTACAGAGACCCTGTCTCAAAAAGACCCCTGAGGAATAGGAAAAAAACATTGATTATGGATATTGTTAGAAATAAACATAAAAATTTCCTGAGATTTTCCAAAAATATTTGAAGATTGATATTTTTCTGCTAATTATACTTGAATAAATATTTCGATAGAATTATATAAAAATTACCAATGCCATAAGAACCATAGATACTCCAAAATGGTAGTACAGGATAGTAGCCAGTGCAGGAAAATAAATAGCAATAAAATCTACAGGAAGAGAAGTAGAACTGCACCTGTTGTCAACTCAGCCTTGTGAGAAGTGTGATTTTATGATCTCAATGTGAACTTCATCTGGTCTGATTTAGAACACCTTGTGTTTAGTCTAAAGATATATACATGACGCCTAGATCATTTTTCTGTTATTCAGGCTCTGAAGGTTGATTTGGCAAAACGTTTCTGCTTAGCCTAGCTAAAGGGAAACCTTTAAGTTTTTGTTCATTTCCACTTTGCTTCTTGGAGTTGATACCTCTAAGGTTTTCCACACCTGCGGGCTGTCGTGGTTAACCCTCAAGGACTTAGCCATTCATGCTCTGTGAAGCTGAGTTGAAGCCATCCTTCTGGTGCTAATGGATTAGGACTTTTTCCTCAAATGTAGCTGCTATCTACCTGAAGAACATGGTGACCCAGTACTGGCCAGATCGAGAACCTCCACCAGGAGAAGCAGTCTTTCCATTCAACATTCATGAAAATGACCGCCAGCAGATACGTGATAACATTGTGGAAGGGATAATTCGGTCTCCTGATTTAGTGAGGTATGTTATGCTCTCTATGTGTGGTTACCAGGAAGCATGAAATATTTGGAGTTGGGATGGGCCCTATTGTATCTGATCATCAGCCTCAAGTTTGTTTTTTAAAGAGGTAAAATAATGACGATGGACACTCGAAGAATATTATTTTACTTATTTATCTTTGCATTTTTAATTGCCTCAAAGAATTTTGGAAAAGATTTAGTTGCCATAAGTTGCTACAGGAAGAGGTAAGGTTAAAATCATACTTAATCAAAGTGATTGTGTAACTCCCTACTAAGTGAATAGCCTGAATTCTTAGTCACAATCCTTAAATTTTTTGCTATCTGCCTTTCTTTACTTTGGTAAATAGAGATTGGTTCTGGGAATTTTCACCTACCACTTTTCTTAACCCTTTATATTTTTATTCATTTTTATGAACTGAATATCTTTCTTTGAAGGAGACAGGATAGAGTACATGTAAACTGGAATAATTGACACCAGTTTTTCAGACTTATAGATGAGATTAGATGCTGTAGAGCAGCCATGTGTCATAGGTGACTTTTCAACACTTGAAATGTGACTAGTTGGAGGAACTGCATTTTTAATTCCACCTAATTTTATTCATCTGAGGTGTGCACATGGAGCTAGCAGTGGCTGCTTTCTTGGATAACAGCCCTAGAGTCATATCAGTTTTGCAGTCCTACATTGAGGAGGGTTTTTTTTTTTTTTTTTTTTTTTTTTTTTTTGTGTGTGTGTTTGTGTGTGTGTGGTACCACGGATTGAACCTAGGGTCTTTCACATGCTAGGCAAGTGCTCTACCACTGAGCCACACTCTCAGCCCCAAGTTTTGCAGTCTTAAAACAGGAAAAACAAACACTATTCAAAATATGAACCAGTAACTTTCTTTTGAAAATGGAAGGAATTTAGCTCAGTTTAGTAGTGCCTGCCTGGCAAGCATTAGGTTCTGAGTTCAATTTCCGGTACCCCCCCTCACCAAAAAAAAAAAACTGCCAGGTGCTTTT
This sequence comes from Erethizon dorsatum, assembly GCA_028451465.1. NCBI lineage: Eukaryota > Metazoa > Chordata > Mammalia > Rodentia > Erethizontidae > Erethizon > Erethizon dorsatum. The sequence goes on from CM051834.1 coordinate 66,190,794, forward strand.
GGGGGCCGGGGATATAGCTCAGCGGCATAGTGCCTGCCTGGCAAGCTCAAGGTCCTGAGTTCGATTCCCGGTTCCTCCCCACCAAAAAAAAAAAAAGAAAATGGAAGGGCAAACCAATGAAACAGTGGTAGGGGAATGAAATTATTAAGATATTAATCATAACTTTAATCCTGAATGTCTAATAGACATTATGACATAAGGATAGAAGAGGAAAGAAGTTTGAGGGGGATGGTAACAGGAACAACAGACATTGAGCAGTTATTCTGATAGTTAAAAAAAAATCACCATTGTTCTCATTGATTGAAAATGCCATTTGTGGCCCTGATACCCCTGTGATAACATCATATGTCCATTTCTTGCCAAAATGCTTACATATTCTGATCTCCTTGAATCTTCCCATGATTCTACATAATGATACATGAAAGGCCATTCTTTTTTTTTATGGGGGGACATCTAGACACAAGCCATAACAATCCCACTAATCTTTATATATGTAATGTCAGCAAATTCTAACTTTAACACATTTTTTTTTTGTGGGTACTGGGGGTCGAACTCAGGACCTCGTGCTTACCAGCAGGCACTTGTGCTGCTGAGCGATATCACCGGTCCTTTTTTCCTTTGTATGTGGGTACTGGGAGTCGAACTCAGGACCTCGTGCTTGCCAGGCAGGTGCTTATGCTGCTGAGCTATCTCACCGACCCTGAAAGGCCATTCTTTGCTTGGCTTGGAATGAGAAAGGGCTGAAGATGAAATTAAAAAAAAGAAAAGCTTCAGTTTTTGTTGTAGTGTGTGACCATGGTGGCACAGAGGATGAAAGATTACTCAGGGATGAGACTTAGTTCAATCACTGAGAAACCCAGAGGGGCTGCTTCTCTGTGTGAGAAAGCCTCAGGAAACAGCAGTGAGCTGAGACCTCTGCGGTTATTTATTTGTAACTCAAGTTCATGAGAACAAAGATGTAGAAGAAAAGCACTGGCAATATTTGTAGAGGAGTTTTGGTCAGGGGACAGGGAAGGATTGGGATATATATGTTGACCTAGTTTAAGCAGTCTTATCAGGGCAGAGGGGACACAATGGCCAAAGCAAACATCTCTGAGAATAATTGTCATTGATTTTGCTGACTGTTGTCCTGCAAATCTGCTCTCAACTTAACCATGCATCCCAGGGGCCTGGAAACTGTTGTTCCCAAGGCCCCTTCCTTTTCCCATTCATATCAATCACTCCTTTGGCCAGAGTGTTCCCACAATTCCTCCTTTTTTGTTTTATAATTTAGATTGAATAGAGAGGGAAGAGTACAGGTAGAGGGATATTGGGCTTCATGCAGGAAGGTAGTCAAGGCTTCTGCATGATGGGTCCGTTGGAAAGCATACAGAGTGCTTTTAGTACTACAAGAAAGAACAGAAAAAAGATTATCCTAATAACTATAAGAATCTAAATGTGAAGGTTGATACCAGAGAACCAGTGTTTAGGATTGAACCAGTAGGCAGTATCATTGAGGTGATCCAAAGTAATGTTGGAAGGCTCCATTTGAAATATGTGAAGTTAGGCTTCAAGTTGGCCCTGGAGATTAGTAACATATCCATCCAGATTTGTATGAAAGGCACCATGGAGAAAGTGTTGGACCTCGTCCCAAGATTCAGAATGATGAAAAGGAATAGGGGTAATGCACATCAGGTAATACCCAGCGTCACAACTAAGCCAACCATGTGTTCACAGGGCCTGTTGGTAGTCACTGAACCAGTTGACAGCAGCTTCAAGGATGTTAAGTCTTTGTAGAATTTCTTTTTCAATATTAGTTTGATTCAGTAATTCTGAGGTAACATCGTGCAAATAGCCATCCATAGTTTGCACAGTTTGGATTGAGTGAGTCAAAGTGACCAGTGCAGTTGCCACAGTGGTGGCTAATGCAGTAGCCACGATACTACTTGTAATCAAAATGCATAGAAAGTGCTTTTGCCTGATATGTTCGAGTGCTGAGGTGCTTTGTTCCAGAGCACAATTTCCCATCCACTGTCAAGTGAGATTGGTGGGGAGCCATGCTTCAGCTTGCTGTCTGAGTATCATAATGTGTGTCATATCTCATTGAGAAATACTATTATTTGTGACACTAGGAATCAACCAGGTGGCATTGGCGGGCAAAGAGATATTAAATGCTTTAAAGGGTTTGTAATGACAGAAGAATTATATTCAGTTATCTTAGATTCCTGATTAGTAAGGACTAGAGCAGTGATGGTGAACCTTTTAGAGCTTTCAGTGATACAAACAGCCCACTGTAGCACATGTGCCACAGGTTCACCACCATTGGACTAGAATATATGGATGGGAAGTACAGATTGTAATACAGTCAGAAGTGTCATGAGTAATCCATGTGAGCTTATCTATGTGCTGATAATTACCATTTCTTATAATGTGAGGGAGGAAGGGAATAGCTAGGCACCAGAGGGATTTCTTTTTTTTTTTTTTTTTTTTTTTTTTTTTGTGGGTACCGGAGGGTCGACCTCAGGACCTCACGTGCCAGCAGGCGCCCGTGCCACTGAGCGAAATCACCGGCCCCTTTTTCGTATGTGGGTTCCGGGAGTCGAACTCGGGCCCTCGCGCTTGCCGGGCAGGCGCTTAAGCCGCTGAGCCATCTCACCGGCCCAGGGATTTCTTTTTTATTTTACTATTTGTTTAATTTTATTTTCTATATGTGGGTACCAGGAGTTGAATTCAGGACCTTGCGCTTGCCAGGCAGGTGTTTATGCTGCTGAGCTGTATCACCGGCCCCAGAGGGATTTCTTGATGGGAAAAATAAGTGCCTGAAGAGAGGTGTAATAAGGATCTAGCAAGACCAGGATTCCATGAAGGTGGGCTGCCATAGTAATTAAAAGGCAAAACATAATTCATGGTAGAATTAGACTTTAATGCCATCAAAATATGGGGTCCCTCCTTCTAGGGTTAGATTATAAGCAAGGTGAATAACAGAGAGATTGGTGGACTGACATGAAGTCTACCTGTATCAGTCAGTGCTTATTAGAGAAATATTTAATGCAAGATACACAAATATATAAGAAGTTACAAGACTGGCCAACAGTGGCCACCCACAGAGTCAGGTGTGGAAGAGTGCAAAAGGTCTGTCTGTGTGCTAGAGATCAGAAGGATCCAGCTGAAGGTCTGGAGTTCACTGTAGTGTTCCATGCGAGTCGTATCAGGAGGCTGAAGGGTCTGTGCCAGAAGGTGAAGGCAGTGTCCAAGGTGAAGATGAAGACATTTCTCCTCTGAAGAAACAGAAGCAGCAGCCTTCCTTCTTTGTTTCACTTTTATACCATTCTGGTGACAATCCTCCCTAGGGTGGGCCTTCCACACCCAGTACTATGCTGAGTCAATTTAGTTGGGCATTTCAGTTGACCCACTCAGTTAACTATCACACTACCCCAGATCTAGATTATCTCCAATAGGTGTCCACAGATGAGAATATTTGGGTATCTTGGATTTTGGGAGGTGATTGCCAGACACAAAGGAACCTAGGACTCTGGCAGTATTAATAAAAACCTGATTGTGAGTTCCCTTGGTACATTTGGGCCCAATGAAAATATGATTCATGTACCCCATTGGAATGAAAGGGAACACAGTAATAACTATTAGTGACATTAGCGACCAAACAAAGGGAAAATTCCTCAGCCAAAAAGTACCATTCATGAGAGAGTAAATGCCACCTATTAGTACATCCAGAGTAGTCACAATCCCTACCACAGCCCCTTAAAAGGCCAGGATGGGGCAGTCAAGCTCTGCCTGTATATGAGATGTCAGAGAAGAGAGGTGGCTTTGGATCTGTCCATGTAACTATGTTAGAGACAGGTGAGGTAAGAACATGAGTTTAATAAATTGTGTCACCTACTTGAGGTATATATGTGAGCTAACTCAAGAAGCCTTTTTCCATTTGTAATTTTGGAGTTGCAAGTGACTTATGCAATCATTGCAAGAAATGGGTTTTCAGAAGTGAAGGGAATTCTTATCCTTTGCAGCCTCTCACTTGGCGCTACGTGGTGGGAACACACAGCTTTTGCAGGAACCCAGAGATGGTCTGTGGGTGACAAAACAGATGCATATCCCCGTCCCAGGTTAACAATTCTGTTGGGCCCATCCTTTGTGTTTCTCCATTGCTGTGAAACTTTCTGAATCACAATTTAAAAAATGTAAAGTAAATAGTGCTTTAGATACTTGTTTTTGTGTGGGGAGTTTCTCCAACATACTCTTCCCTCTTTTTTGTTTTAGTAATTGGGTCTGAAGGAGCCCATTAGCTCGTTCTACTGTTGGTTGACTTGTAAGGTTATGAGGTATAGTTGTGACATGATTAATGTGCCAGAGTTGAAAGAAAGCCCAAAGAGAATTGTAAAGAGGGATTTAAATATCCAGGGTAGCATCTATAGAAATATATTTAAGTTTACCAAAAGGGTTGTAATGAGTTAGTCCATTTGTCAGATTTCATTACTTTGTAAACTATGGGGATTGACACCTATATAAGGAGCAGATTGTGTCTGTTTTTAGCGGTCAGGGCAGGTGGAAATGATTTCTTGGGCCTATTTATGTATAAGATTAAAAGAATGAATGAGTGCTTTATCACCATGGTGAAAAAATTGACATGAAGCAAGAACCTCTTCTAAAGAGGTGGAAAACATAACTAGAATGTCAGCATGAGTGTTGCCCTCCACTAGGAGGCCAGAGAGATTGGAATGAAAGCATATGGGAACAGTGTAAAAAAGGTGCAGCAGGGTATCTGATCAATTGTTGCAGATGTCTAAACGTGGGAAAGAATTTCAGCATTACTATTATAAGAGCAGTTTTAATAAACTGTAGAGTCCCCACAACATAGGCTGAATCAGTGACAATATTGAGGGGTTAATTAGGGAACTGTTATTTTTTATCAATCATGGTTGTTATAGAAGTTGAATTCCTGTAGAATGTTAACAGATAACCATTATAAAGTTTTCTAGAGAAAACTTGAGATCAAGGGCAATATAACATATTAGTGTAACCATCATGATGACATCATTATATTAAATGACATGAAAAAACTTTTATCTAAATTTACTATTTTTTAATAAAGTGTCTAAGAAGAATGTATTTGTATATGTATTTTATGTGACATTGGACTGTACAGTTCATGAGCATTGTTAAGTATTACAGTATATATATCCTACACAAACGATCACCTAAGCATAAGCCTTGAAAAAGTATTTATATCCTGGCTGTCCTATGTTGGCTTGGCATGTGTATTTTATCACCAATAGCTGGAACACAAGTAAGGGAAAGTCAGATATTTGAGTTTAAAAGTTTATCATCTTAAATGATTTTAACCTGGGAGTCACCAATACAACGAGATGATTTTTAGTTTTGTATCTTCTAAGAGCTGTATATTTGGGAAATATAAATATGTTTAATATACCATGAAGCCAGCAATAATGAATGTTTCAAATAGGTTGGAATTGCCCAAGGAGGCAGCTTTGTCTTGTGTTTTGTCATTATCAGTTTAGGTGTCTCTGCTAGTCACTTGGAAAAGCTCATGTTTAATATTAATCTCAGCAATGAGAGTTAGAACTTTCATCCAAGAACATCAGTTATACTGGAGAGGAGAGTTGAGACCTGAGAAGGAGTGACTGATGATAGTCAGAGCCATAGTCCCCTAATCATCTTTGAGCAGCAAGGAACTTTTAGAAGAAAAAAAAAATTTTTTTTGGAGACGAGGTCTTGCTATGTAGTTCAGGCTGGCCTTGAACTCATGGTGATCCTCCTGCCTCAGCCTTCTGAGTGCTGGGATTGTAGACCTGTGCCACCATGCCTGGTTAAGAATTTCAAAATAACTAAATGTATGCATATTTCCATAACTGCATCTTCCACAAACATCCTCTCAACATAACTTGAGCCTCCTAGTTTTGCCATTATTTCCCTCTGTTTCTGGTAAGGCAAGAATTTCACCATGCAAAATCCTATTACATCAAAAATATATCTCTCTACATATAGCTTTCTTTATAATTTACTTTCTATACCATAATCTTTCTATAGCAAACCTGGCAGCTGCTGCTTGGCTTTTAAAGTGCCCTTTTCATTTGTCTGTCTGTCTGTCTCTCTCTTCCTGTGTTTTGAGGTTGTTACATTGTAAATTTGGCTGTCAACAACTTTTCAAGTAGTCTTGGGCCCTTTATAAAAGCAGCAGAAGAGCAAATTAACCCTGCAATTATAGTCTTAAGTTACAAAGCACAAGAAGTGTTTTAAGCATGTCAATTAAACAAAATACCAACTTAAGTTGAAAGCCAAAAGTAAATTCATCAATTAGCCAAGATTTGCAACAATGGGCCCCTGTAAATATAGGAAATGTAGTTATGTCCAGCAGACCATCTGTGGCAATGTTCCAGGAAGAATTTCCTTAACCTGTCTTTGTTTCCTAAGACCTAGAATATTTGTTATTTTTGGTTGGTCCCTGTGACTGAGTTTTTCTTGATCTCCTTTAATGGAGATTTTGTGTATTCTGAGAGCAGCTTTCCTATACATTTAAGGAGTAGTATTTAGTCTAATTTCTTTTTTTAGGTTTTTTGAAATGGGTGTTGCTGTGTAGCCCAGGGCTGGCCTTGAACTTAAGGCTATCTTCCTGCCTTACCCTCCCAAGTGCTGGGGTTACAGGTGTGCGCCACCACACCCAGCTAGTCTAATTTTTAAATTTTGGCTTGTGTGCAAGGTTATTTGGTCACTGCAAGTGTCTATTTTATCTCTCCCTGCATTGGGTTTGCTATTCTTAGAACAGTAGTTTCGGGTATTCCAAGGCTTCTGTGCAGAGATGGAAAATCCTTGCAGAGTGGGCCACCCAAAAATGGGGTGGGATGCATCTCCCTCTCCCCCAGGACCCATTACACACAGGCGCAGAGTTTCCCAGGTGAGCCCCATATTGCAAAAGAAATGATTTACTTGTTTAGATCCAAATTGTATTCTATAGGCAGTGAAAGCAACACTGTGATTTATGCTTTTTTTTTTTTTTTTTTTGAGACAGGGTCTCACTGTAGTGCAGGCTGGCCTTGAACTTGCATATGCAGCCCAGGCTGGCCTCAAACTCACTGCGATCCTCTGGCCTCAGGACCCCCACCGCCGCTCGGATTGTCACATGCGCCACCATGCCTCGCTTTTATACTTTTGCAAGAGTGGTGCTGATACCTGTGCTGGAATTGAGAAGCTGTATGTTTTTTATTTGTAACCCATAAGAGCTTTTCCTCTGTTACAGGATATTTGCTCTCACTTTTATGTTTATCTCTGGAATACCAATGAAAAAAACTTTTAAAATTATTGCATACAGACAATAGGCAGTACATTTGTGGAACTGATTTTCTTGATATCAAGCATTTGAGATAAGGTTCTGTCTGAAAACTTATATAAACAGTTTTCCATGGAAATCTCCAGCCAAAACAAAGGAAAAATTGTTGAGCTCAAATGAACATCTGTAGGTGTCATAATTGGCCATGGCATCCTTGAGCTTTTGTAAAACTACTGATAAGAATTTCCATTTCTCTGATGAATCTGTTCCAGTTAGCGTATTTTACTGCCTTGTCTTTTGTTGCCTTTAGCCCTTTTTGTCCTTTTTCCTTTTTTTTTCTTTTTTTCCTTTTTCCTTTTTTTGCAGTCAGATGTTTTTAAGAGACACTGTAAATGTTGCTTGAGTAGTTTTTTCTCTTTAGATAAAGTTTGACCCATGTCATAGGCAAAGCAGGAGAAATGAAAGTAAATGAGCAGAATGAGAAACAAGCTGTCTCCACTTACCTAGTAACTGGACACCTAGGAGATCTCTAGGTGATCCCAAGATAGTAACACAAGTGAGGGGATGACAGCAGCAGATAAAGGAAAGAAATGTGAAGGAACACTGCCCCACTCAGTAAGCAGTTGGGCAGTGATGATGTCCGGGGCTGCAAGGTCCTAGGCTGCAGCTTCGCCAAGACGTTCCGGGCTATTCCGTGGGGCCTGTGTCTCTCTTACTGAGACTAACGTGAAGGGTTGGACGTCCTGGTTCCTTTCCAGGCTGCGGGAGTCTGGTCCTCTACGCTGATTTGTAGTTGCAGGTTTTGCCCTGCAGTTTTGTCATCCCGGTGCTGCCCCACTGTGTCTTTGCTTTGTACGTGAGTTTGTGTGCCGTTTGGGGCATTACTTGTCACAGTGTGTGACTGTGGCTGCACAGAGGATTACAGTGATACCTCAGTTGTCGAACTTGATTCATTCCAAATTTGCGAGAACTGAACGTATTTTCCCCGTAAGAAGTAATGGAAAACCAAATAATTGGTTCTGAGTCCCCAAAATTACACTTATAGATTCATTTTTCCAGGACTTCAACAAATTTTGCGATGATTTCTTTCTTTATCGTGGTTCTCACAGTTTTCCTCTTAGCTTTATTGCTAGTATTATAAACTTTCTTCAGAGACATGGTTACGATGTTTTATGCAAATAAAACACCAAAAAAAAAGCACAGTGACAAATATTTTAACGCACTAACATAAGCGCTCTCTGTTGTCTGGATGAGAGCAGTGCTTAGACAAGCGTCACCCCTTTGTGTCCGCAGTGAGACGCGATGCGTGACTCACTCTTGGCCTGTATAGGTTTCTTCAAGTCAGATTTTTGGTTAGACTGTCAGGCAAAGTTACAAACACTGAGCAGATGTTTTTTGAATTTTGCTGTGTGTGTATTGGAAAGTTCCAGCTTGGAGCTGTTTGACAACTGAGGTATCGCTGTAATCAAAGATGAGACTCAGTTAAGTCACTGAGAAACCCGGAAGGGCTGCTTCTGTGCATGAGAAAGCCTCCGGAAACAGCGGTGAGCTGAGACCTCCGTGGTTATTTATTTATAACTGAAGGACATGAGAATAAAGATACAGAAGAAAAGCAGTTGCAACATTTGTATAGGAATTTGGTCAGGGGACAGGGAAGGAATGGGATGGTTTGTTACATGACACACGTCAACCTAGTTTAAGCAATCTTACCAGGCAGAGGGGACACAGTGGCCAACCAGATATCGCTGAGGATAGTGATTGTTGATTCTGCTGACTGTTGTCCTGCAGCTCTGCTCTAAACTTCACCATGCATCCCAGGGGCCAACGTCCCTTCCTTTTCCCATTTGCTTCACTCCTTTGGCCAGTGTCCCCACAATTGTATTGCATAGAAGTGCGAAGTACTCATTTAAGGGACAGCTTGCTGTGGCACAGAAGGGACTCTCTGTCTTTACGATGTAACACAGTTCTTCGTGGCTTTGCTTCTTCTGTGTCCTTAGACTTAATTGTACTTATCCTTGGAGACTGAGTTTTCTTCTCATTATCCAACTTTGTTTAAAAGCATTGGAAAGAAAATTTTCAAATACATATTGCAACATAAGGAAAAGCCATTATGTTGTTTAATTTTACCAGTTTCTGTGAATCCAAGTTATTGGCTACTCAACAGAATACTTTTTTTTTTCTCTTTTGCTCTGTAGAATCCTTTTTTTGCCAGGTTAATTTTCTTACCATTTGCAAATGACCCTGTGGGATGTGTTTAGTGATAACATTGATCGTAGTTTGTAAAAGGGACGCTTTTTCTTATTTCTTCGTAATCTCAAATACAGTTGAGGTCCCACTGAGGAAATGATTACTGATCTAAGTGTTATGAGATAATATCTTTTACCTCTTCACTCTGTGCTTTCACTAAAGCTGTATTCTTTTTCTGCTCATACCTTTCCCGTTGCTTTTCTCATTTATCTCTTTGAAAATAGCTCTTCGTTTTCTTCTTCAGAGATGCTTAGGTAATACATGCTTCTTTCTTATGCTCAGAGAACTAAGTTAGTGTCTCAGGCTGCTCTGGCAGGCACAGGCCATGAGGCTGGCTGCAGCTGCTGAGGGGCAGTGGTCACGGTGGTGCACGGATGAGGGTCCCACAGCATGTAGGCCTCTGTGTCCCGTCCTCCTGCCATCTATACGCAAGGTTTGTCGGAAACAATACATGCTTTTGCCTTCCCCTCCTTTAGGATATGATTACCAAAATACAAAACATAACAAGATGAGAAATTTGACAGAGCCAAAGTAGATTCATTGTCTTGAAATTTTATGAACTTACTTTTAAGTTTATTTTTTAAAAAGTCGCCTTTAGGAGAAGACAGTTTTAGAGGTTTCATTCATTTTAAGATATCCTCCATTCTGTTTTTTTTCTTTTTTTTTTTTTTGTGGGTACCGGGGGGTCAACCTCAGGACCTCGCGCGCCAACAGGCACCCGTACTGCTGAGCGATATCACCGGCCCCTTTTTCGTATGTGGGTTCCGGGAGTCGAACTCGGGCCCTCGCACTTGCAAGGCAGGCGCTTAAGCCGCTGAGCCATCTCACCGGCCCAATTCTGTTTATTTTCAATAAATGGGGCCACTGAGGTTTTGGTCAACCACATAAACAGTGGTGTCCCTCAGTCACCTGGTGGGAAGGTAGCCATCCTGTTTTATGAAAGGACACTCTGCATTGTTAATGCAACTTACCTGCATAACACATTTCTCAGAACGTTATCCAGGTTGTCAGGTGATATGTGACTGTAGCTGTATAATGTGGGCAAATAGAAGGTAAGAGTACTTTTATGTAAAGTATTAAAGGTCTTTGATACATGATACTTATAACTACGTAAATTTTGGCCTTTTCCCCTTACCTTATAGAGTCCAGTTAACAATGTGTCTTCGCGTCATCATTAAACATGATTTTCCTGGTCACTGGCCAGCAGTGGTCGACAAGATAGACTATTACTTGCAATCACAGAACAGCGGAAGCTGGCTCGGCAGTTTATTGTGTCTGTATCAACTGGTAAAGACTTATGAGTAAGTGACTTTGGAAGTAAGTTGTGTAGAGGGGTCCTTTGTGGGTGTTCTGCAGAATCAGGTTAGCTTGGAAAAGGTGGCATTAAACACAATTCAACATATTTACCTACTGTGTTTATTTGTTTTTCTCTTTTGTGTGTGTATGTGTGTGCGTGCACATGCGTGTGTTACAGGGGATTGAACTCGGGGCCTTGTGTGTGCGAGGCAAGTGGTCTGTCCCTGAGCTATACCCCTAGACCACTTGACTGCAGTTATTCAAAGAAGCTTGTACTTTCTCGTGCACATTGCTGATTTCCAAGACAGTGACATAATACTGTGCAGTGCTTCTCAAGTTTGTTAAGTTTCAGAGCATCATTTACTAACAGCTTACCCTGGAAGCTATGATACAGGCATATCTAAACATTTGATTTGAAGTAAATCAAATCAGGTGCCTTTCTGGATGCAAGATAGGAAATGTTAGTTTCTTTGTTAGTCATGTTCTTTTCCATAAAAGAGTTTGGGAGGTGGAGGACCAGTGTTACATTTAATAGTACTTTTTGGTTTCTCAAGAGGATTGCTACCTTTGCACACAAAATCCTATAGCTTTTTCTCTGTTGATTGTTTAGTTCATATTCTATTTGTAGAATTTTTAGAGAACATTTTAGATGTATAGCAATTAAAGTGATCTAAGAGCACTTAAATTTATAAACTATGTTAACTTTTCAACATAGGGTAATATAAGAAAATTCCCCACATTACTTGCTACATAACATGAATGTCCATTTAAATGAGCACGTCAGAGCTGGGCCTGTAATCCCAGCACTTGAGAAGCTGAGGCAGGAGGATTGCTGTGAGTTTGAGGCCAGCCTCAGCTACATAGTGAGTTCGAGGCCAGCCTGGACTACATAGTGAAACCCTGTCTCAAAAAAACCAAAGAACAAAAACCTAGCACATCAGCTTATATTTTATAGAAAAATTGTGGTTTGATGAAAATTAATTTAAATACTAGATAAATTTACATAAGAAATCTATAGAATAGCCCTGGGTTCTTTTTTTTTTTTTTTTTTTTTGGTGGGTACCGGGGGGTTGACCTCAGGACCTCGTGCGCCAACAGGCACCCGTGCCGCTGAGCGATATCACCGGCCCCTTTTTTGTATGTGGGATCCGGGAGTCGAACTCGGGCCCTCGCGCTTGCAAGGCAGGCGCTTATGCCGCTGAGCCATCTCACCGGCCCTAGCCCTGGGTTCTTTTAAACTATTCTTTCTAGAAAGATTTTAGGTATCTTACCTAAAACAAGGAGATGTGTCTTAAAACTCCTTTCAACTACTTCAGCACTCCAGACAGAGACTATAAGCCAATGCCTGGCTTTGTTGTTGTTGTTATTATTTGTTTGTTTCTATGTAATAAAAAATATTTCTCAGTCATTATTTGTAGATCTTCGGGGAAGAGGGAAGGAATTACTTTTCTTTTTTTTTTTGGTGGGTACCGGGGTCGACCTCAGGACCTTGCGCGCCAGCAGGCGCCCGTGCCGCTGAGCGATATCACCGGCCCCTTTTTCGTACGTGGGATCCGGGAGTCGAACTGGGGCCCTCGCGCTTGCCGGGCAGGCGCGCACGCCGCTGAGCCGTCTCACCGGCCTCTTTCTGCCTTTCTTGCGTAGGTATAAGAAAGCGGAAGAGAGAGAGCCTCTTATCGCAGCGATGCAGATATTTCTGCCGTGTATTCAGCAGCAGATCGTGCAGCTCCTCCCCGATTCCTCCCACTGTTCTGTGTCACTACAGAAACAGATCCTGAAGATCTTCTACGCACTCGTGCAGGTGGGATTCTTCTCTGAAGACAGACGTGAGCCCTGTATTTCTGCCTGACACGTTGAGAGTGCTCAGTATTTGTCCGTTATTATTAAGAATTATATCTTTTCATAGATATTTCTTTAAAAAACCTTCATGAAGATTCATAGCAATTAATCGTTCACCGTCTTCTGGGAGGCAGGGGAGAGCTTCAGTGTCGGTGCTGTCCCCTCGGTGTCTCAAGTCTCGGTAAACGTGAACCAGGATATAACTGCATTAACTCCTGCGTCCCACTTAGCTGTTCAAAACATCCCTGTCTTCAGGCTACATAACTAGTGATGTTAGGGCTACTTTCGGTTTATGAAAGTACACTCTGTGTGTTTACACAACTTGTGTGATGACACACGCCATAGGAGAAAAGGAAGGGGCGTCTCTGTTTTATTGGGAAATCATATTGATAACAGCTTCTCTGCCTTCCATCCAACCTACAGCTAACAGAGAAGGTTTAGTGTCTTATTTTCCTTGATTAAAATAGCACCTTTTATCTTACCTGAAAACTGTGAAGGCAACTAAAATGAGAATCGAAAAAATACTTAGAAGATAGAGATAATGTGTTTGAAAACAAAGCTATTTAACATTGAATCCTCAAAGGACTTGGTGAATTATTTAGGTGTGGGTGGAGGAGGAGTCACTAATTGTCAGCCTAAACCGTTTAATGAGTAAATCAGAGCTCACATATTTTCTATTTAAATTCCTTTCGCCTAAAGGATAGTTTTGTTCAGCTAGGAACTTGAGATCATTTAGATCTGTTTGTTGGCTTCACTTAGGTACTTTGGCACTGTTTCAAAATATTTCACGTCAGTACAGATTTTAGTTTATTAAAGTCTCCTCTTTTTCATCTTTTAAACTTTTAGCAGAGATAATCTGAGCAATATTTTTTTCAGGTCAGCCTTTTTGCGGGAAGGAGAAGGAAGAGGGGAGGAGGCAAATCTGAGTGAGGAAAGTAGAATACTGGGAAAACTTATTGCCCCACCTTTAAAAAAAAAAAATAAGGAAGATGGGTTGTTCCTTTATCAAAGTGATGTTTAAAAATTGTCCTCAGGAGGATCACTTTACTCTGAGGCAAAGCGTTTATTCGTCGAGTTGTTCTGCCATGAGGTACAGAGATACTCCACTTACTCAGGACCAGACTTGCCTTTCCTTTTGGGAGAAACATAGCTGGGAGTCAGGCAGTAAGACAAAGGCTGAAGTAGTTTTTCTAAAGCATCTTCTACTTGGTCTGCTAACAAGCCAAAATCTAAAATTTTTCTCTCAACCTGTTACATGCTAAAAACCTATAAAAACCAGTGAAAACCCCACAACATATTAAACCATTTTGGTGACCTGTTATAAAGTAATCCTCTGGAAGCAGTAATTTAAAAGGCTCCAAGAGACCCAATTACAGTGACAATGTAAGTAAATCATGCAGCGATATAGGAAGAGCTGGAGGAACTGTTTTTAAAAGTCTGAGAAGTGCGATTGATTCTGTTCATGTAGCATTTATCTGCACACAGCTCTGAATATTTGTACTTCTCTCAGAAATCGCCGCTTTCTGCTCAACCCTCGGCCCGTTCCTGCTGTAACCGCGTGAAGTTCAGACGCCCCTCCCAGGGTGCACTTTTTTTTTTTTTTTTTTTTTGTGGGTACCGGGGGGTCGACCTCAGGACCTCGCGCGCTAACAGGCACCCGTGCCGCTGAGCAATATCACCGGCCCCTTTTTCGTATGTGGGTTCCGGGAGTCGAACTCGGGCCGTCGCGCTTGCGAGGCAGGCACTTACACCGCTGAGCCATCTCACCGGCCCCCAGGGTGCACTTCTTAACGCTGTCCCTCGGCCCTTCACCTTTCTGCTTTTCCATTCCTCCCTTTGTGCTTCCGTATGGTTTTTCTCCCAGCCAGGGTGTAAGCCTTGCAGGGGCACCGACTGTGTCCCATGTACTTACTGTTGGTCCTCGGCGTGCAGCAAGCGTGCGTGCAGTGAGTGGGCGTGGGGCCCCGCACTCCTCTTGTCGCTCGCCGTGCGGTAGCGCGCTCTGTGCTTGCGATGCCGCGTGGCGGAGGAAAGTAGTTGAGAAGGCCTCTCGTGAGTGTTTAAGCAAGTAAGGGTTTTCAGCAAGGTGGTTAAAATTAACGGTTTGATACAGAGGAGTAAATTACCACAATCTCATGCAGAATAAACAAGAATTTAATTAAAAATATTTTTTCATTTTAAAAAGTAGCCCAGAGAAACAAATCATAGCACATATATCTAAGTTTTAAGAGTTAATATACATATGCTTCTGGATGTAAGTTAAATAATGAAATTATTATTTTCATGCTCAAATATTAGTTATTCTGTATATTTAACATTCTAATATAGATAAAATCGCTGAGTTCAAGGAGAGGAGGAAGACTGTTTATGCTGCTGTTCTGTTTTGCAGTACGCGTTGCCTCTTCAGCTGGTGAATAACCAAACCATGACGACGTGGATGGAGATTTTCCGAACCATCATCGACCGGACGGTGCCCCCTGTAAGGCCGGCTTCTGCTCCTCAGCAGGACCGGGCACTTGGGCAGTGACCCATGAGTTCCGACTTTCACAAAATTAATAGATAAAATAATCATACTACTGTACTCATTTTTAGTAAGCTCAGATGAGCTAAGTAAAAAATAAGGACTGTATTCCTGAAATGGAAAAAATAATTTAAAAACTTAATACTTACTCTTAGACTCTTTTTTCTGTATCTGTAGCACAATAGTTATAAAAACAGTGCATGTAGATACAGTACATGTAGATATCTTGATTTTTCATCTAAGATTTAATATAAACATTTTAATATTTATACATTGTCATTTTTATCAGATGCTTCGTGTGCTGGATGTTTAGGTTGTTTTTAATATTTTAGGGTTTTAACTCTAGGAATGTATATCCATTTTTGTGTGCATACATGATTATAGCATTTTTTTTGGGTAAATGCCTCAAACTATGATAAGCAGTGATTAAGGATGCTGTCATAAATACACACTTAATTCTAGGTTTGCCTGTTTCATAGGTGAAAGATAGTTTCTCATTTTGATCTGCAATAACAATGATACTGTTTTTCATTTATTAAATTAACTCATATACAAGGGGTGATGGAAGAATACGGTGAATGTTTAACGTAAAATGTTAGGTAAAAGACACTTTGCCATTGTTTTCCCTCAGAACCGCCCACTGGCTTTGAACACATTTTGTCCCATCATTCTTGCCACTTTCTGAAGCACTGCCAGAAGTCCTCATTTGTGTCTCCATGAGGTGTGATGAATATGGAGACTGCTGCTGTTGAGGGCCCTCCAACAGAAGGCAGGGCTGTACAGACGTTGAAGCGTGTCCTCATCCACCTTACTCCCCGGATCTGGCACCGTGCAACTTCCCGCTGTTCCCCAAAGTCAAAATGACCATGCGAGGTCAGTGTTTTCAATCAGTTCAGGACATCAAGGCAGCCAAGACAGCACAGCTAAAAGATGCTCCTGAAAGAGGACTTGCAAACTATTTCAGAAAGTGGCAAGAACGGTTGGATGAGTATGTCTGAAATGAGGGGGTGTATTCTAAGGGAGATTAATGGTGATGTGCCTTTTACACATCTTAAGAAATTTAAACATTCACTGTGTTTTTCATTTGTACTTCATATTTTAAAATTTAAGCAAATCTTAAAAGGTACAGTTTTTTTTTTCTTCTGTTGCAAACTAGGGCTTGAACCGAGGGCTAAGCACACATACTACCACAGAGCTACACCCCAGCCCCATTGTGGAGGCTTAACATATGTACATAAAAGCACAAAATTTGGTAAATGGTTCAGTTCAAATTTTGATAACATTTGGGTTACCGGCACCTACATCAAAATGTAGAACTGTTTCATCATCTCAAAGAATTTCATCAAGAGACCATGACGTTTGTATTTTGTTTTCTACTTATTTGATCCTTTTGAAGGTAGGAGATAAATATGAACAGCAGCAGTGGTTGAAATTTGCTATGTAGCATTTATGAAGCGTGAATCGGCATTTGCGTAGCAATCTAACTTCACATTTAATAGGACTTAATCTGTACTGAGATTTATTCTATTTCTGTTACTCACATAGATCGTTTTTGTGCTTTTCATTGTTTTAGGAGACGCTGCAGATTGACGAGGATGATAGGCCGGAACTGGTGTGGTGGAAGTGTAAGAAGTGGGCGCTGCATATTGTAGCTCGTCTCTTTGAGCGGTAATTCTCTATTACGTTTGTTATATTGCAGTCAGTAGCTCTGGACTGTAGATGATGAAATTGAATACTTCCCTTATTGCACTGCAGTATATATGATTGTTTGTCCACAGAGGGCAGAGAGTCACTCTGTTGAAAGTGGCTTACTTGTGATGATTGATTTTGAGATGATGATGAGGTGGGCAGCTTTCTATCTTTTTATTTTTCCATGTTTTCACATGGAAAAATAACATTATTCAGGCCATTGGAAATAGCCAGGAATTATGTAAGAAGGTGCAAGGCCAGTAGCTCCTTAGAAAATCTAATTTTAAAAGCATTTATTGAAAGAAATCTGTCCCATGTCAGATAGAGCATTTTCATTCTTAATATTGGTCCTTTAGGGCCTCTTGGGTTAGAAGGCAAACACTTCTGTGTGAAATGTATAAGTTTAGGTCCTAAGTACATAAATGCATAACCATAAGTATAGCTCCCCATGATTTCATTTTGTGGCTTTGAAAAAGGGTAAAATGTTAGTTTTCTGCCCCAATAGAATATGTCTTTTAATGATTTCTTTAAATGAATGAGCATACTTTGTTTTAAAATTTCACATTTTAAATATTTTATCTTTGAATTTTAAGGTATGGAAGCCCAGGAAATGTCACAAAAGAATACTTTGAATTTTCTGAATTCTTTTTGAAAACCTATGCAGTGGGAATTCAGCAGGTAATAAACATATGCTTTTAGAAGAGAAGGATGATTATTACTGAGAGGTAGTTAAACCATCTCTGTGTCTTTAAAAGTAGATCATGAACACATTACTTCATTATACATTTACAGAGGATGAAATGGCAGCTCTGGAAACTAATATAGTGCAATTAGTTTTATTATTGAATGTCGAAGGGTGGCTGCAACCAGAACTGTCCATCCTGACTGCTAGACTGTGGATCCAAACCCTTTTTGTTTTTTTGTTTTTTTTTTTTGTGAGACAGGGTATCACTGTGTAGTGCAGGCTGGCCTTGAACTCGCTTACGTAGCCCAGGATGGCCTCCAACTCACAGCGATCCTCCTGCTTCAGCCTCTCGAGTGCCGGGTTTACAGGTGTGCACCACTGTGCCGGGCCCAAACCTTTGAAGTTGCCAAAATGGGCGCTATGTTAGATTGGGTTCTTCTGTTAACTCTTTGACCTCTTACAAGTTTTTTTAAAACGTTTTTTTTTCTTTGAGCTTTGCCTCTTCTTTCTTTCTCTCTCTCTCTTTTTTTTTCTTTTTTTGTAGTACTAAGGATAGAATCTAGGAGTTGTGCTTGCTCTGCTACTGAACTGCATAGGCAGCCATTGATTGATTGATTGATTGATTGTTTTGGTGATAGGATCTCACTGAGTTGCCCAAGCTGGCCTCAAACTGTGGTCCTTCTGTCTCAGTTTCCAAACAAGCTAGGAGCTTCACCTCTTTGTCTATACTTTCATCTTAAAAGAGTTTTATATATATATATATATATATATATATATATATATATATATATATAACATGAATTGATCTGTTTTAAGAGCAGCGGAGCTTAGGTGTTAAGACTCTCAACTAAGAATTTATGCATATTAAATTGCTTGTGGTGGCACACTCCTGTAATCCAGCTACGTGGGAGGCCGCGGCAGGAGTATCACAAGTTTGAGCCCAGCCTTGTCAACTTAGTGAGACCCTATTTCAAAATAAAAAGGGCTGAAAGTGTAGCACAGTGATAGAGCTCTTGCCTAGCATGTGTGAGACCCTAGGTTTAATCTCAAACCCTGCCAAAAACCCCAAAAAAAACCCCAAAAAACAAAAACAAAAAAACTTATACATCTGTGTAAGTATAGAATTGGAGTTCTTGAGAAACCAAGTTAATAATAATCTTTTAAGACTTTCAAAACTATAGACTGTTGCCATTTGGATCATTTTTTTTTTAATATTTAAACAAAACTTAATTACTAACCAGCTGCTGTACCAGGACCCTGTTGAGGAAGCAAATATTAATTAACCAGACATGGGCAGTGGCTTTGATAATAAAGGGTGTTTTTACTGTCAGTGATATGAAGTCAAGTACATTCAGCCTGTCATCTTGGGGGAATGCTTCTATTCATGGACCATCATTTTGGTCAGTAGAACATGTTAAAAAAAAGTACCGTGCCACAATTCAGGAAAACTAGCTATAATTTTCCTCACAATTATTTTGTTGGCCCATAAGACAAATCATTAGGGGAAATTAGTGAATAGTGAATAAAATGATCTATTTAGCAGTTCACGGTGGATACCAGGATAACCAAGGAGCTGATGAGCCCTGCTTTCTGTTCTCTCTGCTGTTGTGAAATTCCAATGAGCATCTTAAGATTGATGTCCACTTGAAGTGTGTTCAGTAGGATTTTTCTAGTATATAAACATATTTAAAAATAAATCTCATGCCTTTGCATCCTTGTCATCATTTCTTTGTACTTGGCTATTTAGGATAACGGTTCCTGATTTTTAAAATTAGTTTTCTTGCCTCCAGTGTTGTGTCTCATCTTCAGCTCCCCCCTTTTATGAGCTACAACCATGCCAGGAAGAATCATGGTGTCAGTATCTTTTTAGCGTTCATTGTGGAAGGAGTTTCTAGGTGACCTTAGGGCTTCTGACAAATCTTGTAAACCTGAATAAATGTTACTTGGATGCAATTCATATTCTGAATTTATAAACTGTGTACATATTTTGAAAGATTTGGCAACTCACTGAGGGAGTGAAGTGCTGGAGACCAGGATGCCCTGGGTTGTGCTGTAGCATGGCTCGCGCTGATGGCCTCTGGCCACACTCCACTCCCATGCGGGGTCTTCCCTTACACACAGCTGCTTTAGGCAGCCTCGAGAAAGAGAACTCCTCACTTCCGGTGTTTTTACAAAGAACTTCTGTGGTCTGAGATTATAAATTAAAATTCTCGGACATTTTCTTCTAAGAACTCTGTGATTTTGTTGTTGAAATATTTTCCCATCTGGAGTTTATTTTGGTATGAAGTTTAGTTACGGACCTCACTTAATTTTTTTTCAGAGGGCTAATAAGTTATGCCAATACTGTTTTGTTAAATAACATTTCTCTCCAATCTGAAAGAATCTTTTGGATTGAGTATTAAAATCTGTTCTGTCCCTTGCTATATGGAAGTTTTTAAATGTTTATTCAATCACATCTGTTATTTATTTTTTTTTTTTTTGTGGGTACCGGGGGGTCGACCTCAGGACCTCGGGCGCCAACAGGCACCCGTGCCGCTGAGCGATATCACCGGCCCCTTTTTCGTATGTGGATTCCGGGAGTCGAACTCGGGCCCTCGCGCTTGCAAGGCAGGCGCTTACGCCACTGAGCCATCTCACCGGCCCACATCTGTTATTTTTTAAAACAGGAGTCTTACTTTATTTTGGAGAGCTAGAAGTAGAATAGAAATTAGATTTTTTCCTGAGTAGTCCCGCAGGTCACCCAGGACACCTGCCTGGAAGTTGTGGTAAGATACCCTTAGTTCAGTATAACATGGACGTATATGAGAGTTAATAGTACTCATGAAATACCGACTTCCCTCAAAATCTGCTAATTTGTATCTCATTATTCTGGATTTTATGTCGTGCTTAAAATGTCCCCCACGTATTTTAACCTTACAATTATGCTCCTTTTTTTCTTCCTATTTTCCTGTAGGTGCTACTAAAAATTTTGGATCAGTATAGACAGAAAGAATACATAGCGCCCCGTGTTCTTCAGCAAGCATTCAACTATCTCAACCAAGGGGTCGTGCACTCTGTGACCTGGAAGCAGATGAAGCCACACATACAGGTAGTGTCAGACAGTGGCTTCCCAAAATTAGCCTCCGGTTACATTAGGTTTGCTGGTATGTGTGCTACCAGTCCTATATTTTATGCTTAGTATTGTTTTATTTCCATTAATAACGTCTAAGGAGCAGTCCTCTGTCTGATATAAAAGGCCTGGGAATTTAAGCATTGAGGTGGTTCTGTGAGTGGGAAGACTTGGTTCCACTGATCGTGTTCGAAGTCTCATTTAACCTGTTTCTTTTTTGTTAAGCCATGTAGTATTTTTCTGCCCTTCTCAAAACGTTGCTAGGGTTAAATGAAGAATGTTAAAAGAATTTTGAAGACTGTCATTGGGGCCTCACTAAGGTGCTATTTTGCAAAAAATGATATCTGATATATGACCATTTTCTTCTGTAGGTACGAGCAAAAAAGTTTTTTTTTTTTTTTTTTAGATGGTTAAATTCTGTAGCATAATTTTTTTTAATACTAATTGTTTAAAGATAGAATTCAGTATTGCTATTTAAAGAAATATGAGAATGGAAAATTATGGGCCATTAATAAATAGATTCTTATGTGTATATAAATAATGGAACAATTCAGAGACATTAAGATTTCAATCTTCGCCTCCAAACTGTGAGTCCTTAAATTCTGTAAGATGGTATGAGACAAGAAAATAAATTCTTTCCCTTTGCCTTTGGTACCCAGGGTAGAGTTTAGCTAATGTTCTTATTAAAGATCTTACAGATATAGTATCTCTTTATTATGTTTTTGTGGACATCTTAATAACTATTTGCCTACTCACTTTTTTTTTTTTTTTTTTTTTTGGTGGGTACCGGGGGTCGACCTCAGGACCTCGGGTGCCAGCAGGCGCCCATGCTGCTGAGTGATATCACCGGCCCCTTTTTTCGTATGTGGGTTCCGGGAGTCGAACTTGGGTCCTCGCGCTTGCCAGGCAGGCGCTTACGCCACTGAGCCATCTCACTGGCCCTGCCTACTCACTTTGATCAGATAGTAATACCTTCTATGCAATTAATAAAATACTGAGTTCATTTTATTTCCTGTATTCCTATAAAGTAAGAGTGAGTAGTGATAGCATTTCTTCTCCATTTGATACCTTTGGCCTTATTTTTACATGGCTGTGATGCAGGAATAAGAAAAGGACCCTTAGGTTGGCTTTTTTTTTTTCCTTAGAATTACTCAATTTGAGTAAGTGACAAAAGATGCTTCTGTTTTTATATAAGCAGTTACTAGTGCATAGACAGCCCATGGACACTGGCAGCAGTGTGCAGAGGGGCCTCTGGCTAGGACTTTTCTCTTCAAACGCACTGTCGTAGAGTAAGAAATAGGTTTTTTTGAAAATGGAAAAAGAAAATTAAATTTTAATATTGGTCATATATTGGCATTTACAACCAACATGGAAATGTTAAAAATTTTAAAAATAAGAAATGTAATGTAAGTTTAATTCTGACTTGACATTTTCTTCTTTAAAGAAATCAACGTCTGTTTAAGGTTGATTTGTTAGTAAAACTTCATTATCCTTGTTACTGCTTCAAAGAATAGTGTTTACATTGGTCTCTTTCTCTGTGCTTTTAGTCACTTGCCGTTCAAAAACAATCTTATGAGCATTGTAACTCTTAATGCTGGGTCCTGTCAGGGGCTCTTGCTTTTCTGCTGTCACTTTGGTGCCTGCAGGCTTAAAAGAAACATTAAAATACCTGTTTGGAAAACTCACACTGTAAATACCGTAAATACATTGTTGGTAGTCCCCAAGTTTCAATAGCTTATACCCTTGTGCCCATTGTTTTGTTTCTCATCTTAGAATATCACTGAAGATGTGATTTTTTCTGTGATGTGCTATAAAGATGAAGATGAAGAGCTGTGGCAAGAAGATCCATATGAATATATAAGGATGAAATTTGGTAATTGAGATGGTTTGTTTTCTTTGTTCGTTCCTGGATATGTGAAGTCATATAACTCAATTTATAATTTTAAGCTAGTTTTCTTACCTCACTAAATTCTCAAAGTTCTGTTTTGTATGACAGACTCTCGAAACTCCTGAGTTTGATGTCTTTTGGGTGTGGGGGAGGCAAAGCCACCTACTCCTCTCTTCTGGAGCCGTGGTTACTTCGCTGTGGTGCAGAGCTGTAGGGACAGCCCTCTGTGTGTGTGGGATTCACCTGTGTAGACTGGGCTGCTCTCAACTCTGGGGAGCCTTTGGATTTCTATGTATTTTAGCAGCAGCCCATTGGATTTTCCTCTTTTCCTGTGGACGAACTGTTGCACAAGGGAATTTGATTTCTCTCAGTGGCCACATACAGTGTTCTTTGGGGGTCCTGTTAGCTTGCAGCGTTCTAGAGCTGTGAACTACTGCGTGGGCTGTTTGAATCATTTCCTTTTAACCTCAGTCATAGCAAAATGTTAATTTGTGTACCTCTCGCTCTCCCGGAGTTAGAAGCTGTTGGAGGGCAGGAACTTTAATTTATTTGCTGTATTTTGCATTCTTTTTCCTTTTCTTCCTTCACATTCCTCCCTACTATGCCTTCAAAAAAATGTTGAAGTGAATGATTGCTGAAACTATAACTAAGGCACGCCTAAGGCACTGCGATGGAGCAGTGCTGTCCCTTGGAGCCTTGTGCCTCCAGCTGCCTGAGTTGTTTACTGGTGTGGATGCCAGGTTGTGGGACAGTGTTGTCCCAGTGTTTTGTGTAAACTGATTCAGTAAGTGAGGAGCTACCTCTTCCGGGGACAGAAAGTGCAGGAAAGGCAAATGAATAACAACATTTACTATCTGCTTTCTCTCCTTCCATGTTTTCTTTAGAAAATAATTTCTCGTGTACAAAATTTATTGTTTTCCTTTCCTTGTGCCTGTTTTCCTAGTTTGCTTTGACAGAGCAGAATGATGAGCCAAGTTTTTAGTTTCTTCAAGGCATTGTGTTAGTGTTTGTCTTTCTTCTAGTACCTGTGTGTTTGTTTAGCTTCCAGGGGACTCCCACTGTTTCACTTATCATAACTGATAATGTAGTATCTCAGTTTTTTTATTTATTTTGTTTTTTTGAGACAGGGTTTTTCTATGTAATTCAGGCTGACCCTGAACTCACTGTGTAGCCCAGGCTGGCCTTGATCTCACGGTGATCCTCCTGCCTCAGCCTCCCAAGTGCTGAGATTACAGGCGTGCGCCACAACGCCTGACTCTCAACTTTTAAAAAATGGAGTAATTAAAAACTCTGTGTTAACAGTGGGAATTTACATTTTATTTATTGTTTAAAAGAGAATATGAATAAATCAAGGCTAGTGTATGTTTTCCGTAGTCACTTCCTTCTGTGGACTAGAATGCAGTAGGCATTGTTTGATGTGTATATTTTGCTTATGAGTAATTATAGGAAAGAATAATTACTGTATTTTATATTTTTGTCGTTTGCAATTATGTATGTGAAGACGACATGTATATTATATATTGCTAACAATATTAATAATACTGTCTTATTTATTCTTTCTTTGTTTTTATTGTACCCTTTGACTAATTTCACCATTTCCCCCAATACTACTGTTTTTAGATTTGGTAAAAGCTGACAAGAATTCAGGCTTTGATGTTAAGTTAGCCTGAATATGAGTGCCGGCATGGCCATTTGCTTGAGTAGCTCTAGGCAAGTTATATATCCTCTCTCAAGGTGTAGTGTGTTAGCTATACAGCAGGCAATGGTAATGATATTGGGAGGATTAAATGGGATAATACATAGGAATTAAAATCATACTGTAAAATGATAGTATAGTGCCTGGTACAGAGTGAGTATTCAAAAAACAGTCATTAGTTTGAGGTATTGTCAAAATATACAGTGAATGTTTAAATTAAAACAAATCTATTACAGCAAAAGACACGTTATCATTAACTCCCCTTGAGATACTCCCCCTGGCTTTGAATGTACTTATCCCATCACTCTTGCCACTTTCTGAAGCCTTTCTGGAAGTCCTCTTTCATGGGCATTTGAAATGACGCCTGTAGGGTCTGACCAGTGCCTTTGCGTGAGCGCACTGCTGAGGTGTCGCCGCTGTTCTGTGCTGTAAACCGGCTTCGTGTGGACTGATTTGTTTCTTAGTTTGAGTGGTGGTCAGTCAGGTTCAAAGTCTGTACGATAATTAGCTGTATTTTTACTAACATGGTTTAACTTTTTGCAATCTTAGATATCTTTGAAGATTATGCCTCTCCCACCACAGCAGCCCAGACTCTTCTATATACTGCTGCAAAGAAGAGGAAAGAGGTACGTGGCACTCTGTAAACGCCAACTAAAGGGGACCTGCGTTGATCTGACATTCTGTATTCCTAGCATTTGAAAAGCCGTATTGTTATTAGTTATAACCTAATTATTTTAAGAACCTAGTTATTTTTTTTTTATTTTAAAGAGAAGAAAAACAAAACAAATCAAAAAAGAACAAATTTTCAAAACAACATAATAGGAGGGTAACAATGGTTAATGCATTACGTATTGTTATCTTTAAGTTAGTTATTCAGGATACCAGATATTAGCATTCAGTTGTCCAAACATTATTGGCACAAACCTTACTCTTCAATGAACTAAGTAAAATTGGTAGTGTATCTATCTTAACCATCTTATATATATATATACAATTTTTTTCCCTTTCCCTTCTTTCTTTTCCCTATTCCCCTATTCCAGTCTCTCTTTCCTTTTGACCAGTTTCTTTTTGATTCACCGTGTCTATTGTACATTTTGGATCTTATTTACTCTTTCAGTTTCTCATACTAGAGAGACAATACGATGCTTACACATGTGCGTCCGGTTTATTTCACTTATGAGTATTTTCTTGAGTTGCATCCATTTACCTATAAAAGTCTCCAGTTTATCCTTCTTTATGGCTGAATAGTACTCCATTGTATAAAAATACCACATCTTTCTTATCCATTCCTCAGTTGATAAGAACCTAGTTATTTTAAGAATTTTTTCCTATTAAAGGAAAAAAGGTGAAGTATTTTTTATTGTTTTTTTCTTAATAAATTGTACCTTTCTTATCAAGTTTATAGTTGCTTGATAAAACGCAATAAAATGGCTTTATTTTTGAAAATGGATTCTTCCATTTCTTTAGGTGTTGCCAAAAATGATGGCATTCTGTTACCAAATCCTCACAGACCCGAACTTTGACCCGAGGAAGAAAGATGGGGCCTTGCATGTGATTGGTTCCTTGGCGGAGATTTTATTGAAGGTTAAGATATCAGAATTTAATTTATTTAATAAGACTGTGAAGCACAGGCAAATAAGAGTATGAAAATTATGGATAATTTAAAACTGGAGACTACCTCTGGATGATTTATTGACTAAATATCCTTTCACCTATTTCTTTAATTGAAAAGAAAATTTGACTTTGGTCTGTCAGTTTTTCACTGTGAAACTAGTGCTGTATAAAAAGGATACAAAATGACATTAGTGTTTTTATTTCTACAAAAATCAGTTAATATCAAGTTGATCTAAGGTATTACTTCTGTGTGGTTTTAAAACATGCAATATATAAGTCAAACAACTTTAAAGAACTGTAAATAGAAGTATATTAAATGGAAATCTTTATTAGGAAGTATTTCTTACATATGAAAAACCCATGGATAAGCTGAAATTTCTGTTTCCTGACAGAAGAGTTTATTCAAGGACCAAATTGAGTTATTTCTACAGAATCATGTATTTCCCTTATTACTGTCTAACCTGGGATATCTTCGAGCTAGAGTAAGTTTTCCATGTGTTTGTCATGTATCTTAAAGCCTTCATCTCTAAGGTAATTATTGACATAAATATATTTTACTAAGAAGTTCTTGTACGTGTGACATTATTACAGAATGCCATAATCCCAGTAGCTCCCCGCTTGCTTTCTTCTCATAGTCCTGCTGGGTGCTTCATGCATTTAGTTCTCTGAAGTTTCATAATGAGCTCAACCTAAGAAACGCGGTGGAATTGGCAAAGAAGAGCCTGATTGAAGATAAGGAGATGCCTGTCAAAGTTGAAGCTGCCCTTGCCCTCCAGTCATTAATTTCTAACCAGATACAAGGTAAAGCTAAAACACTGCTTAGGACGTTGATTTTTTTTTTTTTTTTTTTTGGGCTGGTCTTCTTAATTCATTCACTTCCTTCCCTGAGGAAGGTGGGCTTTTATCTCCTTAGAATTTTATAAGGGTTTATTCTTGCCCTTTTTAGGAGTTCCTATTGATTGTGGCTTCCAGAAAAAAAATTGAGATTAGGAAACAAGTTAGTGACTGGTGTGCACGAGGGTTGGCTAGAAATCAAGAGCTCTGAATCAAAATCAAGAGCTTTTGATTCTGCTGCTTTGCCATGTTATGTCAGGTGAAGCACATGGTCTGTATTTAAATTTAGGATGGGTTGACTAGATGGCTTCAAGAGGCCTTTCAACTTCAGGATGCTATGCTTCTACCAGATCTGAAAGTAGCAGTATTTCTAGAGAATAGTAACATAGATGATTCATTTGTTTGCTTAAAAGAATGTTCTGTTCAAAGATCAGATAAATCTTCACAGATAAATCCAGCTTAACGAAGAACATGAACCTTGGAGCAGGAGGACCGAATATTGTATGAAGATGTATAAGGATGTGTTGGGAGGAGGATGGGTAGAGGTGGGTTAGGGCAGGGTATAGGCCCCATCAGTGTTGGACATGGTCTTTGGGTATCCGATTGTTTATATTTGATATCATAATATTCATGTTCTCCAAGTCAGACTGATGAAAGAGCACAAGGATAATTAGAATTCTCAGTGGGGCTATGGCATTTGAGGCAGAACAGTCCTTTCATGTGCAGAACCACTTGTCCTGGTTACTCATGGGGAAACCCATACAGTGGTAGGCATTATTATTTAGAGCTCTGTTGTGTATTTACCATGGAGCAAGTCGGCCGCTAGGATTCTGTGTGGGTATTAACCTGTGTCACTTGGCCTTGTGCCTGAGATCTTTCCCTCTCACCATCTGTGTGTAGATACTCTACAGTAATTTTGTTCTGTTGCATTAGCTAAGGAATATATGAAGCCGCATGTGAGGCCTATTATGCAGGAGCTGTTGCACATTGTCAGAGAGACGGAAAATGATGACGTTACTAATGTCATCCAGAAGATGATATGCGAGTACAGTCAGGAGGTGGCGTCAATTGCAGTCGACATGACCCAACACTTGGTAAGACTGACATAAATTATTTTATTTTGTTAGAGTTTAGAGGATTGAATCCAGGTTCTCCTGCATGTTAGATAAGCCTTCTATCACTTAGCTAATCTCCAGCCCTTTTAAAACTTTATAGAGACAAAGTCTTACTAAGTTGAAGACTGGGCAAATTTTTATGTTAGTTTGGTATACAAGGCTTGAATAATCTAAATAAAATTTGGGGTTCTGTTTTACTTGTAACCGACATATTAATATAAAAATACTTGCTCTAGCTGGGTGTAGGTGGCTTACCCTTGTAATCCCAACACTCAGATGGCAGAGGCAGGAGGGTTGCCACAAGTTCAAGGCTGGCCTGAATTATGTAGTGAGACACTGTCTCAAAAAAACCACACAAAAAAGTTTGTTGTAATAACTCTGATATTCCTGTATGTAATTAGACTTACATATAATAACATTAGGATGATCTCTTTTCATTATAATATTCTGAGATTTCATAATGGTATGCCTTGATATAAGCCTTCTAGACTTTGAATTTGCAATCTCATTTTCTTTAGTTTAGGGTAATTTTTGTATTACCTCTTTAATGTATTTCTCCATACTTTTCCCCTCGTTCTACATTTCCCAATATGGCATATCAGAGCTGGGCTGCGTGTCTAGTTTCCATACTCCGACCCCCCTTCCAGGTCTGTTTTTTTTTTTGTGGGTACCGGGGGGTCGACCTCAGGACCTCGCGCGCCAACAGGCACCCGTGCCTCTGAGCGATATCACCGGCCCCTTTTTCGTATGTGGGATCCGGGAGTCGAACTCGGGCCCTTGCGCTTGCAAGGCAGGCGCTTACGCCG
This sequence comes from Erethizon dorsatum, assembly GCA_028451465.1. NCBI lineage: Eukaryota > Metazoa > Chordata > Mammalia > Rodentia > Erethizontidae > Erethizon > Erethizon dorsatum. Next base: position 66,219,412 of record CM051834.1, read on the forward strand.
CTGAGCCATCTCACCGGCCCCCCAGGTCTGTTTTTGATTCATTTTCTTTTTTTTTTTTTTTTGTGGGTACCGGGGGGGTCGACCTCAGGACCTCGCGTGCCAGCAGGCGCCGGTGCCGCTGAGCGATATCACCGGCCCCTTTTTCGTATGTGGGTTCCGGGAGTCGAACTCGGGCCCTCGCGCTTGCCGGGCAGGTGCTTAAGCCGCTGAGCCATCTCACCGGCCCTTGATTCATTTTCTAGGTGACCTTTAACTTTAACTTCTAAACCTTCTATTACATGTTTCTTTTTAGTGTTGATTTTTGTTTTCTTAGATTTTGATTTTTGCTTAATGACAACCAGAAGTTAAATATTAGGCAGTGGTTGTAATTGCTATTGGATATTCCACCCTGGTGATTAGAGAAGGAAAAATGGCCGTGTTTAAGACGTGACAGGTTCTGTGATTGTAAGAAAAAGCATTCATTCAGCAAAGTGCAGAACTTAACGTTGGAGCTGTGTTGACATTTACATGTGTAATATTTCCTTTTACTAACTTTTATAAGGGGAGGGAGTTTAACAGTACTAACTGTTGAATATTTTAATGTGATTTTCATAGGCTGAGATATTTGGCAAAGTTCTTCAGAGTGATGAATATGAAGAAGTTGAAGACAAAACAGTGATGGCTATGGGAATTTTACATACTATCGATACTATTTTAACAGTTGTAGAAGATCATAAAGAGGTGAGATTTCTTCATTTTATTATGACATAGTAGTAATATTAACTGAACTTTATATGACCGGTGGGCATGAATTTTAGTCTTGGCTGTTGCTTTTTTACCTCCCTCTTCTGGCGATTGAGCACAGGGCCTTCACACTGACCGACATCGCCAGTCCTCTTTTGAGACACAGTCGCGCTGAGTTGCTGAGTTGCCGTGCTGGACTCGAACTTGAGATCCTCCTACCGTGGCGTCCCTGAATGCCAGGATTACAGGCACGCACCACCATGCCTGCCAAGTCTTAGCTTTTAAATTGCTACTTATGGTGCTAGGATGTAAAAATTGCCCTCAAATTTCTTTCTTTCTTTTTTTTTTTTTTTCTGTTTTGGTTTTTTTGAGACAAGATCTTGCTGTGTAGCTCAGGCTGATGCTCTCAGATTTTAAAGAAACATTAAAATGTTTGAGGGGAGCTATTACATGTGTATTTACATAGTGTATCCCTTTGTATTAAATGGAATTCAGTTCATTATGTCTTCTGGCTAGGTTTTGGAGGATGATCAGATTGAATAAGACACAATCCCTGCCTTCTGGGAACCCACAGTCTAGTCTTGGCAGAGTGACAGCCATTCAGTCACAGTGGCACTCTGTATTAGTCAGCTTTTCTGTTGCTGGACAAAATACCTGGCACCACAGCTTAAAGGAGGAGAGGTTTCATTTGGCTCATGGTTTCAGGGTTTTCAGTCCATGGTTGGTGGGCTCAAGGCAGGAACATCATGGTGGAAGGGTGTGGAGTAGTACCAAAGATGCTTCGTTCGCAGCAGCTGGGAAGCAGACAGGGAAGCAGTGACAGAGAGGAAAGGGCCAGGACCAGACTTAGACTCATGGTCATGACCCACCCAGGCACACCCTGAAGTGGGCTTTACTAATGTCTGGGCAGCTTCCATGCCAGCTGGGTGGACAGTCTAGCTTAATTGTCACACATAAGTGAAGGGATGGCATTCTGACATAACAAGTACTGCAATACCAGAAGGGAATAAGGGCAAGAGCTTCATAACCAAGTTCCTGAGTAGTGTGGGAATAAGAATTTACACTGACATTTATCCAGCACCTTCACACCATTAGCTGACATTATCTTATTAATGCCACTGAGAGAGAACAGGTAACTGTGGTGTCTTTTTGCAAAAGTGGAGAACAATGTCCAGGTCAGTTCGGGAGATTTGTTCGTGATCAGACAGCTAGTAAGTTGTACATTGGAGTTTGTAGTCCACTTATTCTGGTAATGTATCAGTCTTTCTCTACGTACAACCTGCAGTTCTCCTTCCCAAGATAACATGACATTACCTTAAATAAGATTTCATTCACTATTGTGAGCCCAAGTTGATTTGCTTTGCAGTGCTTTATATGGTGAGGTCTTAGGAAGCAGGTGCAAGTTCTTTAAATAAATTGTTAAACCATATGGCTGTTGACATGTCCTGTGTTTATCAGATACCAATGGGAGATGCTTGGTTCTTACAGTGGTTCATTGGACCAGAAGGGATTCATGTGATTTTTTTCCCCCATATTAATTATTTTACTATTTGTTATTTTATTTTTGTATCCTTCCATGTAGAAATTCTGTGGTCTTCTAACAGTGAGACATTCCAAATTAAATTACAGCAAGTCTGGTTAACAGTAGTTCTTTCACCTTACATATTTGGAACTTATATTTTAAATTTAAAGAATTCTTAGGAATCAGTCCATTTTACCTAGTGTGTGTTGAGGGGTTGAACAGGAGAATGAACTTCAGGATTAGTTTAAAAACATAATGGCATTTTATCTTTTTGTTTTAATTTTTTGCTCTTGATATTTATTTCGAATTTCAAATGTTAAAGGAGGTGTGAAGTTCCTGTGATTACCAAGGGAGGAATGGGTTAAAATTGAGAAACACTAATCAAATCTAGATTTCTTACCCAAAGATGAAAACACTTAAAGCCTTGAGCTAGATGATTTTCCCAGTGGATAAAGACAAAACCACCTGGAATCTTTGGCCTGGTGGCCTCCTTTAATTTGGAACTTTGATTCATTACAAGCAAACTTCAAAAATAACATTTCCTAAGAGGAAAAACTACACATATATGAATACATGTGCAGATATTTAATGTATGAAAAACAAAGTTGGAAATCTAAAACAGGTGATAAACATGTACATTTTAAAAAATCATGTATATTTTAATCTAATAGTTGTGAGTGTATTGGCAGTTTCTTTTTTTTTTGTGGGTACCAGGGGTCGACCTCAGGACCTCGGGTGCCTGCACGCCCGTGCCGCTGAGCGATATCACCGGCCCCTTTTTCGTATGTGGGTTCCGGGAGTCGAACTCGGGCCCTCGCGCTTGCCGCGCAGGCGCTTAAGCCACTGAGCCATCTCACTGGCCCTATTGGCAGTTTCTTAAGTTGGAAAATTTTGGATTATTTAAACTTTAACATAGCGGTTTAACGTGTATTGAATTATGAAACTACACCCTACAGATATGTACAATTATGTGTCAATTAAAAATAAAACATTCAAAAAGTTTAAACTGAGTATTAGAATATGCTTCAAAGTTGAAATTGGATATTTACGTGAAAAATATAGTCCATGATGTATTTGAATTTTTACTTATTTGTAAAATATTTAGTAGAAACATGCTGAATAATTTAAGTATGAAAAGGTATTCAATGAAATTTTACCTCATCACTCTGTAGTTATTTAATTTTACCCCCCTCAGAATATAGCAATTTTTATCGTTTTTTTATTTTTCCAAGTTAGTGTTTATATTTTTTCATGCAAATGATAACATTATATACACAGCTTTTAGCTGCCATTTTTAACTTAATCTTGGTGATCCTTAATTTTTTACTTATCTTGGTGATTGTACTGTATCAGTTAATAAACAGTGTATTTTAGTGCATAATACTCCTTGCGTGATATGTCTAACTTATATAACTAGTTCCTCGTTAATGGATGTGTTTTAACTGTCCCATGTCTAGGTGGACAGTTGGCTGTAGTGACAAGCACTAGTGTAGTGGATGACCTCTGACATGTCACAGCATAGACGCCTGGACATTGGAATTGCTGGTCATGGGCACTGTGTGTGAGCAGGCTTGAAGGAGTCGCTCACTGTCCCGCGTAGAATGTACCAGCTTGCTGTCCACACATCAGTTCCCCTCGGTGTTGTCTTTCTAGTCCCGTGCTTTTTGATCACTGCCAGTCTGATAGGTTAAAAGTGTAATACTGCACTCTGAATTTGTGATCTTATGTATTAGTGAACATCTTTTATCAGCTTAAGGCTTGTTCATACTTATTTTTTGTAACCTTTGCCTTTGTTGGTTTCATGTATAGGGAAATTTGACCTTTGTTTGTGATAACATTTGATAATATTTCACTTGACTTTTTGTTTATCTTTGTCTTCCTCATGCCTCATGCAGAAATTTCTTAATTTTTGCTATCAGATTGCTTAGTTTTTTCATTTATTATTTCTGGGTTTGGAGTCACTTCAGGATTATAAAATAAGTCTGTATTTATTCTATTTTCTATTTTGTGTTTTAGTTTTCTACATCAAAATCTTTCATCTAGTAGGAATTCATTTTGGTATGAACTATGTCATAAGGAACTAATTTAATTCACAATAGCTTTAATAATTCACTATGGATTTAACCCCTGTTCCTATCATCGGTCTACATTTTGGAATTTCCTTGTATTTTTGCATGTTTAATTTTTCACATGAGGATTAAAATTAACTTATCAAGTTCCCCTCTAAAAAATGTCCTGTAGGTATTTTTATTGAAATAATATTAATTTATACATTAATTTGAGGGTTATGAATTTTAAACTAAATATTTGTCATTTATCTTTAGATTACGCAGCAGTTAGAGAATATCTGTCTACGGATTATTGATCTTGTTTTACAGAAACATGTAATTGGTAAGTTTCAAAGGTTTACTAAAAAAGGTAAACTGAGGTTTTATTTTTAATTTGATGAAATCAGAGTGCATTTTTAGCTCTTGAAATTAAAAAGGTGGACAATTTGAGAAAGGAAAATTTGGAATTTTTTCAATTTTTGGATATACTTTCTAATGTTAGATACTACTTTTTCATTCAGAGATAAACCTGTAATACATCCAATTAAGAAGTGTTGGCCTTGGAAACTTAAAGGACAGAGAATGTGATTAAATTTAGTTTTTTTCATTTCTTACTTCTGGGTTTGGAGTCACTTTTCCGCTTCAGGATTATAAAATAATTCTTTGTATTCTTTTGTTTTTTCTTTTCTTTTCCTTTCTTTTCTTTTCTTTTCTTTTCTTTTCTTTTCTTTTCTTTTCTTTTCTTTTCTTTTCTTTCTTTCTTTCTCTCTCTCTCTTGTTTTGTTTTGTTTTGTTTTTTGAGACAGCATCCTCCTATGCAGTTCAGGCCGGCCTTGAACTCACTATGTAGCCCAGGCTGGCCTCGAACTCATGGCAATCCTCCCGCCTCAGCCTCCCAAGTGGTGGGATTATAGGCGTGCACCACCACGCCCAGCTATTATTTTCTATTTTGTGTTTTACTTCTCTACATCAAAATCTTTCATCTGGTAGGAATTTATTATGGTATGAACATTCTCTGGTAGGACAGAGAATGAGATTATGTTTTTAGAAATAAAGAACTTGGATGATGTTTAGATGAGCTTACTGTACTTTAATCTGGAATTTACAGTGGTTAAAAACAGGCATTTTTCTTGCCAGAAGTGGGAATTGTTGTCCTGTTGTAGCCTGACTTCTGAGTGGAGTCAATAACTAATGGCAGATGTGACAGTGGCTGGGTATTTTGTAGAGTATGCAGAGTACCCAAGCAATTTGAAGTTGGCAGCCCCAAGTCCCCTGGGTGTGAGAGAGATTCAAGTTATATAGGAAAGTGTAAGAAGAGCAGGTGACTGTTGTCTCCAGTCTTCTGTTGTCATTTCATTAGTAAAAATTGAGCAGGCATTTCTAAATATTTGAATATTATTTGAGTAAAATGTTGTATGTGTACACAATGGAAATACTTATTTAGAGTAAAAAAAAAAAAATCCTGTGTTTGTAACAATATGGATGAACCTGCAGGACATTATGCTGAATGAAATAAGCCAGCACAGAAAGATAAATACCATAGAATTCACTTATGTGGAACCTAAAAAAATTGAATTTGAGAGACTGGAATGATGGTTATGGGGGGCTGTGGGCTGGGCTGGGGAGGTGCTGGTCAGTGTGCATGGCTGGAGTTGGTAGCAGTGTGTGGTATACTTGAAAATTGGTAAGAGTATTTTGCGTATTCTCACAACAAAAATGGGTGTATGAAATAAGAGATATGTTAGCTGGATTTAGCCATTCTACAAAATGGATGTATTTCAGAACATGTCGAACACCATAAATATATACAATTTTTATTTGTCAACTAAAAAATGTATAATAATTTTTAAAGAGTTTTTCCATAGAGATTGGTGCTTTCCAGGGTTGGGAGTGAGGAAGAGGGCTAGTTCTAGGGTGTCGAGACTGTTCTGTGTGGTGTAGTAATGGTGGATGCATGTCACCGCACCTGTCAACAGGCAGAGAGGACAGTGCAGAGTGAACCCCTGTGAATGATGGGCATCCATTCATAGTAACAGAAGAACCTCTGTGGGTGTGAAAAGCTGGCTTATTTCACGAAGCACAGTGACCTTGAGGTCTGTCCACGTTGTAACAACGATGGAATATCCTTTTTTAGGGCAGGGTTTCCATCCTGAATATGTACCATGTTTTATTCAGTCACTTAGGTTTTTCTGTATCGTGGCTGTTGTGAACGGTACTGCAGCAAACATGGCACAGACAGCTCTTCAAGATCTTGGTTTCATGGACAAATATTCAGTAGTGAGATTGTCGAACATATGGTAGTTCTCTAATTTTAACCTTTGAGGAAACTCTGTTGTTTTCTGTAGTGGCTGCACGAGTATACGTTCCCATCAACAGCATAAGAGAGTTCCCTTTTCTTATGTCCTCTCGAACAGTTATCCTTTGTCTTTTTGATCATAGCCATCCTGACAAGCATGAGTGATATCTCCTTGTGATTTTAGTTTTGGTCATGTTGAACATTTTTATTTTTTGAGACATTTTTACTTTTAAATTGACTTGCTGGCCTCACATTTGCAGTTCTGCCTCAGCCTCCCAAGTAGCTCAGTGTGCTACTGAGCCTGGCTTATGTTGACCATTTTTGCATATCTTGGGGTCTCTCAGCGTTGCCCAGCATAGCCTTGAACTCCTGCACTCAAGCAGTCATCCTGCCCTAGACTCCTGAGTAGCTGGGCCTATGGTGCATGTCCCATGCCTGGTTCCCATTTTTAAATTATTTATTTTCTTGCTGTAGAGTTCCTAATGTATTTTAAATATTAACTCTTTATCATATCCATTGTAAATATTTTCTTGCATTTTGTAGGTTGTCTCTGCTCTCTCATTCCCTTTGCTGTGTAGAAACCTTTTAGGTTGATATAATCCCATTTGTCTATTTTTTGGTTTTGTTTTCTATCTCTTCGGGGTTGTATCAAAAAACACTCCGCAGATGAGTGTCATGGAGCTTGCCCCCCTATATTTTCTTCTAGTAGTTCTACAGTTTCAGGTGCTAATGTTTGTTTAAACCATTCTGAGTTGATTTTTGTACATGGTATGAGATGAATCTCATTCATCTGAACACAGATGTCCCGTTTTACCATCATCTGTTGAAGAGACTGTCCCTCCCTGATGTCATCTTGTCCCCTTCTCAGAAAATGGGTTGACTGTAAATGTGTGGATTTGTTTCTGGTGCTCTGTACTATTCTGTTGGTCTATTTATCTGTTTTAATGCTATGCTAGAACTTTCAGGAATCCTATATGCAGATAATTTGTTGTTCTACAAGTGATTGTTTCCCAATATCTGTAATTTCTATCTTAGTTTGCTTTCAATAAGGCAAGTAATGTGTATTACTAACTTCCGAGTGTATTGTTTTAAATGTTATACAAAAAATATTCGAGTTTCTAGGATAAGTATTAGTTCCTTTTATGAGACAAAAACAAAGCTTTCAGGTTAGACTTTGCTCAGGAACATGGTAGGAGTTATTGGAAATTTTTGTATTGAGGTTGTGTTTTCTGATTGTATACTTAGATACAGTTTACTTTTGACTGATGATGATCATAATAAATATGTGTGTGAATACAAGGACATTTCCTTTGGGCGCTTTTTTTTTTTTGGGTACCGGTAATTGAGGTCAATTGAAGAATTCTGGCATAAATGTTTAGGTTTCATAAATTGAAAAACTGCACAGTATATAGTTGTTTGTAAAAATATAATGTGAAAAAAAAAAAGGGCCCGGGATATAGCTCAGCAGCACAGCCGCTGCCTGGCAAGTGTGGGATCGTGAGTTTGATTCCTGGTTTAAAAAAAAAAAAAGTGTGTTAGGCAGATATTTTAACCCTGTGTAATTAAGCTCCCCAAAGAATATCGCTAATCATTTGTTAATTGAAAATCCTCTACATGGATAAGGTGTGATCATCAATTCCTTCTCATATACATTTCTAATATAATTTTATAAATATAAACCATATTTCATATGTTATAAAACAGAAAAAATATTTTTTGTTATTATAAGAAATTGTAGTAAACACACCTGTTTGCCTTACTGAGCGGGGTAGGCAGGCGCCGGTGAGGATGGCAGGCGGCAACTCTAGCTGCCGCTGCAGACCTGAGGAAGGGTGTGCAGCCCACCAGACAGGGTGCCGCGTGTGTGGAAGTCTACCCTGTGAGAGCTCCGTGCGGAGGTTTGCTGTTTCCTAGCATTCTGACTGGACATTTCCTTCCTTTCAGAATTCTATGAAGAAATTCTTTCACTGGCATACAGTTTAACCTGCCACACTATTTCCCCTCAAATGTGGCAGCTTCTTGCTATTTTATATGAAGTTTTCCAGCAGGATTGCTTTGAATACTTCACAGGTATGGTTTTGGTCATATAACGTGTTTGCTTTCCTGTATCTAGATGTTACTTTGCCACTTGAAGTAAAAACACATAGAGCCCAGTACTAGTCAGGAAATGTTCCCATTTTCCTGGAGGTAGGCTCTATTTCTTTCTTTCTTTCTTTCTTTTTCTTTTTTTTTAGTACTGAGGATCAAACCTAGCTAGGGCTTTTGTACTGAACTACATCTCAGCCCTTTTTAAAATTTTGAGGCAGCGTCTTGCTGAGTCACTAAGTTGCCCCGGGTGGACTTGAATTTGGAATCCTCCTGCCTCAGCCTCTCACAGTGCTGGGATTAGAGGCCTGAGCCACCATACACAGTTTATTATGTCTTTAGTTTGCCCCAGAGTATATATCCATATTTAATTCAATAATTTTTTTTTTTTTTTTTTGAGGCAGGGTCTCACTGTGTAGTGCAGGCTGGCCTTGAACTTGCTTCTGTAGCCCAGGCTGGCCTGAACTCATGGCGATCATCCTGCTTCAGCCTCCCAAGTGCTGGGATTACAGGCATGCGCCACCATGCCCAGGAATATTTTCTGAATACTAGCTGTATTCTAAGCACTGTGCTAATAAGCTCAGTAGCATAGCGGTGAACTTCTGTAGTCCTATTGAAGCTTGTATTCTAGTGGGGAAGAGGTGGAGGAAACAGGTGAACAAGCAAGAAAATTTACAGCATGTCAGATGGTGATGAGTGCACTAGAAAAACAGAAAAAGACGTGAAGCAGTCACTGCAGTGCGCTGTGAACATTGTAATCTTCCTGTCCCACTCTCTCTACAGAGAAGCTCAGGCCGAGCATTCTGTTTGCTAGGGAAAATGGAAATGTGTGGGGCTACAGAAATGTGGTGTCGGGGAAGAGTTTGTTTCTGCTCCTCTTGTGTAAATCTCATTGGAATTTTGAATTTTCTCCCCAGACATGATGCCTCTCCTGCATAATTATGTGACGATAGATACAATTACCTTACTCTCAAATCCAAAGCATTTAGAAGTCCTTTTCACAATGTGTAGAAAGGTAAGTGTGTTCTTGTCAGTCGTCCCAGTGTTCTTGCTGGTGTTTGAGGGTTTCAGCTTCTTGCTTACTGTAGTCCGCACTACGTTTATCAACGTATGTGTATCAGTTTGCATCTTCAGAATGTGCTTGCGACTGTTGTAACTTGAAAGTTTCATGATATGTGTTGTGTCTAAAAATGTTTAGCACTTTAATATCTGTGTACTTTTTAATTTTCAAAGTAACTATAGCCATTCCTTGGTATCATCGATGGGAACTGATTCCAGGGCCCTGGATACCCAGATCGTGGATGGTCAGTGTCTGCATAGAACCTGTGTCCCCCCTCCTGTGTACTTTTAAGTCACGGTTTCACCACACAGTTTGTCAACCTATGACAGAAGGGCACTAATCTTTTTCCTTCTAGGTCAGTGTATATATTATAATCCATCAGATGTAGGTAATTTGAACATGAAAGTATAAGACAAAACAATTATGGTACTGTTGTTGGAAAAGAATGCCATTTAGCGCATACAGGATAATTTGTAATCCTTATCATGGCTGTTGTTATGTTTATACCCAGACATGATTGTTCACTGTATATCTTTGCCACAGGTTAGATTTGCCCACTATCGGTTATATCTTGGGATCTTTGATCACTGTATGTTTTCCTCTCCTCTTAGCATACAAATTATAAAACTGGATTTTCATAGAGAAGGCAGGCAGATTTTAGAAACCTCAAATAGCCAGAAACCAAAAAGTTCGCTGTAGAGTAGGAAATAAAATAGCAAATGTACAACCCATTGCTCTGCTGGAAGATTTGTATTTCCAAGGTCTGGTAAGAGCTCTGAAGTAGTACATCTGGCTCAGGACCCAGTTCAGTTATAGAAAGTCTGTGAAATTTTGGGAAGTAAATTTCACATCTAAGCCAAAGGGTTTGAATGGTGTTTTAAAGGACTCACGTAGCTCTGTGATAACCCATCTTCGTCCATTATAACCCAGTCTCCAGTTTCCCCCTTAGAGAAAGTGAGAGGAAGGGAGAAAGCAACGAATAGACAAGACAAGTCCTTGCATTTATCAAGTTGCTAAAATATATTTCATATTGTTGGTTTTAGTGCTAGCTCATACTTACTGAATTCTTAAAATAGAGTAGGTATTTCCTGAGCACTTTCTATATATTAACTTACTTCATCTTAGGAGGGAGATGTCACATTTTTATCAATGCGAAAACAGAGCTATAATTTCTTCACTGTGCCTGAAGTTTAGGAAATTGTTCCAAGTCATGGAACTACTGCGTGTTGGAGGCAGATCTGAACCCGGTAGGCTGGCTCCCGAGCCTCCCCACTTTTAATTACAAGATTTAGGTTATTTCTTTCTGTTCTGGCAAACAAAAATTCATCAGACAAGCCCTCAAAGGGATGCAATTTTGGAAAAAGGGAGTAAATTGTTCTCTCTGTCTCTCTCACACAGTCCCACAGAGTAGGTAATGATACCATCCTTGTTTTACTGATGGGGTCAGTAAGACACAGAGGTTAAATAGCTTTTCTTTCTTTCTTTCTTTTTTTTTTTTTTTTGTGGGTACCGGGGGTCGACCTCAGGACCTTGCGCACCAGTAGGCGCCCGTGGCGCTGAACGATATCACCGGCCCTTTTTTCATATGTGGGTACCGGGAGTCAAATTCAGGACCTCGCGCTTGTTAGGCAGGCGCTTATGCTGCTGAGCCATCTCACCAGCCCTAAATAGCTTTTCTAAAAACACAACTAACAAATGGCAGAGCTGTGCTGATTCCAAACCTATTTGCTTTTTGGCCTCGGGTCTTGACACACTACCCTAAAGGTAGAATTTTACATTTATGTAAGTAGGGCTGATTATCTGCTTATGACTCAGTTTACTATCTTCCAACTTGCAAAACTTTTATTGTTCTTTGTCTTTGTGGATGAGAACCTTTAAAATCTCTTTCTGTCATTTTAATGGCCTCGGGGAGGAAATAAAGTTAAATGGGAAAGTTCAGTCTGCTGTCTTTATCTGGAATTTCTTTTTTGTTGTTGTTTTTTGTTTTTTGAGATATGTAGTACAGGCTGGCCTTGAGCTCACTATGTAGCCCAGGCTGTCCTCGAACTCACAGCAATCCTCTGCCTCAGCCTCCTGAGTGCTGGGATTATAGGTATGCCATGCCTGACTTGGAATTTCTTTTTTTTGGTGGGTACTGAGGGTCAAACTCAGGACCTCATGTGCCAGCAGGCGCCCGTGCCACTGAGCAATATCACTGGCCCTTTTTTTGTATGTGGGTCCTGGGAGTTGAACGCAGGACCTTGCACTTGCCAGGCAGGTGCTTATGCCGCTGAGCTATCTCACCAGCCCTAGAATTTCTTTTTAATTTAGTTTTCCTAAACTATGTTTTTCTAGGCAATTATCCAGTGTTTTCAGTTTTTAAAATATATAAAGATTTATTTATTTACTTTTTTGTGAGTACCGGGGGTCGACCTCAGGACCTCATGTGCCAGCAGGTGCCCGTGCCGCTGAGCGATATCACTGGCCCTTTTTTCGTATGTGGGTTCTGGGAGTCGAACTCGGGCCCTTGCGCTTGCCAGGCAGGCGCTTACGCCACTGAGCCATCTCACCAGCCCTAAAATATGTAAAGATTATGGAGTTCTCTGTAGTGTTCTCTTATTTCTAATTTGTATTTGTTTCTTGCATTCCTCATATTTTAAATTTTTGCATGCTTTGCATTTAAAAATAATTTTGGCAAAAGCTATCTGATTCATCGTCTTATTTATTTATTTATTTATTTTTGGTACTGAGAATTGAACTCAGGACCTTGCACTTGCCAGACAGGCACTGTGCCACTGAGCTATATCCCTGGCCCTCATTGTCTTTTAAAAATTAATCTGCTTTTGTTCTCTGTCACCTCTTTTTGTCTAAATTTTTCTGCTCTCTTTTTCTCTGGGTTTATCCAGTTCTTAAGTTTTTGTGTTTGGATTCTTTAATTTACTAATTTTCCATCTTCCTTTATTTCTAATACATAAGCAAGCTGTATTCCAAATTTTATGTATGAACATGAGCATTATAGAATTATTTATAATAGTGAAAATATGGATTTGATAAGAACAGTCTAGTAACTGTTATAATTCATTTTCTGTTATATAGTATTTATTGGTTATGTTAACCATGAAAAATATATTTAATTATGAAGTCCAGGTAGGAAATTGAAAGGTATGTAATACCAAATTACAGTTATTATGAAAATATGGATACATGTGGACGAGAATTCAGAAGGAACAGAAAAGAGTTTGATTGCTCATAAAGGTTATTTTTTCTTCTTTTCATTTTATTGTTTTGCTGCTTTTAAAGGGAAGCTTCATTTACCTGGACAGTTAACTCAGCTCACTTTATAACTCATATAGCTTTACTTTAATTGAACGTCAAACAAGTGAATTATTCCATCTTCTAAGGAATTAGAGGAGATATGGCAGATAGGTAAAAGACAGATGGGCCTTATCTTTAACCTTCCTTCTCTGGGTTGACAAGGTGAACTTGAAAGCCATGATTCTTGTTATAGCGAGCCCTTCCTGGTCCTCGTCATGGCCCAGGAAGTTTATATTTGTAATCCCATGGAAAAGTTATTGGAATTCTAGTGATTTAATTACAATCTACCACTTCCAGTGCAACACACAGCAAGAATAAAGACACTAAGGCATATTTATAGTTGTGGGGAGCCAAGGGGTCCTAAGTCCAGCCAAGATGGTGGCTACTGGAACAAAGGCCACGACCCAGGGCCAAACCTGGGTTTTCTTAGTTCTCGATGAGGGGAGTGGTTCGGGGATGAGTGAGTCTGAGAGTGGCGGGAAGTATGTGAGTACCATGAGCTGGGCTAGGTAGGTGGCCTGAAATCACCTTTACAATATGCAGAGGGAAGGATATGCAGAAGGATTAATCTGCATAACATAGTTGAAGGTAGTATCTAATGTTTTGGGGTCAGTGCCTTAGATCTGATGTGTAATCTTCTATGCCCTGGGAAATCATAGCCTCTTACTCGAGGCTCGATCCCAGCCGACAGCATAGAGCATGGCTGTCCATCCCACCTGGCTCTCACATGTGTTTTGGGAGCTACGGGGGCAGGGAAACTTTTAAAGCCAATTGAAGGGATAAGGAAAAGTCCTAGCCAGCTCTGTACATATCAGTACATGGAAATAGGGCCAGGTTTAGCTAAAATGGAGATAATTGCTCTTCTTTTCAAGGAGGACCCTCCACACCTGTGACTGAGTTTGTGTGGTAATCCACTGCAGGTGGCCTTGACCAAACACCGTGCAGTATCACTCAGGGCTGACCTCATTGTGATCACTGCAGGTCCTGTGCGGAGATGCAGGAGAAGACGCCGAATGTCACGCGGCCAAACTTCTGGAAGTCATCATTCTTCAGTGCAAAGGAAGGGGAATTGATCAGGTAACACGTGTCTGGAAAGTGTCTTACTAGACATTTACATTAAAAATGTACCTGCCTGATTGATACTGTGTTAGTTTTGGTGGAAAATTTAAAAAAGATAGCCTATAGTTTGTGCTTGCTGGTGCAAATCTTATTTAAATGACAAAGCCATGCAATTTGAAAATTGTACCTTGCATTCTATCTGAGAAAGGGATGCACAGAGAAATACTGTATATAGTAGTTAAAGGAGCTACGAATAAAATAAAGCCCCAGTGATTCACCTGTTCCTGTGTGTGTGTGTATGTGGTACTAAGGATCAAACCCAGGACTCCCACATGTAAACACACTACTGTATCATACCCTTCTCCTCCTTTGGTTTTTTGTATGCTACTTAAATACTCCCTGGGTATTTATTTTTATTTTTTCTTCATACATGTTTGCAGTACAGTGATTACAATAAATTATAACCATGGGGAGTGGTACGTGTACATAACACATCTTAAATTTTCTTTTTTTTTTTTTTACCCCCTACCCCACCCCACTCTCTCCAACTCTTGGTCCTCTTCTCATTTGCAAAAGCTCTATTTTCATCATTTTCTCCTTCAATTCTTTTTTTATCCCCTTTTCCTCCCACCCCTTCCCCTTCCCTCTTATTCTTCTGTTTGAAAAAGATCTCCTTACTTCCTATTAATCTTCTATTTTCTCCATATATATATTTTTTTCTTACATAAGGGAAACCATGCAATATTTAAGCTTGTGTGTCTGGCTTCACTTAATATTGTCTCAAGTTGCATCCATTTATCTAGGAACACTTCAGGTTTATCTTTCTTTATGACAGAAGAGTACTCCATTGTGTATAAATACCACATTTGCTGTATCCATTCATCTGTTGATGGGGATATAGGCCATTTAAAGATTTAGCTGTCATAAATTGTGCTGCTGTAAACATGGGTGTGCATGTATCCCTGCAATATGCTGTCTTTAACTCTTTGAGACGATACCTGGAAGGGAGATAGCTGGGTCAAATGGAATTTCTGGTTTTAGTTTTTTGAGGAATCTCCACACTGATTCCCATAGTGGTTCTACTAGTGTACATTTCTACCAACAATGTAGAAGGGTGACTTTTACCCCTGCAGCCTCAGCAGCATTTGTTGTTATTTGATTTCTTAATGATAAACACTCTTTCTGGAGTAAGATGGAGTCTCTATGTTGTTTTAATTTGCATTTCTCTAATGGTCAGGAATGTTGAAACTTTTTTCATGTTTTTATTGGCCATTTGTACTACTTCTGAGAAGTGTTTGTTTATTTCAGTTGCTCCCCACGTATCTTTTCTTGTCTTTTTTAAATTTTTTAATTTTTTTTATTTTGGAGGGAGGTACCAGGAATCGAACTCAGGACCTCACACTTGCCAGACAGGTACTGTGCCACTAAGCTAAATCCCTGGCTCCATCTTTTCTAAAAAGAAATTAGATAGTGTGAAAAAAAATGAAGTTTCTCTTGACCAATTTAAAGAGTATAAAATTATATTGTATGTTTTTTACAAGTATAAATATATAAATTTTGATAAGATTAATTTTTGGTACTATAGTAAAGAAAAATGTTGAAGCACTTGAGTGAAATTGTGAATTTCTCTTTTTTCTTACAGTTTTGTAATAGTTTTATTGAGATATAATTCATATACTATACATTTCACTCATTTATTTTTTTATTTTTTATTTATTTTTTTTTTTGTGGGTACCGGGGGGTCGACCTCAGGACCTCACGCACCAACAGGCACCCGTGCCACTGAGCGATATCACCGGCCCCTTTTTCGTATGTGGGATCCGGGAGTCGAACTCGGGCCCTCACGCTTGCAAGGCAGGCGCTTATGCCGCTGAGCCATCTCACCGGCCCCATTTCACTCATTTAAAGTGTACACTTTAGTGATTTTATGTTCACAGAATTCTGTAACTATTACAACGATTTTAGAACTTTTCATTACCCTTCCCCCCAAAAATCCCACGTACCCATTAGCAGTCACTCCTTATTTTCACCAGCCCTAATGCACTGTCAGTCTTCATGTGTTTGCCTGTTGTGGATGTGTCACAGAAGTGCAGTCAGTGTTGCACGTGGCGCTTTTCTGTAGGCTTCTTGCACTTGGAGTAAGGTTTTCCAGGCTGACCTATATGGTAATGTACATCAGTACCTTATTTGCTTGTGTTGCTGAGTAATACTCCATTGTATAGATATGTTATGGTTTGTGTCTAGATGTCCCCCCAAAGCCTCATGCAGTCTTAGGCTTTTTCGGAGGTGGCTGAATCTAGAGTTTGTGATTGATTCATGGTCCAGTGCTGGGATTATGGGTGTGAGTGCTATACCCGCCCTACAGCGGATAGCCTGCATGCAATATAAGGGACAGAAAGAGGCTTGTCTCTCTCTCTTGTTGCGTTTGCTGTCTTCTGCCACCTTGAATTATTGCCCCTCTGCCATGTGCCACCCTGCCTTGGAGCCAGGTAATTATGAACTGAAACCTCTACAAACTGTGAGCTAAATAAATGTTTCCTCCCTTAATTTTGGATGTCAGGTATTTTGTCTCAGCAGTGAGAAAAGTAACTAAGACAGAATTTGGTACCAGAGAAGTGGGGTTGTTGCTGTGACTATAACTGACCATGCTGTTCAGGAGCCTCTGGGAGGGGCTTGTGGGAAGAGTTTGGAAAGGTTTGGAGATGTAGGCTGAAAAGGTAGAGCTGAAATGCCTTAGGCTTTACAGTAGGGGAGATTCTGGATCAGAATGTACAGTATGGGTCAGAGCTCAGAAGACCAGAAGGCTGATAGAAATCCTGCCAGTAAAGATCAGGCTTGGGAGGTTTCTGCTGGGAAGAAGGACTGCATTGGTTGTTGGACTCCAGACGATGTGTGTTACAGCTTTGCAGAAAGTTTCTCTGAATTTTGCTCCTGTCCAGAGACTTTACCTGAGACTGAGCTTAAAGGCAGTGGACTAATTAATCTGGCAGAAGAAATTTTGAGGCAGTTGAATGTTGAGGCAGTGGCATGGCTACTGTTTGGGGCTTTTAGCCAGATCTGTGTTGAGAATAAAGAGCAGAGAGCCCAGCAGAATGATGTAAGACGTTGTGAGTTTGGCCAGAAAGGAAGCTCCAGTAAAGCTGTGGACTGCAAAGATAGAGCTGAGGAGATCTTGATTGCTGAGAAGCAACAGAAGAATAGAAAAGATGCCCTGAGGGCAATCAAAAGAAGCAGCAGGACTCCATCCTTTGCAACTTCAAAATTACAAAAGTGAAAGACTTTGGTTTGAGAAGAAAGCCCAAGAGCACCATGTTCCAGAATGGCAGTGGCCTGAGGAATTTGTTCTTCAGAATTGTATTCAGAGTGCTCAGGGATCTAGGTGCTTAACTCCTACACCCAAGACAGAGGGAAGCCTGGCTTCTGCTCCATCTGGCAATGGACCTTGGCATCATCCACATGGTGCTGGTTTTAGGAGATGCAGAATGCAACAGTTGTGTCAGGAAGGCTTCCACCCAGATTTCAGAAGAAGGCCTGGGAGGCCAGGCAGTGTGTGAAGCTGTGAGTGTGAAGCTGAAGGTGCAGTGGAGACCCCAGGAGTTTGGAGAAGCCAGGAACACGGATCTTCTGAGGAAAACTGCAAGGAGGGAGCAGAGCAGGCTCAAGAGAGAGGCCATGGGCGCTACGACCCCTGGCAGTGCCATAGGAGTGGAGGCACCCAAGCCCTTCGGAGCTCACATCTTGCCACAGATCGCCTCAGATGCCGCACATAGAACTACAGGACTTAATGTTTGCCCTGCTGGATTTTGGACTTGCTTTGGTCCCATTCCTTTGTATCCCCTGTGTGTAGCTTTTGGAAAGGAAATGTCTGTCTTGTGCTATTGAACGTTGAAGTTTTTAACTTTCTTTTCATTTGTATAGGGGCTCACAGCTAAGAGTTTGCCTTAAATCTGAAAGGAGACTTTTGATTTGGACTTCTCAGCAATGCTGACACTGTTAGGACTCTGACAACTCTTAGAGATGGACTAAATATCTTTTTTTGTAAATAAACGTATGAGTCTTTGCGGCACCAGGGGCAGAGTGTTATGGTTTGTATCTAGATGTCCCCCCAAAGCCTCGTACAGTCTTAGGCTTGTTCAGAGGTGGGCGAATCTAGAGTTTGTGATTGATTCATAGTTCAATGCTGGGATTAAGAGTGTGAGTGCTACACTCACCCTAGGGTGGGTAGCCTGCATACAATATAAGGGACTCTCTTGTTGCTTTTGCTGTCTTCCGCCACCATGAACTGTTGCCCCTCTGCTGTGTGCCACCCTGCCTTGGAGCCAGCCGATTATGGACTGAAACCTCTACAAACTGTGAGCTAAATAAACCTTTCCTCCCTTAACTTGGGCATTGGGTATTTTGTCCCAGCAACAAGAGAAAATAACTAAGACAAGGTATATCACTTTGCTTGTATCTGTCAGTTACTCATTTGAATTATTTCCACTTTTGGGCTGTTGTAAGTACTGTGTGCTGGTATGAGTGTTTGCAAGGTTTTGGGTGGACATGTTTTCATTTTCTAGGAGTGGAAATGCTGCATCACATGGTAAGTCTTAAGTTCCATCATTTGAGGAAATGTGAGACCATTTTCAAAGCAACTGCACTGTTCTCTTTTCCATTCCCACCAGCAGTGAATGAGAGTTTCCATTTCTCCGTGTCCTGGCCAACACTTGTGTCTGTTTTGTGCTAGCCATCTTACTGGTCATGTGTGTGATGTGGTATTTCCTGTGGTTTTCATTTGGATTTCTCTGATAGCTAAGGATGTTGACTGTCCTTTCTTGTGCTGACTGGCCTTTTGTAAATCTTGTTTCGGAGAAATACAGAATCAGATTCTAGGCTCATTTTTAAAAAAAAAAAAATTATTTTAAAGAGAAAAATAGAACAAAATTTCAAAACAGCATAATAGGAGGGTAACAATGGTTAATACACTGTATATTGTTATATTTAAATTAGTTACTCAGGTTACAAGATATTGGCATTCAGTTGTCCGAACAATATTAGCACAAACCTTTCTTTTCAATGAACTAAGAGAAATTAGCTGTGTAACTATCTTAACTATCTTGGGTATAAATATATTTTTTTCTTTTTCCTTTCCTTCCTTTCCCCTTCCCCCATCACAGTTTGTCTTTCCTTTTGAACAGTTTCTTCCCATTTTACAATATCTATTGTACCTTTTGGATCTTATTTACTGTTTCAGCTTCTCACACTAGGGAGACAATACGATGTTTACACAGGTGCGTCTGGTTTATTTCACTTATGAGTATGGTCTCGAGTTGCATCATTTACCTATAAAAGTCTCCAGTTTATCCTTCTTCATGGCTGAGTAGTACTCCATTATATAAAAATACCACATCTTTTTTATCCATTTCTTGGTTGATGGGCATCTGGGTTGTTTCCAAGATCTAGCTGTTACGAATTGTGCTGCTATAAAAATGGGTGCACATATATCGCTGTGGTAGGATGTTTTTAATTCTTCTGGGAAGATACTCAGAAGGGGAATAGCTGGATCGAGTAGGACCTCCAATCCTAGTTTTTTTAGGATTCTCCACACTGATTTCCACAGTGGTTTCACCAGCTACACTCCCACCAACAGTGGAGAAGGGTTCCTTTTTCCCCACAGCCCCTCCAGCATTTGTTATTGGTTGATTTATTGATAATAACCATTCTTTCTGGGGTGAGATGGAATGTCAGTGTTGTTTTAATTTGGGTCTCTCGAATGACCAGTGATGCTGAACCTTTTTGCATATATTTATTTGCTGTTAGTATTTCTTCATCTGAGAAGTGTGTATTCATCTCAGATGCCCATTTTTTGATTGGGTCTTTAAATTTGGGATGTCTGATTTTTTTGAGTTCTTTATATGTTCTCAGTAGTAATCCTTTGTCCGAGGAACAGCTGGCAAACATTTTTTCCCACATTGTGAGTTGTCTCTTCTAGGCTCATTTTTAATTGCATTGTTTGTCTTGCTATTATTGAGTTGTTGGAATTCATTATGTATTCTAGATTCAAGCTCCTTACCAGATACAAGATCTCCAAAAATGTTCTCCCAACTTAGGGGCTGTCTCTTCACTTTCTAGATGGTAACCTTTCAAGCATAACAGTTTTAAATTTTGATGCCATCTGACTTATTTTTTATTGCTTTGGTTGGTGTGATAGTTAACAAACATTGCTAAATCTAAGATCATGAAGATTTACTCCAGTTTTCTTCAAAGAGTTTTATGGTCTTACGTCTTGTGTTTAGGCCTTTGCTCCATTTCGAGTTAATTTTTGTTTCTGATGTGAGGAAGGGATCAAAATTCATCATTACATGTGGATATTCAGTTGTTTCAGCAGTACTTCTTGAAAGGACTGTCTTTGAGTTGTCCTGGTATTCTTGTCAGATCAACTAATCATAAATGTGATATTTGTCCCTGTACTCTCATTTTATCGATTTACTTATTTATCTGCTCTGTACTAATATTACATTCTCTTTATTACTGTAACTTTGTAGTAAGTTTTGAAATCAGGAAATTTGAATCCTTTATCTTTGTTCTTCTGTAAAACCATTTCGGCAGTGCAGATTCCCTTGAATTATATATGAATTTTAAGCCCAGCTTGTCAACTTCAGTAACGAAGACAGCTGGGATTGTGATAGCCCTTCTGCTGAATCTGTAGATCATTTGATAAGTGTTTCCATTTTAAGAGTACTTACTTTTTCAATCCCTGAACACAGAATGTCTTCCTTTTGTTTAGATCACCTTAAATTCTTTCAACATTTAGTGGTTATCAGCTTATCAGTTTTATAATTCTGTTTTTTTTTTTTATGTGGGTACTGGGAGTTGAACTCAGGACCTCGTGCTTGCCAGCAGGCGCTTGTGCCACTGAGCGATATCACTGGCCCTATAATTCTGTGTTCTGTTCTTAAAATATTCCTAAGTATGTTATTATTTTTGATGCTATTTATTGCCCATATATTTAAGAAAACAAATTTGTATGTTTATCTTGTGTCTTGCTACCTTGCTGAATTTTTTTTCGTGGGTACCGGGGGTCAACCTCAGGACCTCGTGCTCCAGCAGACGCCCGTGCCGCTGAGTGGTGTCACTGGCCCTTTTCTCGTATGTGGGTTCCGGGAGTCGAACTCAGGACCTTGCACTTACCAGGCAGGTGCTTATGCCACTGAACTATCTCACTGGCACCTACCTTGCTGAATTTATTTATTAGTTTTGACAGTATATTGGTGGATTCTTTAGGATTGTCTTTTTTGGGAGGGTTGCATTGGGTATTGAACCTGGCTCCTTTTGCATGCTAGGCAAGCACTCTACCACAGAACTACGCACCCAGCCAGGATTTTCTATATATAAGATTATCTGCAAATAGACTTGCTTTTTTTATTGTTGTTGTTTTTTCTTTCTCTTAATTGCCCTGGTTAGAGTCTTGAATGCAGCGTTGAATCAGCATGGTGAGAGGAGACAATTTATCTTGTTCCTGCTTTTAGGAAGGGAAACATTGTCTTTCACCATTAGGTGTCATGTCAGTTGTAGGTTTTTCATAGCTGCCCTTCATCAAGTTGAGGAAATTCTTGACTACTGCTGCTTGTTGAGTGTTTTTAACGTGAAGAAGTATTGTTTTGTCCAGTCAATCTTATATTTCTCATATAAACCTCATGTAGGCCTAGAGTATAATCCATTTTATATATTTTTAGCCTAAGTTTGCTTCTTTGTCTTTGTGGTGCTGGGGATTGAACTGAGGTCCCTGTGTATGCCCAGTAAATGCTGTACTACTGAACTTTACCCGTAGCTATGTTACTTTTTAAAAGTATTTTGGTGTCTGTATTCATGAAAGTCATTGATCTCTCATTTTTTTTTCCTGTGATGTCTTTGGTTGGTTTTGGTATCAGAGTAATGCTGGTGTCATAAAGTGATTTGGGAATGATTTGGCCTTTCTTTATTCTTTCAAAGAGCTTGTGAAGGATTGGTATTCTTTGTATGTGTGGCAGACTTCAGCAGGGAAGCCTGGCCTGGTGTTTTCTCTGTGGATAGCTTTCAAATTACCAACACAGTCTATTCGTTAGTCTGTTTGTATTTTCCATTTCTTTTTTAATTGATTTCATTAGTTTGTGTCTTTCTAGAGTTTGTCCACTTCATCTAAGTTATCTAGTCTGTTGACATGTGGTCATTTATAGTATTTCCATATATTTTCATTTTGTCTCTGGAGGGCCAGTAGTAATAACGACAGCTCTGTTTTGTTCCTTTAGTAATCTGTCTGTCTGTCTGTCTCTTTCTTGGTTGAGCTAAATATTTGGCAATTTTGTTGATCTTTTCAAACAACCAACTTTCCTTTTTTCTGGTTTCTGTCTCATTAGTTTCCACTCCGATCTTTATTTCCCCTTATTTGCTTGCTTTGGGTGTAGTGTGTTCTTTTCTAGTGTTTTAAGGTGGAAATTTAGGTTTTTGATTTAAGATTTTTTTTTTTTTTTTTTTTTTTTTTTTTTTGGTCTTTTCGAGACAGGGTTTCACTATGCAGTTCAGGGTGGCCTTGAGCTTGCAGGAATTCTCCTGCCTCAGCCTCCCAAATGCTGGGATTACAGGCATGCACCACCATGCCCAGCCTTCTAATGTAAGCCTCTACAGCTATAAATTTCTAAGCACTGATCTAGCTAAGTTCTGTAAGTTTTTTTTTTTTTTTTTTTTTTTTTTTTTTGTGGGTACCGGGGGTCGACCTCAGGACCTCGCGCGCCAGCAGGCACCCGTGCCGCTGAGCAATATCACCCGCCCTTTTTTCGTATGTGGGTACCGGGAGTCAAACTCAGGACCTCGTGTTTGCCAGGCAGGCGCTTATGCCGCTGAGCCATCTCATCAGCGCAGTTCTGTAAGTTTTGATATGTGTTCATTTTCATTCATCTCAAAATATTTTAAAATTTCCCTTGTGTTTTGTCCTGGACCCACTGGTTATTTAGGGAGTGTATTGTTTAATTCCCACATATTTGTAGATTTCTCAAAATTCTTTCACATTCAACCCCATTGTAAGTGGAGAACATAAAGGAGTAGTTTAACTCCTTTTGAAGATGACAATACTTGTTTTATTGCCTCCCAGTATGATCTGTCCTAGGGAACATCCAAGGGCACTTGAGAGTTCCGTGTCTTCTGCTCCTGTCGCTGGTGTATTCCAAACTGCCAGGCCCAGTTGGTTTATGGTACTGAATCTTGCACGTCCTTGGCTCTTCTGCTCTTCTTCAATCCCTTATTGAGAGTGAGGCATTGCAGTCTCTAGCTGCTGGTATTGAATTGTCTGTTTTTCCTTTAATTTCTGCTTATTTTGCTTCATATATTTTGGCGCTCTGTAGTTAGTTTCCATGGTTCTTTCTGATGGGTTGATCTTTTTACCAATCTCCTTATCTTTATGACTTTTTTGTATTAGTGTTTTGTCTGATTTTAGTATCCTCTCTTTGCATGATAACATCTTTGTGTGTTTCTGTATATAGCGTGTATAGTGAGATGTTCTTAATACAGTCAGAGATTCTCTACCTTTTGATTGTTTAAATATATTCACAGTTAATGATATTTCCATTATACATGGATTTAGTCTGCTGTTTTATGTTTTTTATTTCTCAAGTGTTTTCATTCTCTTTATTCATTCTTGTACTGCTCCTAAACATTGAGTAAATATTTTTTTAATGTCACAGTTTAATTGCTTTAATGATTTTTTCACTGTATTTTAAAATTTTCTAAATGGTTGCTCTGTGCTTTTCATTACTTTTACATTTCTTAATGGCTTAACATGTATTTATCCAGAATATGCTTCAGGTTAATGTTAACTTAATTTCAGTGAGATATAGAAATGTTACTCCTTTATAACTCTTCTTTTTGTATTATTAGACATATTACATTTATAGGTTACAAATTCAACTAACATTTTTATAATTATTATTTGTAATTTTGTGTGTTAAAACTGAAAAGAGAAAGACAACCAAGTATGTGTTTGTGGTTTTTAATATTAACCTTCTTAGTTACCACTTCTGGCTCTCTTCGTTTCTTCCAGTGCATTTAGGGCACCATGTAGTGTCATTTGTTTGTCCCAGTACAACCTTGCCTACCTCTTTGGTGTCATTAATGTCAAGTACATCAGTTTCTATAAATTATAGACCCATCAATACAAGTATAACACTGTTTTGTGCAGTTGTTTGTTAGAACAGTTAAGTTGGTCAGAGAAATATTGTTCATGTTATTTTTTATAATTGTTTAATTACATTTATTGGTGCTCTTCCGTGTGTGTGTGTGTGACTTTGAATTACCATCTGGGTCATTTGCTTTCAGCCTGAATAACTTCCTTTAGTATTTCTTATGAGGCAGATCTGCTAGCAATAAAAGTTTTTGTTTTTGTTTATCTGAGAACATCTTTATTTTGTCTTCATTTTGGAAAGATACTTTTGGTGGGACTTTCACTGACAAACTTTTTCAACATTTTACTTCTGCTGTCCTGTCCTGTGGCCTCCGTTGCTTCTGATGAGCAGTAACGACCTGCAGCTGTCGGTTCTCTTGGGCTCCCCCACTCGCCGGGGCGATGTGGGTTTCTGTCTTCCGGCATTTTTACCGTGTGTGTGCATTTGGCTTGCTCCGCGTGTATCCGACTTAGCATCCACGAGCTCCTTGGGCGATTATTTCTGTCAGCCCTGAGGAGTCTTCAGTGATTACGCCTTTGAACATCTTTTCTCTTCCTTTCTCCCTTCTGGTACTCCTGTGACACGTACACTGGTCTGCTGAATTGTGTTCCCGTTTCCTTGAGGCTTTGACATTTGGTTTGTGTTCTCTCTTTTCCTCTGGTATTTGTGTGGCAGAATCTTTGTCACTCTAGGTGTGTTAATCCTCTTCTGCTATTTCTAATCTGCTGTTGAGCTCCTCTAGTGAATTTTTAATTTTGCTTATAGCACTTACGTCCAAAAGTTTCTTTTGCTTCTTTTTTAAATAATGTCTGTCCTTATTGATATTTTATATTTGAGATAATATAATCAGAGCTTCCTTTAAGAATGGTTTCCTTAGCTGGGTGTGTTGGTGCACTCCTGTAACCCCAGCACTTGGGAGGCTGAGGCAGAATGATCCCCGTAAGTTTGAGGCCCGCTTGGGCTACATAAGCGAGTTAAAGGCCAGCCTGCACTACATAGCAAGATCCTGTCTCAAAACAAAACAAAACAAAACAAAACAAAAAGAATGGTTTCCTTTACTCTTCAAACATGCCTAATGACTGATTGTAGTTTTCAGAGTCTGTCTTCGAGGCTTGTCCTGACTGTCTCTTTCCTTGGCTTCCTCTGATGATTCACTGCTGGGCCATCTCGTCCTTAATAGAGGAGCTGCCAGCCCTCTCTTATATTTTTACCACCAAAATCTCCATTATTTTTGAGAGCAACTCCTCCTCCACAAGGATTATTGAGGTCTAATTGATAAATAAAAATTTTGTAACCTTTTTTAATTTATAAAGTCTTACAGATTGTCTTAGTCACTGTCTTTGTTGCTGGGACAATATACCTGATCTCCACAGCTTCGAGGAGGAGCAGTTTAATTTAGCTCATGCTCTAGAAGTTTTGGTCCTGGCATGGTCAGTGGCATGGTAGAAGGGCCTGTAGAGGAGAGCAGCTCACATCATGGTGTCCAGAAAGCAGAGGGGATGGGAGAGGCGGGGGGGGGCGTTCCAGGGGGTTCCCCCTGTGAGCTGCCTTTAGCCGGGCCCCACCAAGCCAGCTGTAGCTCCCAGATAATCCAGTCCCTTCCAAAAGCCCTGCATAGGTATGCGTGAGGCTCTTGGGGGACATCTAGATATAAATCATAACACAGTTTCAAAGGCTGCTGTTGTAGTCGGGGTTTACAAGGGAATAGATTTAATACAGGACACATAATTTATAGGGTTATTTTACAATATTCATCCAAAAAATCAAATGCAGAAGAGTGCAAGCGATCTGTCCACTCACTAGAGACTCAAAGAGTTCAGCTGAGGGCCTGGATCCCACGGCAATGTCCTGTGCAAGTCCAGCTGAAGACCTAGAGCCATGGCAACGTCCTCCATGAGTCCAGCTGGAGGCCTAGAGCCCACGACAATGTCTCATGCAAGTCTGTATCAAGGATCTGCACTGGGAAGGCCCAGGGGTCAGTGGTGGAAGCTAGAAAGTCTGTGCCAGCAGGATGAAGGATCTGTGCCAGCAGGCTGGGGGATCTGCACTGGAGCCAGGAAGCAACACTCAAGGTAAGGACCAGAGCTCCCCTGAAGAGAACCGCAGCCATCCTCAGTGACAACGAGGACCTGAGCTGCTCCGACGATGGGAACAGCTGAGTTCATATCAGGAAAGCCATCAGGACAAGCTTCTCCAGGAGAATCAACAGCACACTGTCTTCCCCTCCAGTTCTCCTTTTATGCTGCTGGCAGCAATCCTCTTGGTCACTGTGTGTAGCTGACTCTTGTTTTCCTTTTGTCTTCTAGTGCATCCCACTCTTTGTCCAACTTGTTCTGGAGAGATTAACCCGAGGGGTCAAAACAAGTGAGCTCCGCACGATGTGTCTGCAGGTTGCGATCGCTGCCCTGTACTACAACCCTGACCTGCTGCTGCTCACCTTAGAACGAATTCAGCTGCCTCACAACCCCGGACCGATCACTGTACAGTTTGTAAATCAGTGGATGAACGATACGGATTATTTTCTTGGGTATGTGCCTTTTAGATTTTACACTACTTTACTATTTCTGGGGGAAGTTTACTTTTTAATATGTGCATGTGCAAAAATAACTGGGAGCTCTATTTAGTGGACTGTTAACGTAATATTTAATTTTTAAAGAATTAAGACTATGTTTCAGCAATGTAATCTAGTAAAAGAATGCAGGCTGGGAAAATTAAGAGTCCTCCCCCACTTGCTTTTCACTTATGCATATCATTATATCTAGGCAATAAGAGTTAAATGTCCATCCAGGTTCTGTGCCTATAAGTGTCTGTGGCTAAACACCATGAACGGAGTCAGGTTTCTCAGGAAGGTCCCAGTCGGGCAAAGATCAACGTGCTGAGTATCCCTGGATGTTTATAGTTCTCCGCAGATCTCAAGGACACCTGTTCCCAAGTGTGGGGTTGGAGGAGTGTTAGCTGTAGCTCAAGTGCTGCCCATGGAGGAGAGTTTGGCTCTGTGGGAAGCACCTAGTTTCCAAACATCAGAAAAGTGAGGTCCCAAGTAGTGGTTATGTGCCCATCTCGGCCGAAGCAAACATTGTAGTGACCATGTTGTACTGGAATTTGAGCTAGAATGCCATCTGATTTGTTTTGAAATACTGGAAATAATTAGTGCTCTTTTTTTTTTTTTTTTTTTGGTGGATACCGGGGGTCGACCTCAGGACCTCGCGCGCCAGCAAGCGCCCGTGCTGCTGAGCGATATCACCGGCCCCTTTTTCGTATGTGGGTTCCGGGAGTCGAACTCAGGACCTCGCGCTTGCCGGGCAGGCGCTTAAGCCGCTGAGCCATCTCACTGGCCCAATTAGTGCTCTTTTTAAGATTTGTAGTACATCACTGAAGACAGTTTGCTGAGAGGAGTAGACATCCAGCAGGAGTTAGCACGCTGCCGTGTGGGTGGGAGATGGCTGAGGTCCAGAGTAGGCTGGTAGAACAGGATCGGGTGAACGTATTTACAAGATGCTATGTGTGTCCTATTGTGTCTACTTTTTAGGAGACCAGTTGTCTTGGTTACTTTTCTTGTTGCTGAGACAAAATACCTGACACCCAAAGTTAAAGGAGGAAAGGTTTTTTGTAGCTCACAGTTTGCAGAGGTTCCAGCATCACATACCCTGATAGGGGTGGCAAACCTCATGCACGTGTGCTGCAGCTGGCTGTTCGTTATCATTGAAAGCTCTGAAAGGCTCGCCCTCACTGCCCCAGATCCAGCCATCTCTGAAAAGCCCCACCTCTGGCCAAATGAGGCTTTTGGGGAACATCTAGATAAAAGCCATAACACAGGTGTTTATGCTATATTAAGATTTGTTGTTAAAACCTTGAAGGGAAGAGTATACTTCAAAAAGAAATTATGCTAAAAGTTATCTCTGACAAAGATTTAGAGAGTAGAGATTTGTTCATTCAGTTATGTTGGTATTCATATGTGTTTTTCAGTATTCGCAAGCAATTTTTCAGAGATAGAAAGGCTGTCTTTTTTTTTTTTTTTTTTGTGGGTACCGGTGGTCGACCTCAGGACCTCGCGTGCCAGCAGGCACCCGTGCCGCTGAGCTATATCATCGGCCCTTTTTTCGTATGTGGGTTCCGGGCGTCAAACTCGGGCCCTCGCGCTTGCCAGGCAGGCGCTTACGCCCCTGAGCCATCTCACTGGCCCCAGGGCTATCTTTCTTAGCTGTGGCGTGGGTGGCCCGTCCTTGGGTGGTGCTTCTTTGGATTCTGTAGAGGCCCACTAAAGAGTCCTCTTCCTGTTGCGCCTGGTGTGTACTACCAGTCAGGGACTGCATGAGTGAGAAAGCCTGCAGGTTGAGTATAGGTCGTGTCGTATCATACTGCGCGGGCATTAGTGACTTAAATAAGCAATGTGGATCCTGAAGAATAACAGTAGCTCGTGATATACTCATCTGTTTGTTCCAGCCTCATCTTAAATAAATCATGGCAAGTGAGTTTTTCTTTTAGAGTGTCATACTAATATGGTAGTCTTTTAATATCTTTAGCTTGTAACACTTTTAAGAAGCACTTCATGGAAAAATGTCTAATGTAAAATTGGCCAGCTTTCCTTCAGAACTGAGTTCTCCTTACGCGGTGCTGTAGCAGAGGGTGCTGATAGATTTACTCACAGCCAGGAGGATCAGCACACTATATACAAGGTTCGTGAGCACGCTTTGGCACCTGGGTTAGTGCAGAGTCCATGTCCCAGGAAACCTTGAAGACCAGCCTCATGGTGGAGGAGTCTGGGGCACTTCATTTTTCCCCATTGTGTAGGAATTTTATGCTGTCAAATGCAGATGTTTATGCTTTAACAACATTCGTTATGCCAACACTTAAGAGACTTTGCATTAATCACAAATTGATATTACAGCAAGATTCATCATAATAATTTCGGGTTCCCATAGGTGTTTGATGGTAATAATTGGTTTATAAAATTTGATTTATATAGCACTTCATACTGTACAAAAGAGAGGCTATTTCTAAATAATTCTGATGACTCTTAGAGTATACCTTAGGCATGTCTTTTATTGTATTTTTCATGTCTACATTTTTTTTTTTTTCACAATTTGCAGGCATCATGACCGGAAGATGTGTATAATAGGACTGAGTATCCTTCTGGAATTACAGAACCGACCTCCTGCAGTAGAAGCTGTGGGGGGACAGATCGTTCCCTCAATTCTTTTCCTTTTCCTTGGCCTAAAGCAGGTCTGTGCTACTAGACAACTGGTAAACCGGGAAGATCATTCAAAAGTAGAGAAAGCGGACATGGAAGAAAATGGTAATTAAAGTTTTCTAATTATAATGCATGTTGGAATTGATTTTGAGTTGAGCTTTCATTTTCTTTGAGTTTTAGTTTGGAGTCATTAAGGAGATTTACGTTCATTTTTGCTGCACATGTAACAAGTATCGTGGGTTTGGTTACTTGTAACTGGTTATCTCAAGTGAGATAAATTTAGCTTTTTGTATCTCTTGACACTTAAAACTGCTGTGATTTTTAAGTGGAGCCTAATGGATGTGGTTATAGGTTGGGAGATATGTCTGTAACAGAAGCAAATGGTCTTCACTGTATATTAGGAACCCACTGTTTCATTTTCTTGTTTGTGCTAATAGATTTAAGGCAGCAGCCTTGCGTTAAATGAACCACTAAGAATAGAAGTGTCAGGGCAATGGATTGGCAGAGATTGTCTGATTTAAAAAAAGAAAACAAAAGGTACTTATGTGCTTGATCTTCAAAAATTGTAAGTGCTTCAAGTATAAATTCAGAAGAAAGCCCAGAAAGATGATTGCCTCAGCTGAGGCCTTGTTAGTGCCAAGCCTGTCAGACCATTATTTTATTAATGATGAGCTCATACGGCTTCATGCTGGGGACCAGGGAGTGGCACTATCCACTCTTTGGTAGTTTTTTCTCTTCTGTTTAAAAACAATTCCTTTTTTTATTTTGCCGAGAAAGATCAGAATTCTTCTAGAAAAACGTAGAAGTTATTTTTTATGCTAAATTCTGTGATTTTAGCAAGTATAGATTTAGAACACTTAATTGGCAGCTTGTTCATGTACAAGAGTGTTAAACTGCCTTTCTCTCCCACTCCCAGTGCAGAACACCTTCTGATTTGTTTTTCTGAATTCAAAGTAGGTCTTTTGAAGTAATACTTCTTTCTAGATATTTCTTTTTGTTATGTGGAGGGAACTAAGCATATGCCAATAATTGTAGAATTCTTTTTTCAGTATGTTATGTTCTCTAATTTCTTGCTTTCCTAACTGTTTATAGCTTCTAACTAACAGCTTGAAGGAGAAATTTCTAGTAATGTCCCCAGTCTGGCTTGTTAAATTTCCCACTAAAGTATGGAATGACTACCTAGCAAATAGTATTTCTTACTATCTTTGTAATCATATCTTTGCATGTTTTTTTTTTTTTCCCCACACATCTGGTCCAAAACTATGATTTCTTGCCTTATCCCTAAAACTACCTGTGTTTAATCCAGCGGTTTCAGTGTAGCATGTTTTACGGAACCGGTTTTAGATTAATATTGCCTGGTCTGGGTTTGCTCAGGTTTTTCTTCTTAGGTTGATGTTTTTCTGCATTTACTGCCTTCTGATTACAGACTCCAGCTGCATTGCACATCTAACTGAACAGATTAGTACTGAAAATAGGTGACGTGTCATTTGGTTTCTTACTTTTCTAAGTCATGTGTAGCTACCTCTTTATTTTTCTTTACATTTTTATATTTTTATTATTTCTGTGACAGAAATGACCCCCTCATTTGAGCATTTCTGAACAATTCATAATTTGCTTAAGAGACCTTAATTCACGACGAGAGGGCATTGTTACTTAAGACACGCGCACGGACTGTACAGTCGTTTTGTCTTTTTTGACAAAAGGAAGCGCTGGGGAATCTGCCGTTAAACAGTATTCCTACATTAACGGGGCAGCCATAGCATTACATCGATAATGCTCCCCAGGGCCGCAGGTTTAGGGAAATTGCTTTCAAAGGGGATGAAGACATTCTCAATTTGGCAAACTACAATAAAGTTTAATTTTATAATTCCAGGTAAGATCATGTGGTAAAATTTCCATTTCCAGAATATTTTGTAATCTTTGTTTTTTTAATGGAATCTTATGTCCTTGTATGTTTGATTCCTTTTAAATGATTAATGGATTCACAGAAGAGATTTCCAGTGATGAGGAGGAGACAAATGTGAGCGCTCAAGCCATGCAGTCAAATAGCAGGAGAGGCGAGGAGGAGGAGGAGGAGGACGAGGACTGGGATGAAGAAGTGCTGGAAGAAACTGCTCTGGAGGGCTTCAGCACGCCACTGGACCTTGACGATAGTGTGGACGAATATCAGTTTTTTACACAGGCTCTGCTGAGTACGTCTTTATGCATCTTGAGATACTTTTTCTAAACTTTCTTTGTGGTAGAAGTTGTTTTGGGATCTGCCCAAAAATTAGTCCAGACTCTTTTTTAAAAATACATTTTTAGGGCCGGTGAGATGGCTCAGCGGCATAAGCGCCTGCCTTGCAAGCGTGAGGGCCCGAGTTCGACTCCCAGATCCCACATACGAAAAAGGGGCCAGTGATATCGCTCAGCGGCACGGGTGCCTGTTGGCACGTGAGGTCCTGAGGTCGACCCCCCGGTACCCACAAAAAATAAATAAATTAATTAATTAAAATACATTTTTATTACAGAAATACCTAAACATATGCAAAATGAGAGATTAGCGTAATGAAACATTCATCAGCCAGTCCTAGCCGCTTTCATCGTTGTAAAGTACGGGGCAGGGCGAGCTTGTGGCTTATGCTCGCAGAGGAATTTCAGGAGTATGTACAGATACTGTTCATCCTCTTGGCATAAATGGGGCAGGCGTTGCCACAGCCAAGGAGGTGCTTCAGGCACATTTTACTTCAAATTTGTGGTCACACACCTGTTAGTAATTCACAGTCTCCATGGAAAGGAACAGATCCACTTGCCTTATGAGAGTGGCTCCTTGCTACTTAAGCAGTTTATCAATTTTATAGAGCAAAAGACACTGTTTGTATATATAAAGGACTCATTAAAAATTGGAAGAAAATATTTGTCACATGTATCACAGGCTTTTTAACATCCGACCAGACAGGGTGGTGCACGCCTGTAACCTCAGCACTCGGGAGGCTGAGGCAGGAGGATCACTGCAAGTTCGGGGCCAGCCTGGGCTACAGAGTGAGTTTAAAGCAAGCCTGAACTGCATAGCAAATCCCTGTCTCAAAAAAAAGATATGCAATATCCGAAGGCCTTCTGCAGATGAATAAGCCAAGTAAACTAGTATGCAAATGGGAGATGTAAATAGCAACTTTACAGAATAATAATAATGAACCAATGAAAATATTTAAAAATTATTAGTCAAATGAAATTGAAAAATATCCCACTAATGTTTGTGATTTGTTTTTTGAGCAAGGTGAGCAGTTTTGTATATAAGATACTTTTACTAACAAGGCAATACTGTGTAACATACTGACATTATTCAGTGCTGCTGCAAATACCATTAATGGGGATAAAACGCCTCCGTGCTTTTATTGAAAGTTAGCAGGAACTAGAGGCAGGGAACATGGGGAATAATACCCCACAGCGCAAGGACAGCGAAAGAAGTGTAAATACGGGACACGAAGGGGTGCTCCAAGATGCTCCTTTCTAAACCCGCGCACATCCTCATCACTGGGAGCTTTTAGCCTTGGCTGCAGCCTCAGGATCTGCACAGCAGTGTGAAACTGCCCTCGTGCGGTGGTTGGGCAGCCCGCCTTGTGCCGGGATACACGGACCGCCGCTTGGCGTCTACGAGGCAGGACAGAGACCTGTGGTAGCAGCCTTTGCCTTGCCTGTGGAGTGTCGCCGAGTGCATCCTGCAGGGAGCTGACCGGGACTGGTGGTTTGTTCTGGAGGAGTGATCAGGTGATGATGTGCAAAGGAGCTGAGGGGGTCTGAGTGTGGGGGCCCAGCATTATGGCGATTAATTTTAGAGTGATAGGGTGCTTGCTTTGGCAGCAAATATACTAAAAAAAAGGTAGGGCGGGGGTGGGGGTTTAATTTTATGCAAAGAAGAGGATAGGCCCGGTCAAAGAGTCAAAGGTGTTAAGGTGGTGTTTTTTTAAGTACTGGAGATGGAACCCAGGGCCTTCATACTGAGCTACACCCCCAGCCCTTTTTTTACTTTTGACTTTGAGACAGAGTCTTGCTAAGTTGCTCAGTTTCCAGGCTGGGCTCAAACTTGTAATTTTCCTGCCTCAGCCTCCCAGAGTGCTGGGATTACAGGTGTGCACCACCGCACCTGCTAAAGGTGCTAAGGATTCACAGTGGTTACCTGGGAGACTAATAGAAACAGTGATGGAAATGGGGACATAAGGAGGGGTTGAATGAAAAAGTTAAATTTGCTTTTAGCTGTGTTGCATTTGAGGTGAGCTGTTGAAATGGGGAGGCCCAGTGGGTTAAGGGGAAGATTCGGCCTAAAGGTACAGATGGGAGTCTTGGTGTAGAAGCAGTGCTGGAGCTGCAGGACTGTGCAGGTTCTGCAGGAAGGTGGTTAACTCGTGGCTGCAGGTGTTCCCTAAGACCAGACCTCAGGGGACACCCCTAATTAGTAAGCTCCAGGCAGAAGGCAGAGGAGATGGCAGACTGCACAGAGCGGGGCTCAGCAGGGTCCTGCCGTCCTCTGATGCTCCAAGTGGTCGAGTTCTGAGAGGGCGCTCGGAAGTAACCCTTCCTCATCACTCCGGCTCTGAGGCTTTGATCAGGCCACTCGTTTTCTCTGAGGTGATCGTTGTCTCTGGACTTTCTTCTCTTCTCCTCCTCCCGCACACTCCTGAAACATGACAGCTGTGCAGAGTCGGGATGCCGCCTGGTACCAGCGGCTGACGGCCCCTCTGAGTGACGACCAGAAGAGGATGCTGCAGGAGGTGTACACGCTGGCGGAGCACCGAAGGACGGTGGCAGGTCAGTCAGTCACCTCCACAGTGGTGTGCGTGTGGCTTAGTGCTGGTCAGGGGTCAGCCTTCTTTGATGTGCCAGGTGGCACTGAAATAGTATTTTTTTAAGTTGTTAGAGGTGGGACATGGTGGCGCATGCCTGTAATCCTAGCACTCAGGAGGCTGAAGCAGGATAATCTTTGCAAGTTCAAGGCCAGCCTAGGCTATGTAGTGAGACCCTATCTCAAAAAACAAAGAAAATTTTAGAGACCAATCCTTCATGATAATGAAGAATTGTCATTATCAAATAGTTGTTTTTTAACCATCCATCATAATTCCTTAGCTCTGCAAAAACCTGTGCTTCATTAATTCTTACAAGGAGCTTGTCCTCCTAGCAATGAAATGGTGTGTCAGTCAGCTTTCTGTTGCAGTGACAAAATACCTGAGAAAATCAACTTCTAAGGGGGAAGAGAGCATTTTGGCTCAAGGTTTCAGTTCATGTCCCCTGGCCCTGTTGCATTTGGGCGCGGGACGAGGCAGTGTGTCATGGCAGAAGCGTGTGGCACAGGAAACCTGCTTCCCTCAAGGCCGCTGGGGAGCAGAGAGAAAGGGAAGAGGGGGCCAGTGTCCCAGTGTCCCCTTCAAGGGCACAGCCTCAGGGACTGACTTCCTCCCCTCTTCTTCCTCCTCCTCCTCCTTGCAGCCTCCTCCGGTCACAGGCTGGTGACCGAGCCTTTAACATGGGGCCTCTGCGGGACATTTAGGAGCTAAGCCGGAACATGGTCTCCGTTTCTGTTTGTTGGGCTTTGTGTGTTGGTAACTGTTGTTGACTTTCAGTTTTAAGCTGGGTGAATTATTGTATATTGAGATTATTCTAGTCACTCCCAGGTTATCAGTGGGAAAGATTCTGCAAAAAAAAGTTAGTGGGAGACGTGAGCTGTGCATCTAGAGTTTAGAACTCTGGTTCTTCCGCAGAGTTCGGTCTTCAGGTTGTGTGTGAGACCTTTAGGTCCCCTGACATCCATAGAGACAGAAGCTATTGAAATCCAGCATTGAGACTTGTTTTTATGTCACTCATTCTAAGCAGTTTTTCTGTGATAATAAACATAACTACTTATTAATGTGGGTCTGTTAAAGGCTGGCATTCACTTTGGCAGAGTAACCAATACTGGGAGTCACATTTCTTCACAGGTCTAAGTATATGACAGTTGAGCTGGGCGTGGCGGCGCATGCCTGTAATTCCAGCACTCAGGAGGCTGAGGCAGGAGGATCATTGCAAGTTTGAGACCAGCCTGGGCTAAGGCCAGCCTGAACTGCAGGCTGAGACCCTGTCTCAAAAAAAGACAAAAAAAAAAAAAAAAAAAAAAAAAAAAAAGTATACGACAGAGATGGCTAGCCTTTTAGAACTTTTGATGATGAACAGCTGGCTGTGGCATGCCTGCCATGGGTTGGCCACCACTGGTCTCTAAAGAATCTGGCTCTCTGAGGTTATTCCAATTTTGTCATCTTAAATACCCTTCTGTTTTTTTTTTTTTATAAATACTAGAGGCAAAGAAGAAGATTGAACAGCAGGGTGGCTTCACGTTTGAGAACAAAGGCGTTCTCTCTGCGTTTACCTTTGGGACTGTGCCCAGCAACAACTGAAGCGAGGGGCATCAGCTGACCACGTGTCACCGATGCGTGATTCCACGGGGTGTGAGGTCAGGGGAGGAGCCGAGGGCTGCTTTTCAGGGCCTCCTGCCACGCCAGTTGCCACCTGGCACCCGGCAGCACTTTCATCCGCTCCTTTCCCTGAGGCCCTTCCACCCTGAGACCCGGCTTTCAGCAGCTACTGCGATGTAGGAGCGCCAGGAAGAACAGTCACCGCGTTGCGCGGGACTGAGAGCAGGCTGAGAGCGCCAGGTGGTTTTTAGAGGATTGGATCAGCTTGCACGTCTCAGGTTTTTGCCATGCAGAATCAATAGATTTATGCGGATAACAGTGCCTTCTGTTGTACATGAATTATCAGAAACAGTTTTTGGAGTGCATTGCAATTTTTTTAAAGCATAAAACGTATTTCTAGATATAACGTAAACCCTGGTTACACGTCGACTTACTCTGCATTTTACTCTGTGAATTTACTGTTAGGTAGTTAGCTGCAGGTCACTCTGGTTTCAAAGCCACCACTGCCCCCTTCGCCCGCCTGCCCACCGCCCTGGCAGGCGCTGGCTTCAGGGGTTATGAAATATGCACTGGCTCTGCTTTTTCATAAGATGTTCTGTGGCTTTTTAAAGAAGTGTCTTATTCCCCCTTCCACCGTATTTTCTACCTTGAGAGGGGTGGTATTTCAGAATCAGCAAATACACATCCCGGTTTCCTTTCTAACCTGGAAGCGTAAGTCAGGAGTCAGCAGTGCGTGGCGGCGTGTCGGTCGCCGGTGTTAACAGCGAGCCGAGGGGACTGAGTCGCGCTTACCCGGTGCATTAATCGCTACACCTAAAGCACGCGCGCGCCTCTGGCGGGAAGCGCTGCGCGTGCGCGCTGTCTTTCTGACCGGGCTCACATCTTCAGTAACTCATCATTCCAGCTGTGTTGGGCCGGGGTCCAAAGCATTTTATAATGGCATTTTTTTTATTTCACAAAAGAGCCAAACAAATCTAATTTCCTGCTTTCTCACACATGTGAATTTTTTCCTAATTTGTTTTAGTCGTTACTATAGCTCAGTTTGTCTTCTTAAATTTTCTAAGCATTGAGTATGTTGGTCATCTTATTTCTTGATGTAAGATGATCTACAGAAAATATTGCAGATGGAAGGTTTTTCTGAATTATTCGAGACCAGAACGTGGATAGCTGTGTTTTCATTCGGTACCATGAACGGTACCTTGAGAACTTAGCTTATTCCAGGGTGTGATACAGAATTTCCTTTTTTTTTTTTTTTTTTCGTGGAATGTCTGCAGGTCAAATTTCCCATCTGTGACTGGTAGAAGTTTTCCCAGGTGCTTCCTCTGTTACCATCCCTTATTCACATTAACTGTTTAAAATTTTAGGTTATTTAAGTAATTTGTATAGACGTGGCCTGAAAAGCTATGAGTTTTGGAGTTCAGTGAGCCGCTGCTTTCCCACCCTGGCTTCTGAAGCTGAGTGCCTGTCCCCTACGCCCCAGCAACTAGAAGATGGCACCGGGGGGGGGGGGGCGGGGGGGGAGGTTTTAGAGGGTTTGGAAACTCTCCGTGTCCCACGTGGTTTAATTTTAACGTAAAGACAATGCCTTCACACTGGATTGTCCAAGGCATGTGATTTTAGAGATTTATTTTGTGATGTGTTGACTTTTCAGTATTAAAGGAAAGAAGTATTAACGTGCATCATCTTATCTTGTTTTTAAGCCAGGGTAGTTATATGATTTTGTTACCAGCAGTGCTAACCTGAATGTGATCTGGTTACCTTGGAAATGCAGGAACTTACATGAATGTACTGTAAAATAAAATTTGAACTGATCCCCCATTCCGATCTCTTCCGTGTGAAGCTGTCTCAGAGGGGTGGAGGTGGCTTAGGTGGGCGATGACCTCTGCGGGCCTGGAGCAAGGTGGCTTCATGTGAGCTGATGCAGGGCTTGCAGGACCTGTGGAATGGGGGAGTGGGCGAGAGCCTGGGCCCATTCCTCAACCGGGGCCTCCAGATGGGGCGACAGAAGCTCCGGGAAAGCACTGGTCAGTCAACCGCCGCAGCACATTGCGAGAAGGGGAATGGTGACTGAAATGGAGCCGTTGTCTAACGGGCGGCACACAGGAGGACTGGCCAGAACTGGTTGGGAAAGCTCCAGCCTTTTGATTCCCAATACGTCCCTGTGTGACAATGAGACCCTCCTCCCCACTTCTGCAGTATGTTCAGGCCAACCTGAGCCAGTGCATTTTAAATTGGTGACAGTTTCTAAGGTAGAAAACAGTTGTTTTGCTGGGCATGGTGGCACACATCTGTAATCCCAGCCCTTGGGAGGCTGAGGCAGGAGGATCACCGTGAGTTCAAGGGCAGCCTGGGCTACATAGTGTAAGGCTGGCCTGAACTACGAAGTGAGACCCTGTCTCAGAAAAAGAAAACAGTTATTTTAAATTGCCCTTTAACTGTTACACAGTTTTCTGTATAGGAGACTGAAAACTATAATCCATGGAGAAAGTCAAAGGAAACTTGGCCATGTATTAAGGACCCCTTCCATGTACACGTGCACACACGATGCATCTGTGCAAACAAACCCAGATGAGCCGTCCACGGTCACCTTCCCTGTCCTTCCTCCACTCTCCGTCGGGATGAATGTGCGCGGCTGATTCTGGCTGGGCTGGGAGCGCTTTGAGCAGTCCGCCAGTGAGCGAGGCTGCGGAACCGGCGAAGAGGAAGGTCTGTGCTGCGTGGCTGGACTGCTTGGAAAGAGGCACCGCGATACGGCGGATCCTGCGGGCAGCAGGGGCTGCTGGTGGCAGGAGAGGCTGGGCCCAGCACGCTGGTAGAAGAAGGACAGGGCAGTGTTGGGGGAAGAGGGTACAGGCTCTGCCTGCAGGAAAGGGGAGTGGCTGCCCCGTTCCCTGCGGGGCACAGGAAAGCGGCTCACCTGGAGGCCACCCAGCTTGAGAAGGGCGTTTCCCAACTGGAGGGGCCTCAGGACTTCCCACAGCCTCTGGAACTTACAGGGGCTGGAAGCGGCGCAGGCGGGAGTGACCAGGTGGAGACTTTCCCCGGAGGAGCTGCCGCGCGCGTGAAGGGAGAACCTGGGAGGGAGCTTCACAGCAGGGCCTCACGGGCACCTTTCAGCAGTGGCCCTTGTCCCGGCACACACTCCCCGCTGCCTAGGGAGAGAGGATAGTA
The DNA here is from genome assembly GCA_028451465.1 of Erethizon dorsatum. Classification (NCBI taxonomy): domain Eukaryota; kingdom Metazoa; phylum Chordata; class Mammalia; order Rodentia; family Erethizontidae; genus Erethizon; species Erethizon dorsatum. Next base: position 66,258,452 of record CM051834.1, read on the forward strand.
CCCTCTCTCTGCCTTGCGGTCGGACTCTCCGCGACCTTTCCTGCAGCTGCGCCTTCTTGCTGATTTCCCTGCAGTCTGCTTCCTCCCGTCTCACCATCCCCCGAGCACGCTAGGGAGCTGGAATCTCTCCGTTTTCACGCCGCTGTTGTTTTGCCTTGAATTGCTCCCATCATCAGTTACAGACTTGACCGTGTTACAGACCTACAAGGTATTTCGTACACGTTTGTGGTACTCACAATGCCTTGCATCTGGGTGCGTGGTTAATAGAATGAACAAATGAATAATTGAGTATCTGAGGCTCTGCCAAAGAGCTTGGAGCCTGGAAACATCTCATGGGCCACAAACAAGACCTAGAGACAGCAGGCTCCTGGGGAGCCCCTCACTGCAACAGAGCGGTGCGGGGCCACCGTGGCCCTGCTTCCTGCTTCTGTGTCCAGTGCAGTTTTCACGTGCTGCGGCAGCTGCGGCATTCAGGATCGTTTTGGTTTCTTTCCCCCTCAGCCCTGTTTTGCTTTAGTTCCATGACATAGCAGCCTTTCTCTTAACTCCCCTTCCTCTCTACTTAATTTCCAAGCTTGTCCATCCCGATGATACTCACTGCCTCGCTCTGCACACCCAAACACCACACTTCACTGATTCTGTCTAGAATACATTCCAAGTCTTTCCTTCTTTCTGTATTATGTCAGTGGAAGCCACAGCCATCTCTACCAGTGCTCTAGTATCACTAAATCTGAGAACTTATGCTCCTGCTCCTCATCCCACCTCACTGTCCTTACCTGTTGTTCACACAATAGAATGATTTTTAAAAGTGCAGGGGGCCGGTGAGATGGCTCAGCGGCATAAGCACCTGCCTAGCAAGTGCGAGGTCCTGAGTTCGACTCCCAGATCCCACGTATGAAAAAAAGGGCTGGTGATGTTGCTCAGCAGCATGGGTGCCTGCTGGCGCGCGAGGTCCTGAGGTCGAACCCCCCAGTACCCACAAAAAAAAAAAAAAAAAAAAAGTGCAAACCTTGACTGTGTCACAAATCTAAGGCATCGTCCTTGTATGACCTGCACAGGCCTTCATAATTTGGCCTGTTCTCAGCTATCTCATCGTGCGCTGAGTCCTAAGTGCACTCCTGCTGCTTAACTGGTTTCTTCTCTTTCCAATTGGTTCCTGAACTTTTTGTCATTGTTGGAAGGTTTTGTTACTGATTCAATCTTATTTGTTATTGGTCTGTTCCAGAAAGTTTTGTATTTCTAGGGAATTATCCATTTCTTCTAGGTTGTCCAATTTGTTCCCATTATGACTTTACAACTACCATACCAATTTATTGGCATGTAATTGTTCATAATAGTCCTTTATGATCTTTTAAAAACATTCTGTGCCACTGGTTACAATGTGCCCTCTTGTCAGGAAAATATCTCCTGTCAAATTACAGCCAGGACCTAATAGCTTCACTGTTGAATTTTACCAAACATGTAAGAAAGAACTAATGCTAATTCTTCTCAAAATCTTAAAAAAAAATGGAGGAGGAGGAGATTCATCCAAGTTCATTCTGTGCGACCAGCATTACCCTAATAACCAAACAGAATAAGGATACAATAACAAAATTTCAGGCCAATATTTCTGATGAACAGAGATGCAGAAATTCTCAATAAAACACTAGCAAACCAATTCCATCAAAAGATTATACACAATAATCAAGTAGGATTTACCTCAAGGGTGCAAGGCTGTTTAATATACACAAATCAATAAACATCATACACTAACAGAAGAACAAAAACCGTCTGATCATCTCCATGACCACAGAAAAAGCATTTGATAAAATTCACAATTCTTTATGATAAAAACTCCTGATAAAAATTAGGTATAGAAAGCCACCTCCACACAAGGCCATATGTGACGAATCACAGCTAACATTATACTAAGCGGGGGAAAGTTGAAAGCATATCCTCTGAGATCTGGAACAAGACAAGGAGACTTGGTTTTACTACTCTTACTTAACATAGTTCTGGAAGTTCTAGCCAGAGCAATTAGGTAAGAGAAAAAAAGAGCATCCAAATTGGGAAGGAAGTCCAATTAGCCCTGTTTGCAGATGACACAATCTTACATAGAGAAAAACATAGGGGCTCCACCAAAAAAACCTGTTAGAAGTGATAAAGTTAAGTTGCAGGCTACAATATCAATATACAAAAATTAGCATTTCACCAAAATGAATTAGCTGAAAGAAATCGAGAAATCGACTTCATTAACAATAGCTCCAAACATAAACCCTAAATCTAGGAATAAATTGAACCAAGGAGGTAAAACTATAAAACACTGAGGAAAGAAATTGAAGAGGACGCACATGCAGAAAAATGAAAAGACATTCCATGTTCATGAATTGGAAGGATGAATATTGTTAAAATGTCCATACTACCCAAAACAGTCCATAGATTTAGTGCAATTCCTATTAAAAGACCAAAGACATTCTTTACAGAAGTGGAACAATCCTAAAACTTATATGGAACCACAAAAGATTTCAAAGCAGACCTGAGCAAAATGAATAACACCGAAGCTATCACGAACCTGGTTTAAAACACACTGCAAAGTTATAGTAATCAAAACAGCATTGCGGTGGTGTAAAAACAGGCACTTGCAACCAGTGGAGCAGAAGAGAGAACTAGAAATAAACCCATTTCCAGCCAACTGATTTTCAGCAAAGGTGCCAAGAACATATGGTGGAGGAAGCCAGTCTCCTCAGCAAGGAGGAGACTAGAACCTTATCTCTAACCACAGATTACCTCTCAAAATGAATTAAAGACTTAAATGTAAGACCTAAAACTATGAAACTACTAGAAAAAAACATAAAGCTCCATGACATTGGTCTGGGAATAATTATTTTAATATGATCTCAAAAGCACAGACAACAGAAACAAAAATAGACCGGTGAGATTACATCAAACTAAAAAGCTTTGCACAGCAAGGGAGACAACAAAACGAATAGACAACCTACAGAGCACAAGGAAGTATTTGCAAAGTATATATCTGATAAAGGGCTAATATCCGGAATATATAGGGAATGCAATAGCAAGAGAATTATCTGATTAAAACTGGAAATAGACCCAACAAGATATTTCTCAAAACAAGATGTTCAAATGCCCAACAGATATGTGAAAAAATGCCGAACATCATCAAGGGAATGCAAAACAAAACCTCAATAAGTAGCACCTTATTCCTTAGAATGACTCTTATCAAAGGACAAAAGATAAATGTTGCTAAGGATATGGAGAAAAGGGGACTCTTATACACTGTTGGTGGGAATATAAATTAGTACAACCAACTCGGAAAGAGTACGGAGATTTATCAAAAAACTAGAAATAGAATTACCACATGACCAACAATTTCATTCCTGGCATATATCCAAGGAAATGAAATCAGTCGAAGAGACATCTGTACTCCCAAGTTTACTGTAGCACTATTCACAGTAGCTGAGATACGGAACCAGTCTCAGTATCCATTGATGGATGAATGGAAAGAAAATATTGTGTAGGTACCCAATGGTGTACTAGTCATCCAGGAAAAAGAAGGGAATTCTGTCATATGTTTCAACATGGACGGACCTGGAGGATATTAAGTGAAATGAGCTAGGCACAGAAAGATGAATACTGTATCTCATTCATATACGGAAGCTAAAGAGCTGACATTTTTTCATGTGGTTGGCAGCCGTGTCCCAAGACGGTGCAGATGGAGGCTGTATGGCTTGTTACAGTCTGGCCCTTGTAGTCACAGCATCGCTTGGGCTGCATGGTACAATAGTGCAAAACAAGCCTGGCTCAGATTGAAGAAGCAGATCAGCTCTTGATGAATAGAATGGAAAAGTCATATTGCAAAAGGACGTTGACTTGGGATGTAGTAATTCATCAGGAGCCGTTGTAGTGAACATTTGCCACAGGCAAATACACTCGTCCCTTCCCAGGGTCCCCTGAAGTCTCCTCTGGTTGTAGCATGAGTCCCAAAGCCCATTATTTTATGATCTGCATTAGGTCCCAAAGTGGCTTAGTCTCCTTGGGTGTAGCTCCCCTGGGTGCAGAGACTAAAAGAGGGGTTTGCTCCCTTCCCTGCCCCATGCAGCATACAGAGACAAGACAGGGAGAGGGTGTCCACTGTCCATGAGCAATTCGAGGAAGAGAAGGTGTTTAGTACCTCGGTCCCCTCCTGTGGCAACAGGGAACACTCGGTAAGTGCCTGGTTTTGTTTCCTTGGAGTGACTTTCTCGTCCTCTTGGCTTTGCTGGGCATCTTTGTACCACCCTTTAGGATCTTGGTCCTGCCTTCTCCGACATTCTCCTTTTCAGTACAAAGTAGCCTGTGTTTGTAGCCGAGTAGCGTTCTTATTCTGTTCACTAGCTGGAAAGCGTAGGCCTAGACACTCTTCATTTTGAGCTGTCTCTCTCCCTTTTAGTTCAAACTAGCGGTGTGCTCACTGATAGAGTTCAGAAATTGAGAGAATTCACTTAATATCCTTCAGGTTTATTAATGTCTTCTAGGTATTCACTCCATAACCCAAAAGCCACAGCCACCATTCTTTGTGAGATAGCCCTCTCCAGTTTCTTCCACAGCTGAGAGAGTGTTTCTTGAAGATTGCTAGCAGGACTTTCTTCTAGCTGAGTGATGTCACAGTATCACTTGGGTTGCATTGTACGACATTGTAAGCCTGGCCCTACATATTTCTGATGTCCTAACAGAAGATCTTATGGCCACATCTTTGATTTAACACCAAAGTCATCTCTTACTTTGATTTTTTTGCTAATTGGAGGTATTAGAAATACTAAAAAGTTTTGTTCAATATCCTGGCTCTTAGTCAAACTAACTCCAAATTTGACTGGAGAACCAAACAGTTCTTTTTAGTTTCTTTTTCTTTCTGTGGCGTGTCCTAGAGAGCTTTAAAAAAGCCAACTGTGTCATACCCATGAGGCCATCACTGACAGGCATGGTGGGAAACCAGAGAAAAAGCCATGTCCATCTGCACTGCCCGTCCCAAGAAACGTGACCACACTCAATCTGCCCCACCTGTTCAGAGAAGCTTGACCATACTCTCTCCACCCCCAAATTGCTCAAGGCAGCAACTCCTGCCCTCCCCTTTAAATGCTTTGTTCTTCCCTTGCTTCTTGCTGATTCCTTTTTTCTCAGAACTCAGCCTGCTCCCACAAGAGTGATTAAACAGCCATGGTAGCTTTTACAGAACCTGCTTGAGTGGTCTTTCTTCTCTTTGTGCCTTTAACGTATTGGGTGCAGAAACCCAGGATAGGGTCACCCACCCCTGAGGGCCTCCAAGCTCTATCATGAGCCCTTGTTGTCTTAAAGAGGCCACCCTGTGACACTGGCTTCTTGGGCCATGCCCCAGACACTCCCTGCTGGCTTCAGATCATACTTAAAGCTATACGCCTACCCAAGACTAGAGCACCTGGTATCTATCGAAGACTTTTAGAGAGACCTTCTGGAGAGTGCCTCTGCCACTCATGACTACAACCCCCTTCAGCGCCTGAAGTAGCCAGAATGGCTATCACCTCCTGCCCCTTCACAGCAGTTAGGGGTACCTCTTCAGAGGAGAGAATATTATAGATAGCTAAGTTAGGTAGAAATATCATAGGCAGTCAAGTAGGCCTGAGCCCTCCAGAGAGTCAAGACAAGAGGTAAAATGCACCACAACTGTGGCCAGAGACACGTCAGTTACAGGCTAGGCCTCAAGATAACAAAGGACCAGGCCTACATACCCCCTACTGGAAGTCAGGTTGCCCAATACTGTCAGTCACCCCTGCTGCCTCTGGATCATGACCCCAGGGACCCCCAACTGGCTACTTCTCAGGCCTTGGCTTGGCCACTGAAGACTGAAACTTCCAAAGGCTTGGAGGTGCCCTAGATCATCTCAAACACAGAATTTTGGGTAACGCTTATGATGGAGGGTAAGTCCATCCCCTTCCTGGTTGTTATGGGGACCAGCCTTTCCTTTTTTCAATGGACTGGTCTTTCCAGCCCTGACTACTGTTGTGGGCATTGATAACAAAGTCTCCAGAACCTTAACCCCCTCCCCATCTGGTGCCAGTTGGGTCAACACCTTTTGCCACACTCAGTCATCCCCACCTGTCCCATTTCTCTTTTGGGGTGAGACATCTAAACCACGTTATTAGCTACTCTGACCATCCCTGGGACACAGCCAACACTTATAGCCACCCTAATGTCTCCTTCCCTGCCTCTCCATCTCCCATCATTTCCCCTCAACTCAACCCCAGCGTCTCGGATACCGCCACACTGTCCCTGCCTTCATCCCAACAACTGCCTGCTATCCCTCTCAAGCCAAACCACCCCTCCTGCTCAGTAACAGTATCCCCTCCCTGACCTGGCTTTTCGGGGATTACAGCCTATTATTTCTCACCTATTGCAACACTGTCTCTTCATCCTCACTAATTCCCCTTACAACTGCCCTATTCTCCCAGTTAAAGAATCAGATGGCACTTACAGATTGGCACAAGATCTCCACACTATCAATTGGATTGTCCTTCCAATACACCCCGTGGTGCCAAACCCCTACACACTTTTGTCTTCTGTGTCTCCATCTACCACTCATTGCTCTGTCTTAGATCTAAAAGATGCCTTTTTCATTATTCCCTTGCACTCTTCCTCACAGCCTCTCTTTGCCTTCACCTGGACAGACCTTGACACTCATCAGTCCCAACAGTTAACGTGGACCATCTTGCCACAGGGTTTCTGGGACAGCCCCACTACTTCAGTGAGGCCCTTGCCTATGATTTTCTCTCTTTTCACCCTTCTTCCTCTCAGCTCATACAGTATGTAGATGACCTCCTTCCACTCCCCTCGCCTGCTGAGACAGAGGCTTGCCCTACTTTCCATGCCTTTTAAACACAGTGCTGGTCACAGACATTCCCTGGGAGGGCTGAGTTCCCTTGGTGTTTGATCAACTGCAGTGACGACTGCCTTGGTCCCTCACCTACGCTCTGTTATGGCCTGAGTCCCAACTGGACATGTCTGTTATGGACCTTGTTGCTGCTCTCATTTTGTCACACTGGGTGTGACAGTTACCTCTCTCTGCTGTCCGTGGGAAACATTCTTTCTTCTATTCCCCCATCCTCCCCCCAGCCTGTCTCTCCAAAAACCTTGAACTTCTCTACCCATCCCTGATCTGCTGAGATATTCTAAGTCTAGGAATTTTTTAACACTCCATAACCTTTCCATGCTGTGCACCTCCTGTGACTCCTCTCAAATCCTTCTTCTTTCCCTACCGCCTGCACCCCCTCTGCCCGATGCTGACTCCTCCCTGATGGTGGATCCAACTGAACTTGCTTCTGCACGCCCCTGTTGAGCCTCCTGCTGTGGCTGCCATAGCTGCTTCTCTCCTTATCCCAGAGCCTCCTGCCGATCAGACGCCACCTCCTGACTCTAACCTTGAAGAATGAGGCTTTTCTCTGACTCGGGATTGGCAAATTAACTTCACCCATGTGCTGCAGGTGCAGAAATCAAGTTCTCTCCTGGTCTTGGTCAATACCTTTACTAGATGGATAGAGACATTTCCCACCACCTCAGAAAAGGCCTCAGCTGTTGTTAACTCTCCTATCTGATATCATCTCCCAGTTTGGCCTCCCCACTCTATTCAATCAGACAATGGCCCAGCTTTCATTAGTCAAATTACCCAGGAGGTGTCCAAGTTGCTTGGTGCCCAATAAAACCTCCACACCCCCTACCAGCCTCAACCATCCAAAAAGGTAGAGCAAGATAACAGCCTCCTCAAAGCCTGCCTCACTAAGCTCATGCTCCAGCTCCACAAAGACTGGGTTTCCCTCTCTCGATAGCTCTCCCTTGCATCCGAGCCACCCACCCAACCTACGACATACAGTACATTTGAGCTTTTATACTGCCACACCTTCTGCTTCGGCCAAACCTCAGCCCAGAGGCCAGCCCCATCAGAAAGTATCTCCCAGTTCTGCAACAAGCCCCAAAAGAGATATGACACACTGCTAACCTTCTCCTGCCTTCTTCTGACACTCAGCCTTATAAAGATAGCCTGACTGACAGATTTGTCCTAGTTAAAGATTTAAACCCCTGGACCCTACAGCCTATGTGGACAGGACCCTTCCTGGTCATCTGCAATACCCTGGTGATGGTCCATCTACGAGACCACCCCCACTGGGTACATCACTCCCGGGTAAAGTGGTGTGCTGCTGCTAACTTGCCCGACCCCTCCTCATGGAAATCGCAAGTAATCCCCCCTACTTCCCTCAAGCTGACCCAAATTCCAGAAGACACCTGAATGCCCTGCCCCTGCCTATCCTGCCGATTCACACACTTCCTTCATTCAGTCCACCTTGATCTTTCTGCGTTTCACCCTTAGGCCCCCACCTTTGAATCATTCCTTATGTGGATGAAAGATCTCCTTTTTCAGGGCACTCTGTGTGACTTCTCCCCAGAGAGGGTCAAATTATCTTCCCCCTCCCTGTGCTCTCTTGCCCGGCCAGCCCTCCTGTTCCTTTTGCCACACCCCACGGCTGCAGCCACACTGTTCCTGCTGACCCCTCATCCTCTCTACAGAGCCCTGCAGGTGACTCACTCCCTGCTAAACCGGTCCAATCCTTCCTTAGCTAAGATCACTGGCTTTACCTCCATATCTTCAGCCACCTATAAGGCCACTCCAGTCCCTCCCCAGGTCTGGGTTGCTATTAACTTCACATCCTGCCCTTGTACCATCCTGTCCCCCAAGAACTCTCCCGTTTAAGGTGTCTGTGCCATCCACATGTCCTGCACAAAAAAAGCCATGAGAAACAGCACCCACCTCGCCTACTCTTTTTCTTTATAACAACAAAGAGACAGGAATGTCACTCCCAATGGGTGAGGCCATCACCAGTATGGCGGGAAACCACGGGAGAACAAAGCCATGTCCATCTGCACTGCCCATCCTGAGAAACTTGACCCCACTTGCATCTGCTGTTTACGTCATTTAATATTTTGTAATTGAATAAAAGTGACTGAACTAAAAAGGTCTTTTATACTAAAATGGGAATTTAAATATATATATTTAAATATATATATATTTGGTACTGGGAATCAGGACCTTGCACTTGCCAGGCAGGTGCTTGTGCCACTGAGCTATATCCCCAGCCCCAATATATTTTTAAAGATAAAAGACCAAATGGTTCTAGTATTATGCCAGCATAATTGTTCCACTAAGATGCTGTTTGCTCTTGATTTAAAATTTTCTTAGTAAAACTTCATAACTGTTATCTGTTAACATTCTACAAAAACTTGACTTCTAAGACAGTCATGATTGAATAATATATAGCATTTCTCTGGCTATGCTTTATATTTCGAAGTACTCAATCTCCAGATGAGATTAGAACAGTTAAACTCCCTGCTCCCACTTCAGTACTGGTATGCTGACCTTCTGGGTATTCAACCACTCAACTTGGAGACCAAAGCTAGAAAGGTAACTGGGCTAAGCAGACAGCCAATATTTTGGCCCTGGCCCTCCAAGGTCAACAGGGACCTGGGACATGAAGGGACTTCTCTACAGCGGGGAGGCTGAAGGACCCCTAGGACAGAAGTCAGCCAGTGTCCACTGTGCTCAAAGGAGGGTCACTAAAGAGGGAAATGTTCCCATGCTTCCAAGGGAAGCTGTGTGGTTTAGCAAGACCCTGACCTTTCCTGGCAGGTGACATAACTGGTAGAGGAAAAACTGAAAGAGCTAAGAGGCTCTGCCCATGGCCCCAAAAGTAATGCCTGAGGAGCTGGAACCGACTTTGATATACACATAGAAAGTGTGATTAATTTTGCTTAACATAGGTCTCACTTTGACTTGGACTTAAACATCCAAAGGAAAAGTATAACCAAAATTATAAAGAGCAATAGTAATATTAAACAAATGCTTGGCTAAATATACAACGGGGGCAACTCCACCAACTAGCATCCCTTTGTTGGGAACAAAAAACCCATACTTATGATAAGTGGAGCAATGCCACTCAAAATGTGGGGTGGATTCCTACCCACGGCTGTAATCACACTGCTGTATAGAGATGCTGACTTGTTTGCTACTGGCTGGAGGCAAGAGCTGGGATAAGATTGTCAGCACCAAGTGATACCCAGTGGCTCTGTGGTACAAACTTGTGGCCTTGGTGGCCTCCAGGGTGGGTAGGAAGATGTACATTAGGGTACCCATGTGTCCAAGAGTGCTGGGTTAGAACCATAGGTCAACCAGCTACTCTCCCAGTCTTGAGGCATCAGTGGACCAGATCGGTTTTCTCCTGGTGTAATCATCTGACTGTTATCTTTATTCCTCAAACAATGCATGAGGATATAATGTGGCACATTGAATCCCTTACTAACTATACACAAAGAAGGTATCTCACTATTAAATTCAGAAGTAAAAATGATGATGAGAAAAGCCATTCTACAAAGCCATATGGACCTAGATATTCTAACAACAGCCCATGGTGGGACCTGTGTCATTATCAACATCAAATGTCATGTGTACATTCCTGACAACTCTGCAAATGTGTCCTCTGTGTTGCGTGATCTACGTTCACAAATCAGTGCAATGTCAGACTCTTCCATGGCTCTAAGGACTGGCTGGCCTCCTGGTTCCCCAGAACAAGCTGGTGCGAGAAAGTCCTCATTTTCCCGGCTGTGACACTGTGCTTTGGAGTTATTGTCTGTTGCAGGATTCACTGTTGTTGTGGGCTAATGTCTCGTATGTCTTTGCCCTTTTTCAGACTATCGAAAGATGATGGTTCCTCTAAAGATGGAACCTGATGTTTCTATGCCTCCTTTACATCAGTCAGGAGGAGACTTTCTGAAGATGGACCTTCGGGCTTCTGCACCCCCTTAGAATGAGGGACTGAAGTCTCGGGGGGCGGGAAATGGGGTGTGATAGAAGAAGTAAAACTAGGTAAAAAGGGAGACAAGGGAATTGAGATTTTAAAAATTGTGCTTTTAAGAAAAACTGCAGCTTCAGGACACAAGCCTGTTTTATTTCCTCTTTTTTTTTTTCTTCTCCTCAAACAGGAAACCTGGGCAAGTCCCCTTCAGCTGCAAAGGGCTCCTCCCAGTCCCTTTCACTTGCAAATGTCCTCTTCACCCCAGTGGACTCCTTTTTAGGGTTTCCCATAGGAACGGACCATTATCTCGCTATGGGTGGGCCATCCTCTCCCACCCTAGCAAGATTATTATTAACTGCCACAGACCCCCACCACGCAAAACACGCAGGAGATCTTGTTTCCAGCTGTACGCTGAGCACCTGCTGAGCACCTGCTGTGTCCTACATCTACCTCAATAAATTCTCCTGTCTCTTTTTAAAACAGATGTATCGAGACTCTTCCCACCTCAAGGGTCTATAATAGGTTCAAACTAGAGTGGAAATTATAACTGAAATTTCTTTAAATGATGTGCTTTCAGACCAAGCTATAGCTGAAAACAGTTTAGATTCAGTCAGGTTACAGATGTTCTCAAAGAACTAATTTTTTCTTTTTAGTCAACTTTATCTTTTAATATGCAAAATTTTCTACAAGGCATGATCTAAGGTGTTATTTATACAGCCATAAAGTCCAATTTGCAAGCATGGCTGAGTTAAAATTTTACATATTTAGGCCTTATCTCAAGCTATCCTTGTAAATTTGCTCGTTTGTGGTGATGGATGTGTTGCTTGCTTAGTTGCTCAGTGAATCAGTTCTATTAGCTCAGGCACTGCACAGAGCTATTTCTCAGGCTCATTCCAGAAGATTCACCTGCCTCCCTGCCCTGAGGTTCTATTTTTACCATCGCATGTCTATATTCAACTTGGAAATCTGATTTTCAGAGGTGTTTGGGTCTAGCATTGATGGTGGGGTTAAAGTATAGGAGAAATATGACTCTCAACCTGCTAGATGTCAGATGTGCCAAGTTCGTATCCCCTGAAATTGAAAATGAATTCCAAAGGACAATGGAGGTTAAGAGTAGGGAAGTTTTATTGAGAGATAGCTCCAGAGAGACCAGAGGGGTCCTGAGTGGGTTGCCACTGAGGCCCTTTGTCAGGGGTATTTTATACAGCAAAGTCACAATGTGGGTACAATGTGGGTCAGACTATAATCAACCAATAAGATTACAGGTATAGCTGCTTAGCTAATATTAACCCAGTAAGGAAGTGAGGCACATAGAAAGGGCATATGGATGACATTGTTAACCTTGGCTTATCTATGACTTCTGAAACGACTTTTTTGGGAAGGGATAGGTCCAGGTGTTCTGGTCACCCATCTGGGTGTCTGATGCATATCTGGGCTTAATGGACTGGGTGGCACTTATTACAGTTATGCTTGTCCCTTAGGGAAGTATGTAAGTTGAGCCATTGTGACTTGATATAGAGCCTTGCTTCTTCAGATGCACCTCCAGGCACAATTCTGATGTCTTTATTTCTCACTGACTTCCCTTGAGGGCCTAGCCCCTCTCCGAATGTAGATTAATTTATATCCAACTTAACTGCCTATAATAAAAGAACAAGAGCAGAAGTGCTTGTGTAACATAATAACACAGGCTTTTGGCTCCCCGGGTCCTTTGTTGAGCTGTCACTTGGCAATAATTATTTGCTAACACTGGTAATTTCATTCTGGCATGCTAAGAACCACTGAATTAGAGTAATGGAGTGTGCTGTCAATCAGGTTTGACCAAGCCTCAAGCCTCTAAGAGATTTTCAGGGGAAAGAAATCAACAGGGTTGAGTTGTAGTGTTGCGGAAAAACAGACCGAGGGGGAAAAAACGGCACCGAGGAGGTTTAGGAGGCAGTTTATTACACTGTGAGCTTCTGACTCGGATCTCTCCAAAAGAGCCAGAGCCCCACCCTGCAGGGTTTTGAGGCTTTTAAAGGGAAAGTAAGGGGGGGGCGGGTACAGAGGCAGATTTGGTGCATTGTGATTGGAGGGTTGAGTGACATCATAGGTTGCTGAGGAAGTTTAAACATCTCAGGTTACAGGGTAAGGCCATCAGTTATACAAAAAGCAGTAAAAATGGGAGTTATACAAAGAAACATTTTAAGTTACATTTAAAGCCATCTGTTAGGCAGGCTTACACAAAGAGAGAAGTGTTCTGTTGTGGGGCCTGCCGGACGTGTCTGCTTGGTTCTGGTGGTCATTCTTGGCAGGCTTTTATTAAAAGTTTTAATTTCCCCTTCATTTCCCCCTCTTTTAGTTAATCACAAAAATCATTTCCAGTGATGTTGGTATTTAAGGCTGTATAGAAGGTACTGGCCCTGAGAGTCATCTGAAGGCTGATACTGTGTATCTGCTTTGTAATAAAAGAGGTGAGCCAGTTCAATAGGCAAGGTCTTATTAGGATTATGAGGAGGAGGAGGCCAGTCAGTGGTCCCAGTAGAGCTCCGAGCCATGGCTCCCAGTTTTCCAGGGAGCTCCACCAGTATGAGCCTGTCTGTCCGTCTTGGGCCCACTGGTTTATCTGTTCTCGTAACTGGCAGGTGGTCTCCCTAACAACATCAGATTTATTAGCATAATAGCAACATTTTTTTCTAAGAACAAGCAGGTGGCCCTCTGTTGAGCAGTGGGGGGATCCAGAGCTCTGAGATTTTTGAAGGACCATTGCAGCTAGGAAATCAGTTTGGTCCTGCAGTGTGTCAAGGGCTCCCTGAACCACTGTGAATTCATCTTTTATTTGGGTGCCTAGTTGTACATATTGTTTCCTAGGACCAGGGAGGTGGCATTTAGGGCCATACTTCCTGCTATAGCTATCCCGGCCAAGATTGGCAATATCACTGGGTCCTGTTTTGGGTGGGACTGGTGAGTATGCACAGGCCCTTGTTGGCCTGAGTAAACAGAGAGGTCAGGTATGAGGTAAGAAAGGGCATAGAGGCTCATCTTTGGACCCTAAAACACCCGCTAGACCCCATAAAAGCAAATAAAGACGGTTCCCTGAGGGGTCATTGGGGAGCCTGAGGTAGCTCTCGGGACATCTATACAGTCAGCTGAGATGTCTGGTTTTGCATCGGAACCTGTGAGGCATGTGGCTTTCCCCCCGTTTAGGATCTACTGCCTGGAGGACCTGATGGGTGCTGTTAACTAAGCGCAAGAGGTCAGGTATTGGAGGTCTGGTGTAATTAGCCCTGTGAAATAGGCATAGGTATCCCAACCTGGGTTGTTGGCTTAAACTGGGAAAGCATCAAAATAAAGGTACACTTTAGGCTGAGAGGGGTCCCATCTGGTCCGGTTAAGAATTACTGTGGGGTCAGTGCCATAAGTTTGGGTATGGAACTTCCAGTGCCCTGAGTTTGCCTGGTAAACATGCGGGCCAGATAGGCCAAGCAGGAGCAGATGTCGACTAGTAAAGACAGTCATCTCGACTTCAGGAAAGGCCGTTCAGAGTACTCAGTGCAACAGTTACACCAGTGTGGAAGAGAACGAAAGTGACCTTCTGGGGAACTTCCCAGTCCTCCGGGGACACAGCCCAGAACCCTAGGGTGAACATAAAGATTAACAAAAGGAAAGGGACTAGGAATCAAACTGGGTAGCAGAACATGAATCAATCAGGGCAGATGGTCCAGTGTACGATGTCCGTCCAACTTCAGCCGTGTATTGACTCGTCAGCTTCCTGAGTGACAAGAGCAGGGCTTTGAGTGTGTTGTCCCTTTAGAGTGGTCTTTAAGGGGGCTGCCTCATGTGGGTAGGCCTTCCAGAAGTCTTCTGGATGAGCTCTCTTTAGCAGGGAGTGATGAATCCATGGCTGGATCTCCGACACCTTTATTGCAGGAGATAATTGTAGCTTCTATATGGCTTGGCCTCTGTAAAATCTATTTGTAGATCTTTAAAAAGGGACAGTCCAGCATGTTGAATACTGGGTGGGGGTCTAGGTTCAGACAGGGGTTCAGTCCTTGCACAGATTTGACATCTCTAACAGAGGCACAGATTGGGGCTAACTTTAGAATATGATAGTAGTGGCTTGGAAGCTGGTTCATAGTGGTTTCTCCTCCATGGGTGATGTCATGGTGACATTTCATCCAGGCTGAGGCCAAATTTTGTGGAACTGTCATCTAACAGTCCAGTAAATTTTAAACACCATTTGGGCCTGTGTGAGCCCCTTTCTGTTGTGCCCATTTAATTTTTTTCCTTTGGAGCAGTGGAGACTGAGGGCAGTTTTAGGGGGTGTTTCATGTTGGGCTTCCAGATTGTATATTAAATCATTTGTCCCCCAGACAGAGCCCTCTGCCGCCAGTTTGGTGACTTTATTCTCTTTGTGATTGCCAAGAGTGACAGTGTCCTTTACAATGGATAATGGCAGCCTTCTTAGGTTTCCAAATTACAGCCAGAAGTTGAGAGATTTCATCATTGTTCTTAATTTGTTTTCCTTCCGTTGTGAGAAGTCCATGTTCCTTATATAGCATTCTGTGGACATGAATAGTGGCAAAAGCATATGTTGAATTTGTGTAGATGTTTACTTTTTTTTGTCCAGTTGAGAGCTTGTATTAAGGCCCATAGTTCAGCCCATTGAGCAGACCAGTTTTGTGGAAGAGGCCTGGCTAGGAACACCTCCTCTGTGTTAACAACAGCATATCCGGCCTGGCGTTCTTTATCCTTGACTGAGCTACTTTCATCTGTGAACAGGGTGTACTCAACATCAGACAAGGGTTTTATCTGTAGATCTGGCCGGCTGGCAGAAATCTTATCAGTTAGAGCGAGATAATCATGGTCAGGAGGGCCAATCTTGGTGGGTAGGAAGGTAGCTGGGTTTAGAGGCTTGGTCAGTTGAAAACTGAGTCAGGGATTTTCATAGAGCAGTCCTTGGTACTGAGTGACTTGGCTGTTGGAGAGCCAGCAATGTCCATGGTGATTTAGAAGGTCCAGTACAGCATGTGGCACCTGGACAGCCAGGCCTTGTCCCATGATGAGCTCATCAGCTTTCCTGATCAGGACAGTGGCTGCCAGAGCGTGGAGGCAAAGGGGGGCAGCCCTTAGCAACTGGATCTAAGTGTTTTGACAGGTAGGCCATTGGGCATTACCAGGGGCTGACAGTCTGAGTAAGCATCTTTGAAGCCACGTGTCACTATTTATCAACAAACAAGTTGAATGGGTGAGTTACATGTGAAGTTTCCAAGGCTGGGGCTATAGAGAGGGCCTTATTAATGTCACTGAAGGCTTTTTGTTGTTTCGGGTTTTAGTCGAAAGTGTCAGAGTCTTTTCTAGACAAGCCATTGTGTAGAGGCCTTACTTTTTGTGAACTCAGGGATCCAGGTCCTGTAGAAACCAGAGATTTAAAGGAATTTGAGGCGTTGTTTTATTCTTGTGGTTGGGACTGGGAAGGACAGATGACCTCTCTTTCTTTTGTCCGAGGGCATGGTGTCCACACTGACGGCACAGAGATCTGGTACCGGCTTTACAGGCAGGAGAGGTATATTTTAGCAGTGTGACAGTCTATCATCATAGTGACCAGCTATGCATCACAGTGACCAGCCATTTCTAAGAGACAGGAGCAACCAGGTCTGGAACAGGAACTATTACCTGGGCAGCTAAGAAACTGAAGTAGACTGGCTGTGGGGGGGCATTTTTGTTACACCCCCATATCCTGCGTCCTTGTTGACCTTGGAGGGCCTGGCCAAAATATTGGTTGTCCTCTTAGCCCAGTTACCTTTTTAGTTTTGGCCTCTAAACTTTAGTTGTTGAACACCCAGAAGAGAAGATCAGTGGCATTAGTATTGTAGTGGGTTTAATTATTATAATTTTATCTAAATACGAAGTACTTTGAAATATAAGTATAGCAAAGGACTGCTATCTTTTATCAATTATGGTTGTCCTTGTTGTTGCATCCCTACAGACTGTTAACAGATAGCAGTTATATAGTTTTACAACAAAAACTTGAGATAAAAAACCACATATAATATTTCAGCATGACAATCATGATGATATTATTTTTGTAACACATTTAAATGTCCATCTTAGTATTGAATAGAGTAACACACAGCATATACATCACATAAGTTTTTAAAAGGCTACTTTTTGACTGGTAATCTCATGTTGATTTGACCATTTCCCTCATGGGGGTTTTTAGAAGGAACAACCTGAGCTCCATCAAATTAACAAGTAACCATACACATATTTTTCCTTTTAATAAAATACTTCCACAAGCTTTCCTCAACATACATAAGATTTTAGTCTTGTTATTATCTTTTTATCTATTTATCAGGACAAGACTTTGATCATGTAGAATCCTCTCATATCAAAAGTATATCTCTTACATTTATAGCCTTTTTAATATCTTTTTCCATTTACTATAAACCTTTTATGACAAACTTGGCTGTAGTTGCTAGAATTTTAAAATGTCCCTTTTATTCTTTAGATAGTAAATTTGACTGATTGCCAACAGACCTCTGAGTAACCTTGAATTGGTGTTTTGATTTTAAAACAACAGAGCAGAGAGCAAGTTAACCTCATAATTGCCATTTAAGAGTTTGTAGTGCACAAGAAATGTTTTATGTACATAATTTATCAAAACTTGTAATTTGATGAAACTCTTTGGCCTGACTGGACTGTGGCTAAAGTTTATCTCAGGCTAGAGTTGTCCCAGTTTCCAGATATTTACAGGCAGTGCTAAGCTGATGAAGCGGAGTAAGAGCTGGCCTTGGGGCTCCCAGAGCCGGGGGAGACCCTGGGCCTTGTCTGGTTTTGTATTTTCTTTGAAATGAAAAGATGACCCCTGTTTTATTTAATCTCCAATCTCTGTAGGCACGGCTGGGCCTATGTCTCTTGGCCTTGTAGTTTAGCTGCTGGATCAGCTGGTTGCTTAGGCATTTTTTAATTAGCCTGCCTGTTGCACCCCACCTGTACATCCCAGTGCACTGAAGTTAAGCAGCTTTTTATATCTTTGTTCATTACAGTGCAGGTCATTTTTAATCAATGTAAGTGGGCCTCCCCAGTAGGCATGGAGTGGCAACTGCAGATGAGATGAGCAGAGGCAATGACTGGCCAGATTAGGTTCTGGTGAGCTGGATGGGGTGAGAGATGGTGAATGCCATCGGACCAGGATAGGCATGTAGGGGCAGCTTTACAGCAGAAGGCTCTGGTGGCTGGAACTGGTCCAATTGGCTGGGAGTAGAGCCAGGAGCAGGAGGGGGAAGGCTGGCTGATGGAACTGTAAATTCTGGCAGCAAGCTGTGCCCTTGAGTGGTGATGCAAGGACAAAGGCGGGGGCTCTCATAGACCATTCAGATGACTGCCTGGCCGCTTGCCTCTTGGCAATGCTGGGACTGTCTGGACTATGGAGAAGTGTTGGTAGGTTCTCCATTCTAGATGCATCCACAGATGCATCCACAGAATCACAGGTTGGGGCCCAATCAAACTCCATGGAGCACAGATGGAACAGCCTACTGCTTTTGCCATCTGTTACAGATAGTCACACAATCACACAGCAGGCACTCGAGGTTAAACATTCCCACCCCTTTCCCTTGTGGATGGCCTAAACTGACAAACTGGTGAGAGGCGATCAGGCTCTCCTTCCACCTGGAGTTGGCCAGGCTGACAGGCTGACAGACTGACTGGGGCACCCCCAGGGGTCTCACCTTATCTGAAGATCCAACCTGACAGTGTCCTATCCCCCTCATTGGGTCCGATGAGGGCTGCTAGAGTTGAACAGGGGCCTCTGGTCTGGGACCCTGAGGAGACTCCAAGAAAGGCTGGAGGGTGTGCCTTCCCTTCAGGGAGCAGGAGAGGCCCCCACTTGGGTCGCCAGGCCTCCGCCAGTGACCTCAGCGGTCAGGACAGTCTTCCTGGCCAATGCACCAAGAAATGTTGCAGAAAAACAGACCAAGCAGGAAGAAACGGCACTGAGGAGGTTTAGGAAGCAGTTTATTACACTGGTGGGCTTCTGACTTGGACCTCTCCAAAAGCCAGAGCCCCGCCCTGCAGGGCTTTGAGGCTTTTAAAGGGAAAGTGAGTGGGGAGGTACAGAGGCAGATTTGGTGCGTGGTGATTGGAGGGCTGAGTGACATCATAGGTTGCTGAGGAAGTTTAAACATCTCAGGTTACAGGGTAAGGCCATCAGTTATACAAAAGGCAGTAAAAACAGGAGTTATACAAAGAAACATTTTAAGTTACATTTAAAGCCATCTGTTAGGCAAGCTTAGGCAAAGAAAGAAGTGTTCTGTTATCCGGCCTGCCGGACGTGTCCTCTTGGTTCTGGTGGTCATTCTTGGCTCTGGTGGTCATTCTTGGCAGGCTTTTATTTAAGTTTTAATTTCCCTCTCAGTAGCAGCATACTGTAATAATCAGAGGGCTATGTTTTTAAAATGCTAACGGTGCATTACTTTGTAGTGCACTTTTTATAAGATTGTAAATGTGGTTTTCAGGGCAATAATGACACTTGAATAGTAAAATTTAAGTATGGAGTTTACACACACACACACACATACACACACACGTCATGTGTTGCACAGGACACTTTGGTCAATGACAGAGATTTCATTGCCTGGTGATGTAGCTGTCTTGATTTGTCTTTGCAAGATAAATGGGAGTGACAGAATGTCTTTAAGTGAATATACTTTGCCTGACCCCCCTCTTTTGAAACTGTAGAAATGCACAGAGGTCGCCGTACATACAGAAGGCAGCGCCATCTACTAAGAAAGAACACCTGAAAGTCGCCATGCAAGAGCAGGGAAGTGACCTGGGCCAAGGTGGGCTCTTGCTCTGGCCTTCACACTCTCGAGAGAAGGGGAGCTTTAGACCTGCACCCCTGCCTTCACTCTCTCCAGTACTGCCAAGGGAGCGGGACTTTCCTTGTCTCCAGCAGTTCGAAAAACTGTTGTCGTCCACACTCATTTCATGATACTCTGTAAAATATTCTATCATTTTAAACTCTTGGTATATTGTTTCTTGCCTTAAGAAAAAAAGCATTCATTGGTCAACATTTTTTTTTTTTTTGGTAGAGGGAATCAAACTCAGGACTGTTTGCTTTCCAGGCAGGCACTTGTGCCACTGACCTATATCCCCAGCCCTGGTCAACACAGTTTTTTTTTTTTTTTTTTGTGGGTACCAGGGGTCAAACTCAGGACCTCGCACGCCAGCAGGCACCCGTGCCGCTGAGCGATATCACCGGCCCTTTTTTCGTATATGGGTTCCGGGAATCAAACTCAGGCCCTCGTGCTTGCCAGGCAGGCGCTTACACCGCTGAGCCATCTCACCGGCCCTCAACAGTTTTTAAAGGTCATATGTACCATTTTTGGCAAGCCTTTGTACTTTATCCCGTTCATTTATTTTTCCTCCAATTTCTAATCTTTTCTTTAGATATCTCATTATCTCCCTCTACTCCTATCAGAAAATTTAGTTTGTAATGAAAATATGCCAGCTATACAAGCTAAGCTCATTAATATCTACTGAGATTTTTGTGGGGCAATGATTCTTAATCTGGTTCACCCTGAATTTTTTTGTTTTGTTTTGTTTTTTGAGACAGGGTCTTGCTATACAGTTCAGGATGGCCTTGAACTCACTATGTAGCCCAGGCTGGCCTCAAACTCGCAGCAATCCTCCTGCCTCAGCCTCCCAAGTGCTGGGATTATAGGTGTGTGCCACCACACCTGGCTATTATTTTGATTAATAGGTGTGAAAGAAGGAATAGAGTGAGGAGAAGAGTGGATATGAGAAAGAGTGGGAGACCACATGTGCAAGGCTCTGGGTTCAATTCCCAGCACTGAAAAGAATGAACAAAGTTTTCATAAATAAATAGATATGTGCATATATACACTAGGAATGAAAATAGTGTAATGAGCCAAATTAACTTTTTTTTTTTTTTTTGTGGGTACCAGGGGTCGACCTCAGGACCTCACGCGCCAGTAGGCGCCCGTGCCGCTGAGCGATATCACGGGCCCTTTTTTCGTATGTGGGTTGCGGGAGTCGAACTTGGGCCCTCGCACTTGCCAGGCAGGTGCTTACGCCGCTGAGCCATCTCACTGGCCCCAAATTAACTTTTTACACTTAAGGTCAAATCTAAGTAAATCTATTGTCCATAAGCTTTAGATTGAAAGCTAACCATGACTGGTTCATATTTACTTTGAGGATTTTCTAAGTGTTAAACTATCCTTTTGACTGCTGTGATTGAGTAATCTAGTATGATTCTGATTTCCTTTATTTTTTTAATAGGTGATGTAATTCTTTTGCTTGGGTTTCTAAATAATTTTCTTCATTTTAAGGATTGTGACTTTACCAAGTTGTGCTTAATTGTCATTGGTGCAGGGCCAACTTTTCCTGATATACACTGTGTCTTTTCAATGGTAGACTTAAGTCTGCTTGTGCTTAAAGCATAGTTTCTGTAATTATATTTCAAATATGTGTTCTTTTCTGATTTTACTTTCTTTGTTTTTATCTGTGTAGGTTGTCCTTTGCCTGTTTGCTATCTCTATGATTTTGCCTCCATTTCCTTAGACTTCTTTCTCTATTTTGATTTCCCTTTGCTTTCTTTTTTTATTTTAAAGAGAAAAAAAGTTAGAACAAAATTTCAAAACAAAATAATAGGAGTGTAACAATGGTTAATACATTACGTATTGTTATCTTTAAATTAGTTACTCAGAGTACAAGATATTGAAATTCAATTGTCCAAACAATATTAGTACAAACCTTTCAGTTCAATGAACTAAGAGAAATTAGTAGTACAACTATCTTAACTATCATATATATATATATACATTTTTTTTTGGCCTTGCCCTTCATTCTTTTCTCCATTACCCCATCACAGTTTCTCTTTCCTTTTCTCTTGACATTTTACAATATTTATTGTACATTTTGGATCTTATTTACTCTTTCAGCTTCTCACACTAGAGAGACAATATAATGTTTACACATGTGTGTCTGGTTTATTTCACTTAAGAATATGGTCTCAAGCTGCATTCATTTACCTATAAAAATCTCCAGTTTTTCTTTCTTTATGGCTGAGTAGTACTCAATTGTATAAAACTGCCACATCTTTTTTTATCCATTCCTCAGTTGATGGGCATCTGGGTTTCTTCCAAGATTTAGCTATTACACATTGTGCTGCTATAAACATGGGTGCACATATATCGCTGTGGTACGATGCTTTTAATTCTTCTGGGAAGATGCCCAGAAGGGGAATAGCTGGGTGGAATGGGACCTCTAATCCTAGCTTTTTAAGGAATCTCCACACTGATTTCCACAGTGGTTGCACCAGTCGACACTCCCACCAGCAGTGGAGAAGGGTTCCTTTTCCCCCACAGCCTCTCCAGCATTTGTTATTAGTTGATTTCTTAATAATAGCCATTCTTTCTGGAGTGAAATGAAATCAGTTTAAATTTGCATCTCTCAAATGACCAATGATGTTGAACATTATTTTCATGTATTTATTTGCTGTTTGTATTTCTTCATCTGGGAAGTATGTATTCATCTCAGACGCCCATTTTTGGATTGGGTCTTTAAATTTGGGAGGTCTGATTTTTTGAGTTCTTTTTTTTTTTTTTTTTTTTGTGGGTACCGGGGGTCGACCTCAGGACCTCGCGCGCCAACAGGCGCCCGTGCCACTGAGCGATATCACCGGCCCCTTTTTCGTATGTGGGATCTGGGAGTCGAACTCGGGCCCTTGCGCTTGCAAGGCAGGCGCTTACGCCGCTGAGCCATCTCACCGGCCCTTGAGTTCTTTATATGTTCTTGATAGTAATCCTTTGTCTGAGGAACAGCTGGCAAACATCTTTTCCCACATTGTGGGTTGTCTCTTCACTCTGTTGGTGGTTTCTTTTGCTGTGCAAAAGCTTTTTAATTAGATGAGATTCCAGTTGTTGATTCTTTGTGATAGTTCCTGTGCAATTGGGGTTTTGTTTATAAAGTCTTTGCTTACACCAATGTCTTTAAGAGTTTTACCTATTATATCTCCCAGAAGATTTAATGTTTCCGGTTTAATATTTAGATCTTTGATCCATTTCAAATTTAGTTTAGTGCATGGTGAAAGATATGGGTCTTATTTTAATCTTTGGCATGTGCAGAGCCAGTTTTTCCAGCACCATTTATTAAAGAGGCTATCTTTCTTCCAGTGAATGTGTTTGGCACCTTTGTCAAAGATAAGGTGGCTTAGTATATCTGGAGTTGTTTCTGCATCTTCTAATCTGTTCCATTGATCTTTGGGTCTGTTTTTTTTGCCAGTACCACACTGTTTTTTATTACAGTAGCTTTATAGTATAATTTCAAGTCAGGAATTGTGATCCCCGCTGCCTTGCCTTTGTTGCCCAGAATTGCCTTTGCTATTCTAAGTCTCTTCTGGTTCCAAATGGATTGTTTTCTCTAATTCTGTGAGATATGTTGTTGGAATTTTGATCGGAATTGCATTAAATCTGCATAACAATGTTGGAAGTATGGCCATTTTCACTATCTTGGTTCTTCCTATCCAAGAGCAAGGGATATCTTTCCATTTTCTGATAGCCTCTTTAGTCTTTTTCTGTAGTTTTTAATGTAGAAGTCTTTTACATCCTTTGTTAGATTGATTCCTAAGTATTTCATTTTTTTGGATGCTACTGTGAAAGGTGTTGTTACCCTAATTTCTCTTTCAGTGAGTTTGTTATTTGTGTACAGGAAGGCTACTGATTTTTGAGTGTTGACTTTGTATCTAGCTATGCTACTGAATTTGCTTATTAAATCTAGTAGTTTTTAGTGGAGTTTTTGGGGTCTTCTATGTAGAGTAGCATGTGATCTGCAAATAATAATAATTTAACTTCTTCCTTTCCTATTGTTACTCCTTTTACTTCTTTCTCTTGGCTAAGTGCTCTGGCTAAATTTTCCTCCACTTCTTTTCTATCTCTTGCTATGCTTCTGTCATGGGATTTTCCCTCTGCTTTCTAACAGCTGTCCTTTATGTGTGGCTGACATTTCCTTCCTGTCCCAAGTCCTGCCTTCCCTCTCTTTCTTCTTCCTGCTGTCTCTCACACCATCGCTGCTGCTGTCTCTTCCCACCCTCCTTTTATCCTTCCATTGCTGCTTTGCCATTTTCCATCATAACTGAGATTTTACTTGAAATAGATTCTCTCTTTTTTTTTTTTGAATTAGATTCTTTTTTTTTTTTTTTTTTGTGGGTACCGGGGGTCGACCTCAGGACCTTGTGCCAGCAGGCGCCCTTGCCGCTGAGCGATATCACTGGCCCCTTTTTTGTATGTGGGTTCCGGGAGTCGAACTCGGGCCCTCGCGCTTGCCAGGCAGGCGCTTATGCTGCTGAGCCATCTCACCGGCCCTTGAATTAGATTCTTATCTGCTGTGTGCTGCCTCTTTTTGGTAGACTTTCTTTTCTACAGGAAAAGTTTGCAGTGCTCTCACACATTTTTCTTATTGTATGGGCATTTTTGTGGGCACCGTCCACTTCCTTTCACCATTCCTGTCTGAGAATTGTGCATCCAGCCAGTGTGGGAGAGTGGGAGGCAGCTGGCTCCTCTCTGCCGCAGTGTAGGCTGCTTGCTTCTACATCTCATGTCTTCTCACCTTCGTGTTGTTGTCTTATTTTATGTTAGATAGGTTCCAGTGTGCCATTTTCACTCCTTTATTGGCTCTTCTCACTATATTTGAGTTATTTTATTAGTGATTACTCTGGGAATTACAATATACAAGTTAGCACAAAACAGTCCAGTTTAGAACAATGCTAATTTAAGTTCACTTGTGTATGCATTTGCTCTTTCCTTTGCCACCTCGTGTCATTATTATCCTATTATGTCTTTATGTCAGCACATCCATATAGCTCTGTCATTATTGTTTTACATGGTTGTCACTTATCAGTTAATAGGAGAAATAAGTAAAACAGAGACATACTGTCTTTCATGTTTCGTATGCATTGTAGGCAGAATAATGGCCCTTCAATGACAGTCACATCCTAATCGTGGAGACCTGTGACTATGTGAGGTTACACACAAGGGGAAATTAGGATTCCAGCTAATCAGCTGGCTTTAAGATAGAGGAGGCTTTCCTAGATTAGCCAGGTAAATACAACATGTCCTTGACATGGAAGAGTGAGGCAGAAGTAGTGGCCTGAGGAGTGGGCAGAGAAAGACTGCACCCCACCACTTCTGGTGCTGCAGATGGAAAAAGGGGGTGTGGGTCAAGGAAGGCAGGCACTGAGGAGCAGGAAAAGAGCTAAGTCCATTTCCCCAGAGCTGCCGGAAGAGAATGCAGACCTGCCGATATCCTGATGGTGATGGCGACTGTTTTTAATTGACGCATAACAATTGTATATGCTCATGGGATACAGTGTGATAATTTGGTACAGGCTACAATGTATAATGATCAAATCAGGGCAACTAGCATATCCATCACCTCCAACATTATCAATTCTTTGTGTTGGAGACATTAAAAATTCTTTCTTCTAGCTATTTTGAAAACAATTTCAAAATAAATTATTGTTAACTGTAGTCACTCTACCATCCTATTGAACACCAGCACTTATTTCCCTCACCTAACTGTGTTTTTGTATTCAATAACCAACCTCTGTCTACACTTTTACTCCCCCTGCCTCTGGTAACCCGTATGCTACTCTACCTCCAGGAGGTCAACCTTTTAAGCTTACACACCTAAGAGAGAGCATGTAGTATTTGTCTTCCTATGCTTGGGTTCAGTTCATTTAACACTGTGTCCTCAGGTTCTATCCACATTGCCACAAACTCCAGGACCTCATTCTTTGTTATGGCTGAATAATACTCCACCATTCATATAGGCTGCATCTCTGTCTCATTCTAGCTCTGTCCTGTGACCTCATTCTTTTGCAAACATTGTGGTGGTGACCTTATTATAGGGATCGAGATCTGTGATCTATGTGGTATAATGTTAACAATTCTTTCTTAATCTAGTACAGATTCAACACCTGCTCACTATCTGCTCTAACGTAGTTAAATGTTGCTGGGCAGCTTTCAGAACCTGGAATTCCAACAATAATTGCTCTACTTACAGTGCAGCTGCTGAGCTGCTGCTCCCTCCTTATGACAGGGTCAAAGAATTGCATGATACGGAATTACTCTAAGATCAACAGATGGCACTATATTAATTTAAAAATTCCGTATTTTAAAGTTTTGATTAACATTTCAACCTCGAGTTACAGACCATGTTGTTTCGTGATTTCAAATGAAACTTATCATAACACAACCCTCTGGTAATTTGTATGAGGTTATAAAAATATTTCTTTTGGGGACCTTTAAAATCCCTTAGTATTAAGTGGTTTCTGCCTATATATAATAAGCGCTACTTTTGAATTGGGTTTGGTAATTTCAAAAAGGACGCCACAGATGTTTCTCTTCCCTTACTGAACTGAGGTAAGTGCACTGTCAAAGCCGAGGGGAGGAAGTGGAGAAGTGGTGGGGAAATTAGAGATGAGGGCTCCAAGGCCCCATAAAACCTAAGAGGATTTAAGACACAAATGCAAGAGCACATGAGGTGACAGGTTTACAGCCCTAGGAAGGGCTGAGACTGTGGGTTGATAGTCAGGAAACACAACAGCAAATCCACTTCATCATTTGCCTCCAAGTCACAGCCTCCCCACCCGCCTCTGCCACCCCTGCCCCAGAGTCCTCCCTGAAGAAAACAGGCCATAGATGTCTGTGTGGGGAAGACGTTTCCTACACAGGAGTCCCTATGGGATGGTGACAAGTCAGACAGTTGGTCTTTACAGTACAACATGGATTCCAGGGGTGACGCAGGCATGGACGTTGGATCCCAGTGCTGGCTGTGACATGTGCTGGGTTCTGTGAGTCCTGCACTATGGCCACATCTGACCACTGTCCAGCCAGGAGGGAGATGATGACTTCAGACACATCTGAAACCTCGAGAGACCCCGCTCTGAAGGTGGCCAAGCCTATGTCTCGTAAAACTGAAATGACTCTTTCTACAGACCAGACGCGCTCCTGTGCTGGGGCCTCTGTCCTGCGCTCTGTGTTTCTTCCCAGGCCAGACACAGTGAGAGGTTGCAGAGAGAACAAGGACAAGCTTTGGAGGTTCAGATCCTGCTGCTGAGCAGGATGTTGGCCTCTATCAGTTCTTTAGTTTACACGAAATATGGCCTGTCCTGTCCACATCCCCGAGTTCTCACGAGAATTCAGTAAAATGGGCGTACGAATGTTACTGATTAGTTAGTGACAATGAAGACGGTAACAATTAGCCACCAAGTGTTTCTGGTTGCCCGTTTTGCCTCCCGCGCTGCACAGTGAGATACAGTCCCCGGGAAGTACTGCATAAGTGCTTGCTGTACACGTGATCACCTTGAAATCGTGATCCTGTCATTTGGAGCACAGAGCTTCGGGAAGCTCGGTCCTGGATCCCTTCATCTCGCACTCTTCAGCGCCTGACCAGTCCTGCGGAGGCACCATTTCTCTCCCTCCCTTTTTGCCAGGTCCTCTACCAGCTGTGCTGTGTGGGGCTGGCTGTGCTGTCCAGATGTGAGATCCTGCTGTTTTCAACAGCCCTGAGGAGAATAGCAATCCATTCCTCAGTGCCTTTTCCTAATTCTGCCTCCCGAGAACCTCAGCTTTGCTTAATCCTTCTCTGAGGGAGAGGAAGGGGAGAAACCAAGCAGTGGACAGAATCAGAACCTGATTTCTCCTGAAGAGAAGGGCCGGGCATACTCATTGCTGTGTTTGCCACAGTTCTCCCAGCCCACAGAATGGCTGGGTGGAGGATAATGAAGTAGGTGTGGCTTCCTATGGGAAACTCTCTAGGGATGAGCCGAAAGGAGTAAGTAAGTCACATCCCTGTCTCCAAAGACTTCCTGCTGGGAACTTGGCATGTGCTCAGCCTTCAGGGATGTAGCTTCTCCAGAAATCTCCAAAGAGCTCAAGACAATGAAAGATGTGGTAGCACTTTAAAAATACTGAGGCATAATTTACACAAAATAAATCCCTGTAAGTGCATGGTTCAATGAGTTTGGCACATGTATAGTCATCTAATATAATTGCAATTAAGATGTGGATATTATAGACAGCTGAGTTAGGTAGAAATATTATAGGCAGTCAGACAGGGCCGGGCCCTCAAGGGAGTCAAGACAAAAGGTGAAAACCCACTAAAGCTGTGGCACCAGTTGGAGGCCAGGCCTCAAGATAACAAAAGGACCAGGCCTACATACTCCCCAGGGGGTGAAATTAATGACAACACCCGGTCCAGATAGGCATCAGTCACCCCAGTGGGCAACCAAGACCACAGGCCCATCACCTACCTGAGAAGTTCTTTGATCTCCCGATGCCCTCGCTACAGAACTTTGTTCCCCATTGGGTCAATATTCCCTAAGCAGTTATACTCATAATCTTATGGATCAATCATAGCTGTAACCCACACTATACCCATGTGGGTTTTGCTCTGTAAAACTTCCCTATAAAGTGGGGTCCCCAGCTAAGCATTCAGGTCCCCTCTTGTCCTTCTGGCATGAGCTTTCCATCTCTTAATAGATATTTCCTACTCTTAACCTCCTTTGTTCCTAGAATTCACTCTTTGATTTTAGAGAACATGAACTCAGAGTATCAGATATCTAGCAGGTTGGGAGATAGAATATTTCCCTTATGTCATACTTGGAGTTTTTGATATTGTCCCTGTAACACAGACATGTCCATCACCCTTGGCCAAAGATCAACTCTGCTCCTTCTTGGTCAGTAACTTTTACCACCCCCAGCTCTGGACAGCCATGGACCTGCTTCCTGTCTCCACACTGCTGCCTTTTCTAGAACGACACATAAATGAAAGTGCAGTACATGGTCTTTGTACACATGGAGTAGTAGTTCATCCTTTGTCCTGCAGTGAACTATTCCCTGTGCACAGGTATCAGTGTTCATCTATCTTCCAGCTGAAGGGTGTTGGGTTGTTCCAGCTGTGGCTACTGTGAATGCAGATGTCACACACAATCATGGAGGGCTCTGTAAGAACACACAAAGGCAGAGATTGGGGTGATACATCCTTAAGCCAAAACACACCCCAAATGCCAGCAAAGCACCTGCAGAGGAGAGGGCCTGGGGCAGACTCTTCCTCCAGCTCTCAGAAGGACCCAGCCCTGCTAGCACACAGCTGCTGAGGTAATACAATTTCTGCGGTTCAAACCTTTCAGTTGTGATTCTTTGTCATGGCACCCTACCCTCAGTCACCAAGCTGCTACCATTTCCTTCTGTGTTTTTCCCAAGCAGTTCTGTGGCACTTTTATAAAAACTGCCTGGAAGAGACATAAAAAAGCATTCCTGAGATCAAAATGACTTTGGAGTGTTTTTACAAAACAGTATGGTGCTCAGTGCAATAAGGTTTTTATTGGAATAGTCTTCACTGTTTCTGGCAAGCAGAGAGAAACGTTTCATCTTTGTGTAAATAGATTGGACTAAGCCATGAAAATTTGGCATCTACCTCTCTATAATTTAATGGGTTAGAAATATAATTATTTTTGAACAAGAAGCTGCAGTTTGCTGAGCCATCTTTCTTTTGTGTTGAGGAAATCTGCCCCTTCCTTATATGTAGTGTGCATATAGAAAGTTTGAATTTAGAATCAAAACGCTGCACTGTGTATTTAGCAACTAAGATTGGCGGCGAGGCTTGAATAAGCTTTTTAGCCAAGGCAGCGGTCTGAGCCATGTCTCAGGGTGTTTGGGACCATCCTCTGTCTGACCAGCCTTCTTAAAAACAGAGGATCAGGAAATTCTACTAGGTACTATGGAGGACATACTCAGGGCTGTCAAGGTACATAGGAGAGCGCATGGTAGTGTGTGGATGAGAACGTGACATCCCATTTCTGTTAGTTAAACAGAAGTGGTATTATGGTTGAGTTTCACAAGTGAGGAGTGTAAGGAATGGCATGAGGCAGAGACCAGCTGAGACCACTGGCCTTGTGTAAATGCAACATGGTATAGAATTTATTGTGCCTGGGTGCAGGCAGACAGAGGGCAAAAAGGCCATCTGTAGGGAACGAAGAGAAGTGGGCTTTTTTAATAGGGCTTGGCAGAATGCAAGGACATTAGGCAGGAAGATCTTAGTAAACATCAGTGGTCAAAGTTCTCTGGATATCTCATGCCTCAGTGGGCAAAGTCCTTGAGGTGTGAATGCTTGGGTGTCTTGAGATGTCTGGGTGTGTGGAGCAGCTGAAACTGGAGATTGATCCATGTACCAAGTGCCTGAGGCAAGCCATGTGAACAAGCTGCTCCAGCTCCAAGAACATGGAGACCCCGGGGCAATCCAAGCAAATAGGTTGCTAGGCAGAGGGGTGTCATGTGACATCAACCTGCCAAGTGTATAAATAAACACTCTGCAGTCCTTGAGCAGTTCCTTTCTCCCACCTGGAGAGAGGGCTCCACCTGACCTCAGCTTTCTGTTTCCTGACTTTTGTCTTTATTTCTTCATCCTCCACTGTCTTCCCTGTGGGAAGTTTGAGAGCTGTGTTGGATGTGGTGTATTGGTGCCTGAACAGGGCCTTGGGGTATTAAGAAATAGCAGGTGAGAGGACACCTCTGAGAGAGCACATGTGAACAAAAATAAGCTCAAGAGAAGCCTAGGGGAGAGAGGTGTATTGATACTGATTTCATCAGGTGTAAAACATGGGGCAAAAACAGGCTCACTAGGGCAAGAGTTGTAAATAGAAATGCTTGTCGTATTATTGATTCCCATATTTACTTTTTTGTTGTGGACCTGGATTAGGGAGTGTCTTGATGATTATATGCTTGTTGAGATGACCACAAAGGATTTGGCTCAGAGCACTATTTTAAAACTAAGTCCTGAGCAGAAAAAAGATGGTGGAGCAATGCCCCCCTCCATAGAGCTTAAACCCTCTAGCTTTGCTCAATCGGATAAGGAAGGAGCTGTGGGGTACAAAAAGGACCCTTACCCACCAGAGGAGTGTTTCGCTGTGGTTTCAGTGTCACAGCTGCCCAAGGTAAAATCGATAACCTTAACTGAGCCACAAGAAGCTACTTCCACCTTCTCAGTTCCGGGAAATTTTGCTGTGTCACAGGCTGAGACTTCCACCCTTCATAAAATAGAGTCAACCTTTAAGTTAATTGTTCAACAATTGGTCCTTGAAAATGCAAATAAATGGTGTAAAGAGGCTTTACAAACCCATAAAAAATGGGCTACACTGAGATGATTTGGATTTGTGCAAACATTGGCCCCTCATACGTACAGGGGGCTGCCTTGGCAGCAGTTGTCACTCAGGCTATTCATTCACAGCCTAGAGGGAAAAGAAAGAACAAAATTACTTTCTCAGCTGCAGAGGTGGGGGGCGTTTTGCCCAAAATTTCTCTGCTGCATCTGTAAGGGCAGCACAACCATTATCTGTCCCTTCAACAAAGTCTTCTAGTATCTATACAAAGTGTAGATGAGGGTATCATTGAGCAAGTGAGTACAGATCCAAAACTGATGTGGAAGGCTTACCCATTCTGGGAAACTTCCAGTGGGGCCTGCCCCAGCCCCACCAGAGTTGAGGCATTTTCCCTAATTCCTCCCCAACCCTACCCTCCACCGCCAAGTGTATTTCTGACCTCTGGTGAGCAACAAAAGAGAGTGTAGGCTTGGACCTCAGTCCCTCCTCCAGATTTGTACTAACTCCTGAAATTGGACCCCAAGGTATTCCTACTGGAGTTTAGGAACCTTTGTCTCAAGGAACAGTGGGTCTCCTGCTAGGTCGCAACAGTCTCACTTTAAAAGTTCTCCAGGTTTTGCCTGGTGTCATCAATGCAGATTATACAGGGGAAATCAAAGTTATGGTTCAATCTATTCAAAACACTGTTCAAGTCACCCCAGACTCTCATATTGCTCAATTGGTCATTCTTCCTTTGACAAAAATTGGAAAATCTATAAATAAAGAAAGGGGATCCAAGGGTTTTGGGTCCTCTGCTATGTATTGGGTTCAACAGATTAGACAGGATCATCCCAAGATGGATTTGATTATTGAAGGAAGAACATTCAAAGGGCTTTTGGGCACAGGTACAGATGTTTCAGTTATTGCCCAATGCCATTGGCCTATGACATGGCCTCTGGATGTAGCAACTACAGATCTACAGGGGGTGGACAATGTTTCTCACCCTAGTAGAAGCATTAAGTTGTTAACCTGGAGGCATGCAGAAGGCCATTCTGGATATTTCTCACCTTATGTCCTCCCCCATATACCAGCCAATCTGTGGGGCCATGACATATTACAGGATATGGGGGCATATTTGGTCAGTCCTAACTCCTTGGTCACTCATCAGATATTACAAAAAGGTTTTCTTCCCACTCAAGGGCTTGTAAATACAATCAGGGAAGGAGAGAACCCCTTCCAGTAGACCCTAAAAAGGACCATTTTGGTATAGGATAGTCACCTTCACATTTTCAGGAGGGGCCCTGATCTCTTCTCTGACCCCATGGATGGCGTCCAAGGTAACTTGGATGTCTGATGTCTCTGTTTGTGTTGATCAATAGCTCCTCACCTAGGAGGAGCTTACAGCAGCTCATACACTGGTTAATGAACAGATGATGGCAGGATACCTAGAATCCTCCAGTAGCCTTTGGAATACCCAGTTTTTGTAATAAAAAATAAGTCAGGAAAGTGGAGATTACTACAGGATTTGCAGGCTGTTAATCACACCATGGAACTCATGGGAGCACTTCAACTAGGATTGCCCAGTCTTGTAGCTATCCCTTTACATATTTCCCTCATGGTGATTGATTTAAAAGACTGTTTTTTTTACAATCCCTCTCCATCCTCAAGATAAAAAATGTTTTGCCTTTAGTTTACCCTCTATTAACAATCAGGTCCCTATGTGCAGTTTCCAATGGTGTTGTCTGCCACAAGGAATGGCAAATTGTCTGACCCTATGTCGAGAGTTTGTGGCTGCAGCCATTTTATCAGTCCATCAGGCTCATCCATCTGCTTATCTTATCCATTACATGATATTCTTCTAGCACATGAATCTTCACCCACTTTGCACCAAGTATTTATCCAATCAGATAATGCCCTTTGTAATGCAGGCTTATTGGTGGCCCCACAAAAAGTGCAAACCATGGCACCTTTTTCATATTTGGGTCACTTTATCCAACAGAGACATATTGTGCCCCAAATTGTTCAGATCCAAGTTAATCATCTTGCAACCCTAACCAATTTTCAGACTTTACTTTGTAATATTAATTGGTTCCACCCAGCTCTTAAGCTAATAACTCATGATTTAGGCCCTATCTTTAACATTCTCAAGTGGGGACCCAGCCCCCACATCTCCAAGGACACTTATGTCAGAGGCTAAAACCACCTTGGACAAAGTTAATCTAGCTCTCTCTAGTGCTCAACTCTCTAGAGTTGACCAGTCTTTGCTAATGTCTTTAATTATTTTCCCAACTCAGCATATGCCCACTGGGGTCCTTTGGCAGTCTCAGGACCCTTTACAATGTCTATATATGCCACATGCTCCACATAAAGCTATTACTCCCTTTTATGATGCTGTAGCAGGACTGATCGCACATGGGCAAATGTGTGCTGTTCAGCTCTTTGGTCATGAGGTGCAAACTATCATTGTTCCCTTTTCTTATGTTCAACAACAGTGGCTGTGGCAATTTTTGTCCTCTTGGCAATCCACACTGACTAACTTTCCTGATGTTATTGATTGTCATTATCCTTCAGACAAATTAAATCAATTTGCTTCCCTCACACCATTTGTCTTCCCTTCAAAAATAAGCTTGGTCTCCATAGCAGGAGGTGTCTCCATTTTCACAGATGGGTCCTCTTTGGGCAGGGGAGGCCTCCTCTTCCTGAATACAGGATATGGGTTTTTCTTCTGCACAAAACACTGAATTGCAGGTTGTTATATAGGCCTTGCAAGATCATTCATCCACTCCAATTAACCTCTTTTCAGACAGTGCTTATGTTTGTGGTATGGCACGCCACATCAAAACTGCCACTATTCACACTGGCCAAGAAGATCTTTTCATTTATTTCATACTCTCCAATTTGTCATTTGGTCACATCATGTTCCCTGTTTTATAGGTCATTTACATTCTCATTCCCAGTCGCTGGGGCCTCTCACTGAGGGAAATGCTACATTAGACAGATTGCTGGCTACTGTCACTGTTACTCTCTCAGATACTGTTCAACAGGCTTCTGCCTCCCATGCCACCTTCCATCAAAAAGCTTCTGCCTTGCATAAACAGTTCCATTTAACCCAGGAACAAGATTGACAAATTGTTGAAGAATGTTCCTCATGCATAATACATCTTCCTTCATTCCCTGTGGAGGTTAATGCCCGAGGGTTACACCCTAATCATCTTTGGCAAAATGGATGTCACTTACATTCCTGAGTTTGGCTCTCTATGCTGGGCCCACATTTCAGTATACACTTGCTCAGGATTTATTTTTGCTTCTGCCCGCACTGGCGGAGTGGCTAAACATGTCATTGCTTCTTGTTTGGATGCCGTTAGCACCCTTGGCTGCCTGCAGGCATTTAAGACTGAAAATGGCCTGGTGTATACTAGTGCTGCCTTCTAAATATTTTATAAAACTTTTCATATTTCCCTTATCACAGGAATTCTTTATAATCCTCAAGGTCAAGGAATTGTCAAGCGTGCTCACTCTATGCTCAAATTTCAACTACAAAAAAAAAAAAAGGGGGAATCCTTCCTTGTAAAATTCACACCTCATAATAGACTTCACTTGGCAGTATATACTATTAACTTTTTAAATCCTACTAGGGATGGAACTACAGCAGCAGAAAGACAAATTAAATAAAGGAAAAGAAGCTAGGAAGGGTCCTTTGGAAAGATCTTCATACTGGACAATGGAAGGGACCCAGGCTAGTACTAATTTGGGGTTGAGGCTATGCCTGTGTCTTTCCAGAGAACACTGAATGACCTATCTGGGTTCCAGAGTGTGCTGTCCAGCTATATCATGGACCCAGACCTGGAGAAGGAGTTGATTCCACCTTTCAAGAAGCTGATGCTTGGTCCTGTGGCAATGATTCCTTGGAAACCATGACACAGCTGATAGGCAAGGATGGGGCTATACCCAACCTGGGGCCAATTAAAGGAATTGACCCAGGACACTCAGGAGATGGTAACCAAAAACTAATCAAAGGTCTGAGTAGGTGACAGAGTATATAGAGATAACTGAGCTGAAAGCTATATGAAAGAAAGGAACACGAAAGTTACCAGTATTCTTTTTTTTTTTTTTTTTTTGTGGGTACTGGGGGTTGACCTCAGGACCTCATGCACCAGCAGGTGCCTGTGCCGCTGAGTGATATCACTGCCCTTTTTTCGTGTGTGGGTTCCAGGAGTCGAACTCAGGCCCTCATGCTTGCCAGGCAGGCACTTACGCTGCTGAGCCATCTCACCGGCCCACCAATATTCTTAAGACAAAATAAGATACAAAATTATATATTATTTATAGATAAAAGATTTTGTTTCTTCTAAATTCTTATAAGAGATCTCTGCTAATTGACCTATAAATAAATCTGACTAGTCTATTTATAATTACAAACTTCTAAATTTGTAAAAGAGGTATTATAATTCAATTTGGTAAAAAATATATTTGACTGCACTCTGATTTCGTAAGATGTTTGTCTGTCCAATCTGTTAAGCTGTGTACTTGTTTATTTGTCCATTTGTCCATCAGTTAACAGCTGTTTTTTATTTGAGCTCAACAGTTTTTTTCTCTTTTCTTTTTTCTTTTGCATTTTTGGATCATTTGTTCAACATTTAATTTGGGCTATAGAATTAAAAAGCATGCTTCCACCTGGGTTGCCAGCTGATCAATAGAATATCAAGATTTGTTTTCTCAGAGGTCATCAGAAATTTGTTAAGGTAACTAAATGGGAATCATTTGGGCTTGGAAAATTATTGGTCAGGGCTCCCTTTGGTGAATGAAGGAGCAGCTGCCTGGGAGAAATTATCCCAGCCTTTGTTCATTAATAGGAAGCCACAGTGATCTCCATGGCCTTGAGGGAGATGCCCCAATAAATGTTATTGAAAATATATTATTGTGATATGTTTACATTGGTCATCATCAAAAGATTAAGTTTTCTAGACAATAAGGTTTTTGATATAAAGATGCTTTGGTACAAAACTAAATTAAAAAACAACAGTTTTCATATGGCTATGATGATTGTTATTAATGTTGTGGTGTATTAAATGTATTCATGCCTCCAGATGTACAGGTCTTCCAAAATGTAAAACAAGGATTATTTATGGTGATAGATTTTCTTTCAGATTCAGACCTCTGCCATTAACAAAAACTTATGTGATGTATATGCTGTGTATGCACCTATGTAATTAGAGATGCCTAGACATTATACAGTCCAGACAGTGTCACAAATTTCTTCAATGACATTCCATTAAAGGTCAACAAGTTAGGTAAAATCTTCTTATGTACTAGATAGGGATGATTGACTAAAAAGGCTATTTTATGTCAAAATGAAAATTCAGGTGTGTTACAAAAATGTCATCTTGATTGTCATGCTATGTAGGTATGTCATGCTATGTATGGCTTTGATTTCTAATTTTCTGTGTAAATATATAACTGTTGTTTGTTACCATTCTACAGGGATTTAAATACTAGAACATCCACAGTTGGTAGGAAATAATGGTTCTATTTTGTATAATATTAAGCTCACTGATCCTAATACAACATAATGTCATTAACCTTCTGTTCTGGATCTTTAACAACTGAGATTTGGAGACCAGAAACTAGAAAGATAGATGAGCTAGGAAGACAGCCAATAATTTGGTCCCAGCCCTCTGAGGTCAATGAGGATCCAGGATATGAGGGAATCTTTCAGTGACACTCTACAACTCTGGTGAGTTATACAAACTCCTGACCAAGGAGATTGTGGGACCACAGAAAAAAGTGATCAATGATGTATAGTGTGCCTAAGGAGAGTCACCAGGAAAGAAAAATCTCCCAAACTTTCACAGAAAGCAACTTGGTCAAGCAATGGCCATGACTCATCCAGACAGCTGACACTGACAGGAGAACTGACAGGTGCTATGCATGGTTCCAAGGTGAATCCTGAGGAGACTTAACTGACCTTGATAGATAACAAAAATTTAATTTTAATTAATACAGGTCTCACCTTAACTTGGTCTTTAACATGCATCAGAAAATTATACATACAAGAGGTATAAAACAATGCCATAGTAATATGCTAGCTGTAAAAGAAACTCAAATCACTAACATCTTCTGATAATTGCCAGCTACACTGGTAACTGACTACTGTTATGGGTTAAGGGGCTGTATAGAGTTAAATTGCTGAATGCAGGGACTTAAAAATACTTGGACTGGAAATCTTTAGCCTAAATGAGTAAGTTCACTCAGATTAAAGGGGTTCAAGAATGAGAAGGTCTTCTATAGAGTCCTCCAAACACAGCTCCTCCAACTTCAACAGACCACTCATCACTGTTATGGGTTCAAACTCATAATAGAAAGCCAGGCAGCCAATCTAGAAGTTTGATGAGCCTTTATTGAGCTGGCGACTGGTCTGCAAGTCCATGCAGGGAAATCACAGATCAGTGCCGGGTCTGTTTAACACACAGAATTTAAAGCAAAAACCACATCCTGATTGGAACAGAAATCAACTATTCTCAGAACAGTGAATAATGGTTACGGTACATTGGCTTTTGCATAAGGAACTTACAGAGGTACCTAGCTATTACAAAAGAATAGAACAGCAATTTTTTTTTGCCCACTTTTGGCTAAATATGACCATTTTGGCCCGATTTTCTTCTCTCTGCTTCAACCCAGTGGGCAAGTACAGGCATATGTAATGTTATTCTCTCTGCTTCAACCCATTGGGCAAGTACAGGCATATGTAATGTTACAGATGACTGAATCCAAAATTATTTACAGAGGACAAACTTTTCTGTGTATTTCAACACAAAGTGTACAAAATGTGCTAACTTTACTACTTTGTCATACACTGGCAACCTCTAACATTTAGGGACTAGATGTTGATTTATTTGACCATTATATACACTTCCTCAATGGTATTTTTCTATTGCCTAGTAACTATGTAGCTGGTAACTATGCAGCTAGTAACTATGTAGCTATGGGAGCCATCACAATCACTTGCAACTACAAAACAGAAAAGGGGGAGATGCAGGGAGTGGCTGAACCTGAGATCAATTACACATGTGGAATGCCCGAGGTAAGCCATGTGAACAGGCTGCTCCACCTCCGAGAACAGAGAGCCCAAGGCAATCCAACCAAACAGGTTGCTAGGCAGAGGGGTGTCACCTGACATTAACCTGCCGAGGGTATAAATAAACGTGCTGCACAATTTGTAATAGCTAAATCTGGGAAATAACCCAATGCCCATTAACTGAGGAATGTATAAAAAAGATGTGGTTTGGAGTATCCTGGGCAGTACTGTCTGGGAGCCCCTGCTCAACAGTGGAGACCCCATCTGACTAAATAGAGGAGACAGAATGCAACTCTTCTGGGTCTTTGGACAAGGTAGGATCACCCCAGGAAGCTCTATAGTCAGTCTGTCAGAAATCCATCCCTGTGTGGATGAAGGAGGACCTGATCATTCCTTGCCTTTGTTAGTCAGGATAGTCAGTTTCAGTTTCAGGTAGACCTCACCCCTGGGATTGGGGGCTGGAATGTATTAACCTCTGTGTGCCTGTGTGTGAATGTGAAGACTGAGTGTGAAAGAACAACGTAAGCAATAAGTCATTCTGTCTGTGCTGAATAGCAAAAGTCCCTCTTGGGGTCTCAGAGCTATGGAGACTGACTGGGCCCTAACCTGCGATTCCATGGACATGTCTAACTGGGCACTCCCAGCCAGCTCTCCTCAGAGGCTTGAGAGGACAAAATGGAGAACATACTGATGCTTCTCCTATAGTCTGGATGGTCCCAACATTGCTGAGAGGCAAGCAGCCAGGCCGGTGCCTGTGTGGTCTCTCCTTCAGGAGGGGCACCCTTCCTTTGTCTGTTGACACCATTCAAGGGCACAAAGCACACACAGTAGGGAAAATGGATGTAAATCAGAGTAAGCCCACTGTCCTAGACTGCATGATAAAAAAAAAAACTTCAGGAAGGGCTTTTTGGATGACTACAGAGTGAAAATGAAACCCCAATGACTCCACACCCTGTGAGATTGATTGACCATGCCTATGCCCTGCTTGGCCTTCACAGGGAACCCTGGATGTAAAAGTTGTCTGCTGAGTCTGGGACAAAATGATGGACTCCTGGCTGGACAGTCACCATGACCAATTCCTCTACATTGACTCCTGGCTTGGACTGTGTCAGACCCCCCCCCCCTTGGCTCCGTGTCTGTGTCTGTCAAGAAAAAAGAGAATACAAACATGAGGCAGACTGCAGGGCCCAACACCAGACTGCCCTCTTAGCAGTCATGAGAAAACCACTCCCTCAGAGGCCCCAAACAAGACAGCCATGTAACCGGGACCAAGAGAACAACAAGACCCTGCAAGGACCTCAGTTCAAAATGGATGAACATCCCTATACTTTGGCTCCAAACCAACATGCCTGATGTAAGCAACAGGGACACTGGAAGGACAAATGCCCCCTCCACCTGAAGGACCAAAAAGTTTCTGGAGAACTGAACTTGCCACAGTCTGAACCCCTGCTCTCACTCTTTGACAACAATAAATAGGACAGACTGGGATCTGTAAGGCTGGGACCCCAGGAGCCCATGGTCATTGCCCAAATGGGGGAAAACCAATGACTTTTATGTGGGTAATGGAACCAAACATTCTGTCACCCAAACTGTTGCCCCCCCAACTTCCCAATGAACCCAGATGATGTGAGCTACTGGCACCCCTGCTGAAAATTGATTCTACCAGAACAGATCCTGTGAGCTCAAAGGACATCTTATAAAACATAAATTTCTATACATGCCTGAATGTCCCATCCCCTTACTGGGTCTCAAAGCTGGAAGCCATCATCTCCTTTACCCCGAACAAGCCAGCCTCACTGTTACTCAACCCTCAGCCCCCAGACAATGAGGAAAAGTGCGCTATCCAATGCCTACATAGAAGAGTTCTGGTTTCAGCCTCCACCTCTTTACTCAGAGGTTGATCCACATCCTAGTGACATAGAGGAGAGCCAGCTTGTTTCCTTCATTCTCTGAGTGAATGTATTTCAAAAATCACTGTGTTCATCATCAAATTAAAATGTTGGTTCTTTCCCCTTGCCTCTATGGGGGAAAATATGGAAAGATTAACTTAAGACCATAAATGAACATCAAGACTGAAGACAATAAAAATTAAAGATTACTAAAACTTTATAATGGACTAAAACAATGATTACACAAGTTTCTATGGTGGCCATCTGTCACCTTTGGAAATAAAATGACACTGTGACTAATGAAGGGGAAACAAAAGTGCTGATGAAAATAGAGTAAATAAAAAGGTCTATTGATCAGCAAGGAGGGATTCTATGAAATGGAAACCAGAGGAAGAAAGCCTCTCAAAAGGCTTTACAAAGAAAAGCAAATGTATTGTGAACTTAAGACAATATGGATCAGAGTTGGTTTTGAGAATGCAGCCACATAGACATGTGCACAACAGCAGCCTACTCTAAGTACTCAATGTGATCTTCAGGTTTCAGGGTCTTTGTGATTCCCTATCATACTACCATATCAAAGATCAAAGTCCTGGCAAGTCCCCTTTCTTGAGATAATGGTCACAGAACACCTGAGGAGCCAGTTGGCCTGGAGGCTAGACTGTAATGGAGACACAAGTCCAAGAGAATTAGGCCCAGTCATGCATGCCAAGATTGGAGGGGCAAAGCAGGGGTAGTCTTTTCATTTCAAAGTAAGCAAGGGAAAAAGACAGAACCCAAGCTCTCCCAGCTTTGGGAGCCCCAAGGCCAGCCTTTGCTTGATGTCATCAGCCTGGTCCTTCCTTCAGGCATCTGAAAGCTGGAACAGCTCCAGCCTGGGGTGAATGGCCAAAGTCCCGTTGAGCCTAAGGAAGTTTTACAGGAGAAATCAAATGACAAATTTTAACTAATTGGTAAATATACTTTTGGTTTTCAGGTTGAGTTGATGTACATAAAACATTTCTTGTATATTACAAAGTTTTGAATTTACAGGGTTAACTTGCTCTTTTCTCTACTCTGTTATTTTAAAATAAAAACATTGATTCAAGGTTACTCAGAGGTCTGTTGGAAGTTAGTCAAGTTTACTATCTGAGAAAAAAAGGGACACTTTAAAGTTCAAATAGCTGTAGTCAAGTTTGTTGTAAAATTTTATAGCAAGTGGGAGAAGAAAAAATATGAAGGAGGCTATAAATTTAAGAGATATACTTTTGATATGAGAGGATTCTGTATGATGAAAGTTTGTCCTGCTAAAGGGATAAAAGAGAGATAATAACAAGACTAGAAAGTTTACATATGTGTAGGAAAGCTTGTGGAAGTAGTATATTAAAAGAGAAAATATATATATGTGGTCACTCGTTAATTTGGTGCAGCTCAGGTTGTTCCTTCTAAAAACTCCCATGAGGGGAATGGTCGAATCAACATGAGATTACCAGTCAAATAATGGCCTGTAAAAACCTTATGTGATGTATATGCTGTGTGTTACTCTATTCAGTACTAAGATGGACATTTAAGTGTGTTAAATGCTATACTTTTTGCCAACTCTAAGTACTTAAACAGGATATTTGTTTGGTTGTCCTCCTATCTTAAATATCTAAGGGCACAACAAAAGAGAAAAAAAGTATTACATCTTTAGGATGCCTTGATAACCATATAGTCACAAAAAGACATTATCTTAACCTACCTCTAGTGGGTTATCAGATAGCTTTTCAGAACTCTAGGCCTGATAAACCTTATTTGGCGTTCCTGTTATTTATAGCAGCTGTCTTATCTCACCTATCATTTAATCTAAAGTTAAACCAAAGGAAAAATCTGTAAGGTTGGCATTAAATGGAAATAAATATATGTATACCTAAAGACATTTCAAAATAAATGTAAACTATGCTAACAAATCAGGGATAATAAAAAAAAATCCCGCCAACTGCAAAATCATCTGAAACAGAAAACCAAAGACAGACTGGGGGCTGGTGAGATAGCTCAGTGGCATAAGCACCTGCCTGGCAAGCATGAGGTCCCGAGTTCTACTCCTGGTACCCACATAAAAGGAAAAAAGGGCCAATGATATCACTCAGCGGCACAAGTGCTTGCTGGCAAGTGTGAGGTCCTGAGGTTGACTCCTTGTACCCACATAAAAACAAAATACAAAACAAAGACAGACTGGGTGCCTCTTCCTGGTAGGGATCTCTGGACCTTCTACCCTTGTGGACAGGAGCTCTACTTGGGCCTCTAATGGCTCTCCTGATGATCATCCTTCTGGTTCCCTGTGTGGTCCATATCCTGACCCGATTTCTGACTGAATGCTCTGAGACCATATGCCACCAACTCCTCTTGAGGACCACCCCTTCTTGTCAGCTTCTTAAAACTGAGGAAGAAGAATCTTCCCTATAAAAAACAGGGAGGACTATAACAGAAATTTAAAACTTTAAGCTCCCCCTGCCTGACTAATGCAACAAGACCACAAGATGTGCTCATTCTGGCTTATACAACAAGGCCACAAGACATACTCATTCTGTACAAAAACTATAAAGCCAGATAAGGCTGGCTGCACCCAGCTGCACTGTCTGTACTTCCCAAGTCTGTAAACACATCCTGTTCCCGCCAACCTGTCCCAAGAGTTACCTGTGTAGTAACTGATGATGAAGGCTTTTGACCTAAACTCCCATGCTCTCTGCTTCTGTAATACCTGCTTACAAGCCCTATATAAACCCTAGCCTGACTACAGTTTGGGACTGACACTTCAGGGAATGATCCCTGTCAGCCTGTTGGTGTAATAAACAACCGCCTTCCTACTCCTTGGTGTGGAGCATTTTCATTTTGGTTCAGTACTGGTTCTGCAACACCAGCTTGACTAGGGAACTAACACAGAACTGGGGGCACCCGAGGAATTTTTTTTCTTTCTCTTTCACTCTTCACTTATTGGATTGTTTCCTTTTCCTCTTTCTGTCTTTTTTGTCTTTTGTTTTTTTTGGGGGGGAGGTTGTTTAGGTTTTGACTTTTATGGTTTGTTTTGTTTTGTCTGTCCTGTTTCTCTCTTTTCTCACTCTTTCTTGATTTTTAAAAATATTTTCACGTGTCTTTCTGGTTTTCCTTGGTATGGAGACAACCTCGCATGCCAACAGGCACCCGTGCCGCTGAGCTGTATCACCGGCCCCTTTTTTGTATGTGGGTTCCGGGAGTTGAACTCGGGCCCTCGCGCTTGCCAGGCAGGCGCTTACGCCGCTGAGCCATCTCACCGGCCCTTCCTTGGTATTCTTTTGTTTTCTCCTTCATTCTTTCTCTCCTGTCCCCTTCTTCAGTTCCCAAAGCTTGAGTGATCATCCTTTGTCCTTCAGCCTTGCTCCTATTATCTTTCTCTTTAGTTATCACTGTTTTGTCCCCTAATCCTCCTCAGTTCCCATTCCTCACAGTATAAAATCACTCTACCAAGGGGAAACTCACTACATACAAGTTCCTGGTTTATGTTGGATATTGTTATAGAACTATACATCTTGCTTCTATGGTTAGAGATGCCAAATTAGCAGTTACCACAGTTTTTCAGTTTCTAGGCTGTGCTGGATGGTATCATTATTAGTAATTGTATTACTTTAGTCAGGATGCCATACCTGTTGTAATCAGTTGCTCACCCTTGTA
This sequence comes from Erethizon dorsatum, assembly GCA_028451465.1. Lineage (NCBI taxonomy): Eukaryota > Metazoa > Chordata > Mammalia > Rodentia > Erethizontidae > Erethizon > Erethizon dorsatum. The sequence goes on from CM051834.1 coordinate 66,302,060, forward strand.
TGACAACACTGATTGTCTGGGGTCATAACCATCCCCATAGTACAGTACCAAAGGACTAGGTGCTGAGTCAAATAGAGAGGAACTTCTCACCCCTAATAAAGTGGGAAGATAGGATCTTGGGACAGACAAAAAGACCAACAGCCAGCCACATCTAGAAGACATCACAGAGGAATAGACATTTCCCAGGCAAGCCTCAATACCAGTGATACATCTACTTAACATAAGAAAAATACAAACAACAACACATAAAAAAATGAAAAAAATAGAAAATGACAAGATGTAGAAGCAAAATGCAACCCCAGACCTCCAGCCTACCCAGGACTAATACAGGGGACAATGAGATAGAGGAAATTAGAAGTCATCCACTTGAAGTTTTTGGAATGAAAGCAGCAGAAGTGAAAAAACAGATGTATGAGGCCATAGAGGAAATCAGATCAGAAATAATCTCTTAGGTAAACAAAGAGATGACGACCATAATGAAGGGCTTGCTCAGCAAATCTAGAGTAGACATAGATTAAAAAAAAAAAAAACAGAGGAGCATAGAAAAATGATGGAAACCATGAGTGCCCAATATAGGAAAGAAAAGGAATCCATGAAACAGATTCAAATAGATGTCCAGGAAATTAAAAATTGAATTTAAAGTTTGAAAAATTGAGTGAACTAAAGTAAAGATAATATATCAGACCTAGAAGAAAAGGATCATGGTTAGTGATCACAAAAAGAAATATCTCTTAAAAATAGCAAGGGACCATGAAAAAACAACCCAACAGCTGCAAAGAAGAACAACAAAAGATTGATTGGAGTCAATGAAAAAAGCAGGAGTCAGGACGAACGACACGAAAAACGTGTTCAAAGAAGTAATGGTAGAAAACTTCCCAAGCATGGAAAAAGAATTTGACATACAAATAAGTGAGGAATATAGAACTCCAGTCAGTCATGACCAAAATAAATCTACATCAAGGCATATAATAATCAAGAACCAATATAGTGAAAAGGCCACACTCCCAAAATTGTTATACAGATTTAATGCTATCCCAATCAAAATACCATTAGCATACCTCACAGAACTAGAGAAAACATTCCTAAAATTAATTTGGAAGCAGAAGAGACCTAGAATAGCAAAGGAAGTCCTGGGCAACAAAGGCAAGACAGGGGGCATCACAATCCCTGACTTGAAATTATACCACAGAACTACTGTGATAAAAACAGCATGGTACTGGCAAAAACAAAACAAAACAAAACAAAACAAAACAAAACAAACAAACAAAAACAACAACAAAACCAGACCTGAGGATCAATGGAACAGATTAGGAGATGCAGAAAAAACTCCAAACACACTCAGCCACTTTATCTTGGACAAAGGTGCCAAACGTATTCACTGGAAGAAAGATAGCCTCTTTAAGAAATGGTGCTGGAAAAACTGACTTTCCACATGCTGAAGACAAAAATTAGACCCATGTCTCTCACCATGTGCTAAACAAAAATCAAAATGGATCAAAGATCTAAATATTAAAACAGAAACAATAAATCTGCTGGAAGAGAGAATAGGTAGAACTGTTGAAGACAGGTGTAGGGAAAGACTTCATGATCAAAGGGGAAATACTACAAAGAATCAACAAATGGGGTCTCATCTTATTAAAAAGCTTTTGCATAGAAAAAGAAATCACCAACAGAGTGAAAAGACAACTCATAGAGTGGGAAAAAGCCTTAGCCAGCTGTTCTTCAGACAAAGGAATAATATTGACAACACGTAAAAAGTTGAAAAAAAGCCAGACCCCCCAAATTTAAAGACTCAATCAAAAAATGAGCATCTGAGATAAATATACACTTCTCAGATAAAGAAGTACAAATGGGAAATAAATTAATGGAAAAATGTTCAACATCACTGGTCATTTGAAAGATGCAAATTAAAACAATGCTGAGAGTCCATCTCATCCCAGAAAGAATGGCTGTCATCAAGAAATCAACCAATAACAAATGCTGATGGGGCTATGGGGAAAAAGGAACCCTTCTCCACTTTTGGTGGGAGTGTAGACTGGTGCAACCACTGTGGAAATCAGTGTGGAGATTCCTCAAAAAACTAGGGTTAGAGGTACAATTTAACCCATTTATCCCCTGATTGGTATCTTCCCAGAAGGATTAAAAACATCATACCACAGCAATATATGTGCACCCATGTTTAAAGCAGCACAGTTTGTAATAGCTAAATTTTTGAAACAACCCAAATGCCCATCAACTGATGAATGGATAAAAAAGATGTTCTTTTTTTATACAGTGGGGTACTACTCAGCCATGAAAAGGATAAACTCGAGACATTTGTAGCTTAATGGATGGACCTTGAGACCATACTCTTAAATGAAATAAATTGGTAAACATTGCACTGTCTCTGGTGCGAGAAACTGAAATTGTAAATAAGAACAAAAATGTATAATAGGTATAGTGAAATAGGAAGAAACTGTTCAAAAGGAAAGGAATGGGGGGAAGAAAGGAAAGGAAAAAAAATGAGAAAAGAAGGATAAAATGGAAACAAAGCTTTGTAAATAAGGAGGGGAAGAGGAGTTGGAGGGGAGGGGAACGGGAAAAAAAGAGGAAATAAGTTATATCATCTACAGGTACAAATTTCTTATGATGCATGTGATCATTAGGTATATCTAAATTATACCAATAAAATTAATTAACAAAATAAATAAAAAGAATAAGGGAGTGATAGTATTCCTAACATCCAGATAACACAATATTAAAATCCAACTGCTGATTTCACTTTTAGACATTTGTGTCTTGGTGTTCAAAGAATTCAATGAGGACATAGCTTTATAATTATTTAAGGAAGAAGAAACATAGGAAGAGAAAACTGAAGGGGAAATCTGTTCACATGGAAGAGAGTTATTTCTCATCTTCTGGTGTTTTGGTTGCTACCCATGTTCTTGGCCTGCATTGGACCTAGATGAAGTCAACCTCTGCTTTCTGGTGCTAAATAAATAAGAAGTATCTTCACATTAGGAAATAAGAATCCATTTTTAGCACTGCAGTATTGTGGGAATCACTCCACACACATAATATAGTTATAATTGTTGCTATTGTTTTTATTATTTCCCAAATAATAGACAAGCAGTCAGTATCATTTTCCAAAGCTCCATACACCGCACAAGCTGTCATTTCTCAAGTGGAGGAAATGGCGATGTGTAATTTTCCTGAAGCGATAATCTTGCAGACTTGAAGAGACTGAACACATCAGCAGGGAGTCCAGGTGGTCTGGATTATTGTGCAGAGTTTCCTGCTGGCCTTTACCATCAAGAAAACTGTGCTTTTCAGCTCTTATAAAACTGCTTAGAATGCAGTTAGTAAGAAACACTTTTTTTTCCTCCTGACTTTCTATTGTAAAAAGCGTACAATTTGTCATCTTCACTGTAAGCACACAGCTCAGTGGGGTTGGGTACGTTTGTACTGTGTGACGAACATCACAGTGCATCTCTAGAGTTTTTTTCATTTTACAGAACTGGAGCTCTGGGCTTATGAGCTCCCCTTCCACAACCCCTGGAAACTAGCGTTCTACTGTCCCTAGGGTTTGCGTAATCTAAGTACTACCTCATCCAGGAGGAGTCGTACAGTATCTGTCTTTAAGTGTGTATTTCACATAGCATAATATGCTCAAGTCTCAACTTGTAGCCTGCATCAGAATTTTCTTCTTTGAAAGGCTGAATAATATTCCCTTGTATTTGAGTACCACGTTTTGCTTCTCTGTTTATCCGTAATGGGCACTTGGCTTGCTTCCAGTTTTACTTGTGACTAATGCTGCTATGAATGTGGGTGGACACGTATCTCTTCCAGACCCTTCTTTTGGATAGATACCTAGAAGTGGAATTGCTGAATTACGTGGTAATTCTACTTGTATTTTGAATTGTTTGAAGAGCTATCCTGCTGTTTTCCATAATGGCCACAATATTCACAGTCATACGAACAGTTCACAAGAGTTCGAAGTTCTCCATATTCTCGCCTACCCTTGGTATTTTCTCTCTTTCTTCTTTTTTTTTTTTAAACAGCCATACAAATGGATTTGTGGTGGTATCTCACTGTAGTTTTGATTTGCATTTCCCTAATTATACTGATGTTCAACATCTTTTTATGTGCTTGTTGGCCACCTGTATGTCTGTGGAGAAAATCTACTTAAATTCTTTACTCATTTTTTGATCAGGTTGTTTGCTTTTTGTTGTTGAGTTTTAATGCACTGTGCATTCTGGATATTAATCTCTTATCAGATATTATTTGCAAATATCTCCTTGTGGGGGTTGCCTTTTTGCTTTGTTGATAGTGTCTTTTGATGCACAAAAGTTTATAATTTTTCATGGCGCCCATCGTATCTACTTTTTCTTTTGTTTCTTGTGCTTGGTGTTATAAAGAAATCTTTGATCAAACTAAGGTCGTAGAGTTTTTTTTTTTTTAATATGTGGGTACTTGGAGTCGAACTCAGGATCTCGCACTTGCCAGGCATCATAGAGCTTTTGACCTGAGAAAAAATTTATCATCATAGAGTCTTAGAATTGTTGCCTAACCCAGTCCAATAGCCATTTCAGTAGCATCTTATGTTAAATTACTCTCTGATCTTCTGGGCTTGTACTTAATTGTCTCTATGACTAGATGCTAAATTAAAAAAAAGACTGGATAACTAGCGAGAAACAGTGTAGAAAAACTAGAAAGTCTCTATTCTAAGTTGAAATTCTTGCTTCTCTAATATCTATCATCAGTTTTAGTTTGAAGCTTAGTCTATCTAGAATAATACAAAATGATTTTTTCTTGCAATAGTAGATGTCTCCAAATGTTTGAACAGCATTAGTTTCTCTCCAAGATTTATATTTTGTCTGGAAAACAAATATCCCATTGGCTATCGTATTTGTGGGGAATTTTAAAAAAATGTGTCTTTTCCCCAGCAAAGGAATACTCATTACTGATTTGTCTATTTATCTATTTATTTGTTTGTTTATTTTATTTATTTATTTTTTTTTTTTTTGTGGGTACCAGGGGGTCGACCTCAGGAACTCGCGCGCCAACAGGCACCCGTGCCGCTGAGCGATATCACCGGTCCCTTTTTCGTATGTGGGATCCGGGAGTCGAACTCGGGCCCTCGCGCTTGCAAGGCAGGCGCTTATGCCGCTGAGCCATCTCACCGGCCATGTTTGTTTATTTTTTGAGACACGGTCTTGTTATGTAGCCCAGGCTGGTCTTGAACTCTGGTGATCCTCCTGCCTCAGCCTCTTGAGTCCTGGGATTATAGGCATGTACTACCACACCTGGCTTTGATTTTTCAATTTTAATAGGTAAATCACCATGTGTATATTAATATAATAAAGTCTAAATGTTTATTAGTAATGTTGCCTTCAATTATCAATACTTATTTGTACATATTAAAACTAATATATGTTTTTAAGTTTACAACATTGTATATTATATCCTGTAGGTATACAGTATCTACAACATTGAAATAGAGTTTTTACACAGTTTGGACATTAACATTCCCCAAACAAACAAAAATTATGAAAGTGTCAGAATCTGGATTGCTCCTTCTCCTGTTAATCTCATTAAAAGAATCAAATAATGGTTTAATATGCTCTCAAGAAAAACTTAAACTTGTAGGATATATATTTTTGAATTAATTAGTATTTAACCAGAAAAAGAGTATATAGGGTAGTAGATAAACCCCTGGGTTCAAAACTGTCTGTGTGTGATCTTAGACAAAGCACTTCCTCTTTTCGTGTCCTAGTTTATTTGTATAATGGAGATAATAATATTATCTATCTTACAGGGACTTTATCAATGTTTAATCAGCTAATGCATAGAGAGCTCTTTGCATAGTCCCTGGCATGTTTTTGATATTAGTATTAGCTCAGTATTCTACTCTAAGAGTTTATCTTCCTTCTAGTGAATATTTGACCCACTGGTCAATCAGCAAATGTCTTCATTTTAAAAACAACATTGTTATAATTTTAGCAATATGTTTACATATGTATGTACACATATAGTATATCTATTTACTGATTTATAGTGGAAATTATGATGTTAGTTAAAATAACTTAAGAAGGTTGGTACTGGAAATGTTTACCAGACAAGAGAATATCTGGAACATTTCCACCTCAAGTTTGGCATGTGTTATCTCTGTTGAAGATTCAGCCAAAAAAATAAAATTATTTTCCCATGTATATTTGCACTTGCTTTGCAATATTTTAAAAGTCTCTTCTTTACAGACAAAATTAAGTTGCTTAGAATTTTGTTCAAATAATTAGCATTATCTTAAGACATCACAGATTCCAACCAGTGACTTTGCTAAAGTGAAAGGAAACATAGAGTGTTTCTATTGCAAATGTTTATCAGGGAGCAAGCTGTGTGCACGTATTTTAAGGCTGCTGATATTAAACACCAACTGAATGCAAGGCACAGTGTTCTAGACATGGAAAGGAGTTTTTCCCATCGATGAATTTCCAATGTGTTAGGTGACATAGAACATATGGAGATGCAACGGCAAGCAGAAACACCAAAATGACTTCCAGGATTTGGAGGCAGATTTATTTACATTGATGGGCACTGATCAGGATCACTCCCAGAATATCAGGCCCTGATCTCTGGGGGTCTAGGGCTTATACGGGATTAGCAAGCAGGAAGTACAGAGGCAGAATGGCTTGTCAGTTGGGGATTGGTTCATATGATGTGCATCACAGTGACCAGCTATACATCACAGTGACCAGCTGTTTCTAAGAGACAGGAGCAACCGGAACTGCAACAGGAACTATTACCTGGACAACTAAGAAACTGAAGTAGACTAACTGGGGGGGAATTTTCTGTTACAGAGAGACAGCCCTAACCATGATTCCAGGGACTGTGACTTTCACAGCACCGCCGTAGACGCTAAGTCAAAGCCAAGTGCTGAGTGGCTGGGGAAGCCTCCCAAGGGGCTCAGACAGGAGCATCTTCCTGGGGGAGGCTCTGGAGTCAGGCAGGTGGGGCTGTCCAAAGACCATGCAGCCCAGAGCTAGAGATGCCCCAAACACATGCAGGCATTAGTTGGTCTGGAAAAGAGGGCTTTTGCAGGCAAACAGAAAGGAAGAAAATAAAACAACTGGAAATGATAACCTGGAGTTATGTGGGACTCAGAGTAATCAAAAACCAAAGGTTCAGTTATGAAACAAATTTAAGATATAATATCAATGGACCAAAAATTGATAGTCCAAGGGCATTCGATTTTACTGTATATGTTTAAAGATGGAAAGAGCACTAATATTAATTCATAAATGTAATGCCTTGACTGAAGTGTTCATGTTTCAAGAGTCTGTCAAGAAATTTTTGTTTCCTTGGTTTCTTCTTTGTGAACCAAAGCTTGGATACGACTTCAGGGTCCTTTCTCCTCACCTGGAGTGCTTGCCGAGGCTGGAAATCAAGACTCGGTCCCACCAACAGTGACTTCACTTGTGACTTCATTAACCCGATGCTCTAACCAGCCATGAACTAGGATATCATTTAAAATATTTTATCTATTATCCTCTTTGAGAAAGAAAATGAGTACCACCCACACTGATGAAACTGGAGAGCAGCCACATCTCTTCCAGCTGACTAAAAAAGAAGTGGCCGATGCTGAACACCTTGTGAATAAAGAAAAGGAATTCACCACCTGTACCATTTCTCAGCCATGCCATCATCTCTCAGTGACCTTCAAGTCTCCCCAGGGTCACCATGGCTGCTTAGTGACTTGGGCAGGTGCGACAGCCTACTAGGGATGGGCACTGCTTCATCTGGATCCTCTTTACCCACTTATAGTACCATCAGTTATTCAGTTTGTAAATCAGTGTGCTTTTAAAATACAGTGGAACCTTGGTTCATGAGTGCTTTTGTTTGTGGACAATTTGGTTCACAAAAAAAGTGTTTGGCAAAATTTTGTCTTTGTTTGCAAACTCTACATTGGGTGACAAACACGACTGCAGCTATCTTTCTTGCACAAACACAAACGTGGTCATCTTTCCCAAAATATGGAACAATTAAGTTCTTGAACCGAGGTACCACTGTATTGCCTACTTGAGGCCATTGCACTATTTCTTTCTTTTTTCAGACAGGGTCTCACTATGTAGTTGAGGCTAGCCTTGAACTCACTATGGAGCTCAGGCTGGGCTCGAACTCATGATGATCCTCCTGTCTCAGCCTCCTGAGTGCTGAGATTACAGGAGTGTGCCAGCATGACCAGCTACTATTTACTATTTACTATTTTGAGGCTAGACCTCAAAGAGAATAACAAAGCAACAGCAGTAATTATCAACACCAGAACTTCCTCCCAATACATTAAGATGTGTTTTATATAGTGTCTGCCACACAAAAGCATCCTATCAATTCTAATCCTGCTTCTAGAAAGTATATTACATAAGAAAAGAGCAGTGAGGCTAAGGGTTTGTGCCATCTGTGGGACTCCCAAGTACCAGGACTAGATGGAAATGCAGCATCTGTGGAGCTGCACTGCGAGATCCTGTGTCTGTACCTTTGTGTAGATGGCACTAAGAGGAGAACACGCAGCACTAAATCATCAAGGCCACAGCCATGTGCTGCAGACTTTTCTGTAGATTCCTGATGACAATAACTGGGTGGATTTCATGGAGCTGAATGCGAAGGTGAATACTACTCAGCCATGAAGAAGGAAAAGCTTGAGACATTTCTAGGTCAATGGATGGACCTTGAGACCACACTCTTAAGTGAAAAATATCAGACACATGTGTAAATATCACATTGTTTCTCTGGTGTGAGAAACTGAAAGAGTAAATAAGGACCAAAATGTACAATAGATATTGTGAAAGAGGAAGAAATTGTTCAAAAGGAAAGAGAACTAGAGTGGGAGAAGGGGGAAAGGAATGAAGGGAAAAGAAAAAAACAATAAAAGAAGGATAAAATGGAAACAAACCTTTATAAATAAGGAAGGGAGAGGGGTTGAAGGGAGGGGAGGAGATTGGGAAAAAAAGAGGAATCAAGATATATCATGTATGGGGACAAATTCCCAATGATGGATGTGATCATTATGTATATCTAAAATGTACCAATAAACTTAATAAAAAAGAACTGTTGTAAACTTATAAATTTCAAACTACACCATTCTCACAAATATGATCATCTCATAAGATTTTCCACCTTTACATTATAGCTAGTAGAACTGAATTGATAATTCTAAGCTACTGAGGTTCAGCCATGATTAAATGATTATGTGACCCCCAGTCTCAGTGAAGGGCAAGTACAAGCCAGCGATTGGACATGAATTCCACAGCAATGATTTATTTACAAGGCTCTGAGTATGAACATTTTCCAAAACCTTATGACAACTTGCTACTACAGAGTATTCAACCAGAAAAATGAAAATAGAATGTCCACAGCATGATAATTATGTTAATATCTCAGAGGTAACACCTTTAGCTTGTGAATACAAATGTGTAAGAAATTTGTATCAGGTGCTGTCAAAATCCAAATGTTATCCCACCCTGCCACCCCTGCTGCCAGTGACTCCAGCTGTGTGTGGACCACGAAGAGGTGGTTTAAAAACCTTCTGTAAAGGGCCGGTGAGATGGCTCAGCGGCGTACGCGCCTGCCTGGCAAGCGCGAGGGCCCGAGTTCAACTCCCGGAACCCACATACGAAAAAGGGGCCGGTGATATCGCTCAGTGGCACGGGCGCCTGCTGGTGCGAGAGGTCCTGAGGTCGACCTCCGGTACCCACAAAAAAAAAAAAACAAAAAACCTTCTGTAAAGACCGAAGATTTCTTTTTTTTTAAATTATTTTAAAGAGGAAAAAAAAAAAAACCCAAAAACAGTAAAACAGAGTTTCAAAACAGGTTAGTAGGAGAGTTACAATAATTAATACATTGCATATAGTTGTCTTCACAGTAGTTATTCAGAGTACAAGATATAGGCATGATATCTTGCCCAAACAATATTAGTACAAACCTTTCTCTTCAATGAACTAAGAGAAACTAGCTGTATAACTATCTTAACTATCTTGTGTATAAATAAATCTTTTTCTTTTTCCCTTCTTCCCTTTCTCCCATCACAGTTTGTCTTTTCTTTTTTTTTTTTTTTTTTTGTGGGTACCGGGGGGTCGACCTCAGGACCTCGCGCGTCAGCAGGCGCCCGCGCCACTGAGCGATATCACCGGCCCCTTTTTCGTATGTGGGATCCGGGAGTCGAACTCGGGCCCTCGCGCTTGCCAGACAGGCGCTTACACCGCTGAGCCATCTCACCGGCCCAGTTTGTCTTTTCTTTTGAACAGTTTCTTCCCAATTCACAATATCTATTGTACATTTTGGACCTTATTTACTTGTTCAGTTTCTCACACTAGTGAGACAACACGATGTTTACATATACAGGTCTGATTTATTTCACTTATGCGTATGGTCTCGAGTTGCATCCATTTACCTGTAAAAATCTCCAGTTTATCCCTCTTTATGGCTAAGTAGCACTCCATTATATAAAAAGACCACATCTTTTTTATGCATTCCTTGGTTGATAGGCATTTGGGTTGTTTCCAAGCTCTAGCTATTACAAATTGTGCTGCTATAAATATGGGTGCACATACATCGCTGTGGTATGATGTTTTTAATTCTTCTGGGAAAATACCTAGAAGGGGAATACTGGGCTGAATGGGACCTCCAATCCTAGCTTTTTAAGGAATCTCCACACGGATTTCCATAGTGGTTGCACCAGTCTACACTCCCACCAACAGTGGAGAAGGGTTCCTTTCCCCCCACAGCCCCTCCAGTATTTGTTATCAGTTGATTTTTTGATGACAGCCATTCTTTCTGGAGTGAGATAGAATCTCAGTGTTGTTTTAATTTGCATCTCTCAAATGACAAATGATGTTGAACATTTTTTCATGTACTTATTTGCCATTTGTATTTCTTCATCTGAGAATTGTATATTCATCACAGTTGCCCATTTTTGGATTGGTTCTTTCAATTTGGGGGATGGTGTCTGGTTTTTTTCAATTCTTTGTATGTTCTAGATATAAGTCCTTTGTCTGAAGGACAACTGGCTAAAATTTCTTCCCACTCTGTGGGTTGTCTTTTTACTCTGTTGGTGATTTCTTTAGTTGTGCAAAAGGTTTTTAATAAGGTGAGATCCCATTTGTTGATTCCTTGTAATATTTCCCTAGCGGTCTGGGTTTTGTTCATGAAGTCTCTGCCTATACCTATGTCTTCGAGATTTCTACTTATTTTCTCTTCCAGTAAATTTAGTGTTTATATTTTAATACTTAGATCTTTGATCCATTTTGACTTTAGTTTAGTGCATGGTGATAGACATGGGTCTAGTTTTAGTCTCTGGCATGGGGGAAGCCGGTTTCTCCAGCCCCATTTATTAAAGAGGCTATCTTTCTTCCAGTGAACGTGTTTGGCTCCTTTGTCAAAGATAAGGTGGCTGAGTGTGTTTGAAGTTGTGTCTGCATCTTCTGTTCCACTGATTCTCAGGCTTGTTTTATTGTCAGTACCATGCTGATTTTATCACAGTATCTTTGTCATAGAATTTCAGGTCTGGGATTGTGATGCCCCCTGACTTGCCTTTGTTGCCCAGAATTATTTTTACTGTTCTAGGTCTCTTCTGGTTCCAAATGTATTTTAGGGATGTTTTCTCTAGAGCTGAGAGGTAGGCTAATAGTATTATTATTTTTTTTTTTTGTGGGTACCGGGGATCGATCTCAGGACCTCGCATGCCAGCAGGCGCCCGTGCCGCTGAGCGATATCACCGGCCCTTTTCTCGTGTGTGGGTTCCAGGAGTCGAACTCAGGCCCTCGCACTTGCCGGGCAGGCGTGTACACCGCTGAGCCATCTCACCGGCCCAGGCTAATGGTATTTTGATTGGGATTGCATTAAATCTGTATAGCAGTTTTGGGAGTATGGTCATTTTCACAGTGTTGGTTCTTCCTATCCATGAGCAAGTGAATCTTACCATTTTCTGATATCCTCTTCAATCTCATTTTTTAGGGTACTGTAACTTTCGCTGTACAGATCTTTTACATCCTTTGTTAGATTGATTCCTAAGTATTTCATTTTTTTAGATGGTATTGTGAAGTGTGTGCCTTCCCTATTTTCTCTCTCTGTGAGTTTGTCGCTTGTGTACAGGAAGGCTATTGATCTTTGAGTGTTGACTTTGTATCCCACTACACTGCTGAATTTGGATATTAAATCTATAAGTTATTTTGGTGGAGTTTTTGGGGTCTTCTCTGTAGAGTAGATTCATGTCATCTGCAAATAATGATGATTTAGTGTTTTCCTTTCCTATCTTTATTTCTTTTATTTTTTTCTCTTGTCTAATTGCTCTGGCTAATGTTTCCAGAACTATATTGAATAAGAGTGGTGATAATGGACATCCTTGTCTTGTTCCTGATTTTAGAGTGAAAGCTTTCAGTTTTTGAGCATTTAATATGATGTTAGCTGTTGGTTTGTCACAGATGGCTTTTATATGATTGAGGTATAGACCATCTATTCCAATTTTCTGTAGGGTTTTTATCATGAATGGGTGTTGGACTTTGTCAAATGCTTTTTCTGCATCTATTGAGATGACCATGTGATTTTTGTCTTTGGCTCTGTTGATATGGTATATTACATTTATTGATTTGCATATGTTGAACCATTCCTGCATCCCTGGGATGCATCTTATTTGGTCATGATGTATAATCTTCTTGATGATTTGCTGCATCCTATTTGCTGGTATCTTATTAAGGATTTTTGCATCTATGTTCATTAGGGAGATTGGCCTGTAGTTTTCTTTTTTGGTTGGGTTCTTCTCTGGTTTTGGAATCAGGGTAATATGTGCTTCCAGGAATGATTTTGGAAGTACTGCTTCCCTTTCAATTTCTTTAGAGTTTCAGCATTAGTGGCATTAGTTCTTCTCTAAATTTCTTGTAGAATTCAATAGTGAATCTATCTGGGCCTGGGCTTTTCTTTGTTGAAGACTGGAGATTTCAAGAGCATCTTTTTTTTTTTTTTTGTGGGTACAGGGGGGTCGACCTCAGGACCTCGCGCGCCAGCAGGCGCCCGTGCCGCTGAGCGATATCACCGGCCCCTTTTTCGTATGTGGGTTCCGGGAGTCGAACTCGGGCCCTCGCGCTTGCCGGGGAAGGGGCTTAAGCTGCTGAGCCATCTCACCTGCCCTCAAGAGCATCTTTTTAACCAAACACTGTGTTACAAGTGTCTTTCCTAAAAGGACACATTAAAGTCAGTTCTTTCACATTGTAACCTTCAGAAGTAAAATATAACAGCAAATCAGAGTGATTCAAAGTGCAATCACTTTTCCCCACTTAAAATAAACAAACACAAAATAATTTTTTTCACCTAAAATATTTTGCTCTCATTTCTGGATATCTGAGCTAGATTTCAATTTTGAAGTCAAAAAAGGTAACGAGAGATCTCAAATGACCTCATATTTTAAGAACAAACCTTTCCAACAAATTCAAACTCAAGAATAGCTTCAAAACTCTGGGTCAGTGGAAAGTGTTTCCAATAACTGGACTTCTTTTCCTTTCTTTTATGATTCTAAACTTCAAGGAGTGAGTAAAGCTTTACTTTTAAAATCTATAAGGGGGAACCCTAGAATAGATATACCTGGTATTTGTCTTATTGTAGAAAGCTAAATTTCGTATTCTGTAGGGAGCAATGAGTGATGTTAAAGTAATCAAATTGTCGAAATTCACTTTCACATGGTACATCTTGGATTTAATTTGTGCAGTGGGAGGTTCTGAACCACGCCTGGGCATCTGGGGCTGCTGCTGACTTTGTGGGTGCAGGGAGAAGGGAGGATACAGAACACATTCTTTCATTAACGTGAGCTGAGCTCAGCCCGCAGAGCTGTCTGAGTCCCCACCCCACCTCTGCTCCAGCACATGTCAGCCTGGTGACAGCAAGCTGAGGGACAGTGTTCCACGGTGGGTTCCTCTCCATGGACTGCAAACATAGGTGGTGGGGGAAGCTGAGAGTGTGCTGTGGAGGGAGACTAGAACCTAGAAAACTCCCCTCCAACTTGAGATCACCACTCCCCTTGCTGTGGGTCTTATCTTGAGGAAGAAAAAGTGGATTTTCCTAAGAACATGAAGGAAGCTTGAAGGTTATTTTCTCCCTTGTCACAATTCATGGAGTTGGAGAACCACCCCTGTGTCTGAGCAGCAATGGCTTTGAAGAGGGCGCTTACCGAATGGTGGTCTGTAATCCCGTGTGCTCCTGTCTGGAGGCCACACCCCGTGACATCCCACATGGCAACACAGCTCCAGAGGGGAGACAGACTTGGGGTGGCCCCTTCTGGAAGCTCGCCCATCGTCCTGCTGCCACAGCCATGGCCACGCCACTTCCAGAATCCCTTCCCCCTAGCCCTGCTGTAAACACACACTCTGGGCCATCGTCCCCAAGGCCCAAGGACTTTCCAAATCTTCCAGGAAGTCGAGGACCAATGGGAGTTGAGGATAATGCTAAATATTTTTCTAAGAAACATGCAATTCAAGACACGGCAATCCAAAAGCTGAAGCAGACCTGCCTCTTCCTCGATACTCTCTCTAAAACAGCTCTCTCACTCATCTGTCATTGGTGTGGGCATTCTAAGGGACTCTCTCCAGTTCATCTTTCACCTGGAGTTGAACCAAATCACTTAGTCTGGCATTCATTCTCCCCTCCATCTACCCCGCAGCTCTCCCTCTCTGCAGCGATTCGGAGTTTTCTCAGCACCCAGGAGGATGTGATGGGATTTGCCCTTAAATTTTCAAAATTTATGTTGAGACGGGGCCTTGTTCAGTCAGTCAGTTGCCCAGACTGGGCTCAAAATTGCGATCCACCTGGCTCAGCCTCCCAGAGTCACAATTTAAGCAAGAGAGGAATTCATCATTTTGAAAGGGAAATGCCAAGAATTCTAAACGTTAAAGGAAAGTGTGACATGAACCACGAGCTCAAAGAAATGGTACTCTCAGGAGACCGTGAAAACAGGGAGTTGACATGATTGCATCAGAGGCCATTAAGTGGTTGACCTGTGCCATCTCGGTTTATGACTGCCTAGGGAAAAAATCACCTAGTGACGCATTTCTCAGAGGCCCCCCCATCGCTAAGTGACACATGACTTGTTACAGGATGTGCCCAACCTTTTATTATTTCTTGTGCCCACTTAGGTATGTTTTGTAGAAATTTGTTCCATCTAAAATTTCAAAAGTATAAGCATAAAATTGTTCATATATTATCTTAAAATCTTTATGTTGGAGAATCTGAAATAAAGTTCTCTTTTGAGAATTCTTTATTAAAAAAAAAAACAGGGAGTTGAGGGGCAGCTGGAAAAGAAAAAGAAACCCACGGGGCAGGTAATTAACTGCACCCCTTTCTCCAGATGCATGCTGATCTTTTCCATGTTTGCCTGCTTTCTCTACACTTCCAGGAACACTGGCTTCTTTCTATTCCTGAAACCTTTACAGCAGTGTACTTTATTTTGGTTTGCCATGCATATAAAAATACCACAAGGATTGTACTTGTAGAAGAAAAAGTGACTCTGGATTGTTTAATTCAGGTCTCCACTGCAGTATGGAGTCCAATATTCTTTTTATTCTTCTGCAGGATGAAGACATATACCAAAAAGCATGGAAAGAAAATATTTAATTAGATGTGTTAATAAGTTAATCAGTCTAGTTTTTTTCATTGTTCATGAACCCGAGGCTACTAATAATTCACAGGCAGATAGAATCATTAAAACGTTGATTTTTAAATTTATTTTATTGCTTCAGACTATAACCTGGGGCAGCACCAGGCAGTTTTTAATGTTCGTGGGGTTGTAAATGTTTGAAGTCCGTACGTGCAGCTGGGTACTGATCAGTTTCCAGAGGTCAGGGAGGAGTGGAGGAGAATCAGAGCCAGAAGCCATGCCTCCAAAGCTGAGAATTTACCTTCCTTTCTTAGTTGTTTAATTTCTTTCTTCCTGTTTGTCACAGGTGCAGAAACCTTCTGTTGAACAAGGTTTTCACTTTTCACTACTGTGGTTTCACACATTTGTTGTCTTTTATAACCTCCCTTTCCTACTTCCTGCTCTGTCTCCTTCTCTGCAACTTCTATGACCTTGGACAATCTACTGAACTCCCTGCACTTCACCCGCAAATAAGAAGTCATAAGTGTTCCTTTCAGGTTCATCTTTTACCACAGCCCCCTTTCTCTTCATTCCTGTTTTGTTTATTCTCTATGAAGAATTCCTAAGCATTCATTTCTAGCTCCAATACCTCTTGCTCTCAGCTACCTGAAGCCCTTACAATATAAAGGTCCTGTTAATATTCAGACTTCAGTGTTGACCACTGCTGGTAAGAGCAGAAACTGGTACCTTCATGAACCATATTCACATGCTTCTGGTCCAGGCATTCTAATCCCAGGGATCCATCATAAGAAAATAATTCAAAATATATTTTGGGAAAACCAAAAGCATAAATGTTCATTGCTTGCACCCCTCTCCAGACTGGAAGGAATCTAAATGGCAAATGACCAGGGAATTGAGTAACTCACAAAACTTTCATTTGGGGCCGGTGAGATAGCTCAGCAGCATACGCGCCTGCCTAGCAAGCGCGAGGGCCCGAGTTCGACTCCCGGAACCCACATACGAAGAAAGGGCCAGTGATATTATTGCTCAGTGGCACGGGCGCCTCCTGGCGCGCGAGGTCCTGAGGTCGACCCCCGGTACCCACACACAAAAAAAAACAAAAAACCAAAAAACTTTCATTTGATAAATACTAAAATACTATGAAAGTAGTTTAGTTCCATGGAAAATATGCATTATATATAATATGATACATATTATACTCTAATATGTAGACATGATATAGGCATATGAACTGAACCACCTTGGAAGTTTCTGCAGGAAATACTTTATACCAAAATGATGATGATAACTATGTGTTCAGATGGCTGATCACACATGAGCTTTTATTTTGTTTTCTCTTTTTCCAAGCTCAGTTATATTTTTTGTACAATCTATGTAATTGGGGAGGAAATCACTGCTGAAGATTCTCTCATTTTCCTATTTTCTTTTTAAAAAAATTTTTTTTTTTTTTGCACCTGGAATTGAACTCACACCTTCGCACTTGCCAGGCAGGTGCTGTCATTTTCCTATTTTCTACCACTCTGCTTCTGCCCGGCGTCCTCACCAGGGAGGCTCAGACCTCCCAGTGCTCTATGATTTCTTTCCTCTTTGTTTTCTAAAGTGCGGCAGAATCTTCTAGAACAGGTTCTACTCATTACTACACCCTTTGTCCTGATCTGAGCTCTTAACCACTGTATCAAGACCATAATGGCCCCCAAGTATCCTCTTTCCTCTCTGCACAAACTTACTTTTTCTGCCTATTATTTACTAATTTCAAATTTGGACTCCAGTGTTGGTTTTCCTGCTCTTTCTTTTGTAAGACCTTGACTTTTTAACCTCATTACAAATAACACCATCTCAAATTCTTTGTGCTGGCCAGAATGCACTTCTGAGCTCTATTTCCATACTTCATAGTCATCAGTCTTCCTGGTTCCTGCCCCACAATCTGCTCTCAAGTTCATATTAGGTATAATGTCCATGTCCTAAGCATACTAGTGAGATTCAAATGGGATACAATATTTGAAAAGTATTACACAAATGTTAGGCAGTATGTAGTTACAGCACAATCCATAAAGAATTATGGTTAATGCTAATTTTTTTCTAATTTTGAAATATTTGGATAGATTCTACATAGATTATTAATTCCCGACAAAATACTGTCTCTAAAGGCAAGAAATGACGGTCAGTAGAAGCAATGAGAACAGAGAATCCTAGACTCATATTGGTAGAATTGATTAGCTTTGATCAGGGAAATGGTCTCAGTGTAGGATTTGACAAACTATCTTTGTAAATCTTGTAGATAAGACTGAGAAACGTGACCTGGATGATAATGATTGGGTAAATTCACAGCTGGTTGAAAACTTTAGCAAGAATCTTGATTAGGACAGAGATCCACTTGAAAAGAAAGTTCTACAGACCCGTAAGCGTTGTAATCTATCTGGTGATCTTTCCAGCATTTTAATAATTTAAAACCTCAGAAGACATTCATGTCAATTTTGTCCAAGTAAAATAGCTAAAAGGATTGATTACACATCCAGTGTCAGAAAAAGAAGTCCCCTGAAGCCTAAAGTTTCAGACTAGTGTCAAGAAGATGAGATAAAGAAGAGATTAAATGAATTCTTCCAGGCGGGTTGAAGAAATTAGCTGCACACCTGCTGGTAGGTGGAGCTAGAGACCGCTGTGCTTTCAGTTCCTGTAGCTGCTATTTTCCTCCAGCGTGAGTCACATGCTCTTGTGGAGGAAAAGCCCCAGTGGTGACTTCGGAGTAGTGTGATAGGTACAGGTCCAGACCAAGGGGGTAAACACTCTCACTTGACCTACACTGGACAGAACCAGAGCCCAGCGAGCCTGGTTAACTCCGGGTGTCCAATTTTAGGGGGGAATGGACAATCCAGAAGTGATACAAGCAAGGAGACCAGAAAGAGAAATGGAAGGGAACCATGGCAAATGAGGGGAGCGAAGAGCAGTGGGTGTTTAGCTTTAAGAGGAGACACAGGAGAAGTGCCGTGACAGCCACGCCTGTGGGAACAGATGGCCACGGGACAGGAGCAGTGCGAGGTCTGGCCGGTGGGCCAGGGCTTGAATCCGGGGCTCTGAGGTCCTTAGCAGGCAAAGTGCGAAAGTTTCAGTCTGTCGACTACGTTCTCAGACCTCATGGTGCTTCAGAGTCACAGTTCAGATTGGCAAAGGACATGTCACCTTTGGATTTAGGAAAGGGTTTAGCCTTAATAATATGATATTTTCCTTTAAAATTGTTCCCATAGTCAATTATGTGAAATGCAAAACTTCACATCAGTCTATCCTTGTGTCTTATTTAGATAAAACCTATCTTATTATTGATTTAAAAAGTGGCACTTGCCATTTCTTAAACATAAATGAGGTGAAAAAATGAATATTTTTGTCCATTTTTGTTCCTCTTTAAACATTTACCTCAAATTAAAAAATTGCCAAGAGTAAGAATAAGTGTAGAAACACAGTAGAGATAGAATAAAATAATTTCAAGGTCATTAAACATCTCAGTCATTTTTAAACAGTAATTTTTCGCCAACTTAGAGCTTATTAATCTGGAATCACAGAGCATTTCATGGCTAAAATTCAGCTTTGTCCTCTGTAAAATAAATACAATCAAAACTTTGGGGTATTATTAAGAAAGTATACTGTATTTTCAAAAATAATATGAATATATTATTTGTGGAGGAATAACACTAATTCAACAAAGATTTAAATTATTGACTTAAAAGTAAAGACTGGTGATTAATGTCGGGATTACTCTCAATTATTACTGTTTTATTTTATTAGCACATCTGTGCTGTACACGAAGTTTACACTCATCTTGGGGAATGGCACATGTACACAGCACAACTTGACTCTTTTGAATCCGCTTCCCACCCACCTCCCTCCCTCCTATCTCTAAGTCCCCTTCCCCATTTTCATTCTTATTATTATTTGTAGTTGTTGTTTAAACTAAAAGAGACATTAGATTGCTTGGTGTATTCTTCAGATTTGGTGAAAGGTTGGAGGACACCGGAGTCCTAGCGCAGCCCCGTGCTGCTGTCCCTGGAGCGTGTGGGTGGTGGGGGATGAGGTTCTAGAACCTCTCAATTCACAGTCAAATGCTCTTTTTATAACGCTACCGAGCAAACAGAACCCGAAGTATGTGAGTCAGAGATTGTGTACTGAGAACCAGGTGTGGTGGCGCAGGCCTGTAATCACAGCACTCTGGCAGGAACGTTGCAAGTCTGAGCCCATCCTAGGCGACTTAGCAAGACCCTGTCTCAAAAAAAAAAAAAAAAAAAAAAGCAAAGGGTTACTATGGGGGTGGGGCACACAGAGAGTTTTTACTGAGTGTGCTAGGCCTTGGCAAGAAGAAGTCACAACACTTATCTTAAGCTCTGAGCCATACTGAGGAGATGAGCCTGAAAAACCTAGAAATCCACAGCAGACAGATTCCAGTCAAAGTAGTTCTATGAAGGAACAAAACAGGGAAGCCCCGATCTCCAGCTTGCCAGAGATCTGACTTGGAAAAAAAAAGAGTAAAATTTAGAACAGGACAGATGGATGGCACGTTCCAAACTGCACTCATGGGAGGGGCAGCAGACAGTTCTGGGGGAAGCTGTCTGGCGAGAACGTGCGGGGGACCCCTGCTTGGTTTTGAGGTAACAGGGTTCCATGTGCTGCTGGCTGCCGGCCTGCTGAGGCAAGGGAGTGTCTGTCCGCTCATGCAAAGAAGGGCTCTTGGCTGGTGGGCTGAGGGACGTGGATGAAGACAGCCCAGATTGTCTTCAGAAAACCCAAGTCTGCTTCAACACACAGACGAGTAGGTGGATGAGGACTGAGTGTATCATACAGACCAGTGGTGGCGAACCTATGGCATGCGTGCCACAGCCGGCTGTTTATTATCACCGAAAGCTCAGAAAGGTTTGCCACCACTGATACAGAGCACGATAAAAATCTAGTTTATGTCTATTTAAGCCCACGTTAAATTCACTCATCACAGCCTTGGAAAAACTCACCAAAATCTGTTTGCTTCCTGGAGAATTCTCTGTGATTAATTAAATAAAAATTGTACCTCCAAGTCACTGAACTTATGCCAGTGCGATTCATTAAATAGAAACCATTAGATGTAAGCGAGGGTATCTGGCAAGGGTGAGGAATTTGACTTTAAAGATATTCTATCTGGCACACACATTATAAAGAATCTGTTGTTTGTTAAGGGTTTTTCTCAACAGCAGGACAGCGTGGAACCAGGACATCGAACAGTAGCATTAAATTAAGTAATTTAGAAACAAGTTAAAAAAAGGGGTTCAAGATAATCTCAGTTTCGTGCCACTAGAAATGTTGTCTTTTAGGAGCCCATACTTATAACCTCTGTGATCTTCTGAGAGGTCTGAAGACGGAGGTTCTGTCCGGATGTTCATGACCGAGTTTCTGCTGAGTTCGAGCAGCATGCTCACCCAATTCTTCCGCGCAGGCTGTCACACCTGCAGACAGCCTTGTGATTGTTTTTTCTGAGAGATTTTGCTGTCTGATGAAAGAGGATCCATCATTGGCTGGGAGTGGATTGTCTCGGCCTACCTTGCTGCGTAGCGAGTATGTGTATCAGAAATCTATGCTCGCAATTTCCGTCAAGACAGAACTCACATAGATGTAAGATGACTGCCGTGCGCTGAATTTTGTTCCCCTTAATTTCATATGTTAAAGCCCCATCCCCTAGTGCAACTCCATTTGGAGATGGAGCGCTTGAGGTGGTAACTGAGGTTGAGGAGGTCATGAGGACTTGTGCCTTGTAAGAGGAGGAAGGGATGCCAGAGCACTCTCTCTTAATGGAGCAGACGTAGAGAAGGTGGCCCTCTCCCAGGCAGGAGGAGAAGCTGCCTCAGAAACCAGTCCTCCTGGCACTTTGATTTTGGGCTTCTGGCCTCCAGAACATGAGAAAACAAATCTCTGTGGTTTCGGCCACACAGTCTGGGGTATATTGTTATGGTTACCCAAGTAAACTAATACCATGTCCACCATGAACTACAAATGGAAACCCTCAGTGTGAAATCTATGCAATATTAGTTTATAACATTGACAGTTAAATAAAAAGTACTGCATGTAATTAGATGGAAACAGTCATCCGAGAAGCCACTGACACAGCCGAGCTTGGGACACGCGGGCCAACCTGGGACTGTGTTTGCTGGAGTCTTTCAGTGAGACGGCAGCTACTTCAGTTTTCTCCTGGGAGCCATCTTGGTAGATCTTTATTAACATTTTGTTTACACTCTTTGAGACTATTTTAAAATCTCATTTGTTTTAGCCCAGATTTACTGTGACTTTCCACTGAAAGTTGAATAAACTAGACCTTGCCAAGGTGCTAACAGATTCTCTGCCTCTGAACAGCCGGTGGGAGGGATGTTAGGACTCGCGTGGAGCCGCAGGTCGTCCTCTGGATTTTGTCCCTGCAGGAACTCCTGCTGTGCTGCTTGGGAATCTGTTAGCAGTGCAGGAGGCGCCGATGCCCTTCACTTGACCTTCAGCAGAGTACTTCCAGGGCAACGCTGGGGGCAGGAGGAGCTGGTGTCATGATGCTCTGTGGATGCCTGGGGCTCCGTACCTGTCCACTGAGGCTGTGCTTGAGGAGGGCTGAGGCCCAGCTGGGGACAGACTGGCCACATGTCAGAGGTGGCTGCATTTTGCTCACAGTCTGTGGAACTGTGAGGCCTGTGCCACGTCAGCAAGAGAGAAAGGTCAACTCTTAACATCGAATTGTACCGGAAGGCATTGTCTTCAGCTGCCAGCCCAGGTGCCTTTACCAAGGAGAGCTTTCTTGGTGACTTCTCTGTTGTTGGTGCTACCGTGAGCCACCAGGGCACCATCTAACATTCATGTCTGTGCAGCCCGCGTATGCAGGCGGCATGGCTGAGCGTCCAGATGAGGCCCTCATCAGGATCCCAGGAGGTGAACATCAGTGTCCCGCACTCATGGCTGTTATTATCACTCCCATTTACCCTGGAGACAGTGTGGACTAGGGACAAGCAGTGACCCTGGGTAGCCACAGTGGTCCCCTGGCCGCAGGCGCAGAGCTGGCCCTGCATCTGCACGTCCTGGACACTTGGTCTCCCCAGGACCTCACTGCACGGTGCGGCCCATCGGGCGCAGGTCGGGGTCACCAGGTTCGGTACAAAGGCAGGCTTCGGAGCACCCAGACCTGCCGAGCAGACCCTGCCTCTCCACAGGGCCCGGGTCTGCACGTGGGGCGTCCGTACAACTGCTGCGGGGGTCACTGTGCCACCTGCAGCACTGCGCCTGGCCTCGCTCCAGCCCTGCAGGACGAGCTTGGCGGGGGAGCGTGTGCAGGCTCCAGGTGCTTCCACTCTGAAGGGCCAAACAGCTCGTCCCGCGCAATCTCACCTGGAAGGCAGTTTGCTGTGCACGCTTTGAAAAAAAATTATGTTTTCCACAGTGACCTTAGACTTGATACAATTCAGCAAATATTCGTCACAGTGACCTTAACTTTATGATAAGGTTTAGCAGATATTTATCATCTGTTCTGTGTCCGGTTCCCTGTGAGGTGCAGGCCTTCGTGCTTCCCAAGGGAGGGGCCAGGCCTGCGACTCCTGTTATCCCTGATCCAGCCCATCCCTGGCATTAGAGTTGCGTGCTCATAATAAAACTGCATCTGTGCTTTTTTTTTTTTTTTTGTGGGTACCAGGGGTCGACCTCAGGACCTCGCGCGCCAGCAGGCGCCCGTGCCGCTGAGCGATATCACCGGCCCTTTTTTCGTATGTGGGTTCCGGGAGTCAAACTCGGGCCCTCGCACTTGCCAGGCAGGCGCTTATGCCGCTGAGCCATCTCACCGGCCCACCTGTGCTTTTTAATACATAACACATTAATATTAACTGTAGGTATTAATATTAATACCTGTTCTTTTTTTTTTTTTATAACTCTAGTGCCTCCACTAGAAGGCCTCCACTGAACTACTGCTTCATTTCAGTGGTTGTTCAGTGTCCTAAGGCAGTAAACGTGACAGCACAAACTAGTTTTGGTGGGTTATAATAAGCACCTCTTGCCATACCTTTTTAAATAAAAGATGCTACATAAGACAGAACACACAAAATACACAAGCCCAGGTCCATGCACGGTATGAAATAGATAACACTGAAACAGTTTAGATTATGCTTTGAAAATCTTTCTACCCTGTTCTTGTTGAAAGTCAAAAAAGATCATTTGGATCCTGAACATCTTTTGGTAGTGCGCAAAACACCGTAAAAATCCATTATGTATGTGTGCATACACATGCATCTGTTTATGTTTCACTCAAAATTATATTCTGAAACTATTCTTTAATGGGTAGATTTTTTTAGAGGGAGATTTTAAAATATCCTGATAATCTTACCCCTGATTTTATAACTAGCAGAACTCTATCTTTGAGATTTCTTAAGTCTCTCTCAATATTCACTTGCAGATTCTCCCTCTGTTTCCAGGAGAGATGCAAAGTTAGGAAGCCAAGGTTGAAGTTTATGCCCCTCGGGACGTGGCATCACTATCAAAATTGGACTTGGATGCAGTTCCAAACTTGCCAAGGAAGATCTTTCAGTATTTCTTACTTTTATTCCGAAGGGAGCCTTGTGAGACTCTGTAGCTGGTCTCCCAGAGTAACTGGCCCTGAAGACACGAATCGATGCTTGCGGTTCTCCAGTAACATCAGAGGCGCCTGCCTGGAGCTCCGCCTCTTATGGAAAACTACACCTCTAAAGAAACCTGGAGGGATGCAAGTTCCCAGAAAAAAACCTCATTGGGTAATTCAGGTTTCTTATGGGAATATTAAAAGATGCCAAGGCTTTAGGCATAAGACTTCTCAGCTCTGCACTGTAAGATTTCTTAGGAATTGTCTGGGGATAATTAGCTACTGGGGGTTCTGGCTAACAGGTTTATTATGTCTCTAAAGACAGTTTAAGACATTTTGAAGCGAAGTCTTTGAAGTTGAGAAGGTGATAGGTAGTAACTTAAAATTTAAAATCAGCTTTATTGAGGCATAGTATGTAAATAATTAAATGCACATTTTAAAGTGCATGAATCAGTGAGTTTTGATCTATACCACTATAATAAAGATTCGGGAATTGTCATCATCCCGGAAAGTTTCCTTGTTTATGGAACTTGAATTCTCTGCCAGGTCCTTTAAGTGATTTGTTTGCATTTCCCCGCTTAGTTCTCATTAGATACGATGGGGCAGGCTGTTGAGGTTGAATTGCTTCTCCCCCAACACCCAGCACCTCGCCATGTGATGGTATTGGAGACGTGGCCTTTGAAGAGGTGACTCAGTTACAGCAAGGCCACCAGGAAGGGCCCCAAGCCAACCTGACTGTGTCAGGGGATGTGAACGCACAGAAACTCCAGTGTGGGGCTCCCAAAGGGAAGACACCCGAGGACAGAGAAGGCAGCCATCTGGAGGCCAAGGGGAGACACCGCAGGAGGAGGCACCTCTGAAGGCACTCTGGCCTTGGACTTCCAGCCTCCAGAATGCCGAGAAGGCAGTGTCTGTTGTTTAAGCCACTCAGCCTGCGGTATTTCGTTATGGCACCCCTAGCAGACTAAGATGCAGGCATCAGCTCTTTTTCAATAGCAAAAAACATAGCAGGGCATTGGGATGCCGTGGATTCTGCCCACGGATGCCCGATTCCTTGGTGGGCTGCGGCCAGGCCCTGGGCATGTCTGGCTCTGATCCCACCCTCTCACACTGCACATGGCAGCTCCCTAAGGACCCCAACACCAGGCTGCCACACTACAGCCGGGATGGAGCCCAACCCGCCACCAGCCCCGCCCAGCCCTTGCTCCCTGTCACTCTCTTATGTTGTTGGGATCAATACCGGGTTATGAGTGTCACTGAGGGCAAAGTGCTGTCTCGTTACTCTGACCCTCTGCTGTGATCACAGGTGCTGAGATTCGCATCCAGCAGCAATTCAGCACATGGCTGTCAAATACAAAAAACAAAATCAGATAATGTTCTCTGTTTTAGCCCTTTATAAGTCTCCCACGTGTGTTTCCCTTTTCCCAACTGATACTGGGGGCATAATAGTAACTCATTTCCTATCTCTGTAGCCCTACAAATGGAATGGAAATATTCCTAACGATGATGTGTCATACCAAGCCTCCTTTGGTATAAGAAAAGAACGATCAGAACCTCCATTTATTGAGCGCTTACTACTTAGCAGGCTCTGCTAAATAATTTATTTACTGATCTCTATTAAGTGTAGTAGTCAAAAGCCATCTCTGAAATTAGAAGGCCTGAGTTCAAGTCCCACTTGTAACTTGTACTAGCTGTGAATTCTGAGGCAAATTTTATATTCTTGTTCGTCCCTTTCTTCATCTGTGAAACAGGAATAATAGAACCTATATAACTGAGGTGTTGTAAGGATGATGTGATTTTAAATGATTAGATGAGTGCCAGGCACACAGAAGCACTGCGTGGTGGCTCTTATTATCTTGTTTAGTTTTTAGAAGTCACAATTTAAAGCTACTTACCTTCTCATTTTCCAATATTAAGAAAACTATAATTATTTTGAAATCCAAATATGCAATATCCTTCCACAGTTAAAACTGTTCTATAAAAAGGTCAATTTGTTTAAAATTTAAGGGGAGGGAGGCAGAGGTGTCCACCCACTCAGGGGGCCCAGGCGAGATTTCTGAGGATGAGATTCCCCAGGTTAAAGAATGAACTTGGGCAAGACATCAGCAGCAACAGCAGGCAGCGTGGAGCAGAGCAGAGCATAAGAGTACAAGAGCACAAGAGCAAGAGCCGCCGCATCTTTATGGTATAATTCTTATACAGGTTGTTATCTCATATTTACATGCTTACATAGTGCCGTAACCAGAGCATGAGTGTTATCTGTGTTAAGTCATGGTTATATAACTGTATCCCAATGTGTGCCTGTGCTACACAAGCGGGGTCACGTTCTCAGGTGTCCTTGGATGACCCTGGGCTTTGAAGCAGTCTGAGTAGTTCCCCACAGCTGGGTATAGGGTAGGGTAGGGAGAATAAAAATGATCATGACTTGATATGTGCATGTACCAATTCTCTAAGATTAATGCAGTTGTTATGTATTGCAAACACATACTAATAAAAAATTAAAAAGAATTGATCATGAGGGCTGGTGATAAGCTCAGTGGCATAAGAGCCTGCCTGGCAAGTGCGAGGTCCTGAGTTTGACTCCCAGTACCCGCATTAAAAAAAAAAAAAAAAAAAAAAAGGAATTGATCATGAAACTATGGAAAGGAACAAAAAAGATAAGACACTAATTAAAAATTAAAAAAATTAGACTCAGAATGATTTTCCTTCATGTCTGATACCACAATAGCTTTTTATTGTCGTGGGGAGCCATAGCAGAGTATGTTAAAGCTTGGGGTGTCTGAGGACACGTGAAGATGTGACCCTGCTGTGTAGCGCAGGGGCACAGTGGGATACACTTATGTAACCATGACAACTGTGCATGAGCTACACAGTTAAGTCAGTACACAAAAATATAAACTTGATAACGGCTAATATATAAAGCTGGACAAAAAAGACGCAGCTCTCAGCTGCCTGCTGCTGTTGCTGATGTCTGCCTCTGTGCTTTCTTTGGGGACCTCATGCACAAATTTACCCCTCAGCCCCTTCACCCCGACAACTGTAATAATCAGTATTAAACACACATAATACTAATGCCACACTAATTGCAAGTAACACCAGTGCTGAAGCGTGTCATGGCACCTGGAAACTGCCCTCTCAGGCAAACACCCAGGAAAGGATTGAGCCAGTGGTGGAGAACCTATGGTACCTATGTTATTGTGTTTTTCTTTTAAGGCAAAAGATGTTAATGTAGAGTTGTTTTTTCTAAACTAAAACTTCAGTATAGTAAGTCCCTGACTTATAAATGAGGTCTGTTCTGGGAGAACTTTCATAAGTCAGATTCAATCATAATCTGACAAAGTAAATCTTAGACAGCACACCCGTGGGTCTCACACAGCACACCCGTGGGTCTCACACAGCACACCTGTGGGCCTTACACAGCACACGTGTGGGTCTCACACAGCACACCCGTGGGTCTTAGCACACCCGTGGGTCTCACACAGCACACCCGTGGGTCTTACACGGCACGCCCGTGGGTCTTACACAGTATGCCCGTGGGCCTTACACAGCACACGTGTGGGTCTTATACAGCACACCAGTGAGCCTTACATAGCACACCAATGAGTCTTACACAGCACACCTGTGGGTCTTACTCAGTACAACTGTGGGTCTTACACACTACACCCGTGAGCCTTACACAGCACACGTGTGGGTCTTACACAGCACACCCATGGGTCTCACACAGTACACCTGTGGGTCTTACACACTACACCGGTGAGCCTTACACAGCACACGTGTGGGTCTCACACAGCACACCCGTGGGTCTCACACAGCACGCCTGTGGGTCTCACACAGCACACCCATGGGTCTCACACAGCACGCCCGTGGGTCTCACACAGCACGCCCGTGGGTCTTACACACTATACCCGTGAGCCTTACCCAGCACACGTGTGGGTCTTACACAGCACACCCGTGGGTCTTACACAGCACACCTGTGAGTCTTACACAGCACACCTGTGAAAGAATGCAACTCAAATGTTCGTAAGCCAGGGACTTACCATATTTGGGTTTAATTGCAGCACTGGCACTTTGTGATAAACAAGTGGGTTTTGAGTTGCAGTTTGGCACTTGGTCTCCAACAGGTTCGCCCTCACTGGCCTAAGTGCAGACCGTTAACTCAGAATCCACTTGGTTGACATCGGGGCCTAGCAAAGGAGTGGTGTCACTGAATATTTTGCAGGTGATTTCTAAAGATGAATTTGTAGGTAAGGAATAGCCAGGAGCCATTTGCGATCTCTATTTTAGGTGGACTAAGCAAGCTTTCTGGAAGGGGAGATTTTTAGGAGTTACTCGAATATGAAAAGGCAGAAGACCCGTGTGGATATCAGGTGGGCATTGTGTAATTTCTTTTTTTGTTTGTAATTTCTTAAACATTGTTAGCCTACCTACTGTGGCAATTGGATTAGGAAAAACTAAAACACCCTAATACATTAATTCTGACCGAACAATAAGTAATTTTTGGGAAGCCAGAACCCAACTACGGATCTAAATTCCATCTATAAAGGATTTCATCACTGACCATTTTGCCCAAGTTGACAGATTAATTCAGGAGGGGAATAACTAATAAAATAAAAATTTCCCTGAACTGACCAGTCATGTGATATCAATTAACAAGTCTACAGGTTGTTTTTTCCATGTTAGTGAGCACAGCTGGAGTTAATTAGCCAATAAATGAATGGCTAAAATCCAAATGGCTGAAAAGCCACGCAAGCTGGTATCGCCTTGCCGTCATCCTGTCCAATTAGCTACAGGTCCACAGAACCCGCAAATCCCCGAGAAGCATGCCCTGAACCCTTTCTGAAAGTCATGCGATATCAAGGCAACTATGGAGCTTCGGAACTTCTGGTAGAGGGGCCCAGTGACACACACGGAACTCTGAGGGGGCCTTATTAAATGGATAAGCACTGGCGGTAAACACAGCTCCAGGACTGGGCCATCTTATCACCTTCTGGTGTCCCGAATTTCCTTGTTTGTTAACTCCCGGCTGATGATCTATCATCCTGCCGACCGGGGTTCCTAAATTTCTTACACATTTGGGTTACCTAGAGAGATTTAAAAACCCTAATAGGTCACACTCCATAATCATTAGTCAGATTGTCTGGGATGGAAGCCAGGAGCGAAAGTTTTGAAGGGGGCCCTAGATGATTTTCTTGTGTACTAAAGGTTGGGAACCACTGCCAGCAGCTGGCTGACTTGCCCTAACAAGAGGCTTTGAAATAAAGTAAGAAACTCCAGTTTTGGGAGCATTTAAGAAACACTAGTTACAGAGTTAAATGGATTTAGCAAGCCACTTGGTGGCAGTAAACTCCCTGTTTTTAACCACAGTATACACGTTTAAACTGCTGGGCAGGCTTCTGAATTTCTACTCCTTTGTGGGAGTCTTTCCCTCCTTTATTTTTTTGATTGTCAAACAATATTTGTCTCAAATGAAAAAGGGCATGGTTTTCTTTTTCTTCTGACAGACCAGATTACGCATAAAGATTAGACATTGTGGCTTCTTTAAAAAATGAAATTTTTTGAACTGGAGGATCTTTTTATTTATCTATGGGTATCGGGGGTCAACCGCAGGGCTTTGTGCGCCAGCAGGCGCCCGTGCCGCTGAGCGATATCACCGGCCCTTTTTTCGTGTGTGGGTTCCGGGAGTCGAACTCGAGCCCTTGCACTTGCCAGGCAGGCGCGTATGCCGCTGAGCCATCTCACTGGCCCCGCTGTGTAGCTTCTTATATGTCCAAAATAGCTTATGAAACAATAACTTACAAAACTTACAAAAAATATCTATCATTCTATGGAAATATCTTTTAATTTTTTTTTCCGGAAAATTGGTCACAGTATCTTCCTCATATTTTACTCATTAAGAGAAGAGGAGGACTTCTAGAAGTGTAATTTAACAATAATTGTTTGTACATAGGTATTGGCATATTTGAACTGGGGAATTTGAGTTTGGTCAGTGAAGAACCAGTTATGAGCTACCTAGTGCTCGTGCTAATCCTGGTGAAAATGACAGTCATAGGAAGCTTCGGAACCTTCAGTTTCAGTCCAATCGGCTGTAAAAGCTTGAGTAGGTCCCTTCAACCCCAGAGGCAGGATTCCTCATCTGAAAATGATTAGGTGAGGCAGAAAGATCCTAGGTCTAGGTGAGGCCTAGATCCTAGGTCTCTCTTGAAAAAAAATTATTCATCTGCTAAGTTTCCGAAATGCATTCCTGGGAAATAAAGTAGAAATATAACATCTACTGTAGGAGAGATTTTTCTAAACAGACTTTGTACACACACCTTCTATAACAACTTTCTAAAGGATATAAATTCAGTGTGTGGTAGTGATGACAGAAACTTTATCCAGTTCAAAATCTGAGAGGAAATAGGTTGTTTCTCCCTTGCCTGGAGAATCATTCCGCAGTGCGGGCTCTGGGTCAGGGCAGCAATCCTGAGGCAGCATGGGAGCCCGTCTTTGCTCTGTGACCCAGAAAGGGTTGGTTGCGTCTGGGCACTTCACTTCCCCTGCCAAGATGGAAGACGTAGGGAGAGAAGGAAATCAGAGCATTTATTCAAATGTTCTGACCCTTTAGACAGCAGAGCAGAAATGGAGATGGTTCACATAAGCGGCTTCACATGGGTCTGCAGTAATTTTAGTTCCAACCCTCTCTTCATTTGCTTCTTTGAGATCCGGACTGTAGGCTCTTTGAATTTGCCTGTCACTTCTGGGCATGGTTCTGCATAGGGAGGGCCAGGGTTGGGGTGGTAGTGACAGGGCTTGGGCAAGCTGGGCAGTTAGTCCTGAGTAATTTAAAAATGTATATAAATATTCATGCTATCAACCCATTACATAATTTGATGGAAAGCATTAAATGCAATGCTCTTGCATGTCAACAGAAAACATTTAACTGAGATTATCCTAACTGGTTGTTGTAGACTAAATGCTTGTGTTCCCTCCAAATTAATACGCAGTATTGAAATCCTAACCCCCACGTGGATGGTATTAGGAGGTGGGTCCAGTAGGAATTGGTTATGTCATGGGGGTGACCTTCATGTATGAGACTGTGCCCTTATTAACAAGATTGAAGGGAGCTCGTGTGCCTCTTCCACCATGTGAAGACACAGCCAGAAGGTGCCATCTATGAGCCAGAAGGCAGGCCCTCACCAGACACAGAATCTGCCGTGATCTCGTCAGCATCCAGAACTGTGAGAAATAAATTTCTGTCATTTGTAATATTTGGAATATTTGTAGGTATCTATGTGGAAACTACAAAACGTTTCTGAGAAAAATTAAAGGAGGGCTAAGTAAGCAGAGATAAATCACGTTCATGAGCTGGAAAAGGCGTATTGTTAAGAAGCCAGGATCCCCAAATTAATGTGTAGATGCAGGGAAATCTGAACCCAAAACTCAGGAAGCTTTTTATAGAAATTGACAGATTGGCTCTGCAATACACACAAATAAATGCAAAATAAGAGACTGGACAAAACCATATTGAAAGACTTGGCTATCTAATTTTGAGACTTTGGTATCGCCTCAAAAAGTTAAGCATAAAGTTACCATATAACCTAGCAATTCCATTCCTAGATATTTGCCCAAGAGAAGTGGAAGCACATGGCCACATAAAATCTTTCCATGAACATATATAGCTGCATTTCCATAGTAGGCAAAAGTGGAAACAATCCACTGTTCATTAACAGATGAATGAATAAAATGTGATATATCCACACAATGGAGTAATATTTGGTCATAATAAGAAGCAAAGTGCTGACACATGTTACAATATGGGTGAACCTAGAAAATATGCTGAGCATAAGAAATCAGACACAATTGCATATTCCATTTTCATGAAATGTTGGAAAAGTTCAAACCACAGAGGCAAAAAATAGATTACCAGAAAATAGGATCCCAGGGAGTGGGTGGGGAAGAGATGTTGATGGGTACAAGATTTTGTTTTGGGTGACACAAATATTCTAGTGTAAGATAATGGTGGTGGCTACACAATTCTGTGAATATATGAAAAACCACTTGTGATGGCTTGCGTTTTGATGTCCCCCCCAGAGCCTCATGTGGTCATAGGTGGAGCTTTTCAGAGGTGGCTGGATCTAGGGTATCATGCTGGGATTAACTGTGTGATGCTGGGGTTAAGTATGTGTGATTACTAAATTAACTCACTGGTTAGTTTGGCATAGTTCTGGGTGTGGATAAAGGGAAGGCCCACTGTGGGTGTGAGTGACACCAACCAAAGGGTGGGTATGCTGGAAGGGATAAAAGGGAGAGGCAGGCTGCTTCGGCTGCTGCTTCTTTGCTACATTGCTGCTTTGCTGCCTTCTGCCCACCATGAACTGTTTTCTCCTCTGCAGTGGCCCTCTGCAATGCCACCCTGCCTTGGAGCCAGCCAACTATTAACTGAAACCTCTACAAACTGTGAGCTACAATAACCTTTTCCTCCTTTAACTTTGGGTGTTGGGTATGTTGTCTTAGCATCGAGAAAAGTAACTAAGACACCACTAAATTATATTCTTTAAAAAACTGTAAAAATAAAAAAGACTAATAGGAAACCACATATGAACAACACTTACAGCTTTTGAGGAGATGCACACATCTAAGTGTGTACTTAAGCATGCAGTGAGTACTCTTGCTGTGCAGCTGATAAAATAAAACAGGAATAGAAAAGAAAACCCCAGACACAAAGACCTCCGGGGACAGAGAGTCCAAGCACCCTAGTGGTTGTCAAGGGGTAAGGGTGGGGGCAGAGTCTTCTGTCCAGGATGGAATTGATTATTGTGGTGGTTTCATAAATCTGTACATGTGTTAAAAATGGATAGAATATTATATCAAAAGAAAAAGTCATTTTTTAAATGAAAATGGAAGGTTGTAGATATTCGTTGGCTTTTTGCAGGTATCACTAGTTCTCAGCAAGGTGTGATGAACGTGTCACACGGCTGGACGAAATGCGGAGACAGCAGCCGCAGAGGGCGAGAAGGCCCTGACACTTCGTTGGAATGGCTACGCAGCAAAAGCTCGCCCTCACCCGGCGGCTGGAGGACTCAGAGTGCGGCCACGAGCAGGCCCGACGCAGCACAGGCGAACTTGGGAAGAGCGCGATCGGCAGCCCTCAAATTGTCAGCAGCCTGCTGCCTTCGTGCAGCCGAGGTGCTCGCAGTTCCTCCCCGAGGAGCCGCCGCCCGCCAGCCCCCCGTGCGCCCCGCTCCGCTGTCTGGCCAAGCCGCCCTGCCCCTAGTCCCCGCCGCCGCGACCTCCCCTGCCCGGGGCTCCGGAGCCGCGCGGGACCTGCCCGAGACCCAGCGGCGCTTTCCTCGCGGTCGTGGACGCGCGGTGGACGCGCGTGGCCGTTGGAAGAGGAGAGAACGCTGAGAAAAGTAACGCAAAGCACAGACCCCGGCGTGATAAAACATTTCACGGTTTCTCCGGGTCACGGAAAAACTGCAATCCGATGGCCACAGTTCAGTCAAAAGAAAGAAGGAAAGAAGGCTGGGCGTGGTGGCGCACACTTGTTATCCCAGCACTTGGGAGGATGAGGCAGGAGGATCATCATGAGTTCCAGGCCAGCCTGGGCTACAAGGTGAGTTCAAGGTCAGCCTGTACTAAATCGCGAAATCCTGTCTAAACAAACAAACAAACAAACAAACAAACAAACAAACAAACAACAAAAAAAGAAGGGAAGAAAGACGAAGCGTGTGTCTCGGGTGGCTGGCCTGCCCTCCATAGCATAGGAGAGACCTAAGATGATGTAAAATACATATATTGTAAGATGAGCTGTCCTCACGCCACACTCAGCGACATTTTTTTTGTCACTGATATTCAGTTTTGTACTTTATTTGCTATATGATTTATGCCTATGAGAATAATTTCTGTGAGAGATGAATTTAATTCACTTATTTTCAAACAAGCATAGTTCGCTGGGTTCAGTATGAGTTTTAATTTAGTTTGAAGTCTGGAACTGGCCAGACTGTGGTCCTTTTTCTTGCACAAAACGATAAATGAGGTGCATCAGAATGTTAAAATAACTATTTTGGTGCTACACTGGTATTGTTTATGCACTTATTTCTAATCAGCAGCTCGTTAACTGCTGGCTTTTGTTTTTGTTTTAACTGGAATTCGTCACTGTAAGTAAGTCTAAGAAAGAGACTAAGCTATGATTCCTTGACTTACTCAGGCTTCAACGGCATCCTTCATTTCAAAAATTTCATTGAGTCACGGTGTACTGGCGCTGCTCCTTTGTGCGTGTGGCCACGTGCGAAGACGTTAAAGAAGGCTAAATCATCTGAAAAAAATTTCAAAGTCATTTTTAAACTGAATGTGAAGTTTTTTTTAAGTACATTGAGGCACCTGTGTTTTAATATTTATTATTTTAACTCATCTCCATTTTTCATAAAGTGCCTATGTGCTCTTCTCACATGAGCAAACTCCCTTAATTTGTTTTTTGCCAAGTCACGCCTTTATCAATTTGTGGGCTACTTCTCAGTTTAGTTCGATGGAGGCTGTGCTGTGTAATGTTGCTCAGGTTTTGTAGGCACAATTTCAGAGATGGATGACCCTTACATCTTATTTTCCTATTCATCTCTAAAGGTGTTGATTTCTTTTGTGTTAGAAGCTGCGTTAAAATGTTTCCAGTATTAGGCTTGAAGATAATCATTTCTTGGTGCAAAGCAGGCTTGTGTTCCAAGTCAGAGGCTGATGTTGGAATACAGCTTCCACTTCTGGGGCGTGATAATTGCTTTCTGACATTCACCGCAAGCAATTCGAATAGATTCCTACCTGTGTCATGCAACATTTGTTGTGTATCTCCCAGGTTGCTTTTCAGAGCAGTTCTGGTGTTTGTCATTTCTGCCGTACATCCGCGGAGATCACGTTACTTCAGTTCTCCCTCCAGCGTTTTTCGGGAGGTGGCGAAACAACCAGGATCTCCTGACCGCTGCTCTCTATCTGCAGCCCCAGCTGACAGCCATGCCGCATACACTGACCTGGGACTATGTGTTTCTGGAAAGTGAATTTGGCATCAGAATAAATCTAGTTGTGCTAATACGATAAAAAGAGAGTTTATTTCAGTTGTAACACCGGGCTTTCATTTTGATTTTAATGGACTTTTTATTTCACCTTCAATTATTGATGATTAGCTTGGCACCAGAATATCTATTAGTATTTGCAACTACAAATAATAAAAGCATAGACATAATGTATTTTGGTCCATATGAACCACACGATGGTCATGATAACTGTCACTCAGATAATGAGGACACAGCCATCATTTCCTTTGTCTTTTTTTCCTTCCTCGATTTTCTGTTTTTAGCATGTTTCTTTCCATTTCCTTGGCCCTATGCTGTCTGACGGTCAAACACCGTGCAGTCAGTCAGACGTGCCCAGCGCACAGCACACACCGCAGAGAAGCAGCTCCCTGCGTTTCCTTTCCCGCTTTCCTCTCAGCTCCACCTTCAGGAGCTGGGCTGCGGCCACCACCTGGTTCCCTTGCACAGCCAGGTAAGAATCCTTTCTCAATCCTGCTCTTAGGTAAACTGAGGCCAGGGCATCAGAAAGACAATAGACACTGACCAGCAAGATGTGTTCACAAAAAATTTAATGACCCCTTTTCTCTAGTGGTTTGTCCAAGAAAGAGAAAAATAGCATAAATACTCATTTATATACTACCAGGTATGATTCTGCAAAACTGCATGTAAATGGAAAAGCCTGAAACTATTTCCAGTTTATCAAGGGAGCCGACTATCTTCAGAAAGGGGAGAAATCTTGTAAAAAGGAAGAACCAACCTCCATTTAGTCACTTTCTTAATTTGGAACTTTGTATACTGGGATTGTTAAAGCAAGGTGCACCTTGGCTTCTAGGGTATTATAAAAAAAAGCTTTTTAAAAGTAATATTTGTACACTAGGATGTAGAGAGCTTTTTTCTAGCTTTAATTTGTGGCAACCCTTTGAGAAGACAGAAGAAATTAATCTAGGTTTTGAATGCAGAAAGTCTGTTTTTGATATTTTCATTTGTTTTGGCATTATAAGGAGAGAAATCTTGGGGAGGGGTCACGATGGAAAGGATTCCCTGGGCCTTGCCATCAGAGAGGGAGGGGACGAGGGTGGAAGAGCCCTGGGGGGGCTTGGAATTGTGCGGTGTCCCGGAACAGTGCGGACAGGGACATTAAAAACATCCCAGTGGTGGAACCCAATCTTCAGAGGAACCATACTGAGGAAAGCCTGGTGCCCTATGCATAAAGGACAACTTTGGCCATGCAGTTTAATGTTAGTCACTGATTGGAGATCAGACCAGCTGCTACTTAGATCCTGGGTCTTCCATGAGTTAGGTATGTGATTTGAATTAGCCCCAGGGGCCTGATATGCAAATGAAGGGTCCTGTGACGTCTCCATGTTCCTGGGGTTTAAGACACTAACGTAGGTATTGTGGTCAGCTGACTGCCCGCTTGTGATAAGACCCAACAAAGGTTAAAATCATCGACTCTTCTCCACAAACCAGTCAGCTTCCCATCTGACCTAAAATTGCCTTGTAGAAAATTGCTAACAGATTTCACAGTGCTGTAGGGGAAACGTGTCCAGAGGGACTCATTACAATAGCAATATTGCCTCTGAAGAGAAAAAGACTTGTGCTTCTTCAGTTGACACTCGAGTTTCAGACCTGAGAATCCTAGAGCCTTAGCTGCAGCAGAGATTTTTCAGAGCTGGAGAGTTACAAGAACACCCAGTCAACGTCTTTTCCATATGTGAAAACTGAGTGGTCACAAAATTGTTGACTACTCAAGCCCCACCAGTTGCAGGGAGGGCACTGAATACTCTTACTTCCAAATTCTGATGTAGTTCATTTTACTCCAAGAAGGTGTTTTACAAAGTGGATGCAAGAAATTCAAGGAAAATGGGCATGGGAAAACCTCAGGGGTGATGAAAATATTCTCTATCTGATGGTTTCATTCAGTTCTCAAAACTCACTGAACTGTACATTTAAGATCTGTGTATTCTACAGTATGTAAATTGTCTCAACTAAAGGAAACTGAAAGGTGTTGATATAGGAGAGAGGGTGTGGCAAAGCTGGCTGGGGAAATGAGCAGGTCCTGTCAATTGCAAGACCCCAGGGCAATGCCAGGACCCACATGTAGGACTTCTCGCGAGCTCCCATGAGATGAAGATGGCATCGAAAGGAACCACCATCATGGAAAGCCCCTATCCTGTGCCCTCAGATGCGGCTTGTACTTTCATTTTGCTTTTATCCTCTTTTTCTCTTTCTTTGGCTCAAGTTTGCTCTGCAGAGCTGGTTACTTCCATACCCATTTACACTGCACTTTTTAAATAAACTTTTTGACACCATTCTTGGCTTGTCTCATCCAATTCTTTGTTCGAGGCAAGAAGGACCTGGAATACTTTTGATTGCCGAGGAAGGAACGACCGGATAACAGTGTGATGTGTTGAATCATTTCTCCCCAAATTCAGGTGTTTAATTCTTGATCACCATTGCCTAAGAATGTGACCTCATTTGGATACAAGGTTTTTAGAGAGATCATGATAAAATAAGGTCGTTAAGATTGGCCCTAATCCAATATGCCTGGTGACTTTGCAAGAAGGGGAAGTTTGGACATCAGGACTTACAAAGGGAAGGTGGCCATCTACAAGCCACAGAGAGAGGCCTGGAACAGACTTTTCTCTCAGAGCCCTCAGAGAGACCCAACCCTGCCCACCTCTGGCCTCCAGAACTGTGAGCCAAAAAAATCTCTATTTTTTAAGCCGCTTATTTTGTGGTGCTTTATTGTGGCAGCCTTGGTAAACTAAAGCAGAAAGTGAGAGAGAATTTGGTCCCTGGGCTAAGAACAATTAATAATACTTAAAACGTATAAACCACATTTTAGGCATTAATGAACACTTAATATATGTGGTCATAATTATCATATAAAACTGATGCATATTTAATATTTATAACATTAGAGATAGGTATTATTGTTATTTAGTTCCTCTTATTTTCTTTGGCTTTTGTTCGCTGATTTTTTTTCTAGCTTCCTGAGATAGAGGTTTTATTTAAGAATTTTCAACCTTTCTTTTTTTCCCCTAATATTGCAATTATGATCATAAATTTATAAGCACTGCTTTAGTTGCATCCCACAGGGCTTGATGTGTTTTATTTAACTTAAATTATTTTCGAATTTCTGTTGTGACTTTGACTCATGTGTATGTAGTGAATCTTCCTGTATTTCTGCTCTACTTTGGATGTTAAATTTTCTCTAAAGGCCCATGTATTGGGGGCTTGGTCTCCAGGCCTGTGCTGTTGGGAGAAGGTGGAACCTTTCGGCATTGAGGCCTAGTGGGAGGTTTTTATGTCACTGGAGGCAGAGTCCTGAGGAGGGTAAGGGGGGCCTGGCCCACTCCTCTTTCTCTTTTAATTCCTGGCCATGAGGTGGGTGATTTTTCTCACCATGTGCTCCTGCCATGGGTACTGCACCACCATAGGTCCAAAGCAATTTGACCAACTAACCATGGACTGGAACCACTAAAACTGTGAGCCAGGATAAGTGTTTTCTTTTTATTGTTATCTCAGGTATTTTATTATAGGGATAGAAAGCTGACTAACACAATTTCCCAGGAGTTAGAGATTTTCTCACTGTGACTTTGTTATTGACTTCTAATGTAATTCCTGTGAGGTCAAAGAACATAGTTTCAGTGTTCTGGAATTTATTCATGCTTGCTTTATGATCTGCTGTACAACCAATTTTTATGAGCATTCCTTGTGTATTTGAAAAGAATGTGAATTGTGCCTGTGGAGTACCTTTTTCTATAAATGTCAGGTCAAGTGAGTTAATTATGTTATACTGATGTGTACCCTTCGTGATTATTTTGGGTAGTTTTTCTATCAGCTATTAAAGGAGACCTAAAAAAATTTTCATTCTGATTGTGGATTTATTTATTTCCATCAATTTTTGTTTTATATTTTTTGAAGCTATGCTATGAATTTTAGGTAGGTTTGTACTACTTTGCCTTCCGGGTGAATCCCCTTCTTATCATTTGAATCTCTCATTATATGAAGTAACACTTCTTACCTGAAAGTCTACTTTGGCTGATATTTGTTCTGTCAGTAATCTTTTGGTTAATATTTGTATGATTTTTCATTTTTTAATCTTTTCATGTCGAATTCTTCTATGTCCTTATACTTCAGTTGTGCCTTCTATAAGAAACATGTATTTAGTTTTTTCTTTTCAATTCAGACTAACAATCTTAATTTTTAAATAGGAATATTTAATCTATTTCTTTTTGAATTTTAATTTTTATTAGTACATGTTTATAGTAAATAATGATTACATTCATTGTGGGGAGTTGATGCATGTACATAACACATCTTAATTCTTTTTTATGTACCCTTGCCCTCCCCCATTTAGTCTATGTTTAATCATAATTACTAATACATTTGTATTTTTTAATTTTTAAATTTTTAAATTTTTTTATGGGTACCGGGGGTTGAACTTAGGACCTCGTGTGCCAGCAGGCACCTGTGCTGCTGAGCGATATCACCGGCCCTTTTTTCGTATGTGGGTACCGGGAGTCGAACTCAGGACCTTGCGCTTGCCAGGCAGGCGCTTATGCCGCTGAGCTATCTCACCGGCCCCTGTATTTTTTTATTGACTAGCCTGTTTTATGTTCTTTTTCCTCCTTTCTCCATGCATGGTATTAATAATATTTTGATTTTATGAATGAGCAAACTGTGACATTATTTACTATTTATAGTATAGTATTAATATAAATTAACCAGTTTATACATCAGTACGCAGCAGAATTGAGATTCAATCTTTGGTCTGAGTAATAGCTAAAGCTCTACCAGTTACTGTTCCAAGAAAAGGAGAGGCAGAAGAGGACTGATAAATGGGGAGGCATCCTAAAATAGTGCTTTGGCTTTAAAACTTGCTAGCTATATGAGTTTCTCCAGCCTATTTCCCTTTCTGAAAGATGAGAATGTTGATGAATTTCTAGTTCACAAGAGAATGCTTTGTAAATTGGTTTCAGGTGTCAACTGCTGTTGTTCTTTTCACTTGGAGAAGAGAGTTAATAGGAAGGGTGAGAAATGGAGAGCCTTACAGTACTTCCTGGCAGGCAGGTGACACGGCCTGAAGGCACCAAGCTGCAGAGGCTGGGCCTGTGTGAGAGGGGAAGACCAGCGTTGTGACCACCCAAGATGGCTGCCACAATGGAGCAGTCACTGTGTAAGAGGCAGATTTATGCACCATTTAGCCTTCAAGGCAGGATAAATTCATTCTTGACTGCTTAAAGTAGGAAGTTCAGGAAATAAGGGCAGTTCAGACAGATATTAGATTTCACCTAAATCTAATATCTGGTATCCTAAAGTAAGATAATGTTTGTAAGAGGTGATTTTGAGTGAACACATCTCATTTCCCTGATTCTTTTAATTGGGTTGCTCGTTCTACAACTTACTTCCTGACTGAGGAGTTGTTTCAAGTCATCATTCAAGACAAGAGCTTAAAAAGACTGAATTTCAAGTAAACCCAGGAGAGTGAATGTGCAGAGGGGGAGGGAAAACGAGCTTCCTGACAGGGGAGAGACCTATAACTTCTGATAATTGACAAAGTGGTCTGGTCTCTGTCAGCAGTATTAATATAAGGATAAGATAATGATGCTTCAATTTCTCTAGGAGAATGAAAACAAAACCAGGGCAGTCCTTACAGCATTGCCATCACCCCAGTGCTGTATGTCCAGAGCTGTCTTTGGCTTCAGCAGTGTTTATTGCAGCCATCACAGCAAAAGACATTTCCTTGCAAAC
Source organism: Erethizon dorsatum (assembly GCA_028451465.1). NCBI lineage: Eukaryota > Metazoa > Chordata > Mammalia > Rodentia > Erethizontidae > Erethizon > Erethizon dorsatum. The sequence goes on from CM051834.1 coordinate 66,343,056, forward strand.
CAGAGGACTCCACGGTACAGATTTCTTAACAACTTTCTCACCTTACATTCAACAGAAATCCCAATTTGAATGGATAGACTTTGTGGTGAGGGGAGGGAGACACTCACAAAACAATTTCAATAATTAGCGATCTGCTTCTATATGAATAACTCCAAAATCTTGAGAAACTAGCTAGACATTTCTATCACTAATTTTCAGGTAATTCAATTTATATAAAAAACTGATGATAAGTGAATAAAAATACAAGTGAAGACATTCTAAATTCACTAAAAGTTCTCATCTTTAAAAAAACTACAAATAAATTTATCTGTAACATTCTACTTAATAAACTTTAAACATCTATAAGCTTTAAAAATCTGTACGTATTTTCTCCTGTGAGCAGATCTGAGGATTTGGATCAGAGGCAGACTGCTTATTTACTTATAGAATTTCTTTGTGTTAGCTTTCTGGTCCCAAATTTTCCCTTTGGGTTGATGCAATGAAAGAAGATGTCAGCCTGCATCCACAGAGGTACAGAGGAAGGCTGTAAGATGAGAGTGGGACTCCAAAGTTATGAGCTGGGAGCTTACATAGGAACTGCTACACAGGAGTCCTGTCCTCTCCAGAGAGACAGAGAGAAACCTTATCTTTTCAATATGCTTGGGAGAAAAGCAGAAGTTCCTTGGGTGTCACAGCTCTTTGGAATATAAATATAAGGCTCGGAAATTTATTACCCTTTGAATTGTAAATAAATGGCAGAGATAAATCTATAAATTCTCTCAGAAGTAATTTCTCACCTCCAATGTCCACAGCATAGGTATTGGTCATGTTCTTTAACCAGATTGGCAGTGATGTTTGTCAGGAAACCATAATTCTGCAGAACATGAAAATAGTTGTTTCTTAACACCAGAAGGTGTATTTTGGTAAAACGGTATGATCCATTCATGGACAAGGTGTCATCTGGAGACTGCACAGCATAACAGAATAATAGAAGACAGTGGGGAAAGCAACTGGGCTATAGAAACTCATAAATGCTAAAAGGTTGGGATGACATAAGTGTAGGCATTCGGTATTCAATGAGTATAGTCAATCCTAGAAATTTAGAGGGAGATTGGAAAGAGGGTGTTATCAGATGCAGAAGAAGAAGTAAAGAATGAGAGACTTTCAAAAGTGGGGGTCAGGGCCAGGAGGAGTGAAGAAGTGGGAGGGTGGGAGGGGTCAGAATGGGAAGAGATGGAATGGTGTCAGATTCCTCATTTCAGAAAAACCAGGAGGGCCGAGGTCTGTGAGAAGCAGCTCAGGAATTCTCTTCAGATGAGCTCAACATTTTTAATAAAGCTCTAGATGATGTCATCTGCTGCTGGTTTGTATGGAACATGGAGATGAATTCTAACTTTTAAAAAATGAACTACAACTTTAAAAATATAACCATAGTAATCTGGAAGATACAACCTGACCTATCATAATTAGTGATTAACTGATACATTTCATAGTAAGTTTTAGCTGTGTCATCTGTTTAGGTTTTTCTTTCTGGTGATGTGTGTTAATATGTTTTTTAATCACAGCTTCTAGCTTGGGTTTTTGTTAATGTCCATCACTTCAGTTACTTGCTCTCTATTTATTCTCCTTACCTCACTCAGGAAGCACTGCACAAGCCTTGTACTCCTGTGTGCTGCCCACTACAACTGGGCTGCAGCTTTGGCTGTGTCACCTTTGACTGAGAGAAACCAGCATGGAGCAAGGAGCCTGAGCCTGTGTCTCAGCAAAAAAGTAACTAAAACAGAATTTGGTACCAGGAGTGGGGTCGTTGCTATGACTATAACTGATCATGTGGTTCAAGAGCCTTTAGAAATGGCTTGTGGGAAGAGTTTGGAAAGGTTTGGAGATGTTGCCTGAAAAAGTAGCACTGGAACACCTTAGGCTCTTCTGTATGGGAGAGTCTGGTCAGAGCTCAGAAGACCAGAAGGCTGATAGAAATCCTGCCAGTAAAGACCAGGCTCTGGAGGTTTCTGCTGGGAAGAAGGATTGCATTGGCTGTTGGACTCCAGACGATGTATGTTATGGCTTGGCAGAAAATTTGTCTGAATTTTGCTCATGTCCAGAGACTTTGCCTGAGACTGAGATTAAGGGCAGCAGACTAATTAATCTGGCAGAAGAAATTTCAAGGCAGTTGAATGTTTAGGCTGTGGCATGGCTTTTGTTGGGGGCTTTTAGCCAGATCTATGTTGAGAATCAAGAGCAAAGAGCCCAGCAGGATGATTTAAAATGTTGTGAGTTTGGCCAGAAAGAAAGCTCCAGTAAAGCTGTGGACTACAAAGATAGAGCTGAGAAGATCTCAAATGCTGAGAAGGAGCAGGAGAATATAAAAGATGGCCTGAGGACATCACAAGAAGGAGCAAGTCTCCACCCTTTGCAGCCTCAAAATTACAAAAGTGAAAGACTTTGCTTTGAGGAGAAGGCGGCAGAGCACCAGGTTCCAGAATGGCAGCAGCATAGAAAATTTGTTTGTCAGAATTGGATTCAGAGTGCTCAGCAATCCAGGTACTCAACCCCTACAGCCAAGAGAGAGGAAAGCCCGGTTACTGTTCCAGCTGACAGCAATGCTGAAACTGTTAGGGCTTTGGCAACTCTTGGAGATGGACTGAATGCCTTTTGGGTAAAGGAATGTACATGAGTCTTTGGGAGACCAGGGGTGGAATATTATGGTTTGTGTCTGGATGTCCCTCCAAAGCCGCATGCGGTCATGGGAGTTGGGCTTTTCAGAGGCAGCTGAATCTAGAGTTGGTGATTGATTCACTGTCTAGTGCTGGGAATAAGGGTGCGAGTGCTACACCCTTAGGGCAGGTAGCCTGCATACAATATAAGGGAGGGAAAGAGGCTTGTTCTCTCCTCCTCTCTTGTGGCTTTTGGTATCTTCTGCCACCCTGAATGGTTGCCCCTCTGCCGTGCCATCTTGCCTTACAGCCAGCTGATTATGGACTGAAACCTCTACAAACTGTGAGCTAAATAAACCTTTCCTTCCTTAACTTTGAGTGCTGGGTATTTTGCCTCAGCAATGAGAGAAAAGTAACTAAGAAAGCCTGGACGCATCAGACCAGATCAAATCCAGGCTCCACTGCTGGTTACTGTGTTAATCTTACTCACAGTTAGGGTCCCAAAGCCTCAACACTGGATTTGGGGTCCAAAAGAGTCAAGCAAGGTCTAGACAGAAACGATTCCAGAAAGAATATTAAAAAATTGCAAATATAGTTATTGTGCATTTCCATTCACTCATCTGGAGACTTCCTCCAAAAACACACACAGGTCAGTTCAGCATATTGTTATAGTTTGGATCTTAAATGACCCCAGAGAACCATCTGCTAACGGCTGTGTTGGCAGTCTGTGGGAGGTAGGTGGTGGAAGCCTTAGGGAGTGGGCCTGAGGGAGGAAGTTAGGTCATTAGGGGGGTGTACCCTTGAAGGGGACACTGGGGCCTCAGGTCCTTTCTGCCTCTCTCACCATGAGGTGAACAGCTTCCTCCACCATAGTACTATGCTGTGCCAGGCCCCAAAGCAACAGGGCCAATGGACCATGGACTGAAACCGCTGAAATGATGCGCCAAAATAAACTTTTTTCTTAGTAAGTTGTTTTATCACAGCTATTTGTTGTCATACTGGAAAGCTAACATACTTGGGATATTCTGAAATCATCTTCCCCAAACTTTGAAGTCCTAACACTCCTCTCTAAGAAGGGGCCATGGTACCACACCTAAGTAAGAACTGAGCAGAACAGAGTGCTTTGGAATCACAAGGTCTCCTGGGTAAATGTTCCAGTTACTTAAGGGGATTCCTGAGATTGCAAAGAGCACAGCTGGGTGAAGAGCCCTGTGTAGAACCTCTTTGCCCACACTGGATCTCTCATCAGTGTTCCAGCTGTGTTCAGGGCACAGGTGTGGTGTGACATGACATAAAAAATAGAAATATTAAGCCATGATTGTTCGAACACCCCTAGGTTTGTCATTTTGGTCATTGTTTCTCCCCCAGATATTTCATGACTGGAATAAAACACTGAACTCTACTTTCTCTTCAGAAAGATTATGATTGTGCTAATCTTTTTTTTGTGTGAAAAAGATAGTACTTTAAAGTTATTTTAAAAATTTTTCACTGGAGGTGTACAAATTTGGAAGGAAAGCACAGATCTGATATGTATTAGTATAAATGTAATCTTTAAACGATGCCAGATTCAGACATGTTTAAGCTAACATGATTAAATAAATTTCACCCTGTATGGCTTATATGCTACTTTCAGGTTCTTTTGGTAGAGACTCCACAAAAGGGGCCGGGTTTCATGTCTGCTGCAGTTGCTGAGAACCTGCGCATCTGTGAATAGAAGGCACTAGATGGGGATTCCTTAGTGGTGACAGTTGGGATTTACATTAGTATCTTTGAATCAGGGCAGCTGGTGTTTCTGAGACATATCAAGGTGCACAAATTTTACATGCATAAAAAAACTAGACCTCTAGGATTGTTCTTCAACTGGATTTACCATTTCTGCCTCCTTTTCCCTTCTGCCATGAGGTTCCACCTGGTCTGATGTAGTTCCTAGGGTGAAAATTCTTGCAGATTACATAAAGATAAAAATGTTCAGTGGTGCACATTTATGTAAAGAAAAAACCGCCAACACTCCAAAAGTTCAAAAGCAAAAAAGGAGGTCAGTAAGGAAATTGGCACTGGTGCAAGGAGCAAAGGGATCTGCTTACTTCCTAAATCAAAAAGAAGCCAGGTTAGCACAGTTGCATAATTTATATGTTCTGCTACATTTACAGTGCAGGTATTTGGCATTTTAATAGGTTCCCTCCATCTCTGCTGCCCCAGGACCAAAATTACAAGGCTGGCTTTTAACATAGAAAAGCCAAGATAGTGTCTAATAAAAACAGGATCTGTGTTTGTCAAATCCTTGCCCCATTCTGCTGACCTCAGAAGATCAGTTTTATTTTGGAACAGAAGTTTCTTATTGGAAGGACCAAGGAACACAGACTACATTAGCTTAAAATGCCCCACAACAGCTGAGGAAACTGCTTTGACACCATTAATTGGCAAGGACAGTTCCAGGGCCTTCTATATCCCCAGACAGAAAAAAGAAAAGAAAAAGAGAAAAAATTTATGTGCTGAAAAAAAAGAAATAACTCTTGTGTTCCGTATGTGCTTAAGAGAGACCCTGAACATCTCAGCTCAAGAGCTAGACTCCTGCTTCTTTGAAGCAATTGCAACCGTAGATCACACCAAGAGTTTGTTAGGTAAAGTGCTTGGACCTCTACTGGATGTTAGGTGTCCACTTAGTGCTGTGAGGGCAGCTCCCTGACTCAGGTTCCCTGATGACAGCAGTAGAAAGGATACCAGAGACATTCCTCTCCCTCGATCACCCAGAAGAGTGAATTTCTTTTTTTCCCCCCAGTTTTTTCTTATTAGTATATGTTGCTATGCATAATAATTACATTCATTTTTGGTGCATATACATATCACATCTTTTTTTCCAATTTTAATTTTTTTAGTAGCCCATATTTGTAGTGCGTAATGATCACATTCTTCTTGGGGAGTTGGTACATATATGTGACATGTTCAATTAATTTTTTTATCCCCTTCCCCTCTCCATCCTCTCTCTCCTTTGATCTCTTGACCCCCTTCCCATTTACAAAAGATCTACCACCCTATTTCCTATTATCTATTTAGTTTGCTCATTTATATTTTGGGTTACTGATATAAGATAAACCGTGTGATATATAAGTTTTATGTTTGATTTATCTCACTTAACATCATGTTCTTTTTTTTTTTTTTTTTTTTTTTTTGGTGGGTACTCGGGGTTCGACCTCAGGACCTCGCGTGCCAATAGGCACCCGTGCCGCTGAGCGATATCACCGGCCCCTTTTTCGTATGTGGGATCCGGGAGTCGAACTTGGGCCCTCGCACTTGCAAGGCAGGCGCTTATGCCGCTGAGCCATCTCACCGGCCCTAACATTATGTTCTTAAGGTGCATCCATTTTCCTATAGATGACTCAGGTTTATCCTTCTTTATTGCAGGGTAGTACTCCATTGTGTGTAAATACTATATTTTTGTCCATTCACCTGTTGATGGACATTTAGGCTGCTTCCAAGATTTAGCTATTATGAGTTGTGCTGCTATAAACACGGGTAAGGATATTATCACTGTAATACAATATCTTTAAGTCTTTTGGGAAGATATCTAGAAGAGGAATACCTGTGTTGGATGGAATTTCTATTTTTAGTTATTTGAGGAATCTCCATACTGATTTCCATAATAGTTGTACTGCCTGTATTTCCACCAACAATGTAGAAGAGTTCATTTTTCTTCACAGCCTCACCAGCATTTGTTATTATTTGATTTCTTGATGATGGCCATTCTTGCTGGAGTGAGATGGAGTCTCAGTGTTATTTTAATTTGCATTTCTTTAGTGGCCAGAGATGTTGAGCATTTTTTCATGTATTGGCCATTTGTACTTCTTCTGCGAAGTGTTTGTTCATTTGTGTTGCCCATTTTTTGATTGGATCTTTTATTTTGCGGGGCCTAATTTTTTTTTTTTTTAGCTCTTTATATATTCTAGATATTAGTCCTCTGCCTAGGAATAGCTGGCAAAAATTTTTTCCCATCCTGTATGTTGTCTGTTCACTGTGTTGGTTGTTTTCTTTGCTGTGTAAAACTTTTCAATTTGACATGTTTCCATTTGTTGATCTTGGTATTATTTCTTGTAATACCAAATGGAGTTCTGTTCAGAAAGTCCTGGCCTATGCCTATGTCTTCAAGAGTTTTACCTATTTTATCTTCCAGCAGATTAAGTATTTCTGTTTTAACATGTAGATCTTTGATTCACTTTAATTTTAGCTTAGTACGTGGTGAGAGATAAGGGTCTAGATTCAGTCCTCTGCATGCAGATGTCAGTTTTCCTAGCATCATTTGCTAAGGAGGCTATCTTTCCTGTAGGGTGTGTTTTAGCTTCTTGTCAAAGATCAAGTACCTGAATGTGCCTGGAGTTGTTTCTGCATCCTCTATTTTGTTCCACTGATCCCCATATCTGTTTTTATGCGATTACCATGCTTTTTTTTTAAATTACTGTAGCCATATAATATAATATAACTTGAAATTTGGGATTGTTATGCCTCCTGCTTTGCTGTTGTTGCCCAGGATTGCTTTTGCCATTCTAGGTCTCTTCTAGTTCCATTTGAATTTTAGGATTATTTTTTCTAGTTCAATGTGCTGTTGGTATTTTGATTGGGATTGTACTAAATCTGATACCAGTTTTGGAAGTGTGGCCATTTGGACAACATTGGTTCTGTCAATCCAGGAACAGGGGGCATCTTTCCATTTTCTGATGTCCTCTTTGATCTCCTTTCTCATAGAGATTAGGTTAGGTTAATTCCTAAGTATTTAATTTTTCTTGATGATATTGTAATTTCTTCCTCAATGAGTTTATTATTCGTGTACAAGACTGCCATTGATTTTTTTTTTTTTTTTTTTTTTTGGTGGGTACCGGGGGGTCGACCTCAGGACCTGGTGCGCCAGCAGGCGCCCGTGCCGCTGAGCGATATCACTGGCCCCTTTTTCGTATGTGGGCTCCGGGAGTCGAACTTGGGCCCTCGCGCTTGCCGGGCAGGCGCTTAAGCCGCTGAGCCATCTCACCGGCCCTGCCATTGATTTTTGTGTGTTGACTTAGTATCCTGCTACACTACTGAGTTTGTCTATTAATTCTAGGAGTCTTTGGTGGAATTTTTTGAGTCTTCTATGTAGAGGATCATGCCATCTGCAAATAATAATAATTTGACTTCTTCCTTACATATCCCTTTTATTGTACATTGCCTGATTACTCTGGCCAATGTTTTGATAATGCTATTGGATAGGAATCATGATAGCAGACATCCTTTCCTTCCTAATTTTAGAGTAGTCACTTTCTCCTGTTGTTGTGTTGTGGAACATCTTGTGTATATTTATTAAGTCCACTTGTTCAAAGGTTTGGTTCAACTCTGATTTTTTTGTCTAGTTGATTTGTCTATTTGTAACAGTGGCTTATTGAGATCCCTCAGTACAATTGCGTTGGTGTTTATCTGATCTTTTATCATCAGTAGTGTTTGCTTTATGAAGTGGGGTGCACTGGTGTTTGGTGCATATATGTTTATACTATTATCTCTTCCAAGAGAATTTTTCCCCCTTAACTAGTACATAGTTAACTTTTTTTGCCTTTTCTGATCAGTTTTAGTTTGAAATCCACTTTGCTTGAAATTAGGATAACTATTCCTGCTTTCTTCTGTGTTCCTGTGGCATGCAGTATTGTTTTCCATCCTTTGATATTTTAATCTGTGAATTTCTTTTTGGATTAAGTGTGTTTCTAGTGTACAGCATATCACTGGGTTTTGTTTATTGATCCATTCTGCTGATCTGTCTTTTGATAGGGGAATTGAAACCATTCACATCGAGAGTTATTACTGAAAGATATTGATTTATTCATGACATTGTAGTATTCTCCTGTTGCTGATTCCTTTTTGTCTCTTCTGCTTACATGCCCATCCTTTTGGTGTATTCATTCTATTAGACTTTTTGGCATTGTCGGCTTCATTATCTCTTTCTACGTAGTAAATTTCTTAAGGTGCTCTTTGTTATGGAAATACCTTATTTCTCCGTCAATTTAAAAAAATAGTTTTACAGGATACATAAGCCTGGGTTGGAAGCTTTTTTCTTTTAGGGTTGAAATGGTTCACTCCAAGCTATCCTGTTCCTTAAGGTTTGTGTTGAGAAGTCTGTTGTAATTCTAGTAGGTTTACTTTTATAAATGATTTGTTCCTTTTCGCTAATAGGTTTTAGGATTCTGTCCTTGCATTGGACTTCTGGGATTTTGAGGATGTGTCATGGAGAAGTTCTTTTCTGGTTGTGCCTGTTTGAGGTTCTACGTACATCATTTATCTGTATGTTTAATTCTTTCCCTATATTTGGACAATTTTCTGCTATTATTTCTCTAAATAGGGTTTTTATGACATTTGTGCTGTCTTCTAATTTTTCACTAATTTCCATTAATTTTAGATTAGTCTTCTTTGTGTCATCTAGCAGCTGTTGGATCCATTTTTCATGTTCTCTTCTTGTTTTTAAGTTATCTCTGAATAACTGGTCCTCACAGCAGCCCTGTATTCCAGTTCTGACACTATATTCACACTGCTCACTTCTGCTGCCCATAGTTTCAATAGAAAATTTTAATCTCCGGGATTTGTTTGCAACTTTTCCATGGGCTGACTCTAATTCTCTGCTAAACTGGTCCTTCATATTTTGTTTAAACAGCTAGCTTATTAGTGTCTTTTGTAAACTCCCTGATCATTTTGTTTATTACATCCATGGTCTGTTTAATTACGTCTTCTTTGAACTGGCTGAGCACCTTATTGAACTACTTTTTAATCTCTGTGATTCTTTCAAATAATTTGGTTGTTTGGCTTTTGATTTCCTCCCCCATGGTCTCACATGGATCAGCTTTGGGGGAGTTGGAAGTTTTGGGAAGTATCTTATTGCCTTGTCTTCTTATGTTTCTATGTTTGTTTAATTTTTGCTAGGGTTTGCAGGTGCTTACAGTGGGAAGACTTTGTTGCTAGTATGGAGAGCTCTTTAGTTAGTGTCTGCTTTTCAGTGATGCACTCTGGGGATGGCTAACTGTAGGACTTTGCCTCTGTTCCAAGATCCACCTCCTCCTTTAATGCTGTGTAATTGCAGTGTAATTGCATCCCAGAGAACTGACATTCAGTTCCTTGGGAATGGGCCACACTATTGTTAATGATACAAAGGTAATCTGGATATTGGCATTTGGAGAAAATGTAGTAATAGCAACAATTATGCCATCTTGGCAGTAGTGAGAAATCAGCAACAATAATATCACTCAAGATGTCTTAGTTACTCTTCTCCTTGCTGAGACAAAATACCTGACACCCACAGTTAAAGAAGGAAAGGTTGATTTGGCTCACAGTTCATAGAGATTTCATGGTTGGCTGGCTCCAAGGCAGGGTGGCAGGGCAGAGGGGCATTGCAGAGGAGAAACCGTTCATGGCAAGCAGGCAGGTGAAAGCACATTAACCTTCTTTCTGTCCCTTATATTTTATGCAAGCTTCGCGCCCTAGGGAGGGTGTGGCTCTCACACCCTTAATCCTAGCCAGACTAAACCAGTCAGTGGACTGATTTAGTAATCACACACCCTTGATCTTAGCATCACATATTCTAGATCCAGCCACCTCTGAAAAGCTGCATGAGGCTTTGGGGAACATCTAGATGCAAGCCACAACACCAGACAAACTGGACACTGCCATGCCGTAAGAACCATTAATGTATCACCGTTAACCATAGGGAAGCAATGTATAATTATAGCATAAACATTAAGACAGCCCAAATATTGACACAGTAAATATCTACTAAGTGTGATAACTACTTCTCCACTAACACTAGAGAATTCAACAGCAGTAACATAGTTGACTATCTAAAGACTAATAAAGCTTAATGGCTGTACTAGTAAAGATGTAGGAGTTTGCAAATTGGAGAATGAAAGAAAAAAATTTAAAAAATTAAACAATGGAAGATGAGAAAGAGGAGAGAAAAGTGAGATAAAAGTGAGTACAGAAATATTAATAGAATTCAATGAAGGTAACAAAAAAAAAAAAAAAAAAAAAAAAACGAAAAAGAAGATAGGCCAGTGAGATGGCTCAGCGGCATAAGCGCCTGCCTGGCAAGTGCGAGGTCCTGAGTTGAACTCCTGGAACCCACATATGAAAAAAGGGCCAGTGATATTGCTCAGTGGTGCGGGTGCCTGCTGGCGCTTGAGGTCCTGAGTTCGACCCTTAATACCCACAAAAAAAAAAAAAAAAAAAAAGAAAAAGAAGATAAAAAAGGGAGACAAAACCATGGACAATAAAAAAGGGAAAAAACATTGAAAGGAGGAAAAAAGAATGAAAATTGGAAAAAGGAAAAATTCCCAAACCCCAGTAAACCAGTAAAGAAGAAGAAAAAAGAGAAAGAAGAAAGAAGAAAATGAGTCCTTCCACATCTGACTTACTTTATTTAGCATTATGTTCTCATGACACCTCCATTTTTGTATAAATAACTCAAATTTATCACTCTTTGTTGCTGAGTGCACTCCATTATGTATAAATACCACATTTTCTTTATGTTTTTATCTGTTTTGGGCATGTACTGGTAGGTTGCTTCCGTAAATTAGCTATTGCAAATTATGCTGCTATAAACACGGCTATGCAGGTATCCATGAGATATGATGACTTTAATTCATTTGGGAAGAGACCCAGAAGAGGTACGTTTGGGTCAAATGGAAGTACTTTTAAAAAACTTTTTCTTTTCCTTATTTCTCTGGATTTGGGCCCCTTGAAATAGACATCTGAGGTGAAAGCACTAATTACAGGAAATAGAGCAGTAACTGTGCGCCCCAAGAGCGTCCCGAGCAGTGGCTGCCTGTGCACCATGGCGTGTGTGTGCTCTGCCCAGTGCGGGCCCGCACACCCTTCTGCAATCTCATCTTCACTCGTGACCCCGCTGCCATTGCAGTAGTCATGGTCACCAGTGCAGACGTTGTTTTGTCTTTTTCTTTTTGATCAGAAACAGGAAGTTCACCCTGAGTTCTCAAAACCAGAGATGAACATTGAGAAAAAATATGCTAATATATGCGTGTACACACACACACACGTACTACTTTGTACCCTTAGAACTACATCTCCCCTTTGCCTCCTCTCTTTCACTTCTAATAATCACTGTTTTACTCTCTATCTGTGTCTATATACACATATATAAACATGCCCCCCACCCCCAGGCTTGGTGAGAAGAGAAGGCCTATACATACATTGTGCTCAAAATCAGAGTACAGACTTTGTTATAACGAATAGCCCTGAACTAGACTTGGCTCTTTGGCGTTCACTGTAGCTTATGGATTGTGTTTCCAAGCAGCCCTCTGTCTGGATAAGTACAGCTTTTGTTTCTTTCGGTAGCAAATGTCTGCAAGTGACAGCCTTTCTTTTTCTAGGTAACAATTTCTGCAACTTCACCAGCTATAGACAAGCACTACATTATTTATGAAACAAGCTGAATTTTATTAAAAATATTCCTCAAAACCCCCAAAATAGGACTTTTGATTTTTATAAATTTGGTTTAATAAACTACATGCTTTTCTCCTATTCACCACACACTCATGCAGGAATAAAACCGTCTTTAATTAAACATGTGGTTGAGTTATCCTGGAGCTTGAGGTCTTCAGAAGAGCCAAGTGGGGATTATTTCCACTGGAAAAATGAATAATTTATGGGATGTGTGTGTTTTCCTGTCAATTGTCAGAATAAGCTTAAGCATATTTTGAAGCTGACTTCTACAGATATGTTTATAGTTCTGTTTGTAGTTTTTTTCTTATCTTGTCTAAAGAATCTTAGAACTCATCAGTATAAAAAACAAATACTTCATGGAATTGGAAAAGGCTGGTGAGATTTAGCCCACTGTTAAAAACCCAGTGTGAACACCAGTTAGTTGCTCTCACCATTTTAAAAATCATTTTTTCATATAGGATTAATTCAAAAATTGTGTCATAAGAACATGTATAGAATACTCAAGTAATAACCCTTAATTTTTTCACATTGAAAGGTAAATATAAGTACACACAGAGATAAATAGTTCAGTGAGCTGCATGGAAAAGGAAGAGGTAGGGAGGAAATTAATCATCATGCAAAAATCTCATTTATTGAGAATTTTATATAACTATGGTAAAGTTTAAATATTTGACAAATACAACACACACTCAAGCATTTAAGAGGCCCTTTGCATCTAACAGCAGTTTATTAAGCAAAAGTAAAGTAGGCAGACAAGAAAATTATTTCCTTCCCTCTTAGTCTTTACATTTGCCTAAGAGAAAAATGGAATGCAGGAAAAAGGGAAATAAGTCCAAATGACCTAAAATAGGAGTAATGACATTTTACATTTGTACATTTACAAATGTACATTTACAAAATACTTTATGGCTGATAGAGTACTTTCCCAGATATCTCTTTTAATTTCCCCAATTTATTGTTATTTTAAAATAAATTTTTATTATGTATATTTAAAGCATACAGGATGGTGTTATGAGATACACACACATAACAAAATGGTTGCATAATAAAACAAATTAACATATCCATCATTTCATACAGTTACTCATTTTTCCTGTGGCAGGAACAGTTATGTACTCAGCAAAAATCCTGAATATGACACACTATTGTTGCCTTTAGTCCTCACGTGCAACATTATACCTGCTCCTTTGTATCCTTCCATCCACATCTCCCCCTTGCCTACCCTCCCTCATCCCCAGTAACTACTCTTATTTTTTATCTCTGTATAGTCAACCCCTCCTTTAAAAAATTCTACATATAAGTGAGATCAGCAATATTTTTCTTTTTGTGTCTGGCTTATTTCATTTAGCATAATGTCTTAGTTAAAATGATTATTTTGCCTACTCTGCAATTGGGGGAACTGAGTAAATTTAGGAGAAGCTGAGTAAATTTGAATCATAACAAACAAACCAACCAACCTCAGAAATGTTGGTTTCTTATAGTGTTAAGAGGTAGGTGATCCTGGCGAATCTACCTGTTGCCCCTAACAACATGAGCGATGACTCATAGTACAGCACTGATTTAGCCCTGTGAGCTACAGTCTTTAGTTCAGTGGTCAGATAACAGGTGCTGTATACAAATACACTGCTCCCAACCGATCATCAGTGTGTGGTAACTGTGACTTTCTCCTCTGGCAAATCTATTCAACGATAATATTCTGGCACATGATACTCTAAAAGGAGTAAAATATTTCTGAAGATACTGAACAAAGTCAATTTCTTCTTTAACTGGGAAAAAGGTTTCCTAGTATACAAAATAAACATTACATCCCTGAAAATGACAGTGTAATAGAAAGCCCACATAGAACCAGTAACACTCAATGAGTAAGACTTGGCTCATTAGGTGTTATATAAAAATTAAAATACAACAAACTTTTGGCTGTGATATTTTTAAGTTCCCACTTTGACTAAAGTCCTACAGGCTTGGGTCTCAAAGAAAAAAGAAAAGGGCTACATAATATCCCACAGGGAGATTAGGAATTGATGAAAGTTATGTAATTAAAGTTTAGATGTCTTTCTTATTTCAAGAATTTCCTTTAATGTGTGCACAATCTGTTCAAAAGTGACAAATGTCATCAAGTCTTCATTTTTCAAGTGATTTGGAAGTAATTTCAGTGTTCAAGTAAGATTACATGATGTGCTATAGTTTGTAATTTCCTGTCACCATACACCTCTTGACTTACTACTTCTTGTATTAGTCACTTGCTCATCACTGGGACAAAATGCCAGATACCTGCAACTTAAAGGAGGAGAGGTTTATTTTGGCTCACAGTTTTAGTGGATTCAGTCCATGGTTGGCTGGTTCCAGGGCAGAAACAGCATGGCGGCCAGAGACCAGCATGATGAAGCAAAGCTTTTGACCACATAGCGATCAGGAAGCAGACAGAGAAGGGAGGACCAGGGACAAGAATATACCCTTCCAGGTCACGACCCCAGTGGCCTGCCCCTTCTGAACTGGCCCCACCTCTGAACATGAGACTTTCTGAGGGACATTTTAGATCTCAACCATAACACTTGATTTTCATTCTCAGCTTTTATTTATTGGAGGTTAACTATGCTTAGTGTCAGATGTTTATTTTCTATTTCCTTGTTGAGGAAAAAAATAAAAGAGAAATCAATGACTAAAAAAGTTACTTATAAAACCTAGATTTTTCAGGAACAAATAGCCATGGTTAATTCATTTTCAGGGTATGGCACTGGATTCTCACTGCATTCCTTTCTGTTCTCTGGTCCAGGGACCCTCTCTCCTGTTTGGCAGCATGATTTAGAGTAAAATCAAGGCTGAAGGGGCAGAAAATTAGTCCTATGGACCTCTGACTGTTCCGACAATTGAGGTTAACTCTGTATGTGCCAGAAAGTAGGAAATTTATCTAATGAAAAATTTTAAAGGAACTATCACTCTTCTCTGTTCTTGTCAACAAAATGTTGTGAATGTTGTGAATATGCTTAACCTGTTCTTGTTCTGGGGACAGGGCAGATAGGAATCTGCCTTGGTTAGAAAGGAAAGAGTAATGGATTGGAAGTCAGGAGCCATAGGCGCTATGAGGATTAGGTCATGCTCTAGCTTTGTGGCTTGGCTTTGTGTCTGTGCCCCAGTGTTTTTTACTGTAAAAGTGGAGTCATATGCTTGCTTTTTTTGTTATACCAAGTATAGAGAGCAGCATGGTCAGGAGCTTCAGTCCAGTTTGAAGGATTTTTTTTCTCTTGAGCTTTTCTGTTTATAATATCGATAGCAGACAGATGGGGAGCACGGAAGGCCAGAGTCCCACACTGCTCCGGTGCTGTGAGTCTCCCCCAGGGCAGCCTAATGTATCTCCTGTTTGACTGCAGTACTGGGGGAGAAATTCAATCGTAGCTGATTTACTGCATATTTTGTTCTGAAACTGTACCCATGAAGAAGGAAACTGCCTGGCTGACTGAGGCTCCCGGCCTTTCATCAGTATTAAATCCTGCACAGGGCTGACATCCGAACTGGGCCTCCTGGGGAATCTTAGTGTGCTGGGTGCAGTGGGCATCGAGCAGCAGAGCAGTAGGAAGGAAGGACATCTAGGACATGTAGGAGCAAGTAAGTGTTCACTGAATGGTGGAGTGACAGTCCGGTGACACCGGAGAGACCAGCCACACTTACCAGCTGCTGAGCAAACCTTGTTCAGCATGCCTGGATGCAGGGTTTTTGTTTTGTTTGTTTGTTTAATTTTTTCCTGTGCACAGGGTTTCACACATACAAAACAAATGCTCTACTGAGCTGTGTCCCCAGCCCTGGGTACAGGGTCCTTGATCAGCTGAAAATAATCAACCAATAATTGTCATCCTTGGAGTCTGAATAATAATAGAAGCTATATCTTTCGTTATTTCGCCACTAGCAGATATATTTCACCTTTAGTGGAACTCTTTTACGTAATCTCCACCTACGAGAGTCACCAGATTCCTGGACATTCTCCGGTTCCGCTGTGAACTTTCCTGAGCTGCACTTCCGGGGGGCGTGCGGCCTCTAGAGCACCTGGGCACCTGAGTTTCCCCTGGTGGAGCCGTTTGATCACTAAGGGGCAGCTGTGTTTATTCCCACCCAGGTTTATTTCAGGAAACTTCTAAACCACGCATAATTTAGTAAAGCCTTCTATACAAGAGTAAAATCTGAGTGTGAGTGGTTATTTCTAAGAAAACCAAGTAAATACAAAGCTTAAAAAGTAAAGTTGCCAAACATTATAAAATTGCCAATTTGATTTTGAGGAACTGTAGAAGACTAGAGGAAAAAAATCAGAAAAACATGCACTTTGGATGTGGTTTATGTGAAAATGATGATTGGGTGCTTTAAAGCAAATGGTATGAAAAGGCCTCGGCCTTACTTTAAATGTGGATGAATGAATGCACATTTGTATGCTTTAGACTAAAAGAAAATGTTCAAGTTTATATGCTTTCTGATTCTTCATTTTAACTTTTCAAATTAATCCACCAACTACTGGCCAATTAGAAGTTCACTAAGTGGCATCTTCTGCACTTGATTCAAGCAGCATCACTGCATTTACTCTTGGGTGCCTTGGGGGAGGACTTTCTGGCAAGTTTGTGGAAAGAAAGAGCAGAGTTACGGGGCAGCCTCTGGACTTGCCTTCCCACCACGTGAGAAGGGATGGTGAGCACCTCTGCGGAGCTGCAGACGGCAGACACCCAGGGATGTTCTGGAAAACGGAGCGCTGCCCCTCTCAGCAAGGCGGAGCCACCATTCATGTTTGTTGAAGACTTAAGGGAAATGTCCTTGTCTTTCTTTTTTTAATGATTTGGCTCTAAACCGAAACGATAACTTTAAATATAGTATTCTTGCAGGACAGGATTTTCCACACTGCAAATATATTTAAAGTTGCTATGGCCAAAAGGAAGGCAGCAGAGGTAATTGTGAAATATCGTAAATATAAAAAAAATTTAAAAGAATCAGTAAATTGAACTACTTTGAGAAATACAAGCCAGCCAAAAAGCAATTGGCTGGCAGTAAATACATTTGACTGACTTCACTGCAACTCTGGTTTTGTCTGGGTTTTAAGAGAGCAATCTCATCTTGGCATCATCAACTTTCAGACAGTACTGGAGCCCGCCGAGGAGATTTATTTGCACAATGTAAACACTTATTAAATTTGGTTGGAATTTTTGCATAAATGGAATTGTAGGCAGGACCCAGCCAGTTAAAGGGCAGTGACTGGGCGCTGGAGGAAAACTCAGAGGAGTGGAAGCTGGCAGAGGTGGGAAGTCTGAGATCAATGCAAGGGAAGCAGACCCGAGCTTGCCAATGGCCGCTTCACTGAGCTCCCGTGTAGGCTCTGTGAATATTTCTTAAAAATAGTATTTCCTAGAATGAATCAAGAAATTACTAACAAGAAAGGGATCTGCATTATGGTGGTGGAAATGGTTTAAAATTTTTTTCTTGGATTTTCCTCATAAAAGTGCTGTTTGTCTCCACAGAAAGAGGGTTTAGTGAGCTGTAGGTTGTAGAACAATATAGTTACCTTCTTCTTTTTTTTTTTTTTTTGTGGGTACCGGTGTCGACCTCAGGACCTCACGCGCTAGCAGGCGCCCATGCTGCTGAGTGATATCACCGGCCCCTTTTTCGTATGTGGGTTCTGGGAGTCGAACTTGGGCCCTTGCTCTTGCCAGGGAGGCGCTTACGCCGCTGAGCCATCTCACCGGCCCAGTTACATTCTTTTTGATGTATTTAAAAGCTTTCTGTTACTATGAATGTTTTTTTTTGTTGGAAATGATCCTTCTTGCTTGGTTAGTAGTTAGAATGATTTTCAAATATGGCTATGCGAATGGTTACATGAAAACGCGAGATGATCAGAGAAAGCAGTGATGATAGAGTGGCCAAGCAGCTGGTGGAGGAACCCAAATCCCTGGGACGTATTGCGTGTCCCTGTTCTGTTCAACTGTAAGCTCCCCATGTGACATTTTCCACTCTGCTTTTTCTGTCTTTTGTTTTACAATGAGCAAATTTTTTGAAGAGAATGAAAATGGGGTAAATGGAAAATCTTCCATGTGTCTGTAATTTCTAAGATTATCTGAGTCAGGCTTCTGTGTTTGCTTTAATGCCCTGGGTTAGTACTTCTACGAGTTTTAATTGAGGTATACAATTATTGACATATTTCCTCACAGGGAAATGTAAATATTATGGTTTGTGCCTGGATGTCCCCCCAAAGCTTCATGTAGTCATGGGCGGCGGGCTTCTAGAGTTTGTGATTGATTCATGGTCCAATGCTGGGATTACGGGTATGAGTGCTACACCCACCCTAGGATGGGTAGCCTACATACAATATACAAGGGAAAGGAAGAGTCTTCTGTCTCGTGCGTCTCCCTTTTTGCTCTTATTGCTTTTGCTGTCCCCACCACCATGAACCCCTGTGCCATGCCACCCTGCCTTGCAGTGAGCTGATTATGGACTGAAAACTTTATAAACTGTGAGTTAAAGAAACCTTTCCTTCCCTAATTTTGGGCATTGGGTGTTTTGTCCTAGCAATGAGAGAAAAGTAACTAAGACACTAAAGATCACAAATTATTTTGGTAGATCTAAAATTGTTATTATAATTACAGCAATCCAATACTATAATTAAAACCTTCCTTTTAACTTAGAATCTTTTTTTTTTTGTGGGTACTGGGGGTCGACCTCAGGACCTCACGCGCCAGCAGGCGCCCGTGCCGCTGAGCAATATCACCGGCCCCTTTTTCGTATGTGGGTTCCGGGAGTCGAACTCGGGCCCTCGCGCTTGCCAGGCAGGCACTTATGCTGCTGAGCCATCTCACCGGCCCTTAACTTAGAATCTTAATACGCATTTCTGATACCACTTTGTTATATAGAGCTGTCAAAGGGAGAGGAAAACAAGATCTATCATGTGTATTTCCCAGTTTTAAAAATACCAAATTATTCTTTTCACATCACTAGCCAGCAGGTCAAGGGAACGTCTTCAAATTCCAGGTGAGGAAACCGACTGAAAGAAGAAGCAACGTGTAGCCAGAAGCCAAGGGGAGTGGAAAGGGGAATTTGTTTTCCTCTAAATTTTGGATTTTCTCTTGCTTTGGTCCCCAGTTTTTTTGTGTGTGTGTTTGTTTTTAATGTGGGTACCGGGAGTCAAACTCAGGACCTCGCACTTGCCAGGCAGGCACTTATGCCGCTGAGCCATCTCACCGGCCTGGTCCCCAGTTTTGACAGTGACCACACTTACAAGAGCTTGTTCTATGGAATGCTTGTATTAAAACCAAATTCTGAGCTAAACAACATCCCACAGATTCGCCCATTTAATTCTGTTAATGACTATCGGGTGGATAGTATCATCATTTTTGAAGTTGAAGAATCACAAGCATATTTTTCCAAGGTTACTCACAAAGCTAGAAAGTAGCAGAGCAGGAATTTGAGCAGCGCTTAAAGCTCTTAGCTGTCATGTTTAGCTGTCTCCTGTACGTGATCAGAGCAGGCCTGAGGTGGCGCCATTGTGTGATGTGAAACCAAAAAGCATCTCAGGAAAACCAGCCGCCATAGGATTTTGCTACCACTGAGAGTACCCCAGGAGGTCTGCTACTCCTGTGCAGGAACTCAGGGGGGATTGGAAAAGAGGAGTGCTCTTTTTGTAGAGGTGGAGGATCGCCCAGGTCACGGGATGGAAATCTTTCTTTACAGGGTCAGGAAGTTGGCATTTCTGAATCTGCAGAACATATGTTCTCAAGCTCCGCTGTGCTGTGAAGCATGAAAGCAGCCATGGAAAATACTTGCCAAAGGGCACAGCTGTGTTCAGGCAGTGCTTTACTTAAGAAGGTAGACATGGGGCTACATGTGACCCCAAGGCTGAAGTTTGCTGACCCCTCATCCAAAGCATTATTTTTATACTTAAATTATAGTGAGGTACACTCCCTGAGGAAACCATCAACCCTCTCCCAGTGAATGGACAACCTAGGCATGCTAGGTGCCAGGGAATGTCACTGTTGTAGTCAGGGTTTTCAAGGGAATAGATTTAATACAGGAGACATAATACATAGGATTATTTTGTAATATTCACCCAAAGAGTCAAATGCAGAAGAGTGCGGGAGATCTATCCATGCACTAGAGACCCAAAGAATCCAGTCAAGGGCCTGGATCCCACAGCAATGTCCTGCATGACCCCAGCTGGAGGCCTAGAGCCCACGACAATGTCTCATGAAAGTCTGCATCAAGGAGCTGCACAGGGAAGGCCCAAAGGTCAGTGGTGGAAGCTAGAAAGTCTGCCCTAGTGTGATGAAGGATCTGTGCCAGCAGGCTGAGGGATCTGCACTGGAGCCAGGAAGCAACACTCAAGCTAAGGACCAGAGCTCCCCCAAAGAGAACTGCAGCCATCCTCAGTGACAGTGAGGACCCGAGCTCCTCTGATGAGAACAGCTGAGTTCATATCAGGAAAGCCAGCGTGACAAGCTTCTCCAGGAGAATCAACAGCACACCATCTTCCCCTCCAGTTCTCCTTTTATGCTGTTGGCAACAATCCTTAGGTGGGCCCTCCACACCCAGCACCACACTGATTCAGTTCAGCTGGGTGTTACAAGTTGACCATTGGTTAACCCACCACAGTCACCTTCAGTCCTAGTCTGTACTGAGGTTATGAGTTCTTTTTGTCTGTTCGGCTTTTTTTTTTTTTAATATGGGTACCGGGAGTCGAACTCAGGACCTCACGCTTGCCAGGCAGGCGCTTACGCCACTGAGCCATATCACCGGCCACGAGTTCTTAACCCATGGCCTTTGGACATTCCTACAGAGGTTTCAGAGAGACTATGAACTGGATAGAAAAGATATTTTAGTTTGTGCCTTTCTTGGTATTATGAAAGACCGTGGAGGAAAAATGGATAAATTATCATTTCAGCAATCATCTTACTCCAAACAAATCGAAGGCGGCATGGGCTGTAACCACATTCAGATGAATACGTGTGGTCATCACTGTCCCAGGAGAGGACAACAGAGGGCTTCTTGTAAATGAAAATAAAATTCCTTGCAGCCTGATGACGATTACAAACACTCCTCTTTGATCCTTCTGGGTTTAATTTAGGCTGGGAAACACAGAAACAAAGGTCAAGGTATTTAGTTTCTAAATTGGATGTGTGCTCGGATCCTGGCTCCTTTCCCACTCACAATGTCAGCCTGTGCGGATCACTCACTCTCACTGAGCCTCTAATTCCACCTGCGTGAAAGGGGATTATGAAGACTGAGTAAGCACAGCACAGCACCCCAGTAAATAAGAGCCTTCCTTGGCAGTGCGCTGGGGCTCAGGTCCAAGACCTGAGGGCTGTCCTTCCTGTGCCAGAGCTCTTACCCATGGCGCCTAAGACACCCATCAGCTGTGTCTCCCTGAAAGGGCACCAACACTAGGATCGTTTCCAGGCAAAGATCATTGAAAAAGGCTGAAACTTGACCAAAATCTGGATTTTCTCCAACCAAAGGGCTGTGCTGGAGTGTTCTGTATTCTGCCTGTGACGTTGCCGAGCAAACCCACCCCATTAGTGAGCAATGCCCTGGTGGAGCCATGTATCTGGGAAGGGTTGAGTTACCATTTGAAACAGAAGGGAAATGGAAGCCGGCCTCTGCCAAACGTCATCTTTACCCAAACTGTGGATGTTCCTGCTACTTTTCTGAAGCAAATCATGAAGAATTGGCAGCTAGGATTTCAATGTGCAAAGGACAAAATTACTGACATCTTGGTATGCCTAGCTCTTGGCTTTTGCTCATTATGGCCAATTTGGCAATTTCTCATCTTTGAAGCCCAGGACAGGCCCCAGAGAGAAGTATCTCTGACAGCCTGGCTTCGTGCTCTGTCTGTGTGCTCTGGGCCAACTCTGATTTGTCCAGGGTCTGTCCCATGAGCTGCCCGCTCATCTAGAGCAGCAGCTGGGTCTCGAGGTCATTGTTAAGTCATGGTAATGACACCAACAGCTTACACTGCTTGGCTGTGCTCCTGCAGCTTATGTGTTTGCCACATTTCATCCTGTTACTGCCCCATTTACAGATGAAGAAATGGAAGTCACAGCATTTCCAACTGCCACAGTCTGGAAGGTAGACTGGTATGGAGACTGAGACCCAACAGCAAAGGCTCATTGCAAAGGTCCCTTTCTAGGACTGCACAGGGCATTGAAAGATGGAAGTATGTGCCACGTTCAGTGCAGCTCTCAAAAACTCTGGAGGGGAGGACCACGAAGAAATTGAAGGCAAGAGTGAAAATGCGGAGAGCTGAGGTCAGGTGGAGCCCTCTCTCTTGGTGGAGAAAAGAAGCCACCTAATGACTATAGCATGTTTATTTATAGACTTGGCAGGTTGATGTCAGGAGAAAGCCCTCTGCTTAACAACTTGTTCGCCTAGCTTGCCTTGGGTGCCTCATGTTCTTGGGGCCAGAACAACTTATTCACCTGGCTGGCCTTGGGTGCTCTGTGTTCTCAGGGCTGGCCTTGCTCTAGCCTGCACATGTGATTGATCTTCAGCTTCAGCCACTCCCCACATCGCCCCCTTTTTTGTTTTGTAGTTGCAAGTGATGGATGGTCATTTGGAGTTGGAGGAGCTGTGTTTGGAGGACTCTGCAGAAGACCTTCTCCTTCTCAAACCTTTCCCATTCCAAGTGAGCTTACTCATTGAGGCTAAAGATCCCCAGTCCAAGGATTTCAGGTGCATGCATTCAGTAGTTTAACCCTATACAGCCTATTAATCCATAACAGTAGTCAGTTACCAGTATAGCTGGAAATTATCAGAAGGTGTTAGTGATTTGAGTTTCTTTTATAGCTAACATATTACTATGGAATTGTTTTATACATCTTGCGGTTATACTTTTCTGCTGGATGTTCAAGACCAAGTTAAAGTGAGACCTGTATTAAATTAATTTCTTGTGATCTATCAAGGTCAGTTATGTCTCCTCAGGATTTGCCTTGGAACCATGTATAGCACCTCCCAGTTCCCCATGGGAGCGGTGTCAGTGTCAGCCATCTGGATGAGTCATGGCCATTGCTTGACCAAGTGGCTTTCTGTGAAATCTTGGGAGACTTTTCTCTCCTGGTGACTCTCCTTACGCACACTATACACCATAGATCATCTTCCTCTGTGGTCCAAAAATCTCCTTGGTCAGAATATTGGGGACTCACGAAGGTATAGGATGTCACAGCAGAGGTTCTGTTATGTCCTGGGTCCTCATTGACCTTGGAGGGCTGGGCCAAAATATTGGCTGTCTTCTTAGCCCATCTATCTTTCTAGTTTTTGGTCTCCAAACCTCAATTATTGAACATCCAGAAGAGAAGGTTAATGACATACATTGTAATGGGAGCAGTGAGCTTAATATTATAATTTTATCTGAATATCAAACACCTTGAGACACAAAGTAGAACTGTCATTTACTACCAACCATGGATGTTCTAGTAGTTGAATCCCTGTAGAATGTTAACAGACAACAATTATATAGTTTTACACAGAAAACTTGAAATCAAAAGTCATACATAATATTGTACCATGACAATCATGATGACAATTTTGTAATGCACTTAAATTCTCCATCTTGGTATAGAATAGCCTATTTAGTCAATATCTCTACCTAGGACATGGGAAGCTTTTACCTAACTTGTTGACCTTTAATAGGATGTCACTGAAGAAATTTGTGACATTATCTGGACTGCTTAATGTCTAGGCATCTCTAAGAATAGTGGCGCATACATAGCATGTACATCACATAAGTTTTTTTTTAAAGGCAGAAGTCTGAATCTGAAAGAAAAAGTCTATCACCATAAACAGTTCCTGTTTTACATTTTGGAAGATGTGTACATCTGAAGGCATGAAGACATTTAATACACCACGAGATTAATAACAATCAATTGTCATAGCCATATGAAAACTTTTGTTTCTTAATTATTTTCATACCAGAGGATCTTTAAATCAGAAACCTTATTGCCTTATTTCTAGAAAATTTAATCTTTTGATGATGACCAATGTGAACATATCAAAATAATATTTTTTAATAACATTTATTGGGGTGTCTCCCATAAGGCTATGGAGATCATTGTGGCATCCCATTAATGAACAAAGGCTGGAATAGAATTTTTCCCAGGCATCTGCTCATTTATTCACCAAGGGAAACCTGACCAATAATTCCCCAAGCCCAAATTGACCCCATTAGTTACCTTAACAAATGTTTGATGACCTATGAGAAAACCAATTTTGACATCATTTTTACCAGCTGGCAACCCAGGTTATAGTTAAAACTATAAGCCAAATTAAATGATAAACAAAATGATCCAAAAATGCAAAAGAAAAAGGAAAGAAAAAAATTGTTGAGCTCAAATAAAAACTGTTAACAGATTGGACAAACAGACAAATAGACAGGCAGTCTTCTTACAAAATCAGAGTGCACTCAAATGTATTATTGGCCTAATTGAATTATAATAACTCTTTTACCATTTTAGAAATTTGTAATTATAAATACACTAGTCAGAATTTTTTGTAGGTCAATTAGAGATCTCTTACAAGAAGAATTTGGAAGGAGCAAAATCCTTTATCTATAATATATATATATATAATATTTTATTTTGTCTTAAGAATACTGGCAACTTTCATGTCCCTTTTTTTCATGTAGCCTCCAGCCCAATCATCTCCACACACTCTGTCACTTATTCAGACCTACTTTTCCCATTTCTGGTTACCATCTCCTGGGCATCCTGGGTCAATTTCTTTAATTGGCCCCAGGTCAGGTCTAGCCCCATGCTTGTCTATTGGCTGCAGCACAGTCCCTGAGGCATCACTGCCACAGGACTAAGCATCAGCTTCTTGAAAGGTGGAACCAACTCCTTCTCCAGGTCTGGGTCCATGATACAGCCAGAAAGCATGCTCTGGCACCCAGATAGGCCATTCAGCATTCTCTGGAAAGACTCAAGCATACCCTTGGCCCCACATGAGTACCGGGCTGGGTCCCTTCCATTGTACAGTATGAAGATCTTTTCAAAGGACCCTTCCTAGCTTCTTTTCCTTTACTTGATTGAATTGTCTTTCTGCTGCTGTAGTCCCATCCCTAGTAAGATTTAAAAAGTTAATTGTATATAATGCCAAGTGAAGTCTATTATGAGGTGTGAATTTTGTAGGGAAAGATTCCCCTTTTTGTTTTTGTAATTGAATTTTGAGCATACAGTGAGCACATTCAATTCCTTGACCTTGAGGTTATGAGGAATTCCTGTGGTAAGGGAAATGTGAAAGGTTTTACAAAATGTTTGGAAAGCAGCACTTGTCTCAGACAGCACAGCCTGTTTTTTGTGGGCTCATAAAGCCTCTTTACACCATTTATTTGCATTTTCAAAGGCCAATTGTTGAGCTAACCAGCCTCTGTGTTGTTGATAATTCTTCCACTACCCTGCAATAAGGATGCCACAAAATCCTGAAAAGGTTCATCAGTACCCTGACAAATGGAGGTTAGATCAAGGGATGTTTCACCCTTTGAAGGAAGTTCCCTCCAAGCCCTTATGGAAGCTGTTTTAATTTGTTCATATGCTTGCAGTTCAAAAGTAAGTTGATTATCTGTGGCAGCAAACACACCTTCTCTGATTAACATGTCTTTTGTAATGGCCATGTTATGAACAGTATTGTGAGTGGCCTGGTCTGCACACAAATCAAAAAAAAAATTCCCTTCCACAATAAATAATCCCCTGGACCTAAACATGCTTTAGCCATTCCTTTGTAATCATTAGGGGCCATAATCTGTTGTCCTATAACCTCAATAAAACCCAGGATAAAAGTGGCTGTGGGGCCATAGGTAGCAGTCACTTGTTTTAGTTCTTTTAAGTTCTTAAAAGGCCCAGCTTCATGAAGACATATAACTTGTCCCAGATTATTGGGATCTTGGACATCAGCAACAGGGTAGACATGTTGGAAACACTCCAGGGATTCTCCCCCCGCAGCTTCTTTCATCACCAATTGCAAGGGAGAGAGAAAGGATGATTCTATTCTATGAAGGGTGGAAGTCTCAGCCTGTGATGCAGAAAAATTTTTCTAAACTGATAAAGTGGAAGTGGCTGCTTGTGGAGAAGTTAAATTTATTGGTTTTACTTTGGGTGGCTGTGAAATGGAAGTCACATTGAAACACTCCTCTAGTGGGGAAAGATCTTCTCTGCCCCCCCACTCCTTCCTTATCTGATTGAGCAAAGCTAGAAGGTTCAAGATCTACTGGAGGGGCTGTTGCTCCACTACCTTTTTTCTGCTCAGGGCTTAGTTTTTTTTTTTTTTATTATGTGGGTACCAGGAGTCGACCTCAGGGCCTTGCACTTGCCAGCAGGTGCTTGTGCCACTGAACAATATCACCGGCCCCTTTTCTTCCTTTATGTGGGTTCTGGGAGTTGAACTCAGGACCTCGTGCTTGCCAGGCAGGCACTTATGCTGCTGAGCTATCTCACTGGCCCACAGCTGTCATTCTTTTTTTTCTTTGTGGGTACCAGGGCTCGAACTCAGGACCTTGCACACCAGCAGGCGCCCATGATGCTGAGCGATATCACCGGCCCTTTTTTCGTATGTGGGTACTGGGAGTTGAACTCAGGACCTCATGCTTGCCAGGCAGGTGCTTATGCTGCTGAGCCATCTCACCAGCCCACAGCTGTCATTCCTTTTTTTTTTTTTTGTGGGTACCGGGGGGTCGACCTCAGGACCTCGCGCGCCAGCAGGCGCCCGTGCCGCTGAGCGATATCACTGGCCCCTTTTTTGTATGTGGGTTCCGGGAGTTGAACTCGGGCCCTCGCGCTTGCCGGGCAGGTGCTTAAGCTGCTGAGCCATCTCACCAGCCCTACACAGCTGTCATTCTTGAGAACCTGTTTACCCTATGTTTTACACCTGATGATAGTACCAATATTGATGATATCGATGGGACCAGTATTGATATCAATACATCTCTGGGACCAATATTGATGATATCAATACACTTCTCTCCCTTTTGTACACACAACTAGAGGTGTTCTCACCTGCCATATGATGAGTTTCCCCATACCCCAGG
Organism: Erethizon dorsatum; assembly: GCA_028451465.1. NCBI lineage: Eukaryota > Metazoa > Chordata > Mammalia > Rodentia > Erethizontidae > Erethizon > Erethizon dorsatum. Next base: position 66,370,176 of record CM051834.1, read on the forward strand.
TCCCTGTTCAGGCACCAAAATGCCGTGTCCAGTGGAGCTCTCAAAAATTCCCAGGGAGAGGACCATGAAGAAATGAAGGCAAGCATGAAAATGCAGAAAGCTGAGGTCAGGTGGAGCCCTCTGTCTTGGTAGAGAAAAGAAGTCACCCAACAACTGCAGCACATTTATTTATACACTCAGCAGGTTGATGTCAGGTGAAACCCCTCTGCCTAACAACTTGTTTGCATAGCTTGCCTTGGGCGCATTTTGTTCTTGGAGCTGGAACAACTTATTCACCTGGCTCACCTCAGGCACTCTGTGTTCTTGGGGCTGGTCTTGCTCTAGCCCCACACGTGCGATCAATCTTCAGCTTCAGCTGCTCCCCACAGGCATGCGTGACAAAGTGAATTTTTCTTTTCTTTTGTTTGTTTGCTTGTTTGTTTTTGTGGTACTGGGGATTGAACCCAGGGTCTTGTGCATGCAAAAAAGTAAAATTAAGTTTTAAGTTAGTTCCATTTATTTAAAAATATTTATCAGAAAGAGAGTGCAGAGAATACTGTTGTATTTTTGGCTTCCAGAATCTGTTCCTTCCTGCTTACCATTCCTGGGTTCCCACTGGAAGATTCCCTCTCCACATACTGTGTGCAGCTCTGGGAGACCCCAGGGTCCTTGCTGTTTCCATCATGGACTCTAAGCTGGTGAAGTGGGTGACCTAAATTCAAGCCCAGGTGCTGGGGTTTTCTCTGTCAGGACTTTTGTATGAGGACAGACAGAAATGGTGAAGATTTAATTGTGCATCCCAGTGGAGGTCACAGCTTGCTGCCAAACTGCCTGTAGTGGTCACCTTCTCCTGGAGTTTTGGGGGGCAATGCTATGACAAAAGCATACTAGGCCACTAGTATAGCAGAAAATGACTCCCCCAGTCAGTATACTTCAGTTTCTGTTAGCTGTCCATGTAACCTCCGTTTATTCCTGTTCTTGTTACAATTCCTGGTACTTCTGTTTCTTAGAAATGGCTGGTCACTATGATGCATGGCTGGTCACTATGAAGTGAGAACCAATCCTCAATTGACAAGCCATTCTGCCTCCGTACTTCCCTTTTGCAACCCTGTAAAAACCTCCGTCTCTGAGCCTTCGGGACCTGATACTTTGGGAGTGAATCCCTATCAGAGCCCGTCAATGTAAGTAAATCTGCCTCCAAATCCTGGGTGACATTTTGGTGTTTCTGTTTGCTGCTGCACTATAACACGGCATGCTCACAGCCCACATAGCAGAAGTTAGTTCTGTCCCCGTCTGGAGACTGCAAGCCCATGATCAAGGTGCCGGCAGCACTGCTTGCTCCTCAGGCTTCTCTCCTGGCTGGCAGATGCCGCCTTCTTGCTGCATCCTCCTCTGAGCATGTGTTCTGTGCTGCCTTCTCTCTGTGTCTCCGCATTTCCTCTTCTCATAAGTACTCTGGCCGCATGAGATCTGGGGCCCCCTAACAGCCTCATTTAACACATCTTTAAAGGCTCCATCTCTAAACAGTCACATTTTGAGGTACCAGGGGTTAGGGCTTGAACATACGAATTTCAGAGGACCAGATTCAGCCTATAACATTCCCCATTCTTATTTGTACCAAGCCATCTTCCTTGGTGTCCATTTTAGATTGGGGAGCCCCCTCACCCCTGTAATACAGCCCTCTTCTTGTTTAACTAAAGTCACTTTTCATTGTCTGCCACTAGTGCACACCCTGTGTAATGCAGATGGGCAAATGTCCCCACAGGATTATGTAAACCCTGACATATGCAATGGTTTAATGTAGAAAAGTGTAGTGGCCATGGACTTCTAAAGTTTGTTGAATCGAAATCTCCTTTTCATGGTAATTGGTAAGAGGGACAATGATCAGGACGAACTAATGAGGCATCCATGACTGGAATTACTAATACAATTTTATTCTTCCAAATTTTGCTTAGGAATTAATTTTGTCACTTATCTGTATGACTATCACAACTGTATTTTCAGAAGTTATCAAATGTCACTTTACACCCTTTACAGTAGATAGAAATTCTTACTGTCTGGGCAGTAGGGAAGGTGGAAAATGCAAGTGAACGTAGAACTTGCAGTGCAGTCAAGGGTGCTCATCTCCCAAGACCTCCATTTTCTTGGCAGAGTGAAGATGGCCCCCAGGACTCTGCAGGCACCTCACATCTTTATTTCAGTTAACGCTCACAGTCAGACTATAGGCAGAATCAAAGTCACCCATGGAGTATGGTGACAGGGAATGAGAAAGACATCACAATGGGCATAGTCATTGACTAGCAATGGATGAGTTTCAGTTACAACACAGCTAAGGAGAAAGAGAACAAATTGTGGAGTAACAGCCATTTTAAAGACATCAGCCAGCGAAACTTGTGGCTTTTTAATAGGAGAAGAAACAGAGACGATTGTGGGTATTAGCAAGTTAATGCAAGGGAAATCACAGGAGGGAGGTAAGGGATAATAGCTGGTAGTGGGTACACATCTGAGATGATCAACCATCAGCATGGGCTGGAACCAGGCTGATGGAATTGGCCAACTCAGTCTCGATGCAGGAAGGCTGCTGGTTTAGTAGGAATGAATCACTAGAGCGGGATGTAGACCAGCACTCTGCTGGGATGCGGGTAGTTAAAAATGGTGTTGCAATACCAGGTGAAACCAGGCAAAGATCCCCGGAGCTGGAGAAGTGTGAGGCAGGAACTCCCAGACACAGCATGGTGATGGAGAGTCCCAGAGAATGTTTCCACATGGCCTCCCACACGGGGCTCAGAGGAACCTCAGGACGGAGTACTGCGTGGTCAGTTATACTAAACATTAGAGTAGAGATAATGTAGATCCTTCTCAAGCACTTCCAAAAGAATTAGGGGAAGGAACATTTCCAAAGTCATTTTACAAGACTCTGATACTAAAGTCAGGCAAGGTTATTACAAGAAAACAAAATTACAGGCCAATACTCCTGATGAACACATATGCATTGACAAAAGGAGCAGGAGGAAACTGTGGGAGATGATGGACATATTTATTGCCTTGATGGTCATGATGGTTTCCCAGATGTATAGCTATCCCCAAGCTCACTGAGACGTACACATTGAATACGTACACGTTCTTATGTCAAGCACACCTCAGTGAAGTGGTTAAAGAAGTCCGGGGCTGTGAATAGCATTGCTGTATTTAGAAACAGCTTCTAGAAGCACATGTATTTAGAAACACATCGGGACCTGAAAGTCTCTCATTTCCTCATTTAGCAGCTGGGCTACAGAGCACCACTTAATATCCTGGAATATTTTGAAGAAAATGCATTGCAATTTTCTTTCTTCCCCCTGTGTGCACACCTTTGCCAATTGCCTGACTGAACAGTGAAATTAGGTGTATCAGATTCATCTTATTTATAGCTAATGTTACAGCCCAGCTCATCATTAATACCATTTCCGTGTGCTCTAAGATATTTTGATGTATGCACATATTGTGGAATGATTAAATGAAGCAAATTATCACAGTCATCACCTCATTCATTTTTTTTTTGTGGTAAGAACATTAAGAGATTAACTTTTATACATCTAATCATATACCAGAATAAGGACTCTCTTTACAACCAAACAACCAAGTTTCATTCTGTTTGTTTTCTGGGACAAAAGCAGTGCCATGGGCACAATCAGAGTTGTGGTCCCACCTCCTGAAACACACGCAGAGCTCGCTCAGTCAACGTGTGACAAGGAAGCAGCAGCCCATGCTGGAAAACAGGATAACTATGGGGTGCCATGGACCCCCTAAGGATCCCGTTCCATGCAACTAACTTTCAAAAGGAGGCCTTTCTTCCTTGAGAAAAATCTCCCTGCCAGGTTTCTGACGGGTACACTGGCATATTTGCTAGTTCTTCATCACCACAGAGCAGCATAGAATTTCACCTCAGGCGTTCTTCCCCGGACTTCTATAGCTCAGGCTTCATACCAAGTCCCACCGATATGTTTTTGGATCCTGGCTGGGACCTCTGACCCCAACTCCTGCATATTACTGGCATTACAACCCACCTGGCTCTGTGTGTCCACATTTGGAGTCTACGCTGTAGCGGGTCACAGTGTGGCTTGGTGGGAGATGGTCCCTGAGAGCTCCCTGCTTGTTGGCAGATATTGGAACCAGGGGCGCCAACGCCATCTCCCTTCCTTTCTTATCTAGGAATAAGGTAACTAACTCTGCTAAGAGCAAACCCTTACCGAGAACACGCTCGTGCTGAGCACTTTCCATTCAATGAATATCTCACTTCATCCGCATCGCTATGAGTCTGTATTTCTAACATTATTGTTTTTACTGGTGAAGATGTTAAGCAGAAGAAATATAAAGTGTCTCTGCCAAGATTAAGACTGTATGGTTAAAAGAGCGCAGAGCAAATGTTCGAATCTAGGAATTCCAGACTTTGGAGCTTAGGACGGTCTTAATTATAAGGTCCTCACGACGTCAGCATTTGACTGGACCGGGAGTCCTCCCAGGGCTCCCTGCTTCATTTCTAGGGGAGCTGCTTATTGCATCTAAGGGGCAACTCACTGCCTCGTGGAGTCATTGGAGCCGGTGTCTGGAAGCGCAGGGGTGCGGGGAGAGCTCGTCCTGCGGTCACTCAGTGGCATGGCCACTTGGCCCTAACACAGAAGGCAAGAATGGCGATGGCTGAGAATAATCATGACAGCTTGTGTGCAGGGAGTCCTGATTAAGTGCCCTTCATATTCCTAAATGGGCTTCCTTTTGATGTTTGCAAGGCTCAGGGCAGGAATGTGAATGGAGGTGACAGGCTCAGAACACGCTACCTCAAAACGGCACCTTGGCATCTGAGGAAACGGTAGAAGCAGGACAGTCACTCTGGCGTTGCCCTCATTGTTCTCTCCTGGAGCTGCCACCAAAGATTCTCTACATTGTACCCCAGAAAATAGGTCCTAAGACCCTCATTCCAGAGGGGTCCTGCCCTGTTAAAGTACATGAAGATACTATACTAAAAAGAATTGGACACAGAGGCCTTACTAATTTCTCCCTCGATTTATTGCCATTAGTCCACACCCCCTTGTCCAATTGCACTTCCGTGTGGCTGTCCACTCTTGACCAAGCTGCAGCATGAAAACACCAGTTACCCAGGGTATCCTCAAAATAACCCAGAAGGCCACGTTTGGATTTCAAGCCCGGGATTTCCGTGTGGGACTCGTGGAGATACAGATGAGGTGGCCCAGCACAGACACTGCCCTGGCAGCACCACCAGGGCCTGCACTGCCGCATGTCCAACTTCCTTCAGCGCTCACCAGCAGCCACTCCTTGGCTCTCCTGGGGTGTGGGGACGGTTGCACCCATAGCATGGTAACCCTCAGGAGGAAGAACGTAGCAACAAGGCTGGCAGAGACTCCAGAAGTGGGTCCCAGTCACACAGGGCAAGGGTCTGGGTGGTGAGTTCCCAGGAGTTGTGCAGGAAGCAGGAAAATGGGCTTCAACAGCCACATCCCCGGCCCTCACCTGTCTCAGGTTCTTCACCACCTGGGAAGCGCCAGAGCCTTCAGATGCTCAGGGACTCAGGACACATGCATATTTAATTTAGGATGTAAGTCCTCACCAGAACCCTGAAATAACAGTGTAGTTGTCCTCTTCTACAGATGATGGACACTGAAGGCCTTTGGCGAGGGATGTCGGCCTCGGAGCCCAGCCCCCATCGTGATGCCAAAACTCAAGGGAAGTGAGCATCACCTTCCAACAACACATCTGTGGCAGGCATCTGAGTAAAATCGATTTCCCTCTCAAAGTTCTGTGTCTGAAGTTTAAAGAAGTGAGAGCCCATAAAAAATGACCCCACTTAGGTTTAAAAATGTTTGGCAGGTGTCGCATTATTTAAAGGCCCAACACAAACATCTCAGAAATTAAGATGTTTCTCCACGACAGCAATTTACTGTCGACATCCGCACGACAGCCAGGGCTGCCCCGCGTGTTCTGAGAAGTGTACTCACTCCATGGACTTGGGCCGGGCAAGTCTTTTGGAGCTGGTGAAGCAAGTAAATGAGAGACCATGTGCTTTGGGGCTTTCATGGAGATCAAACCAGAGGCCAGCCCCCTCTGGTTTTGTGAAAAAATTGGTGCCACTGACCGGAGACCTTGCAAAGGGTGCTTGGCAGCACTACAACCCCGAGAACACAAGGCTAAATTGCTTTAGCTCAGCATGGAGAATTTGCATCGCAGACGGATTTTCAGGGCGTGTTGGAGAAGCGCCTCTGTTGTCTCATTGCACAGAGCAAATCGCTGGCACACGGATCATTTCTCCTTCCCAGGCTATGGAATCTCCACTTACAAACATGAGTTTTGGACAAGCTTTTTAGCTGCTGACAGCAGCTAAAGACACTTGCATGAAGCAGGACCTCTCTCTGGAGTCATTATGGGGTAGGACCATGGGGAATTTGTCAGGAAATGCAAATCAGCAATGTTTAGTTTAAAATTGTCTTTAAAACTTTGTGAGCAGTTAGTCATTACATAAACAGTAATACATTTGAACTTGCTAACCACTTACAGTAGCTTTCAAGTAATGGCAAAACAATCCTTCCATTCTAATTTACATAAACTTATAAAGATGATTTTTTAAAAATTTTGAGACAATTTTTACATTGTTTTTACTGTGGAATCACTTCTTAATTTAATTACATATGGTAAAGAGAATTTCTTTTCTATAACAAAGAATGAATTATACCTCTTAAATGTGCAAATAATTTCATAGGAATTTACTCAAAGTGTCTAAATGACAGTAGTGATAGGAGACAGACAGTCATCATTTTATTGTTGAAAAAGTTCAAACTAAGTGAATTTATATCTTTTGCACTTTGAAATCTAACATTCTGAAAAAAAACAAAAAGCAACTGGTTTAGTTTGGGTGGTGTGAGCTGAATTCTAAAGCAGGAGAGTTAATTCCACTAGTGAATTTACGAGGAACCCTCTCGCGAATGGGACACAGGAAACCTTCAGAATCCTCACTGCAGCTGCTGAGAAAGCTGCAGAAGCAGGAAGGCTGTCTCGCCTTGGCCTTGGCCTCACGGAAGTGGGCCATGAAGCTGCCAGGGAAAGACACCACTGACTCTCTCCTTCCTCTGACGAGTGTCCTGGGCTACAACTGGGGAAGAAATGCCATGCAGCACGGTGAGAAGAAGCTGAACAAACAGGCCCTGCTAAGTCCCCTCGCTTTGTTCATTAGCTTTTGGTCCACCAGACATATCCCTGCACATCCATTCACAAACATCAATTTCCCTGTTCCTGGGTGTCTTCTTTTCCTTAGAAAGGCTTTTGCAGCATGTAAACTTCTATTGCTCATCTCTTTTTTGTCCTGGGGGGCCTCAGCCATGTATCTTGCAAAGGGTGAGAAAAAGAGGTGATTCTTTCTCTCCTACAGTGAGTGGGTCGTGGTTGTTTCCAAAGCAGAAAAAAATTCAGGCTCTGGGTATAAGGGCTTTGCTTGCAGCTGCTGCTGGTCCTGGGTGAGAGTGCTGGCATCTGCTGCTCCTGATGCTGCGGCCACACTCACGGAATGGGGCGTGAAACGGCACCACAAGCGCCGTGCTGGGGAAAAACTGCCTCATGTTTGCAAAGTTGTATAATGTTATTATCAACAGAGCCCAAGTCTCTCCCACTATTAAATGCCACCGCACACTCACATTTCTGTTCACTTATTCTTCCTCAAGTATTTATGTAGCGTTCATGTGCAGGCCAATTGTGAGGTTCCAGGGAGCCGATGCGTCCACGCCTCTAGCAACATGGATCCTGCTGGGGAGAAGACTGGGGGTCCCTCAGCAGACGGCTGTGTGCTGGGAACTGTCAGACCTCATTTGGAGAAAGTGTCATCCTGGGCTATCTGCGTGGGTCCAGTGACAGGTGTCCTATTAGACACACAGTGGAGACGTGAGGAGAGACAACGGCTATGTGACAATGGAGGCCGAGGCTGTGACACACAGGCCAGATCGAGGAACGCCTGTCGCCACCGGAGGCTGGAGAGGCGACAAAGGACTCCACTCCGGCCTGTGGAGAGAAGGCCTTGCTGACCCTGGGTTTCACACTTCTGTTTTAAACCACCTAGTTTGTGATAATCTGTTGCTGGTGGTCGAGGGAAGGTACGAGAGATAAATAAGATAAAATGTGATAAATATTTCTGAAGAAAACAATCTTTTTCCCTCCAACTCTCCAAAGTTCCCATAAAAAATAGTAACCCAACTTATTGGAAGGATACACTGAGGCATAGTCATTTCTTTTTTTTTTTTTTTATGTGTGTTCCGGGAGTCAAACTTGGGCCCTCGTGCTTGCCAGGCAGGCGCTTATGCCGCTGAGCCATCTCACCGGCCTGGCATAGTTGTTTCTTAACTCAGATTCTTTTCTTAGGCTGCAGCTCTCAGGGCTCTGGCAGAGCAGGATCGTGCAGCGCATATACTCTTTACTGTTTTTCTTGCATTGAACCGAGTAGCTTCATATTGGCCCCAAAGTCTCCCTAAATTTTACCAATAAATGTTTTAAAATCATGAATAGATGTGCTTTTCATAGGCAGAAAATATTAAAGTTCTTTTTAGATTTCACATAAATATCATATTTCTCCTAAAAAATTGCGTGCCTAACTTTTATTGCATTTTTCTAATACTGTGTTTTAGACACGTGTCTTTAATATGAAGGTTTCCAGCTGATTTGTAGTGATGGCAAACACCTGTAAACCAGCACTCTGGAGCCTGAGGCAGGAGGGTGGAAACTGCAAGTCCTGAATGGGCAATTCAGCAATTTAGCAAGACAGGGCCTCACGACAGGGCTGAGGCTGTAGCTCCGTGTGAAGGCCCTAGGTTCAATACCAGGGGAAGAAAAGATTTGTAGTACTGTAGGAGAGGTGAAACTTGGAGTTTACAACTGGGTGGGGGGGCTATGAATTAAATTGACAACAGGCAGATCAACAGGAGAAAAGGCATAGAATGTATTAATTTTTAATTTTATCCGCTATAGAGGCATCACAGAGGTAGCGATGGCCAAAGGGATGGTGAGGTTTGAGAGCTCGCACCATCTTTAATAGGGGACAGGGCGTTAGAGGGTTCTTCCAGAGGGACAAATGACTTCTTAGAAGGGGAAGAAGGGAACTTATGTGCACACAGAAGACTTCTTTTGAGAGATAAATGTGCCCTTAGAATAGATGGGAGGTATGATAGTGGCAGTGTCTATCTACACTCTCTCTCTCTGATATTTGCTCCTGGGGAGGGGATTTATGGCACTTAAATTCTTCTGGGAGGATCTGAATTTAGGCAGAAAAGAGATTTCAGGAACTCAAATGCCTTCAGCTCAAAACAATTCATGTATGAAAGTGGCATAGTTTGGGGTAGCACATCCTGATCTCCTTCATTAGTCTCTAACTTTAAAACATCTTACTGAAGAAGTGACTGGTGGATGGTAATGGTAAGCTGAAGACGCATATTCGTGGTGGAAGCCAGTTGCCGTGTCTGGGGGCTACAAAGTAAGTTTGTCAAGAAAGCATAGTAATAATTCATCCTCTGAATTTTGCCAAGTAAGGATGTTAACAAGTGACACTATCATCTCCCTAAGTCCATAACTTGAAGAACCTTAAGCAGCTTAACTGAACAATTTTCCCTCAGTGCTGCCCCTTTGTTGGCCACCCAACTCCAGTTTGGACATCAGGCTGCAGCCCTGGCCCTGAGTCCCACCTGGCTTCCTGCAGGCAGCCTCCTCTCTCTCTGTTGTTGCCATGGAGGAGTGAGCTCCGGCCGTGCTCCTGTCACCTCCCCAGTGCTGGACACCCACATCCTCCTGACACCCAATCCTCACTGCCGCTTGGCTGTGAGCAGCTAAGCCTCTGCTGTTCTGCTGCTTCCCAGGACCCCGGCCCACAAGGGGAGCCCAGACTGCCGCACCCTGACCTCTTCCTGCGCCACGAGGCCCCTCAGAGCAGGTGCCCAGGGACAGTGGCCTCTGCTCTCTCCTCCCTCTCCCCAGGGCACCCACCTGCCCTCACTACTGCACCTGTCCAGCTGAATCTAACCAGACATACAAGCTAAGCTTTTCATAAATGCTTTAGGGGGACATTCTCTTTAACATTCTCTCCATATTTGCCATAATGGTACTTTAAATCATAAAACAAATGAACTTTAGAGTAGGTGAAATCTTAGTGCTCATGTAAGCTGAAGCAGAATTTCATATTTAAAAAAAACACTGGGGGCAGTACTGTGAGAAGGTTATCAAGTAAAGATGTTAATAATTAATATCTATTAATTATAGCCTTAATTTTGCCAAGTAAAGATATTAATAAATAAAACTACCATCTGCCTTTGGTATCACTTCATAAGAGAAAAGACATTCTAATAGCCATAAATTAGAACAAACATAACCACACAATTAAAAAACTGCATAAATTTAGCTTAACGAAAAATTCATTACATGGTCCCCTTTTAATTTCCATTTGGCCTCGGATGAGTAAAAACCCTGTCATGGACCAACAGTCCACATTGTTCCTTCAGACGGTTGAGGAGGAAGGCCAAGTCTCTCATTTTATAGAGCAGAAAGTGGTAATTTGGCAAATTTCAATTATTTTCCAAGGTAACCAGTTAGTTAAGTGTTCTTTTGCTAAATTAAGTTTCTGTTAACACAGAATGCTTTCCCTGTTGATGACATAACCTTGGCAACCACTAGATTCATTCTTAATTAACCATCTTTCTTTCCTCCAACAACTGATACACCAGATTCCCAGTAGATGGTGTGCACCACAGCGTGGCCCCCACGTGACATCCGGAACTTTCCTCATATTGTAGCTCAAGAAATAACCTCAGGAGCTTGATTTTTATTGAGAGTCTTGTTTGTTTTATATTGATAAATGTGATTTCAAATTTTTTACTTACAATAGACAATAACAAAGTGTCACTCTGAAAATCCATGTCTCAAGTATTTATCAGTTTAGGGACTGTACTGTATAAATTGTACCTCTTTCTAAGTTGATAGCCAGTTTCAGTTTGTCCTCTCTTTCCCCAAATATTTATCCAATTTCTCTGTCTCTATTCCTCAGTTAGTCTAATAAGTTCTATCTTACATTATTTCTGTTTTTCCAAATTCTGTTTACTTTCTTTCCATTCCAACCCATTCAAGTTTTCCTATTATCTTAGAGTTTTTCCTTTAGTATTAACATGAGTAAAAAATCTGATATGTGAGTGATTTATCAAGATCTCTTATTTTGACATTTCTCCCTATTTCAACTTCACCTGTGAGGAATTTCAGTGACTTGAAATATAGATAAACCATGAAAAAAGGACCCATGAAATTTTATGTCTCCTTCTGGATAAAAATGAGAGGACAAACCTTTATAACACATCAATTTAAGCCACAAACATGTCTGCTTGTTGCAAAAGGACCCCTATAAAACTGGCTCTTATCACTGGAATGAAAAATTATTCTCATATATTTTGCTGATAAAATTCTGACCCTAAAACTATACGGTGCTGTCTTAGTTCATTTGCTGTTGCTATGACAGAACCTTCAGACTGGGTAATTCAGGAAGAAAGTGATCTGGCCTGCGGATCAACTCGTGGGTCCCACCTGGAGGAGAAACGGGATGGGGGGACAGGGCAAGAGGAGAGAGAAACGGAGACAAGATGAAGGGTTCCAATCAAGTCTCCTTTATTGAGGAAGTGTCTAAGGCACTTATAGAAGTGGGGGCGGAAGCTCTCATCTCACGGGGAATGTAGTGAGCACGGATAGGTCATCGTCATTTCCGGATTAGGCTGGAGAGGATCATGGGGGATGTAGGCTGGCGCACCAGATGCCCTCAGGAGGGGGAGGCAGGTTGGCAGCCATGAAATTGTCTCATCGCTCCCTACAAGAAATAATTTATTTCTTGCAGTTCTGGAGGTGGAAAGTGCAAGTCAAGGTACCGGCCCCGCCACACGGCCGCCTTGCTGTGTTCTAACATGGCAGAGGGCGCCCGTGCAGGAGGGTGAGCCCGTGAGCTCAGGTCTCTCTTCCTGTCTCAAAAGTGGTGAATTCCATCCCGGAAGCCCTGTCCTTTATGCCATCAACGTCTGAATTTGAGGATTAAGTTTCCAGCAGGTGAACTTCTGCAGGACATGTTGAGCCCCTTGCAAGTGCCAAGAGGGAGCAGATAGCATATAACCATCTTGTTCCCTTTGTGCAGACATCAAAATGCAGTTGAGAGGAAGCTGGTACCTGGGGCCTGTTTGAGGTTAGGATGGAGGGGAAATACAGTAGAAGGCAAAGACTTGCGTGCCCCACTCAGGGTCACTGTAGGTCACTGTATTCGTTTGCTATGTAGGGCTGCTGGAACGAAGTGCCACACACTGGTTGGCTTCAACCACAGAAGTTCATTTGGTGCAGTTCTGGAGGGCAGAAGTCCAGGCTGAAGGGTGACCGACTCTAAGTCGCTGTCCTTGGCTGCAGACAGACTCTTCACAGGCTCATCCCAGCGCATTCGTGTCCCGGAATCTAAGCATGCTAATCCCTCTCTTCACAGAGACACCAGTCAACTTGGATTAGGTCCTGATGGCCTCATTTTAACTTAGTTACCTCAAAGGCCCTGTCTCCAGACACAGTCACATTCTGAGGCCTGGGGGATAGGGCTTCAGCACAGGAATTGTGAGGGACAGAATTCGCTCATAGCAGGCTTTTGTTTGGACTTATTCTGGGCTTCTCTTATTAGACTGGCCAAATCCATCCCGAGTTCAATGGGGACTTACCAGTCTTCAGTGGAGGAGACTGAAGTATCTGAGGACAGAATGTGGCTTCACTGTAACTTGAAATAAACGTTTAGTGAGTGAAAATGTCAACTTCCTCAGTGGGAAGAATTACAAACTGAGGTTCCTTCTCTATGTTTCTCTACAATCTTTGGGAAAGCAAAGGATTGCTACAAAAAGGCAGCAAGTCCTATATTCAGGCATGTCCCTCCTCGGGGTGCTGATGGTTCCAGCAATGCTGACAAAAATTCACTGGACCCTGGCTTCACTGGAAACTGTGGCACACACAGTGTGTGATACGCAGCCCTCAGAGCTCTCCTGTAAAGTGGTGGCAGAGTCGACTCCATTTTATACGGCGGTGAGAGCTGAGCCATGGAAGTGTCCTCTAGAGGTTGAGGTGGACTTACAGGCACCCCCAGATCCTCTAACCACAGGGGCCCTGCCGTAAACTGTCCCATAGCCTAGGAGTTGAGATAATGAATATAAGTTGCCTTGCCTATGTCTGCTGTGCAGTTAGGCCCTCAATAAAAATTTTATTTATTAATTTATTTTCGTGATTCTGGGTATTGAAACCAGGGCTTTCACACTGAGCTACATCCTCAGCCATATTTTTATTTTTATTTTGAGATGAGGTCTCTGTAAGTCCCTAAGTTGCTCAGGCTGGGCTTGAATTTGTGATCCTCCTGCCTCAGGCTCCTGGTGTGCTGAGATTACAGGCATGTGCCTGCAGATAGGTATTATTTTTTGATGATAAAATACCGTTGCCGTAGTTTGGATCTAGAATGTTCCCCCAGCCCACGGCCCTGTTGGGAGGTGGGGAAACGGAGAGGTGAGGCCTACCGAGAAGTCTTTTGATCACTGGGGTGTACCCTGGAGGGAAGAGTGGGACCCTGGTCTCTTCTTTATCTTTATTTTTGCATCTTGGCCATGAATGAAAGGCTTTGCTCCACCACAGGCTCCCACCTGGATGGGCTGCCTGGCTCCCAGGCCCCAAATCAATGAGACCAACCAACTGCAACCACCATAACTGGGAGCCAAAAGAATCCTTTTTCTTTTTACAAGGTGATTTATTTCAGCTATTTGTACAGCAATGGGCAGGTGACACAAATGTTAATAAATACAACGATAGTTTCAGATTACAGCTTATTGAACTTTACAAGGGAAAGTTAATCCTCTGAATTCCTTGAGGATAGGCACTATGTGTTACTTATTTCTGTAGCCTGGGAGACTAGGAAACATGCCTGGTATATCACAGAGCCTCTAAAATATCTGATAAGTTAAGAATTAATTTACTTATTGACTAATGATCAGACCGGTCATACATATTAAGTTAAGCCATGATTTAATTCAGTTTCAATCATCAGATTTGTGAAGTTGCCCAGGCTGGCCTGGAATCAGTGATCCTCCTGCCTCAGCCACCTACGTTGCTGGGATTCTAAATGTGCATCTCATGCTCAAGCCTAATCTGTGTATTTATTTATTTATTTTTTATTTATTTTTTTTTGTGGGTACCAGGGGGTCGACCTCAGGACCTCGCGCGCCAACAGGCACCCGTGCTGCTGAGCGATATCACTGGCCCCTTTTTCGTATGTGGGTTCCGGGAGTCGAACTCAGGCCCTCACTCTTGCAAGGCAGGCACTTATGCTGCTGAACCATCTCACCGGCCCTAATCTGTGTATTTAAAATAAAGAGCATTGTCTTCTTCACAAGATCCTCCTTAGAATGACATTTTAAGGTATCTGCGAAATACTTGAAATTATTTGTGGGGAGCGGCTGAAGCTGGAGATCGATCACACTTGCAGAGTGCCTGAGGCAAGCCATGTGAACAAGCTGCTCCAGCTCTGAGAAGGCAAGGTGCCCGAGGCGAGCCAGGCGAACAAGTTGTTAAGCAGAAAGGTTTCAACTGACAATAACCTCCCGAGTGTGTAAATGAACACGATGTTGTCACTGGGCAGTTCCTTTTCTCCCACCAGGAAAGAGGGCTCCACCTGACCTCAGCTTTCCACATTCTCACTCTTGTCCTCATTTCTTCATCCTCCACCATCCTCCCTTGGGGAAATTCGAGAGCTGTGCTGGATGTGGCAATTATTGTCTTATTTTCATTCCTAGAAAGTAGCAATAACATGCTTCTCAAGTTGTACAAAGCCTTAAAAAGCACGTACTGGGCAGGCTCTTTACTTAATCAATCCAAACACATCCTGATGTGTCTTATGAAAGCTACCAATACTTGGATCTTGAGGGATCAACAATTTTGAAATCCATTTCAGATTAAAATGTATGCATTTGATAATTTTATTCACTAGCTCAAAATCATGAAAATCATTATTTTAAAAATAATATTTTGAGGTATGATAAGTGCCTTTCAGAGACTAGTCATTCTTTTTTTATTTTATTTTTTTTCAGACATGGTCTCACTGTGTAGCTCAGGCTGGCCTCAAACTCGAGGTGATCTTCCTGCCTCAGTCTCCCAAGGGTTGGGAGAGAATATATCATTCTTATATATCTTTTCCGAAATAACATAATTTCAGAGACTGTTCAGTCAAATGCCTTCACTTTTAAAATGAGAAGAAAATCAGGCCCAAACAAGTTTTGAGTCTTGTTCCAGGACAAGACTTGTTCTTTGTTATACAGGACTGGTAAGTGGTAGAACCAATACTGAGCCCTGAGTAAGGTACTTGCAGGCCTTCTGTCTTAGTTACTTTCTTGTTGTGGAGACACAATACCCAATACCCACAACTCAAAGGAGGCAAGGTTTATTTTGGCTCACAGATTGTAGAAGTTTCAGTCCGTAGTCAGCTGGTTCCAAGGGGAGGCGGCAGGGCAGAGGAGAAACAGTGTGTGGCAGGGCAGTGGGAAGCAGAGAGGAATCAAGGAAGAAGGGAAGGAGATAGACCCTTCTAGGCCATGCCCCCAGTGGCCACACCCCAGTGACCCATCTCCTCCAACCAGGCTTCAGCTCCCAACAGTCATTTAGCTGTAAACTCATCAGTGGTCTAATCCACATGATAAGTATCACACCCCATAATCCAGTCACTTCCAGAAGCCCAACATATAAGTGCATGAGGCTTTGGGGGACATCCAGATACAAACCATAACACCTTGGAACAATGACATTTGAATAAAATAGGACTACAGAGAAGTTTCAGCACAGTTTGAGTGTTCAGAGCTCAGTGACATTATGCAAATACACATATCTAAAGCTCCTGCAGAATTTTAAGACTTTTTTTTCCCCCAAAACCAATGTTCTTGGATTGTTTCCAATTTTAAATAAAAAAAAGCATCAAAGAAGATAATTTAATCACAATTACACTACTTCACATAATAAATGTTAATTATTTAATAATTGAATATTTCTACAAATTATTATAATTATATTAAATAAAACCTAGGTGTTTAGATGAAGATGGTGTGGTAAGCAATACTGCTAAAATCCTGACTGTCCTCAAGTCAGCACTTTCCATTTAGCTGTGAGCTTGCACCCAGGGTGAACCTTTGACACTAGAGTGTGTGTGTGTGTGTGTGTGTGCACGCACGTGTGTGTGTGCAAATGCGGTCTCACCAGCCTTCTGTGCGGCTGTTTTCACAGCGGAGATAACAGAAACCTGAGCTCCACGGGGACCCAACTGCCGTCACGCAAAGGACGGTCTCTCTGATGTTGTCAAAGCTGGGCGCAGAGGGCAGGGCTGTACAGAGGGAATCAGCGCAGCAGTTACCTAGGCATGTAAAGGACTCTCTCGGCCACCACAAAGCCCACCCTGAAGAAGAGGTTGCTGGCGGGAATGAATGGGAACACCAGGAACAACAAGCCCACGAGGACTTCCTTGTGCTCCGGCCTCTGCAACGCACAACGGGGAAGGGCAGGTTAACTTCGGTTTACCCCACTTCCGTCAGCATTTCACCATCGCTCTCACTTCCGGTTCTCAGTGATGGAACCGTAAGTTAGGACATGCAACCTTTTGCCCAGTGAGCTGAATTTATCCTACAAAGCCTTAGGTTAGAATCGCTGGTATGTCACAGTGCTCATGGGTGCCCCAGGTGCACATCTGCCATCAAAACATGTGATACTGGCTGCTATGGCTTGTATCCAGATGTTCCCCCCAAACCTCAAGAGGCCATAGGTGGGGCTTTTCCAAGGTGGCTGAATCTATGGCATGTGATTCTGGGATCGAGGATGTGATGCTGGGATTGATTCATGGTGCAGTGCTAGGATTAAGGCTGCCCCACCTGGGTGGTGAGTGCTACTTGACCTAAAGGGGGTAGCCTGGATAGGAACAGAAAGAAGGTCATTGCTTGTTGCTTGCTGCTTGCTGCTTTTGCTGTCTCCTGCCCGCCAAGAACTGTGTTTCCTCTGTGATGCCCCTCTGCTATTCTGCCCTGCCTTGGAGCCAGCCAACTATGAACTGAAACCTTTACAAACTGTGAGCTAAACAAACCTTGCCTCCTTTAACTTCGGGTATTTGATATTTTGTCTCAGCAAAGAGAAAAGTAACTAACACACTGGCACAATGGGGCCAGGAACCTCTGCCCCTCACTTTGGGCTGGCCCTACAGCAGCCCTGCTTCTTGGTTCTGGAAGCTTCAGAATCCCTGTCTTTCCTCTGTGGGGCCCTGGGAGGCCCCTTCCTCCTGAGGCAGCTCAGGTGAGGGCGGAGGCCACTCCTGCCTCCTCTGGCTCAGGAGCCCCTGCACTGGGCAGGATGCTGTGGCTTCATGTGCTGGGGACGCGGAGATGGGAGAGTTGAGGAGCCATCAGGCTGGACATCTCGATGTGTGTGCTCATCTGTTCCTCCACCTGCTTTTCGGGATCCACCAGTCTCCAGCAGATGTGCAAATGGGAAAACTTCGATGTGTAGGCTCGAGTTTTCTCCCTCCAGGTTTTTAAAAGTGCCACTGCAACAGACATGTGCTGTAATTTCACACCTACCCATGTTGTCTGGAATGTGTGTCCTCCCCACCAGACGGGGAGCTCCCCAAGGGCTGCCAGCTCCCCAGTGTGTTCACGATTTGGGACTTGTGCTTCCCTCAGTTTCTGGGCTTAGAGATGCTCAGAGATATTTGTTGAATTATTAATTAGCAAATGAATTAATGTGCTGGGCAAGAAAGAAAACTGGGTGGGAGAGTGAGAGAGTAGAGAGGGCTACTTGATGGAGGGGGCCGAGCTGGGCTTGAACAATGACTATGCTTTTACATTGAAAACATGCAGGGAGCTGTTGAGGCAGGGAGTTTTCCAGGAAGAAAGTGCAAATATACAAGGTGGGAAGGTGCCAAATGCCACACAGTGTATTTAAGAGGCATGCCAGACGTCTGGCATGCAGAGTGCAGGGAATAGTGGCAAGGAGTGAGACTAGACATGTGGGTGGGAGAAAGGGCAGGAGGTCTTTCCTTGCTGTGGAGTTGACCTTCACGCACTTTAGGGCCCACACACAAAGAAAGAAAAACCTTGCTCAGATGGCCAACCTCGAGTTGTGCCTGGGCCACTAACACGCCTGTGGCCGCCTCAGGCAGCCCCTTGTCCTCAGGATGCCCTGTATAAGATAATACAGGCGAGGCTTGAGGCTCAGAGGCAGCTGTGGTGCTGGGTCCATACTGACCTTTCCCACTCTGGGTGTTGCTGTGCGTCACATTGCCCTGTGCTATGAGGCCAGTGGGCACCTCCAGCCCACGGGATATAGACCGTGAGCCTTCTACACGTGGAGGCCGTGACACCTTACTCATGTGGGACAAGCAGATATGAAAAGCAGGGCACCGGCCTGGGTTTCTCTTTATTTAAAAATCTCCCACTTAAAACTATGGCAAACAATTTAAATTTTATGAAGCTCATTTCCAAAACAATATTTGCAAATGAATCTTTAATCTAACTTTAATTGTCCATCCTACTTTTTTCCTCCCTCCTCTCTAACCAGCTCAGATAGATATAAAATATTTAGGAATATATTTGTATAGAATACAAGTGAATATGCCAAGCAAAAAATGTGAAGTTAGGAAAAAATGTTTTTCATTAGGCTATGGCTAAATATCCTAGAATGAGGAAAACTGGGAGGAAAGCCCAATTTTGGATCTCGTGAATCACAGATAGGACAAAATTTGCCAAACCATGTGTAGTGTATTTCAACCTAACAGTTTTAGATGAAACTCAGAAACAACCAGGAGCTAGAATGAAGGATTTGAGGATGTTTTCCAAAGGAAGTGCTTTACTTTCCAAGAAAGCTAATTTAGTTTTTAGGAAAAGCATATGATGGAAACTGGTTTATTCCTAATTTATACAGGAAGGGGAATGGAAATTTGAATGAAAGTGCCTAATAACACAACTTCTAATAGTGCATAATGCACCCGTGATCAACCATGTGACTTCTGAGAAATTACCTTTTTGTCCATCAACGGGATGATCATTTAAGAACAGAGGTGTTGCTGGGGATATAGCTCAGTGGCACGGCACCTGCCTGGCAAGCGCGAGGTCATGAGTTTGATTCCAGGTACCGAAAAAAAAAAAAAAAAAAAAGAACAGAGGTGTTGATCTGACCTATCAGTCTCATAGCAAACTTGTGTGGGATATTAATACATTCCCTGAGGCAGGTGTTATTGGGCTTTATTTTACTTTACTGCTTGTGAGGAGAGAGGAAAGCATCTTTCTGAGCTGCAAAGAGCTCAGTCTCTCTCTCCACAGCCCTGCGGCTGTCTACAAGGTGACTGGGTGTAAGCGTGGAGCAAGCTCAGAGCAGACGGCCAGCCATGCACTTGGCCAAGCAGCCGATGCATGAACAGCGGGCTTTCTCGTGCTACAGATCACCGTGGATGAGAGCTCTGGGCCCAAGCATAACCTGAAAGCCTTTGTTTTCCTTTCCTCTTTCTCCAAGCTCAGCTTCCAGAGCACGATGGGCTGCTCTGGAGGACACAAAGATACACACAGCCTGGGAGATGCACACACATGCGTGGAATGAGCCAGACCACCACATCTGTGGGTCGGTCCTACAGAGAAGGAAGGTTAAAAGTGCATTCCAGGGAGCCAAGTCATCTGTGCCACAATGGAACTATTATCTCTTTGGCTGGGTCCCTGGTTTAGATCTAAAGAGCCTCAGACCATGCTGTGGCATTTGGGGCTGCGCTCCCCTGCCCCGAGCCACACGTTTATCTGAAAAGCAGACCCGGATGGAGGCTGCCCTCGCTTCTATTCTGAAAACAACAGCACAAAGCTGAGATTCACTGATAAAGTTAAATGGGAAGTTTAGTACCTATGGGACATAGACTCGTGTACTCCATTTTTCTCATAGCCAATTCCAAACTTGCTTCTTCAAGGCCAACCTTCTTTCCTAAGAGGTGAAGGCAGATTAAAATCAGAGTATTATTTATAAGACAAGTAGAAGACACGGCATCTGATTTTTGTATCATGCATTATCGATTGCCACACAGAAGATGATGCTGCTGCTCTGTAATCTGAAATCAGTGAGGAAAAGAAACCAAAAATAATCGAGTTTTTGCTCACATGGTAAACTCCTAAATATTTTAGAGCAGCACATCCTGAAGGCAGACAAAAGGCATCATGATTTATCAAACTTCTACGGTGAGAATCTCTGGCTTATTTCACACCATTTGAAAGTGACATTAAGTCCAGTAATCTATGTTAGTGGCTGAAAAGGAAGAGAGTTATTGGCCTCTAGAGGAGCTGCTATTAATAGATTTGAGTCCGGTTACCCACTCTGTACTCACACAAAGCAAAATAGCTTCTGTAATGAGAATGTGTTGCATCTCTGGACAAACCCCAATTTCTCACTTCTGAGACATATGGTGATAAAAATGGGATGGGTTATCCTGCATCTTAAGAGATATTTAAAAAGCTACTTTCCTAGATAACTCACTTGAAAGAATAGCTCACTTCTTCCAAAATTAAATGTGCATTCAAATAGCCTACCTCCATCACTTCAAAGGGCAGCTGTAATTGACTAATAAAATGTAGCAACGGATAGAAAAAGAAGCCTGGTATTTTAAAGATGGTACAAAATCACCTGTATTACTCTGAGTGCAGCAGACATTCCTTTAACATGCATCAAGACATGAAGGATGCCTCCATAAAAGAACTGCTTTCCATGAAATGGGATCCATCTGAATTTCAAACTGTATCCAGAGAATGGGAACTTTACATGACCATTTGAGGCTTAAAAATACAGTAAAGACGCTGTGAGAACTAGACACAGTGGTCACTAATCAGATGGTAGTTTTTCGTAGAAAATTCCTTCGAGATGGTAGAAACAAATGTGTTTGCCTAAAAGTGAAGAGTAAAACTGATTTTCCAGCAATATTTGACATTAAATTATTACCAACTCTTCACTGTATCAAATTAAATTATTACCAAAAAAGCCCACCTCGTCAAAGCCCTTACCTTTCTTAGTGTCGTGATTAAATTCCACTGGTCAAAGTTACTAATGTCAAAGGGGATTGTGATAGATCTGAATGACTAGAACTTTCCAGTGATTCCAGGGATATGGAATATTAAAGATATTCCTCTTATTGGCTTGCTTTTTAAACAGACACCAGAGTCCTAATGTCGGAAATTAACCTAAGTCAATTTGGCTGCTTGAGATCACCATGTCCTTTGTAAACACAGAGTTCCCTGGCGTTTGGAGCCAGATGGGATGCAACATTGAAAGCAAATCTTGAATAAAATGCAGTTGGCAGTACAAATATTTATTAGCAAGCAAGTACAAAGTGAGTTTTATACCATCTGCTCTTGTAAGCTCGGGGAAGTCCCTGCTCTGCCCTATGTCTCTCCTCTCCAGGCTGGCGTGGAAGTGCTGTTGGGGGACAGTGTGACACTGCTTTGAAGTACAACCGCCAACCCACCTTTCTGGTCATGATAGCGCAGGGGCTTTGTGAAGTGTGAAGACCAAGAAGAGCTGGGCTTCGGCTCTGCAAGGCCGCTGGGCTTGCCGGAGACGTAGACTCCTCCGCTCAAGCACGATGGTGCCCATCCAGCCTCTCTGGAGGACTCTGTCTGGGACCCACCCCCTTGTCTCAGCAGTGTAAAATGACCTCCTGGGAATGCTCAGACTGAAGAACACGCCTCTGATATGCGTTTTGACAATATTGGAAGGGCTTGTGGAGGCTGTGCGAGAGTATGGACTCTGGAATAAGATGCTTCGAATGCTAACTAACTCTTTTTGTGTGCATTAAAATTAACCTCACACAAATGCCACACAAAGTCGACACTGATGTATTTTAAATCACCACACAGGCGATGTAATGTCTCTTTCTGCAGCTTTGTCCTTTGCTGTTCACGTTTTGTGTTTTTAATTTCTTCCTCCCAACACATCTGTCAAAGTGCGAAGCTTCTGCTCCCAAAAGACACGCTGGTGAGAACTTAGAAAAGAATGGTGAAAATTATGAATTTGTAGAGAATTATATAATGTGTCACTTTGTTTTTACACAGGGGAAACCATCACTTAACATATGCTGAGTAAGTGCATGTGTGTGAAATGCTGTCTCCGAGTGCTTATCCTTTGAGAGTGGCTTGCAGAGTGTCTTAAGCTTTCCCCAGTAGTGACAGATGTGGTTGTTGGCAAAAAATAACATTTATGATTGTAATCATAGCCTTTGCCATTGGTACAGCACAAACAAATAACGCTTCTACTTTTCAGAAACTGGAATACAGATGAAAGTTCTAGGAATCTCTTTCTGGTTCTTATCTTATTCTTACTGGTGACTGGTTAGAAACTCTAAAATAAAAGTTCCTGAAGGAATGCTTATTTGGTGGTGGTGTGGAAGTGATAATTCTATGGATTTCTTTGCGTGTTCTTTGGAAAGTAGGGATAAGGCAAGATAGACAAATTCTAAATAGTGCATGAAAGGGGACACTACCAGTCTGTAAAATTCATCCACCCACTTTCATATGTCCACGCCACCACTTTTCAAATGGTTCTGAAATATTCTTGATGGCACAATCCCTATTTTGGGTAAACTCCCTTGGTGTGCTGTGTAATGTAGGATACATTTTGAAAAACGCTGGCAATAAGCTACTCCATGCAAAATGAGATTAAAAAGAACTTTCCATGCTGAAGAAACCATCTCAGTATCTAGCAGATGTTTCTGATATCTGAAATACATTCCTTTTTGCAGTATTTTAGACCCATTTGCTGCTCTTCTGTCTCAGTGGCAGCGAGAGCTGCTTGCCACCATTTTTATTGTAAGCAATCATTATTCATGTAGAGAACCTTATTGTAGTATCCTCCTTCTGTCCCCTTGTTGGAGGAGAAAACCTAAGATACATCTAACGGATGGGACTCGCTGCTGTAGGCGCTAAGCGCCTGGCTTCCGCAGTACCTTGGTGTCTTCATACCTTCCGATTCTGCATCTGTGGCACTAACTGGCCATAGACAGAAGATGTTCCAAACAAAAATTGTGCGCAGCCTTCTGCTTTTGTTGTTTCTTAAACATGATAGTATAGGAAATTTTTATATAATATTTACATTGTATGAGGAATTATAAATAATCTAGAGATAATTTAACATTTATGAGAGAATGTCTGCAGATTGTGTGTAATTTTATACATTATTTTACAGAAGGCACTTGAGCTTCCTTGAATTTTGGTCTCTGAGTACCTCTAGAACCAGTCCCTGTGGATCCTGAGGGTGAGGTGGAGCCACAGTGCTTATGACTCTTCCGTGAAGTCACATGTGGTTAGCTTCTAAAGTTAACACGTGCAGCAGAAGCCACACTGTCAAAAGGACTCTTGAAAGTCTGTTAAATGACTCCATGTTGGCAGTGGCGTGCTATATTTCAAGAAAGCAAACACAGAGAAATCATTTTTCAAGACTGGATGAATAGCTGTTTCTTCAATTGAGCACTAAGGTAAAACTTGTATGAGGCCACATTGCATGGAAAATGTGTATCTTTAACACTAGAACCCTGTTCCCACAGCGACACACACCTACCATGAAGGTGCGCAGGCCCTGAGGCTGCCTGAGAAGGACAGATTCATGCCTCTCATCCATTCTGTTTTGTAACTGTGCATTAGAGACAATTTTAGGCAGAAATTTACCTACACGATTTAGGTTGTTACGCCATCTCTTGTCTCTTTTTTGGTTTTCCTTTGCTTTTTACCAATCCAGTATAATTAACATGTGTAAATATACCTTGGTAATATCTTGATACCATTTTTAGTCAAATTTAAAAGATAGAAGTTGGGTCTTGTTTGCCTGCGTAAATTTTTATTCTACGAGAAATGGGAGGCTGAGACGTGACACCATCTGACGTTGCTCTGGTTGCTGGGCTGAGAAGAGACTGGGAGAGGACAGAAGGATAGGAGCAAGGAAGGAGAAGAGGACAGAAGGCGATGAGTAGAGTGAGGGTGGCAGGGAGAGGAGAATGTGTTTGGCCTATGTCATGATGGGAGAATGTTTAGTGACGGCTTGGAAATAATGTTTGGGGGAAGGAAGATGGCAGATACTTTGGCCTGAGCGATTGGTTGTCTGGTGTTTCCGTTGACCAAGAAGGGAAAGACTGCACTGGGGACAGGGGCCTGTGCGCAGGGACTGGGAGCTTAGTGTGGACCGCGTGGAGGCTGGGAGGCACCTGACCTCCCAGTGCGGCCGCGTGTCTAGCACCTTCATTTCAGAGCAAGCCTGTGCTCTCTAATTCTTTTTTATAACATCTTAGGAGAAAGGTCAGAGTCCATGTTCTCATCAACATTTCCTAGGTGAAAAGCAACATATAAAAAAATGGCATCATTTGTCAAAAGAGTCACAGATAAGTGCCAGCCCACGTTTTCTTTCTTTCCTATTTACGGGGCAGCAACTTTTAGGAAGGGTTTCTGGGGATGTTGCTGGCACTGTGTTCTCCTCCAGGACGCTGTGTCTCTTAGGTTTGCCCCACCAAATGGGCACTTCAGGGCTTGGCATCAAGCATTTTCCAGAAGGCTTTTTGTGCATGAGCCTGGTTAGCTGCTTTTATCCTTAATTACACTTCCCATGGGTTCCTTAGGATAGAAAAGGGTATGCTCTTAAAATAGCTATTTCATGTTCTAAATAGAAGTAAGAAGAACAGAATGGATCCAGTATTATAAAAAGGTCTTTTGGCCTTTATAACTATTTAAAAAAATCCAGGAAAATGGCAAGCGTAAGTGGTAATAAGTTCCTTTTAAAAGAAGATGGAATATTAAGAAAAATAACATTGGCTTAAAAAACTAACGCTACCTTTAAAATATAGCAATTATTTTGGCATGATGAAATAATAATATAAATCATGAAAATTTGCTAAGAGTCACAATGAATAAAAACTTAAAAAAAAATTTTTTTTGTGGGTACCGGGGGTCGAACTCAGGACCTTGCGTGCCAGTAGGCACCCGTGCCGCTGAGCGATATCACCGGCCCTTTTATTGGATGTGGGTACTGGGAGTCGAACTTGGGCCCTCGCGCTTGCCAGACAGGCACTTATGCCGCTGAGCTATCTCACCGGCCCAAAACTTTTTTAAAAAGAGCAAAAAATTAAGAAAATGAAAAAAAAAAAAAAAAAAAAAAGCAGTTGGTGAGCTTTTCTCTTTTCTCTTTTCTTTCTTTCTTTTCTTTTTTTATGTGGGTACCAGGGGTCAAACTTAAGACCTTGCATTTGCCAGGCAGGTGCTTATGCCGCTGAACTATCTCACTGGCCCCTTTTCTCTTTTCAGAACATAATTTTCCAAGTCTTCCATCAACAAGTTCATTAATTCTTTAAGGAGTGAAGATTAACACAAGAAAGGGAGCCCTGGTGAATAATTTTGGTACTAAATACTTTGACCTTTGAAAATAGATTTATACAGTGAAGGCAGATAAAAATGGTTAAATTGTGAAATGATACAGAAAAACTCTGCCAGACCTAAGACAAAGACAAGCAGGTACAGTGCTCCAGTATTAGATTTCTATAGAGCCCGTGAATTTAGGAAGAGTGATTTGTGCGAGATGGAGCCCAGAGTAAGGAGAATAACTTCACAGGTAACGTATTCATAACTGACTGAAAGGAATGCTCTGATGTGACTTTATAAGGGCCTCCGGCTTTCAGATAGCTGCTGAGTTCATCATTGGTTTTCTAGAATTCATTTTGTCACTTGTGACAACCCGGGTGAACCCGGCGGACATTATGCTAAGTGCGATAACCCAAGCACGTGCTGTACCCCTGACCTACACACCAGCCCTGCTAGCATTAATTGTGTTCTCAGCCCCACTGCTGAGGAGATTAGAGGCGTCCATAGCAAGAGGTTTTAGGAATCACAGAAAACTGATTCATTCCTATGTCCTGCTTTTTTTTCTTAATTTCCACACCCCTTTAAAAATGACTCTAATATTTTCCTTCTGTACTTGCATACTCAGATGATAACTGTAATGTCCATTTGTAAGAAGCCATTGAATTTTCCCATTGTTTGTTTCCCTTGATAAACATTTAGTTTTTTTGGCCAGGGGTGAGGGTGTTGCTGGGGATGGAACCCAGGGCCTGGTGTGTCCTGAGCACGTGCTTTACAACATTTGGCTTTAACAGCATAGTTTTATGTTATGCTTTTACCCTTCTGTTACATCTGAATATACTGTCTTCCCCAGTTATTCTTAAGCATTAAAAAATCTGAAAGTATGTTATTAGCATTGGCTTTTATGACAAGAATTTAAAGATGCTCCCTGTCTCCTGAGGTGGAGGCTGAGGAGAGGAGGGAAGAGACGAGGGGAGGGTCAGTTTCATAAGCATCACACATAGACTCTGATTGTGTTTGGACCTTGAAATATGTAGACTCAAAAATGGCAGTGAACTGAATCTCTCTCCCCCTTCCCCCACCGCTTCTTTCCTCCTTCCTTCCTTCTTCCTTCCTTCCTTCCTTCCTTCAGGCTCCACCAGATCTACCCCTTGGTCCTCTACTCTGACCCATCCCAGAATGGTCTCAGGACCCAGTGTCCTCCACAGGGGTGGGGGGCTGTGGCAGAGCACCTGGAGGAAGCCAACTGTAAAGAAACATGCTTTGTTTTGAATTGGGTGTAGGGAAGCCTTCTAGAACTTAGGAATATGCACTGTTCCTCCCCTCAGAGTTCAAAGGTAGCGTTCGGGGGAGGGAGAGAATGATTTATAAGGCAATCACAAGCATGTTGAAGGGAAAGCTGTGCGGCAGCCCTGCAGTCAGAGGCCACAGCGGGACTCTGAGGTAACACAGAGAGTGTGTGAGTGTATAAATCACTGAGGAGAAAAGACCAAGAATAGGAGGAGAAAATGTGTCTGTGGGGCCGAGGAGTTATTGAATGTGTTGAGCTGGGAGCGATTTTCTGTGTGAAGGCAGTTTCCTAAGGTGTTCACGTGACAACTCACCCCGCAGAGAACAGTACAGGGCCTGGTGGGAGGACAGCCGTGTGTGTGCGTCCAGCCTTGGGGGGAGCGACACGTATGCCCAGACGCCACCCCAAGCAAGCCCGGGATCCTCAGCCTCCAGGCCATGGACCTGGGTCTGCCCTTCCCCTCTCCCAGCTCCTCGGCCTCCTCATCTTCATCCCTCCAGGGTTTTCTTTTGTCTCAATTCCATCCTTCCCTCACTCATGAAGGAGCCAAAGCAGAGGAGACACCTGCCACTTAGGCAGGTGATTGGGCTCTGAGGTCCCATCTTGGACCAGGGTGAGCAGGAGGAACCCTTGGTCAGGAAGCGCTGCTCAGCCCTCCAGCCTCCTTGGCTTGGGGCTCTGTGCTTCAAGGCCCGGGCAGCTGAGGCCCAGCGGGCATAATTCACAGGCCCACTTATTCCTCCCCTCCCCGTGTCATTCACCTGCCTGTTCCTGAGCACCCAGGGTGGGCACGGCCCCATGCCAAGCAGGCCATCGCCGCTGGTGCCATGTTCTCCAACTAAGAACATCCAAGGACAACTGGGCAATTTTCATTACAGTTCACGTAACCACAAGGGGAACGAGCATGGCAAATTATCAAGAAATCCTGACTAAGCAGAGGAGAATTCTTGCAGATCTCTTCTACACTCCTCTGCCAGGACAGCCTGTGGATTTTTTTATTGGTGATGTGAAAAGTGTCACTATTTTCTTATTGCTTTGGGTGTGTGTTTACTGCATCTTAAGTCTAAACAGTGTTCTGTAGGTAAAAGATTTTCAGCGCTCTCAGTCTGAAAAGGGGCAAACACTGAGCCCTACGGCCACACAGTCATTCGAATAACACATACTGACCACCGCCTAGAGCGTTGTCTCTGTGCCAGGCAGGGTAAGAGAAAGAAGCAAGTGAAACTGCAGACAGGCCCGGCGCCCACGCGAGGGGGCTGGCATTCTGGTGGAGGAGTCAGATGTCCTTAGATTTGCATACATGTGACCTTCAGTTGCCGTCATGTGACAAATAGGATGTACAGAGATTAAGGTGAATAAAGGAGGTGGTGCCCCACGAAGGAGAAATCCCACTGCTCTCAGCGATCTCATCGCTGTTAGACGAGACTGAAACTCAGCTTCTTAACCTTTTTCTCATGGTCCCCATCTTCCTAACCCCACCATCTCTGGGAAAACAAATAGGCTTCCTGCTTCTTATTAAACACGTCATGGCGTTTTAGAGGAGGTGAGAAGGATGGGTCTAGAGCGCAGGCGTAAGAGCAGGGACAGTTTATCCACAGCCAATGCAGGAAGGCAGCGGTTTTGGGCAGAGCCACCAGGTGAATATGGAGAGAGGCTGGTGGGAGTGTGAGGTCCCTGTTCTAGTGTTTTCCACATCCTCAGTGAGGTAGAGCTGAGCCATGAGTGGAGCAGAATGGGCAGGTGAGAGTTGTAGGCATACAACTGAACATACTTGTTCAGGAAGCAAGATGATGAATGGTGTCTATGGAACAAGAGGGAACGAGCAGGATAGCACAGCTGTACATGAAGTACAGAAGGATGGAGGGCGAGACTACCAACTGAAATTAAAGTAAGCAGGAGTTATACCTAGCAAAGCAATGAATAAGAATATCGAGGACATTAAAGTACCTTGGATAATGCATTAGCAATAACGATGGATCTTTAAACATGATATATTTTAAGTTAAACCTAAACGTTTTATTTCCCAACACTGTGTTAAATGTATTAGTTCATTTTTAAGCTCTACTAAAATGACTGTATACAACAATCTCAGCTTTTGAGCGTGGGCTAAGTGTGGAAGTTGGTCATAGTCACTTAGCTGGAAAACTGACACAAGCAAGAAGCAGCCAGCAAGCACCGTAGATAAACAGCAGGTGGAAGAGCCACAAAGAGTAGTGGCCGAGCCGGACAGCGGCCCGCGAAGGCGGGCTGCACGCAGAGGCACAGTGGCAAGGCCCAGGGCAGAGGTGGCGGTGGACGGGCAGACCACGGCGACGTAGGCTGGGGCATCTTCTCTGCGTGACTGCTGCGGTGCTGCCGCAGAACGCGCGGGGGTCGTCAGGAGCCGGCAGGGACAGGAGGGTGCTCCCGTGCCGAGGTCAGGAAGGGCAAGGAGAACACGGTGAACGGAGAGCGCAGGAAGTGGGGAGGGAGGCGTGGTCTAGAGGGAAAAAATGGTCGTAGAGGCACAGAGCTGCTCACCGCCAACGCACTCACCCTTCTCCAAGTTCGCCTTTGCTTTCCATGCGGGGTCTTGAGACCTGGTGCTTTTTCCACTAAATTTCATGAATTTAGTGCTTTTTCTGGGATCTATATGCCACCAAATCGCTTGACCTTAAATGTGGCCCAGCTAAATCCGAAAGGCATTCCAGGGTACTGTTCAATTTACTGCACACGCCAATGGCGGTCTGCTCTGCAGCACTGTACGGTGAAGAACCGCTTTAGAGCGGTGGGGAAGATGGACTGTGAGGGGGTCCCGGCAACCCCTGCCTCCTGTCCTCTGTGTCTTTGTGGAACCCCTTCCCCTCGAGTGGGCAGGAACGCGCTCGCAGCCCTCAGTCTGCGGCAGAAGCGAGGGCTCATCACTGCTGTGACTGAATGTGTCGAGGAGGTTCTTACCTTGGTAGCAGACTGTGGGCCGATGCTGGCGACTTCCTCTCTGCAGGCTTGGAAGAAGCGGGTGGTCATGTGAGTTGGCCTATGGTGAGGACCAGAAAGGAAAAACGGGGTGCTGCTTGCTGTGAGCGACCGCGGATGACAGGCAGCAAGAAGCCAGGTGCCTCAGCCTCACAGCCGAGGAGGTGCATTTGGCCAGAAGCTGACGGGATCTGGAAGTAGATTGCTCTCCACTCAAGCCTCCCGGCGAGAACACCTTGTAACCCTGCAGGCAAAGCAGGGCCTGGATTCCTAGCCCACAGCGACTCTGAGGTGCTGGGCGTGTGCTCTTTAACCTGTTAAGGGTGTGGTGCTTTGTTGTATAGCAAAGGACTGGTAATAGTGGCCCACATTCTGTATTTACTTTCTTGGTTTTCTTTGGTGTGTATGTATGTGTGTCAGTACTGGGGATTAAATCCAGGACCTTTGCACTGAGCTACCTCACCATCCCTTTTTAAATTTTTTAAATTTTATTTTGAGACAGGGTTTTGTTGAGTTTTCTGGATTGGGCTTGAATTGCGGTCCTCCTACCTCAGCCTCCCACAGTGCTGGTTGTGTTTCAAGCGATGCTTGCTGGAGGAGCTCTGTTTCTCTGCTGGACATCTGTGTGGTCTTGGTGAGAAGGTTTACGAGGGCTGTGATATGAACAAACCTGCAGCTAATCGCCAGCCAGTCCGAGAGCAAACTTGTCATCTCAGGAATGAGCACAACCACTTCCCTAAGTGAGGAGCTGCATTAGCCCAGTCCTTTCCGCTGTTCCCATCACAGGGCCACTGCCTGTCCCTTCCCCCGGTGAGGCTGCAGATTTCTGCCCACGTGGACCTAGGAATCCTGCTTGTTCTCCATGTGCTGAAGGGATAGCCCCCTTTTGTGTGGTTATAAGGGGGTGTATGTAAGGGAAGGTGGATATGTGGATGGACAGGTGGATGGCACAGAGGGTCACCTTTACTGGTGAAAGAAAAAGGCTTCCAATCACCCTGTCAAAGGGTGCCCCACTGCCTCCCACCACGCGCAGTCTCTGCCTGGGGTCCCCATTAGGAAGTCGAATCTTCTCACCCACCTTCCCCCACCACAGTTCTTCATTTATAAGCATGCCTCATGATTGGAAAATTAAAAGCAACCACAAATATCAAGATACCTCATGAGAATGTGATGGAAAAACCACTACCAAGTGCATTACTCCGACATAAAATTCAGTGATGATTCTTCTCATTGTGCAGGGAAACTGCATTAGGGGACATGGGAAATAGAGAACTATAAAAAATAGAGAACTATAAAAAATAGAACCAATGGCATTAATCTTAAACAATCAAAATTAGACTGGCTATTTTCCTGATTTATGCCTCTCTTTATTGCAAACCAGCATGCCTAGTCCAGTTAAATCTACAAGAGTCACAAAGGGAAACTCAAGTTCATGCTCAGACTATGGGCCTCCTGGGGTATAAACATGAACTGCCATAGGAAAAAATAGAAGCATCAGCCTTCATTGCTTAAGTGCCTTTTATCTCTACTATGTGTACATTCCAACAGATTTGTGATTATCCTAATCACGAGTGTTGAGAGCAAATTAGTTAATTTGAAAATTAATTATTGACAAAGGATTTAGTTCAACACTGAATTTCTCAGTGGATCTCTGCATTATGTAAGATTATGCAGCCCTAGTTCACCCCAGTAGGAGTAGTCACAGAAGATGATGGAAAGGCGCAGTGTGCACCAAGCCCTCCAGGAGTCATATCCTCGTGAGTAAGAAGGGCCACGACCCTCAGCGAGTCACACTGAGACTTTTTCCAGTGAATAATAGACTGCTGCTCAAACTAAAGTTTCTTGTGAAAAAATATAAAACTACAATTAGTCTCTAACTTCATCATGTAATTATTTCTGCAGAATAATAAAACCTTGAATTCTGAATCTTGACTCTTCCCGCTGGACAAAATTTTGGCAAATGAAAGAATCTGTGTTTTGCGTCATCTACCTATGCTTATCTTCCAGCTTCATGTTGAAATGACCTCAAATGTTCCGCAGCTTGGAACGGTGTCTGATTTACTTTTCAGACTTTGGAGAAGGGGAAGGTTATACACCTGCTCTTTTAATTGCTGTTCTTTTTCTTATATGTGTTATTCTGTAGCTTTATAAAATATGGTTTGTCTAAATGGAAGTAAACGTTAAATAAATAGGAAAGATAATTATAACAGGATAGAGTATTCCAACCCCCTGACTCTTATCAGAGTAAGATGCAGGAGAAAGTATGTCTTTTGTCAGAGGACAGACAAAGATTGCAAGCATAAGAATGCACTACGTCGAGGCAGTGAGTGGTGTTTGATAGTAATAAAAGCAAGGTTTGTGTGTCTGGTAGACTTTTTACCAACTGGAAAGCTGTCTTTCTCTTTCAATCCCCATCAGACACACAGAGAACAGCAGGAGACCTGACAAGATCACCCACTGGTAACAGAGCCAGACGCCAAGTGGAAAAAGAAGAGTGGAAGGAGAGGGGATAGTTAGTGAGATTTAAAAAGATGGAGGCCTAGTTCTGTGCACGTGCTTGGGCACGTGTACATGCACACACACACACTCCTCCCTCACTGTGACACCATCCACTCAGCTCTCCCCCAGCCCCTCTCCCCCAGCCTCGGTGGCCTCTCTGCGGCACTGTAAACATTCCAGCTCTTTCCTACCTCAGGACCTTGGCACCTGCTTTCCTTCTGCTTGGAATGCTCTTCAGCAAACACCTGCACAACTTCCTCCTTCACTCCCTTCATGTCCCTGCTCAAATGTCACCTTACTTTTGAGGCCGTCCTTGATCTCTTCATAGCACCCAGAAATACTAACACACATTTGTACACATACAGCTGTATAGATATTGACATAAACGCACATACGTTACATGTGTACTTCATAGAAGTATATATGCATACACAAATACTCATTTTCGCTTATTATTTAGGCTGTAAGCTTCAGAAAGGCAGGCTATTCTTGAGAATTGAAAAAGTATGTAGCTCACATAGATGTGCATAATCCAAACCGAGTGAATGTGGGGGAGCGTGAGAGTGCGGAGGACACTCGCGCCCTGCTCACCAGCCGAGATGCATTCGGTAGAGACGGGAGGCAGTGCAGAGGAGGTGAACAGAATGTTCTGTGCTGTCACCCAAGCTCCATGTGTGTCTCTGTATGTGCTTGTCACTCAAAACCAGTGCCTTATTGTTTATTGATGAGTTGCACTTTATACTCTTTCAAAATTTAAGGACGTAGCTGGGGTTATAAAATCACATCAAAGAAACTCTTACTAATACACTCCACATGTCACTTGGAAAGAGCCTAAGTCAACAGGGGTATAATTATCATACTGACGTTCTGTGTGCATCTCCATTGTCCTTTTTTTTTTTTTTATGTGGGTACAGGGAGTCGAACTCAGGACCTCGCGCTTGCCAGGCAGGGGCTTATGCCGCTGAGCTATCTCACTGGCCCTCCATTGTCCTTTTTAATTACAAAAACATCCCTGACTTGGGATAGCGGGGACTGGGGACTGAACCTGGGGCCTTTGCACTGAGCTACACCTTGTTCAGTCTGTATTAATTAAGTATGTTAAGGAAAATATCACATTGCTGTTTTTTTATTTTGTGGGTACCGGGGGTCGACCTCAGGACCTCGCGCACCAGCAAGTGCCTGTGCCGCTGAGCAATATCACCGGCCCTTTTTTCGTATGTGGGTTCTGGGAGCTGAACTCAGGCCCTTGCGCTTGCCAGGCAGGTGCTTATGCCACTGAGCCATCTCACCGGCCCTCACATTGCTATTTCTTAAACAGTTGTTTCTGCAACCTAAAAGGAAGGAAGAAAATAAAACATATAACTGTGAAGGACTTCTTTGATATGGTAGGGTCAAGGTTATTTACTCACATGACGTCCCCTTTAAAAGAGATGCATCTTAACTGGAAACTAACAGGCACCTCTTTACCTTTTAGTTCATCAGAATCCAGATCAATATTGATAATTTACTATTTAGAAACTATAGGAAAAGCTGACATTTCATTGCAGATTTTTTTTTCTTTCAAATTTAAGCAGAAAAGAAGCCATTTGGAATCAATCCAAAAACTAATTGCATTTAGGAGGGAGGTGCTGGTAAATTCAGCCATAGCTAAAATACTTTTTAATCCGCTGATTCACGTGGACTGTATATTTTTCAAACAACCCTCTTGTTTACTTCTGCAGAAATTTCACAAAGTGAAAGCCCTTCAGAATCTCTGCCCTGCCAGTTATTTAAGCAACAATGAAACAAAATAAATAATTCACCGATTTTCTACTGTGAATTCTAATAGGAAGAAATGTCTTGTACAGAAAACAAAATGTTGGTACACTGAAAAGCAGAATTCAGATGAAATAATTTAGCCATGTACTTTCATTGCTTAGCCTGGCAAGAGTAAAGAGCCTTCCTAACAGTGAAAGAAGAAGGAAGATAAGATGGTAAGGGAATTAGCATCTGTCAGCTGGCACTCAGTGAGTCGTGTGGTCTTTTTAAATTTAAACCCTCATTTTTGTTGAGAAAAATTTAAAAAATCAGAATTCTTTACATGCAAAAAGATATTAATAGCTCTGTTTCTCACCTAAGAAATGGCATGAAGTTAAAATATTTTCTTGCCCTAAAAATATGCCAATGATAGTGCCTATGAAAAAGTAAAGCTCTGCCACAGCGCCAACATGGGAATGTGGGTGCTGCTGCTCAGACGTGAAGGGGCTTCCTGCTGCCTGCCTTCGTGTCCTTGCTGGGGAATTTGGGCAGGAGCTTGCATACCCCTACCTGCTCACACCGTCCTCTTCCCACTCACTGGCACGCAAGCCGCACTTACCTCTATCATCTTCTCCATCAATCTTGCTTTCAGGGGAAAGAACCAAATGTATGAATAGCACATCATGTATCTTCATGTGTCTTCTGACCATCTCAGCTAACATTGTAGAGTTACAATGGAATAATTAACTTCAGTTGCTTCGGAGAGTCAGTAAAGGGTTGTCTGGCTCTTTCCTCTGTGAGGGAATGCGCCAAACAGAAGTGGTGAGTGACATTACCAGAGCTAATGCAGATGGAGGAAACATGTATCAAGGGTCACTGTATGATTTTCAGTGCAAACTGAAAATGTGATCAAATGAAGGAAAAAAGTGAAATTAAAAGTACTAAAATATAAAGGTTTTTCTTTAAAATATTCTGTTACCTCATAAATGTAATATGGCTAATTGTGAGACATAAGTAACAAAATTCACTTACAATACTATTTGTAGTGTCATAATTCTATATAATGCAAAGTAATAGTACTTCATTAATGGGATATTTGATTGATCTTTTGGGCTTATTATTCTATAAGTTCACTTCTACTGCTAGAAACTTCATTTTTAATGTTCTAATATTTTCAATAAACTTTGTTTTTACAGATCAGTTTTGGGTTCACAGCGAAACTGAGTGAAGACAGAGTTTCCCCATGATCCCTGCCTTCACAAGGGCCCAGCTTCCCTCATTATTAATGAAGTCGCTTGGAGGAGGAATCCCAAAGTATGCCACTCTGCATAAGGATTATTTCAAACTTCATTAAGGAGGGGTAGATGCACAGCAAATTCTGCCTTTCTCCTGTCTCTTGGGAAGACAGCATAAATTTCCTTTTTGAAGACACTTCCTTCCTTACCTGGAAGTAGTAACACTCGAGTCCATATGCCAAGAAGAATCTACACAAACACATTTCACTAAATAACCCTCATTTTACATTAGTTAACTGCATATACTGACTTTCCCACAGTTTGCCACCCTCAGAAGTCTAAAACCTTTTCCTTTGTCTTGTTACTTCTACACACACACACACACACACACACACACACTCAAAAAACATGCTGATGTGTCCACATATGTAAGATGTAAAATGGTATTGCCACTTGGAAGACAGTTTGGTGTCTAAAAACTAAACAGATTGTTACCATTCAGTCCATTTTAGAAAGAGGAATAACAAAAACAAAATGAATAATTCACCAATTTTCTACTGTGAGTTCTACTAATGGGAAGCAGTGTCTTGCTAACAAAATGAAATATGTAGATACTGACAAGAATTCAGATTAAATAATTTACCCATGGACTTTCATTGTTTAGCCTGGCAAGGGTACAAAGCCTTCCTAAGAGGAAAAGAAATAGGAGACTTTGATGGGGTGGGGGGAATGGGCATCCATCACTCTTTGAATTACTCATCACTGAATTTCTCCCATGCTATGCATGCTGCATATGTTAACAAACTTCTGTTTGTTTTTCTCTTGTTAATCTGCTTTTTTGTCAGTCTAGTTTGCAGAGCTCCATCCGGAGAACCTAGGAGAGTAAAGGGAAAGGATGTTTCTCTTCTACATCAATTCCCCTGACCAGAGTGGTCCATCTGTTGCAAGTGATGAATCTACATTGATATGTCATTAGCACCCAAAGCTCTAGTTTACATTAGACTTCACTCCATCTTGAACATTCTGTGGGTTTGGGCAAACATGTAATGGCATGTTCATAACCCTAGTGTCATAGAGTAGTTTCTCCACCCTAAAACTCCTCTGTGCTCTGCCTATTCTTCCCTCTCTCCACTCCATCCTTGGCAACCACTGATCTCCGCTCCAACTACTCTCTCCATAGTTTTGTCTTTTCCAGAATGTTATATGGTCAGGTCATACATTACAGAGGCTTTTCCAGTAGGCTTATTTCACTTAGTAATATACATTTAATATCTTCCATATCTTTTTACGTCTTGATAGTGCATTTCTCTTTAGCACTGAATACTATTACATTGTCTGGATGTACCACAATTTATCCATTCATCTATTGATGGACATCTTGGTTGATTCTATGTTTTGACAATTAAGACTGAAGCTACTATAAACAACTGTGCAGGTTTTTGTGTGGACATAAATTTTTGTTCCTCTTTGTAAACACCAAGGAGCACAACTGATGGATCCCCTGGTAAGAATCTGTTTAGCTTTGTAAGAAATCACCACACTGTCTTGCAAGGTGGCCATAGCATTTTGTCTTCCCATTAGCAATCACAACTTCTCCATACCTTGGCAGCAGTTGGTGCTGTCAGTGCTCCAGATTTTGGCCATTCTGATAGGCATGTTGCAGTATTTCATGGTTTCTGTTGACATTTCCCTTATGATGTGTATGTGGAGCATATTCCATATGCCTATTTGCCATCTGCGTGTATTCTTCAGTGACGTGACTGTTAAAGTGTTTGGCCCATTTTTAAACTACAGTGGGGTCCCTGGGCCAGCAGGGCTGGTGAGAGGGGTCTGAATTCACACTCCTCCCCTCCTCCATTGCCCCGGGACACCACAGCTGATGAGAGGAGTACCTGTGGCTGGTGAGAG
Organism: Erethizon dorsatum; assembly: GCA_028451465.1. Classification (NCBI taxonomy): domain Eukaryota; kingdom Metazoa; phylum Chordata; class Mammalia; order Rodentia; family Erethizontidae; genus Erethizon; species Erethizon dorsatum. The sequence goes on from CM051834.1 coordinate 66,407,219, forward strand.
GATTCTGATTTTGCACTTCTCCCTTCCTCCATTGCCCCAGGATGGTGCAGCTGGTGAGAAAAGTCTGAGATCCGCTCCTCCCTCCCTCCACTGGCAGGACTCAGGACCCGGAGACCTGTGGGAACTCCAGCAACACAGTAGGACCCTGGCTAAGGTGCACATGATGGACAGATAGAACTAGAGGCATGGAAATATCCCATGCAACATTAACAATATGAGCCAACAGGTGATCTCTAACCTTTCTTTTTGTTTTATTCTACTAGTCCTCTTCTGCTCTTTCGTCAACTATCTCGCTTGACTTTATGATACTTGCATGTGAGTAAACATTGCCCTACAATTACCCAAAACCTGGATGATTGTCCTGTGCCCTCCAACCTTGCTCCTACTATATTTAACCTCACTCATCTCTCCAACCTACCCCCATCCTCTGGACCACCCCCCATAGGGTAAAATCACTCTACTAAGTGGAAAATTATTGCATACAAGTTCCTGGTATAAGTGGGATTATATTATATTTCTGTAGACCTTTCTCCTGTGGTTATAGGTATCAGCCTAATAGTTAACACAGTTTGTCAGTAGCCAGGCTGTACTTGAGTCTGTTGTTATTGCCAACTGAACTACTTTAACCAGGATGTCACACATGTTATAATCAGTTTTTTCCCCCAGTAAGACAACACTGCAATTGTAAGGGGTCATAACCATCACCATAGTCCAGTACCAAAGAAATGGGCCCTAAGTCAAATAGATAACAACTCCTCAGTCTTAATATATTGGGAAGGTAGGTTCTAGGGATAGATGTAAAGACCAAGAATCACGTACATCTAGAAGACATCAGAGGAACAGATACCTCCTAGGAAAGCCTCGACACCAGTGATAAGGCTATCTAACATAAGAAATCTATAAGCATCAACACAGAAAACAAACTAAATAGAAAATGACAAGATGGAAAAGCAAAATGCAATCCCAAATGCCCAGCCCACACAGGACAAGTCCAGAACACAAAGAGATAGAGGAAATCGGAAGCCAACAAATGGAACTCTCTGAAATGATAGCAGCGGAAGTGAAAAACCAAATGGAAGATGCCATAGAAAATCTCTAAGGTACAAAAAGAAATGACTACCAAAATAAAAGACACTAAAGCAGGCACAGATAAATAGAGGAGCTCAGGAAAACAATGGAAACCATGAATGCTAAACATAGATAAGAAATGGAATCCATGAAACAGATCCAAACAGAAATGCAGGAGATTAGAAACTCCATTGAAAGTATATGCAGACTGAATGAAGTTGAGGGTAGAATATCAGATCTAGAAGACAGGAATGCAACTAGCGACCAGGAGAAGAAAGATATCTTAAAAATCACAAGAGACCATGAAAAATCAATCCAACAGCTTACAGGATGAAGCAAAGAAGAGCAACATAAGGTTGATTTAGAATCAGTGAGAAAGCTGGAGGTAGCACAGAAACCATTAAAAATCTCTTCACAGAAATAATGGCAGAAAACTTCCCAAACATGGATAAAGAATTTGACATATAAATAAATGAAGCACATAGAACTCCAATTAGCCATGACCAAAATAAATCTACACCAAGGCATATAAGAATCAAGATTCCAGAAATTCAGCACAAGAACAAAATATTAAAAGCAGCCAGAGAAAAGAAACAGATCACCTATAAAGGAAAGCCCATCAGAATCACAGCAGACTTCTCAACACAAACCCTCAAATAAAGGAGAACTTGGAGTGAGGTATTTCAAGTCCTAAAGGAAAACAATCTTCAACCCAGACTGATGGACACTGCAAAGCTATCTTTCAAAACTGATGGAGAAATAAGATACTTCCATGGCAAAGAACAGCTGAAGAAATTTATGACCACAAAACCAGCTCTCCAGAATGCTCTAAAGGACATATTAGAAAGATATAACAAAGACCACAAACACATGAACACCAATAGAGAGAAGCTGCTAGGCAGGGCAAGCAACTAAACAGAGCAGAAAGACAGGAAACAAACAATAAGGAAACAACATGAAAAAGAATAGCCAATACATATCAGTTATAACCATCAATGTAAATGGCCTCAATTCACCAATCAAAAGAAACAGCCTGGCAGAATGGATCAAGAAACAAGATCCAAAAATATGCTGCATTCAAGAAACACATTTAACCCAAAAAGAAATTCATAGACTAAAAGTCAAAGGTTGGAAAATAATTCTCCATGCCACAGGAACCCAGAAAAAAGCAGGGGTAGCTATTCTATTTGCAGACCATGAAAACCTTAAGCCAAAACTGATCAAAAGAGTCAAAGAAGATAACTACATACTTGTTAAGGGAAATCTCCAAGAAGATGCAATAACAATAATACATATTTATGCACCAAACATAGGTTTACCCTACTACATAAAACAAATATTAACAGACATGAAAAACCAAATAAGCACTAACACAATTGTAGTGGGGGACCTTAACACCCCACTCTCACAAATAGATCAGCCTGATGAAAAATCAACAAAGAAATATTAGAATTAAACCAAGCCTGTGAACAAATGGACTTGGTAGATATGTACAGAGTGTTCTACCCCAAAACATCGGAATACACATTCTTAGCTGCACATGGGATGTTCTCCAAAATAGACCATATATTAGCTGAAAAAACATGTTTAAGTAAATGTATAGAGGAATTGAAATTATCCCATGCATACTATCTGACCATAGTGCAATGAAATTGGAAATCAATGACAAAGGAAATCACAATAACTACATAAACAAATGGAAATTAAACAACACCCTTCTGAACAATCCAATGGATCACAGAGGAAATTAAAGATGAAATTAAGCAGTATACACAATTAAATGATAATGCTGATACAACATACTGAAACTTATGGGATGCAATGAAAGCAGTTGTACAGTGGAAATTTATAGTGATGAACTCACACATCAGGAAAATAAAATAAGCTCAAATAAACAACATAATGTTGAACCTCAAACTTCTAGAAACAAAGAACAAATCAAACCCAAAGCTCGTATGAGGGAGGAAATTATAAAGATAAGAGCAGAAAATAATGCAATAGAGACTAAGAAAACAATACAAAGATTGATGAATTGGAAAGTTGGTTCTTTGAAAGAATAAATAAAATTGATAAACCATTGGCTAACCTCATCAAAAAGAGGAAAGAAAAAACACAAATTCAAGCAATAAGGAATGAAAAGTAGAAAATCACAATGGATTCCACAGAAATCCAGGATATCATCAATACCTACTATGAGAACCTATATTCTAATAAGATGGAAAATACAGAAGAAATGGACTGATTCCTAGACACAATCGAATTGCCAGCACTAAATCAAGAAGATACAAAAATTCTAAATAACCTGATATCAGTCAATGAAATTGAAAATGTAATTAAAAATTTGCCAACAGTGAAAAGCCTAAATAGCATCTAAAAAAATGAAATACTTAGGAATCAATCTAACAAAGGATGTAAAAATCTGTACCGTGAAAATTATGGTACCCTATAAAGGAGATTGAAAAGGATATCAGAAAATGGAAAGATATCCTTTGCTCTTGGATAGGAAGAGCCAACACAGTGAAAATGGCCATACTCCCAAAACTGCTACACAGATTTAATGCAATCCAAATCAAAATACCATTAGCACACCTCACAGATCTAGAGAAAACACTCCTAAACTTCATTTGGAGCCAGAAGAGACCTAGAATAGCAAAGCAATTCTGGGCAACAAAGGCAAGTCAGGGGGGCACCACAATCCCAGACCTGAAATTATACTACAAATCTACCTTGAAAAAATCATCATGGTACTGGCAAAAAACAGGCCTGAGGACCAGTAGAACAGAATAGAAGATGCAGACACAACCCCAAACACACTCAGCCACCTTATCTTTGACAAAGGAGTGAAACATGTTCACTGGAAGAAAGATAGCCTCTTTAATAAATGGTGCTGGAAAAACTGGCTTTCCCTATGCTGAAGACTAAAACTAGACCCATGTCTATCACCATGCACTAAACTAAAGTCAAAATGGATAAAAGATCTAAATATTAAAACAGAAACACTGAATCTACTGGAAGAGAAAATAGGTAGAAATCTTGAGACACAGATGTAGGCAGAGACATCATGAACAAAACCCGGACTGCAAGGGAAATATTACAAAGAATCAACAAATGGATCTCACCTTATCAAAAAACTTTTGAACAACAAAAGAAATCACCAAAAGAGTGAAAAGACAACCCACGGAGCGGGAAAAAAATTATAGCCAGTTATCCCTCAGACAAAGGACTTATATCTAGAACATATAAAGAATTGAAAAAAATCAGACCCCCTCAAATTCAAAGACCCAATCCAAAAATGGGCATCTGTGATGAACATACACTTCTCAGATGAAGAAATACAAATGGCAAATAAATACATTAAAAAATATTCAACATCATTGGTCATTCGAGAGATGCAAATTACAACACTGAGATTCCGTCTTACCCCAGAAAGAATGGCTATCATCAAAAAAAATCAACCGACAACAAATGCTAGAGGGGTTGTGAGGAAAAAGGAACTCTTCTCCACTGTTGGTGGGAGTGTAGACTAGTGCAACCACTGTGGAAATCAGTGTGGAGATTCCTCAAAAAGCTAGGTTTGGAGGTCCCATTTGACCTTGCTATTCCCCTTCTGGGTGTCTTCCCACAAGAATTAAAAACATTGTACCACAGCGATATATGTGTACCCATGTTTATAGCAGCACAATTTGTAATAGCTACATCTTGGAAACAACCCAAATGCTCATCAACCAAGGAATGGATAAAAAAGATGTGGTTTTTTAATATAATGGAGTACTACTCAGCCATAAAGAAGGATAAACTAGAGACTTTTATAGGTAAGTGGATGTAACTCAAGACCATACTCATAAGTGGAATAAATTAGACCCATATGTGTAAACATCACATTGTCTCACTAGCGTGAGAAACTGAATGAGTAAATAAGATCCAAAATATACAATAGATATTGTGAATTAGGAAGAAACTGTTCAAAAGAAAAAAACAAACTATGATGGGGGAAGGGGAAAAGAAGAAAGGGAAAAAAATATATGTATACACAAGATAGTTAAGATAGTTATATAGCTAGTTTCTCTTAGTTCATTGAAAAGAAAGTTTTGTGCTAATATTGTTTGGACAAGATATCATGCCTATATCTTGTACTCTGAATAACTACTATGAAGACAACAATATGGAATGTATTAATTATTGTAACTGTCCTACTAACCTGATTTGAAACTGTGTTTCATTGTTATTTTTATCTTTTTTCTCTTTAAAGAAAAACTGCAATTGTTTTCTTGTTGTTGATGTTTAATATATTTTTTTGTATTTTGGATAATAATCCTTTATCAGATATGTCCTTTGAAAACATTTTTCCCTTAGTGGCTTGTCTTTTCATTCTCTTGACAATGTCTTTCACAGAGCAGAAAAATTTAAATTTAATGAAATCTAGATCATCAATTTTTTCCCCATGGATCAAAGTAAATAATTAGGTTGGAAGTGACTTTAGAAGTCATGCAGAAACATAGCTTACGACCTTTTAGGAACCTATCTGGAATTGTGATAGATATTACAGACAATTGAAATGGGACCCTCAAAAAGTCTGCAGACCTCTGGTCATGACTCCTGACCCAAAGGTGTTTAACTACAAGGCTGCCTACAGTCACAATTACATTGGAATTTTCCAAAGAGAGCCAGCATACCCAGCATGGCAGTCCTCTGAAATACCAATGCTTTCTGTATGAGAAAATTCAAAAGCCAAACAAAAATCCAGAATATATTCTCTTGAGCACTTAAACTAGTGTGTTTTCCAGGAGATGCTTAATAGAGGAAATCATGAAAACAAGAGAGATCCAAGATGTGTGGATATTTGCAAAGCAAATCAGTATTGTACACCAGGAGTAACATCCCAACAAAACTTTATCCTGATTTCCCTGCGAGTGAGTAAGCTAAGTTTCTTTCTGTTATAAATAGAAATATGGAAATGAGACAGATGACTTTTTATGTGGAAAGCATATTCTTTGAATATAATTCTGCAATTTACAGAGAAATTAATAAAAAAAATGGAGCAAACATTGAAACCCCTCCAAAATGGAGAACATTTTAAAATAGCATTTCTGTATCAGTTATACGAAACAGAAATTGCAAGTATGAAGGAGGAAAATAATTTGCACCTGAGTTCTCAGAACCGCAGTTTGCTTCCTGTGAAATGTGGAAGATATTTACAGAATAGAGTTGCATGAGGATTAAATGGAATAATCCATGTAAAGTGCTTAGCTCTGTATATTGTCATGTTGAGAAACAACTGTGCAAGAGTGTGCAAAGGATAGAGAAAATTATTAGAGGCTTTGAGAATGACTAGGATAACATATTTCCATGTAGGAATAAAATCAGGTACATTGGGATGGAAAAATTTTTTTTTTTTGTGGGTACCGGGGGTCGACCTCAGGACCTCGCGCGCCAGCAGGTGCCCGTGCCGCTGAGCAATATCACCGGCCCCTTTTTTCGTATGTGGGATCTGTGATTCGAACTCGGGCCCTCGCGCTTGCCAGGCAGGCACTTACGCCGCTGAGCCATCTCCCCGGCCCCTGGGATGGAAAATTTTGAGGGGATGTGTTATAGACTTCCAAAAGAAGAAGTGTGAACAAAAGAGAAGGTGGAAGGTAGAACAAAGAATGTGAGGTAAAATGCTGTATATAAAAATTTTTATTATCAATGACAACCTATACATCTTTATAAGACTCAATTATAGATTTGCCTATTTTTAATGTGAAAGTTCCTCAATTAGAATGATAAGATCACCATGTAATAAAGGCAAAATGGAAAGACTATTAGTGAATAATGTTGTTTATAAAATAAGGCGCCCAGATAAATGTCAAGGTGTAATAAGAAGTATTACTTATTCACAGCTCATAATTAACAGAAAGCCCTGGGGAGGCAAGATGCTCTGGTACAAAGGTTTTTGTCATATCTATAAAGATGTTCATCTGATCTGCTACTTCACAACAGTTGATTATGTGCAAGTAGAATTCATCTACCCTGAATAACATTTCAAAGCCATTAGAAGCACACAGGGAATAATTTCTAGGGTTGGGGGGGAGCACAACTATGAAGTTCTATTTTCAAACACCTAATATTCAAATTCAAAATGTGATTTCGTTCCTTCTGAATGCTAATTTGTCTCAGTGCATGCATGTGCTTAAGCCTGCAGGGGAATCTGGAGGAATGGTATCATCTGAATTGGAGTAGGTTGCCAAGGAAGGGAGGTCAATTCCCTCCTGGCTTCGGGACCTTTTGCAAGACCAAAGTCATCATAGACAGCCTTCCTAGATTCAGGGTCCCATGCTTGACTGAGTTGCCAAGTATTGGCCCAAAAGGAAGAGAAAAATCAAATACTGCATCTGGTTCATGTGCCCCAGGTCCAGAACAGCACGCAGTGTGGTCTCAGGGGCCACCCAAACCCACAGGCCAGGGGGAACTGCTGCTGCGCATGAGGCTGCTCAGGAAGGGGGTGCAGAACTTGGGAGCTGAGGCTGGGTGGAGGGAGGCAGCCAACCGTGTGAAGCCACCCTATTGCTGCCCTAACTCCACCTGTTCAGGAGATGTCTTTGTAGCAGAAGACGCCCCCTGACCCAGCCAGTATACTGCAGTCTGTCAGTTGCCCAGGTAATAGTTCCGGTTACAGTTCCCGTTACTTTTATTTCTTAGAAACGGCTGGTCACTGTGATGCATAGCTGGTCACTATGATGCACACTGTAAGAACCAATCCTCAGTTGACAAGACAGTCTGCCTCTGTACTTCCTGCTTGCTTATCACATGTAAGCCCTAGACCACCAGATATCAGGGCCTGACATTTTGAGAATGATCCCGATCAGTGTCCATCGATATAAATAAATCTGCCTCCAAATCCTGGGTGTCGTTTCGGTGTTTCTGTTTGCCGCAGCATCTTTGATATCTTTACTATAATTACAAAGCAATTAACATGAAAGCTGCTTTTGAGACACAGGGATAATTAAACGCCACCCTGGCCCAGTTAGTAATGGATTCTGTTGCTGCCACATCTTCATCTACCCCTGCAGTCATCCTCCCTAGACCGGTGATGGAGCCTGCTTCCACTGTCCCTGGTCTGGTCACATTCAAGACGGCAAGGATTGTGTGGCCAGGACCATGAAGGTAGAGGTGTGGGCTGCTCTGTTCCCACACAAGAACACCGGCCCTGTTGCTTTCAGGCATGCTTGGAATCCTCACTTTGTACACACTACAAGCTTTACGATGAGTTTTAAAATCATTTGATGCTTTTATTCCTTAAGATCTTAAAAAAAAAAATCTCACCCAGGTTAAGTGGTGGGCACACCAACACCATGGTCACAAGTTATGCTCAAATAATCACTGTCACCAGCACATCTAACAAATACCTTGGATCAGATCAGAAAAGACTAGAAAATCATGTCACTTAAGGCAATATCCTCAATATAGAAATGTTGAAAGAGGGAAAGTTTGTTTCTACTGAGAGTAAAGTGGCGACTCAGAATATGATCCCTTTCCCAAAACTACTTGCCATGTGGTTAGTGCTAAAGGTACTCAAGGGACACTAGGTGACCATGGTGACAGGACAGTGGGCGGATTTACCAGCCTTGCAGGAAGCATTGCTGGGGTGGGGCACTGCTGCTGTTCCCGATTAGGCAAGGTTATTTTTAAATGCCACCAAATTGTACAATACATCAAAATACAGCAAAGGACTCAGTGTGCAGGTCGCAGGGGCTCTGGTTCTGAAGACACCCCCTGCCTCATTTACTGAGCACGTACTACAGCGCTGCCTGAGCGAAGCGGAAGCAAGGTGGAGAAACAGGGTCCGCGTGGTGGTCTCAGACAACTGTCCGACTCAAAGCCTGAGAGTTTGCTTACTGCATGTGAAACTGGGCATTGCAATGAAACAGGAGCCACAAATCCTGTGGAGAGTTTGGGGATTTAGGGCCTAAAAAATATAAAATTGATCTGAAGTGTACCTTATAAGAGAATTTATCACTTTCCATTCAAATTGCAAGCTCTAGCATAACATCGCCTGACCACACAGTACTAAGTACTGCACCTCCTAGCTCAGTGGTAGAAAACCTGTTAAAAGGAATTTTATTAAGATTTTAGAGCTTTCAGCTGGGTGTGGTGGTACATGCCTGTAATCCCAGCACTCTGGGAGGCTGAGGCAGGAGAATTGCAAGTTTGAGCCCATCCTGGGCAACTTATTGACTTGGTGAGACCCTGTTTCAAAATAAAAATGTAAAAAAAGTTTGGAGATGTAGCCCAGTGCAAAGGCCCTAGGGTCCATCTCCAGTACCGTGTGTGTGTGTGTGTGTGTGTGTGTGTGCATGGAGGGGGGATGGGGATGACAACAGAGCTTTCATTACAGAAACCAAATAATTTCTCATGGAAATTACAGAGCATACCATAAGAAAAGAGCACGAAGTATTGCCTTCAATGTCAGGCTTTGTGTTCACCTCCAGGCCCTAATCAGCTGGGTCAGGAAACAGGGCTCCATGAATGGAGGCAGATGCTTGGAGCTTCTTTAGAAACAGCCAATAATAGACCTGATTCTGTGAGTCCAGGTGGAGGCTGAGATATCTCAATAGTAATGGCCAAAAGTCCTGCCCCACATGTCTAAGGTCAAGAAAACCTGGAAAAAGCCTTAAAAAATCACCCAACACACTTATTTACAAATCAGAAAAAAAAAAAGAAGAGTGAAAGGATTGAATTTCAAGCCCTTAGGACTTGGACTTTGACTTTTTACTCCAAGTCCTTCATATCCATTCTTTCAATCCATTCCAATTCAGTAAAGCACAGCTTTAGACCCAAACTGCGAGGGTTCACACCCAACTCCTCCACGTGCTAGTGGTGGGATCCTAGTCAAGTTATTTAAATTCATTTTTAGTTAGTTTAAAAATTTTAAATCTGTAAAGTAACAATACCTAAATGTATACTGTTCTTGTAAAGATTAAATGAGTAAATGTAGGGAAAGTGCTTATTGGACATAGTGTTATTCTCTGTAAGAGTTAGCAAATACAGACATTCCTTACTTAACGGGTGTGCATCTCCTGGGTACAAGTTGTATGTTGCCTTTATGGCATGACATAGTGGCTCTCAAGCATCTTCAGAAAACAGCAGAGACTTCTTGGCCCTTGGCTTCTCAGCCAGCCTCATGTCCCATACAGATAGTCCTGGGTCACAAAGCAAGCCACTGAGCAGGTGCTCAGACGCCCCCAACGGCAGCCTCATTCTCCCCAGCCTACCTCCCAAACCAGAAAATTCCCACTCATCGAATCTGTCCATAACTTTATAATCAGATACATTCAAGGAAGCTACTTTAATTTCAGCTGTCAGGCAGGCAGTGTGTTATTTGTAAGCAAAATATTTTCTACCATTTTTGCCTTTAATTTTTTTCCCTTATCTGAGAAATCATGGCGAGGAAAAGGTAAATGTTATTTGAAGTTATATTTGGGAGATGCCATGCCTGGGGCTTCCAGCTGGACAACTAATAATTCCCCCAGCTGAATGCTCACTCAACTCTACCTTTTTATGTTTTGTTTTGGTTTGGTTTACATGCAGCAATCTTTTTTTTTTTTTTTTTTAATATGCGGGTACCGGGAGTCGAACTCAGGACCTTGCACTTGCCAGGCAGGCGCTTATGCTGCTGAGCTATATCACTGGCCCACATGCAGCAATCTTAAGTGTCTTTCCTCAAAATTTTCACCTAGAGAACTCCAACTCATTCAAAATTCAGGAATTCCTCCTTGATCTCCTGCCACATCACTCACTCTTGGGTTAGCTATTATGTCAGTTATCAAGTTTCTGCTTCTCAACCACTACCCTGGTTGTGATGGTTGTAAGTGGTACATCGGTTCATGAGCACATTCGTTTGTGAACAATTTGGTTTGCAAACAAAAGCACTTGGAAAACTTTTGTTTTAGTTTCCAAATTCTACATGGGATCACAAACATGACCACAGCCACCTTTTCTGCACAAACACAAATGTGGCCATCTTTCCAAAACTGTGGAACAAATTAAGTTTGTGAGGTACCACTTAGCTGGAATCTGCCACTACTACTATGTCTTTTGCCACCTGGAATGATGCTCATTTTGTCAACAGAGGGCACTAAGGAAACATGGCAGGAGGAGGGGCTCTTTGGCTGGTTCCCTGTGGTTGTCTTCCTTCTGAAGCACTTAGGCAATGAACAGGATACCCAGTAAGCTGCAATACCAGTGGGCAAGTTTTGTCCCAGTGTGTTTTCGTGCTGTCCAGCTCAGCCAGACACACTTCAAGGCCAGGTTTGCCTCCAGGGGGTTCATAGCCTCACCTTCTCAGGTGAGGACCAACTCAGCTATAGGGACAGTGAATGTTCCCTAGGTCCGATGTTCTTGTATTCGGTAGCATTCTCTTAACTCCTATAGCTTCCTCAGGTACTATTACTTTCTTATGTTAAAGCTTTACTACTAAGATCACTGTGTGCCTTCTGTCTCCTGCCTGGACCTCGGCTGACTGGTGTCTTGTCCACTGACTCCTGTAGCACCCTGGCCCTGCCCCCAGATGGTGCTTGTGAAATGGTCTGTAAGTGCTTGGGCATGCCTTGTATTCCTGCCAATGACAGAAATGGCTGGTGTCTCCTTCTCCTCCAGGTGGCCCTAACCCTTCAGCACACTGACCTCCCCAGCCCCAAGACACTGGTCATTCTGGTGCCAAGCAATGATTTTCCATACACTCAGCTTGATTCCCTGTGGCGACCTTGACAGAAATCAGAGGAAGAAGGGATGGGAGGCATTTATTTCTCTGTTCGTTCTTTGTGAAGGACTCTGGCAGACTGGCTCCTTCATTGCTTCTTGACAAGAACTTCTTCCAGGTTGTGGTAGCCATCTCCTTCCTTTACAGGAGAGAACCAGTGCCCCTGCTGCTGTGCCCAGGTTACCCCATTGTCCTTTGAGGGCACCAAGGCTCTGGCCGATGCAATGTGGAAACTGTCCATTCATAAGTACACCCTCCATTTAGTCCAATTTGAATAGTTTCTATTTTCTTTGATTCTTATCTGTATCCTGGGTCTCTACCCATTGATTAAAAAACAAACAAACAAACAAAAACCAACCAGGAAAACCTTGACTCTTTGTTATATTCCAGGCAGTATTATTCCAAGTCCTCATTATCCTGGGGGGTGGGTGGGTCAGGATGGGGAATGTGGACCAGTGTTTTTTGACCTAGTTCAGTGCCAGAGCAGAGCTAGAACTATTTTGAATGGATGGACATATTCACCTTTTCATTGAACTTTTTAATTCAAACGCATATTAAAAGTGTTTTCCAGGTAAAAGGACACAAGAGGACTGTCACCTATAGATCTTACTGAAGGTAGTAGGAAGAGGCTGGGCAGTAAGCCACACCTGAGGGTATTCCTAAAACCAGTGGCTGCAGCCCTCATAGAAGGATGTACCAGCAACAAAAGTATCTTTATTTTATGGTAAATCAATTTTTTCATTGAATAAACTTAAAAGTTGTTGTCTTTTAGGACTTGAAATACTTCAAGCTCTCCTTGATTTAAGTGCTTGTGTTGAGAAGTCAGCTGTGATTTTGATGGGTTTTCCTTTATGGTTGATTTGTTTCTTTTCTCTAACAGCTTTTATTATTCTGTTCTTATGCTGATTTCTGGAATCTTGACTATGATATGCCTGGCTGTAGATTTTTTTTTTTTTTTGATCATGCCTAACTGGGGTTCTATATGCCTCACTTATCTGTATGTCACATTCTTTTTCCCTGCCAGGGAAGTTTTCTGCCATGATGTCTGTGAACAGGTTTTTTATTTCATTTGTGCTCTCCTGCTTTTTCATTAACTCCAATCAATCTTATATTATTCTTCTTTGCATCATCTAGCAGCTGCTGGATTGATTTCTCATGGTCTCTTGCTGTTTTTAAGAAATTTTTCTTTTCATGATTGCTAACTGCAAAGCCTGTCTTCTATATCTGAGATTCTATCCTCACATTGGCTCCTTCTGCTGTAGATATTTTCAATGGAATTTTTATTCTCCTGGATATCTGCTTGAATCCGTTTTATGGATTTCATTTCTTTCCTGTGTTGGGCATTCACAGTTTCCATCATTTTCCTAAGCTTCTCTATTTTTTTCATCTGTATCTGCTCTAGAGTCCCTAAGCATGGTTGTCATTGTGGTCACCATCTCTGTAGTTATCTGAGAAATTATTTCTGATTTGATTTTTTCTAAAGCCTCATTCAATTGCTTTGTTGTTACCACTTCAGAGGCCAGGTGGGTGGCTTTCAGATTGTCCCACCTCATTGCCCCCTGGGTTTGCCTTTGGTGAACTGGATGTCTGGGGTCGTTGCATCTTGTTTGTGTCTTCTCATTTTCTTTTCTTTCTTTAGTTTAATTCCTGGGGTGATGCTTGTAAATTGCCTTTGGTGGGTTGCTTTATTGCTAGTATTTAGAACCTTTAGGAAATGACTACTTCTCAGAGGTGTCTTCCAGGTGTAGTTGGTTTTTGGGTTTTGAGTCTGTTGCAAGATCCTACCTCTTCAATTTGTTGGGGATGGGAAGTTGCTGCCTACTTGACCCAGCCCCTGGTTCTTTGACACTGGCCCACAGTATTTTCTATGACCCTTAGGCAATCTCAGTCTTGGAATACCAGGAAGAGCAGCTGATTAGAACAATTATGTCACTTTGGCTAAAATAGTACAATCATCAATAATAATAGCATCAAACATAGCCTAGAAAATAACAAACTGAGGTAAGCATTAATTTGTCACCTTTAACCATGTGAACTAGATTTGTGGTTATAGCAAAATCTAAAATGAACCAGAAAATTATATGTAGTAAATAAGCCCTCAGTATGCTGATTTTGCCCTCAGGGGAGAAAATTTAAAAGGGACTAGGGAAAAAATAGAGAAATACAAGGAGAGGAAAAGATTAGAAGCAAGGCTGGAGGACAAAGGGGCATCATGCAAACTTTGGGAAACTGGTGCAGAAGACAGAAGGGGAAAGAGAGAAGGAAGACATAATAGGAAGAACAGAACAGAACAACAACCACAAGAAACTAGAAACCATGTTCACACTCATATAAAAGCAAGATCAAACAATGGAGAGAAACAAAAAAGAGAGAGAAAAGAAAAAAAAGTCCACTTCTAGGTTTGTCTCTGCCATCACTGGTAGACAATGTGTGGAGACAGAGCCCAGATCTGTGTTGACTTATCCCAGCAAGCCAGCAGTAGCTTTATGGCAGGGTAGTGGATAACCTCGGTGAGCCTGCACCTTTATTTGTCCTGAAGTTCAGGCTGGTTTCTGGTTGTGAGGCTGGGACCAGACCTATTCAGCCTGTAGCTGTCAGCGCACTTTCTGTGGGCTTGAACTCAGCTGGGAGCCTCCAGCTGGACCCAGCAGTTGTTCTGAGTTCTGAGCTCAGTTGGCCCTTCTCCAAGATGGCTCCTGGCCAATCACCCTCTCCCACAGGATGTCCAATCCCACAGGCTCACCCTTAGCTAGTGCAGTCCTCCACATCCACTGCTCCCTTCCACTGCTGCATCTCTCTGTGGAGGCCTCTGGTGTTGCCAGCAGTCACCGTGTGTCTGCAGGTTTGAACTGCTTCTCCCATGCAGTGAGTCCCAACTCAGAGAGGAGTCCACCAGCTGCCTCCTTCTTTGTTGAAGTTTCTCTCTTTGCTCTCCCTGTGGGCTTCAATTCTCACTCCAGAGCCTCCCTGGGTCCAGGGGACCCACTTCCCTCCTTTCTCTCTTCCTCGCATCGCTATATTCCGGTGTCTGGATGGCAGCTCTCGGAGAGGCTGTTTTCTGATGCTTACCATCCTGCTACCTTCCTGGAAGTCTCATTCATTGAATAAATTTAAAGACATCATATTTTACCTGCAAAAGTAAGGTCTTAAAAATAAACTCAGATTGTTTTTGCAGTTTTCTGTCAAATAAAATCAGTACATGACATATTTCTGACTCTCTGCTCAGGAACTATCCCACACACAAGTATCCTAGTGGGATTTCTTTCTTTTTTAAAAAAATTTTTTTATGGAAAACAGTTCTGGTTTGTAGGAGGCAGATGGTAAGGTCAGTGTCTTAGTGGTAATGTGTGTCACCTAAAGTTCCAAGCCTTAGTGCTTTGCAAGGTTGTCTTTTCCCATCTTTCTGTCATTTCCATCAAAAAGAACCTATGCTGAGAGACCAGTTTATTCTATTCCTTTCTTCAATGCCTCCTTTAATAAAAAGCAAAGTCAGAGTTATTGTAAGCAAGCAGAATCCACTCTTAGACCACTTCTGAGATGGGTCACCAGAGGAGGACTGCAGGGCCATCTGAGGCAGGGAAGGATGCATATGACACCAAGGAAACAATGCCAGGCACCTTGTGCTGGCGCAGGGTTTTGCCTGCTCTTTCCCAGGCTGTTCTAAATTAGAATACATTGCATGTATTTAAAGGAGTGAGTGAGATTAAGAATAATGATCCTTAGGCCCTGAGATCTTAATGGTAAAATGTGTACAGATTCATTTAATGCAAATTCTGGGATACCCAAGACCCCTCTCAATTCTGACACCAGCTGCTAGCTCAAGGGTCCTCAAGGTTTCAGTAAGTGCAAGCATGATTCTCAGAACTCACTAAAAGTGGTAAAATTCAGGCTGGGGATATGGCTCAGCAGCGCAGTGCCTAACTGGCAAGCATGAGGTCCTGAGTTTGATTCCCGGTACCCCCCCCAAAGTGATGAAATTCAGAGTTGTAGCAATGACAGTGAAAGGTCATGATTAAAGTCGGCTGTGGGAAGAGGTGCTGGGGGCAGAGACCAGGCAGCTTCTGCATAGAGCATCCAGTGGACTCAGGGACAGTGCCAACTTTCCCAGCAGCCCCCTCTTCTCTGGGGAGTCCATTCCAAGACCTCCTATGAATGCCTGGAACTACAGATAGTATTAAATCCTGTATATTATGCTTCTTTCCTAATATATGTACCTGTGATAAAATTGAACTTATAAATTTAGCACAGTAAGAAATTGACAACAATAACTAATGATAAAGAACTATCTTGATAATATACCATCATAAAAGTTGTTTAAAACTTTTGAATCATTTGCTCCTGGAATTTTCCATTTAATGTTTGCAGATTGCTGTTGAGCTTGGGTAGTTGAGACTGTGGAAAGAAAGGCTGTGTACACGGGGGATGACTTCTTGACAACCAGGAAAGCTCACCTGAGCCTTGGAGTCCAGCGTGGCTAGTTGAGGCTCAGTCGCACAGGCATGGCTGGCTGCCCATGGTCATGACCTTGGCCCCCAGCCCCTGTGGAGGTCAAGCTGAGGCCATGGCCATAAATCACCTCTAGCTTGGCCCAAGGTGCCTGATAAATAAAGACACTCTTATGAGGCAGGACACACCAAGGGCTTAGAAGAAACCTCCTGGGAGCTGAAGGCAAAGGCTAGATCTCTGTTTAAGTGAGGTGAGGTTCTTCACTGTATATTTGGGGAATTAAAAAGAGCAGAAACAATCATCAGAAATTCCATTTAGTATTACTTCTAAATAGAAAAAAAAAAAGAAGAATCTTACTGTACCATTTTGTTACTGTTAGCATGAACTTTTATTTTCCAGCTTTATATTGGGTAGAAGAATATGAAATATCTACATCTACTTTCTAAAAATATCTAGAAGCAAGACAGTTTCTTAAGAAATAGGAAAGTCCTAGGATGTTATTAGGCCATATGGTCCATCTCTGCCAGTAGTGAACGAAACAGGAGTAAGTTTTACACGTCCTTGAGGAACAGTAGAATTGGGC
Source organism: Erethizon dorsatum (assembly GCA_028451465.1). Lineage (NCBI taxonomy): Eukaryota > Metazoa > Chordata > Mammalia > Rodentia > Erethizontidae > Erethizon > Erethizon dorsatum. Next base: position 66,424,054 of record CM051834.1, read on the forward strand.
TTGGAGGAGGGAGGAAGGAGAGCCAAGCTCGCGATAATCTACTCTTTGTGGTTTTCTATCAGCAAACTCTGGTTTCTACTTGAAGAGGATTTAATTCACTAAGACTAAAAAGGGTCAACTAGTAGGTCAACAGTCTAGCAAAGAGAATTTATTAAACGACAGTAACAACAACAAAATAGAAAATTAACATTAAATTCTTGAAACAAAGGGGGGAAGGCCTGGGAAAACACTGAAGACAATTAAAATGATTAAAAATGCCTATTCCTTGTACAATCAAAAGCTGTTAAGAGTATACGGTAAAAGCTTCTTGTTCTTTATTGGAATTAAGTCAGAAAATCAAATATTAAGATGGAAAGTGCCATGCTTGAGATCAAGTCCAGCTAAAGTTACATAGGAAGATAAAATACTATTTAATAATTTTATATATAGAATTACTGTATATATTCACATTGGCCTCTTCATTTTGTTTAAGGATATTCGACACACAGTCAACCTAATTCTTTAAAACTAGAACATCAGCCTCCACGTTCCTCTGGTGTATTCTTTCTACTTTTCCTTTTGCTATAGTATTTTTTTATTCATTTACTTTCTCTCAAGTGGGATCGTCAAGCTAACCAAGTCACTTATTACTTACGTTTCTAAGCTAAGAAAGTGTTAGAATTTTGTGGTAGAATTATTTTCTTTCTTGTTTTGGTGTTGAATCTTTTGATCAGACTACTTTTTATTTTGTGATTAGTCTTATTTATTAAATTAGTTATTAAATATGGATTTTGTGCAAATACAAGGTTAAGAACTGCTGTGTTAAATGAGTGGTGAAGAATAGAGGCAACAAATGATAATTATAAAAGCAGTCAGCACTTCTCTGTGATACAGGCCTTCAGAGAGGAGCAAGCGGTTTGGTTTGGATGCTCAGGAAAAGCACTCAATCCACAGTCCGCCATTTACCCCCTGCCCCCATGTCCCCTTTCCTTCCGGAGGAACACGCTTTGGTCATAATTCCCATCTTCCGAACATGTGTCACCTCTTCCCTCTTTGCTGTGACCTCACAGAGTTTTGCAGTTGGGCTGGCTGAATGCCTCGAGGGAGCCTGGACAGCGTCCGAGCCGCTTCCTGTTCGGACCTTCACTCCTTCTCAGCCGCTCCTGCAGGTTCTGGGCCAACAGTAATTTCTCTCTCCTCAACACCCATTTCCTCCCCTGTCTATTTCAATATTGCTCTGCTTGTTTTATTGTTTTTCTTGGGGAGCTTCCCACTTTTTTGCTTTGATGAACAAGGCATTTTCTCTGCTTTGCTGAGGTCTTTGAAGGTGTCCCTTTATTTTTCTTCGATGGAGTACATTCCACACTTAACCAAGGAAATAAACTCAACTCATGCTAAGAAGAGCGAGTTAGACTCCAGTCTTTGTCTTTTTGGACAGGAAGACTTGCTCTTCTTTCAGTTTTCTTCTGGATAGCAGGTCTTAATGCACGCAATGATGCAATTGTCATCTCCCTGGGCAGCTAAAAGCAGTCTGTTTACACTGTGAGTGGCTCTTTGCAGACCCAGGATGACATCCTGTCTGTTTGCCCCTCCAGATGCCTCCTGTATTTGGGAGAGGGGAAGTAAGATTTCCACAGGGATGGTTGTTTCTTGTCCAACACCAAGGGGAGTCACCCCTCTGAGAGGTCCACCTGCTTTGCGACCTGAGGCAGAGCTGTTCTGCTCTGATTTTCCTGTGGCATTTTGAGAGCTGCCAAGTATTCTTCATCGGAATCAATACCAAATTCCCGCCCAGGCTCTTAGCCCTTCCTAACTTTCCCTCATACCTGTCCTTTGACTGCCTCAGCAAGGCGATGGGGAACCTGCACAAACAGACAGGAATGACATGAGCTTTCTTGACAGTTGTGAACATCAAACAGGAAGAAAACTGTATGATGAATCACATTATAGAAATAGCTGACAAATTAGTCTTTATAGTCTTTTCCCACACCATTCATGTTGAAGGACCACTAGCACGTTTCACAATTTAAACTTTTACTATAATTTCATTTTGCTTTAATTTTAGTAGCTTGTAATTTTTAAATTTTCTTTTGCTTTTTTTTTTTTTTTTTTTTTGTGGGTACCGGGGGGTCGACCTCAGGACCTCGCGCGCCAGCAGGCGCCCGTGCCGCTGAGCGATATCACCGGCCCCTTTTTCGTATGTGGGTTCCGGGAGTCGAACTCGGGCCCTCGCGCTTGCCGGGCAGGCGCTTAAGCCGCTGAGCCATCTCACCGGCCCTCTTTTGCTTTTTAAAGAGCAACAGGGCCGGTGAGATGGCTCAGCAGCGTAAGTGCCTGCCCGGCAAGCGCGAGGTCCTGAGTTTGACTCCCGGAACCCACATACGAAAAAAGGGCTGGTGATATCGCTCAGCGGCACGGGGCCTGCTGGCGAGCGAGGTCCTGAGTTCGACCCCCAGTACCCACACACACACACACAAAAAAAGAGCAACAGAAATATTTGTAACACCTATTTCTAACAACGAAGGTCCCTTCTGCTTTAACGTATTCACTGGTTTCATTACACTGCGTTAAGCCACGCTCTGGTTATGGGGATCACCAGGGACCTCCGGGGCTGTCCTAGCTCTGAGCAAACACAGAGCATAATTTGATGGATCTTGTTTGCACGAGCTGTGTTTCATGACAGTACTGGCCTCTTTCACAAGCATTACACAATTTCAATTGAGTTAAAAATGACTGATAGGAAATAATCATTCATATAATAACTGTGGGCCTATTAAATTCCAGAATTAAGCTGAGCCTGAATTTGGTAGGCAGAGGGAAAGCTCGTGAGACCAGCAGAGAGCACAGTCCCTCAGAAAGCTGACTCTGGGAAACGGGGACAGCATCTGTGCTCTCCATTCTTAGGTGCAGATTCTGAGCCTGGCAGAGTTCTCCTTGCATAAGAACATCTAACGAGAGAGTCAAAAGTGGGGTCTCGAGCCAGGCTGCAGGGCTTAGAGTTCAGTGTCGTGACTTATTGAGTGTCAACCCCAGAGGGCTGGTGTGAAGATTAAGTGGATTAATACATGAAAAACACTTAGAATAAGGTATGTACATTATAATTACTCAATAACTATGATCTACTATCTATTACTGCTAATTATGTGCAAAAATTCCTGGGAGCATTTTAAGAGTTGAGGTGTAATTTACATGCATGAAGTGCATATCTAAGTAAATTGCTCAGTCAGTTTCGATAACTGCATATCAAGATGCAGAACATTTATCTTCCCCTCTATCCAGGTCGCACTTCCCAGCAAGCAAAGCCAGTGACGTCATTTCTATAAGTCAGTGTTTGTCTCTCTTAGAATCTGACATAAATGCAGTAAGACAGCCTGAACTTGTTTGTTCTTGAATTCTTTCACTTGGTGTAAGGATTTTGAGATTTAGTCATACTGTTGTATCAGTAGTTTGCTCGTTTTTAAATTAGTGAGCAGTGCTTCATTATATGAATACACAGGGTTGGTCATCTGGGTTATTCTACCTTAAGGCTATGATAAAAAAGCTGCCATGAATATTAATTTCCAAGGATTTCAGAGTCATTTCCTTCTTTTCTCGGATACATACCTAAGTTTAGTATTGAGTAATGGGGTGGATGCACGTTTAACTTTTAAAGAAACTAGTGATAATTTTACAAAGTGGTTGTACATTTTACTTCTCTATAAGAAATGTATAAAAATCTCAGTAGCTTCAAATTCCACTGGGACAGCATTTGAAATATTTTTAATTTTAGCCACTTTGGTACTTATACAATGGTATCTCATTATGATATTAATTTGAGTTTCCTGAGTGACCAATGATTTTTAGCACTTTATTGCATTTTTATTGGCCATTTGTCATATTTTTGTAAAGTGATTTCTAGTCTTTTGCCCATTTTTATTGGGCTTTTGTCTTTTTATGATGGAGTTATAGCAATTCATCTTCCACATATTATATATAAAAGCTCTTTGTCATGTGTATGTATTGTCCATATTTTCTCAACAACTAAGGCTTGTTTGTTTACTTATTTGACAGTTTTTTGAAGAGCCAAACTTCTGGACTCTTATGAAGTCTTACGTATCATTTTTTTCTTTTATTGTTCAGCTTTCATTGACCTAAGAAATACTTGCCTGGCAAGTGTACAAAGGTGTGCTTTTCTAGGTTTTCATCCCTTGCTCTATTTTAATTTTCATATTCAGTTATATGATCCAGTTTGCATTGGGTTTCTGTGAATAGTTTGTGGTACAAGTTGAGGGTTTTTTTTATTTGTTTTTAAAATCCAGTACACTAACATTTGTCGAAGAGTCGTTTCTTTTCTCACTAGGTTGTGTTGGTGCTCTTGTTGAATAACATTTGTCTGGGTATTTGGGGCCTATTTCTATTCTCTTCATTTTGTCTAAGTGATCTATTTTGTCCTTTTGCCAATATCACACAGCTTTGGATATAATAACTTTATGGTAAATCTTGAAGACAGGGTAAATCCTTAAACTTCTTTCTCTTTTTGGAAATTATCTTGGCAATTCTTAATCTTTTGCTTTTTAAAATATTTTTAAATAAATATTTTATCTTGGAATAGTTGCAAAGATAATAAGACACTTCACACAATACCGCACACTCAATCTCCTCCGCTGGTGCCATCTTACATTATTATGGTACGCTCGTCACATCTTATGAACCAATTGAGAGTTAAGTATTAACTAAGGCCCGTACTTTATTCAGATTTCATTAGCTTTTACTTTTTTGTGTCCTAAATACCATTTTTGATACATTACATTTAGTTGTCATGTCTCTTTAGTTTCTTCTAAATTGTGATAATTTCTTGTTTTTGATGGCCTTGATAGTTTTGAGGCACAGGTTGGGTATTATGCGGAATGTCCCTCAGTTTGGGTTTTCTGATGCTTTGCTCATTACTCAACTTGATTTATGAGTATTTGGAAGACTGCTGAGATGAAGTACTATTTTCACATGATGGATACAGGCAATCAATGGGACTTAACTACTGGTGATGTTCACCTTGATTGTCTGGCTGAAGTAGTATCTGCCAGGTTTCTCTACGATGAAGTTCCTCCTCCTCTTCCTCCTTCACTGTACTGAAGGAAGTTACTAGGAACAACCCGTGCTTACGGGGTGGTGCATACTCCTTCATGGGAAATATACACATAAATCACATGGAATTCTCTGCACTGGAGATTTGCCTGTCTTCTACTTATTTACTTGTGTGTGTGTGTGTGTGTTTACATATGCATGTATTCAATTGTAATCTACATAAATTATTTGGAATTCTTCTGTATGAAAATTTTATTTCTCTTCTCCCATTTATTTATTCATTCGATCATTTATATCAGTATGGACCCCTGCATGGTTATTTTACATGTTATAAGCCAATACTATGCTATTAATTTAGTTGGTCAGATTGTTACAGCATTGGCTATTAGGAACCTTACAGGTTAAGTATTCCTGCATCCCTTTGACATATTCTTCTTCTTAATTTTGAAATTTCCTTACTATTTGGCACTTAGGATGCTACAGGTTAATCTGTGTATTCCCTGCCTCAGTCATGAGACAAACCATTTCTCTAATGTGCCCTGGTTCCTTTCACTGGCAAATGGCATTAGAAATGGAGATACAGGCACCAACATGCTCAATGGGTGTTACTGCTTCTCAGCTGATAGAGCATGCATATAGAGGTGTGTATTAATTATTATTATTAATAAATATTATTATTAATCCATGTGTGTGTTGTGTGTATATGTGTCTCAGTCTGCTTTGTGCTGCTATAATAGAATATATGAGACTGGATAATTTACACTGAACAAAAAGTATTGGCTTATAGTTCTGGGGGCTAAAAATACCAGTATCAAAGTATGGCATCTGGTGAGGGGCATCTGGCTGTATCTCAACGTGGCAGAAGGGAAAAGAGAAGGGAGGGAGGGAAGGGAGAGACAAGAGGGGCGAAACTGGTCTTGAGACAATGAACTCACTCCCATGATAACAGCATTAATCCACCCACGTGTATCCCTTTGAAACTGGAAGGTGTGAAAAGAAAGAAGAAGGCAGTTCAGCTTTCCAGAGTTTTGGGGACAGAATAGCCTGAACAGTACCCAAAATGTTGACCCACCTCATTTCATAGTGAGAAAAGTGGAGGTGAAGAAATGTGAAATAAGAGGCCCAAATCACACAACAAGTTAGGGTCAGGATGGAGCCCACTAGAATCCAGGTTTCCTGACCACAAGGCCATGGCTCTTTTCTCCTCTCTGAGTTGCTTTCACTGTATTTTCCTCTGGCACAATTTAAAGATATCTATTCTTTATGTCACTGTCTTTCAAAAGAACAAAACAAATCCACAGTGCGACAATGCACAGCTTTTTTTTTTTCAGTAATGGAAATTAAAAACATTGGTGTCTGTTTTAATTTTAAGACATTCTATTCTTTCAGTTATTAACCTTGATCACACTCATATCTTTTGCTTAAATGAAAACTCAGCTTTCCAAAGAATTTGACTATCATCTAGAAGTACAAATTACATGAGTATTGAAATGCTATTGGACTGAAGCCATTTTTTTTTTTATGTGGGTACTGGGAGTTGAACTCAGGACCTCGCGCTTGCCAGGCAGGTGCTTATGCTGCTGAGCTATCTCACCGGCCCCTGAAACCATTTTTACTGGGGGCAAATACATAATATCTCATTAACTGTACTGAAAACCACAATTACTCTTCTCAATTTAAACAATTTGTATATTTATCCATCATAATTGCACAGAGCTCACAATTCCTTTCACAATCAGTCATGAAGAAAACTTTCTTATGAAAGCCAGATGTAAAGTATAAAAATAAAAATCTGTGATAAAGACATAACTGTCAGATACGTAATACTCGTATCAATCAATAACTGCAATGTACTAGTTACGCCTTAGGTACACATTGTGTGTGTAGCGCTTAATATAAGACACAAACATTAACCCTTCCTTCTATCCGACTAAGGCCAGAATGTTTTGTGTGTGTATTTGATATATTCATTGCCTCCATGCCTTAAAAATCCATCCTTACGTTCCATTTACATATTTCAGCAATGAACTTGGAGGTTAAATCTTTATGAGGAAACCTGTAATGTCAGTTCCATTATGGAAATTGCTGCTTCAGGTGATTTTAAAATTGATATTCACTTCCTAATGTATATAAATAATGATGATCATGGTTTGCAGAGATGTTTAAAAAGATTAAACATTTGTACAGTCTACTCACGAGACATTCAATTTCCTAGGTGGTTATGAAGTTCATCTTTCCAAAGGTTAGAAATTATGTTAATGCTCTATTTTTTTGTTTTCAAGCTAATTATTTAGCATATGTTCCTTTATCAGTAGGGCTATACATATATCGAAAGGTTTTTGTTGTTGATGTTTGTTTTGTTTTGCTGTTTTTGAGACCAGGTCTCCCTATGGCTGTCCTCAAACTCCTGAGTCCACATAATTCTTCTGCTGCAGGCTTGCTACTAAGTAGCACTCCAAGCGCAGGCTACCAAGCCCAGGGTAAAAGGGGAATTTGGAAAGAAGCCAACTTAGTCTCAGAAGTCAGAGCATATTAGAAAAAATTGTTTTCAAGGCACAAGCAACTTATCAAACACATTGGAGGTGAAGGAAATGTTAATATAGGAATTCTTTTGTCATCTAAACACTAAGGAATTTTCCAAAACAGCTGTTGGAATGCTTTCCATTTTCTATCTTTTTGATTGCTTGACTTCTAGTATTTTATGAAAAGGAGAAAAATAACTCACAAATAAGAGAAAGCAAGACTCTATCTACCACTTTAAAAAATTAATGCAACAAGCAGAAGGAGAGCATTGGAGAAAGTGATTGTAAACAAGAACTCGTCTGCATCAACGTTGGCGTAAAATGAACTCAGGGAAATCCTAGATCTACCATTTAGTAGCTGTGTGAACTTAGGCAAACTGTTCAGTCGCTGGAAGTCTCAGATTTTTCACCTGTAAAATAGAGTTCACCCTAGTTAACACTGAACATTGTGTTATGGGATAGGTACTGTTAGTAGTCGTTTTATGTGTTATCGCCTTAGGAGTCTGGTTCTATTATTATTGTCATTTGACTAAACAGAGAGGTGAGAAATTGCAGGTCATACAGTTACAAGGTGAGGAGCAAAATTAGAATCCAAGCCCTCAAGTTTGAATCCATGACCTTCCCTATCGTGTACACTGACTACCTGCAGGTTTTTGTAAGAATTAAAATTTCAAAATTCATGTAAAATACTGAGCACAGGTCCTACTCTTAGCCACTATTAATGAATATATTATTTTTATTTTTTAAATTTTATTTTAAAGAGAAAAAAAATTAGAACAAAATTTCAAAACAACATAATAGGAGGGTAACAATGGTTAATACATTACGTATTGTTATCTTTAAATTAGTAACTCAGGGTACAAGATATCAGCACTCAATTGTCCAAATAACATTAGCACAAACCTTTCTTTTCAATGAACTAAGCAAAATTAGTAGTGTGTTTATCTTTACTATCATATATATATAATTTTTTTCTTTTCCCTTCTTTCTTTTCTCCATTCCCCCATCCCAGTTTCTCTTTCCTTTTAAACAGTTTCTTCACACTTTACAATATCTATTGTACATTTTTTATCTTATTTACTCTTTCAGTTTCTCATACTAGGGAGACAATACGATGTTTACAAATGTGCTTCCGGTTTATTTCACTTATGAGTATTTTCTCGAGTTGCATCCATTTACCTATAAAAGTCTCCAGTTTATCTTTCTTTATGGCTGAATAGTACTCCGATGTATAAAAATACCACATCGTTTTTATCCATTCCTCAGTTGATGGGCATTTGGGTTGTTTCCACGATCTAGCTATTACAAATTGTGCTGCTATAAATATGGGTGCACATATATCGCTGTGGTACGATGTTTTTAATTCTTGTGGGAAGATACCCAGAAGGGGAATAACTGGGTCAAATGGGACCTCCACTCCTAGCTTTTTGAGGAATCTCCACACTGATTTCCATAATGGCTGCACCAGTCGACACTCCCACCAACAGTGGGGAAGGGTTCCTTTTTCCCCACAACCCCTCCAGCATTTGTTATTAGTTGATTTCTTAATAATAGCCATTCTTTCTGGGGTGAGATGGAATCTCTGTGTTGTTTTAATTTGCATCTCTCGAATGACTAGTGATGTTGAACATTTTTTCATATATTTATTTGCCATTTGTATTTCTTTATCTGAGAAGTGTGTATTCATCTCACATGCCCATTTTTGGATTGGGTCTTTAAATTTGAGAGGTCTGATTTTTTTTGAGTTCTTTGTATGTTCTCGATAGTAATCCTTTGTCTGAGGAACAGCTGGCAAACATTTTTTCCCATGTTGTGGGTTGTCTCTTCACTCTGTTGGTGGTTTCTCTTGCTGTGCAAAAGCTTTTTAATAGGATGAGATCCTAGTTGTTAGTTCTTTGTGATAGTTCCTGTGCAATTGGGGTTTTATTCATAAAGTCTTTGCCCACACCAATGTCTTCAAGAGTTTTACCTATCCTACCTTCCAGCAGATTTAATGTTTCTGTTTTAATACTTAGATCTCTGATCCATTTTGAATTTAGTTTAGTGAATGGTGAAAGATATGGGTCTAATTTTAATCTTTGGCATGTGCAGAGACAGTTTTTCGGCACCATTTATTAAAGAGGCCATCTTTCTTCCAGTGAATGTGTTTGGCTCCTTTGTGAAAGATTAGGTGGCTGAGTAAGTCTAGAGTTGTTTCTGCATCTTATAATATATTCCATTGATCTTTAGGTCTGTTTTTTTTGCCAATACCATGCTGTTTTTATCGCAGTAGCTTTATAGTGTAATTTCAAATCAGGGATTGTGATGCCCCCTGCCTTGCCTTTGTTGCCCAGAATTGCCTTTGCTATTCTAGATCTCTTCTGTTTCCAAATGAATTTTAGGATTGTTTTCTTTAAATCTGTGAGAAATGCTGTTGGAATTTTGATCGGAATTGCATTAAATCTTCATAACAATTTTTGGCCATTTTCACTATATTGGTTCTTCCTACCCAAGAGCAAGGGATATCTTTCCATTTTCTGACATCCTCTTCAATCTCCTTTTTCAGAGTACTGTAGTTTTCAGTGTAGAGGTCTTTTACCTCCTTTGTGAGATTGATTCCTAGGTATTTCATTTCTTTGGATGTTATTGTGAAAGGTGTTGTTTCCCTAATTTCTCTTTCAGTGAGTTTGTTATTCATGTACAGGAAGGCTATTGATTTTTGAGTGTTGACTTTGTATCCAGCTACACTACTGAATTTGCTTATTAAATCTAGTAATTTTTTAGTGGAGTTTTTGGGGTCTTCTATGTAGAGCATCATGTCATCTGCAAATAATGATAATTTGACTTCTTCCTTTCCAATCATTATTCCTTTTATTTCTTGCTCTTGCCTAATTGGTCTGGCTAAAGTTTCCAGGACTACGTTGAATAAGAGTGGGGGCAGTGGACATCCTTGTCTTGTTCCTGATTTTAGAGAGGAAGCTTTCAGTTTTTTTCCATTTAGTATGACGTTGGCTGTTGGTTTGTCATACATAGCTTTTATCAGATTGAGATAAAGACCATCTATTCCAATTTTCTGTAGGGTTTTTATGATGAAAAGGTGCTGGACTTTGTCAAAAGCTTTTTCTGCGTCTATTGAGATGATCATATGATTTTTGTCCTTCGTTCTGTTAATATGATGTATTACATTTATTGATTTACATATGTTGAACCATCCCTGCATCCCTGGGATGAATTCAACTTGGTCATGGTGTATAATCTTGATGATTTGCTGCATTCTGTTTGCCAGTATCTTATTGAGGCTTTTTTCATCTATGTTCATTAGGGAGATTGGTCTGTAGTTCTCTTTCTTAGTTGGGTCCTTCTCTGGTTTTAGTATCAGGGTAATGCTTGCTTCCAGGAATGAATCTGGGAGTATAGCTTCCCTTTCAATTTCATTAAAGAGTTTGAGAAGTAGTGGTGTTAGGTCTTCTCTAAATTTCTTGTAGAATTCTGCAGTGAATCCATTGGGGCCTGGGCTTTTCTTTGTTGGGAGATTTTTAATTACATCTTTGATTTCATTGATTGATATTGGTTTATTTAGGATTTTTATATCTTCTTGATTCAACTTTGATAATTCATATGTATCTAGGAATCTGTCCATTTCTTCTGTATTTTCCATCTTTTTTTTTTTTTTTTTTGTGGGTACCGGGGGTTGAACTCAGGACCTCGCATGCCAGCAGGCGCCTGTGCCGCTGAGTGATATCACTGGCCCTTTTTTCATATGTGGGTACCAGGAGTTGAACTCAGGGCCTCGCACTTTCCAGGCAGGCACTTATGCCGCTGAGCTATCTCAATGGCCCTGTATTTTCCAACTTATTAGAATACAAATTTTCAAAATAGATATAAAGGATCTTCTGGGTTTCTGCTGGGCCCGTTTGATACCACCCTTTTCATTCTTAATTGCATGGATTTGAGTCTTTTCTTTCCTTTTTTAAATAAGGTTGGATAAGGGCTTGTTGATTTTATTTAATCTTTCAAAGAACCAACTGTTTGATTCATTGATTCTTAGTATTTTTTTTTTTTAGTCTCCAATACATTAATTTCTGCTCTGGTCTTTTAATTTCCTCCCTTGTACAAGCTTTTGGCTTAGCCTGCTCTTCTTTTTCTAGAAGTTTGAGATTCACCATTAAGTTTTTTTTGTGCTTGCTTTGTTTTCCTGATATAGGTATTTAATGCTATAAATTTCCCTCTTAGGACTGCTTTCATTGTATCCCATAAGTTCTGGTTTGTTGTACTGTCATTATCATTCAGTTGTAGAAACTGTCTAATTTCTTCTTTAATTTCATCTGTGACCCATTGGTTGTTCACGAGGGTGCTATTTAATTTCCATGTATTTAGGAAGTTCTTGTGGTTTCCTTTGCCATTGATTTCCAATTTTTTTGCACTATGGTCTGATAATATGCATGGGATAATTTCAATTCCTTTGCATTCACTTAAGCAGGTTCTATGAGCTAGAATGTGGTCTATTTTGGAGAATGTCCCATTTGCAGCTGAGAAGAATGTGTATTCTAATGTTGTGGGGTGGAACACTCTGTAGACATCTACTAAGTCCATTTGTTCAAAAGTTTGGTTCTGTTCTAATATTTCATTGTTAATTTTTTGCCTAGTTGATCTGTCTTTTTGTGACAGTGGAGTATTGAGATCCCCCAATACAATTGTATTAGTGGTTATTTGATTTTTCATGTCCATTAATATTTGTTTTATATAGTTGGGTGCACTGGTATTTGTTGCATATATATTCATGATCGTTATCTCTTCCTCTTGGATTGTTCCCTTTATGAGGATGTAGTGACCTTCTTTATCTCTCTGAATCGTTGTTGGCTTGAAATTCACTTTGTCTGCAAAAAGAATAGCTACCCCTGCTTTTCTCTGGGTTCCTGTCATGTGGAGTATTGTTTTCCATCCTTTGACTTTCAGTCTATGAATTTCTTTCTGAATTAAATGTGTTTCTTGTATGCAGCATATTTATAGAGAGCCCTTCCTGGTCCTCGTCACAGTCCAGGAAGTTAGATTTGTAAACCCAAAAGGAAGTTATTGGAATTCTACCGAGTTAATTCCAATCTACCACATCCAATGCAACCCACGGCGAGAATAAAGACACTAAGGCATATTTATAGTTGTGGGGAGCCAAGGGGTCCTAAGTCCCGCCAAGATGGTGGCTACTGGGACAAAGGCCATGACCCAGGGCTGAACCCAGGTTTTATTAATTCTGAAGGAGGGGAGTGGCTCGGGGATGAGTGACTGTGAGAGTGGCGGGAATTACATGAGTCTCGGGAAGTACGTGAGTCTCGTGAGCTGGGCTAGGCCTGAAAATCACCTTTGCAAAGGCAGAGGGAAGTATATGCAGAAGGAGTAATCTGCATAACACAATTCAAGATAGTATCTAATGTTTTGGGGTCGGTGCTTCAGCTCCGATGTATAATCTTTTATGCCCTGGGAAGTCATAGCCTCTTTCTCGAGGCTCGATCCCAGAGACAGCATGGAGCACTGCTCTCCATCCTGCCAGGCTCAACCATGTATTGGAAGCAAAGGGCGGGGAAACACAGGCCTGTTGCTTTGCTTCAAAGACTACACATCAGGACCTTGGCTGGACCTATTTGCATTGCCTAAAGCCAATTAAAGAGATAAGGAAAAGTCCTAGCCAGCTCTGTACATATCAATAGGTGGAATTAGGGCCAGGTTCAGCCAAGATGAAGATAGTTGCTCTTCTCTCAAGGACAGCCATCCAGGTGGTCCCCCACAATATTGTTGGATCTTGCTTCTTGATCCATTTTGCCAGTCTGTGCCTTTTGATTAGTGAATTGAGACCATTAACATTGATGGTTAAAACTGATATGTATTGACTTATCCTTGTCATGTTATTTTCCTGTTGTTGGCTCCCCCTCGTTTTTTGTTTTCCCCTCCCTCTGTTTAATTGTTTGCCCTGCCTGGTGGATTCCTTTGTTGGGGTTCCTGGAGTTGTAGTGCTTGCTATCTTTTTCTAGAATGTCCTTCAAAACATTTTGGAGTGCTGGTTTGGTGGTTATAAATTTTCTCAGATGTTCTTTGTCATGGAAGATAGTTTTACGAGGTACATCTATCTGGGTTGAAGGTTATTTTCCTTTAGAACTAGAAATACATCATTCCAAGCTCTTCTTGACTTGAGGGTTTGTGCTGAAAAGTCAGCTGTGATTCCGATGGGATTTCCTTTATAGGTGATTTGTTTCTTTTCCCTAACAGATTTTAAGATTCTATTCTTATGTTGAATTTCTGGAATCTTGACTATGACATGCCTGACTGAAGATTTTTTTTGATCATGGCTAATTGGAGTTCAATAAGCCTCACTTATCTGTACATCAAATTCTTTTTCTCTACCAGGGAAATTTTCTGTTATAATGTCTGTGAACAGTGTTCTGATGTCATTTATGCTATCTCCTGCTTTTTCATTGACTCCCATCAATCTTAAGTTATTCTTCTTTGCATCATCTAGCAGCATGCTGGATTGATTTTTCACTGTCCCTTGCTATTTTTAAGAATTATTTCTTTTCATGATCACTAATCACAAGCCTGTCTTCTATATCTGAGATCCTGTCCTCACATTGGCTTAATCTGCTACAAATACTTTCAATGGAATTTTTGTTCTCCTGGATATCTGCTTGAATCTGCCTTATGGATTCCATTTCTTTCCTATACTGAGCATTCATGGCTTCCATCATTTTCTTAAGCTCATCTATGTTTTTGTCTGTGTCTGCACTAGTGTCCTTAAGCATGGTCTTCGTTGTGGACATTATCTCTGCAGTTATCTGTGAAATTATTTCTGATTTAATTTTTTCCAGAGCCTCATTCAGTTGCTTTGTTGTTACCACTTCAGAGATGCCAGGCGGGTGGCTTTCGGATTGTCCCACCTCATTGCCCCCTGGGTTTGCCTTTGGTGAACTGGATGTGTGGGGTTGCATCTTGTTTAAGTGTCGTTTCATTATCTTTCTTTAGTTTAATTCCTGGGTTGATCTTTGTAAATTGCCTATGGTAGGTTGCTTTATTGCTAGTATTTAAAATCCTTAGGAGATGACTACTTCTTTGAGGTATCTTCCAGGTGTAGCTTATTTTTGGGTTTTCAGCCTGCTGCAAGATCCTACTTCTTCAATTTGATGGACATGAGAAGTTGCTGCCTGTTTGGCCCAGTCCTGGGTTCTTTGGCACTGTGCCACAGTATTTTCTGTGACCCTTAGACAATCTCAGTCATGGAATACCAGGAAGAAAAGCTGTTTAGAACATTTGTGTCACTTTTGGCTCTAGTGGTACCGAAAGCATCAAACACAGCCTAGAAAATGACAGACTGAGCTAACCAGTTATTTGCCACTTTTAACCGTATAAACTAGATTTGCGGTTATATAATAAAATGTAAAACAAACCAGAAAATTATATGCAGTACACAAGTCCTTAATATGTCAATTTTGCCCTCAACAGTTTAAATTTAAAATCAGTAAAGAAGAAAATAGAGAACTGGGAGAAGAGGAAGGAATTAGATGTAAGGCTGGAGGACAAAGAGGGATCCTGCTAACACTGGGAAACTGGTGCAGAAGACTGGTGGGAAAAAGAGAAGGAAGGGATAAAAGGAAGAACAGATCAGAACCACAACCACAAAGAGGTTAGAGGCTCTGTTTACACTCATAAAAACAAGATCAAACAATGAAGGAAAGAACAGACAGACAAAAACAAAAAACAAAACAAAACAAACAAACAAAAAACACCACCACAGGAACAAAAAAACAAATGAGAGAGAGGAAAAAAAGTTCCCTTCCAGGTTTCTCTCTTGCCGTAGACACCGTGTGGGGACGGAGTCCTGTTCAGTGAGGATGTGTCCCAGCAAGAGCTTTCTGGCGGGTTAGTGAAAAATCTCGGCACTTTCTGGTGGAGACCAGAACCATTCCGCCTGCCGCTGGAGCCCAGCTGGGGCCGTAGATGGAGCCGCCGCTGCCCTGAGTTCCGAGCTCAGCTGCTGCCACCCCCACAGTGGCGCCCGGCCAATCGCTCTCTCGCGCAGGACGGCTGGACTTCAGCACTCACCGCCAGCCAGTGCAGTCCTTCCTGGCCACTGCTTCCCTGAACCGCTGCATCTCGTGTCCCTCTGCAGAGGCCCCTGGGGGCACTGGCAGTCACGTGTCCACAGATTTGAACCGCTTCTGTCGCATTGAGTCCTGACCCAGGGAGAAGGCATGGGGGGCGCCTCCTTCTTTGTTGAAGTTTCTCTCTTCACTCTCTCCATGTTTTCCCGAACTGCGCTTCAGATCCTTCCTGGGTCCAGGGGATCTGCTTCCCTCTTTCTTGTCCTCCCTGAGCCGCTATATCCCAGGGTCTGGACAGTGACACACAGAGAGGCTCGCTCTCTGCCTCTCAACACTCCGCCATCTTCCCACTATTAATGAATTAAACAAAGACCACTGAAGCTAAAAGAAATTTAAGCCAAGTTTATTAACTTGTCACAGAAATGAAAGCACACCAATAAATCAATTTATTGACTAATTGACTAGGTTCATGGAGACAAAATAAGGGTATTTAAGTACTAGAAGGCGAGAGATGTGTGTGTTATGCATGCACTTGAACATGTGTTCTTAGGACTGAAAACTAGCAGTCTGAATAGGAAGGAAGGAGTTTATAGGTCTGAATGTGACTCGTTAAAACAAGGCCTTAAATTCAACCCACCAGGAGAGAGTTTGGAGGGGATCAGGAGAGGCATGGAATCCTAAGCCCCTCCAAGTTTGTGGTTTTCTATTAGCATCAGTTCATTAGAACTAATTGGAATACTGAGGAACTTTCAGTTTCATCTTGTACTCAAGGATCACTGTGAGTTCCAAATGTCATTTTACACTTAGTAGCTATGATAATGATCACAATAATATCACAATGATACCTATGACAATGATGTTTGCTACTGGATTATAAAATACTTTCTAAATTATATATATTTGTCCAATCTTGTTTTCTCTCACTGGACAAAATGCCACTCCAAACTCTAAATGATATATTTCAAAATTTTAGGTGTGTATGTCCTATAGATTCACATGTATTCCACAAGGAATACTACCAGTCACAATTCAGAACAGATGTCCTAATTTTCAGCACTACAAACTAGAGTTTATCAAAGTACTTGAGGTCACAATTCTTGCTCTTGTTCCCGGGAAAGAATTAATCAAACTGTGCTTACCATATAAAGATAATCCTTCTATTATAATCACTACAAACTCTCAGAGAGCCTGCTTTAACCTCTGTCATAGGACTGAGGTGAACCTATGTGGCATCCAATGGCTGCAGCTCCTGCCTGGTTCCCTGGGAATGGTCATTCTTGGGGAACTGAGCATCCTGAGAGAAACTTGGCTATCCTATGTGCCATGCCAGAGAGACCAGCACAGGCCTTCTGCTTACTGGTGTAGTCCTCTGTACCAGGAGTTCTCCAGTTTCCTTTACATTCTTAAAACATAAGAACTCAGTATTAAGGACACAAAAAGCATTTATTTTACTGTCTCATATCTAGCAATATGTATGATATTAGAAATCTAAAGAGAGGGCCGGGGATATAGCTCAGCAGCACAGCACCTGCTAGGCAAGCGTGAGGTCGTGAGTTTGATTCCTAGTGTCAAAAAAAAAAAAAGTCTCAAGAGAAACTTAAATATATTTATTAATTAAAAAATAGCTATACCTATTACATTGACATAAATATTTTTATTCAAAGAAATGTGTGCTTTCTAAAACAAAACAAATTCAGTGAGCAAGAGCATTGGTCTGATCTTTTAAATGTCTGGTAAACAAAAGATAATTAGATTCTCATATCTGTTTCTGCATTTGCTGTGCTATGATATGTTATTTTGGTTGAAATATATGAAGAAAATCTAGCTTCATAGGTGGTTGGAGAAAGGGAATTTTTAGGGTCTTTTAGATAATTGTAAATATTTTTCTTTAATATGACACCAAGATAGGATAAGTGGTCATTTCTTGAAGGTTAGCTACAGTTTGGACTCTGAACATTTGGTGTTATACTGAAATTTTGTATCTTTTATCAATAAGTGACTTTGTTATACCATGCATAGTTCATTTGTAAGTTACTGATTCACTGAGCTGTACAGGGCTTCCAAATGATGAGTTATTTTATTATATGATATCCAAAATCATATTCATTAATGTCTCATCTATGCCAGACAAAACAATCTTAAATATTAGGAAGTTCATAGTTTAAGTGAAAATTCCTTTTTTATTATAATTATCAACTTACATTAAGTATAAAAATTAATAGGTTTCACTGTGACATTTCCATGCACAGATAAATGCACGCTTTGATTGTAGCCTCCCTCCCTGTGACTGCCTCTTGCCCTCATCTCTCCCCTACTCTCGAAAGGTGCAAATTTTCCAAAATTCTGATTTTTATTTGGAAGTTCAACTTTTACCTTTGGCACAAATACCATTTGTTTTTCTTGAAGTGAGAGTTCATTTTTTTCAAGCAAATGTCTCCCAAATCTAAGAAAATTTGTCGCCTGTCTTCCAAGTAAACAGAATATTCCCTGGAAAAAAGTAACAGGTTCAATTTCCAACAGAAGGGATCCCATGTGCCCTTTTCCTGCAGACACCTGTCTTGCTTTTGTACACAGTGTACATGCTTTGTATGCACATCCAATTTCATTATGCAAAATGTTACAAAAATTTACTCAACGGGTGGAGATTTGATAAAATCAACACTTTTTACTGCCTCATCGGGGACCTGAGTGCTCATGCTGAGTACCTGAGAGTGAGGAGACACAAGGGGTTCCCATTGCTTTGGCTGCAGCCCAGGGCAGTTTTACTCATCATTGCTTCTGCATGGTTGCTACAGACATCAATCCAGGCTAAAAGGAACAGCATTTTAGTACTGCAGTGGAAATAGTTTTGGCTCTGTGGACCCAATGAAAGGGTCTCGGGGATGCCCAGGTTTCTGCTGGATCGTGTTTTGAGAACCAGTGGTTTGTCTTGAGAAAGGAAAGAACTTATCACAGACACCCAGATATTGCCAAGCCCCAGTTCCCAACCAGCATTCAGTAAAAAGATCCAAGGACATTGGCAGTTGGGGACTCTACCAACTGCTGACCATAAATTAACAGGAATGTGCTTCCTTAGCATGTTATTTATTTGGAAGACGCTTTTAGTACTAAGTTCTGAAAGGAGACAAGACGCTTTTTATTATGGTGATCCATTTTAATACTGAGCTCAGTTCAAGCACCAGAACAGTTTTCGATAAGCATTCAGAAAGCACATCAAGGGCATTTCTCCTTTACCAAATCCTCTGGGGTCTGGTTTACAAAGAATAGCAACATTCTCTGCTAATGGCTAGAAATACCGATAATGGTTTTGAATACGAGTACCCTAAAACCTCTCGCAATCTCTTGAGCCAAAGTGAGGAATAATTTTCTGGTAATCTCTGATTTTTTTCTAAATGGATCCATTGTAAAGCAAATTGAGGCTCCAACTTGGGTAAATCAATTAACATAAAGAACATTAAAGTCAGGAGAGCTTTGTAGGACAAAATTCTGTGCTCTAATGGCACTACTGGAAGGAACAGAGTCCATTGTTAAAGAAACTACCAACACCACACCAACACGAACTGTTTCTTTAAAGTTTTGCAGGGCAGGTGAGAAAGCGCAACAGCATAAGCACCTGCCTGGCAAGTGCGAGGTCCTGAGTTCCACTCCTGGTACCCACATAAAAGAAAAAAAGGGCCGGTGATATTGCTCAGCAGCACAAGCGCTTGCTGGCAAGCACGAGGTCTTGAGGTTGACTCCCACTACCCACATAAAAAATAAATAAATAAATAAAGTTTTGCAATATTCTTCAGCATTTGTTATGAAATAAGACCCTCTGGCTGCTCCTCTTTCTAGCAAAATATTCCCATCCCCCAGCTCTTCCCCCAGCACACAACAGGCACTAGGTACACCTGCAATCCAGGAGAACTAAGGGCTGTTAAGTGTTGGTGGAGGCCCTCATCATTTCACTATGTCAAACATCTGGGGAAGTGGGCAGAGAGGAGGGCAGGGGAAATAAAATGATTCGGATGCGGTATGTATGCATACCAGTTCCCCAAACTGAATGTAATTATGTATCCCAAGCACATACCAGTAAAAATAAGAAAAACATACTTCGGAAATGATGTTAAATCTTTGGTGCATATGGAACTAAAGATCAGAAAAAGGCATGAAGAAATCTGAAGTATATTCAGATGATAGAATCACTGGTATGAGAGAGATGATAGTTGATTTGATACTAAACGTTGCTTGGAACTACTGTTCTCTCGGTCTCAGCACTGTCAGCTTTCTGGCTCCAGACAATCAAGTTGCGATAGTTATACTCATCGAGAGTCTACGGTGGAAGACCGAAATACAGCATCCCTACGAACCAAAAGAGAGTAGAATCCTACAACAATATGTGGCCTAGCTCATCATCAATCAAAGGAAGTTTGTCTGAAAAGGAACTGAAGTGTGGAGAAAAGAAGAGGAACTCTTACAAAAGTTGGAAATAACCTGTAAAATACAATATTGTTATGCCTACTTTCAGGAACAGAAAATATGTGGTGGAGCTGGGTCCCTCTGACTACAAAGTCGGGGTTCTCAAGTCTCAGGAGTTTTATTATACTTGCCTGCCCCCTCCTACTCCAAAAGTACAAGCAGCCTCCACACAAAACATTTTAATGCTCCGTTCATTATTACGTTAAAAAACGATAGCTGCCTTCTCAAAGGAGGGAAAGCTGTCTTCCTCACTCGTGAATGTGTGACTCTGTCAGGATCTGGCCCGTTTAGCAGCATTGTGACACATTGTCCAGCCAGCTCCTTTCACCAGGTTAGCTTGGTGGTTACAGATTTTTGAAAAAGCAACCCACAAAAGTCTCTCGTGAATCTTAACGTATGAGCAAAACTGTCCCACCCAGACGTATATTGAGAATCATGGAGTAAATTGTTCTCTTAACCGACACAAAAGGGATGGTGAAGAGCTCTCGTCTCCTTGGAGCCTCACGGGGAGGCCAGGCACCCAGGCAAGTGGGAGGGGCTCTGTTCACAAAGCTGACCACCGGTTGGAGGCCCTGGACTGCAGCAGCCTGTGACACAACAAACAGGAGGCTCCTGGGGTCAGGAGTGGAACAGAGCGAGTTCTAATCCTGATCTTGCCACTTACTGATAACTTTGTAAACGTGGGCAATATTATTTAATCCCCCAGTTTCCTTCAAATAAAATGGCAATTATATGCTCTATCCCAAAGTGGGGCTGCCAGATTTAGCACATAAGAATATAGGAGATCCAATCAAATTCAATGGTCAAGTTCAATGTTGACCTTATGGGGAAATTTGATAAGGTTCTTGTCCAGTTCAGTTTGTGACCAGAATTGTGGAAAGAATTAAGTTTGTGAACAAAGGTACCACTGTATACTGAATATTTGAAAAATATAAGAATGTCTCAACTATTGCATGTGGTGCACTTAAACTAATATTATTGCATGAGACATACTTAAAAACAATTTCATTATCCCTAATTAAAGTTTAATGGGCATCCTGTGTTTTATCTGGCAGTTGTACACCAAAGGGCAGTGGTGATGTTTGAGGCAGATGACAGAGGACCCATTTCCTGGTCATAAGAGACAGACAAAAGATGTTCTCTTTTCTTTCTGGAAGCTCCTTATACCATCAATTATCTGTTCCTGGGCCAGCTTCTTCCTCGCTCCTCTCTAGAGTTAATCTCTTTTTTTGACAACAAACTTTCAAGTCTCCCTTATCTATTAAATTAAACATTAAAAATTAAATCAGTTACCTCTGCCAGTTAGCATCCTTTTCTCTCCAGTCTTTCTTGCCAAGTTTACTGTAAATGTTTCACAGTCAGTTCCAATACCTCCTCACTGCCCTCTGTAATTGGTCATCGCTCAAGTCATCGCAGAGCATCCACCACTTTCCAGGCATGATGCTGGCACCTGCAGGACAAAGTGAGCAAGTCTGATGAGCTCCACCCCCTGCCCCACCTCCACAAGTCTGCCTTTTGACCCACCAGTCAGCCAGTATTGCCACAATAAAAGCCACCAATGGTCTCCCGGCTAATTTTTCTCCCTTGCCACCCTTGAGCAAAGCATTGAATTCCTTTCTGTCTCTCCTGGGGATCTCACATCTTTCTGAATCCTTATTCTCTCCTAAACTCTCATCCCTGGCAAATCCCTCTCTAATCTTTCTCTTTCAACAAAGATCTCCCCATCCATGCAGTTGTTCAAGCCGCAAACCCAAGTGTCCTTGATTCTCCCTCTCCTCCTACACATCAGCAGGTCCTGTGGGCTCTGTAGAGGAAATGCAGCCCCAAACTGCCTGTGTCCTGTCATGCCATCCTCACTCCCTTGCCTGGAAATTCTCTCACCTCTCACTTGACAAGTAACAGCCTTATGGCCAGGTTCCTGCCCCCACAAAGCCACCAGATTGAACTTTTAACAATGCAAACCAGACCATCTCATTCCCCTTCCACAGAAAACAAACAAACAAGGCAGGCCAGCAGTCTTGAAATTCCAGAACTCTAGGAGGCTAAGGCAGGAAGATTTCGAATTCAAGCACAGCATGGACACTTTAGCAAGAACCTTTCTCAAAATAAAAAAAAAATTAAAAAAGGAGCTGAGGTACATGCATACCATACTCCAACATTTATAGCAGCACAATCTGTAATAGGTAAATTCTGGAAGCAGCCTGTATAGCCATCAACTGTGGGAGACCATGTAGGGTGGATTGAGGTCTAATTGACCTCCTCTGTGAGCACTAAGGAGAAAGGTGGCATGCAGGCACACTGGCACATTGCAGGTTTCAGGGAAAAATCAACACAGCTGAGATCCGGTTGTTTACCCGGACATGTACTATGGATGGTGGGGGGCAGATGAGTCTTGTGTTACTCTAATTGTTCATACCCATGTCTGAGTGAATAAAGGGAAGGTGAGCCAGATGCTCAGGGCTCTCTATCTAAGGGAGATAAGAGCCCCCTGGTGTCCTGCATTTTAACAGAATTCTGTATCTCTTTGTTTTTCATCCTTGTTTGTCCCTCTGGCTGGGTACAAACTCATAGGCTGGTTCCTACAAGTGGCGCCTGAACAGGGACCTGACTGGTGAAAGTCTTCCCCGGGGGAAAGGTGTAATGAATCAGCAATAGGAAGTCCCTCAGTGGAGAGACGCCAGCTGGGAAAAGAAAAAGGAAAAAAGAAAAAGCAACCTGAGTGCGTGCAGAAAAAATTTTCAGCCAGTGTAATGGGGCAGAGTTCATTGACTGAAGTACTTTATTGGAAATTCTGTTGCACCAGTCTGGAGCTTAAGTTAGTACTTGGTTGGTTTTTCATATGTTGCAGGATGTTATCAAACATAATCCTTGGTCTCCTCAGATGGGCATGTTTAATGTAGAAAGTTGGGATCAAGTAAGAAAGGGTTTGTAGTGTGCTCATAACCAGGGCTCATTTGTATCCCTTAAAACCTCCACATGGAGCTTAGTCTATGCATTTCTTTGTCCTTTAACTGCAGGAAAACATCCCACACCTAGTAGGAAAGAATGGTGAATTCAAATTGCTAATAAGGCAATTCCACCTGTTGATAAAAAATGGCCAAACCCGTGGAAGTCTATCAGAGGGATGAAAGGGAAGATCCTGGCTATGAGACACATTTTTAATGGGGGCCTGTGTGGCATCTCCCCATCCATAAACTGCTCTCTCATTTGACACATATATCCCAATTTAGCAGACGTCAGTATGTGCATGGTAGTATAGTTACTTATTCTCCTTTGTGCATGCTACCGGAAATGCAGGCAAGACTGTGGGCATATACAGCAACACTGTGCCTTGGCATTTGCAAAGATGGGAGTTCCTAAGAAAATAAAAACAGATAATGGCTAGGCCTATACAAGTGGGAGCTTTTAAAGATTTTTGCAACAATGGAATGTTAGTCATTCCACTGGAATTCCTTGTGATACACAAGGACAAGCTATTGTTGAACATGCGCAATTGACGTTAAAATGACAATTACAAAAACAAAAGGGGGGAATAAGCCACAGTAGGCCACAAGCTCATCTTAACTTTTTGAATCCTGTTGGTGATATAGATAGCACCCTGGTGGAATTACACTGGTCAAAAGTACAAAAGCATGGGAAAAAGGAGAAAGCACAAGAGTCATGGCGGTCTCCAGAGATGGGAAAATGGGAGGGACCAGTTACCCTGCTGGCATGGGGGCAGGGGTTTGCTTTGTCATTGCAGGAAATGGACAGATGGTGTGGGTATCCTCTAGGAGTGTGTGACCATAAAGAAGTCCTCCCCATGGTACGTGTGTGGAGGAATTCGACTCTGCTCTCAGCAGGGGGCTTCTCCCAGATGACAACTGAAGAAAACTACCCAGGAGGCAGAAAGACTTGTCCATTGTCAATGCAGAGAATGCCTAGTGCCTATCGAGGACCTTTGAATGGACCCTCTGTCTGGGGTGTATCTCTGACTGCCAATCACAAGGATTTCCCTTTTCAGCCAGAAGTGGCCAGGACGGTTCTCGCCTGTTACCCCCTCATGGCAGTTAGGGGCACTTCTCCAGAGGAGGGACTGTTAAATTAGTCACAGTATAAGCAGTCAGACAGGGCTAGGCCCTGGAAAAGAGCCAGCACAGATGCATTACAACTGTGGGTGGAGGCACAGTCATTAAAAGCTAGATCTCAAGACAAAAGAGAGAGAATAACTACACCTACATACTTCCCCTGGGGATGAACAGCGGTGTCGGCTGCTGTCATCTCCCTTGATGTGGGAGACCATGTAGGGAGGATTGAGGTCTAATTGACCTCCTCTGTGAGCACTAAGGAGAAAGGCGGCATGCAGGTTTCAGGGAAAAATCAACACAACTGAGATCCGGTTGTTTACCTGTACATGTACTATGGATGGTGGGGGGCAGATGAGTCTTGTGTTATTCTAATTGCTTGTACCCATGTCTGAGTGAATAAAGGGAAGTGAGCCAGATGTTCAGGGCTCTCTATCTAAGGGAGACAAGAGCCCCCTGGTGCCCTGCATTTTAACCAAATCCCGTGTCTCTGTTTTTCATCCTGGTTTGTCTCCCGATCAGTCCAAACTCATAGGCTGGTTCCTACAACGAACTGATGATTGGATAAACAAAATGTGGTATCTATATGTAATGGATTACTACTCGGCTATAAAGGATGACAAATTTGAGGCATTTGTAGGGAAATGGATGCACCTAGAAAATATAATACTGAGTAAAATAAACCAGACACACAAGCTTAAATACTGCATGGTGTCTCTCATTTGAGTGAGGTGAAGTACAAACAAAGAAAATGATAAAGAGTTGATAGAAAGGGATAAGGGGACTCTTCCAATAGGGAAGTGGTCCAGTGAAATAGGGTGAGGGGTGAGGAGGAGGGGAAGGGGAAATGAGAGGAATAAAGATCTGCCATGTACAGGAACCTAATCCTAATTAACGTAACCACTAGATGCCATAACATGAGTTAAGACAAATAGTATCAATAAGTGTGTATGAAAAAGGGGATGGGGAACCTGAGGAGGAGAGGGGAGGGTGAGGGAAGGGAAGGGGATTAGGAAAAAAAAGCAAGCTTTAATATGTACATGTCACCACTCCCCAAGATAATTGCAAACTTCATGAATTGCAAATGTGTACTAATAAAATTAAATTAAATTTAATAAAAGGAGGGGCTGAGAAGGTAGTTTAGTGTGAAGGCCCTGGGTTCAATCTCTAGTATTGCAATACAACAACAACACCCAACAACATCAAAACAGAACAAAACCCAAAACAACAAGAAACCAACAACATCAAAACAGAACAAAACCCAAAACAACAAGAAACCAAGACTCCAAAGTCTTCCCAGTCCTCTCGGAACAAAGCCCACCCTTGCATCCATGGCCAGCAGGACCATTCGTTATCTGGCCCTGCTCACCCCTGACTCACCCCTCCCCTCCCACCTGCCCACCCACACCTGCGCAGGGAGTCCTCCCTGGCCCCCAGCAGGCCTTTGTGCCTGCTCCTCTCTTCATGGTGCTCCCAATGCCCACCCACTGCTGCATCTTCCTCATCTGTTTTTCTCAGCTGGAAGGGAAATTGCCCAGGAACAGAGAAGGAGTGGTTTAATTTGGTTCACAGTTTCAAGAAAATTCAGCCCATCATTGGCTGCTCCAAGGCAGAAAGAAGACGGTGGAAGGACGTGGCAAAGCAAAGCCATGCAGCTCGTGGCAGATACAAGCAGAGCAGGTGCACAGCACCAGAGAGGAAATTGTGAGAGACCAGATCTAGACCCCAAGGCCATGCCTCTGCAACCCACCCAGCCACACCCAGAAGTGTGCTCCAAGTACCTGGACGATCCCAAAGCCAGTCAGATTGGTGCCTTACCCTAATCGTCACTGTCAGTTGTACTGTTACCGCTATGTGGTGTCTGCTTCCCCCATCGGACGAAGCTCTTTGAGGGTGAGAAACATATTTGTTTTGTTCGTGGATTTATCCTTAATGCCCCGTAGTACCCCAGATGCAGAACACATATTGAAAGCAAGAATGAACGAGTGAGAGAATGAGTGAGTGCTTCCATGCATGCAGGTCACTGGATATAAGAGTTCAGGGATTTGAAAAGTGCAGATGTACAGCTATGAGTTATGGGGCTTCTAAGCTACATGGCAGCAGTATTATTCCTTCCACAGAGCTTCTGCTAGCTCATTATAAAGAAGGTTAAGGCGGGCTGTTCAGAGAACAAAAGAACCAATTATTCACTTGGAGAAAAGGGTGGCTCAACAGTGACAGGATGAAGAAGAGAAAAAGGAGTGCAGGCAACAGTGAGCTGGAGAGTCCCAGATGCGACTTCAGCAATGGCCAAGACAGCCGTGGACAGGACAGGTGGCGGGGGCACCTGCGGTCAGTTGCCCTGTCCTTCTGCTGTCAGTGAGGCAAAGCAGAAGAAGCCAGGAGGCAGAGACAAGGTGGGCGCGAGAGGAAAGCGGGAAGTAGAGCTTGTTCTTGCAAGTGACTGCCCTTGGCTGAAAGGAAGGAGAGGAGAGGCAGCTGCACAGGGGCCACAGGGACATCTTCTGGTCACAGTTTCCGGGGTACACTTGGGTCTTTGCAGTGACATCCTCATCCGCATGAGCTTGTGTCAGAGTTAGAAACAATGGAGCTGAGGGCATTGCTCTCTTCTGCCGATTTAATTCTGGACAGTACCCTGTTGTCTTTCCTCCTGCCGTTGTCCTAAGAGAGGTGGAGAATCACGTAACAATGCCTAGGAGATTGCTGATGCTCTAGGCGAGAGCATGTGTGCGTTGGCTCTCCTAGCCTGACCCTCAGACACCTTTGCCCTGCTCCCACCTCATAATGGGTTCATAAATATGCACTACACCTCCTCAGAGTGAATTCTGGGACAGCAGGCGTGATGAGAGCACCTGAGATGACTCAGCACCCTGTCAGTCATTCCTGTCACTCTCACCTAAACAGTCAGGGGAGGCGCCTGAGCAGAGGGGCGGGTCCTTTACATTCCGAAGTCCTGATGAATCTGCACCCTGCTGCTGTTTGTTTCCGTGTGCTCTAACCTGTGTGCAGTCTTTTACTTTCTGCCATGCTGGCTCCTTTTTTCTGCCTGTGCCTTATTTCTCTCAGCACAGATGTCCCTTGAGCACAGCGTCCTGTGATAGTCAATAAATGGAGCTGCATGCACTTGCTACTGGGTGTACACTTGGCAGTTCTTTCCTTGTTGTACACAAGTGCTTGGACTGTACGGGCCCGTTCCCCATTCCATGGTAAAAACCCCGTTTGCCTTTGTTCCATGCACTGCAATTTACAGGGACCTGGTGGAGAGCCAGACTATAGAACAGTCTCTAAGAGCCACACACCCAGGTGGCAAGGTGAGCAGGGTGTCCTGACTTTCCCAGCTTGTCACTCAATAGTGTGTCATCTTTGCATCAAGAACAATAAAGACAGAAAATTTTAAAAACACACAAAAAACCCTCAGTTTTTCTAATGATAAAAATTTTTTATCTGACAAGGCAGATGCTAAATCACAGAAAAGAAAAAGTTCCGAAAAGATAGGGCCATGAAAAATTTGGGAATCTGAATGACAAAGGCTGTTATTTATGGATTTAATAGAGGAAGAAAATTTTGTGTGTTTAAACTTCTAAATGCTTCAGTTGTTCTTATTAAGCATGTACAGGTAAAGATACACAGGCTTAATTTCTTTTGATGAGAATGGGCTATTAAAATAAAGCTCTTCTTTAAGCTGACTTGTGTGGCCGTGGAATTCTAGTGGACTTGATTACGGGCATCACTAGTGGTACCAGGCTGAATGGCGGTGTCCTTTCCATGAACAGCAGCCTGCCTTGTTCCTTGCGGTCACACCAGAAGCTGCCCGGGCCTGGGAGTGAGGAGAGAGCAGTTTTGCCTGTGTAGCTTCCTGTATAAAATTATCAGTGTGATTGCTGGGGATCAGCTCAGTGGTAGAGAGCTGTGTAATGTGCTCAAGGCATTGGTTCCATCTCTGACACCACAAAAAACATGTCAGAAACAAACTTATTAACATGATTATGGTCTGTGACAAATACAGGTGCTTTCCTTCTATGATCATTTGCCTAAAATCACAGAGCATACAAGATGTGGCTTTGAAAGTTATCATTACACCTAATCTTCGTGCAGAATTGCCACAAAATAGGTCTTGGGGCAACATCTACTTGTTGGAGGCCCCCATCCCCAGTCTGGGTAGTCTTGGAGCATCACCCTCACACACTTACAGGGTCCTGGATCACTGCTCCCATCAATGGACCAGTTCCTGATTTTCTTTCCCACCCCTCTCTCTTTTCTCCACTCTGCTCACACCTGGTGCAGACCAGCAGTTTCCACCAACACCTGGACCCAGGCAGTGCTCTCTGACAACTGCCCAGAAGGTCACTTCTCCCAGGCTGGTGGATTTAGGGAAAGCTCACAAAGATGGCCAAACAGGTGTGAGTCTACTGCCACTGAGAGCCACTCAGCAACAGCAAGATTCACCTGGAGCACCTGCTCCCATGAAAAGTACGACAAGCCAAGGACTCGAAGTCTAACGGCAGAGATCCACTCACGCATGGCTGCCCTCTAGCTCAAGTCACTTAACCCAAGTGCAGCTAGACAATGCTTCGGAGTTATCTTTTCACACTCAGGCTGTGTATGTCTGTGAGTGTAAAACTGTTTATTACCACAACATGCACGTCTAGTACAAATGATGAAAAAATTAGATACATCTACTTCATAAATGCTTGTACTAGAGAAAGTCTAGTTACTTTTGTGATCACCAAAAATTAGCATGGTATATTTTGATATTTTATTGTGGTTATAGTGATTATTATTAACGTGTGGGGCTTTTTACTATTATTTTAATAAATAATGCAAACAGTTATTAGTAAAGGTCAGAAATCAAAAAACCAACATTTCTTATTTGGTTTTATTTCAAATATCTGGATTGAAGAGTAATCACAAACTACTGATAAGCTATAAAAATCTATTACCATTTGCAAGTACTTATCTGTGCAAATCAAGAGTTTTCTCAAAACTGTATCATCAAAATGCAAAACTGAAATAAACTGGATGCAGGTCTAAGTTTGTAGTTAACCAGTGTTTTTCAATTCCAAATATTTTATTCATCAAAAAAGCTTTGTAGTTCTTGTTGGTTGCTTTTATGTATGTAAATATTAAAAGTTTGAGTTTATGAAATAAAATTGTACTAAGAAAATTAATACTATTTATTATGATGAAGTCCCATATGAGATAAACTTTTAAAAAGTTTTGTTACTATTTTTTAAATGAAAGTTTTTTTTTTTTGTGGGCACTGGGGGTCAACCTCAGGACCTCGCATGCCAGCAGGCGCCCGTGCCACTGAGCGATATCACTGGCCCTTTTTTTTTCATATGTGGGTTCCGTGAGTCAAACTCGGGCCCTTGCGCTTGCCAGGCAGGTGCATACGCCGCTGAGCCATCTCACCGGCCCCTAAATGAAAGTTTTAAAGTCAGTGTTTTAAGAGCATTTCTCTGAACAGTCATCCTGCTATTTGAAATCAAAACTTTTATTTCCTTTTATGAAACTTTTTAATGAAAGAAATTGGTACATCCAGCTTCATTTTAAAAAACTGCATCACACACACAAATACCATAAATACAAACAAAACAAAGCAAAACAAACCCCAAGGGTAAAGATAAACAATAAGCAGGAAAATATCTGCAATTCA
This sequence comes from Erethizon dorsatum, assembly GCA_028451465.1. Lineage (NCBI taxonomy): Eukaryota > Metazoa > Chordata > Mammalia > Rodentia > Erethizontidae > Erethizon > Erethizon dorsatum. The sequence continues at coordinate 66,453,857 of CM051834.1, forward strand.
TAGTGAGTATGAAAGCAGTGATTGTAAATGAATAAGTGAAAGACTACTAGCCCAATATAAAAATAGCTAAATAATATCAACAGATAGCTCACAGAAAATGAAATACAGAAAAAATGATTATTGTTATTATTTGTGGTGCTATGGATGGAGCCCAGGGCCTTGCACACAGTAGGAGAAGGAAGCATGTTACCACTGAGCCACATACGCTACCTTCAAATACTTTAAAATATTTTTTAGTTAGTGCATTATTACAGTCAGTACATAATGCTTACACTCATCATGGGGAATTGGTGCATGTACATAACACATCTTCATTCTTTTTACTTCCCCTCCCTCTCCCCTTCTCTCCTCTCTCCTCCCTCTATCCCTTGGTTCCCTTCTCATTTGCAAGAGATTGAAAACTTTAAACTGATTTAGGACTTGTCCTTCTTGTGGGAGAGGGAAAAGAAGTTGTAAACCAAGCACACTCCAAACACCGTAATGCCTGTCTCTTTCACCAGCATAGCGCAGGGCCCCAGAAGCAAACTGAGCAGCAGGAAGAAGGGCAAAGCCACAGGAGGGAGATGGCCCCCAGCGCCATGCCGGACCAGACTCCTAGAAGATGGGGGAGGGTAGTCTTTCAGTCTCAGAAATGTGGATCTCTAAATTATTATATGTTAAATATGCAGTATATTAACAATTTAACTTTCTTCTCACCCAGTCATTACATAGATGAGCAAAGGTATAGCTTCAAGGCTGTAAGTCATGGAATTTAAAATTTCAATGTTGAGTTAGGCATGGTGGTACATGCCTATAATCCCAGCACTTAAGAAGCTGAGGCAGGAGGATTATTGTGAGTTCTAGGCAGCTAGGGTTATGCAGTGAATTCATAGCCAGCCTGGACTACATAGCAAGACCATTTCTCCAATAAAACAAAACAAAAAACCAGTAACAGCAGCAGCAACAACAAAATTCAAAGTTGGAATAGTTGAATGTCCCTAATACAACATTGGAAGAATACGTGATGAGACCTGCTTACAAATAAACCCTATTGTCATTTAAAAATGACATAATGTGTCATTTTTTTGTGACAGGCAAGATGTTCCCACAAAATTTTGAATGAATAATGCAGATTTCAAAATAGTGTTCACAGGATAAGAACATGGTTTCTAGTGCCAGATGGGTGGAGCTCAGTCACATGATATAAGGATGATATATGGAACTCCAAATAATATAAGGGAAATATTATAACTCCCAACCTGCTAGATATCTGAAACGCCAAGTTTGTGTTATCTAAAATTGAGGAATAAATTCTAGGAACAACAGAAGTTAAGAGCAGGAAAAATTTATTGAGAGAAATCTTCTGTCTAAGACAGAAGGGAGCCCAGAAAGTGTGTTGCCTACCAATGCTGCTTCTCCAGGGTGTTTATTGCGCAAAGCCACGAGGTAAGGCAGGTTCAAGGTGGGACAAAACTATAGTCAACTAATAAGATTACAAGTACAGTTGCTTAGGTCATACTGATCCAATGCGAAGTCACAAGGTGGGTGGGAGGTGGGACAAAACTAAGGTCAACCAATAAGATTACAGCAAGTATAGTCGCTTAGGTAATATTGATTAAATGGGATCAAAGGAGGAAGTGAGTCATGTAGCAAGCCTACATGGAATGAACAAAGATTTTCTGGGAAGGAATGGGTTAGGGAGGATTTGGCCCCCCCCCAAGGTGATTGATGCCTCCTTAGAATATCAATCACTGCTGTTCATCCCTAGGGGAAGTAGATGGGTGAGTAGCTCCCCTTTTTCTTGAAGCCTGGCCTTCAGTGAATGTGCCTCCAGCCACAGCTGTCTTAGTGCTGGGGTCCCAGCCCTGTCTATCTGCCTGTAATATTTATAACTAACTTCGCTGTCTACAATAATGGTTCTGGCAATCACCAGCTGTGTACTTTAGGCTCTATTTAAATTGCTTTATCTCTCTGTGCCTTAATTCTATCATGTGTAACTTAAAGTAAACACGGAAACTGTAAGTTTGTTTATAATTGAGCATTTGAAGTGATTAATCCATATTAAATGCTCAAAAATTCTTAATAATTATTATCACTGTAATTACTTTACTAAAGTGTGGATATACACAGGAAAATTTAGTAGCTACATAGTAAAACATTAACAGCAATCCTCTTTGGTTTTGAGAATACAGACAATTTTGTGCTGGGAAGGTTTATATATATATGTTCTGATTTTTCTTCAGTGACTATTAGTTTGGTAAAATTTTGTTTCAAAATTTATTTTCCAAGACTATATTTTCCAAGAGGTATTTCTAAAATCTTTTTAGGGCTACAAAAACATTCTTTTACTTTATTACATAGAATTGTTTCCGTGTCAAAAGAACAGTGTGATCTCATCAGCAAGGCTGACCTCCTTTGCCTCAGTTGTTTTGAGTCTAGGCTAATGGTTCTCTAGTAGTGACCCCTTAGCTCTGTTCTCAGCAATACAGTTCCACAAATCCCTGCAACTATGTCTATAATGTTGGGTCCCTATGCATGTTTATGGGCAGATATTCTAAAGCAGAAAATACTCTTGCTCCCAGTCAGAAGCCCCCACCCTTCAGCGAGCCTTGGTTCTCTGATAAGCATCTATTCTCTGGAAAGTCTCTGTTTCCCCTGAATGATGTAACCTTCTTCCCACCACATGTAAAATAGGTAAAACCCAATGTAACCTCTTGACCAATCATGTATCTCCAGCTTCTTCCTTTGTATGTAAAACAGGTGAAACCCAATGTAACCTCTTGACCAATTATGTACCTCCAGCTTGTTCCCGCCATATGCAAAGAGGGTGAAACTCAATGTAACTTTCTGTCCAATCAACTAACAGCAAGTGCTCTGCTTCTGTACTTCCTGCTTGCTTGCAAACCCTATAAAACCCCTGCTTACTGTACCAAGAATTTGGGGCTTGACTCTGGGAGTGATCCCAGTTAGGACCACCTGTGTCAATAAAGCTGTACACTTGCCTCCAAACCGCGGGTGCTACTCAGCTCTTGGTCTTGGCCTGCTGTAGCGTTTGCTGTGAGCTGTAACACATGCTGTGAGCTGTAGCATTTGCTGTAACATTTCCACTGTTTCAGTTAAAAACAGCGGAGAGATCGTGAAGTTTGAAGTGAGTGTGTTGGAGGCACTTGTGGTGACACAGCTTGTTAGCACACAGGTCTGGACACCTCAGGGCTACCCCACCCCTGTGATGTGAGCCATCACCAAGGGAGCCTGAAGGAACAAGGGTAAACTGCAAGAAAAGAGGAACTGACCCTCTTTTATCATCAGTGCTTATTTTAAAGCACTGCACCACTTCATGCAATTAGGAACTCAGTGGGATAACACCAAGGCTAAAGCAAATGTCTCCTCCCCTTGAAAATCAAACCAATCAAGATCAAGCCCATCACCAGCGTTCAGCTAGTTGCCTCTCAGCCCCAGGCTCCATCGATTGAGAATGGCGATTTTCAGACAGACACCTGGATCGGCTGCGGGATATTTGCAGACGAAGGTTGGTGAGCGGAGCTGAGGACCCGGGTTCACAGACTGTCATCAGGCTCCTCTCAGGGGCTTAATCCCAGCTTCCCTCAGAGCAGCTGGGCCCTGGCTAGCACAGGCTCGTGGTCAGGCAAACATAACAACGAGGACACAGGGCAGAGCTGAGGAGGACGGGCAGGATTCTTATGTTCAATTTAATTCTTAATCTCCTTTTTTGGAGAGTGCATTTACAGCACCAAAATTCTTTCATTCAATTATTGTTTGAAAAGTATATTTAGAGCCAGTTCTGGGGTGTGGTCACAGAGCTGGATTCCGGAGTATGGGATGACTAATAAAATATGTGATGGAGAAACACCACAGAGTATAATGCAGTGTAAAAATTAAGGCACATTTACAAAGAACTATGTAGTAGAACAACAAAATAATTCCATGGAAGGTAGAGGGTAGGAGTGCTTCAAAGCTCAGAAAGGCACATTCTGAGTTGACTTTTAAAGGGTCAGCCAGAGTTCAAACGAGAAGAGCAGGGGTGCTTCGCAGGCAGTGGAATGAGCAGGAGTGGGACTCGGTGGGTGACTGGTAGTGGTAAATTGCTGCAATGATATTGGTCCTTGTAACTTTATACGTAGTACAAGGAAGAAGTAGTTTAATGAGCATGGGTGTTGGAGTCGGATCCCTCAAGTGCAGCCCCACACCTCTTCCCCTCCTAGTTATCTACCCACGGACAAATTATTCTTAGATTTTGTAAACTTTGGCTTGCTGTCTTAGAACGAGCAGAAACTCCTCCAACCTTTATATGATCATTATGTTTGCTGAGGGATCAATACATTTAAATCTGCTACGGTTTGGATGTATCCCACAAATTTCATGTGTCGAAGACTTAATCCTGAACTCACAGGTTAATGGTAGTGGAAGCTGGGCTGCTGGGGGGTAAGGAGGTGAGATCACAGGGCGGGGCCTGCACAATGCCTTGGTGGTTTCTTTTTTTGTGTGGGTACCGGGGGTCGACCTCAGGACCTTGCACGCCAGCAGGCGCCCATGCCGCAGAGCGATATCACCGGCCCTTTTTTCGTATGTGGGTTCGGGAGTCAAACTCGGGCCCTCACGTTTGCCAGGCAGGCGCGTACGCCACTGAGCCATCTCACCGGCCCCAACCTTGGTGGTTTCTAAGGAGGAAGTGAGACCTGTGTCTCCTCGAGTGATGCCCTTGGCTGGCACAGGATGCAGGGAGAGGGTCCTCACGAAACGACGAGCAGAGGCTGGAGCCATGCTCTGGGACTTCTCAACCTCCAGACTTGTGAGCCAAATAAACTTTTATTCTTAATAAATTGCCCGGGGGCTTGGTCAACCATGGACAAGTTAAAATGCACGCAAATGGGCACCCCCAATGCCACCTTAGGCTGTGGCCCCATGGCCAGGGGTGTGGACTGAGCTGGAGAACCTCAGATGCCCACAGCACTATCAGAACCCTTGCAGGATCCCCAGGCAGAGAAGGGCAGAAACAAAGTCATTGCTGTACCCAGCACCAAGCACTCGGGAGCATTGTAGATGAGCCCCACACACCATGGAGCAGAAACGAATCCCTGCGCCATGCCTGGAAGTACTGAGCCAGAAAATCATAGAGTAATAATAAAAGTGTCTTACTTTTCTCATTGCTGAGACAAAATACCTGACAGCCACAAGGTAGAGGAGGAAAGGTTTATTTTAGCTCACAGTTGGTAGAGGTTTCAGCCCATAGTCAGCTGGCTCCAAGGCAGGTTGGCATGGCAGAGGGGCATTACAGAGGAGAAACACCCCATGGCAGAGCAGGCAGGAGGCAGCAAGCATTCTGGATTTTTATCCCATCCAGGCTATAAGCCTATCGCTTGGTGATACCCACACCCAGGGTGGGGCTTCCATTGTTCATACCCAGAACTATGCTAAACCAGTGTAGTTATCACACACCCTTAATTCCAGTACCACACACCCTAGATCCAGCCACCTGCATGAAAAACCCCACCTATGAGTGCATGAGGCTTTGGGGGGACATCTAGATATAAGCCATAAAAAAAGTCAAACCACTAAGTTTTGGGGGAGTTTGGAAATCCTGGACACAGCAGAATACTTTCACTGGGAGCTGAGAGTGGAAGCTGTTACCATAATGTCACTGCTAGAACAGACCCAGCCCAGGGATCACAGACCTAACAGAACCAGGAAATCACGAAGGCCTGTGTGCGTTCAAGGACGCCGGAAGGGCATGTGGGGTAGCGCTGAGATTCTTATTTGCATCACAATGCACTTCTTGTTCATGCAGTTATTTTTCTGGTCTTTTGTTTTCTTGTGAGATCTTAACGAGTCATAGGAAAGGGCATGGCTGCGTCTGTCTGTGTGCGTCTCTCTTTAGCCAGAGAGCGCCTTGCTTCTAGTGAACCATTCCTCCTCCTGATAACCGCCTCTGAGGTACTGCAACACGAGTTTTCAGGTGGACCCTGAGATCACTTCTTGGAAGTCAAATGCTGACATTTAAGCAATGCAAAGTGTGGCCGATGACCCACGGTCAGAAACTGCACAGCGTACCGTGCGACCATTCTTTTTGCCTCATTAGAGAATTTTTAAAAATTATGCATTCTCTCTCATCTTCTAGGTTAATATTTAAATTTGCATCATAATTTTAAATACAAGTAGGTTTTGGTTCATCATATATACTGACATTTTAAAATAAAATCTTAATATCACTGCTTTAATTGTACCTGGTGGAATCTAAATGCCATAGTGATAGGAAACTCTGTTTTCTTTCATTTATACAAACATAAAGAAGCTCCTTCTTAACAGCTGGGATATTTTACATCCTTTCTTTTCTCCTAGAAAAAATATTTCTGTTCCATATCCCCCCACACAGCATTTTAGCTTACTGTAAAATATACTTACGCTTAAAAATCTTATTAACTTCCATCCCTCAACATCATAAATATGCACATAAATTTAAATATTCTAGGGCCAGTGAGATGGCTCAGCGGCTTAAGCGCCTGCCCGGCAAGCGCGAGGGCCCGAGTTCGACTCCCGGATCCCACATACGAAAAAGGGGCCGGTGATATCGCTCAGCAGCACGGGCGCCTGCTGGCGCGCGAGGTCCTGAGGTCGACCCCCCGGAACCCACAAAAACAAAAAACAAAAAACAAAAAAACATTCTAATTTCTTGTAGCCACAAGGCTTTAAATGTCAAAAAATTTAATTAGGATCATCATTGCCTTTATTTATTTTATTTTATTTTTTTTTTGTGGGTACCGGGGGTTCGACCTCAGGACCTCGCGCGCCAGCAGGCGCCCGTGCCGCTGAGCGATATCACCGGCCCCTTTTTCGTATGTGGGTTCCGGGAGTCGAACTCGGGCCCTCGCGCTTGCAGGGCAGGTGCTTAAACCACTGAGCCATCTCACCGGCCCTGCCTTTATTTTTAATGCAGATCAAACCACATACTCGCAACACCAAGTTTTTTTTTTTAATTTTTTTTTATTTTTTAAAGAGAAGAAAAAAAACAAAACAAATCAAAAGAAGAACAAATTTTCAAAACAACATAATAGGAGGGTAACAATGGTTAATACATTACGTATTACTATCTTTAAGTTAGTTATTCAGGACACCAGACATTAGCATTCAATTGTCCAAACATTATTGGCACAAACCTTACTCTTCAATGAACTAAGTAAAAATGGTAGTGTATCTATCTTAACCATCTTATATATATATATACACAATTTTTTTCCCTTTCCCTTCTTTCTTTTCCCTATTCCAGTCTCTCTTTCCTTTTGACCAGTTTCTTTTTGATTCACCATATCTATTGTACATTTTGGATCTTATTTACTCTTTCAGTTTCTCATACTAGAGAGATAATATGATGCTTACACATGTGCTTCTGGTTTATTTCACTTATGAGTATTTTCTCGAGTTGCATCCATTTACCTATAAAAGTCTCCAGTTTATCCTTCTTTATGGCTGAATAGTACTCCATTGTATAAAAATACCACATCTTTCTTATCCATTCCTCAGTTGATGGGCATTTGGGTTGTTTCCAAGATCTGGCTATTACAAATTGTGCTGCTATAAACATGGGTGCACATATATCGCTGTGGTACGATGTTTTTAATTCTTCTGGGAAGATGCCCAGAAGGGGAATAGCTGGGTCAAATGGGACCTCCAACCCTAGTTTTCTGAGGAATCTCCACACTGACTTCCACAGTGGCTGTACCAGTCGACACTCCCACCAACAGTGAAGAAGGGTTCCTTTCTCCCCACATCCCCTCCAGCATTTGTTATTAGTTGATTTCTTAATAGTAGCCATTCTTTCTGGGGTGAGATAGTATCTCAGTGTTGTTTTAATTTGCATCTCTCGAATGACTAGTGATGTTGCACATTTTTTTGTATATTTATTTGCCATTAGTATTTCTTCATCTGAGAAATGTGTATTCATCTCAGATGCCCATTTTTGGAGTGGGTCTTTAAATTTGGGAGGTCTGATTTTTTTGAGTTCTTTATATGTTCTCGATAGTAATCCTTTGTCTGAGGAACAGCTGGCAAACATTTTTTCCCACATTGTGGGTTGTCTCTTCACTCTGTTGGTGGTTTCTCTTGCTGTGCAAAAGCTTTTTAATAAGATGAGATCCCAGTTATTGATTCTTTGGGATAGTTCCCGTGCGGTTGAGTTTTTATTCATAAAGTCTTTGCCTACACCAATGTCTCCAAGGGTTTTACCTATCCTACCTTCCAGCAGATTTAATGTTTCTGTTTTAATATTTAGATCTCTGATCCATTTTGAATTTAGTTTAGTGCATGGTGAAAGATATGGGTCTAGTTTTAATCTTCGGCATGTGTAGAGCCAGTTTTTCCAGCACCATTTATTAAAGAGGCTATCTTTCTTCCAGCGAATGTGTTTGGCACCTTTGTCAAAGATAAGGTGGCTTAGTATGTCTGGGGTTGTTTCAGCATCTTCTAATCTGTTCCATTGATCTTCAGGTCTGTTTTTTTGCCAGTACCACACTGTTTTTATCACAGTAGCTTTATAGTATAATTTCAAGTCGGGGATTGTGATGCCCCCTGCCTTGCCTTTGTTGCCCAGAATTGCCTTTGCTATTCTAGGTCTCTTCTGATTCCAAATGAATTTTAGGATTGTTTTCTCTAATTCTGTGAGATATGCTGTTGGAATTTTGATTGGAATTGCATTAAATCTGTATAACAATTTTGGAAGTATGGCCATTTTCACTATATTGGTTCTTCCTATCCAGGAGCAAGGGATATCTTTCCATTTTCTGATATCCTCTTCAATCTCCTTTTTCAGAGTACTGTAGTTTTCAGTATAGAGGTCTTTTACATCCTTCGTGAGGTTGATTCCTAGGTATTTCATTTTTTTGGATGTTATTGTGAAAGGTATTGTTTCCCTAATTTCTCTTTCAGTAAGTTTGTTATTTGTGTACAGGAAGGCTATTGACTTTTGAGTATTGACTTTGTATCCAGCTACACTACTGAATTTGCTTATTAAATCTAGCAGTTTTTTAGTGGAGTTTTTGGGATCTTCTGTGTAGAGTATCATGTCATCTGCAAATAATGATAATTTAACTTCTTCCTTTCCAATCATTATTCCTTTTATTTCTTTCTCTTGTCTAATCGCTCTGGCTAAAGTTTCCAGAACTATGTTGAATAAGAGTGGGGACAGTGGACATCCTTGTCTTGTTCCTGATTTTAGAGGGAAGGCTTTCAGTTTTTGGCCATTTAGTATAATATTGGCTGTTGGTTTGTCATAGATAGCTTTTACCAGATTGAGATAAAGACCCTCTATTCCAATTTTCTGTAGGGTTTTTATCATGAAAAGGTGCTGGACTTTGTCAAAAGCTTTTTCTGCATCTATTGAGATGATCATGTGATTTTTGTCTTTGGTTCTGTTAATATGCTGTATTACATTTATTGATTTACGTATGTTGAACCATCCCTGCATCCCAGGGATGAATCCAACTTGGTCATGGTGTATAATCTTCTTGATGATTTGTTGGATTCTGTTTGCCAGTATCTTATTAAGGATTTTTTCATCTATGTTCATTAGGGAGATTGGCCTGTAGTTCTCTTTCTTAGTTGGGTCCTTCTCTGGTTTTGGTATCAGGGTAATGCTTGCTTCCAGGAATGAATTTGGGAGTATTGCTTCCCTTTCAATTTCATTGAAAAGTTTGAGAAGTAGGGGCGTTAGGTCTTCTCTAAATTTCTTGTAGAATTCGGCAGTGAATCCATCAGGGCCTGGACTTTTCTTTGTTGGGAGGTTTTTAATTACATCTTCAATTTCATTGGTTGATATTGGTTTATTTAGGATTTTTAAATCTTCTTGATTTAGCTTTGGTAATTCATACGAATCTAGGAATCTGTCCATTTCTTCTGCATTTTCCATCTTAGTGAAATATAAATTTTCAAAATAGGTATAGATGATCTTCTGGATTTCTGCAGGGTCCGTCGTGATATCACCCTTTTCATTTTCAATTGCATGGATTTGAGTCTTTTCTTTTCTTTTTTTAATAAGGTTGGATAAGGGTTTGTCAATCTTATTTATTCTTTCAAAGAACCAACTTTTTGCTTCATTGATTCTTTGTATTGTTTTTCTATTCTCCAATACGTTAATTTCTGCTCTGATCTTTATAATTTCCTCCCTTGTACGGGCTTTTGGCTTAACCTGCTCTTCTTTTTCTAGAAGCTCGAGGTTCACCCTTAAGTTGTTTATTTGCGCTTGCTCTATTTTCCTGATATAAGTATTTAATGCTATAAATTTCCCTCTTAGGACTGCTTTCATTGTATCCCATAAGTTCCGGTATGTTGTACTGTCATTATCATTCAGTTGTAGAAAGTGACTAATTTCTTCTTTAATTTCATCTGTGACCCATTGGTTGTTCAGGAGGATGCTGTTTAATTTCCATGTGTTTAGGGAGTTTTTGTGGGATCTTTTGCCATTGATTTCCAATTTCATTGCACTATGGTCTGATAATATGCATGGGATAATTTCAATTCCTTTGCATTTACTTAAGCAGGTTTTATGAGCTAGTATGTGGTCTATTTTGGAGAACGTCCCATGTGCAGCTGAGAAAAATGTGTATTCTGATGTTGTGGGATGGAACACTCTGTAGACATCTACTAAGTCCATTTGTTCAAAAGTTTGGCTCAGTTCTACTATTTCATTATTGATTTTCTGTCCAGTTGATCTATCTTTTTGTGACAGTGGAGTATTGAGATCTCCCAATATAATTGTATTAGTGCTTATTTGATTTTTCATGTCCTTTAGTACTTGTTTTATATAGCTGGGTGCATTGGTATTTGACGCATATATATTTATGATCGTTATCTCTTCCTCTTGGATTGTTCCCTTTACAAGGATGTAATGACCGTCTTTATCTCTCTGAATCCTTCTTGGCTTGAAGTTCACTTTGTCTGCAAAAAGAATAGCTACCCCTGCTTTTTTCTGGGTTCCTGTGGCATGGAGTATTGTTTTCCATCCTTTGACTTTCAGTCTATGAATTTCTTTCTGAATTAAATGTGTTTCTTGTATACAGCATATTGTTGGATCTTGCTTCTTGATCCATTTCGCCAGTCTGTGCCTTTTGATTGGTGAATTGAGACCGTTAACATTGATGGTTAAAACTGATATGTATTGACTTGTCATGATATTTTCCTGTTGTTGGTTCCCACTCTTTGTTTTTCTGCTTTCCGGCTATTTAATTATTTGCCCTGCCTGGTGGATTCCTTCTGTTGGGGTTCCTATCTCTTTCTAGAATGTCCTTCAGAACGTTTTGGAGTGCTGGTTTGGTGGTCATAAATTTTCTCAGATGTTCTTTGTCATGAAAGTATTTTATTTCTCCATCAATTTTGAAAGATAGTTTTGCAGGGTACATCAATCTGGGCTGAAAATTATTTTCCTTTAGAGCTTGCAATACATCATTCCAAGCTCTTCTTGAATTGAGGGTTTGTGCTGAAAAGTCAGCTGTGATTCTGATGGGTTTTCCTTCATAGGTGATTTGTCTCTTCTCCCTAACAGCTTTTAAGATTCTGCCCTTCTGTTGAATTTCTGGGATCTTGATTATAATATGTCTGGCTGAAGTTTTTTTTTGATCATGTCTAGTTGGTGTTCTAAAAGCTTCACTTATAGGGGTGTCAAATTCCTTTTCTCTTCCAGGAAAGTTCTCCCTGATTATGTCTTTGAACAAGGTTTTAATGTCGTTGATGCTATCTCCTGCTTTTTCATTTATTCCAATTATTCTTAAGTTGTTTATCTTTGAGTCATCTAGCAGCTGCTGAATTGATTTTTCATGGTCCCTTGCTATTTTTAAGAATTTTTCCATTTCATGATCACTAATTGCAAGCCTGTCTTCTATATCTGAGATCCTGTCCTCGCATTGGCTTATTCTGCTACAAATACTTTCAATGGAATTTTTTATCTCTTGGGTATCTGCTTGAATCTGCCTTATGGATTCCATTTCTTTCCTATGCTGAGCATTCATGGTTTCTATAGTTTTCTTAAGTTCATCTATTTTTTTGTCTGTATCAGCTATAGTGTCCTTAAGCATGGTCTTCATTTTAGACATTATCTCTGCAGTTATCTGTGAGATTATTTCTGTTTTAATTTTTTCCAGAACCTCATTCAGTTGCTTTGTTGTTACCACTTCAGATAGGCCAGGTGGGTGGCTTTCGGATTGTCCCACCTCGTTGCTCCCTAGGTTTGCCTTTGGTGAATTGGATGTGTGGGGTTGCATCTTGTTTAAGTGTCGTCTCATTTTTTCTTTCTTTAATTCCTGGGGTGATGTTTGCAAATTACCTATAGTAGGTTACTTTATTGCTAGTGTTTAAGATCTTTAGAAGATGACTACTTCTCTGCAGTATCTTCCAAGTGGAGCTTGCTTTTAGGTTTTGAGCTTTCTGCCAGATCCTACCTCTTCAATTTGTTGAGTATGCAAAGTTGCTACCTGTTTGGCCCAGTCCTTGATTCTTTGGTAGTGTGCCACTGTATTTTCTGTGTCCTTTAGTCAATCTCAATCATGAAATATCAGGAAGGAAAGATGTTTAGAACAATTATTTCACATTTGGCTATAATGTTAACTAAAGCATCAAACACAGCCTAGAAAATGACAGACTGAGCTAACCAGTTATTTACCACTTTTAGCTGTATAGAGTTGTGGTTATATAACAAAATCTAAAACACACCAGAAAAATTATATGCAGTATACAAGTCCTGTGTATGTCAATTTTTCCCCTGAGGAGTTTAAATTTAAAATGAGTTAAGGAGGAAATAGAGTATTGGGAGAAGAGGAAGGAATTAGATGTAAGGTTAGAGGACCAAGAGGGATCCCACTAAAATTGGGACACTAGTGCAGAGGACAGGTGGTAGAAAGAGAAGGAAGGGATAAAAGGAAGAACAGATCACAACCACAATCACAAAGAAGTTAGAGGCGCTGTTTACACTCATATAAAAAACCAGAGAGAATAATGAAGGAAAGAGCAAATACACATACAGAAACAAAAACGAAGATAAAAACAATAAAACAGACAGATCAAAAATAAAACCCCACCAAAAAACCAAACCAAACAAAACAAAAACAAAAAAACTCTTCGCCAGAACAAAAAACGAATCAGTGAGAAAAAAAAATAATAAAAAATAAAAATAAAAATAAAAATAAAAAAAATAAAAAGAATCAGTTCCAGGTGTTGACTCTGCTGTAGGCAGTTACCCTGTGGTGAGAGAGTCCTGTTCTGTGCAGGTCCGTCCCTGTAAGCCAGGAGCGCCCTCTGGTGGGCGGTGAGCAGATGCGCGTACTTTCAGGCAGAGACCAGTCTAGCTCGCCTCCGCTCTCAGTGCCCTTTCACAATCCCTGGGCCTGAGAGGCTCAGTGAGCTGTCTGGAGCGCGGGTTCCCTGCACTGGTTCCCGCAGCTCTGGTTTTTCGCCACGCCCCCCACAATGGCGCCGGGCCAGTCACTCTCTGGCACGGGACAGGTGTGGCTGAGAGTCCAGTCTCATTCGCCTGCTGACCTCAGCACACTTTCGTGGGCCTGAGAGGCCCTGTGCTGCCCTGTCCGGAGCACAAGTTCCCAGAGCAGTTTTCGAGCCGCTCTGAGTTTCGCCACACCCCCCACAATGGCACCCGGCTGGTTGCTCTCTGGCGCGGGGCAGCTGTGGCTGAGAGACACTCACCGCTGGTCAGCACCGTTCTCCGCCGCTCCCCTGCCCCGCCGCTGTCTCAGGATCCTCCGTGGGGGCTCCCTGGGCACCAGCTGCCACCGTGTGTCCGTAGATTTGAGCCTCCGTGGCGCTGCAACTCCCGGGATAGTAGAAGGTGCACGCGCGCGGTCTGCTCCTTCTTTCCTTCTTCTTTGTTGGAAGTCACCCGTCACTGGTGCTGGGGGTCCCAGATTGCGCTTCAGAACTTCTCTGGGTTTCGGGGAGGCATCTCCCCCCCTCCTGCGCTTTCTGGGTCGCTATATTCCCGTGTTCCAATGGTAACTTTTAGAGAGAGTTTCGCTGCCTGCTTCTTACTCATCCGCCATCTTGAGGTCTCTCGCAACACCAAGTTTGATGATTAAATATTAAATGTGAAAATGCACTTTGGGGGTAGTTGCTCTTATACCTGGGATAAATAGTACATAGTATTGCTAGAACAAAACAGCAGGCAGCATCAGCAACATTCTGATTTTTCCTTATAGGTTGTTCATATAAGAACAGAAGGAATTGTGCCACAGCAAAAGCTCAGTTCTTTGAACTCCTTTTAGAAGGCTAAAATTCACATAGTGATAATCATCAAAAATTGCTTTCATTATTGTAGCAACTGACAACTCAACTCCTTTACTTATGGCTTATACTTTAGGTCTTCAATGTTGCCCAAAGGCCATGTGTTCAGGGCTTGGTCCCAGGTCCACTGCCAGGGCCCGCGGTACCTGCAGGAGCTGAGGTTAATGGAAGGAAGCGGGTTGGTAGGGTTTTCTCCTTGAGGGGATGTTTCACCCTCAACCCTTCTTCTCTTTCTCTTTGCTTCCTCAAAATGTGCACCTGTGTGCCAGGGACCACTGCCATGTCTGTGTCCCCTCTGACCCCAAAACAAAGGAGCCAATGGACCATAGGCAAAAACCACTGAAACTGTGAGCAGACATAAATGTTTTCTTCTTTTAAATGGATTTTTTCAGGTGAACGTTCACAGTGGTGGAAAGCTGACTAACACTTTGTGTTCATTTACTCCCCAAGTGTCTGGGGAAGGCGCCAAAGGCTTCACTTTATCAAAGGAGTTTTTACTCTAAGCCGTTACTTAGAGACATCGCTTAACCTGGTAAGATTAGAGAGAATTGTGAAACGGGAATACTGTTAATTCTAATATATCTTTGTAAAGACACTTTAAAATATGCAAGACATTTTAAGGAAAAATTTGTATTATATATTTGTATATAACACAAATACAGTAATTGGATTATATTTGCATATAATACAAATATTGTTTTAGCTATTTTCATTAAAACTTAGAGATTTAACCCATTAATTTTATAAATGATATTGACCATTTTAGCCTAATTGGGAAAAATCAGTCTTCATTATCTAAGCAATTATAAATCAGACTTACTTTCTCTCAGAAGCTGGTTTCATGTTTCTAATTCAGATAAACCTATGACACCCATTCCTCTGAGAACCATCTCCCTTCTGAATTCAGAGCATCCCCGCACCAGGAAAAGTGCCCTATTTCTAATGTCATGCTTTTCCCTATAGAAAAAAAGACTGGGAGAAAGATAGAATCTTTAGTTGGGGTTTATGGAGCTTTAGCTAAAATAAATAAATAAATAAATAGGCTTTGTTGACCTCAAGACTTCAAATTATTTGTTGGCTGGGCCTCAGGTTTTCACCCCAGAGGGATAAGCAAGGCATGGTATGATTCCCGAAGAGTGAGGCCTATGACAGGGTTGTGAGGAAGCAGGGTCTACCGTGGACATGGGGAGGGGATGGCCACGGGTACATTCTCAGGCAGGCCATTTCAGGGAAGTGTGCAGATGGAAGTTAAGCCCATGGGAACTGGGTTCCTTAGACGATGTCACGCCTTTTTCTAGCCTGCAGGATGGGGCCGTGATTATCATGACAGGACGCAGAGGGGCAGACACCCCAGCTCAGTGCCTACAACACAAGACAGAGCCAAAAGGTCTCAGTAATTAATTACTTTATCTTTGTTCCCATAGAATAATTGGACCTTTCATGAAATAATTTGTAATATACTTTGTAAGTCACGTAGTTTGTCATTCTCTCTTGAAGAATGCCACACTAACTTTCATTGTGGTCCTTTCCCACCATTCATGGTTCTGCATCCTAAATACTGTGAATAAGGATAAGGAAAAGGGAAAATATAAATTTAGAACAAGAATAATGAGTCAGAGTGAGAACAGGCTGCTCAAATGGTGCTTAGTGCTTTAAGCACCTTGGGGTATCAATTTTCTGCAATAAAAGGCTGCGGGGTCTTGATTCATAGTTCTGATGATAATGATGTTCAATAATTTTAAAAAACCTTTTCATCCTGGAAGTTCAATCAAGGCAATTGTAATAATTCACAAAAGGAAGTTGGCAAGCAAATACCTAGTGTGTTATTTATACAGATAAAGAAAATATTTTAGTGGCTTGTTATGTTTGTTCACTAGCTATTACGTGAATTCAAGGAGGGAGAGAAAAAAATCAAT
The DNA here is from genome assembly GCA_028451465.1 of Erethizon dorsatum. Taxonomy (NCBI): domain Eukaryota; kingdom Metazoa; phylum Chordata; class Mammalia; order Rodentia; family Erethizontidae; genus Erethizon; species Erethizon dorsatum. The sequence continues at coordinate 66,470,044 of CM051834.1, forward strand.
TTAACTTGTGCTTATTTCTTTGGACCATTATTTCCTTGCATCCCTCCTGGGAACAGAATGCAAAGAGCAGCACATAAAGGCAAACTCCCTACTCTAAAGATGGCTTCATCACGGGGACACCAGCTCAAAAGCCTGGGGACAGCGTGGAATTATAGTAGTACCTAGAATGACATAGCATGGGTTCATGCCTGTAAAAAATGTGCTTCGCTTGGGCTGGTGAGATGGCTCAGTGGCTTAAGCGCCTGCCCGGCAAGCGCGAGGGCCCGAGTTCAACTCCCGGAACCCACATACGAAAACGGGGCCGGTGATATCGCTCAGTGGCACGGGCGCCTGCTGGTGCGCGAGGTCCTGAGGTCGACCCCCAGTACCCACCAGAAAAAAAAAAAAAAAAAAAAGTGCTTTGCTAGTAGAAAAATATTAGCTATAAAGAGTTTATACATATCTTTAAAATACCTCAAGAAAAACAGAAAAACCCAATAGCTATAGATTAGCTATTCAATTAACTAATAAAACATGATTCCTGATATGCTGTTAGTCTATAAATTTGAGACTTTGCCATTTTTCTTTATTCCAGAAGTGTGAAGAAATCACTGAAAATACTGTACTATTGTGTTTCAGGAGATCTTGGTGTGGTGGAAAAGGCAAGGAGACAGATGCTGAAACAGTTGTTCTCCTTGGTCCATGTGTAATTCACACCTGAAATACTCCTACTCTCACTTCTGGGCTATTTCTGAGAGAAGTTAGTCCACAGCCAAGTCCTCCCAGGCCCAGAGCTCAGCTCATCCCCTAGAGACAAAGACACTTAGGGTCAGATCCACAGTTGGAAAGAGCCAGGCATCAGTGTGCTTTCTCCACCATGTCCACCAGGAACCAACTTCCTGTATGGTGAATCTGGGAGAATCACCAGCTACTACCTCGCAAAGGACCCTTCAGGGCCTCACATTTATAGCTGAAACAAATAGGATGGACAAAATCATGATATTCAGAATTTTTATTTTTTTATTCTGTGGGTACCGGGGGTCGACCTCAGGACCTTGCACACCAGTAGGCACCTATGCCACTGAGAGGTATCACCGGCCCTTTTTTCATATGTGAGTACCGGGAGTTGAACTTGGGCCCTCGCGCTTGCCAGGCATGTGCTTATGCCGCTGAGCTATCTCACCAGCCCTGATATTTAGAATTTTTACTAAAAACACCTACAGAAATTCACACTCAACTAAGACCTTGAATTATAAGATCACTATAGTTTAACTAAAAAATAATCCTCTCAAAAAGAAACTAATTGCTGAGATAGAAATGCAGAGAAAGAGACTTCTGAGGTTTGCCTTCTAATTACTAAGTTATAACATTCCCAACTGGACCAGTGTTGTGGTGGAAAAGACACATGAAAAGAGCATGGTTCGGGAGGGGGAGACGGAGTTATCCCTAAAAGATATCAAGTGTGGAGGTCTACATACCAAAATGTTTGACCGAAGTTCTAGTCTAGGGTTTATTCTTGTGCTTTGACTTGCTTTTGTTATGCTCATAATTCCTCTTTGGTAAATCTATGCCAAAGTGAAGTTAAACCAGCACAGCAGAAACCCAGTGCATACCACGCATGTAATTGAGAATGTTTTAGTAGTTACATTCAAAAAAGGAACAGCAGACAAGTGAAATTAATTTTAATAATATATTCTGAGCTAATATATCCAAGATAGGATCTTTTGAATCTGTAATCAATGTTCAAAAATCATAAATGATATATCTTATAGTCTTATGCTTTTGTTCTAAGCCTTTAAAATCCAGTGTATATTTAACTGCAGCACATCTCACTTTGGATTTCATATTCTAAGTGCTCGACAGCCACGTCTGGTGACTGGCTGCCATTTTGGGTGAGATACTGCAGAATTCCCAATACCCGATTGCATGGACAACTTATAATGTACAGAAATTTAAATATCTCAAACTCTGTCCTGACAGATCAGTCTAAGTGGATTAGGAAAGAGCCCTTATTGACCACTCCATTCTCATTTCTTCTGGAATATTCGGAACTAATAATGGTGGATTTTCAATTTAGTGATGAGAGTTGGGCCATTTTCAATATTTGATAGATATAGAACTTATAACCTATAGAATTGTGAATATCTCAAATTATATCATGAGAAATCAGTCTAATTGAAATAGGAAAGAGCTGTCTCCTGCACTTTCATTCCTGCAGCACTAAATTGAAGTGATCTTGTTCCCACCAAAGGCTGGAACAATGGAGTGTTGGGTGGGCTCTGAACTCAGTGCTCTGAAGGAAGACTTGACTTAGACTGGACCCAAGTGCTCTGTGCCCCACCAGAGGACATAAGGAAGGTAGTGGACAAGGCTCCTGGGAGGACAACTAGAGCCTCAAATTCCCATCAGAAGGGTCCATGCATGGTGGGATGGGCTGAGAAATCAGAAAGACCCTGCAGAGAAGGACACAAGAAAAGAGTTTAGGCTCAGTTCCCTCAGAGTGGCCAGATCCACACTGTTTCACACTTGCACAGGCTAAGCTTTTTGGATCACCTGACTTACCTTAGTCCAGTTTCTATTGCTATAACTGAATACTACAGACTAATTTATAGAAAACAGAGGTTTATTTGGCTCACAGTTCTGGAAGACAGGAAGTCCAACAGCTTGGGACCAGCATCTCCTCAGCATCTGGTGAGGCCTTCTTTCTGCAGAATAACATGCAGGGGCAACAGCTGGCAGGACAGAGCATACTCCATTTTGACTCTCTCTTCCCCTTCTCATAATGAAGCCAGTAATGCCATCACGAAAACCTTGTTCTCATGACCTCCTCTAATTCCCATTTCCAAAGGCTCTGGCTGCAAATACCATTAGCATGTGACTCTAATTAAATTCATCAGTACCTGCAACCTAGGGATTATGCTTCCAACACATGAACTTCTGGGCGATGAATTCAAACCACAGCAAAAGACATTCACTTAAAACAAGTGATGGAAAGAAAAACAGGCAATTTCAAAGCCTCAGAGTTTGTGGTAAAAGGTTCAGCATAGACAGAAAGGAGAAGAATCTTCAGGACAGGGTGTTTACTGTGTTTTCAGCTGTCTTCCCTGTGCACAAGGCTTGGTTCAGAGCAGGTACTCAGTAGCTACTGGAATAAGTAGATGGATGAATGAGTGAATGAATTAGATACTGAAGGAGGATATTTGTTCTCAGTAGCTTCCTAAGGGGAAGTTTCTTCTTTGAGTTACTAAGCCACTGTTTATTCAAATGAAGCCAACAGCCTGCCCTATACCAGGTTTAGCCTATGAACTTACTTTGATTAGACTCTCCAAGCATAATAGAGGGTGTCACATACGGTGCCCCCCTTGTTTTCTTCTGTAATGTTTTATTTTAGTATAATAGTAGCCAGCTGTGCTTCTCAGTGCCTTTCCCTGAGGGATACAGGAAGCAGTCTTTGTATTTACCCACTTGGTATGGCAAAAGACAAGGTGTGTGCATGTGTGCAAAAGTGTCAAACCAGGATTTACACCCACATTATCCTCTGTGGAACAGTTTTTGCGTACGTTTACCTGAGCATCACAGAGGGTATAATACACCCACACCGCTCTAGGATTTGTTTTTTAAAGTTTTCTTTTGATTTTGCTGGTAGAAGTAACCCAATTCAGTACAGTGGCACATGAAAAACCAGATTTTCAAGTTTTGGAGGAGGTCAAAAGTGAATCGTGGGCCAGTGATATCGCTCAGCAGCACAAGTGCCTGCTGGCAAGCATGAGGTCCTGAGTTCAACTCCCGGTACCCACATTAAAAAAAAAAAGTGAATTGTCAGGTTATTCATGTGTGGATGATGAAGATGATCCATTATAATAAATTACATGCTTTCATAACAGAAGAGTGGTGTGAATAGATGATGATAATGATGATGATGATGATAATGACTTTGATGTTGGCCATGTGAGCCAAAGTTCATGTGACAGTGAAATGGAGCAAGAATTAAGTGATACAGGAACAGGAAATACAGACCTCCTTGATTCAGATGGCGAAGAAAACAGCAATGTGAATACAGTCAAAATGTTGTGAAATGGTCACGCAACCAAATGGACTGATTCAATGTTAGAACTAGGTCTGAAAATATAGTGAAGGTCTTGGCAGGGGTGAAATGTATTGGACAGAATGCCATCATTGCCATTCAATGTTGGAAATTGTAACAGATGAAATGCTACAAGATGCTGTGAAATATGCAAAGGCTAAGATACAAGTAAAATGTTCTGTATGCACCAATAGCCATATTAAAAATGTATTTATTATGATACCTTACTAGCTGAACTAAAAGCATTCATAGGTCTGCTGTACTTAGCAGGGATTCCTCATGTAATTGCAGGAATGTAAAAGACTTATGGAACAGTGATGAGTCAAATTAGGGCATAAAAATTTATGCCCTTGTAGATATGAAGACTTACTATGCTTTAAATTTAGAAACTTATCCTGAAACTCAGTTATCAGGTCCTGCCTGACCCGTGGACATCTATATTTAATATATTGGTAACAAAGAGGCAATTTGATCTTAGTCAAAGAAAGATTTGGTATGTCAAAACTGGAACATGTAGATGGCCACAAATATCCCAGAAAAAGCTTAGTGACAGCTCATCCAAAATGCTATCCAAAGATAAAACATCTCAGGAGACAACTGGAGCCTCATATTCCCATCTGAAGGGTCCAAGTGTGGTGGGATGGCTTCAGAGATCAGAAAGACCTCCTGGACCGACACTGTGTAGGTCTCTGGTAGAGCACCTAACCGGCTGAAAAGCTCCACTGTCTCTTCTAGGAGCTCCTCGGTAGTCTCGCTTATCCTTGTGTCCTCTGCCCTTAGCATGGATAAACTCAAGGAAAATTCACTAAATGAATGGATGCTTATGGACTGAGTTGGAAGATGGAAACAATTATCTCTCAGCTGTACAAGTCTCTAGCTCTATTTGGTTTAGTCTTCATTCTCATTAAAAAACAGGCCAGATAGTAAGAAGAAAGGATTTTTTTTCTGAAATAATCTTAATGACAATCTCTTACAGGCTGAGAACCTTCCAGAATGCGACATATAAGAATGCAAATCACCTTTGCTCAGTACAGGACTCCCTCTGGCTCCTCGGAAAGCGGCCTAGAAGGCAGGGCGGTAATGAGCTCCAGAGGCTAGAGGACCACAGTCCCAGGCAGGGCTCCCTGCCCGGGAGAGGCACCGGGGACATACTCTGGAAAGAAAGAACGTCGTGGGAGCAGTGCTTGAAGGGCAGGGGCAGGAGACATACATTGTCCTCTCTATGCTCTCAGAATCCTTTTAGATAAAGTGCATCTTTCTCTTCTAATTATCCTTGAAAGATAGCTCAACTTAAAAAAAACAGACTGTAATTCTAGGGAACATGGAATATTAAGCAGCCACTTGTAAGGGGTGAGAGAAGGGCAAGTGGTGTCTTACACAACTTCTTTGTGTGGAGAAGGATTTATAATATTCTTGCCTCAAAAATGCACGTATATTCATATTAATAATGCTCGCCTATATTTTCAGGGATCCTGCACCCCAAATTTTAAAAAACCCTACTTGGAACACTCTCTCTATCCCTTCATTTTAATGTCCCACACCATCCCAGTGTACCTCAGGGAAACAGTCCCTACATTTTTATTCAAGGCTTGGAGGATTTGTCAAAGCCCAGTCCCCATCCCCACCTGCTTCAAGAGCAATAACAAGCCAGGGAGGCTCTGGTGTGTCCCCTGTCCTCATCCCTCCTTTCTCTTGACCATGGCTCCCCAGGCAACTTTCTCCTGGTGAGGTGGGGTCCAATACAGTATTGCCTCTCCTGGGAGACTGCCCAGAATGACCAGCACAGTGCAGCGACATTGCCTAACTCACTTCCATTTACTTCAGGTCGCCCGGAGCCTATTTGGGAAGGAGCTGCGCGTTGTAAACACTGCAGGTAGTTACTGGAATGGTGCGCACAGACACAAGGGTCCCTGGGGACTTCTAGCACATCCACCTCAACACATGGGAACAAGGCAAGGAGTCCCTGTCTCCCTGGAGAATGTCTAAAGACTCTGATCGACAGGGAAGAGCACGTACATGGAAACCGAGTTGAGCCTCAGTGCCCTGGTGCCTGCTTAGAGAATCTCTGTCTGATGGAGGGAGAGGGCACCACTCAGAGCAGATGTGAACATTTTCAGGAAAGCAATCTCAACCTAATTTTTAAAGATCAATAAAAATGTTCATGAAAGCTTATTTCAAATGCAGAAGTGCCATTCAAAATTAAGTATCTCAGAGGCTTTTACTATCTAAACATAAAACAAAACTATCAAACCATCAGAACAAAAAGACCTAAGGCGTGTGACCATGTTAGTGTGGCTGGGTTTGGAATCGCTACATGCCCACATATACATACCCAGGGATCTTAACTCACCCACTCGTCTCTGCTACAGCCTGGATTTACAAGGGCCCCTCTTTGGAAGTCGATTGTCTCAGGTGTTGGTTGCACTCGTGGAAAGCTGGCTAACATAACCTATGTTTAAAAATGAAAGAAAAGAAAATTTCACCTTTGAAAATAGAAAAGTGAACCAGTTCTCCCTGGTAGTTTCATCCAGGAGGCCAACAGTATTTCACAGCTGACTCCTCCAGGAGGCATCTCCTGGAGTTAAGAGCCGGCTCAGGAGCAGCCTGCCTGACAGGCAAATCCCAGCTCTGATGGTTCCTAGTTGTGTCGTTTGCTAAGTCCCTTACTCCCAAGGTGCCGTAATTTCCTTATCTGCAAGATTGTAACAATAATAATGCCTAATCCTTAGGGTTATTGTGAGGATTAAGATGTTTTAATCCTTTAAAACAGAAAATGCTACATGTAGTAGTGCTGCATGTTAGTTATTGTCACACGGAGTGTTCCTAGCTTTTGTGTACCTAGGCATCACCTCGCATCCGGTTACCAGTGCACGCTCCCTGCCCTCTTCCAACACTGAAACTCAATGGAGCCACGGCAGCTCGGAGAGCCACGCAGTTTAGGTTGGTGTGCAGAGGGTCAACGGCTACAAACCCAGCTCTCTCTGCTAACCCAACGCATATTATTCATCCAAAACTTAAGCTGAAATCCAGGGAGGAGGAAAAGGAAGTGCGCATTACCATGTTTCTGGTGTCTCCCGCGATGAGTTCTACAGCATTTGTGGTGCGGTTCACAGGCACGCACAGCAGTCTCCTGCTTCCGCTTCAGCCATGTGTCCTTTCCCAATCTCTCGCCATTGTCATTGTGCACAAATGCTCATAAGCCCGCAGACTCCCTGTCTTCTTAGATTGCTTAGCAGATAAACATCTCGCTCGTCTTGGTTTTCCTCTGAGGTGGGAGCCTTCAGTCTGAATAATTTTGGCTGCTCTTGTGTTGCTTTCCCTCCGGGAGCTGGTGATCAAATCGCCCTGTGATATTCCTGAAGTATCAAAGGGTGGGACTGGGGCACCCAGGGAAACATAGCAGGGCACTTAGAGGAGAGAGCAAAGTTCATGGCTGTAACTCAAGTGCAGTGCATCTCATTCCTCACCAAGCGTCAAGGGGAAGAAGCGTGGGGAAGGGGAAAGGAGCAGGGTCCATGACAGCATTGGACATTACTCTCCAGCAGTGCAGAGAGACAGGCCCAGAATGCCAATAGGATGTTCTGTTTGCCAGCAGAAGAGGCCAAGGCAGTGGGTGCTATGTGGCCGGTTCCCTGGGGGAAGGCCCTGGACACAGCGTGCTGGGCGGGGCACTACGAGGTCTCAACAGCAGTTGACCCTGGCTCTGGCCTGGCTGTGTTTCCCTCCTAGTAGATATAAAACTCAACGTGCTGTAAGAGACTGAGAACAAAAGACACTGCGTCAATCTGTCTGACCAAATCACATTTCTTTCCACCAAGAAGGACACTTTACAGCCCCTGATGTCCAGCGGTGGGCAGAGACACGTTCTCTTCAGATAACAGTCTGATAGATGTGGGTGGGCAACTGAGACATCGGTTGCTTAAAATGGGGAGATATCCTGAAGGCCGGCTGACATGATTGGGAGAAAGAACTGTCTCCCTGGACGGGGTCCTCTCTTTCGCTGGTGGACTTGGGGAAGAGGGGTGAGGCAGGACGCTGGGATAACTGTCACTCTTGCCCAATGGGAGAGAATGCAGGCATGGTGATTATACTTCCGTCTGTCCTCCCACATCACCTGAACCTAGCCCTCCCCCTATGTGATGCTGTGGCCACAGGGCAGGGCTAGAGGCAGCTCCAACTGTAGCCGTGTTTTTAAACCTTTGCGTCCAAGTTCTGTGAGGGTGGGATGGGTTGAGTAGTGACTTCGCCTCTTGGGCAAAATTTGGGCTGTGGATGCAGCCATGCCACCTCCTCGAAAGCAGCCCACTGGGTCTGGGCTGTGGAACCCACTCTCTACAGGTGGGGAGTCAAAGAGGGGGTCCTTCTAGATCAGCACAGCTGTCTGTCCCACCCCTCAGACAGCCCATGGGGAGGAGAAAGGCGTTGAAGGTTGACATCATCATCAATGGTCAACGATTTAATCAATCATGCTATGTGATGAAGCCTTCACAAAAACCCTAAAAAGACAGAGTTTGAACAGCTTCCAGAATGCTGGCCACAAGAGGGTGGTATGGCCGGGTGTGCTATATGCCTATAATCCCAGCATGTGAGAGGCTGAAGCGGTAGGATTGTGAGTTCCAGGTCAGCTTGGATTACATAGCAAGGTCCTGCATCAAATGAACAAATGAAAAAGAATAAGAAGAGGGTGGCCTGCTGAGAGAGGGCCTGGAGCTCATGCCTTCCCTATACCTTGCCCTGTGCCTCTGCTTCACCGGCTGTTCATGAGTTGCTTCCTTCTATGATAAATGCATAACCTGAGTATAGCGCTGCCCTGAGTTCTGTCAGGAGCTCTCGGCAAATTACAGAAACTGAAAAGGGATTTACGGAGACCTCTAATTTGTAGCCAAGTTAGACAGAAGTTGTGGAGACCTCTGGACCTCCTACTGTGGTGGGCGTTTGCTGTGGGGCACAGTTGCTGTAGGGTAGGGGAAGTCAGGCAGGACCGTGCTCTGGACCCTCGGGGGCGGCTGCTTTCATTTCAGTTTAATTTTCCTCTCAAAAAACAGCTAAATGTGTCTTGAGAAATATCTGGAAAATGTCTTAATATTCCCCTAACATATGAATTTATCAAGTACCTACGCTGTGCGGCTGGGATTGTCCTCAGATTCACGGAGATCTCACCAAGAGGGAAGGGGTAGCTCAGCTTGGCCTGCAGAGGTTCTTGACTTTCACCGTGGAAAAGAATTTCAAGACACAGGAGTGAGAGACACAGGCAGATTTATCAGGTTGCATTAAAGTACATGCTTGAAGAGAACTAGAATGTGGGTGCTTAAGGTGAGGTGCACTATAGTCTTGGGGTACCCCTAGGAGTGATGGCTCAGGACCTTTATTCTTCAAGTCTTTTATCATATACCTAGTGTCTGTTTCCTTCAGTTCAGACTATGCATTAGTGGGTTAATAAAAAACTTTATCAACTCAGTATAAATATAAACCCTTTATCTGTGTTTGATGTTTAGAAATATGGTGCCCATTTAATGTACTGTTTCTTTTGAAAATGGAAGTCTTTGATATGATTTTTGGAACTTGTGGATTTATTTCTGAGACCCTTGGGAAGAGATGAGCCTAAAAGAAAAACAGGCGTAGGGAGCAAAGGGGTGGGCCACCTTAGGTGACTTAGAGGACGTATTTAAGCTACGGTTTCCTTATCTCCTTTCTACCTATCTTTATTTCATTTACTGTACCTCAAAACCATTCTCAATAGTAGGAGCTCACACTGCAGTGGGGGAGGAATAAACAAATATCTAGTGCCAGATCGTGATGAGCAGTATAAGAGAAAAAGCAAGATAAACAAGCACTCTGGAAGCTGAGGCAGGAGGATTGAAAGTTTGAGGGCAATTGGGCAATTGAGCAATTTAGCGACTTGGTGAGGCTCTAATAAATCCCCTCTGCACGTGTGTGCATTTGCACACACACACAAACACACACCCACCAGAGCAAGAGCAAGGTAAGAAAGTACCAGCGGGACACTGTGGAACCAGCAACTAGCATGGGAAAAATCCAGGACTCAGCATTCTGCTCCACAGGAGGAATCCAGGTATCTGGTCCCTCCCACTACACTGCAAGACCACAACCAGCATGGGAAGAATCCGGGACTTGGTAGTCGGCCCTTTTCTCTAAATTTTCTTTTCTTTTTTTTCTTTCTTCTTTCTCTCTTCTTTTTACTTTTTCGTTCTTCTTCCTTTTTTTTCCTTTTTTTTTCTTTTTTCCTCTCTTTTTTAAATGGCTGGGGAGAACTCCAGCCACGGAAAACTAATCCCATACCCCAAACACAGAGACCAAGTTCAGATAATCCCTCGAATACTCCTTCATGCTTTATTTTCTACCCTTCTCTAGTTTCCCAAACCTTGCTTGATCATCCCTTGTCTTCCAGCCTTGCTTCTACTTCCTTTCCATTTATCTTTGTTTCATACACTATCCTCCCTAAATTTCCCCACCACAGGGTAAAACCACTCTACCAAGGGGAAACACTTTGCATACAAACTCCTAACTTACAATCATTTCTGTTATACAACTATAGACTTTGCTCCTATGGTCTAAAGTACAAAATCAACAGTTACCCAGTTTGTCAGTTTCTAAATAGTGCTTGATGCTATTGTTATTGCTAATTGTAGTACTTTATTTTTTTTTTATTTTTATTTTTATTTTTTTTTTTATTTTAAAGAGAAGAAAAAACAAAACAAATCAAAAGAACAAATTTTCAAACCAACATAATAGGAGGGTAACAATGGTTAATACATTACATATTACTATCTTTAAGTTAGTTATTCAGGACACCAGACATTAGCATTCAATTGTCCAAACATTATTGGCACAAACCTTACTCTTCAATGAACTAAGTAAAAATGGTAGTGTATCTATCTTAACCATCATATATATATATATATATATATATATATATATATATATATATATACTAATTGTAGTACTTTAGCTAGAATGTCATATCTGTTGTAATCAGTTGTTCTCCCTTCAGTAACAATACTGGGAAGCTCTGGGGTAATAACCTCACCACAGCCCAGCACCAAAGAACTGGGGACAGAGCCAAAAAGATACCAACATCCCACTCTTAATTAGTTGGGAAGGTACGATCTTGGAACAGACACAAGCCAAGAACCTCCTACACACAGAAGACATCCATGAAGAACAGGCTTTTCCTAGAGAGGACCTGATACTAATGATATAACTACCTACTACAAAAACTCAAAAGGATCATCACAGAAAACAAAATAAAAATATTTTTTTGAAATAGAAAATGACAAGATGAAGAGGCAAAATGCAATCTCAGACCTCCAGCCCACCCAGAACAAGTTCAGAAGGCATTGGCATAGAAGAAATTGGAAGACACACATCTGAAATTACTGAAGTGATACCAACTGAAGTAAAGAAACAAATCCTTGAGGCTATAGAGGGAATCAGATCAGAAATAATCTCTCAGGTAAAAAAAGAAATGTCAACATTTATAAAGGAATTGCTCGGCAAATCTAGAGTAGAGATAGATAAAACAAAGATGATGATAGGAAGAGGATGGAAGCTGTGAATGATCAATATAGGAAAGAAATAGAATGCATGAAATGGATTCAAACAGATACCCAGGAAATTAAAAATTCCATTGAAAGGTGGCAAAACTCCTTGAATAAAACTGAAAACAGACTTTCAGATCTTGAAGACAGGATCGTGGCTAGTGATCATGAAAGGAAAGATCTCCTGAAAATAACAAAAGGTCAGGAAATAACAATTCAACAGCTGCAAGATGATGCAAAGAAAAATAATATAAGAATAATTGGTGTCAATGAAAAAGCAGGAGTCAACACAAATGACATAAAAAGACTATTTGCAGAAGTAATAGCACAAAATTTCCCAAACTTGGGAAAAGAATCTGACATACAGATAAGTGAGACATATAAACTCCTATTAGTCATAACCAAAAGAAATCTACATGCAGACATATAATAATCAAGATCCCAGAAATTCAGCACAAGAACATAATATTAAAAGCTGTTAGAGAAAAGAAACAGATCACCTATAAAAGAAAGCCCATCAGAATCATGGCAGACTTCTCAACATAAACCCCGAAGTCAAGAAGAGTTTGGGGTGAAGTATAAGTCCTGAAAGAAAACAACTTACAACCCAGATTAACACACCCTGCAAAACTATCTTTCAAAATTGATGGCGAAATAAGATACTTCTATGACAAAGAAAAACTGGAGAAATTCATGACCACCAAACCAACACTACAAAGGGTACTCAAAGATATTCTAGACAGAGAGAAAAATGACCACAGTTCCAAGAACAACAAAAGAAAGAAGCCACCAAACAGGGCAAATAATTAAACAGAGGGGAAAAGTAGGGAACCAACAGCAGGAAAATAACATGACAAAGATAAGCCAATACATATCAGATATAACCATAAATGTGAATGGCCTCTATTCACCAACCAAAAGAAACAGACTGGCAGAATGGATGAAGAAACAAGATCCAACAATATGCTGTATACAAGACACACATTTAACTCAAAAAGAAATTTATAGAGTAAAAGTCAAAGGATGGAAAACAACACTCCATTCAATAGGAGCCCTGAGAAGAGCAGGAGTATCTATTCTGTTTGCAGACAATGTGAACTTCAAACCAAGAATGACCAAATGAGAGAAAAAAGGCCACTAGACACTTGTTAGGGGAAAACTTCAAGAGGAAGAGATAACAATCATAAATATATATGCACCAAATATGGGAGCACTCAATTATATAAGACAAATATTAATAGACAGGAAAATCAAATAAGCTATAACACAATTGTAACAGGGGGCCTTAATACCCCATTGTCACAAAGAGATCAACTAGACAAAAAAATCAGTAAAGAAATAACAGAACTGAAATAAACCTGTGAACAAATTGACTTAGTAGACATTTACAGAGTGTTCCACCCAACAACATCAGAATATACATTCGTCTCAGCTGCACATGGGATGTTCTCTAAAATAGACCATATACTAGGGCATAGAACATGCTTAAGTAAATGCAAAGGAATTGAAATTATCCCATTCATATTATCTGACCATAGTGCAATGAAATTGGAAATTAATGACAAAAGAAACTGCAAAAACCCCATAAACACACAGAAATTAAATAATACCCTCCTGAACAACAAATGGGTCACAGATGAAATTAAAGATGGAATTAAACAGTATCTACAATGAAACAAAAATGCGAATACAACATACCAGAACCTGTGGGACGCAATGAAAGCAGTCCTAAGAGGTAAATTTATAGCGGTGAGTTCTCACATCAGGAAAATAGAACAAGCACAAATAAACAACCTAATGCTGCACCTCAAGCTTCTAGAAGAAGAAGAGCAAGTCAAACCCAAACCCCATACAAGGGAGGAAATTATAAAGATCAGAGCAGAAATTAATGCAATTGAGACTAAGAAAACAATACAAAGAATTAATGAATCAAGAGTTTGTTCTTTGAAAGAATAAATAAAATTGATAAACCCTTAACTAACCTTATCAAAAAAAGGAAAGAAAAAACTCAAATTCATGCATTAAGGAATGAATGGGTGAAATCACTACAGAACCTGTGGAAATCCAAAAGACCATCAATACCTACTTTGAAAATCTTTACTTGAGTAGGATGGAAAACACAGAAGAAATGGACAGATTCCTAGAAATGTATGAAATACCAAAGCTCAATATAGAAGATATAAAAATTCTGAATAACCTAATATCAGTTAATGAAACTGAAAATGTAATTAAAAACTTACCAACAAAGAGAAGCCCAGGTCCTGATGGGTTCACAGATGAATTCTAGAAGAAGTCTAGAGAAGATTTAACACCAATGCTCCTCAAAATCATTAATGAAATTGAAAGGGAAGCAATTCTCCCTAACTCATTCCTGGAGGCAAATATTACCCTGATACGAAAACCAGAGAAAGACCCAACTAAAAAAGAGAACTACAGACTTCCTGGAGCCGCCGGCCGGGGCCGCTCGCCGCACTCAGCGCCGGAGCCAGAGCCCGGGGCCGTCGCCATGTCCCACCAGACCGGCATCCAAGCAAGTGAAGATGTTAAAGATATCTTTGCCAGAGCCAGAAATGGAAAATACAGACTTCTGAAAATATCTATTGAAAATGAGCAACTTGTGGTTGGATCATGTAGTCAGCCTTCAAATTCCTGGGATAAGGATTATGATTCCTTCATTTTGCCCCTGTTGGAGGACAAGCAGCCATGCTATATATTATTCAGGTTAGATTCTCAGAATGCCCAAGGATATGAGTGGATTTTCATTGCATGGTCTCCAGATCATTCTCATGTTCGTCAAAAAATGTTGTATGCAGCAACAAGAGCAACTCTGAAAAAGGAGTTTGGTGGTGGCCACATTAAAGATGAAGTATTTGGTACAGTAAAGGAAGATGTATCGTTACACGGGTATAAGAAGTATTTGCTGTCACAGTCTTCCCCCGCCCCACTGACTGCAGCGGAGGAAGAATTACGACAGATTAAAATTAATGAGGTACAAACCGACGTTGGTGTGGACACTAAGCATCAAACACTACAAGGAGTGGCCTTTCCTATTTCTCGGGAAGCTTTCCAAGCTTTGGAAAAACTGAATAACAGACAGCTGAACTATGTGCAGTTGGAAATAGATATAAAAAATGAAATTATAATTTTGGCCAATACAACAAATACAGAACTGAAAGATTTGCCAAAGAGGATTCCCAAAGATTCGGCACGTTATCATTTCTTTCTGTATAAACATTCCCATGAAGGAGACTACTTAGAGTCCATAGTTTTTATTTATTCAATGCCTGGATATACATGCAGCATAAGAGAACGGATGTTGTATTCTAGCTGCAAGAGTCCTCTGCTAGAAATTGTAGAAAGACAACTACAAATGGATGTAATCAGAAAGATCGAGATCGACAGTGGGGATGAACTGACTGCCGACTTCCTTTATGAGGAGGTCCATCCCAAGCAACATGCACATAAGCAAAGTTTTGCAAAACCAAAAGGTCCTGCAGGAAAAAGAGGAATACGAAGACTTATTAGGGGTCCAGCTGAAACAGAAGCAACTACTGATTAAAATTGTTATATTAAAGATTGCAATACTAGTTTTTAAAAATTCAACTTTTAGTACAGGAGAACTGAAATCATTCCATGTTATATAGTAGAGAGAAAAATTGTACTTTTTGAAGAATAGCACTTTTCACTTCTATGTGTTTTTAAGATTAATGTTATAGAAGACTCATGATTTCTTTTTGAGTTTAAGCTAGAGTTTCAACATAGTAATGTTTAATTTTGTCACAGGTTTCATAGAGTGTTGACTCCACACTTTCAATGATTCTTAAAATTTTTTATAGTTGGGCCAGTTTGAGAAAGTCTGATGTCTTAAAGTAGGGTATATTTCTTACTACTCTTTAGTGAGACATCTGTTGTTTTTTGTTTTTCTTTTTAAAGAAACAGGAAGACCTTAAAATATTCATACTCCTTGCTGAATATGTTAAGGAACAGGTTAGGTTATTTTCTAAGCTGAAAATTTAGTGTGCCTCAGAAAAGGTGGAAAGTTGCTTACTCTAAGGAGCAATGCTAACTGTCAGACTGGGATCAAGTCTGCGACTTTTACAAATAATGCTTTATTGCAGCAGTTTTTTAGATTTGACTTTGGGGTTTTTTAATGGCATTAAGATTTCTGAAGATCGGCTCACTCTGAAACTAGGGTACCAGATATTTTCTATACTGAAGAATTTCTTTTGCCATTGACTTTACACAGTCTTCCCCAGTACTTTAAAAAAATGTTTCTTTCCAAAGTAAGTCATTTCATATTAATTATTGTGAGGCCAAATGTTTATGTTCAGATTAAAATTTAAATTAGTATCATTCAAAAGGAAACAAAGCTAAAGTGAAAGACGTTAAGTTTTAGAATTTTTTTCTCCAGAACTATGTATTTATAGGCAAATCGTGTTCTTTATCACTTTTTAGCAAATATTCAAAATGAAAATTGTTTTAAAGTCCTAGTGCTAAACAGCCTAACACAGATAAACAATTAGCCTGTGAATCTTGTTTCAATTAATATCTTGTTTCAAAACTTGTTTAACTTTTCTCTAAAGCTTTGCATCTTCATTTACAACCTAGAGAGATTTGAGCCTCATATTTCTTTGATACTTGAAATAGAGGGAGCTAGAACACTTCATATTCAATCTGTTAAACCTGCTGCGGAGCCATAGCTTGGAGGAATTTTCTAAGTGAACTGTGGGTATCCAGGATTTGGAATTTCTTGACCTAAGCTTCATGCTGCATAAAACAAATATTAGAAATACACATTTCATAGTATAAAATATGAAGCATTCATTGCTAAACCTTAATATATAAGGTAACACATGCACCTTTCAGAAATTCCATATGTGTTGAAGTAAAGCATATAATTATGGTTTGACAGATTTTTAAAAATAGAATTAAGAGTGTTTGTGTGGGTTTTTTTGTTTGTTTACAAATAGACTATTTAAACTTGCAGAATAGTCAACAGTAATGTACTTGTTTACTAAAGATACACTTTAAGTTTTTCCATGGGTGCACAAATAGATGCATAGACACACAAATTACTGCAGTAAGAATCCTGGAGTGATGTTGTAGCCCATAGTTGAAGCTGTAATTTTCAGTCAGGATGATTACCTGTCATGAAGATACAAAATAATTTACTAGTGAATGTTTTTCCTGTACAATTCATGTGCAGTTATGCTCAAAATTCCACTACACTACATGAAAGTTAATGGACATTCCGGAATATAGATGTGATTATATAATCTTAAACTAATTATTATTAAACCAATGATGGCTGAGAATCAGTGATGCGTTTGTTTTAGAATATAACTCATTGTTTATATTATGTTTTAGGTGGCACTAGATGGTGAATAACATTCCCAGTAAATTTATATAGCAGTCAAAAATTACATGCCTTCTGTGGACATTTTATAAGTGCATTTTATATCGCAATAAAAATTTTTTCTCTTTAAAAAAAAAAAAAAAAAAAAAAAGAGAACTACAGGCCAAACTCCCCAATGAACATAGATGCAAAAATTCTCAATAAAATACTAGCAAACAGAATGCAGCAAATCATCAAGAAGATTATACACTATGACCAAGTGGGATTCATCCCAGGAATGCAAGGATGGCTCAACATATGCAAATCAGTAAACATAATACACAATATTAACAGAGCCAAAGACAAAAAATCACATGATCATCTCAATGGATGCACAAAAAGCTTTTGATAAAGTCCAACACTCATTCATGATAAAGACCCTACAGAAAATCAGAATAGATGGTCTTTACCTCAATCTGATAAAAGCCATCTATGACAAACCAACAACTAGCACCATACTAAAAGGACAAAACCTGAAAGTTTTCACTCCAAAATCAGGAATAAGACAAGGATGTCCACTATTACCACTCCTATTCAATATAGTTCTGGAAACATTAGCCAGAGCAATTAGACAAGAGAGAGAAATAAATGGAATAAGGATAGGAAAGGAAGAAGTTAAATGATTATTATTTGCAGATGACATGATACTCTACATAGAAGATCCCAAAAACTCCATCAAAAGACTTCTAGAATTAATAACCAAATTCAGTAGCATAGCTGGATGCAAAATCAACATTCAAAAATCAATAGCATTCCTGTACACAAGAAACAAACTGTCTGAGAGAGAAATTAGGGAAAGCACACCCTTCACAATAGCATCTAAAAAAATGAAATACTTAGGAATCAATCTAACAAAGGATGTAAAAGATCAGTACAGTGAAAATTACAGTACCCTATAAAAGGAGATTGAAAAGGATATCAGAAAATGGAAAGATATCCTTTGCTCTTGGATAGGAAGAACCAACAGTGAAAATGGCCATACTCCCAAAACTGCTATACAGATTTAATGCAATCCAAATCAAAATACCATTAGCACACCTCACAGATCTAGAGAAAACACTCCTAAACTTCATTTGGAGCCAGAAGAGACCTAGAACAGCAAAAGCAATTCTGGGCAATGAAGGCAAGTCAGGGGGACATCACAATCCCAGACCTGAAATTATACTACAAAGACACTGTGATAAAATCAGCATGGTACTGGCAAAAAAACAGGCCTGAGGACCAGTGGAACAGAATAGAAGATGCAGACACAACCCCAAACACACTCAGCCACCTTATCTTTGACAAAGGAGCCAAACATGTTCACTGGAAGAAAGATAGTCTATTTAATAAATGGTGCTGGAAAAACTGGCTTTCCACATGCCAAAGATTAAAACTAGACCCATGTCTATCACCATGCACTAAACTAAAGTCAAAATGGATAAAAGATCTAAATATTAAAACAGAAACACTGAATCTACTGGAAGAGAAAGTAGGTAGAAATCTTGAAGACATAGGGGTAGGCAGAGAGTTCATGAACAAAAACCAAATTGCATGGAAAGTACTTCAAAGAATCAACAACTAGGATCTCATCTTATTCAAATGTTTTTGCACATCAAAAGAAATCACCAACAGAGTGAAAAGAAAACCCACAGATTGGGAAACAATTTTAGCCAACTGTCCCGTAGACAAAAGGCTTCTACCTTGAACATATAAAGAATTCAAAAATATCAGGCCCCCCAAATTCAAAGATCCAATCCAAAAATGGGCATCTGAGATGAATACACACTTCTCAAATAAATATATGAAAAAATGTTCAACTTCACTGGTCATTCGAGAGATACAAATTAAAACAACACTGAGATTTCATTGCACTCCAGAAAGAATGGCTATCATCAAGAAATCAACCAATAACAAATTCTGGTGGGGCCATGGGGAAAACAAACACTTCTTTACTGTTGGTGGGAGTGTAGACTGGTAAAACCAGTGTGGAAATCAGTGTGAATATTCCTCAAAAATCTAGGATTAGAAGTCCCATTCGACTCAGTTAGTACCCTTCTGGGTATCTTCCCAGAAGAATTAAAATCATCATACCACAGCGATATATGTACACCCATGTTTATAGCACCACAATTTGTAATAGCTAAATCTTGGAAATAACCCAAATGCCCATCAACTGAGGAATGGATAAAATGATGTGGTTATTTTTATACAATGGAGTACTACTCAGCCATAAAGAAGGATAAACTCAAGGCTTTTATAGGTAAATGGATGCAACTTGAGACCATACTCATAAGTGAAATACATCAGACTCCCATGTGTAAACATTGTATTGCCTCCCTACTATAAGAAACTGAAAAAGTAAATAAGATCCAAAATCTATAATAGGTATTGTGAAAGGGAAAGAAACTGCTCAAAAGGAAAGAACAACTGAGATGGGGGAAAGAAGAAAACATGGAAGGGAAAACAAAAATATATATACATATACAAGATAGCTAAGATAATTATACTACTAATTTCTTTTAGTTCATTGAAAAGAACAGTTTGTGCTTATATTGTTTGATCAATTCTTCATGCCTATATCTTGTGATCTGAGCAACTACATTGAAGATAACAATACACAATATATTAACCACTGTTAATTTCCTATTATATTTTTATGAAATTCTGTATCTTTGTTTTTATTGTTTTTTGCTCTTTAAAATAGAAAAAAAGAAAGTACCGGGGGGGTCAGAGATGGTGCTTGCTGTTTTGGATGGGCTCTGGAGCTGGCTGAGGAGGGGACATCTGAATGCCCATGCAAGTGCTGGGAGTGTCTTAGGAGGGACCTTTAGGAAGAGGGACAGGCAGGTCAGGGCCTGGAGGGGGAGAGGTTTGGAGAGCACAAGGAAATAAGCTAGTTTCCAGTGAGTGAGGTGGGGATGAAGTTTGACAGCCAGCCAGAGATTAGATCCCAAGCAGTCTTCTGGAACAGAAAATCTCTATTGTCTGTAAGAGAACAATGCAGCTAGGTGTGCTGTTCTGGAGGCTGAGGCAGGAAGATCCTTTGAGCTCACAAGTTCAAAACCTGCCACGGTAACCTAGCAAGACCCCATGTGGGGTGGGATATCCCTGAGTAAGAAAACCATACCATTTCTTTGGCATGATCAGGCATTCTTTGTTTTAAAAGGGGGTAGATGTGTTATCAAAGATTGGAAAAATATGCAAATAGCTCCAAAGGAAGGTAGAAGTTTATTAAAATAAATTTCTTTAAAAGAAGTCTTTGAGGGGCCGGTGAGATGGCTCAGCGGCATAAGCGCCTGCCTTGCAAGCACGAGGGCCCGAGTTCGACTCCCGGATCCCACATACAAAAAAAAAAAAAGGGGCCAGTGATATCGCTCAGCAGCATGGGCGCCTGTTGGCGCGCGAGGTCCTGAGGTCGACCCCCCTGTACCCACAAAAAAAAAAAAAAAGAAGTCTTTGTGATTTCATTTGTTGATTCATCTCCGTGATATACGAAAAACCTTCACGACCTAGGACTATGATGCCTTCTTTGTTACCCCCACCTCATTTCTAGTCCAAAGCACGGTAAATATACCAGACTCCCTTCATTCCTGGTCCTCTTCTGTCTAAGATGAATGATATTTTGTAGCTTTTCCATGTTCTCTGAGGAAAAAACGATTTGGGGCTATGTCTCATTTAGATTGAATACTCCATCCCCCCAAAAAACTCTTGGTCCCCCCTACAGCTGCATTCATTCCTCACATCAGAAATGCTGAATTGTAACACTAAGGTTAAGACAAACCCTCGGTCCAGGATGGCAGGCGTGTTGTAAGCTCGTTAGTGGGTAAATCAATTGATGAGGACAGCGCCTCCGGGATCCAATCACCTTCCACACACAAGAGAATTTGGGGCCCTTTTAAGATCAAAACCTGAATAGGTGCCCAATGAAGGGACTATAAGGGGAGTGGACAGAGGTCTTGTTCAGATGCCATTTGTATTTAAGGCATTTGCTGTAATACTTACTGCCTCTGAGCCATCTTTCGTGCACTCAGCAGTTTAAAACACAGTTATCATGCAGCTCCTCTGGATTGTCACTTACACAAAACGGGGTGGACCACATCCCTGGAAGAAATTAGAATCCAGGCGAGAAGTTTTCATGAAATCTGAAAATTGTTTTATAAACATTTTATTCAATCAGTGCCTTTGTGCTTTTTCTGCATAGTTAGGTATACCATTCAGGAGTGTCCCATTTCCTAGTAAGTATGCTAGCCTATGTCACCATGGCAAAATGTAGGCCAGGTAGATTCTACAGTGAAACAAAGCAGTTATTTTTCTGATAATTATTAAAAATAGTACTGGTTCTTGAAGACATTCAGAAGAATATAAAAAAGGAAAATATTCATGATCTAACACCCAGAAATGACTACTCTGAATACTTAGGTAAGTTTATTGTAGTCTTATATCTGGGCATGTAAATACATTTTATTTAACATAAATTTGGATTATGTATATCTCTTATTCTATAAAAAAGCTTTAAAAAACAATGTAAGTTTTTCCATGCAGCTAAATATTCTGCTATATCATGATACCTTATGGTTGTGTAGTAGTAAATCATCTACATGAATCATAAGTAGGCAAACAATTAATTTTTTCTTGCCTCAGTTGCCTTTAGTTTTCCTCTGTTATATTTAAAAAATGGGCCAAACTTCAAACATGAGAAATATTTAATTATTCTTACAATTACAGTATTCATTGATTATAATCTTGGAGGTTTATCTGCTTATGAATTGTTCCTTAGGAATTACTGCCCAGGAGTCCAGTAGAATCTTAAACTTCAATTTTTTATCTACTCTGTACCGATAACCATGGAAAAGGCTAATCTGCCCTCATCCTGAGCCTAAGTATGCCCCGCTCTCGGTGTGTTATAACCAGAGCCCCCAGACTTGAGACAGAGTTCCAGTAGTTACTAAGGGACAAATCTCATCAAGTCTTACTCCTTCCTCTACTCTGTGTCCAACACGCAAGCTCCTAAGGTTCAAATAACAACACATCTCCTCAGTCCTATTCCTGTGTTACCTGGTTTTGTCACCTGCATAGTAATGAAAGTGGTGGGGTGTCGGTGGATGGATAGACAAGAGCAACAAGACAGGTCAAAGTTAGAAACAGACCAGCTCCTAGAGTTGATTTATTACAAAGTCGACTCTGCTTTTTCTGCATAATTATATACACCAATCAGGCGCAGTCACAGGATGGGGAGAAGGTAGGCCATTTGAGTAAATAATGCGAGACAATTAGATATCAACACGGAAAGAAAACAAAAACAAAGGAATTTGGATCCCTGCCTTAACACCTTATACGAAAATCAATTTAGATGGATCAGAAACCTAAATGTGAAAGACAAAACATTAAGACTTCTATATAGCAATAGTAATTTAAGAGGATTGATACATTGAGCTTCATTAAACTCAAGAACTTCTCTCAATCAAAAATAGTTACCAAGAAAGTAAAAAGTCAAGCTATCTTGTGGAGTAAATTCACAGGTCAATGCTTTTGCCGTGCTCCTCCTCCTCCTCCTCCCTTTCCCTTCCTCTCCCCCTCTCCCCCTCCTCCTCTTTCTCCTCTTATTCCCTTCCTCCACTTTCTCCTCCTCCACCTCTCTCTTCCTCCTCCTCCTATTCTCTTCCTCCTCCTCTTCCATTTCATTCTGATGAATAGCCTTAAGTGACAAAAGAAGGAATTTCTGCAATAGCACGCCAGAATGGAAAATAGTTTTCCTAACAGGCATATAGCACTTGACCAAAAAAAAAAAATTTTTTTTTTGTGGGTACTGGGGGTCGACCTCAGGACCTCGCGCGCCAGCAGGCGCCCGTGCCGCTGAGCGATATCACCGGCCCTTTTTTCGTATGTGGGTTCCGGGAGTCGAACTCGGGCCCTCGTGCTTGCCAGGCAGGCGCTGATGCCGCTGAGCCATCTCACCGGCCACGACCAAAATTTTGAGGGGTTTCTTAGTAAGATCTGAAAAAGGAATGGTTTTTTAAATTAAAAAGCAAAAACAAATGTGATGCCAAAGTTTTCTTCCCTTAAACTCACAAGCATTGTGGCCAGCCTTTAAAGGGCAAAAATTAGTTTTCTTATAGACAGAGGTGCCACACTTTTGACAGTAAAAGCTACCACTATACCTACCCCTCTCCCCTGAATTCAACAATCTACTTGTTAAGCATCACCACCAATCCTCAGTCACCTAGTTGACAATTGGTACCTTGGTCCTCTGAATTAGAAACGTGGCTTCCTCCTCTGTGATACCACATCAAATTGATCATGGGAAACATGTTTTATAATGGAATTATGAAATCTTTGAAATTCCTGAGAACTCCTTAGTTCATAGTCAAATTTGAGCTAATTTGGCACAAACTTACCTGTGTTTTATGCTTAAGTCAGACACAAACTGAAGAGTTAGGTTGTCTTTTCAGTGGAATGCTGGACATTGTTTATGGGTTCCTGCTGTGGGGTAGAACTCTGTGAGGTACCCAACCCCTTAGGGGAAAAAATTCTACCAATACTGTTAGAATGGTTGAGGGTGAGCTTAATCTTGCAAAAATCCCCTTGGATACTAGGACAAAGAAAAGAATAAAGACTGTAAAATATTAATTAGTAGAAAATAACTCATTTTCCCTTGTAGTACTTCTATCCTGCTTGTTGAAAATCCAATGGCAGGAGCTACGGATCTCGATCTTAGGTTGTCAACAGGATAATTGCTTCCTGGTGAAGCCAAATCCAAATTCAAGTATGATTCTCTTTTAAACTGATGGTCCTGGGCTGGTGAGATGGCTCAGCGGCATCAGCGCCTGCCTGGCAAGCTTGAGGTCCTGAGTTCGACTCCTGGTACCCACATATGAAAAAAGGGCGGGTGATACTGCTCAGCGGCACGGGCGCCTGCTGATGCATGAGGTCCTGAGGTCGACCCCTGGTACACACACACACACACACACACACACACACACACAAACAAAAAAACTGATGGTCCTAACTCTTAAATTCTTATGTCAAATTTAACTTTATTTTTGCAATACTGGTGATCAAACCCAAGGCTTCATGCATGCTAGGCAAGTGCTGTACCACTGACCTGCATTCCCAGCCTCTATGTATCTATGTACCTACGTATCTATCATCTATCTATCTACCTATCTATCTATCTATCTATCTATCTATCTATCTATCTATCAAACATCTTTTATTTATTTTACATTTTGGTCAGGCTCTCACTAAGTTGCCCAGGCCGGCCTGAAACTTCTAATTCTCCTGGCTCAGTCTCCCAAGTAGCTGGATTACAGGTACCAACTGCACTTGGCTCCCTTAAAAATTTAATGAACAGAAATTTGCAAACTCAGCGAAAATTTCATAGTGGCATTGGGAAAAAGATGCAGGGAGTTTGAAGGTGGAAATATTTTTGTTGTTACCAGTTTTGTTATAAAATATCCCATGCCAGTGTATATGTTAATTTTTTAAATTGGGGAATTAAAATTCTGAGAAAAAAAGTGAAAGATTTTGAAATGGGCGAAGATTTAGCTTGCCTTTTTGCTGGAATGGTGGGCATTGTTTAGGGGTCCCTACTGTGGATATTTGATTCTATAGGGTTTTTTTTTTTTTTTTTGATTCTATAGGGTTTTATGCCTCTTACTGCCTTTTAGCAATGTTACAATTCTGTAATTTGTAGAAAAGGGTAGAAATGCAAATTATTCTCATCCACTGTGATACAAGTGAATTTTATTCAGTGCAGAGGCAAATAGTTATTACCCATGGATACTGACAAGTTTTACATTTGTGTTACATGTATCTGTAGATGTGTTTCCCCCTTCATCATCGCTTGTAAATGTGTCCATTTCAGGTTCCTGTTGACTGGGGAAATAAACGTTTGGCTAAATTTCTATTAATTACTCTTCAGAAGAATATTCTGGAAATACTGTGTTGCCAGTCATGATTGGAAAGAACTGTTTCTTGTGTTGAAGATCACAGAATTTTGCAACCCTGGACACTTTAGATGCTTCGTCGTGTCAGAACACAGGTGTCAGGACTTCCCTTGTTGACTTCGAGGGAAGGCAGCTGCATGTTGAATCATTCACACATTTTGTTCAGTGGTTGTCTATTTTTTCAACATTTTATATCTAAATATTAAAACGGCTCATTGTTTTGAATACAAAACCTGAAGGGATTATAATGTAAGAACTGAGACTTTCCTTTTCTACCTTAATATTCATAGATGCTGAATAGTTTGTGTAAACACACTGAGAAAGATATTGGTTTTTGAAGTATTTCTTTAACACCAGAAAGCTTTCTCTTTAACTCATATTAAAATTGGAATGAGGTGGGATGATAGCTAGATAAGAAAATCTAACACACAAGCAAACAAAAACTTTCACAAGGTTGCTTTTGCCATCCCGCATTCCCAGATTTGCTTTGTCAACTCAACAAATCTGGACGGTCGATGGAGTTTTGTCTGCATTCTTTTTTTTTTTTTTTTTTTTTAAAGAGAAGAAAAAACAAAACAAATCAAAAGAAGAACAAATTTTCAAAACAACATAATAGGAGGGTAACAATGGTTAATACATTACGTATTACTATATTTAAGTTAGTTATTCAGGATACCGGACATTAGCATTCAATTGTCCAAACATTATTGGCACAAACCTTACTCTTCAATGAACTAAGTAAAATTGGTAGTGTATCTATCATAACCATCTTATATATATATATATACAATTTTTTTCCCTTTCCCTTCTTTCTTTTCCCTATTCCAGTCTTTCTTTCCTTTTGACCAGTTTCTTTTTGATTCACCATGTCTATTGTACATTTTGGATCTTATTTACTCTTTCAGTTTCTCATACTAGAGAGATAATACGATGCTTACACATGTGCTTCTGGTTTATTTCACTTATGAGTATTTTCTCGAGTTGCATCCATTTACCTATAAAAGTCTCCAGTTTATCCTTCTTTATGGCTGAATAGTACTCCATTGTATAAAAATACCACATCTTTCTTATCCATTCCTCAGTTGATGGGCATTTGGGTTGTTTCCAAGATCTGGCTATTACAAATTGTGCTGCTATAAACATGGGTGCACATATATCACTGTGGTACGATGATTTTAATTCTTCTGGGAAGATGCCCAGAAGGGGAATAGCTGGGTCAAATGGGACCTCCAACCCTAGTTTTTTGAGGAATCTCCACACTGACTTCCACAGTGGCTGTACCAGTCGACACTCCCACCAACAGTGAAGAAGGGTTCCTTTCTCCCCACATCCCCTCCGGCATTTGTTATTAGTTGATTTCTTAATAGTAGCCATTCTTTCTGGGGTGAGATGGTATCTCAGTGTTGTTTTAATTTGCATCTCTCGAATGACTAGTGATGTTGCACATTTTTTTGTATATTTATTTGCCATTAGTATTTCATCTGAGAAATGTGTATTCATCTCAGATGCCCATTTTTGGAGTGGGTCTTTAAATTTGGGAGGTCTGATTTTTTTGAGTTCTTTATATGTTCTCGATAGTAATCCTTTGTCTGAGGAACAGCCGGCAAACATTTTTTCCCACGTTGTGGGTTGTCTCTTCACTCTGTTGGTGGTTTCTCTTGCTGTGCAAAAGCTTTTTAATAAGATGAGATCCCAGTTATTGATTCTTTGGGATAGTTCCCGTGCGGTTGAGTTTTTATTCATAAAGTCTTTGCCTACACCAATGTCTCCAAGGGTTTTACCTATCCTACCTTCCAGCAGATTTAATGTTTCTGTTTTAATATTTAGATCTCTGATCCATTTTGAATTTAGTTTAGTGCATGGTGAAAGATATGGGTCTAGTTTTAATCTTCGGCATGTGTAGAGCCAGTTTTTCCAGCACCATTTATTAAAGAGGCTATCTTTCTTCCAGCGAATGTGTTTGGCACCTTTGTCAAAGATAAGGTGGCTTAGTATGTCTGGGGTTGTTTCAGCATCTTCTAATCTGTTCCATTGATCTTCAGGTCTGTTTTTTTGCCAGTACCACACTGTTTTTATCACAGTAGCTTTATAGTATAATTTCAAGTCAGGGATTGTGATGCCCCCTGCCTTGCGTTTGTTGCCCAGAATTGCCTTTACTATTCTAGGTCTCTTCTGATTCCAAATGAATTTTAGGATTGTTTTCTCTAGTTCTGTGAGATATGCTGTTGGAATTTTGATTGGAATTGCATTAAATCTGTATAACAATTTTGGGAGTATGGCCATTTTCACTATATTGGTTCTTCCTATCCAGGAGCAAGGGATATCTTTCCATTTTCTGATATCCTCTTCAATCTCCTTTTTCAGAGTACTGTAGTTTTCAGTGTATAGGTCTTTTACATCCTTTGTGAGGTTGATTCCTAGGTATTTCATTTTTTTGGATGTTATTGTGAAAGGTATTGTTTCCCTAATTTCTCTTTCAGTAAGTTTGTTATTTGTGTACAGGAAGGCTATTGACTTCTGAGTATTGACTTTGTATCCAGCTACACTACTGAATTTGCTTATTAAATCTAGCAGTTTTTTAGTGGAGTTTTTGGGGTCTTCTGTGTAGAGTATCATATCATCTGCAAATAATGATAATTTAACTTCTTCCTTTCCAATCATTATTCCCTTTATTTCTTTCTCTTGTCTAATTGCTCTGGCTAAAGTTTCCAGAACTATGTTGAATAAGAGTGGGGACAGTGGACATCCTTGTCTTGTTCCTGATTTTAGAGGGAAGGCTTTCAGTTTTTGGCCATTTAGTATAATATTGGCTGTTGGTTTGTCATAGATAGCTTTTACCAGATTGAGATAAAGACCCTCTATTCCAATTTTCTGTAGGGTTTTTATCATGAAAAGGTGCTGGACTTTGTCAAAAGCTTTTTCTGCATCTATTGAGATGATCATGTGATTTTTGTCTTTGGTTCTGTTAATATGCTGTATTACATTTATTGATTTATGTATGTTGAACCATCCCTGCATCCCTGGGATGAATCCAACTTGGTCATGGTGTATAATCTTCTTGATGATTTGTTGGATTCTGTTTGCCAGTATCTTATTAAGGATTTTTTCATCTATGTTCATTAGGGAGATTGGCCTGTAGTTCTCTTTCTTAATTGGGTCCTTCTCTGGTTTTGGTATCAGGGTAATGCTTGCTTCCAGGAATGAATTTGGGAGTATTGCTTCTCTTTCAATTTCATTAAAAAGTTTAAGAAGTAGTGGCGTTAGGTCTTCTCTAAATTTCTTGTAGAATTCGGCAGTGAATCCATCAGGGCCTGGGCTTTTCTTTGTTGGGAGGTTTTTAATTACATCTTCAATTTCATTGGTTGATATTGGTTTATTTAGGATTTTTAAATCTTCTTGATTCAGCTTTGGTAATTCATATGAATCTAGGAATCTGTCCATTTCTTCTGCATTTTCCATCTTAGTAGAATATAGATTTTTAAAATAGGTATAGATGATCTTCTGGATTTCTGCAGGGTCCGTCGTGATATCACCCTTTTCATTTTCAATTGCATGGATTTGAGTCTTTTCTTTTCTTTTTTTAATAAGGTTGGATAAGGGTTTGTCAATCTTATTTATTCTTTCAAAGAACCAACTTTTTGCTTCATTGATTCTTTGTATTGTTTTTTTAGTCTCCAATACATTAATTTCTGCTCTGATCTTTGTAATTTCCTCCCTTGTACGGGCTTTTGGCTTAACCTGCTCTTCTTTTTCTAGAAGTTCGAGGTTCGCCATTAAGTTGTTTATTTGCGCTTGCTCTATTTTCCTAATATAAGTATTTAATGCTATAAATTTCCCTCTTAGGACTGCTTTCATTGTATCCCATAAGTTTCGGTATGTTGTACTGTCATTATCATTCAGTTCTAGAAATTGTCTAATTTCTTCTTTAATTTCATCGGTGACCCATTGGTTGTTCAGGAGGGTGCTGTTTAATTTCCATGTGTTTAGGGAGTATTTGTGATTTCTTTTGCCATTGATTTCCAATTTCATTGCACTATGGTCTGATAATATGCATGGGATAATTTCAATTCCTTTGCATTTACTTAAGCAGGTTTTATGAGCTAGTATGTGGTCTATTTTGGAGAACGTCCCATGTGCAGCTGAGAAGAATGTGTATTCTGATGTTGTGGGGTGGAACACTCTGTAGACATCTACTAAGTCCATTTGTTCCAAAGTTTGGTTCAGTTCTATTATTTCATTATTGATTTTCTGTCTAGTTGATCTGTCCTTTTGTGACAGTGGAGTATTGAGATCTCCCAATATAATTGTATTAGTGCTTATTTGATTTTTCATGTCCTTTAGTACTTGTTTTATATAGTTGGGTGCATTGGTATTTGATGCATATATATTTATGATCGTTATCTCTTCCTCTTGGATTGTTCCCTTTACAAGGATGTAATGACCGTCTTTATCTCTCTGAATCCTTCTTGGCTTGAAGTTCACTTTGTCTGCAAAAAGAATAGCTACCCCTGCTTTTTTCTGTGTTCCTGTTGCATGGAGTATTGTTTTCCATCCTTTGACTTTCAGTCTATGAATTTCTTTCTGAATTAAATGTGTTTCTTGTATACAGCATATTGTTGGATCTTGCTTCTTGATCCATTTTGCCAGTCGGTGCCTTTTGATTGGTGAATTGAGACCGTTAACATTGATGGTTAAAACTGATATGTATTGACTTATACTTGTCATGATATTTTCCTGTTGTTGATTCCCAGTCTTTGTTTTTCCCCTTTCCTGCTATTTAATTATCTGCCCTGCCTGGTGGGTTCCTTCTGTTGGGGTTCCTATCTCTTTCTAGAATGTCTTTCAGAACATTTTGGAGTGCTGGTTTGGTGGTCATAAATTTTCTTAGATGTTCTTTGTCATGAAAGTATTTTATTTCTCCATCAATTTTGAAAGATAGTTTTGCAGGGTACATCAATCTGGGTTGAAAATTATTTTCCTTTAGAGCTTGAAATACATCATTCCAAGCTCTTCTTGAATTGAGGGTTTGTGCTGAAAAGTCAGCTGTGATTCTGATGGGTTTTCCTTCATAGGTGATTTGTCTCTTCTCCCTAACAGCTTTTAAGATTCTGCCCTTCTGTTGAATTTCTGGGATCTTGACTATGATATGTCTGGCTGAAGTTTTTTTTTGATCATGTCTAGTTGGTGTTCTAAAAGCTTCACTTATTGGGGGGTGAAATTCTTTTTCTCTTCCAGGAAAGTTCTCCCCAATAATGTCTTTGAACAAGGTTTTAATGTCATTTATGCTATCTCCTGCTTTTTCATTTATTCCAATTATTCTTAAGTTGTTTATCTTTGAATCATCTAGCAGCTGCTGAATTGATTTTTCATGGTCCCTTGCTGTTTTTAAGAATTCTTTCTTTTCATGATCACTAATTGCAAGCCTGTCTTCTATATCTGATATCCTGTCCTCACATTGGCTTAATCTGCTACAAATACTTTCAATGGAATTTTTGATCTCTTGGATATCTGCTTGAATCTGCTTTATGGATTCCATTTCTTTCCTATGCTGAGCATTCATGGTTTCTATAGTTTTCTTAAGCTCATCTATTTTTTTGTCTGTATCAGCTATAGTGTCCTTAAGCATAGTCTTCATTGTGGACATTATCTCTGCAGTTATCTGTGAAATTATTTCTGTTTTAATTTTTTCCAGAGCCTCATTCAATTGTTTTGTTGTTACCCCTTCAGATATGCCAGGTGGGTGGCTTTCGGATTGTCCCACCTCATTGCCCCCTAGGTTTGCCTTTGGTGAATTGGATGTGTGGGGTTGCATCTTGTTTAAGTGTCGTCTCATCTTTTCCTTCTTTAATTCCTGGGGTGATGTTTGTAAATTACCTATGATAGGTTACTTTATTGCTAGTGTTCAAGATCCTTAGAAGATGACTACTTCTCTGCAGTATCTTCCAAGTGGAGCTTGCTTTTGGGTTTTGAGCTTTCTGCCAGATCCTACCTCTTCAATTCGTTGGATGTGAGAAGTTGCTACTTGTTTGGCCCAGTCCTTGATTCTTTGGTACTGTGCCACTGTATTTTCTGTGTCCCTTAGTCAATATCAATAATGAAATATCAGGAAGGAAAGCTGTTTAGAACAATTATTTTACATTTGGCTATAATGGTAACTGAAGCATCAAACACAGCCTAGAAAATGACAGACTGAGCTAACCAGTTATTTACCACTTTTAGCTGTATAAAGTAGAGTTGCATTTATATAACAAAATCTAAAACACACCAGAAAAATTATATGCAGTATACAAGTCCTTAGTATGTCAATTTTTCCCCTCAGGAGTTTAAATTTAAAATGAGTTAAGGAGGAAATAGAGTATTGTGAGAAGAGGAAGGAATTAGATGTAAGGTTAGAGGACCAAGAGGGATCCCTGGTGGATCCTGGTGCAGAGGACTGGTGGGAAAAAGAGAAGGAAAGGATAAAAGGAAGAACAGATCACAACCACAATCACAAAGAGGTTAGAGGCGCTGTTTACATTCATATAAAAGCCAGAGAGAATAATGAAGGAAAGAGCAAATAGACAAACAGAAACAAAAATGAAGACAAAAACAACAAAGCAAAGAGATAAAACAGAAATAAAACCCCACAAAAGAAAAAAAATAAAAACAAAATAAAAACAAAATGAAAATAAAACAAAAATAAAAATAAAAACAAAAATAAAAACCCCTTCACCAGAACAAAAAACTAATGAGAGAGAAAAAAAAAATAAAAAAAAAAAATAAATAAAAATAATCAGTTCCAGGTGTTGACTCTGCTGTAGGCAGGCACCGTGTGATGACAGAGTCTTGTTCCGTGCAGGTCCATCCCAGCGAGCCAGGAGCGCCCTCTGGCGGGCAGTGAGCAGAGCGTGGACGTTCAGGCGGAGACCGGTCTCCTTCGCCTGCCGCTGTCAGCGCACTGCTTTCGCGCCGCTTTGATTTTCGCCACGCCCCCCACAATGGCGCCCGGCCAGTCGCTCTCTGGCGCGGGACAGGTGTGGCTTGAGAGACCAGTCTCCTTCACCCGCCGCCCTCAGCGCACTTTTGTGGGGCTGAGAGGCGCCGCGCTGCCCTGTCCGGAGCACAAGTTCCCAGAGCAGTTTTCGAGCTGCTCTGATTTTCCCCGCACCCCCCACAATGGCGCCCGGCTAGTCGCTCTCTGGCGCGGGACAGCTGTGGCTGAGAGACACTCACTCACCGCCGGCCAGCGCCGTTCTCCGCCGCTCCCCCGCCCCGCCGCTGTCCCGCGATCCTCCGTGGGGGCTCCCTGGGCGCCAGCTGTCACCGTGTGTCCGCAGCTTTGAGCTTCCGTCCCGCCGTGATTCCTGGGATGGCAGAAGGTGCGTGCGCTGTCTTTTCCTTCTTTGTTGAAAAGTACCCTTCACTGGTGCCAGGGGTTCCAAGCTGTGCTTCAGAACTTTTCTGGGTCCCGGGGAGGCATCTGCCCCCCTCCTGCGCTCTCCCGGTCACTATATTCCCGTAGTCCAATGGCAACTTTTAGAGAGTTTCTCTGCCTGCTTCTTACTCATCCGCCATCTTTTTTTCCTCCCCTTGTCTGCATTCTTGGGGGAAGAAAAATCTCAGCTTAACTGGCTTTATACACATTAGTTTACTTTTTATCTAAAAATCAATTTAGTTGTTCACAGTGTAAAATAACTTTCCTGGATGGAAGCATATTTTAGAAACCAAGTTAGCCTGGTGAATATATGAAATCAGAGAATGACTAGAGGAAAAGCCTTCCTTAGGAAAAGCTCCCCTTTCTACATGGAAGAGTAGGGATACACTACAGATTCCCTCCAACGTCCTCTTTCCATGCCAGCTAATGCATTGACTTCAGTCAAATCATTCATGAAAGAAAGATTTGTAAACTAAATAACATTCCATAAGTATTAACTTTAGAAATATCTCTAATATGAAAGTTTACTTGATATATTTTTCAATAGCTTGAAAGCATAGGACTTTCTTTTCCGAATATCTGTGTATCTCATCAGTAGGTAGAATGCAACTTTTGTTCCAGTTCTATCTTGGCTCCCAGGAAATCTGAGTGCAGGTTTTTGTTCACTTGTGGTTATCCGTAGCCCGAATTTCTGAAATAATCTCCCTCACCACATTGTTGCATAGCCATCTGCTTCCATCCTTTGTGCTAATGGATTTATGGTGTCCCTCTTTTATTATAAACCCACACTGAATACTGACATATAGCAAGGATAGACTAATAATGGTAAGGGGAAATATTGAGTACAATAAATTTCCTATATTTAACCAATTTTGACCTATAAGGTGGTAGCTTAATAGGGATTAACCTAATAATGAACAAATGCAGATGTTATCTGTAATCATTTCATTTCTGAAAAAGATTCTTGACCAACAACTTCAGTAAATGTATATTTAATGGGAAGAACATTTTCACATAGCAAATATATCCATCCCTCTTTGAGTTCCCCCTAAAAATTACTGATGAGTCATTGGAACTGGAAATAAAATTCTCTGAGTATCATTCCTGTAATAGATCTTAGGTTTCTATCATCTGGTAGGTAGCTTTGGCCTCCTCCTATTCTGTACGTCCCACAAGAAATAAACTGTCCTCAAAAACTTCTTAGATCCTGATTTTAATAATAATAATTTCACAAATCAAAAATATGTTTTTCTTTCCTTCGGAGTGAAAAAAATCCATACAATTCACGAGGTGGAAAGACAGTCTGCTCAAAACTTCTCAAGAACAGGGTGAATGCACACTTCAGGTTGAAGTCGTCCTTCTTAGCAGTGTACAAGTCCGTCACTTGATTTAGAGAACTTATTTGAAACAGCCACTGCCAGTGTTTACTCCCGTGGTAACAGGCGGGGGCAGCGCCACAGGTCAGCAGGAAATTATTGTTTCTGATATTTTTGGCCTTGTGTTTCCTGTGTCTGCTGCGGGTCGGGGTCTCACGGGAGTAACGTATTTAGATACGGCATTACAGAATTAGGGTAAAGTTTATGTTTATTAGACTAAAAGGAGCAAAAGTGACTATGGCAACCTGAAAGACTAAATTCAGTGTCGTCACTCTGCAGCCTTTTTCATTTCTTCCCCTGAGATCGAAATTATTGTATCGCTTGTCAAGGAGCAGTTTGATTTCTGCATTTGAGAACTGCCCTGTGCAACGTACCCGAAGCATTTTAAGTGAAGTTGTTCTGTCTGCTGTGTTATTGGGTATCTGCCCGCCTGCCTCCAGCGCACGATCCGCGTGTGCACCCTCACACTCCTGTGTGTGCATTCACTCTCCTGGGTGTGTAATTCACACTCCTGTGTTCGCATCCTCACACTCCTACGTGGGCACCCTTACTCCTGGGTGTGTACCCTCACATTCCTGGGTGTGCACATTCACGCTCCTGCGCGTGCACCCTCACACTCCTGCGCCCCTCCTCGGATGCTGTCTCAGCGGGATTCACAGCATCTTCAGGTGCGAGAACGCACAGGAGACGCCCCCGCAGACGTGGGGACCCCGCGCCCGCTCCACGGCCGGTCCGTGCCGCCCCTCGCCGTCGAGTTCTCGGGGAGAGCGGATCCCTGGGCGGAGCCGTCCGGACCGGGCCGCGCCGTGAGCGCCGCCCCGACCGCAGCCCGCGGACCCGAGCCTCGCCCGCGGCCCCTCCGCTCGGAGCCCGGCCGGGTCCCCGCTCCGCTAGGGCGGCGAGGGCGGCGCGGAGGCTTCCTGCGCGGCGCGCGGCGGCACACGGCGCGGGGACGTCCGAGCCGCTCCTCCCCTCGGCGGCCTGGGCCCGGGGCTGCGGGGCTGCGCGGGGGCCGCCGACCTCGGCCCGGAGTCCGCGGCCGGCCCCAGCGCCAGCCCGCCGGGCACGTCGGTGCGGCAGGGCGCAGACCGGTGTCGAGCGTGGCCGCCAAGGCCGTGTCCTCGCGGACGACCCGGTCACGCGAGCAGTTCGCGTCCAGGCGCACTAGGAACCCAGGCGCTCCCGAGCGTTACGTCGCCGCACACGTCACAGCAGCTCTCTGCAAGTTCGGGGAAATGATCGGGGAAAGCTCGATGACCTAAGAAAACTTCGAAATATCTTCTTCTAATGAAATTTTGGCTTTAAATCATGGAGCAGCTCTTCAAAACACCCTACTTTTTCAGAGCTTAAAAATCATAGGCCTTAAACTTGGGGTCTATTATGGCCATGTGGCTCGTGACAAAATAAAGACCAGCGGGTCACAGGGCACCCTGAACACTAAAGGAGCGGTCCCTTTCCGCATTCACAGGGGGCCAGCTGTGCGACCAGCGGAGGCGGAGCCCCTTTCTCCCTGCGAGATTAGCAGGCCCAGGAAGGTGAAGGAGCCGGCAATCCAGTTTGTTTTCTTTTTCAAATCCAAGGGTTTGATCAGCGAACTGTCTGCTCCTGTCACAGGAGGTCCAGGGCTTGGACAAAGGGGTCTTTGGAAGCCTGGCCTGAGCCCCTCATGCTCTAGCCTCGCCCGCCAGCTCAACAAGACCAGCGGCCGAGCGGCGTGGTAGCAGCAGGACTGAGCAGCGGTTGTCTTTGAGGCAGGGTGTGAGCTTGCGCGTTAAGTGCTCCTGGGGTGGCGATCACGCCGGACTCAGCACGGGAGCCCCTCTTTCGATTTTTCTGAATCGAGCACATCCCTCAGTGGTCATGTAAGTTAAGACATTAACTCTTCTCCCAGTGCATACACATGTAACTTGATTCGCAAAAATTAAGAAATGTAATGATTCTTGTTTCCCTCTGTTGAGGAGTAAAGTTAAATGCATGAACGAGGAGGTCGTGCTTTTATCCCCAACTTGATATGTAAAGTCACTGTTTCTTAACTAATGAGCAGCGAGCACTGCAGTAGCCCTCCGTGGTGACCACTAACACGGAAACCAAGGAGAGCAAGGCAGCATAAAGCCAACCCGCAAGGGCAAGGCCAGTGTGGATTTTCCGCAGACTAAAGAGCTATTTGCTGATTGCCTGTTTGCTGATGAAGGGACGCACACTCGCAAACAGCAGACTGTCCTGGTCTACTTCCTAGAAATGCTGGGACGAAAGTGGTTTTAGCGTTGACTGGTTCCAGCTTTACCTCTGTAACCCTGTAAGCACTGGAGGCCAGCGACTGAAACACAGTTCCCGGGCCTGTTCAGGAATACTCCCAGCTGCAGCCTGGCCTGGACTCAACCCCAGCCTTGGCCTGCTTGCTGGCTCCCAGTGCAGCAGGGTGTTAGACGCCATACCCTTCTCCCTATGCTGAGCAGCAGTGGGAAGCCACCTGCTGCCGTCCTCCCCAGCTACAGCCGGCGGGAGCAGGAGGGAAGGCAGCGCCTCTGGCTGGGTGGCGGGAGCTGTGCATGCGAATGCTGGCTGAGCGTCGTGATGTTTTTCTGAAGAGACCCCCTGACCACGGACACTCAGACTCCCATCACTGCCCAGCTTTCCACCAGCATCGTCTCCAGCTCCCTGCTGTGCTTTCTGGACCGACTGCTCCCATTTCGCGAGATTCATATGGTGACTTTTGTTCTAAATAAACGACCGCACATTTCCCTAAGTCACATTTCATTTTCCTAACACCACTAATGTTTCTGCCTTCTTGCATCCAATCAATCATTCCACTTCGTCTGTGCCTTTTGTCAGTGAGCCGTTCACTCCCTTTTCCAGACCGTTAGTGAAGATGTCAGATTCCGACGGGACCTAATGACAGTTTCCGGGGCTCTGCTGCCTACTGCCCTCCCGGGAATCAGGGGAGGTGTTTCTTCGCCCCCACTTTCAAACTCAGGATCGCGAGGCAGTTTTAACACACTTTTAAGATTCACTTTTCAACAGTTTTGGGGATGTTGTAGATAAAAATGTTTACCCAAGATACTCCTGTTTTGGGGAGGGGAGATGGCCGCGTGATAACAGTACACTGGACACAGCCATTCAGTTCCCGACTCCACTGAGTGCATAGTGCAGGACCATTCATTCGTTCATTCGTTCACTTTGGTTTGTTGAAGAACAAAAGAGGACCACACACCGTGCCCATAGCCCCTCTGCTTGTTCTGCCCTTCTAGCAAGTACACTTGTCCATTGATATGGCTTTTATACCAGGTGTGAGTCGAGGGGTCCACCATGGCGGGACAGAGCCTGTGGGTGCATTAGACTGTTACCCTTTACAGCATGGTGTGTTTCAGCAGGCCTGTCCTGAGACCCTGGTAAAAACCCCAAAAGCAGAGTATTTGCATGAAATGAGACCTTGTTACCATGGGAAAACCTAAATAAGCCCTCTAGCTTTACTCGATCAAAGTCAACTTAAAAATCACTGGTTGGAGGTCACACAGTGGATGATACCTTATTAGCTGCCCCTAGCTTTACTGTAGATAGCAGTGGATTATGACAGCAGCTGTCTGGACTTGGAGGTTGCTTTTGCTGGAAACATCGACCCTTCATTTGAGGCCACAGAGATCTGTCCCCTGGTGATTGAAATAGGACAAAAAGCTTGGCATCTCTGACTTCATGTTGGGTCTGTCCCCTTTGCTGTCTTAGACTTCGGGTCACATCTATGTGCTCGGCTCTGCACGCAGACATGTTGATTATTTAAAAATGTTTAGTCCAAGGCAATAATGCAGGGCTAATTTAACTTATGGCCTGCTGGAACTGATCTGTGTTTTCTTTCTCTTCCCTCTTTTCTGCCACTACTAAAGCCCAAGCTTCTGAACTCCTCTGGTTCTATCGCAGGGCCCAGACCTACAAGGCTGGGATGTTTAGTGCAGACCGATGGTGCCGGCTATGTAAAAATTCAACAGTGTCTAGGACAAGTTGACTGTTACCACCCGATGCTCCAAGTCTACCACAAGAGGAAACATCCTCTGGAACCAGGCCCCTGGCCAATGGGAATTATGGTATTTTAGTCCTTCCCTGGATATCAGTCGACACCCAGTGCTTTCTTTGTTCAGTTTGGGGCGCAACAGCTTTTTCTGTTGACTATTGTGGACTCCCTTCAGTGGAGGTCCAAGTTCAGCTGAAACTGAATAAAGCCTCCTCAAATAAAGCCTCCCCAAATAAAGCCTTGCCTGTGAGGGAGTATGTGTGCCTGCAATATTTGGCCCAGTCTCATTTCTGCCATCATCTCTGGGTCAAAAGATTCCAACATCTTCTATCAGGGAGGAGCTTTCAGTTTCTATCTACCTTCTAAAGTAGTTCATAGGCTATTTCATGAATATTAGCAAGTTGCTGGATGGCTGTGTGAATCTCATACAGGTGGCTAACATTTAACTTTGGACAAGCCAACAGTTTTATGTCCAGAAGAGTGGATATTGTTTTCTGGGTCTCTTTTGTCTGCTTTCACTCATTTTCAGTATACAGGTGGCTCCAATTTTGTGGTTTAAATAAGAGGAAATAATCCATTAGATGAGGCTGACTTTCTTTTCTTTGTGTTTCTAGGTTGCAAGTACAGAACGCATTCACTTTCCAGGCAAACCTCACTAACAACATTTTCATCTTTGCCATGCTGTTTCTTTAGTTATGACCACTGGAAGCATTCTTCCTCTTCCTACTAAATTACCTTTTTAAAAAAGCTCGGTATAATGGAA
Source organism: Erethizon dorsatum (assembly GCA_028451465.1). Taxonomy (NCBI): domain Eukaryota; kingdom Metazoa; phylum Chordata; class Mammalia; order Rodentia; family Erethizontidae; genus Erethizon; species Erethizon dorsatum. The sequence goes on from CM051834.1 coordinate 66,508,545, forward strand.
GCCAAACATAAAACTATATCTGTTCTATCACTTTAACATGTAAAAATATACATTTGGACACATGCTGAAAGTAAAAGAAAAGCTTGACTTGTTGGAGAATAATTTTGCTTAAATTATTCTTTATTTTAGAATAATTTCTTTTAACACCATACAGATGTTACTTATGTGGTATACTCGTACATACCAGGTTAAGGTATATTCTTCCAAAACGGTAAAACTCAGGATGTTTAAAATCTCTCTGGAGAAAGATTTTCTTTCTGCTTAGGGGCCAAACTGAAAATGAGCATCCCATGATCCAAGCCTGATGACATTTTCTGAGTGAGCCATTAAGCATTTTACGGGCAATGGACTCTCCAGGCCACTGCGTGACTACTGCAAGCTGAGGGTCATGTGAGCTGGTATGACACTGGTGCTGGGAAAATGTTCCACAGTGCTAGCTATCTCTTCCATAAAGACTCTGTATGCAAGTTCTGGTTACAATGACACTTAAATCTGCATAATATAGTGTAGGGTAGCGTAACAGTACAGTATAGAGCGACATAATAGTATGGTACCAATTTATATCTAGAACAGTATAGTAGTATCATGTACATAGTATAGTATGGGAGACACTTTACACAGTGCTAGTTATTGGGGACCCCTGCAGTGAGTCCCCAATCTCCTGCCAAATGTTATGATGCACGGCAGGAAGAAAGAGCAAGAGACAAAATGGGGTGCAGCAAGGATCTGAGATGACCAGTTGTTCACAGGGAACAGAAGGCCACGAGGCAGCCAGAACCTTGGTATTTATTCATTACCTCTGAGTCAAGGTCAGTGGTGAAGGGCAGTGGGTGTTTCTGGGAACAGTAATGGTGACTATGGTGGGATAGTAAGAAGAACAAAGCATTCTTGCAAGGATGAGGATGAGATAGGGAGGCAATGAGGAAACTGTAGTTTCCCCAGATGCCCTACAGTCTCCAGCAGGTCTTATCTTGCCTCACGAGTGCCACAGCAATCATTAGCCCTAGGGCTTCCAGAAAAGAGAAGGGAGTTTCGGCATTCTAATCTGGCTCAAAGGGCAAGACAAGGACAAGTGTGGACGTTCCCTAGACTCAATTTATAATTCGTGGTCCCCAACAGTATAGTACCATGTACATAGTAGAGTGTCACACATAGTATCATATATACATGCTACAGTATCATTTACATAGTATCATATACATATCATATAGTATCATAAATATAGTATAGTATTCTATCATATACATGGGATAGTATAGTATTATATACACAGCACAGTAAATCCCTGACTTATGTATGAGTTCTATTCCACAAAAAGTTCATAAATTGGATTTGTTTGTAAGTCTGATAAAGTGAGTCTTACATACCTTTGACACAAATATACAATGCAAAGCATAAAAAACCACACACACACCCAAAATACTGTAGTAAACCATTTCTACTTTTAAGCAGAGTAAGCACACAGCAGCACAACTGTGACAATATCCGGTAGACACGTGAGCTACTTCCTCGATTCATTTGCATCTATGAGTATTCATAATGTGAAGTCCCTTCATATCTGTGAAAGTTAGCAACTTAATGTGCATAAGTCGGGGGCTTACTTTACAGTAATACAATTTAGTACATAGAACAGTGTAGCAGTATCATGTACATAGTATAGCATCATAAACATATCATGTAGTATCATACATAGTAGCATATTCATAGTATCATATATATATCATAGTATCACATACATAATATAATATCATATATATAGTTTAGTAATAGGATGACATATACAGTATAGTATAATATACATAGCACATAGAATCATATACATAGTATAGTCCAGTAATATAATTTAGTATCGAGACCAGCATGGTAGTATCATGTACATAGACAGTATCATATACAGTATAGTATACATCATGTAGTATAATATACATAGATAGTGTCATATGCATAATACAAAATAGTATCCCATACATTGTATAGCCTAGTAATATAATTTAGTATGTAGGCCAGTACAGTAGACAGCTGCATGGTATCTATAGAACACAGTGGTTAGAACAGTGGCTTTGAAAGCACAGGCCTCGTTTTGAATCCTTGGCCTACGACATACCAGGTGTGTGATCTTGAGCATACTAATGTCTTCAAGTCCCAGTTTCATCATCTGAAAAGTGAGGGCTGTAAGTCTTCACCTGCACTGAGGATTAAGTCGTTGGAGGACCACACAGGTGACGTATGTAAGGAGTAAGTGCTGACGGTTAATAAGCCCTCAATACCTACTCTCTTCTTCAGGCATCTCATGGACCTCAGGCTGAGTGCCAGCCTTACTGAGAGCACTGACTAAGGATCGGCGCGGACGTGATTCAGGAGTGGTTGGGTAGTTGTACATTTACCTCTTGGGACGGATGTCCTAAGCGAAGCTCCCAATCTCTTGCTGTATTTGCAGAGATGGGAGCATTAAACCCTAGTTCTACTGATGAAAGCAGGAGAGAAAAGTTTCAGGATGACTCATAAATGATAAGCAGGGGGGAGAACTGTTAACATTGTAACAAGTGTATCACTTTACTTCGTGGCTTTCTCTTCTGAAATACCCAGAAAGAAAAGAACCAGATGGGCTAAAATGTTTGTGCCCAGAATGGAAGGGAGGATGTGGAGAATTAGAATTGACATGAAAGCCCACCGGAAAATATGGTGGAAATCAAATGTTTGAGGCATCAGAGTACAAAAATAAATTTGGCACACAGTCCCTCCGAAGTGACTACTGGTAATGACCATGCTGTGTTTCAGATCTGAAGAGCTTGACGAAGATGTCTTTGTCTGTACACACGAGAATCTCTGTGTTCCCACTGAAACGCCTCTGTAGAGGAACTCGTAGGGCTCAACACACAGAGATGATGATGGAAGCAAAAGAGAAAATGTGGGTGTTGGAAGTGTAGAGTAGGTTTTGCTCTTTAAACTGTGAGGTATTGAAAAGCACATTGAGAATTTGTGGCTCAGAAACTGAATGCAACGTTTGGTTTGACATTTTCTAGTGTTGTGATCTTGGAGCAGCTTCTAAGTCACAATTTATTTGCACACCTGTTTTATAGAGAAAAATGTGCTGCCCTTTCCTAACTTCCAAGGGAAATGTCATCCTCAAATAAGACTGCGCATGTGAAACTACTTTGAAAACAAGAGCATTGTACGTCAGCCTCACTGTGCTTACGAAGAAGAAGAGGAAACAGGCAGGGAAGGAGACGGAGAGGCCGGCCCATGTCACACGGGCCTGTGGTCCACAGCGACTGCACTCCTCAGAGTGGCTTTGCAGTCTCGGGGAGGTCACTTCGCCTTTCTGGTCTCAGTTTCCCCATATGAAAAAACTGACTTAATAAATGTCACTTCATCACAGTTCTAAGGATTAAGAGAAAAAAATGTACATAAACTTAGAGAATGTTTGTTTACAAATTTTTGTCATTAGTGGTGGGGCATGCACCCTCGGTAAGCACTCTACCACTGAGCTGTCCCACCAGTTACTGTGTGCAATTCCTAAGCCTTGTCTTGAGGCCCTAAATATGCCAGGTTGGTATCTTAATCATAAAAGCACTTTAATTTTGAGGCCATAGGACCAGCCCGTGTCAACTGAGACATATACCAGCAGATGCAGTGTTCTTGCTGGAATTTTCTTGGTTGTACTATTTAACAATTTGGTGCAGAAATATTAAACACTCAAGATCATGAAAAATACCTGTTTTGACTCAAATTAGGATGCCTGTACGTTCCCAGAATAACAAACAAAAAAGTATCGTGTAATTTAACACTAAGAAGCTCAGTTTTTTTTTTCTCTTATGTTGAACAATTTTCCCGTAGTCATATTTCAGTCAAGCTTCAAATGCACTTTTCTTTCACTACAGATCAAGGTTGCCAGTGTTAAAAAATTTAACTAAAACTTTAAAAAAGGAACAGGTTAGTGAGATTCAAATAGCTTTAGATTTTCTGAGCAACCAGATATATGGAAGTTCCCTCAGAAGGGTTTGTGTCTCTTTGCGTGACCCGGACGGAGACCCCAGGTGTTGGACTGGAACAGGGTTCCCTGTCCCAGCAGCATTTCAAGTCCAGGTGTTCAGCCATGCATGTATTGAATTATAACATAAATAACAAAAACATATAGTCTTGTTTCTCAAGAAAATATATGGTCTTGTTTCTATTTTTCTTTAATTCTCATTGATTAAATTAAAGGCCAAATGAAACAAAGGAGAAAATGTATTTTGCACCCCAAATTTAGAAACCAATGGAATGCCACAGGAGGCTGTGCAAGGGGCGAGGACTTCGGCCCTGTCTTCTTTAACTTTTGAGGCTCCAGAACCTTCTACTGGGCATGTGCTTAGTAAGTATTTGTGGGGTACACAGCCAATCTACTTCTGCTTTGGACTGAGCCCCCAGAATTCACCTACTAAGTCCCTAACCCCCTAAGTGATTGTATTTGGAGATGGGCTTTTAGGATGCTATTAATGCTAAATGAGGTTTTAGGAGTAGGGTCCCAAAGCAACGGGATTGTTATCAGACACCAGAGGGTCCTGTGGTTCCAGGATCTTGTCCTGTTCAAAGAATTGGATGGAGACAACCAATGAATGCAGAAGTTCCACTTACTGAAGATAAAAGAAGGAAAAAGTAGAAGTGAAAAAGAAGAGAGAAAAGAAGAAGTGAAAAGAAGATAAGAGAAAATATGCCCCGCATGCAGAGCAGGTCACTGGAAGAGTAAAAGAAGCGGCCACCAGGCCAATGGCTGCCGTTTTTCATATCCTTCTTCTAAAATCAGATCCGGGCTTTCGGAAGTTGTTCTACCCTGTGATTTGCCAGTTTTCTTTGATTGACAGGTCACACCCTATTGTCCAGCCTCTGTCAGCTCTAATCTCCTCCCTCAGGATTGGTGGCTTTGTAAGAAGAGAAGAGAGACGGTTCTTTTCTCTGCTTGCAAGCACAAAAGAAAGTCCATGTGAAGATGCAGGAGGAGGTAACCCTCTGCAAGTCAAGAAGAGGCCCTCACCAGGACACCACATGCAGGCTCTGAGCCTGGACTTGTAGCCTCCAGATCCTGAGGAAACACATTTCTGTTGTTTACAACAGCTTATAGTATTTTGTTATGGCAGCCCAAGCAGATTAACCCCAAAAGTAAAGGCAGAAAGTTTGCCTCAAGGGAAAGGTATCTTTTGAATTTTGTATGTATGTGCACATGCATACCTTTCTATTCATCTCATACATAAAAATATAAAGCTAGATTTATTAAATATACCAAAGGCAAATATAAGGAAAGTAATTGCAAATTCCGCATACAAATCCATTTAGCAGTGAGAGTGCAAGTAAAACTCTTGGTCAGTAATTTGAAATATATAGTTTGTACCAAACAGCCAAGTAGACACCAAATCAGCAAAGTAACCCTTCTGCTTCCTACCGAGATAATTCATTATTAATTACTAACAAGATGCAGAATTTTATGCGGTCTGGGAACAACAGCAAAGTAAAACACACACGCACACACACACACACACACACACACACACACACACGAATATATGTGTATTAAGAAACTTTCCGCAGTGGTTAAACATTTGAAAATACAAGTTATCCCTGTCTCTACGTTTTAAGTGATAGCATCTTTCTAATTCTTTCAGCACCATGGACGAGCATTTGTAAACATAATTTTCAGCCTCTTGGTGTGCAATTTATGTAGGATAAAATGTATCTCTTTAGTGTACAGTGTGGTGAGTTCTGACCATGTACCCACAGGTAATATACTAAGATAGATACAGAGCACTTACATTACCCCAAAATGTTCCCTCATGCCCGTTTTGATTCTTTCACACTTCCTTACTCCATGTAGCAACTGGTGTGCTTCCTGTCACTGCAGATTAGTTTTGTCTCATCAAGAAATCCATACAAATAGAATCATATATTATGTACTCTGCATTTATCTTCTCTCTTGACATCATGTTTTTAAGATTTATCCACATTGTCATGTTTGTTAGTGGTTGGCTCCACTTTATTGCTGTAAAGTATCTCTTTTTCCATGGTGAAAATCCTTGTCACTATCTACACTGACATTATTCATTTGTTTTATTTAGTGAAACATAAAATTATTTCTGGATTTGCTTGCAGTTCATATACCTTGTTTGGTTTATATTTTTATTATGTTATAGCTGAAAAGTGGAAATTTTACAATAATTGACAATGGCTTTGTAAAGTGTGTTTAAAGGGCCACTGTATAAAGAATAGATTTAATATTATATATATGATATACAAAAGATTTACAAGGTGGGCTTACAATGGCCACCTGTAAAGCTGGGTGGAAGAATGTGAAAGAGCTGTGTGCGCACTGGAGATATGGAGAATCCAGTCAAAAGTTGAAGCCTGAAGCTCACCTCATCATCTGGTATGAGTCCATACTGGAAAGCAGAAGGGTTTGTACTGGAAAGGCTGAAGAGCCTGTGCTGGAAGCCTGGAGATGGATGTCCAAAGATGATGGTGAAGACTGGAGCTCCCCCGAAGAAGCAGAAGTGAGGCTTCCTTCTTTCCCTTTTTATTCCGTCCAGGCTACAAGCCTATTGGCTGGTGGCACCCACATCCGGGTGGGTCTTCCCTCCTTAGTAAGTCAGTCATCCAGACATACCAAGGACTGTGCTAGGTATTTCTTATTCAAGTTGACACTGCGGTTAACTATCGTAGCCATGGGTGCTTTAAAAGTTGGGCCAAGGGGACATTATGGCAAGTCAGCTTGATTTTAATGATTTTCTGGAAAGAATGACCATTCCAGTCTTTCTAAATTGGGGTACTTTGAGGTGGCTTTTGCTTGGCTCCAATGGCTTTATAGAATTACTAACATACTAACATTTTGGCACCAGGTGTGTAAACTGCTATAATAAAAATAGGTTCCATTATTAAACCCTTCCTCTGTGTGGCTAAGAACTCTATACCTTATTTCATGCCTGCGAATCAAGTCTTACTGGGCATCTACTGTCTTTGGTTGTCGTGGAGCTCACAGACTGAAAGAGGAGCCAGAAACTTGTTACATGGAGACTAGAAACTGTGGAAACTTATCAGGGAAGCTAATCCAGTGTCCAGGACAACTCGATCTTTGCTGAAGAAGTGATCTGTGCCTGGTGCTTGGAGAACAGGTGGGATTAGCCAAGCCGGAAAAAGCTCTGAGGAATGTTCCAATGTGAATAACATATGTGCAGGTTTGGAGGTGGGAAGGGCCCTGGTAGGTAGGAAAAATCAATAAACATTTTTGCGTATTTGAAATCTAGAGTTGGAGGCAGAGAGGGGCTGGAGAGCCAAGCTGTGTCCGAGCCAGGGTCAGAACAACTGTAGAGGCTCATGGTTTTGGAAAGCAAGGGTGGGTTTTTAAGTACCGTTCACTCTGGAATGGCAGTGATGTTCAACAGGCACCTGTATAATAACATCCAGAGAACTGAAGTCCAGTGCATTAGCAGGAGAATTCAGAGGAGGAAATGTCCAGCAGTTTCTCGGATCAATCATTTGGAATAACATGATGCCAGTTTATTTATGAGAGCCACTTTACAAATCATTTTGTTATTGATAGTTCATATCATTCCCTCTGGGAAAATAATTGTGGTCTTACAGGTGACCTTCTGAGGCAGAATTCCGAGGGCACATGTCATGTGAGGACTGGTTTCTACCATTATGTTACCTTTAGCTAAAAAAAAATTTAATTTTCAATGTTGTCAATCTGGTACTTTTCAGAGACAATATTTTACTTTTAAAAGTTAATGCTTACCATACCAAACATTTCTGTGTACAAAATCCAAGAAGTTGATTAAAAAAGTCAATGATGAATATCTGCATACTTATTGGCAACATTCACATTGGAAATTACATCTCTGTTTTGCATTTATAGTAAGTGAATAAATCTAGTATTGCAAATTCTCAAGACAATTTCAGGGAGACCAAGACAAGTTCAGTCATTAATCGTATCGTGAAACTAGACACAGCATAAAAAGAACTAAAATGAAACTCACTGAACCAAAATAGTACATATTGGAAAATGTACAGATTGCCTGGTCAATTATGAGACTCAAGTAATATTTGTCTTTCTAAACTCTGTCTTGACCTAGAGTGGAAAACAATGATGAAGAAAACAACTTTCTTCTTTAACTAAACAGGGTAAGAATTAAGGAATATATTTTTATGTTGAAATTGCTTTTATAATTAAGTTTGGTATAACTATTCACACTGGTATAACTGTATTATAGGTGTTATAATATTAGGTGAGCAAAATATAGATAAAATTGAAAATTTGGTCTTTGAGTTAATTAAAAAAATTTTTACTCCCAAAGATATGTGTAATATATTGGGTGTGGTGGCGTAAGCCTGTAATCCCAGCACTCAGGAGGCTGAGGCAAGAGGATCGCTGTGAGTTCGAGGCCAGCCTGCACTACATAGTAAATTCAAGGCCAGCCTGAACTACAAAGCAAGACCATGTTTCAAAAAACCAAAAAAAAAAAAAAAAAAGTATATGATATCTAATATGACAATAAAATGTTGGGTGTGACATGACATTATTGGAATAACAAAACATTAGACTAATGAATTATTTAAAGATTCATATCGCCAGTGAGCTATCATTTTGATAGAACATTTTTCTTTTTGTAGCTACATAGGAAGAATTTTCTAGTTGCAGAATTGGGTTTTAGGAACCTTCACAAATGTATGAGGCCAATAAAATCAGAATGATGTTATATTTACAGTTCCTAATTTTGGGTGTATAAGGTACCAAAGGAGTAACCTCCTGAAGACTTTATTTTGGCTTACATTCTTGATATTCCATAGTGGCCATGAAACCATTTTTATTCTTTTCTTTTCCCCTTTCATTTCAATAATTTCTGGGGCGAGATCCCTGACTCCAACCCATCTATGGGCCCATCCTTCTCTCTTTCACCAGCCCGCACTGTTTGAGCCACAGCAAGTTAGCTGGTTTCTCCTCACCTCTCTCTCCCTGTTGGTATTTCCTTCATTTACACGTAGAACTAGTTTCTCAAATGGTTTTTGCCATATTGTTTCCTTGGTGGAGAATCTATGGAAACTCATTCTACTAAATAAATCTAAACTCTTCCTCTTGCTTTTAGGATTTCCACTATTCTTTCAGCTTCTCACCAGCATTCAATATTTATTCTCTAACATGAATGAACATGTTAGGAGAAAGAGAACATTAGATTAGTGTTTTGAAAATTACTCTGGCCCATGGTTGCCTGTGCCTGGAGAAGTCGAGGGGTTTTCTGTTGGAGCCAGGAGGGAGGTGAGGTAGGGTCTTGGCATGGCGATGAGTGAAGTAAAAGGATTTGCAACCTCCTTAGGACATGGACTTTCCCAACACCCATCAGAAACACAGTTTATTAATTTTCTACCAGCTCTTTAACCCTCAAATCCCACTTAAATAATCATTTCTTTTAGCTATGTGACCCACCACTCTGGCTGTGAGATCTTGGAAAAAAATTTTTTTAACTTGATTTTGGCCTTCCATAGGAGGAAAATAATAACCTGCTCTAAGTAGTTGTTTTAAGGCTGAAATGGTTCAATGCTTGTAAGCTTTTAGCTCAGTGCCTGGCACAGAGTAAGAACTCAATAAAAGTTAGCTGTTTGTGCTGCCACTCCATCTTCCCTGACTAATCTGCAGCAGCTGATTTACATTCCTAGAATGCAATCTTTAAATCTTAGAACTGGAGGCGAATCTTAGAAGCTGTCCTTTTACACACTCTCATTTGCAGATTTAGAAGGATAGGCTCAAGGATGGGATGGCGACAGTCCCTCAGTGCTATGTCAGAGCTAGAGTCTGGGTCTTCCAATTCTAAGCTCGATGTTGCTTTGCTTTACACCATAAATGTTTTCTGCACATCAGTGTGTATTTTATCTCAAGTAAAATTCAAGCACCTTAGGGGCATGGCCCCTGCTCTGGTGATGGCCCACTGATTGGCCAAAAGTCAAAATGCTTGCTACCACACTGGCAATATGGAAAAGAAATCTAATGCTTTATGTTACAAGTTAGATTATAGTGATTTATGGGCTAAATCATTTAAAGTTCTTACTTGCCACCTAATGGGAGAGATTAAAGCAAACTAAATGAGTCACGCTTTATTTAATAACCCTCTTGCGAGGCATATTTTCTAACCATGATTTAATGCTCCCAGGCCCGCATTGCTCTCTGGAAGGAAGTGACACTCCGGGAGCTGCAATAAAGTGGTTAGGGCACCTCTGAGTGTACTCAGCTTAGCACTTGCAAATGTGGCCTTTTGGTTTATTGGGCCCTGAAGAAGAATCCTGCAAACCTCCCCTCAGCTCTCACACCCCTGGCAATCAGAAAACCACAGGCGGTTCTCCGTGGCACAGGCCGAGAGAACGATCTGACTGTGCAGAACCCTTCACTAATTCCACCGGAGTTTGTTCTCTGGACTCCTGTATCAAAAAACAAATATTACATTATATTTCCTTCGTTTCATATAAAACTAAGCATTCCTCCTAAGAGCCTTAACTGGGATCAGTAGAGAATGTTTACTCCTCCACTGCCTGACGCAGAAAGATTTATGCCTCAATCACACGAAAAGGATGTGTTTGAGGTTTTCCACAGGGAGATAAAATCATTCACAGTTGTCATTTCAGGAAACTTGTAGACTTCAGCTCATGGTAGCTTTTTTTTTTAATGTTACCTGTATTTGCTTTTTCTTGCTGTCCAGATTCCACTTTATCTTTCTCATTCATGGTGTCTATGTTTTTAATTCCAATCTTCTTTTACTTCTTTTCCTCACCTCAGTTTTTAACAATAAACTTTGTGGTTCAAACTTTCTGAATTATCTCCCGAACAATAACAACTATAATAAGCAAAAGACTGTCATGTTGTTCTTACAGTGTCTAACTCTAAAGTTAATGGATTTTCATGGAATGGTAGAATTTAAAATTGGAAGGGGCTTTACGAGGGTTTGACAGCCAGCCACTGGGACACACTTGTTGTGAAGTTTACCCCTGTGGATGCTGAGTTATGGCCCCCAAAGGTATGCTGGAACATACGAACGTTAGCTTATTGGAGAAAGGGGCTTTGCAGACGTGATTGTTCATGATCTTGTGATGAGCAGATAATTCCGGATTGCCTGGCTGAGCTCCAAATGTAATCATGAGCATTAATACAAGGGAGAGGCAGAGGGGACGCTACACAGCACTGCGCCCACAGAGCCAGAGACCTGACTGGTGTGGCCACCAATCCAGGAACCCTGGTGACCATGAAAGGCTGGAAGAGTCTGGATTCTTCTCCGCAGCCTCTGGAGGGATCAAAGCCCTGCAAATCCTCGGGTTCTGCCTGCTGGATGTGATTTCAGATTTTTTCTTTCTTTTTTTTTTTTTTTAGTACTGGGATTGAACCCAGAAGTGCTCTGCCACTCAGCTGCATTCCCACTCCTCTTTATTTTTTATTTTGAGACAGGGTCTCATTAAGCTGCCCAGGCTGGGCTCCAAAGTGGATTCTCCGGCCTCATCTGGCCAAGTAGCTGGAATTATAGGCATGGGCCACCGCGCTGGCCTGATATCACTCTGTTTGCCTCCAGCGTGTGGGAGAATAAATTTCTGTTGTTTCAAGAGATCAAGTTTGTGGTAATTTATGATAGCAGCCCTGGGAAACTAATATATTCCTTCTGCAAAAAAATTGAGTTATTTTCTTCTTACTGGCTTAAAGGAGTTTGTTATATATTCTGGACATGAAATCTGTGTAAGATATATAAATTGTAGATATCTTATCTAAGGCCTTGCCCTTTCACTCCCTGAATGGTGTCTTTTCATGATAAGAAGTTTTTAATTTTAATGAAATCCAAGTTATTAAACTTTTCATTTCTGGTTGGTGCTTTTTGGGTCCTATTTAGAATAACCCATTATTACTCTACACATTTAGGTCTAAAACGCATCTAGAATTTATTTCTCTGTATGGAGGAAAGTAGGGATTAGGATTCATATTTTTCCTATATTCCATTGACCCCAGTACCTTTCTTTTATTTAAAAAATGTTCATTTCTTACTACACTGCACCCATATCTTTGTCATAAATCAAGTGAGTATATATGTCAATTTTGGTTGTCTGAGAAGCACATACCAAGATAGAATTAGAAGTAAAAGAGATTTATGAAGGGTAAATGTAAAGGGGAGAAGGATAAATGAAAGAACATATAGGGAAGGCAGGGGAAACTTCATATCCTTGAAGATCATCCGTGAGAGGGAGAGATAAAGGAGAAAGGTGTAAGGAGAGACTCAGCCAGCAGCAGAGCCAGAGAGAATCCTGGCTGGTTCATGGACAGCTTCAAGGCAAATGTTACTTGTTGGAGCCATCTTGAACTGGGCAGCAGGGACCAGACCCTGGGACTCCCACTGTGCTCAGAGGTATCAGTGGATGCTTCCCAGGAAGAATGTGCCTGTCTTAGTTACTTTCTCATCACTGGGACAAAATATTCGACACCCACAAGTTAAAGGAAGAAAGATTTGTTTGGGCTCACAGTGTGTAGAGGTTTCAGTGCATAGTCGGCTGGCTCCAAGGCAGGGCGGCATGGCAGAGGAGAAACAGCTCATGGCAGAGCAGGCAGGAAGCATCACACACGAAGCCTTCCCTTCCCTTTTATCCCATCCAGGGTACAAGCCTATTGGTTGGTGCCACCCACACCCAGGGTGGGGGTTCCTGTCATGCACAACAATGCTAAACCACAGTCAGTGGGCTAAGCCAGTTATCACACATCCATCATCCAGTATCTCACACTCATGATCAGCTGTCTCCCCAAAGCCCCACATATGAGTGCATGAGGCTTTGGAGGGACATTTAGATATAAGCCATAACAGTGCCCAGGATGTGAATGCCGTAGCCAATTGCAAAGGCTCTGTAGTCAGCACACTCTGGTGGTTTCTTGCTTGAAGGAAGATTTGAGCAATACATCTACATGTCGTATCCTGGCCACCCTTGTACCACGCAGATCCACACATATTCCTACTCCGTGGTTCCCACTGGCCTCTTCCTGAGACAGTGCTTAAGGAGCAAGGTTAGAGGGATGAACAGCAGCCATCACTCCTGCAATGGTTCTCAGTGCTGCAATAGATACTCGCTGCCACCCCCATCCATTTTCCTCACCTTCAGCTTTGCAGGTCTTGGTGGTGTACCTGATAGTGACATGCAAACCCTGACTTGTCAGAATCCTTGGAAACTGTACCTGTTGCAGGCCAAGGTTGCTGTATCTGTCCAGTTACAGTTAAACACGGGCAAGGAAGCACCCAGAGGCACTTCAGTGCATCACCTGCCTTCACACATAGCCCACATGCCTCATCCCACGGATCAGTGTTATTTTCCTCTGCCAAAAGCAGCACTGGACACAGGCATCCACAGTGCCAGGCAGCAGTCCTTGGTCAATGGGCCCCATGATTTGTCCCCTGGCCAAAGGATGCCACCTCAGAGGATGAGAAACTGTAAGCATGCAGAGAAGGAATCGCTACACACCTTCAAGGGATATGAGGAGCCATGGTAAAATGGGGCCACTTCTGCATCCACTCATGGTCCCCTGACCCCATGGAGAAGAGCACTGCATGCTGAGGAGGACTGCCTCACAGCTGATGCTCCACCGGGTGACTCTTCCTGGATGGTGCCGCGTGGGGTAAAACCGGTGCAACCAGGACACGGTTCTACTCCACATATCTTTTGCTGGAGTAGCCCAGATGCTGAAATGGACCCTTAAAAGTTAGGACCTCTCTTCTGAGAGAAGTTGCTTCACTAGCTTTCTCCTTTTCCAAAACATCCTTCCCTGATCCTTTTTTTTTTTTTTGTATTCTAATTTCTAAAGAGAAGCCTCTGTAAGCAGCCCCCCTCCCTTTGGCTTGTATGAATGGACCTGCAGAGAAGTAACGAGTCTAGAGAATAAGTAGCACATCTGTTTGGAAAGAACATGCAGATGCTGTGTCAGAGGTCGAGGTCCCATTCCCTTTCAGCAGAGAGGAGGACAGCTGAGAGCGGTCAGGAGACAAAACAGCTCAGGCCTCATCCATTATCACACTGTATTCACTACCCACTTCCTCACAGTGAAATCCCTGCACCCATGAACGTATGCGGAGACTGAGATTGCAGGCAGCACCTAGGACTGCCCATCCCTTTCACAGCTGGCTCTGTTCTCCTTCCACCAAAAATTCTGTCTCCCAAATTTTGTGGAAGCAGCTAGCAGCACAGACCCCACTTCTGGTAGCACTGGCTGGACGCCATGCTGTATGGTAAAGGCATTCTGTAAGCACCTGCGCAGTAGTGCTGGGTGACATTCTTGGGCACAAAGGCAAACAGACCTGGAGTAGTTTATTTCTACCAGAACAGGCCACTGACCCTTCTAGGAGAGAGGGGCCCCTGCAGACTTGCCACCCTGTGGCCAGCTGGTTTTCTAGAGGAATAACAGATACCAGAAGCTTACCATTGACTGCTGATGCTGCCAGGCTGTGCATTCAGAGGTGGTATTAAGTAGCTCAACCTTAGTTAGAGGGAGGCCAGGATGTTGGGCCCATTTGTAACCACTCCTGAGTGTGACCAGAATGCTGACAGCTACCTATCAAGGGGACTCAGAGTGAATCAAACTGTGGGCTTAGTACAAAGGGGTCTCCCTTGTGGACATAGGTACAAAATGGAGGTGAAGCTAGTGCAAAATTGGTGAATGACATTACAGTCTATGTTTCCTCTAACCAGTCTAACCATTGACTCTCAAACTAAGTGTGTACATGTGTGTATGTATATACACATATACACACACATTACATATGTACAGATAAGCATATATATTTATTATGAATTTTGCTGATGTGAAAAATGTGTAGTACTAAGTTTACAAATAACAGTAAAAAAAAATTCTTTTTTCCTTTGAATTCCACATAGTCAATTCATTCTAACAGAATGCTTTCTTAATTTTTGCCAAACTCTTACATCATAGCCAACCTATGATTGCACTTGCAAATGAATGCATTTTGGTAAGGATATTTTTATATCAATCAACTTTAATGAGTAAGGCAAAAGTGAAACAACAAAGATATAGATTAGGCCTTTACTCTTTTACTAATGACATGAATGACTTATTAGCTGAATTAAATAATAACTTTTAATGCTGAAATAATATTTTCTGAATTTTTTGTGCTATATACCATATAATGGCTATAGAAAGAATACATTTAAGTTTAATCTACTTTATTGTTTGCTATGTATGCAGTTTACAAAAACAATAAATCAAGCTGTCACTTGTAGCAATTGTGTAAGTGGTATAGATCCTACCAAAATGGTAATTTCAGACTACCCATATATGATCATGGAATGTGGCGTCGTGAAGAGCACACATAGAGTTATAGAGTACTTCTACCATCCGGACATAAATAACCTAAAAAATATATTTAACTGTTAAAAGTAGTGAAGTAATTAGGAAGACACAAAATTTGAGTTTTTCCTGCCTTTATTTTAAATGTAATTTATTTAATTGTATGTTATATAATTTATTTTTAATAACAGTTGAGTTTAATATCTAGCTTGCAAAATTCTTGGAAATTTAACATCTGGCTCTGTAAACCAGTACAAGCCACCCCTGATGCCTCTGGTCCCACATGAACTTGATCCCAGATGCACTGATTCCAGCAAAGGCCAGAATGCAGTTTTAATTTAAACCTGCCCAAATCCAACCTTATAACTGTGGCTCTGGCAAAATCCGACAACGGACTGCTCTAGGACTCGGTCACTAAGAGTCCCATGAACCCAGCACACCATCTCTCCCAGCGCCTAGCAGCCCACCAGGAATTAGTTTTGAGTGCATGCAGATGGCATGGAGTTGTCCCAGAATGCTATGGGTCTGCATGGTGCTTCTCCTCCAGGGGCTTGTCAAACACCTGCCAGCGTCTTATCCTACCACGAACACCTCTAACAAAGGGGTAGGTTCCGTGAATGCCCCAGCGGGGAGGGCAGCTTTCACCCCAGCCTGGGTCTGCAGCACAGTCTCCTCCTGCTTTGGCTTTGCTAAGCCCTCAGCATTTGCAGTCCCAGCATTTAGGCTGGAATAGAATTCCTAGGTGTGGAACACGCTCTCTCCACAAGCAGTGGAGTCTACCAGGAGCTGTTTTCTTGGGGGTGAGAGATGCAGGATGCAGCAATTTGTCTTTTCCTTTGGAGGGAATGTCATGGCTACTTGATGCTAAAATACTTTTCTGATATGACAGGTCTTTGAATCCTTGTAGGGTTTGCCTTCCACTAAAGGAAAGCTTATATCTTACCGAGACCTCCATACTTATTGGCCAGAGAAGAGGCTGATGTACCTTGCTGAAGGGTAAAGTGGCTGGGGTTCCCTTTGTCTAGCAGGTGTGGGCCACTTCTGCACTCTCAGGAATTTCAGCAGAAGCTGGCAAGTCACTACATTTGGGGGCCTCCACCTCCTTTGCCTAACTTGTGCGCCAGTTTCCGTTCCTTTCCAAATAGAGTGCCAACCTTAGCAGAGCGAACTACACTATATCAGAAATGTGAGCTTCTCTGGAGCTCTGTTATGCTTATGGATTAAGTCTGAAGCGTGAGCTTCACATTTCTTTACCCTCTGGTTGCAGAGGATGAGAGCCTGTTTAAAAGACGTTGATGACAATGGAGCGATGAAGGCCCAGTCAAAGAGGACCTCTGTATTTTATTTTCAGCTTTTCATTCCCCACTAATCATTCTTAGCTGTTCATTAACTTTCCCCAAGGGGTATCATTTCTCTTGCATTTCCCCAAAGCCTGAAACACTGCACAAGCTAGTGTATTCCCTCTGTTTCAATCACTTTCTCTCTCACCACTGAGACAAAAACCTGACAACCACAAGGTAGAGGAGAGGGTTATTTGGGCTCACAGTTTTTAGAAGTTTCAGTCTATAATTGGAGGGCTCTGAGGCAGAAATGGCATGTGGAGGGGCCTAGTGGAGGAGAGCTACTCATGTCATGGGGGCCAGGAAGCAGGGAGAAGGAAGGGGGGAGCGGGGACGGAGACAGGTCCTTGCGGGCTGGCCTCCAGAGACCCCCTCTTCTCACAAATCTCCACCTTCTCATGCATGTTCAGCTATGATCAATCTACCGATGAGTACGGCCTTCCCACGATCCAGTCATTTTCCAAAAGCCCCACTTGTGGGAGCGTAAAAGCTTTGGGGATCACTCTAGCTCTAAACCATAACATCTTCCATCACGTAGCATCCCTTTTTAGCACGAGTGAACACAGTGGAACTAACAGTACCTGCGCCCCATCTGGCACTGTCTGTACCCCACCTGGCACTCGTGGCGGCATACTCTTCCCAGCTGTGCAGGGGGCGACACACCCCAAAAGTCCATCTTAACATCTTGTCGCACCACCTCTGATACCAGTTTGTTGGGTTCTCTAGGAAGCACCCTGACGGGGATCACTGTGCCTCTAGGATGTTTCTAGCTCTTAGGATCACCTGCCTGGGGAAAGGAGGGGAGTAACCCGAAATCAGGCAAAGGGAGGAGCTGGACCACAAGCAGCCTTCACAAAGGTCTCAAGGCCAGTGGAGGCTGGAATGGCTGCGAGAGGGCACTGCTTGGCAAGAGGGCTGAACCTGTCTTCAGAGCCTGACACCCGGCAGCCGTTGGATGCGCACCGCCCTGGAGGGGAGCTGACCTTTAAGGAGATGACCTTTTTCAGGCCCCCGGCTCTGAAGAACTGTGCCTGAGGGTTTCCTGCCCGCAGCTCTCCCAGCAGCTGGGGCAAGACCTTTGGGTCTGAAGGGGGACATGTGGTGAGCTCATTCTGTTCCTGGTTGGGGTCTGAAGAGTCCCCCCAGAGAAGTGATGGGGACTTTAATTTGATCTGCTGGGTGGGTCTTGACTTTCCTCACTGTAAAAGGATCTCAGGACACTTCAGTGAGAGGCATGGACAGATTTTACTAGGCAGAGGTGAAGCACACACTCTGGGGAAATAGAAGGTGGGCCTCAGAGAGGCACCCTGTGGTCTGGGGTTCCAGACATGCCTGTCTCCTGGGAGGCATCCTGGGGGGGTCTGAGATGTTTTGCTGAAAAAATTTCATCTTAAGATCAGGTTGCTGCCCTTTACCTTATCAACGGGATTAACTTATGGATTTGGAATATCTTTAAAGGATTTGGTGTGACGGACCTGGAAGAAAAAAAAAGCCAAGGGAGTAAAGATATGCAGTACGGATATGGATAACTGTGGGTAACTTTGCGTCCTGAAGTTGCAGTTTTCTAAGCAATCCGGGAATGATTTGAAGTTTGAAGGACGATGTGAGGAAGTTAGGTGCAAACACAAGGCTGTTTTATGTGAGGTACCGAAGCACGGGTAGACTTTGGTATCTGCCAGGTTTCTAAGCCCAGGCTTTCCTCGCCCTAACACTGGGGGTTGGCATTGTTTTACTTTATTAATGCTGGGGTTGAATTCAGGGCCTTATGCACGTAGGTAAATGTTCTACCACTGAGCTACACCCTCAGCTCCCGACAGTAATATTTAAAGAAAAGAAAAATAACCTGTGAAGAAAACACAGTTTAGGAGCCAGAGCCAGAGGCCTCCCCTGGTTCTCTGAGCATTGACTGAGCTGGAGAAGCTCAAACGTGTGCAAAGCCAGAAACTGCTGCTTAGACCCGTGCGGCCCCCTAGACGAGAAGACAGATCAGTTTCTGGCGTCCCGGGATCGCCTCAAGTGAAATGAATCAGACACACAGGTTTATATATTGCACGATTTCGCTTATATGAGAAACCCCAAATATAAATAAAAAGCAAAATAAAGCACAGATAATAGGAAGTAGCGAGATCTTTTTCAGATGGGAAGGGGAACGAGATGGAGAGGGAGGGAAAGGAGGAAAAAAGGATAAAAAAAGAGAATCCAAGAAAAAATGGAAATAGAGCTTTTTCAGATGGGAAGGGATTAAGAGTTGGAGGGAGCAGGGAGGGAGGGATGTGTTATGTGCATGTTAAACTCCCCACGACAAATGTAATTATTATGCACTGCAAACATGTACTAATAAAAACACATTAATAGAATTTTTTAAAGAGCAACCTAGGAGGAAACAGTTCCGGAAACCAACTTACCCCCAGACCCACCCCAAACTGTGCCCGGCT
Organism: Erethizon dorsatum; assembly: GCA_028451465.1. Taxonomy (NCBI): domain Eukaryota; kingdom Metazoa; phylum Chordata; class Mammalia; order Rodentia; family Erethizontidae; genus Erethizon; species Erethizon dorsatum. The sequence continues at coordinate 66,527,651 of CM051834.1, forward strand.
TCCCCAGGCCTGGCGACAGGTCCCGCGGGGACGCCTGTGGTGGAGACGACTTCCCGGGGGGCAGCGCCTCCCCGCCATCCTGGTCCGGGTCCCGGTCCGGGTCTCGGTCCCGGGGGCGACGCCGCGGCCTGGAGGGCGGTGGTTCTGGAGCTGCTCCGCTTCTGGGGCGCGCGCCGGGCTGGGCTGAGCCTCCCTTGGAGTTCGCTGCCCGCACCGAGGGGAACCGCGGTATCAGCCGCCTGGGTGCGGGCAGAGTTGCTTCCGAGTTGGGAACTTTTTGCAGGTTGCTGGCGACTTAGCAGCTGAGGCGCGGGTTCCCGGGAGAGAACAGAAGACGCCCGCTGGGGCGCTGACTGGGCCGAGCAGTCTGTCCAGTGGCTCAATACCCGCAGAGACGCGAAGGGAAGGGCTCCGCGTCCCCAGCCACAGCAGTGCCCGGGCTCTTGCGTCCGCTCCGTTTCCAGCGTGAACAGCGTAAGTGTCCGAGAGGACGAGCGCGCTGTTTCTTCCCCTTTCCGCGGTCCCTTGCGGGTGGCTCTAGCGGGTCCTTAGCAGCGCCCAAAGTTACAGAAGGAGCAGCTGGGCAGCAGGGAGATCGCCAGCCTTAAATACACACAAGCTATCCTTGGTTCCCAAAGAACTCTTCCTGCTGGCCCAGTGAACGCTGTCTCCCTGTTACAGATGGTATACATAAGGCAAATAAATTAATTTATTCAACGAATATTAATCGAGTAACCTTAGTGTGGAGTTGGTCCTCCAGCCACAGGGGATAAGGGTCCCCAGGGACATTGCTAAGGTAAAACATGACGGAGGGCAGTGACAGTTTAACTGAAGGAGACGGTATCTCCCCATTAATGCGTTAGATGTTTAGAGAAGATAAGGTAACAAATGGGGCGATTCAAGGCGTGCCTTGAATTCCATCCTTGTTGGATGGGAAGGAGGAAGCCAGGAGAGTGATGTTCCAAGGAAAATGCAGACTTCTATGGCTATGGCTTGGCGAATCCCCGAAGGACTGCATATCTGGAAGCAGTCTGTTTTTTTAACAAAAAAATTATGTTCTGACTATTTTTGCAGCAATATTCATATTTTACCTAACTTTGGGTACTCTGTATTCCACTTTAAGACTAAGAAGAAAGGAATGCTTGTGCAGAAGCGACACCATCACCCCTCATATCAGTCACATTCCCATGGCTGAGTCCCAATACCCACCCCACAACGCAGAGGAGGAGAGGTTAATTTGGCTCACAGTTTCAGTGGATTCAGTCCATGATCAGCTGGCTCGAAGACAGAAACAGTATGGCAGGAAGGTATGGAGGAGGACAGCTTCTCACCTCATGGAAGCCAGAAAGCAGAGAAAGAGGGGAGGAACTAGGGACAAGAATACATCCTCCCTGGTCATGCCCGCCCATGACCCACCTTCAACCAGGCCCCAATTCCTCACAGCACATTTAACTATGAGCTCACCAATGGATGAATCCACTGGTGAATATAGCCATCCCCACGATCCAATCACCAGCTCAACACATGAGCCTTTTGGGGGATGTGATGGTTTAGATCTAGAATGTCCTCCCAAAGGCTCATGTGTTCAGAGGTTGGGCTTTTGGAAGGCGATTTGATCATCAGGGCTGTATCCTCATCTGCGGATTAATCCATTAAGGAGTTCAGAGCTGAATGTGTTGTTAGGAGATGGGGTCATGATGGAAGAGGTGAGTTGCTGGAGGTGTGAACTGGAACGGTTTATCTCCCTCCTTTCTCCTTCCTTCTCTCTCTGCTTCCTGGCCTCCATGATGCGAGCAGCTTTCCTCTGCCAGACCCTTCTGTCATGCTCCCTTGCCATCCTGTTTCTGCACTGGACCCATATGATTGTGGACAGAAACTATGAGCCAAAATAAACCTCTCCTCCTTGAAGTCGTAGGTGTCCGGTATTGTGTTATTCCACTGGGAACAGAAATGGAGTGGATCACAAGATCTCTTTCCAGTTCCCATTAGATGGATCTGTCAAACTATGATCTGGAATGTTTGAAATTCTGTAGGTCATAAATTATGCACACTTTAGTTGTTTAGATAAGGATATGCATCTATAAACTCAGACTTCTCTGTTTTCAAATCAATTGGCAAAGAGGAATTTGCTTTACAGAAGCAGGTCAAGGGTATGAGGGTAGAGACACAAAACTATTGTTCGGGTAAAATTGGTGGAGTGTAGACAGCACAGACAACTTCGAGAGTGTGTATTTCCCCCCTCCCCCCATCTCTTACTCTCCACTATCTGCAGATATTTTTTCATTTGGGGTCATTGTAATATATTAACATTTTTAAGGCAAATTTAGAAGACTTTGTGTTCTACATTTCTATCTCAGAAGTTTTTAATAAGAAGAGAGTTGTGCACTAGTTTTCTCTTCTTTTTCTCTTTCACTTTAGTTTATTTGCAAGCTTATAATTTAGCTACTCAGATGAGTGGGATTTCACATTAGCATCCTTTTAATAAAAATAAAAATAAAAATAAAAATATGGTTTTGCTTTTCCCGTTGTCTTTGCTGCAGCTACTGAAGAGCCTCTGAAGCTCTGAAGTGGTAATTAGGTGATTAGATGATGCTTGACAGTGCATCCTCTGGAAAGCTGGCCCCTAGTGCCACCATGGTGAGAGGTGGCACTCATGCCTCGTTTGTCTCAATTGCTGATATGATAAGAGAGAGGCCTGGCAGTGTTTGTCAGATCTCTAGTCACTGTGACTCTGACCCACAGTCCTGCAGGGCTTGCCTTTGAATATTCCACAGTTCAGGCAGAGGCTGAAATCAAAAGCAGGAGCAGGAGGTCCGGGACTATACTGCACGTAAGTGGAGGGAGTGATACAGGGGAAAAATGTAACTCCCAACCTGCTAGATGGCAGATACACCAAGTTCATGTTTCTCACCTTTGAAGAATGAATTATAAAGGAACAATGGAGGTTAAAAGCAGGAAAACTTTATTGAGAGAGGCAGATCCTGAGAGACAGGAGGGACCTGAAAATGGGTTGCCTTGGAAACCTCATTTTTAGGATCTGAAGGGCAAGGGAGGGGACCTCAGGCTCACTAGTAGCAGATGCGCCTGACTGTGCCTCACAAGCCAGCGGCATCTGGTTTCCCTGTGGCTCACATTTACATTTTAAACACAAGTAAGGATTGTCTCTTAAAGCACGGAAAGTCTGAACATAGGTAATTCTGACCATTTTCCCTTTCTCTTACAGTACAATTTTAGTTGTGAAATAGTATCATAATCAATATTTTCCTCTGCATTTTATTTTGCCTCCAGGGGGTAGGCAGGCCATGCATGGGTATAGAAAAATATTAAACAGCTGTTTTTCAATGTGTGAGGGTCAAACAATTTTTATTGCTTAAGAATACATTCTAAAGGAGTAAGAGAACTTGACATTGAGTTTCTCATCTGCAAAACAACAAGGGGAAAATAGGTGTCACACTCTCTCTCTTTTTCTTTTTTGTACCAGGAATCACACTCAAGACCTTGCACTTGCAGGCAGGCACTGTGCCGCTGAGCTATATGCCTGGCCCTAGGTGTCTCTTTTAATCCCTACTTGGTTTCTATATTCTCTCAAGGTGTCCCCTAAGGTGACCTGCTCTGGAGCAGGTGGCTGGTGTCTGAAGAGTGACCAGAAGGTAGGTCAGGCTGGACTAGCCACCCTTACCAAAGCATGCCACTACCTTCTCTGGAAACTCACACTCCTAACTCTAGCATGTGTTTCCAAAAGCACAAGCTACAGTTGATTTCAGCTCTAACAGTCATGTTTAAAGAAGGAAGCATTGCTAGCAAAATTAAACCAATAGTCAAGAGACCTGAACAGCTTCTTTCCAATTCTTTGAAAGAGAGTGAGGGGAGAAAATCAAAGGGCAAATTGGAAGTAGTTGAAGTACTTCCCAGCCTGGAAAAGAGATCACCTCCAGAGATACACAGAAGCAAATAATAGCTTGGAAACATCCTGCCCTGGGCCCTAGGGCAAAGAAGGCCCCAAGACATCTGTGCTGTCTACCTAATCACCTAGGCAAGCTTCCTTAGCAGCAAGACAAGGCTAAGTTTTACTCAGAATCCACTCTAAAATTTCTGCCTCTATATCTGCAACACACTTACGAAGCTCACAGGTACCTGTACCCATCATTCAGCAACTACAACTTACATGTTGGCAAAAGTAGGTCAGTTTCCTACACACATAAATGATGAGAACCTGGCCTAGCTTGGGAGAGAGAGCCAGGAGTTTGGGGATTTTCTCTCAAAGTCGGTTCTTTCCACAGGGTCTCAGGTTTAGTTTCCTGCACCCAGGAGACTGTGCCCAGAGCACTAAGCAGGGACATCTATTTTATGTGTGTTTTTCTGGATGGGCAAAATCCTGATGTCTTATTGAATCAGAGACGGGGTAAGTGTCCCTCATCTAAGATGACTCCCCTGTCTTTGTCATTAACAAATGCTCATTTTCTGTGGGCTTAACTCAAAGTTCTTAGTTGTTGCATAGGAGGGAAAGGTTGAGACAGTTCAGGGTTCCTTCTCTAATCTTTAGCAGAAATATGGCTCTAAAAAAGGAAAGTACAAAGTGACAGAGAGATCAGAAATGACATCAGAAAAAGGAAATCTTTTCTTCTCATGCTCATGGTGAATTATTTTTTTTTTTTTTTTTTTTTTGTGGGTACCGGGGGGACGACCTCAGGACCTCGCGCGCCAGCAGGCGCCCGTGCCACTGAGCGATATCACCGGCCCCTTTTTTCTTATGTGGGTTCCGGGAGTCGAACTTGGGCCTTCGCGCTTGCAAGGCAGGCGCTTAAGCCGCTGAGCCGTCTCACCGGCCCCTCATGGTGAATTATTGAGACAACTTGCCCGTGAGTTGTCACCCTCTGCCTGGAAAGGTGGGGGGGCAATCTTAAGGGCTAAGATCGCCTCCTCACCAGCAGATAAGACCCGAAGGGGAACTGAGGCAGAGCAGGCTCGACATTCCTTCTAGAGTGTAGAGGGGGGATTAGGCCAGACTGTCCCAGTGAAACCTGTCCTCCAACTCTTAAGAACGACTGCCAGCCTGTTGCCTTTTAACTGGCAAATGGAGTCCCATGATTTACTCGCAGGCATGTGTACTTCCTAAATATAAACTACATTTCATAAAAGACCCCTCTTTTTTTTATGTGGGTACCAGGAGTTGAACTCAGGACCTTGCACTTGCCAGGCAGGCGCTTATGCTGCTGAGCTATCTCACCGGCCCAAAAGACCCTTTTTATAGCATTTCATAAATTCACATTTTGGTTAGTATCAAAGTCAGCTAGGGGACATCTAACATTACTTTTCTCTAGCACCACCGTCTAAGGTAAGAAGACAAACCACAACAGTCAAAACAAGTCAAACAGGTCAAGCAAACTGCACTAACAAATTCAGCAACTGTAAGTCCAAATGCAGCATGTATGAAACAGGAACGCAAGACCTTGCCAGCAAAAGTCAAATGTCCTGTCAAAGAACATCATCATCTTCCCATGTTCTCAAGTCAAATTTACCATCATTTTAACAAAAAACAATGCATAAAAAGACAAGGCATAAGCAACTGACAAACAAAGGATGACAAAGTCTGGTTACCTACACAATTCACAATCCAGACTCCGTGAAACAAAAGCAAACTCTTACCTCCTTCCTATTATCTTGGTGGGACCTCCAAATGATATAGTGGAAAAACGTAACTCCTAACCTGCTAGATGTCAGATACACTGAGTTCATGCTCCCCAAAATCAAAGAATGAATTGTGAGGAACAACAGAGGTTAAGAGTAGGAAAATTTAGTGAGAGAGCTCCTGAGAGACAGGAGGGGGCCTGAGTTGGTTGCCACAGACTCCACTGAGGAAGTTTCACAGAGCAAAATCACAAGGTGGGTGCAAAATCATGAAGTGGGACACAATGTGGGTCAAAACTATGATTAATAAGATTATAAGTGTAGCTGCTTAGGTAATGTTGATCCAGTGGGGAAGCAGGTCACGTAGCAAGTGTACTTGGAAAGAACAAGATCTTTTTAGGAAGGGAGGGATCGGGAGGGCCTGGTCACCCGCCCGGGTGACTGATGTCTTCTAGACTTTTTTGGGCCAGGTAATATCGATTATAGTAGATTGCTTATCCCTCGGGGAGGCAGGTAGGCCTGGTCATTCTGTTTTTATCTCGAGGCCTGGTCTTCCACAGATGCGTCTCCAGCCACAGCTGTGCTGTTTTCTCATCCTCTGCACTGACTCCCCTGAGGGCCCAGCCCTGTCTGACTGCCTAGAATGTTCCCACCTAGCTTAGGTCTCTATAATAATACTATGAATATAAAGCAAGAGTGAGGAAAAATACAGACACATAGAACAAGAACAATACCCCAGCATGACAGGCAACTCGGGATATGTTCTGCTCTGAAAAATTCTGAAGTGGAAACCTTACTTTTGTTTATGATAATAAAGGTGATTAATCAGAAAAGCAACTGCTCCTAGAGGTACAATAAAGGCAATTTTGAGCACTAATAAAGAGTAGCCATCAAGCAGATCCAACTAACGATTTATAAAGATAAAGAAAATACTTTAGTGGGGAGTGTTGCTTCCCCCTAATCATCACATATTATTTCAATTCAGGTGGAACATTTGATTTTGAAAGAAAAAAAATCAATTTAGCTTTTACTCTATTTTTGGTCCATTCTTCCATATTCCAATTACACTTGCTGCTTCAGTGTGTGAACAGAGAATAGGCCGCAGCACAACAAAAGCAAGCCGGGGCTGTCACCAGTGGACACCAGCTCAGGAGTTGCTCGGCAGTGTGAAATGCATGAAAATACATTAGCTAGAAACAGGACAGGCAGCTCTTGTAGTCAGCATATACCAATAAACACCAGTAGAAAAACAAAGGACATTCATGGTTTATAAAGATAAGCTCTATAATTAATGTTAATTACTTCGACTTTGGTTATTCTTTATATTTGAGTAAACAGCACTATTTATCCTAAAACAAATTGTGGGAAATAATAGGAAATGCAGTACAATACTTTTGAGAAACTGTGATCTCATAAAAATACCTAGTAGGAGATGTTGGCCCAGTTCCTATTATAGGCAGCTAAGTTAGGTAGGAATAGTCTAGGCAGTCAGAGAGGGCTGGGCCCTTGAGAGTCAGTGCAGAGGAAGAGAACACAGCACAACTGTGGCTGGAGGTGCATCCGTTAAAGACCAGACCTCAAGATAAAGATGGAATGACCAGGCCTACATACTCCTTCAAGGGATAAACAGTATACTGTAATTGGTATCACCTGGTCCAATAGAAGTCTAGATAGACATCAGACACTCGGGTGGGTGACCAGGACCTCTGACTCATCTCTTCCAAAAAAGGTCCTTGTTCGTTCCATGTACCCTTGCTATGTGACCTGCCTCCCTTTTCAATCAACATTACCTAAGAGGCTACACTTGTAATCTTACTGCTTGATCGTAGTTTTGACTCACATTGTACCCACCTTGTGATTTTGCTCTATAAAACTTCCTCTGTGAAGTGGGGTCTGAGGCAACCCACTTTTGGATCCCCTCCTGTCTCTCAGGAGCTATCTCTCGCAATACTTTTTTTTTTTTTTTTGTGGGTACTGGGGGGTCGACCTCAGGACCTCGCGTGCCAACAGGCACCTGTGCCGCTGAGCGATATCACTGGCCTCTTTTTCATATGTGGGATCCGAGAGTCGAACTCGGGCCCTCGCGCTTGCAAGGCAGGAGCTTATGCCGCTGAGCCATCTCACTGGCCCCTCGCAATACATTTTTCCTACTCTTTTCTTTTCTTTCTTTCTTTCTTTCTTTCTTTCTTTCTTTCTTTCTTTCTTTCTTTCTTTCTTTCTTTCTTTCTTTCTTTCCTTCCTTCCTTCCTTCCTTCCTTCCTTCTTTTTTTTTTTTTTTTTTTGTCTTTTTGAGACAGGGTTTCACTATGCAGTTTAGGCTGGCCTTGAACTCATAGTGATCCTCCTGCCTCAGCTTCCTGAGTGCTGGGATTACAGGCACATGCCACCATGCCCGGCAAATTTTTCCTACTCTTAACCTGTGTTGCTCCTTAGAATTCATTCTTTGATTTTGGGGAACACAAACTCAGCATATCTGACATCTAATAGGTTCAGAGTTATGCTTTCCCCTATATCAGTATTTTAAATTCAGAACTGTGAATACTTTGATGAGTGACAAAGTCAGCATGATATTCTTTAAGTTATAAAGATAGAATGATGTCATCTATATATTATATTTAAATTTTTTGAAATTTAAGTAGTTACACTGTGGATCATGACGCAGAGTTATTTGTCTGCAAGTACAGTGCAGCTATTCTGGCTCTGTGACCTTCCTTTGCTCAAGATGGTGTTGTGAGCTCATTTCATATCCTCACAGTACCCACAGCTGATTTCCACCGAACCAGCTGGCACATGCTATGTATACAGAAAGATTTTACAAGGCATCCGTGAGCTTGGCAGTGGTAAGATAACATATCTTCAAGGCCTCAACCTCTGTTGTCTTTGGCTGCTTCAGCATGTACCTGCAATTGTTCTATCAGTCTAGTTCTTCTCTCTTTAACTCCACAGTTGCCTTTCTCTCAGTTTACAGATATTGAGCACACCCCTCTCCCAGAATGATACCGTGCCACAAATGTCAAGACTGCCGAACCACCAAACCAACACACACTGCGAATACTGGTGTCAGCAGCCTAGCGCAGAGCTCGTATTTCTCTGCCATGCTCTTCCACACTGGGAATGTAGAGGGGATCTGGTTGTTACAAGGATTAAAATAATGTGTTTATTTGAACTTTAAAAATAAAATCATCCTTTTTTCCTAAGACAAAGTGGTCATATTTGACCAACTGTTTAGATAATATACAGTGACTTTGTCAGTTAAGCTGGTTTGTGGGTATTTTCCATAAATTGAATGTGTTATTTCTCAGCTTCAAGAATCTGATGAAAATATAGTCAAAGTATGTGTGTCAGGAGGTGGTTTTCCCTGAATAGCTCGTGTCCCTGTGCAGTGTAAGCCTTCTGAGAAAAGGACATATTTAAATGGCAAATAGTGTGTCCCGGGGAGAGATTGAGAAACCCCTATCCTCTCTGATATGTTGGCTGAATGTGTTGTTTTTAAGTAAAAGAGTAACAGATACAAGAAACAATATTTGGTTAAGCATTGAAATGTATGTTGCAGAAACTGAGAAGGTGAATAGGCCTAAGAACAGGGTAGCAAACAATTTTGCAAGTATGGTGGATGACAATTATTTGTTTTCACCAAAATGGAGCAAGGGTCTATTGAGTTGTCGGCTGATACTTTAACAAATATATATTTGAACATAGACCATTATAGAAATTTTAGTTCAACATGGAAGCAGTTCAAAGAATGGAGTCATTCTATGACACAATCCCTCCTTCCTTTCTCACTAGTACATGCAAGCAGCCTGTAAAGATGAAATTAGAATTGGAGTTGATGCTTTGTGTTTTCTCCTTCTAGCACTAGGTAATAGTGATCTGAGATACAAGAATATATACTCCCCCCACCACAGAACACCCCTCTGAAAATGCTCAAAATAGTCTGCTAAGGTCTGAATGTTGCATCCTGCAAAATTCATGTGCTAAAACCTAACTTCTCAGGTATTAGGAGGTGTTAGGCCCTGAGGGTGGGGCCCACAAGAATGGTACCTGTGCCCTTGTAAAAAAGGCCCCAGAGAGCTGCCTTGCCCCTTCCACCAGGGGAAGACACAGCAACAAGATGTCACCTTTGCAAAAGTGAACCTCGCCAGGCACTGAATCAGGGAGCAAACTGAGCTTGGGCTTCTCAGCCTTCAGAGATGTAAGAAATGAATTTTTGTTATTTATAAGCTGCCTAGTCTGTGGTATTTTGTTATAACATCCCAAAATAGACAAGAATACAGCCATAGACATTGTAAGAGGCATATATTTTACATTTACTCAAAAATTATTATTATTTTTTTTATGTGGGTACTGGGAGTTGACCTCAGGACCTCATGCTTGCCAGCAAGCGCTTGTGCTGCTGAGCGATATCACCGGCCCTTTTTTTCCTTTATGTGGGTACCGGGAGTTGAACTCAGGACCTTGTGCTTGCCAGGCAGGCGCTTATGCCGGTGAGCCATCTCACCGGCCCTATAATGTATTTTTATTGATTGTGCATTAATAATTGTAATGACAACTTAATCTAAAATAATTTTTACCATTGATAGTGCCTATGGCCAAGGGGAAGATTAAATTTATAAGCATATTTTGGTGAAGAGAAATGAGACAATAAATGAAAGAATTTCAAGCATAAAATAAAGATAACATTCTGTGGAGGGAAGGGGAATGGCTATATGGGTTTTGGGAGGAAAAAATGATATAAAATGAGCATATTTACATTAGTATAAGTAGATTACCCTAGGCTTCAGTTGTTACTGTTTGGGTACCACTGGGTACATATATAATTTTTCTGTTTTATTTTATAATGCCACACTTACTGATCCATAATAATATTTTCAGTTAATTAAATTTATATTTAAAATTCAATTATAAAATTAAAAGTGAAATTTGGTACAAGTTAAAATACATATGAGGAAAAAATGGTCAAAAATCACTATTCTAAGTTCTGCAGGATGTTCAATGACATTTTAGCAAGCAGTGTCTTCTTTTTTCCTTTTTTCCATAGAAAGAATCATAGCAAGTGGCATGTTTTCAGTCCAGTTAAAATTCGTGCTAACAGTAATGTGCGGACAATGACTAGAAGAAAAAAGAAATGAGCAGGGCATGTATTTCCCATGGTCGGGGTTCACAGGGGAAGTGCGCTGCACAGTAGGGAGCTTGGCCACTGTGATCAGGCGTGAATGAGATGAGGAAAAGGAGGAGAGCCTCTTAGCAGAGAACCTTTCAGGAGGGGTTCAACACATTGGGGTACTAACTGAAAAGAATGCATGGAAACAAGATAAAGGAGCAAAATAGTCTGTGAGTTGGACATTTGTTTAGGGAAGGGTGTTAGAGAAGGTCATTTGTATTTTCAAGAATGGGGGAGAGGAGCCAGAAGGAGCTGAGAAGACTTAAGTCATCAAATTCCAATAGGAAACAGAAAACAGAAGACCCATTTGATAGGCCCCAGCTCAGGAGTACAGTTCTGAGGAGGAGGAGGATGCACAGTAGGAAAAAGATGCATCTCATGGGTGACAAAGGAGAATGCATATATATACACTCATGAGAATAAGGAGAAAAAAAGCAATGGAGAATATCTCTTTGGTAAGATTTGAAAAAATAAATAAAAACAGAAATGATACTAGAAATGAGGCCAAATTTAAATAGCTTTCTTTTCAGCTCAGATTAACATGTTGGTGTGCTGTAATTACACTCTTTTATCTTTCGTATTGTCTGGACACTCAACAAATACTGAATAGCAACTGTTTGCAAGGTACTCTGCTAGACATCTGGGCATGTATGGGTGGATACAACCTGGTCCTTGCCCATGAATTACTTAAAATCTTACAAAAAAATAAGAGCACTGTCATAGTTACTTTTCTCATTGCTGAGACAAAATACTCAACACCCTCAAGTTAAAGGACAAAAGGTTTCTTTTGGCTCACAGTTGGTGGAGGTCTCAGTCCATAGTCAGCTGGCTCCAAGGCAGGGCAGTGTGGCAGAGGGGCATGACAGAGGAGAAACAGCTCATGGCAGGGCAGGCAGGAGGCGGCAGCAGCAAAGCAGCAGCAGCAAACCTTCCTTTCCCTTTTATCCTATCCAAACTACAGGCATTTTGGGTGGTGCCACTTGTACCCTGAGTGGAGCTTCTGTCTTTAGTAAATCCATTCAGCTACACCCAGAACCATGCTAATTCCAATCAATGGACTAATTTAGTACCACACATCCTTAATCCCAGTATCACACACCCTGGATCAGTGGTGGCGAACCTAGGGCACTCGTGTTATTTTCTTTTATGACAAGGGACATTAATGTAGAGTTGTTTTTTCTAAACAAAAACCTCAGTATTAAGGTTTAATTGCGCTGTTGGCTCTTTGTGATAAGTAAGTGGGTCTTGGGCTGCAGTTTGGCACCCAGTCCCTAAAAGTTTCGCTATCACTGCCCTAGATCCAGCCAGCTCTGAAAAGCTCCACCTGTGAGCACATGAGGCTTCGGGGGGACATCTAGATACAAACCACAACAAGCATGTGAATGGGTTGAGGAGCAAGCAGTATGTCACGTCATAAAAGAGAGACAATCCTCAACTTGGGGTGGCAGGGAAGCATTCATTTGCACTTCCTTTTCACAAATACTTGTGTGATACACGGCACTGTGCAAGCAGGCGGGGCACAGCAGCAAGCATGGTGGGATTTGTCATCCCTCCTGGAGCATGGGGAGGCGTCTTGCTGACAGGGCTGAGGACAGCTGAGTTCTCCCTGCTGGTGGTCGCTTCAGATTGATGTGAAAGTACTTCTTCCCCATTTGTGTGCAATTTTCTAGTGTCTTGCATTTGTCTTTTTGCACATCCTAGGACCTCACAGTCAGTGTAGCTGTTATTATAACACAGCTGACTCTGCTTGGCTTAGCATGACATTCAAGGCTTTTCTGGTGTGATTCTAACTCCTCTGCCTGGTTTGCCTCCTGTTACCCTCCCTCCCTCCAGTCATTTTGTCCTCCTGTTACTTTTTGCCTCCCCTCTGGAAACCCTCTATGTTGCTTCAGACCTGTGTTCCTTTCCTCTGTGATCTCTGTCTGCAACAAACCCTTTTCCTTCTGGTCTCGAGTGCATGTTTCCTTGACCTCTGCTTCCTGAAGGCCTTCTCCTCTGTCCTTAGGTCTCATCTCAGAGGGCAGCTGTTCCCTGAATCTTTCCCAGACTCCCCCTCTTCCTTCTGTCTTCCCGCGGTGCCTAGTTTTTTGGTGTGGCTGTTTCCTGGTGTAATAACTTAGGCTCTCTCCAGATTCCCCATTCAGATCTTAATCTCCATGCACAGTATCCGACAAGTGGCAGGGACTTCAAACACCTTGTTCATGGGAATAAAACACTTGCTTATTGAGTGTGGTGTTGCCCAGTAATTGAATCACAGTGTGTGCCTAGCGTGGATGTGGAGAGGTTGATTACTGGCTCCTTGCTTTTCGGAAATTAGAGCCACACTCCTAGAAGCCCTGGGAGAACAGGGGCCCAGGGTAGGTGTTGAATAGCTGTGCAGTCCTTGTATCCGGAAGTTCCCCTGAGGCTGAAGAGGTCAAACAAACAATTCCTTCTTAGTGTTCCTCATGGGTGTCAGATATGGTGCTAGTGTTAGCAGCTGTGGCAGTTCTTTTTGCTTTTGGAGACTTTATGCCATTCTAGTTTGAGTACAGCAGGGCACTTCGAGCTGGCATGTGCCACTGCTGCTGAAGTGTCCCAACAGCCCCTAACCGGACTGCAGTGTGAGAACCAGGGCTTCTGGTGCCTTAAAGCATTAGCGACACTTGGACAGCGTGATCCCCTCTGTCCAACTTGCTGTGCTCAGCACCCTCGGAGGTCTGGTGTTATTATCTGCGTTCCACGCACCGCAAGGCTCAGTGGTGAGTGTTCGCGCGAGCCCAGGCGCCTGGCTCTGCTCTGGACCTGGCGCTGAGGAGCAGGGTCTCCTGTCTGACCTTCGGGAGGCCCCACAGGCAGCGCTGGGCTAATTGCTCCACAAGCAGTGTGCAGGCTGAGAGGATCTGCACCTCCCGCTGCTCTGCTCATAATCATTGCCTCCCAGGCTGTGAGTCCTGACACCAGGGGGGCACCACATGCCCTTCCCACATCCTTAAACACACACAGGCCTCCGTGACTTCCTGATTCTGTTAGGTCCATGATCCGTGGGCTGTGTCTGTTCTAGCAGTGACATTATGGTAACGGCTTCCACTCTCAGCTCCCAATGAAAGTATTCTGCTGTGTCCAGGGTTTCCAAACTACCCCAAAATGTAGTGGTTTGACTTTTCAATTTTTTAATTATTATTCTATGATTCTCAGTCAGGAATTCAAGGCGTGGAGCAGAGATTCATTTCTGCTTGTGTTGTGTGTGGCTCATCTGTGACGTTTCCTATAACTTGAACAACTGGAAGAGCCAGGGCACAGGTGGACACCTTCCCTGGAGGCCCAGGCTCTGTGAGTGAGAGATCTGGGACCGTGAGTAGAAGCCACCACCATCTGAAGGTCTAGGCCTGAAACTGGCATGATTTGCATCCTATTCTATTGGTTGTGAGTTACAAGAGCAGACCAGATTCAAGGGCTTGAACAATGGGAAGAGTTGATTCAGGGGGGCCGCTTTGGAGGTTAGTTTTCATACTAGTGTAGGTCGGCAAAGAATTTCTTTGTGTGTGGGACTTGGTATAATGTATATGTGTGCATATAATTAAGTTAATTTTGTATGGATTTATAATTAATAGGTTAGATAATCTAACAAACTAAACATCATATTCATTTAAACCTTAAATTAAGAAGATGGTGTATAAGCACTCAGGAGGCTGAGGCAGGAGGATAGTCACGAGTTCCAGACCAGCTTAATCTACACGGTGAGTCCAGACCACCCTGAGACCCTGTCTAAAAAATAAAAATAAAATAAAAAAAAAGATGGTATATGGAAGCTATACAAAGGAACTTATTGTTTTGTGGCTCCATTTCTCAGAAAGGGAGTGCAGGAGAGAAGGCACCAATATTTATTGCGTACTTCCAATGTATCTGGTGATTTTTATGTTATCTTATTTAATGCAAAGATTAATGTGGTTTCTTATGCTTACAGATAAGAACAGCAAGTGCATGATGGGAAAGGGGCCACAAATTCCTCCTCACCATAAGAGAGGGATTTTATTTCTCTAGACTTTAGATCTGTGCTGGCTTTGTGGCTTGTCCTGTCCAGCAGAATGTGGGGACGCTCTGAGCCTGGGTCACAAGGATCTGCACACAGCTGCTGGCCTCTTTGGATCCTGCCATCACTGTACGAGCGAGGCTGGGTCTCCTGCTGGAGGATGGGAAGATGCTAGACTGCATGGAAGATGACGGGACAGAGATGAACTTTCACAGTGACACCCCAGTCATGGGCAAAAGGCCAGCCTAAATCAGCGGGAGGAAGGCCACTGTGGACTGAAGACACACAGGTGAGCCCGGAAGAGACAGAAGAGCCACGCAGCCGAACTCTGCCCAAGCTGCTGACCAGCGTAGTGCTGCACTACACACTTTTTATTTTAGAGCCACTAAGTACTGGCATGGTTTATTGTCCAGTAAAGACTCACTGGTCTGTGGAGCTCAGAGGGTTTTAAGAGAAACCTTATCCAGAGACACATAGCTAAAGATTTACAATGATGACAACTCCACTTTATGTCATATGCATCAAGCCGAGCACGTGTGTGTGACAGTGTTCTTACTTGTGAAATTTTTCACAAGCTGATATAGGCAGGTTGGAATTTTAAAAGGACTTAGGCACAATGTAGCTTTTAATGACACATTTACAAAAGTTTAGATTTGCTCAGAGAGGGAATGGGGAATTTTATGGACCCAGAATCGCATAAAATTACAAGCGTCGATGACCTTCTTTGGTATATTATACATTTGATTTTGTTTCATTGCTTTCTTATTTCCATTTTGAAAATTGAAAATTTTCAGTATTATTGAAAATGTTTGGAAGGTCTGGAGCACACGCAAAAGAACCTAAAGTCACCACAGAAAAGTTTCAAATCTTTACTTACCAAAATGTTTATAACTGTTCCTAATTTTAAGACTAGTTAAAAAGCACTTGTCAATAATTTCGGCTTGCTTTCAGTGTTTAATGCAATTGCCTGTCTTATTCTATTAAGTGTCCTGGATTTTGAGTAGGGCATGGGGTTGGGAGATGGACTTGGGCCACACCTCTTCGGGGGATTCACTGTGTGCATCCTCACTGTGTGTCAAGCTCTGTCACGGGCACTGGACAGGAAGCGACAGCTGACCACGTGCTGTTCTCCACTGCCGTCTGCGCCTGTGCACGTGCAGACGAGAAAGGCGGTGACCTGGGTTTGTCCTCACAAACACCCTTGTCCAGCAGCTGTGTAATTCATGTTAGAATCTCTATTCATAGCTCAGTTGTGACCTCTGGGTCTGGCACTGAGCAAACGACAATTAAATTAAATGGATAGGGTGATCCCGTCTTCCTAGGCAGGGGGACCAGTGGGTATTCTGAGCATAGCTGGATCATCCGGGCTACTCTGGTCTGGTCTCCTGTCCACAGCTACTGCAACAGATTGAACTAATTGGCCATTTGCAAACAAGTGGGCTACAATTTTCAGCTCCTAGACCATGGTGGCGCGATGTTAGCCAATTAGACACATTTCCTGCCCATAAGTTAATTAATAGAGCCAAGCTGGACCATGTGCTCACCCCCAGGGAGGGAACAAGCATAGCCACTTCTGCTTCAGTGAGTCAGCACTCATGGCAAAGAGCAATCTGATTAGGGCCAAAGGCTTATTGTTTGGGTTAATGTTGTGCTTTATTTATTTTTAAAATATGTGATCATAGATGAAAGATTTTTCTTCCTGCTTCTACAGCAATTATGCCTAGGCAATATGATAGAAGCCAATACAAAAAAAAAGGGAGAGAGAGAGAGAAAGTGCTAGTTCCAGACAGCTTTTCATGTTTGAAGGGGAAATAAAATTCATATTTATACTCAAAGCTCTTTGTAGCTTTTCAGTGTAGCAAATACATACTAAAGCTAGAAACACATGATGAGTTTGCGATAGGCTTGCTAAGTTCTCGCAATATCAAAAATCAGATGATACTAGAAAAATATAGAGAATGGAAGAATTGGGCACATGGCTATTTAGACAATAACATTACAAAGCCCTTTTCCAGGACACGTTCTGGCTTCCACTCACATTCACCTAGCACCTTTCTTTGTCTTCGTGCTTTACCTGGAGGCAGAATCCAGGCCCTCTGTCACTGAGGGGTCTGAGCCCCATCCCATGCCCTTCAGAGGTCTGGCTTGTTGCACTTGCCCAGTTACAATAAAAATTAGGCAGCAGAGTTCTGAAAGGCACCCCTGTGAACTGCCTGGGCACTGCATTTAACTCCTCTCTACCCCATTGTGCATCAGCAGCCCCAGCTCCTCTCAGGCGGGTGGTTCCCACTAGAATGGTGGCTCTTCTTGAGATCTGGCTCCTTGGGTGAGAAATCTGAATGAATGGACAGCAGTCATAGCTTATAATTTAACGGGATTCTTTGTGTATCCTTTGGGGGAAGCAATCTCTGCTTAACAATGAGGCTTTCTAAAATCACGGGGCTGAGAAGCACAGGTTCCTCTAGTAGGCCAACGGGAGTAGGGGAAGGTGGACTCGCTCCAGCTTCTAACCCTGCGTGCTTGATCCCATTTTCCTCCTTTTGGAGACACAGCATCACATGTATTTTTGATTCTCCATGTGTCGGGCATCCTGGAGAAGGGTGACCCATCCTTGTGAAGTACTGTACCCCGAAGTTCTCAGCTATGCATTGAACAGGCCATTCCCACGAAGGGTCAGGCTGGCAGGTCCTTGTTGTAGTGCTGTGCCTGATGGAGCCTCTGGTTATGGGACCACTTCGTGCCGCCTTTAATGCAAAGTGTGTCCCCTGGTCCGACACAATGCTGTGTGTGGCACCAGCCCATTCATTTCATTTGTCCCAGGGCAGCTGAGGATGATGTATTTGTCTCGTCTGCTCAGAGCAAATTTCTTACTCTTGCAGGGTAGATGGAGTCCAATGTCATCCACTGGGCAGTACAAATTAATTGGCTGGCTTCACACCAATAGTGTTGGTCTCTGTTGCTGGCAGGTGGGGTATTGGGTAGTGGCAGTGGCTAAATTGGCCTTAGTTGGGTATTTGGGCCCCTGCTGCTGACCCAGCACAGCTTCTACTTCCTTCACCGCGGCTGCGGCTCCCTCTGTCACTTTGCTAGCCCTGGGCTTGCTGAGCACCGAGGTCCCCTGATGTTCCCTGGTTACTCGGCTGTTTTTACTCTCTGCGGGGCATTCGCGTGCGCACAAAGAGCACACTTGGTTCCCACTTCCGTGTGTCCAATCTCACGCCCCAGCCAGGACATCCTTGTCCTGGTTTGCCAAGATTTCTCCTTCTAGACTTCTGATTAGCTGTTTTCCCCTACTCATAATTCCACATGTGTTCTCATTCGGGGCCACTTCTATTCAAAATAAAGTAGATGACTGGATGTACTACCCAAAGCTCTGCGTATGGGGAGTGTTTTCTCTTGCCTCTATTTTTCAAAAGCAGTCCACAAATGAAGCTGTTGTGCAGTGGCCACCAGTGGAAGGGTCAGTTTCCAAAGCTTCCATTCAGTATTTCCCACTGTGATGGTGCCTGCCTCAGCAGCCAGTGGCTTAATGCGGGGGTTGTCCCACCTACCAAGTACCTTTGTTTGAATCATGGGCTAGGAGAGTTAGAAATGGTCACCACGTGGCCTGTGGGTCCTGTGGAAACACTGGGAACAGACTTGGGGCAGGATTCCATGTATTACTGGATCTCCTACCCCTTCTCTAAGACACAGAATGTGAGGATGAGTCAGGATTCCAGTATCAACCTGGACCTTGTGTTTACTAGTTTCCCCCAAAATGTTTAGATCTTTCCCCACTGCATAGTTTTCCAAAAAAAAAAAAAAAAAAAAAAATGGACCATAGGTACCTTTAGGGAAGGATCTGCAAGTCACTTCTGGGTATGCTCATCTGTGTGGGAGAGGCCTCTTGCTCTGCAGACCTCCCCCGTCGGCAGCCAATGGGTTCCATACGTGAGAACTCAGAGTCTGGAAACTCTGCCAGGGCCTCTGACTTGTTACTGGAGGACGTTCCCTCAGACTCCTGTAGCCCAAGCTTGATTTATTTTGACGGCAACCTGAGTCATGTCCTTGTTCATTGCCCATGAATTTGACCTCTAGGACATCGTCTCAATAACTTCGTGAGAGGCTCAGGTTGCCCAGTGCTCAGCCTTGCTGCTCATCAGTACACTGCTCTCGCCTGGGTTTTGATGGCTACGCCCTGCTAAGTGGCCTCTGCTGTTTTGAGATGCTGTCTCCCACATCGTGGTCAGTGGGCATAACGATGTTATGGCCTCTCCCCCTGTCAGTTTGTGTTGGCAGACAGACATACTGCCGACTGACTCGCTGGTGTGTTCTTGGTGGCCTCAGTAAGTGGTATATCCTCCGCACCTTTCTGGGGAACATAATCATCTGGGGGTTCTCAGGCCTCACAGTGTACACCCATGGCAGTGCGCCCTTCCTTGGAGCCTTTTAGGCCACTTTCCACTGTCACTGACCCCCTTCTGACATTCCCGCCTCACTTAACCTGGTCCTGTTTTTTCATGCCTCTTGGGGCCTTGCTGGGGGAAAGTTCACACCATCTCCTGGGCTCTTTGCCAAGGGGTTAGATGTTTCATAGAAGAATGTTTTCAGGTCAATAATCTTTGCTATCTCATCTGATGTCCTGGCCCCCTTAATCATGTACCCTCAGAATACAATTCTTTGTGTGCTTCTGCTGATCCATGCCAGCTAGAGCTTGTAGCCGCTTTGGGGCACGGTTCCTTTCCAGAGAGGACTTTATCTTATCTTCTGGAGGGGAGAGGCCTCTGCACCTTCTTCCAGTGAGGATAGAAGAAGGGCCAGTTCCAGATAGCAGGGGACCACTTCTATAGCTTTCAGAAGGCTCTGGGGACTCTAGCCTAATGATTTGGGGTGCATCAAGCCAGGGGTTTCCTCCAGTGTATTAGATTTCTGTTCTTTCCCAACCAGGGGCTTGAACTTGGTATAGCACACCTGCCTTTGGTGCGAGTTTGATTTTCTAAGTTGCTCAGTTACTCTGACAGTTAAGGCCCAGGTCTGGTGCTAAGCGTTCTCTGGCCTCTCTGCAGGGAGCGATGCCTCTCTGTAGGCCTTTGAGGGGGCTCCTGGCTCTCACATAGCTCTTAATCAGCAATCAATCTCTTGACTCATTATTCATCTCCTCCCTCCCACTGACACTGCCCTTGCAATACCTGGCATATCAGGAACCAACTAATTCCATTATTCTTGTAACTGCTCTTCCCCTACACATCTCAGACATCGGCTAATGCATTCCTTTCCCCTGTTACATCAGCCCAATTGACCACTGGTGTAAGTTCTATGGATGAGTTGCCACGCAAGACTCCCAACTATCTGGGCTTCAGCCAGCACCAAAGAGAGGGTCCTTGTGGCAAAATGGGGAGGAAGTGACTACCTACAGCTCCAAACCCATGTTAGGACCCCCTACACACACACACACACACACACACACACACACACACGCAGGAACTATTAGTGTTGTAGATGGGTGCCCAGAGAACAGAGTCTGAAATGAGTTCTTCCTGCATGATGCTTATGGAAGAGTGTGCCGAGGTAAACTCCTTTATGTGTTCAGCCATTAACTGCTGGCCGCTCTAGGAAGGGACATGACGCTGGGCAAGACTGAAGAAATCTGCAGTCTGTGAAGAGGCGGTCATCACTCTCAGCAGCAGGGACAACTGGCTTCTGCTGAAGGGGATCTGCTAGTGCGCCAGAGTGTTACCACAGTGGCTCATTAGCAGTGCTGTACTGAGTAGCTCTGTGGACCTCTTTCTTAGCTTAGTGTGGCACAAGTGCTCTTCCTGAATGCCACCCTATCACGTGTGGTTGGTGAATGTAGGCCATGGCTGTGGATGTCACTAACAGCTGGCTGGTTCAGGATAGGAGTGGAGAGGAAGAGCAAGATTGAGGATTTGGAAGAGAAAACCAGAGGCACCCTCGTTGACAGGAGCAGGGACTTGGGACCATGTGGGGCGAGTGAGGATGCCACCCCAAGAGCTCCTGTCCTGGCTGGCCCTGGCTCCCAGGAGGAGATGCTGGCCTGAGGTCTGCTTCTGTGATAATGTGGCATGAAGAACAGGCCTCATCCAGACTTGCAAAGATCCATCTTGTAGCCTGTACCATGTGCTTCTCTACAAAATGCTCACAGGTATTTGCTTACATAGAGAAAGCTGTGTTTGTCACATGTCACAATCACATTGAGGAGATTTATAGCTTAAGATCTGCCAGTGAGAATTGCCACACACACACACACACACACACACACACACACACATCCTTGCTGCTGGCTCTCCATGCCTCATGCCCACAGCCCAGCCCTCCTGCAAAGTCTGACTCGAGAGTCTTCTTGGAGCTCCCTCTGCCTTCCCAGTGTGGCCCCCAGGGTGGGCGATGCGTGCAGGTCGGAGATGTTCTCCCAAGGTGCTGCCTACCTCCGAGCCTTTCTGTATCTTCGGCAGTGGAGCCGGAGCGCTGCCAGGGTTGGGGCTCATTCATCGCAGATGATCAATTTGAACCAAATAAGCAGGTTGTCATGTTATTGCCGTACAACCTATTCAAACCAAAGAGCAACCTTAGTAGCCCATTTAGCTTAAAAACTAGAAAGTGCCGGTGTGTTAATGTGTGGCGTATTGAGAGTGTCATGACTAAGTGTATTGGAGCCCAGGCTGAGACTTTCTCTCCCTATTAAATCCATAAAGAGTAACCATTTGCCATGCAGGCTCTGTCAGTAATTATCAGGCAGAATCACTTTTGATCTTTTTCTTTGCTTGGCTGATTTATTCTCCTACCTTGTCAAATGAAGACTTTTGCCTTAAAAAGATCCCTCTTCTTTTTAACTTTCCCACTTCTTTATTCTCCTTGACAGGAAGATGACAGCAGCCCTATTGAATGGCAACAAGCTGGGTTATGTCATTAAATTTTAATCACTTTCCTGCCTGTGAAGTTGATAATTGGGGGTCATTTAATAGAGCTGCTCTGTCAGTGCTCTGTAAACCCCTCAGAAAGGAGCTGCATGTAAAGGGTGAAGAGCTCAGTTATCGCTGCAACCCAAGCTCCTCTGGAGCATAGATTTTATGCCAGATAACCCAGTTCTCAAACGCCATGAGCCAGAGTACCGCCCTAGGGCTCGTATTGGATTTTCTTTCCCTTCTTTCCTCTGAACCAATGCAACAATTACAGTGCAGTGTAGACACTGGAGGCCAGCCTTCCTGAGCCGGTCTCTGCTCTATGCTTTCCTCTCAAAGGCACCTTCCCGTGCGCACTCCAAACCTGCCTCCTGGACTGCAGGGGATAGAAAGGAGCTCTGTATCTTATGCTCAGTTTTACTGTGAACCTGAAATTGGTTTAAAAAGCAAAATCTATTAACTTAACAAACCAAACAAAACCACTTCCTAATTCTGTCCACTTTGCCCATTGAACACATGCCCGCCTTGCAAACTCTCTCATCTCATCCACGTCTAGCAACTGTCACCTACGTTCTTGCTCTTTTTCATCCCATCTCTATTAAACCAGACTTCTTTTTCCAAAGGGGATAATTCTCCCTTTTGTTCCATCTTTGACCTCCATCATAACGAACTCCAACGCTGTGGAAGGAATTACACTGCTGACCCATGGCTTGGAAGCCTCGTCACTCAGTTTCCAATTCTGTACTCGAGAAGAAGCCGTTAGCCCTGTGGCTCAGCACCCCTGCCTTGGTGGGGTGTGAGCCAGGCACACTTCCCTCTTCTGTCCAGCCAACCGAGTTGCATATGGCACCCCTCCCAAAGTGGGGTGTGGCTGAAACAAGCCAATGCAGCTCTTGTCTTTGAAGAACTTACAATTCTCATGTGGAGACAGGGGTCACATGGGAAGTCACATGAACTCTTGATCACAACTTTGAAAACTGCTGTGAAAGAACAGTGAGGGCATGTTGAGCTGATGCGATCTGGATGATAGGGATATTATTTTTGCTGACTGTGTGCCGGGGTGTGCCAAGCCATTTGCAGGTATGAAGGTCACTCAAGGCTCGCACAACGCTGCTATCAGTGTGTATAGAGGAGAAAACAGAGACACAGAAAATGAGCTCCCAGCTCACATGACCCTAAGTAGCTGCCATGAACCCCACCAATGCTTTGTGACAATCTGATAGGCACAAAATTGCATCCCAGTGTGGTTCAAGAAAGAAAATATAGATTTAGTAAACAATGGCTTGGCTGCAAACAGTATTTACATGGCCATGATGAGAGAAGGCTGTTCAGAGGTTGAGACTTGAGGGGAGAAGGGGAGTGTGTGTTTGTGTCTGCCGGAGCTCATGTGTGTGATTGCTGTTAACTGCACCGCAGCTGAGTCGGCAATTTCCATAGACAGAAGCCAATATAATGCTGAAAATTGAAAAATCAGTTATACCTGCGTTATCGTAAAACATAGAGGAAAACCAGAAGAAGTAAGTGAAAGAGTGAAGATGTGAGAAACCAGAAGAAATGAGTGAAAGAGTGAAGAGGTGAGACATTGTTTGCTTCTGGGGAGGAGGACTTGAGGAGGAAATGGAACAGGCCAGGTGACTGCTGTTTCTTGTTGCAAGCTTTGCCACTCAGCTTAACTTAATTTTGCCTCAATTTTGTGTGTAGTTGGGGCAATGGGGTGGGGTCCTCCTTCAGCACAGTCCTCCCAGCCAGGTGCCTCTGTCCTACTCAGCACCAGCCAGCCTCCCTCGGGGAAGGGCAGGCAGCAGCAGACCCATCACAGGGGAGCCTGAGGTGGAAGCCACTCCACACTGCTGCTGGAACCCAAGAGCAGCCCTGCGAGCTGTGCAGTCCAGGTTGCAGGGCTCAGCTGGGCTCCCCTCTGTTTCCAACATTTGGAGTCACCTGGCCAGCCTGTGACCATGGAAGAAGTGAAGCACTTTGTGACCTCCTCTTCTCTCCATGTTTCCTTCCTCTTTCCCTCCCTTCCTTCTTCTCCTGTATTAGATAAGAGAAAGAAAGGAGCAGCTGAAGGGATGAAAGGACAGCAAGCAGAAGTCCTGTGTTGGCCTCCATCTGGGGGGGGGGATGAACTGTGCTGTATAAAGCTTCATTTGAGGAGTAGGGCTGGGGGCTGAGCGCACTGGCAGAGTATTTGCCCAGCATGTGCAAGGCCCTGGTTTGATCCCTAGCATCACCAAAAGTACACAAACAAACAAATAAATAATTTTTAAAAAGAGCAAACCTGTTACTGCTTATCTAGCTGAAGAGGTCTGGTCACCAGAGAGTGGGTGGCCTCAATTTTGAGGGAAGAACGTGTTGCCCCAGCTCTCATCACTCCCTGATCTTTGTGTTTGATATGAATTTACAGCACAAATATGGAATGGAGTGCAGGGGAGCCTTCTTCTCAAAATATTTATGAAGAAAAGGAAAATGCTTTCAGAGCATGAGATTTTCCAAAGCCTTTTGAGTCGTATCTTTGTTCCCTTCTACCTGGCTGTGAAGACTGACAGATTACAGCACAGACGTCACTGTCTCTAATGGATAAGCACAATTTTAATGAGTTTTATATGCAGCACTAGTATTTTATTGCTTCAAGTTGTGTCTTCTATACAGTCCTAGTAAAACTCCTCTTTTCAGAGCCTTTGTTCCTAGTTATTCCCTCTTTGCATATTCCTATCCTTCATTCTTTCATCCCATCAGCCACTCATTCGGCAAATATTTATTAAATATCTTCCACTTTCTAGGCATTGCTCCAGACAGCAAACAGACTGAGTTAATAAAAAGTCTGAGAAGGGGACCCAGTCCAGGACTTAGGTTGCCAACTGGGCAGCCAGAGGACCCTATGTTAAATCATGACTCTAGTCATTCTGGACAATTTGTTTCATTTCCTTGAGCCTCCATTTCTTTACATGTAAAATGGCAACGATAATAATCCTTTCCGAGAGAAACAAGTGTGACAGGAGTCATCTAAAATCCTGAGACTGGGTTAACCATTCAGCAACAGGAATACAGCATTATCTTTGCTTGTGTCATTCCTATTGTTTTCCTGAAGTATGTCTTAGTCAGCTTGGGCTGCCATAGCAAAATACCATAGACAGGGGCTGAAACAGCAGGAATTTGTTTCTCAGTGTGCTGGAGGCTGAGACGGCCAAAATCAAGGTGCTGGACGATTTGGTTTCTGGGTGCAGGCTTCTCTTCCTGGCTTTCAGATGGCCACCTTATCTTGTCCCCACATGGGAGAGAGGGAGAGAGGGAAGGAGAAGAGGAGAGAGAGAGAGAGAGAGAGAGAGAGAGAGAGATAGGGAGAGAGGAGGCAAGTTTTCTGATTTCTCTTCTAATAGGGAAGCTAATCCCATCACCAGGCCCCACCTTCATGGCCACGTCTGACCCTGATTTCCTCCCAGAGGCCCCCTCCAGATGGTCACACATGAATTTGGGGGAGCATGGACTGGGTCAGGCCACAGCAAAGCATGAATGCCTTGTGAGAAGTGGTGGATCTAAAACTCTGGGACCATAGTTTGGGAATGAAGTAATAAGGTGTTTTGAAGGGTTTTTGGTCTCTGTTCTGTATTTATTTAGTTTGTTTTCCATTGCTGCTGTTGTCATTTAGCTTATATGCACGACTGCTTCTGAGTGAAACCCTGGGGCGAAATTACACTGAGCTCATTACTTGGAAGCTGATACAAATCTGGGTAATACTTTATTAGGTAAATGAAAGATGGGTTACATATGTCTGTAAACATGGGGGAAGATATTTTCCTACTCATTTCATTTATTTAGTTTGCTAATTGTATTTGTTGTGAATGGCTTAAAAGTAGAACCTACTGTACAGGAACCCTGGGCCATAGGTATGCACGGCTCTGGGTTGGAAGTTTCCCGTACTGTTGTTCTTTCCCCTGAGTTATTTATTACTTATGAAATGAGATATACTTTGCTTTTAGATACTCTTTTCACCACCTGACCACCATGTCACATTAATGCCCACAAAGCTTTCCTTTAATGTTTGAAAGCCTGAGGATTTCTACATGAAGTCTTATCCTTATTTTCTCTATTCTTGATATGTGTGTTTTATATTTTAGCGACTGCCACCACAGTGCGCACTGAGACTGTTTGTGGGTCAGTGAATTCAAGGATGTTTAGCTTCTTGTCTGCAGCGGCCGCTGCTATAGAAGGGCCTATTAAGTGTCAGGTATCTTACCAGGTGTTGGGGTCAGTGGCAGTCAAGGTAACAAAATTCTCTCCCAGGGGAACTTAGCTGGTTGATGATCATGACTTTTTAATCAAAATGGGCTCATTGTTTGCCTTGCACATATGAAATATTGGCTAGCTTTTCACTCAGTGGATCGCAAAATCTATTTTAATAACCTTGGAAAAAATCATGTAAATTAAGTTCCCAAGAAAGGGCTGGGTTTAGAGAACAGCTTCATGTTTGGCATTAAAGGTACGTAAAGTTAAGGGCTATAAGGAGGAATACAAATACTTTGAGCAATGTTATTGGAATGAGCTACTGACCCTTATGGGTCATGTTAATATTTCCTCTTCACAGATTTCATGGTTCATTATTTTTCTCTAAAGTAGAAAACATTGTCTAAATTATCCTCATATTGTTTAACTGCTGAGGGTGGAAGGTTAAGATTTTATTCCATGTAAAACCTTGAGATGCCCAAAGTATTTCAGATCATTATTGATAGCATCTCGCAGTTGGGTGAGCTAATGCTGTGAGATTTCCAAGTGACAGGAAACAGCAATGTGACCAAATCATATATTGTTAATAAATAATAGCACTTTCTTCTGAAGGAAATTATTATTCACCTGTTCCTTCTCCCTTCCCTATTTTAAATAGTGCTCCTTATATCAGTAAGTGCTTACTAGAGAAACAGATTTAGTGCAAGATATACAACTGTGCAAGAATTTACAAGATTGGCTCACAATGGCCTCCTGCAGAGTCAGATGTGGAAGGGTGCAGAAGGGCCGTCTGTGCGCTGGAGCTCGCTGTAGTGTCCCGTGGGAGTCGTACCAAGAGGCTGAAGGGTCTGCGATGGAAGCCAGGAGATGACATCCAAGGAGAAGGCAGAAACTGGAGCTCTTCTGAAGAAACAGAAGCGAGCTTTCCTTATTTGTTTCCCCTTTATTCCCATTCAGGCAACAAGCCTACCCAGCATGGGTCTTCTGTCTTCAGTAAATCCCGGCAGCCACACCCAGAACTATGCCGATCCAATTTAGTTGGGCGTTTCTCTCTCAAATTGACACAGTCAGTTAACTATCACACTCTTTGCAGACTGAATTCATGTGAATAGTTCTGAACTTCTTTCGGCTGCTACCTGTCAAAATAAAATAATAACAGGAGCAAGGCATGGAGTTAAGTCATGAATCACTGCAGAAAATAAAGCCAAAGGTTGAAGTGATGTTCGTGGACTCATAATGGCTTCACAGAAGAATCCCTTCGTTTTAAAGTCTCTTTATAAGAGGTTTAGGCCTGACTAATAAGATGCCTAACTCAGAGCACAAGCAATATCAGGAAAGTGGATCTAATTTCAGATTTTCCAGAGGTTCCTCCCTCATTTCTCTATGTCATTACTAGTTTCCTGTCATGTTTGCATGAAACGTCTTTGCTTAAAGATGCCCTGCGACCTTCTGCTTCTATGAGTTATACTTTTTAAGATGCCATATACAAATGAAATCATATAGTATTTGTCTTTCTGTGCCTGGCTAATTTCACTTAACATAATATCCTCAAGTTTCATCTACATTGTCACAAACGACAGGATTTTCTTTTTTACAGGGCTGAATAGTACTCATTATGTATATATCCACCACTTTTTCTTTTCCCTACATCTTTTGATGGACACTTAGGTTGGTTCCATATTCTGACTTTTGTAAGACACTTGGACTCTGTTGGCTAGGATGTCAGTTGGTGTAGTCATTACGGAACATGGTACAGAAGTTCCTCAAAAAATAAACTAGAACTGCCATATGGTTCAACAATCCTACTACTGGATATATATTCAAAGGAAATAAAATTAATATTGCAAAGAGATATCTGCACCCTACCTATATTGTATACTATGGTATTATTATTACATTTGTGGCATCTAACTATAATTTTTTAATTGTCAGTGTCTCCACTGGGTTGTTATCTATCTGAGTACAGGAGGCGCAGAGTGCTCCACAGTACCTCTAGTATATCACAGCTTCTTCCATGTTAGTGATCATGAGGGCTGCTGGGAGAATCGCTGTGGCCAACCTGTGCTTCAGGAAAGGGACTGCCCTGTTCTTTAGAAACATGAATGCACATAGACTAATAGCACCACCTGTAAATACATACCAAACAACCTTATAGGTTGGGAAGTATTTAGTTTTGCAGGAAAGCTCATTCTCCAATGCAAATAACATGCTCAGTGACTTAGTCACTTTCCTCATCCCTGGGACACAATCCCCAACACCTACAATTTAAAGGAGGAGAGGTTTATTTTGGCTCATTTTTCAATCATTGGTCATCTGGCTCCAAGGCAGAAATAGGATGGCAGAGGTGGAGGAAAAGTTGTTCAATTCATAGCAGCCAAGAAGCAGAGAATAAAGGGAGAGACCTGGGAAAGAGATACACCCTTCCAGGTCATGCTCCCAGTGCCCTCCACCACCAGGCCCCATTTTCTAAGAGCATATTCAGCTACTGAACTCATCAATGGATAAATCACTGATGAAAATAGCCATAACGATCTTATCACTTTCCAAACACATGAGGCTTTGGGGGGACATTTCAGACCTAAACTGTAACATTCTGCCTTTGCTCTCCAAAAGGCACATGCCTACCTCATTATGCAAAATGTGCTTAGTCCATCTCTAAATATTACCAAAGTCTAAATGGTTCTAGCATTGCTGAAAAGTCCAAGTTTCGTGTCTTCTCTGAGACTCAAGGCAAACTCTTAGCTCTGAGCCCCTATAAAAATTTTTTTAAAAAGTTAAATACTTCCAACATACAATGATACAGGGTAAACATTACCATCCCCCAAAAGGAAAAACAGGAGTTTAGAAAGGACTAGGAAAAAAACAAGACTGAAAATGAGTAGGGCAAATGTTAAATCCTATAGCTGTATGAGCAGCACCCAGGGCAGGTGATAAAATGTGAACTCAAAGGATTTGGGCAGCTCCATCCTTATGGTCTTGCAGGTTGCAGCCTACATGATCTCTCTTGAACTAACTGTGCTTACTGCCTGCTTGTTTCCTTGGCAGACTTTCCATGTTCCTTACGTTTCCAACTTCCTGGGGTCACCAGTGCACTGCTGGCTTCATTTTCACGGCTTCATTCATTATGCTCTTAGGGACACTTGGAAGGAACTGTGACCCTGTCACACATTTTTGCCTGGGCTCTTAGACCTTCTTCTGAAGGTGGAGGCCTCTGTAACCCCATAACTCTTGCATTCTGCATGCCTGAAAAACCAGCACCATGTGGATAACATCAAGGTTTGCTGCCAGTTTGAGCAGTACCCCTTGGAGCCCTTGGACCATGGCTGCAGAGGCCTCTGAGTGCCTGCATGCTGAGCACAGTGAAGTGAATCCTGGGGAAGCAACGCCATAGGTGGGTCTTCTTGAGCAGGAAATTCTGGGGCTCCCTTCTCAAATGGAAGATTTATAGTTTTGTACATTTGAGCTAGTGGAGGCTGGGGTTTTCTAATTCCTGAGGTGCTATGTTTCCTATTGTCCTGATACAAAGTACTTACCTTCTTTCTAATGCTAATCTTTTTAGCAACCTAGCTCTCCCATGTCACAACTTTGCAGGATCTCCCTTTCTGATGAAACTTTTCACATCTGCTTTTTGCTGCTGATTTTTACTATTATTACTATTTTACTATTTTTACTAGATCTGTCTAAAGGCAGCCAGTAGTATCCCATGCCACAGCCTGAATGTTGGGTTGCTTTGAAATTTTCCTTGCCAGATTAATTATTCCACTGCCCTTAATCTCAGACTCTCACAGTCTTAGATGGTGAGAAAAAGAAGGCAAATTTTCTGCTACTGTGTAACATATGTGGCTTTTAGTCCAACTGCCAATGGAATCCTTGTTTCCAACTGAAATCTCCTTTGCTACCTACATGCCTACCAGCACTCCTATCTGACCCTAGCACTGACCATAATCTCTCTTCAAGCTGAGTTTACAGCATTCTACAGCTTCAATAACCTGCATCTGCAAACCTTTCCAAACTACTCCCACAAACCAGTTCCGAAGGCTTCTAAACCACATGCTCAGGTAGTCACAGCAACACCTCCACTTCTCAAGTACCAAAATCTGTGTTAGTCACTTTTTTGTTGCTGGGACAAAATATTCAACACCTACAATTTAAAGGAAGAGAGGTTTATTTTGGCTCACAGTTTCAGTCCGTGATTGTCTAGCTTCAAGGCAGAAACAGGATGACAGAGAGGTGTGGTGGGGGAAAATGTGCTCAACCCATGGCAACCAGAAAGCAGGAGTCAAGGGAGGAGTCTGGGGAGAGAGATATATCCTTCTAGGTCATTCCCCCGGTGACCACCGTCCAACCAGGCCCCACATTCTAACAGCACATCCAGATACCGAGCTCATCAATGGACGAATCCACTGATGAAATAGCACCCCAATGTCCCAATCATCGTCCACACACATAAGACTTTGGGGAACATTTTAGATCTAAAACATAGTAATTGGCAAAGAAGAAAGAAACATTTATTGACACATGTCAAACTGTATTTTAAATGCACAGGCATATAATCTATTAATGGCCAGCACTTATTTTTCACTTACTATGGATCAGGCACTGTAGTCATTATTACATTTATTTATTATAAAATGTTTTGGGTACATAGTCATTGTCTCTATTTCACAGATAAGTAAAGTGAAGTAGAAAATGTGTAAGCAATTGGTCTCCGGTCATACAGATTCTGAGTGGCAGAGCTGAAATTTGAATTCCTAATCTAGTCACAAGTTCATGACGTCTAAGCTTTTAATTGTATGATATACTACCTTTCCCAGGATATCACTTAACTGCTATAAATGCTATGTGAGTTATTAGATCTTCTTTATATAATGATAATAAAAGAGCAAACACTTAAATTGTGCTTTCAACTTGCCAGCTAGTATTTTAAACACTTCACAGAATTTAAATCTCCTTCAAACAGCCCTCCAAAGTGGGTGCTATTGTTACTGTCAGTAAAGAAACCGAATCCTGTAGAGGTTAAGTCAGGTTCTCAGGGTCACACGGGAAGGAGGTAGCACAGGAT
Organism: Erethizon dorsatum; assembly: GCA_028451465.1. Lineage (NCBI taxonomy): Eukaryota > Metazoa > Chordata > Mammalia > Rodentia > Erethizontidae > Erethizon > Erethizon dorsatum. Next base: position 66,558,637 of record CM051834.1, read on the forward strand.
GAGCTGGATCTCTAGTGGGCTAAGTCCAGAGGCCATGACCTTAGGCTCTACTCTGTGCCTTTCAGGGCAGAAGCTGAATAACTTGACCCAGGCCACACTATGGGAAGGATGGGATTGAGACTTGGATTTGTACCTGGGCTCATCTGACTGCAGACCTCACCCTGTATCCTCTGTTCCACTCCACTGCCCTATGGCCACACCTTACCTGAGCTTTGTTTTCTTCCTCATACCTGGCCATGACAACAGGTCTCCTACTTATTCTCTGAGGAACTAACTCTTTGATTCATCGATTCTTTGTATTGTTTTCCTAGTCTCAATTACATTAATTTGTGCTTTAATCTTTATAATTTCCTTCCTTGTCCTAGCTCTGGGTTTAGCTCACTCTTCTTTTTCTAGAACCTTGAGGTTCAAAATTAGGTTGTTTATTTGAGTTCGCTCTGTTTTTCTGATGTGGGAATTCACTGCAATAAATTTCCCCTGTAGGACTGCTTTTATTGTGTCCTGAAAGTTCTGGTATGTTGTATTGGCATTATCTTTTAATTGTAAAAATTGTCTAATTCCTTTTTTAATTTCATCTGTAGCCCATTGGTTTTTCAGGAGAGTATTACTTAATTTGCATGTGTTTATATAGTTTTTGTGGTTTCTTTTGCTATTGATTCCCAGTTTCATTGCACTATGACCTAATACCATGGGATAATTTCAATTCCTTTGCATTTACTTAAGTATGTTCTAGGAGTTAGGATGTGGTCTATTTCAGAGAAAGTCCTATGTGCTGCTGAGAAGAATGTGTATTCTCTTGTTGGGTGCTGTACTCTGTGGATATCTACTAAGTCCATTTGTTCAAAGGTTTGGTTCATCTTTGATATTTCTTTGTTGATTTTTTGTCTAGTTGATCTGTCTATTCATGATGGTGGGGTATTGAGGTCCCCCATTACAATAATATTAATGTTTCTCTGATTTTTCATATCCCTTAGTATTTGTTTTATACAGTTGAGTGTGCTGGTATTTGGTGGATATATATTTATGATACCTCTTCTTCTTGGATTGTTCCCTTGATGTGGTGACCTTTGTCTTTTCTGATCAATCTTGGCTTGAAATCCACTTTGTCTGCCAATATAATAACTACCCCTGGTTTTTCCAGGCTCCTGTTGCATGGAGTATTGTTTTCCATCTTTTGACTTTTAGTATATCAGTTTCTTTTTGAGTTAAATGCTTTTCTTGTATATGGCATATTGTTGGATCTTGTTTCTTGATCCATTTTGTCGATCTGTTTCTTTTGATTGGTGAATTGAAACCATTCACATTGATAGTTATAATTGATAGGTATTGACTTGTCCTTTCATTATATTAATTTCCTGTTTTTGATACATTTTCTTTCCCTCTTATTTAACTGTTTGCCTTGCCTGGTGGATTTACTCTATTGCATAGAATTGTTGTCTTCATTGTCGTTTTCTAGAATATCCTTCGGAACTTTTTGGAGTGCTGGTTTGATGGTGATAAATTTTTTTTTCAGGTGTTATTTATCATGGACATATCTTATTTCTCCATCAGTTTTGAAAGATAATTTTGTGGGGTACATCAATCTGGCTTGGAGGTTGTTTTCTTCTAGGACTTGAAATATTTCACTCCAATCTCTCCTTGCCTTAAGGGTTTGAGTTGAGAAGTCTGTTGTGATTCTGATGTTTTCCTTCATAGGTGATTTGTTCCCTTTCTCTAACAGCTTTTAATATCCTGTTCTTATGTTGAATTTCTGGAATCTTGACTATTATATGCCTTGGTGCATTTTTTTCTGATCATGGCTAATGTGGGGTTCTATATACCTCACTTATTTATATGTCAAATTATTTTTTCATACTTGAGAAGTTTTCTGCTATTACTTCTGTGAACAGGTGTTTTTTATATCCTTTGTGTTATCTTCTGGTTTGTCATTGATTCTAATGAATCTTATGTTATTCTTCTTTACATTGTCTATCAGCTGTTTGATTGATTGTTTCCACAGTCCCTTACTATTTTTGAGAAGTCTTTCATATGATGATTGCTAACCACAACCCTGTCTTCTAGGTCTGATATTCTATCTTCATATTGGTTGATTCTGCTGCATATACTTTCAATAGAATTTTAATCTCCTGGATATCTGTTTGAATGTGTTTTATGGAATCTAGTTCTTTCTTATGTTGGGCATTCATGCTTTCCATCCCTTCCTGAAGCTCCTCTATTTTTTTTTTTTATATCCATACCTACTCTAGATTCACTAATCATGTTGTTCATTATGGTCATCATCTTTTTAGTTATCTGTGTAATTATTTCTATTTTGCTTTTGTCTAGAGACTTACCCATCTGCTTTGTTACTTCCACTGTTACCATTTCAGAAAGTTCAGCTTGGTGGCTTTTGATTTCTTCCACCTCAATGCCCCCTGGATTTGCCTTGGGCAAGCTGGAGGTCTGGGATTGCATCTTGCTCCCATGTTTACTTTCTTCTTTTTTGTTTATTTGTCTTTTGCATTGAGGCTTGTAGATTGCTTATTGTGGGTGGCTTTATTACTAATATAGAGACCTCTCCAGGAAATGACTACTTTTCAGAGTGTCCTCTAGGCACAGCTGTCCCTTGGTCTTTGAGTCTATCCCAGGAGTCTGCCTCTTCTGTTTATTCAGGAATGAGAGGTTGCAGCTTGTTTTCCTGTTTGGCCTAGCACCCAGCTGTTTGGTACTGGACTATAGTATTGTTTATGTCCCCCAGACGATCTAGGCATTGGCATATAAGGAAGATCTGTCGATCACAGCAACTGTGTTCTTTGCTAAAGTAGTGCAACCAGCAATAACAATAGCATCAAACACAGTCTGGAAAATGACAAAATGTGATAACTAATCATTTGCCACCTTTAACCATAGGTACATGATTTATAGTTATGTAACAAAATCTAAGACAAATCAGGAAGTTATATATGGTAAATATCCACTCAATAGAGCATTTTGCCCTAAGGGAAGAAAATTTGAAAGGGAGAAGAGGAAAAAATAGAGAAATAAAATAGAAAAAGAGATTAGAAGCAAGGCTGAAGGACAGAGAGAGATATCCAAGCTTCAGGAAACTGGTGAAGAAGACAGGAGGAAAAGAAAGAATGAAAAATCAAAACCAGGGACAAAACAAAACAAAAGAGCTATAAGCAATACCCACCCTCACAAAGAAACAAAAATAAACAGAAAGGAAGAAAAGAACAAACAAAACAATTTTTAAAAAATCAAAGGAAAAAACAAGCAGTTTCTCTGTAATTTCAAGCCTGTGGTTATCTTCTGGGGTCTACAGTTTTGTGGCAGTCCAATTCATGGTGTGACTCTGCTCTTGCTGGTAGACAAAGGAAGCTATTAGAGCCATGCTGGATGATCCCAGCAAATCAGCAGTAGGGTTAGGGCCTGTTTTTGGTTTTGGAACTTTAAAATCTACAGAAGTTCAGGCTGAACCTGATGTCTGGTCATAGGGTTGGGGCCTGAGTCATTTGCTTATAACACTCTTAGTGTCTCTTGCCAGCCCGATCATGGCTCCCTGGATGTGGATGTCTCCTATGATTGTCCCTCACCCAGTCACTGTGGTAGTTTAACACTGGAAGCCCTGAGATGAAGCTGATGCTAAGATGCTTTGTGTCCCAGGCTCAGCTGGCCCCTACCTAAAAAGGTGTCTGACCAAGCGTGCTTTCCAAGGGACACAGCTGTCACTTGGACTGGGGTCACTCACCATCTGTTGTAGCACACAGCACCCACTGCTCCATTTCACTGCTCTGTTCCTCCCAAGAGGCCTCTGGAGTCTCCTGCTTTTGCTGTGTCTTTGTAGATTCCATCTTCCTTTCTCACACCATGAGCTCGATGCTGGGGAGAAAGTGCAGGTTGCGTCTTCCTTTTTCTGTGTTGTGGTTTGTCTCTTCAATTTCTTGTGGGTTCCAATCTTTCCTTCAGGTCCTCCCTGGGTCCCAGAGGTCCACCTCTTTCCTTCTTTTCTTCCCCAAGTTATTATTTTCCAGTGTCTGGATACCAAATCTAGGAAAGGCTGGTTTGTTGATGTTCACTACTTAGCCATCTTCCCAGAAGTCTTCTCTTTCTTGGTTTTGTAGTGGTGGTCTCTTCTTCCCCTACTTTGCCAAAAATAAAAGAACTGGTGTATTCCATTTCTCTTTTGAGGAGTTGGTCATCCTTTGGATTTCAGTATAATATGGTTGTTTTACACTAACTTATCACTCTTCAAAAACCACCTTTATAATAGATCTTTTCTTTTGAATTCAATAACTCAGATACCTCTGTTATCTTTCCCAATTTTTACCCAATTGAATAAAAAAGCTTTTATATTATTTAAAAATACTTTGTATGTTTTAAATATAATGAAGTGCCCATAGACTTGTTAAAATTTGATACCCAGAGGAAGAGACTTTCTTAGACATGTTAAGGCATTGGACAGGGAGCTGGGTGGTTAACGATCCCCAGACACATATCCTGAAGTAGGAAAGAAAATATTTAACTGGGAACATGCCTAGATAACCTCATTTCATCATAGTAGGAGGAGAAATGGTGGGAGCCATTAAGGAATTTATAATGTAGCAGAAGATGCCCCAGCCAGTATACTTCAGTTTGTTAGTTGCCCAGGTAATAGTTCCTGTTATAGTTCCTGTTACTTTTGTTTCTTAGAAATGGCTGGTCACTGTGATGCATAGCTGGTCACTGTAATGCATATTGTAAGAACCAATACCCAATTGATAAGCCATTCTGCCTCTGTACTTCCTGTTTTCTTATCCCATATAAGCCCTAGATCACCAGAGATCAGTGCCTGATATTTTGGGAATGATCCCAATCAGTACCTGTTGATGTAAATAAATCTACCTCCAAATCCTGGTGTCATTTCAGTGTTTCTGTTTGCCATAGCAGTAAAAGAAGCCGTAGTAGAACAGGTGCTGCCAATTTTTGTAATATTATGTGTTAATTTCCTCTGGGGATTGTCATTAGGCAAGAGGTTTTTGTCCTAAAGAGTTCTGCCTCTATTACTCTTTGGATCCACTGATTTATCCAAGCAGGACTCTCAAAAGTTTTTATAGTGAGCACAGTCTCACTGTCTCTGTCTCTATGTACATCTATATCTACCTATGGTGTATATGTGCATTAAAAACTGTTGGTACTCCTTCTGAGTCTCCAGTGTATGTAATAAAACATGAATTTGGTTGATGTGTTCATCTGAAAGCTTATTGGAAACCATATTGGTACTTGAACTGAACTCACCACTAAAATGGTTCATTTCAGTAAAATGCTTCTTGGCTTCATTCAGAAATTAGCACTTAAAGTTTCTTCCAAATAAATCACATGTTAAGGAGACAAGATTTCTTTAATTTATGGGTAGCATTTTGGTGGCGGTTCTAGCTTCTAGTGTCTTTGGCTCGTGTAGCTTAATGTTTGTTGGGTATTGGCAATTTTCATCATACATATGGATTTCAGTCAGTGGAAGATAAACTCTTTCCTTTCTCAGCTGAGACTATGGAAGTTAGGCATCTACTTTCTAATATATATCCAGGAGCATATATTTAAAGAGATACTATCAGAATGTAGGCATTTATGGGTGATGTAAAATCCATCAGAATTTTTACGTCAGAATAGCTTCTTAGACTACCTTAAGTTGCAAACTACCTTATGGAATTCTCAATCTTGTGTAGCAGCAGTGATTTCAGATCACTAGACACCTTCCCACTTTTTTTTTCAAACACAAGTTAGAGCTTTATCCTTCACCTCGGCTATAATTCTTTCTGTCTCTCCCTCCTTCTTTCCTTCTTTTTAAGTAGCCTGCTGGAAGGTTATAACTGTAATAAGCTCAATTTTAGTTAATCCTGGTATGGTAAAAACCCAGGAGATATAGATAGTTCTTTGTGAGAACGTAATTCTAGACCAAGCAGCAAATATGCTTTTGTTACTATAGCAAATATCTGAGGTAATCAACTTATAAAGAGAAAAGGTTTATTTGGCCCTAACCACAGATCTCATGGGCAGAGTCCAGTCCAGGATTAGTGGTACCATTGCTTTGGGCCTATGGCTGCACATCATGGCAGGGAGACAGGGTGGAGCCAAAACATCGATCCTAGGACTAAGAAGTAAAAAATAAAGAGGAGCAGAGCAAGGTCCCACCATCCCTGAGGGCATGCCACTGAAGACCTAAAGACCCCTAATAGGCCCCTCCTCTTGAAGTTTCCACCTTGTCCAATAGTAATAAGCAGGGGACCTAGCTTTCATTCAACACAGGGGTCTTTGAGGACAGTGAAGATCCAAACCCCAGCACTGAAGAATAAAGTGACATTAATTAAATAAACAAATCATTAAGCTGAAAAGCAAAAAATAAAGACATATTTTACTAATTTTTAGAAAGTTGAGCTGTATATAAGATGTTACTTTTTGTAGGTAGGCTGTTTGCAGTACGCAAGTCATGGCCAACTCTACTTACACATAAGCTAGACAATGCACACTTATTTTGAAATCATCCTCAGAAGCTGTGCCCCAGGGAGACTCACATTAAAGATTTTCCCAGGAAGATTTAACCTTCAGAAGTACTGGTGAAGTATTTAAAGAGAACACAAATCTGGATTTCCAGGGGATGGAGGCAATTAATCTGTCATAAATTGAAAAAGAAAGAAAACAAAGCCAAACCACCATCAGGAGTTGGGTGGGTGGAGGATAATATTCGGGCTGAGGTTAAGGCCAGGGCCTCTCTCTGAACCTAATGAGTGTATTTTAGTTACTGATTAGAGAAGTGTTATGTAACTGTTAGTCTTTATCATAGATTTTTCTTTTTTGCTTGGAATTTAGCTGTAAGTCATTTTTATTTGTGACTGAGTATGAAAGGAATTATGATCTGCGCTACAAATAATGAGAGATGTATATAGTTTTGGTTAACATGACTGGTTAATTTGGTAACTAATTTTGGTTTTTATGCAAAATTTTATCTCAGTGCACTTTATTTCTCTCTAATGATTCCTCATTAAATCACTTAATTTACAACTTTACATGATGGACAGATACTTGGAAAAATTGAGACTGAGTCTCTCTGGTCTTTCTTTAATTAAGCAGAAGAGAATTGTCATGATGGTCACGCACCAGGGAAACAGGACCTCTCAAAGGTCTCAAGCTTTATCATTGACCCTCGTTGCTGTATTTTTTAAAACTTCAGAATATAGAAATACTCATTGCTTTTTTTAAAACCAGGAGAATATGTTTATTTTGCAAGTGAATTTTAATTCTTTTGTCTCAATTTCCTCACATTTTTACATAATCACATTTTTTTCATGATTTTTTGAACATTAGAATTTGTCAGAAGTAAAAAAGGAAAGACACATTCTTTCAGCTGAATAAATAACACATTTAACTTAAAGATGATGAACTTTTTAAACATTAGAACTTGAAGTGGCTGGGCATCACATTTATTTGTAGGTCCCAAGATAGCCCTGAGGTCTAAATAGGAAAATATCTCTTATTTTGCTCTTCTGAAAGCTGACATCACAGCATATATATTTCCTTGGTTGTGTTTGGCCAAAAGGCATAAGAAAGTATAAGTAGGAGAGGAAAAATGGCTCATCTGAGAAGAAACCTGGGCTCTGTTAGGATTTTGCCTTGCTGTGTGATCTCCTTTTTATTTTATGAAAAAATAAAACAAAATTTCATAACAAAATAATAAGAGAATAGCAACAGTTCATACACTGTGTATTGCTGTGTGATTTTGGGCCAGCTATTTCACCTCTCTGTGTGTCCATTTTCTCATCTTTAAAATGATGGCAATTAAAGGAGGTTGACCACAGCCACCTCCAGCACAGCTCTTGAAGTTCTGGGAGGAAAGGATGTTGGGAGGATGGAGAAATAAAGATAAGAGTCAGAATACAGAAAGCTGAGGTCAGGTGGAGCCCTCAGAACTGCTCAACCACCGTAGCACATTTATTTATACATTTAGCAGGTTGATGTCAGGTGACACCCCTCTGCCTAGCAACCTGTTTGCATGGCAGTTTTAGGGTGCCTCCAGCTCTTGGAACTGGAGCCGCTTGTTCACTTGGCTCACCTTGGGCGTTCTTTGTTCTTGGGCCCGACCTTGCTCCAGCCCCACACTTGTGATCGATCTCCAGCTTCAGCCATTCCTCACAGACCACCAGGTATACTGGCACATGCCTGTAACCCCAGCACTTTGAGAAACTGAAGCAGGAGGATCCCAAATTTGAGCCCAGCCTGGGTAATTAGTGAGATCCTGTCTCAAGATAAAAATAAAAAAAGCTGAAGACGTAGCTCAGTGACTTTTTAAACTACTTTATAGTTCCTTCCAGTATTTTATAAAGTGTATTGCTATTTTTCTTCTTTTAAAAATTGCTGGTTTTCCCAATGGCAGGTGAAAACTTTGAAGTTCTGCTGGGTATTGAGAGCTGAGAAGGAATCCTCCTCCTGACCTAATACATTAAACACATTCATACATTAGAAGACAATCATTGCAGGGAATGGTGGCACATGCCTTTAATCCCAGCACTCAGGAGGCTGAAGCAGAAGGATTGAGTTTGAGGCCAGCCTGGGCTATACAGTGAGACTTTGTTTCAAAAAAAAAAAAATCATTGATTCACTTAACTGGCATATATTCATCACTTTCTGGATATTAGTGGCTTACGGATCATTTGCTTCTTAGAAGCCAAAATGTTTTCAAATTAGTTTAAAAAAAATGGAGACTTTATTAGAAGAATACATGAGACTCTTATGAATGTCCACCCTTGATCACCCTGAGAACCTGATTTCTGGACCCAGGAAATGGTAGGTCATACGGATTAATGCTTTGCCACTTCAGAAATTTTGGTTTCTTTTTTTGCCTTTTGTTCATGTGATCTTTCTTTCCTTCTCTCTTCAAGGACCGGCTTTTCCTAATTTGTTGAGTGCAGATTTGCCTTCTGCCCAGCTTTCTTCAAAAGAAATGAAGTAGGATTTCTGTGTACTGATTTCAAGTTCTCATAAGAGAGGACTGGCCCAGCAGGGGTCAGACGGCCACTTGCGCTCTAGTGAGGAAGGGGTACAAATAGAAAGTGCAGTGATGAGAGCTTGCACCCAGCGCTGCGAGACCACAGGACCAGGGCCTCACCCCAGTGGGGAGGCTCAGCAGGAGCTGAGGCCTAACAGAGGGAGCTGAGAAAGTGGGAGGGGTGTGGGCAGGAAGCACAGCTCCGGGGCCTGTGAGTGAGATCGCAGATAGCACAGGACAGCGGAGTGGGCAGGGCGAGTTAAGGGAGGCAGCAGGGGCAGCCATGGAGGAGGGGAGGCAATGCCCTGGACTTTGGAAACCAGCACCATGTCATGGTCATCTTCTACTTCGATTCCTGTGGGGGGAAAGGTGGTCATAGACTTAGAAGAAACTTATCATTTAAATGTAAAGATTAAAAACATTCAAACCCCTTCATATTAGTGGTATTTTATTTTAGAATAAATGAATCATTTTACAGTCTTTTTACCATAGGTGAATCCTACATATTTGTGAAAGCTCAATACCAGCTATCTCAATAAAATTATTTTTATCTCTTTATATCTTGAAAGGAATTTTAATATTTAAAAAATAGTGTCAGGAGCTTTTAGGGTGTGATTTCTTTTCTATAGCAGGATGGAGAAGCTATGTCACCCATATCTAGTCTCTGATTTAAACTCCTAAAATTTAATTTTCTTACAAAGGACATAAAGATTAATGGAAAATTTTATTAGTTATTTAATATGGTACATTTGTCATTTGATTCCTATCCTCCAGTTAATATCATTTCTGAACACCTACATGTGGGTGTAGTTGGGTAAATGAGCGTGGTCTACTGGCCAGGGAGCTTTGAGACCTTGGTTAGAAGAGGAGGAATGTACCCCACAAAATTGGTAACGGGAAACAAAATGACTGCACCAGCAGTAATGTCTTATTTTCATCTCATTATAAGTGCATTAAACATTCATTGCCTAATTTTCAAAGCTAGTCATTCCCAATTTTGATAATTTTATTATAATAGTGAAACAGCAGCTAGTTTATGTTGATAAAGACACATCTGAATTCCCTTGAAGAATGGGGGAAGAAAATAATGTGTTTCAATAGTGGTTCTGCCAGTGAAAATTAAAATACAGACCACTTATTAAGCACACATCCATCTTGATTATTCTTGTGTACATGGTTGCTCTGTAAAGCTCAATTCATTGTATGGTATGGCTTTGTCTTAGTTACTTTCTCATTGTTGAGACAAAATACCTGACACCTGAAGTTAAAGGAGGAAAGGTTTATTTAGATCACAGTTTGTAGAGGTTTCAGACCATAGTCAGCTGGGTCCAAGGCAGTGTGGCACATGGCAGAGGAGAAACAGTCCATGTCAGGCAGACAGGAAGAAGTAAGTGCTGAAGGCAGGTGGAGCGATTATATATATACAAAGTCCACCAAAAATGTATACACACTTCAGGAAAAGAAAAATAGTATGACGTTTTGTCAACAGATGGTGTTACCCTTGTATGGGGGACCCTAGAGGATGTTGTGTATAGCAGAAAACCCACTACACTGCCAGCTCTTAGGGAAGAAATTGAAAATGCACGTGCAGCAACCTCAGCGACCAAGGTTACCCAAGCAGCAGTTCACCGTACTAATAAATGTCTGGAAGCTGCTGGCCACCACTTTGAGCACCTCTTGTCATTGTAGAGGCCAAAGACAACTCATATTAATCCATAATGTCTCAATAAATTTAGTATTAAAATATTGATGGAAGTTTTTCTTTTCCTGAAGTGTGCATATTTTTTTTGCAGAATATATATATATATATATATATATATATATATATATATATACACCTCTTCCTCTCCCCACCAAGCCTGACCTGCCGACATCGCACCTAGCTATAAACCCCTCAGTAGACTGATGCAGTGTCACACCCCCATGATCCAATCACCTCCCCAAATCCCCACCTATGAGTGCATGAGGCTTTGGGGGGACATCTAGATCTAAGCCATAATTAGCTTGAAATGCAGCTCATGGTTGTTACATCCTGGCAGCTGGTAAAGTTTTTCTAGGGCAGGTGATCGTTTATTTTCTTGTCAAAGAAAATAAACAGATACAAGATAAATATATTTTTCTGGCTTGATCATTAAAAATTCCATAACTTCATAGTGTCTATATTTTCTTAAGAGATATAGGAAGTGCAGCTCAGCATCAGACTACAGCTATTAACTGTCAAGGATCTACTTTGACCAAGATTATACGACAAAGCCTACAGCGTCAAATCTCTTAGAATTAGGGATGACGGCAGGAAGCAGTGTTTTGTTTTCACATAAGAAAAACTGCGTAATGATTTGAAGAATTGCCTTGGTATTTTTTTTCCCTGAGAAGTGGTCCTGGAATGTCCTCTTACTTGTCTTTAATTGTAATGGAGTAGCATAGCCTGGCCTCTGGAGTCGGGCGTACTTGGTTCAGGCCTAGCTTTGTCAATTAGCACAGTTTGAAGCATTCAGTAAATAATTGCCTGTGTTGTTGTTATTATATTGTATAGTAGCCTCAAGCAGTTAACCAGATTTTTCTGGAATTGGAAATGGACAAGTAGAGCACTGGATAAGCTTCCTGCTCAATGGCAGGATGTTGTCTTTTAATTTCTTGAAAGTTCTGAGTTAATTTTTTATTACTGCTTAGCCAATGTGAAGGAAAAGAAAAATACTACAGAGCACCTCTTGTAAACCAGGAAATTAGTCCACTTAGCTGTCACTGCATGCCTAAAAAGCAGACTTTTGGCGACATTTGTAATGTGAAAGGCTGAGTCAGGGAGGTTCTATAATTGCACAGAATCACTCAGCTAGAAAGTGGGAGATTTATAACTTGAGCTCAGACCGTCTTCTGGGCCAGATCCTGACTCCTCCATGCAGTGTGCCCCTACTCTTGAGGTCAAGCCCTTCGGTCTCTTCTTCGACTGAAAACATTCAGTGGACATGGAGAGCCTTATTCTTTGAGACTCAAGCGACTTCAGCCCACATTTTACGTGTTGGACACTGATAATCTGCCCTGGTTTGTTAGTGTCGTCATTATGCTGGAGATAAGTGGATTTTCACAGTCCATGGCTTGGGGCTCAGCACTTTTCATAAGCACCATGTTCAGCTTGAAGTAAAATGTGTCATACCCCATCTGTAAGCACGCTTCTGATGCTTTTTTGGACTATAAAATGATAACTAGTTCAATGATAGAATTAAAAACTGGGTCCTGATATTATTCTGGTAGATTTTTTTTTTGTTGGACTGTTCTGTTTCCTTGGTGTTATGGCTTATATCTAGATGTACCCCCAAAGCCTCATGGACTCATCGGTGGGGATTTGGGGAGGTCACCGGATCACAAGTGTGGGACGCTGGATCAGTCCACTGATGGGTTTATAGCTGGGTGTGATGTTGGAGGTGAAGCCTGGTGGGTCCCTGTGGGTGTGGCCTGGAAGGGTGTATGTATCCCAATGGATCCCTTGCTGATGCTGCTTCCTGCCTGCCATACTGTCAATGGTTTGCTCTGGAGCCAGACTGCCTGGCTGTGAATCCAGATGCCAGGTTCGTGAAGGTGACTGGTTGCTAGCATGCTTTGCAGTCCCGCAGTCAATACTCGTGGGCCTTTCACAGTCACTCACGCATGTGCACAAAGCAGAGAAAACTGAGTTGCCCATGCATACGTTCCCAGATCAGGCTGAGGCGATGGTGTGCTGCCTTCTGGGTTCAGCTCTCAAACAAGTGTCCTTTTCTGCTATTTCATACCTTTTTCCCAATTTTTTTTTTTTTTTTTTTTTTTTGGTGATTTCACTCTTTAAAATGGCCCCTGAGCTTGTGCTAAAGCACCGTTTAGTGTTCCTAAGCTGAAGAAGGCTGTGAGGTGCCCTATGGAGAAAACATGTGTCAGTGATGCTCCTTGCAGGGGTGAGTCACAGTGCTATGGGCCAAGTTTAACGTTAGTGAGTCAACAGCCACTCCACATCCCCCAAAATGAAAGAGAAATTCACTTTTCTGTACATGAGGCCATTCAGAAAACTAAGATCTATAAATTTTTATGAGGCTACTGAAAAAACTTAAAAATGGCTAAATTTGTGAATTACAGAGATAACGATGGAGTGAAAAAAAGCGTAGTGGACAGCACTGTTGTGAAACTGAAAGCAAAGAAATTGGAGGTGTGGTCGGTCATGGTACCCAGGGTCAGGGAAACGCTGAGACCTTCTCAGCTAATACTGGTTTGCTCCCACATTCCAGAAGACTATGCAGCATGAAAAATGTCAAACTTTGTAGGCAAGGCAGATTCTGCAGCTCAGGAGACTAGAAAAATTTTAAAAATACCTGCCAAGCATTCTACAGAAGGATTATGTGGAGGAGCAGATTCTCAGTGCTGCTGAGACTGGTTATTTGACAAAGACATCAGCAAAATTTTTCTATATAACACAAATGGTCTTGAAAACCCATGGCTTTAAATCATCAAAGACTGTGCAATTATTTGCAATAAATATATATTAAATAAGATGTCAGAAACAGACATAAAACAAGTTTATGTATGAGAAACTGACAAAAATATCGTGATGAGAAAATTGCGAAAATTTAGCCTTATATTTCCTCTATCAACAATGGCTCTGCATTCACTAATTCAGGGTTCGTGGTGACTTTATACAGCTTAACTATGGCGGATAACAAAAATCAATTTCTTGTCAAAGAATTGCATGCAATTCCAAGAATTGCACATAATTCGAAGAATTGCACTTTCTTGTTGAAGAATTGCAGGAATTATATAATTACGGTGTCTAGGTAGGCAAGTGCAGAATGTGTGGGCAGGCCTGCTGGCCAGAAACTCTTGGTCAGGACTGTCAGTGCATTCTAGATGAGGCAAAATTTCTTCTTCCTGTCTTTAGTTTTGCTCTTGGATGAGGCCCACCCTGAGTATCAAAATAATCCTCCAGATGATTGTACTTTTGTATTCCCACAAGCAAAGTGTTTCTGTGATTGGACATGCTCAGCAGCAGCCCACATTGTCAGTCTTGTAACTTTCAGCCAGTGTGGTGCATATTTAGTGGTATCTCCTTGTGGTTGTGATTTGCACTCCTCTGATGACTAATTATACTGAACATCATTTCAAATACTTCTACGGAAAAGTGTCTGTTAAGAAATATGTCCATTTAAAATTTTTTTCAAGCATGTCATTTGCAAATATTTTTTCCCTATTTGCTGGCCTGTCTTTTTATTCTCTTAATATTATCTTTAGAATATTAAGAATTTTTAATTGTGAAAAAAGAACACTCTCCTTTAGTTAACATTGAGTAATTGTAGATGTTAGCCACATCTAGCAAACATCATCATAACACCACTAAATTAATGTGTGATTGGGTGAGTTACTATACCCAACCAAGTTGACATATATTGATATTTAAACCTAACCAAATAACCATCGTACTATCTAACATTTACTGAATTGTCACTATTTTTAGCTACTGCTGTGGATACCTCCACACTTAATTAACACTCACAACAATCTCATGTAGTTGATATTATTATTGTCTGCATTTTGGAGACAAGAAAACTGGGCACAGTAAGCAGAAGTAACTTGCTCAGGATCAGGCAGTTAGTGTATGGGAAAACTGTGACTCAACCTGAACCAGAACCAGGCTAGCCTGGTGTGTCAGAAAACCACAGCTATGCTATGAGTGGCCATCTAACAAGTGCACATTTTTTAATTAGTCTGAAATAAACTAATGCTTGTGATAGAAGCCAAATACTTTTGAGAAACCAAGTTCACACAAACCCATCGGCAAGTTATGTTCTGATATGTTTACACAGAACTGAAAGAAACCCAGAGGTCTCAGGTAATCCCCATAATCACAGTATGGCTTCAAGTGTAAGGGGACCATTAAATGCCTATAGGCAGAGGGATCTGTGATTGCGAGTAACAGCTACTATAACTGTTTCTGCTACAAAAAGCAAAATAAGTCAAAATAGAAGCACACGTTACCAACTATTGAAATTGAAGTAAAATTTAAATAAAATTGAGCTTTGCAAAAAATTGATATTGGCCACGCAACACGAATTTCATTGACAAAGCGTCACAATCGAAAAGATTAATTCAACTGTTTCCATAATACAGGTCCAATGCTTTATTTTGTTTTCTTTAGATGTTGGTTTGTAGAACTTTCAAAATTGAGTAACTGTGGGAAATTAAAGAAGTACAGACATCCTAGGTACAGGTGGGGGCTCGATTATATGCTGTGTGTCCTAGAATCACATGCAAAATCAAATCAGCCAGTTCTATTCAGGTCGGCATGTGACCTTCAGACTTATCTGAGGGACTGACTCAGCTTGGTGTTAGAGAAGAAACACATCATCCCCCTGGGGATCCCACTTCCTCTCTCCCAAATACAGGAGGCATCTGGAAGAGCAAAAGGACAGGATGTCATCCTGGCTCTGCAGAGAATGACTCATGGTTTAAACGGACAGCTTTTGGCTGCCCAGTGTGGCAGCAGATATTTCAACATATATTTTAAGATGTGTTGTATACCGTACTTAAGAGTAGTTGATTGTTGAACTATAAAAATGCTACAAACACTCGAGCCCTATCCTCAGAAGCAAGTTATATTTATTTTCCCCAGTAAAGTGCAGAATGTTGGTTTTCAAGGAAAAATAAGTGAATAGTTTCAGGTGCATTAATGTTCTGTGGAATTTGCCATAAAAACGTTGGGCTTTGTGTTGTCCAAGCAGAGAAGCGGGAAGCTCCCCAGGATAAGCAATGAAGGGAGCAGAGCCCAACAGAAACAGGTGAAAAAAGCAGGAGGTGCTGAGGCCAGAAACACTCTGTTGGCACAGGACCCAAGGGCTAGACTGACGAGGAGTGAGGATTTGAATAGAAAAGCAGTGCTGGCACAGTCCTGCAGGGCATCGGCCAACCTGAGTGCCAAAGTCGTCAGGTCACAGCTAGGTGAGACAGGAGACCAAGTGAGCTCAGAAGGTGAGGATTTGACCAAAATGTGTTCCTCTGGAAGGAAAAGAGGCAGGGGGGTGAACAGTGGGGCCCTCAGCTGACTCGGTAGCCTCTGCACCAGCAAGTTCTGCTCCAAAGGGTGACAGCATGTATCATGACAAGTAAGTGACTTTCTAGGGAACACAAAGACTTTGTGACTTTTGTGTCAATCAGTCACTCTCACAGGTAAGTTAATGAGGTCAGGGATATCCTGGGCCTACGGGATTGACACTGGCCCCTGTGGTCACCCTCTTGGGGTTCTCAGAAGGTGGGGAAGGAGAATCTGGAATGGGGTCTTGGAATCAGTTTGCCAGTTTAGATGCAGCACTGCCATTGGTGACACGGCAAATTACTTAACCTTTCTAAGCCTCAGTTTCCTCGTGTGTAAAATGGGAATAACAGCAGCATCTACCTCACAGTGTTGCTATGATGATGCCAGTAGCTGTGTCATGCGACATTGTGTTACATCACAGTTAAACTAGATCCCAGCACCAGTGGCTGTATGCAGTCCTGAGTAACATGGCCCTTGCACACGTGGCTATCTTTTGAAGAGCTACTTTGCTTCAGGCCAACATACCAGGGTGCAAGTTGCACTTACTGCTTAATTTTTTTTATGTGTGGAAAAATTGAGCTCTGAGTAGAAAGCTTGTTAAGAATACCTGTAGTCATTATTTACATTCAGGTCTTTCTTGACCCAAGTTCATTTATTGTATGGTGAAGTTTCGTATTGGCCGGAGTGGACCCCAAGACGCTACTGAATACTCCATCTGAGTACAGTAGTGAGAGACTTGCTTCTCGAGGCCCTCCGACTGGAATGAAGGAGTGGTGTGGCTGAGTTAAACCTGGTCGACTCTGTGCTGTTAAACTAAACTGCCTAGAGAGGCTGCAGAGAGGGCAGGGGGAAGAGGGCTCACCTCTCTCAACAGGGTGGTGGGCGTTTTTCCAGCGGAGTGGTTCATCAGTCTACTCCAAGACCCTCAGTGTGGCTGCTAATGAGGACTCCTACATTCTGATTCCTTGCGATGTACTATGTGCTGTGAAAGGAGTTTTCCCACTCAGTATTAACAGGAATTCTCTGACATAGTTGCTGCTATCATCTCTGCTTTGCAAATGAGGAAGAGACTGAGGCTGATAGGGGCAGGGCCAGAATTGGAAACTCTCTGGGCTGAGAGCCCCTGACCTCTACAGCCCTGCATTTTCTCCCTCGAGCAGCTGTAGCCTGACTGGCCTCATGCATGCATCTGGTCTCATATCTCATTGCCCCTCTCTACAGCCTGCGCTCTCCAAGTCTCTCCTGTCACATGCTCAGGCTTTCTGGCTCCTGTGGTTTTCATCTATCTCCATTCCTTCTCGTATATATATATATATATATATATATATATATATATATATATTCTTTTTTTTTTTTTTTTTTTTGTCATAAAGCAATCCATTTGATACTTCTTGAATGCCCTGCCAGGTGAGTGGAATTTACCTGAAAATCTATAACACTTATAATTTATTTATTCAGCAGTAATATTTACTATTTTGTATTCTTACATTACAAGTTAAGCTCAAAATATAGTACTTCAAATACACTTGTCCCATCATTCTAGCTACTTTCTGAAGCAGCTCTGCAAGTCCTCGTTTCTGAGTGTTTTTATGAGGTGTAATAAAAAATACAGTGAATGCTGTTGCTGAGTGTCAGTCAACGGAATTGAAGGTCTATAAAAGCATCATGGTGTGTCCTCATCCTCTTATTCACTGGATCTGGCACTGTACATCTTCTGGATCTTCTAAGAACTAAAGTAAAAATGACCATGAAAGGTAAAAGTTTTTAATCTATTCAAGATATCAAGGCAGCCATCAGGAAAGAAGACATCCAGAACTGCTCCAGAAAGTGGCGAGAACTATAAGTGTATTCAAAGCAGGGTGGGGGTGTATTTTGAGAAGGATTAATGGCAATGTGTCTTTTACTATAATACTTTCTTAATTTAAATATTCACCATATTTTCTGCTCACACCTGGTGTCAAGCCTGTGAAGTCCATGTCCTCTTGTCCCAATTCCCAGCAAACACTACTTTGCACATTTGTCTAACTCAGTGGTGGTGATCTTAAGGCATGAGTGCCACAGCGGGCAAGCAGAGCCCTCTCTGTCAGCACGTGAGCCAAGTCACCCCAGTATTGCCCCAACAGCTGCACATCTGATGTTCAGGTTTAATTGCAGTGTTAGTACTTTGCGATAAGTAAGTGGTTTTTGAGTTGCAGTTTGGGCACATCTGGTCTCATCTCTCACTTCCTAGTCTAACTTAATAAATATCAATTAACTCATAAATAAAAAAAGAATATACTTATGAGAAATAATTTTAAAACATGAGAGAAAACAAATTTATTGTGGGATTATAGCACAAGTTCTAGCTTATGGCTATTAAAATAAAAAGCCTTCATCATCTTGATTATTTCAGTGAAATAAAGGTGAATGAATGCAGAACTATAGCCAAGGAAAAAGGTACAACAAGAAGACAGTAAGTAGAGGGAACATACAAGAGTCGTGTTAGGGTTAACACACCAGTTCGGGAGACATGGGCTGACTCTGTGCTCCCAGGTCCTTCGATGTACAAAACAAAACAAAACAAAACAAAAATACGGCTGCTAAAGTAATAGGAAAAAAATCTGTATACATATACTTATCACTTTTGTTTCTTTTCCTTTTTTTTTTTGCGGGTACCAGGGTTCGAACTCAGGGCTTCGCGTGCCAGCAGGCGCCCGTGCTGCTGAGTGATAACACCGGCCCTTTTTTTTTATGTGGGTACTGGGAGCCGAACTCAGGACCTCACGCTTGCCAGGCAGGTGCTTATGCAGCTCAGCCATCTCACCGGCCCTACTTTTGTTTCTTTTATGTGTCTTTTTAGTAGCCTTAATTCTAAATAAAATTTTTATGAATTATGACATTAACTTGATTACTTGAATTTATTCAATGAAATGAAGGATAATTTAGCGGTAAAATTGGTTATTAGGTTTACAGAGTTTTATTGTGTCTGCTTCCAGTAATTGGTTGCGCAAAGAGCAAGTATTATGTAGAGTCATGCAGGTTTAAAGTCATCTATTTTAAAAGATTTTTAAAAAGAATTTAAAAAATTCTTTGACATTTGTGCATTGGTTTTTTTTTGTGTGTGTGTATAATAGTCAGCTTTCTGTTACTGTAACAGATATCTGAGATAGCCAACTTATAAAAAGAAAAGGTTTGTTTTGGTTAAGGGTTTCAGAGGTTTCAGTTCATGGTTGGGTGACATTACTGGGGTCTGAAGGGAGGCACACATTGTGGCAGTAGTTTGTAGTACAGCAAAAACCATTTACCTCATGGCAGGGAAGTAGAAGAAAAAGGAAGATGAAGGGGTTAGGGTATCACACTACCATTTGAGGATGTGGACCAGTCACCCTAAAACTTCCCAAGAGGTCCCAGCTCTTCATGTTTCCTCTACCTCCCTATGGCACCAAGCTGGAGACCACACCATGGAGATGCAGGCCTTTGGGGAATGGTCAGATCCAAACCATAGCTGTGTGTGCAGGTATGAAAGAGATTTCTTTGCCAGACATTTGGATCTCTTTCACCCATTTCTATACTTGCTGAATTAAATCTTTTAGTAGGAGATATTATTCACTGATAGTGTCTTAGTTATTTTTTCATCACTGGGACAAAACAGCTGACACCCAAAGTTAAAGGAGGAAAGGTTTCTTTCAGCTCACAGTTTGCAGAGGTTTCAGTCTATAGTTGGCTGGCTCCAAGGCAGGGCAGCAGGGAAAGGGGGATGGCAGAGGAGAAACAGTCCATGGCACAGCAGGCAGGATGCAACAGCAGCAATCAGCTGCAGCAAACCTCCTTGTCCCTTTTATCCCATCCAGCATACCCACAATGGGGTTTCCCATTACCCTTACCCAGAACAATGATAAACCAATTAATAGACTAATCTAGTACCACCCACCCTTAATCCCAGTACTATACCCCTAATCTACATTCACACACCCTAGATCCAGACACCTCCATAAAGCACCATCTATGAGTACATGAGGCTTTGGTGGGGGGATCCAGATACAAGCCATAACAGATAGTATATAAAAAAAGTATTTTTTCATTGTTAGTTTCAGTTTACTTCTCTTTCCTCTAAATGTTCCTTAGGAATATGTAAAATTCTGTTTCAACTTCATACACAGAGAAGACATTTCTAAGAAAATCGGAGTTCTCCAGATGTACCATGAATTCCCTCTTTTTAAAGATATATTCCCCATTTGTTTTCAATTGTCTTAAGAGGATAGAATGTAGTTATTTTGTATTATTGTGATATTATCTTACATAAAAGTGGAAAATCTAAAAATATCCTCAGGATCTTTTCCCACTTTTGAGCCAATGAAGTCAAATTTCTCAGTGTGTTACCTGCCTTATTTATACCCCAAATAATTCTATGTAACATTGCCTATTAAGATGTGAGAGCATATGAATCACTCTTACCCTATTTACCATCTCTTTTATATGTGTGCAATTTATTTTAATATGGAACAGCTGGAGAATAATCATGAGCTGCCTTTGTTGGCATGGAGAAGTGACTAGATTATCCTCTGCTAATATGCACCGTCCTCAGCCACAGACGCCAGCACCATCAGCCTCCTGTGATCTTTCTCAGAGAGGGACCTAAATGGAGAACCTCTGCTTGTTTGCAGCAAATCTTGTTTTGCAGGGTAAATGTAGGCAATGACATAGTAGTATCTCCTTGTCTCAGATGTGAGCATTGTGTTGTTGAAATCGAAGAACGGTGCGAGGCACTTGTATCCAGAATTTTGAGTGGTATAGGTTACTAATACATTTGGTCTACTCCTCTGCTTCTTAGGTGAAGAAACACAGCTATTTTCTACAAAACACATTTTGAAAATGCTACCTGGGAACTTTGTGTGTGGGGTAATTCTCAGGAAGATTGTCTTCCAAGTCCGGCAGGCCCCTAAGACTCTTTTTCTGCATCCATTCAAAAGAGCTCACTCAGATAAAATATTTTCTTTCTTTATTTATTTTTTAATTTTTAAAATTTTTTGGTGGGTACCGGGGGTTGAGCTCAGGACCTCGCGCGCCAGCAGGCGCCCGTGCCGCTGAGCGATATCACCGGCCCTTTTTTCGTATGTGGGTTCCAGGAGTCAAACTCAGGCCCTCGCGCTTGCCAGGCAGGTGCTTATGTCGCTGAGCCATCTGACTGACCCAAAATATTTTAATATCTTTGCATCTATTAGATGAAAATAAGTGGATGTAGATGGACATAATTGTAGCTTATGCTTCAATTTAGAGCAACCTTCCTGGACCCTGCCTCTAGCTACTAATTGCAGGAATATTCCCCCGTGTGGCTTGGGCCCACACTGCCATTCCTGTTTGAAGACTCTGCTATACATAACCAATAGTCTTCTTCCACTCACCTGAAAAGCACTCAGAAGAAGGAAAAGATTTAGTGTGAAGAATAAATATATAAATATATCCTTCCATCCAGATGAGTGCCAGGCCCTGGGCTAAGCACAGACCCGTGGCTGAGAGGTCAAGGGCTTGCTCTCGGCAACTAGAATGCCTGGCATGGATGTCACGAAAAAGATGGAAACAGTGTGCGAGTCACATCCACAAAAGGGAAAAGAAGGCCCACTCACAGCAGGGTCCTTGAAGCAGGGCTTGTTCCCCAGGTGTGGACGTGTGCCTGGGGGTCAATAGTGCTTCAGGCTCATAAGAAGGGAGGGGCTGTTATTGCCCCAAGGCCTGAAGGAGAAATTTGTAGAAATGTCCCCTTGAGAAGTACAGGAAGTAACATATCTGCATTAAGGCAGCCTTGCAGAGAGGGCGCCTCTTGATTAACAATGCCCTGATCTTCCTTTCTCCCCTTTCTCCCATCTCCCCCTGGGGCTCCCTACTGAAATCACACTGCAGCCAGAGGACCCAGGAGCGTGTTGTTGTAGAGCACGCAGGACAAGCTTGTGGACAAGAGGGAGAAAGGAGCAGGGTGGAGAAGAGACCTCCAGAGGGAAGACACACAGCAAATCCAGATCGGGTCCTGCCAGCGAGAGGTCCCCCCAACAGAGAAACAGAGTGACAACCAAACACAGGACTGCTGGCCTGTCATGTCTAGGAGAGTTCACACAGCCTTTAGCTGGAGCTCGGAAGACGCGTACCTAACTGGGAGGGAGAGCAGTGGGAAGGATGTATGGGGAGTATTCCTGAATCCTGAATAACAGAGTTCTCCTCATGAGAAACCTGGCTCTCGACACTAGGATGTGGCCTGGCACACACGGGTAGGCCTTGGCATTCTTTTACATAAAGCAATTTCACAGAGCATCAGAATCAGACGATGAGGACGGCTCTGTGCTCCACTGGATCAAATAAAGAAATAACAGCATTCTGTAATCACATCTGAATGCAGACAAAAGCATGAGAATTGTCAAAGCCACAAAAATGGCCAAATATTCTTCTATCCTGGATGAGTGATGGCCCCTGGTTTAAAAATTAGAGATTTAGCCTTGTTACATTTTCTCCAGCTTATTGATAAGGTTTATTAAGAAGCTCAGTCCTAACTTTACCCCCACTTCCTGATGGCATGGATCACTAGCCAGAGTGCAAGGCCCTCCTTCCTACCCATATTCATCCGTCCTGGCCCCAATCCTAAAACAAGACTTCCGTAACCTTTGAACCCACATGAGCAAGGTTCGCCACGGAGCCTCTTTGCTTTCTCTAAAATGAGTAGTAAGAAGCTCAGCTGGCTCGACCACCAGTGTGCTTCAGGAGGATTTGGCTGAGGGATATTGACACTAGTTAAAATTGGGAAAGGGTATTTTAGGCTAATAGTGCGGCGTGTAAAAACATATCAAATGGAAAGAATATGATACATTGGCAAAATTGCAAACAGTTAACAATGCTTGGAGCTATCTCTGTCTGTTAGGGGCTGTAAATATACCCACAGCCATGTGATTAAAAAGAAATTTTACTCTTTCCTAGCTTGTGTAATTAGGTGAGGAAAGGAAATTGTGTGTAATAATGGGGGGAAATTTTTGCATTTTGGAATAACCCCAAACTTACCCATATGTGAAAGTTAAAATAGCTTCTTTCTAGATTTTCTGATTGGAAAATTATAATAGATTTACAGAGCTGCACTTTGCTAATTTTTTGTCTGGGTGAGGCAGAAATGTGGCTTCCATTGCGAGTGTCCTAAACAAGTTTAACTGATCTGCTGGATAATCCAAACCCCGTGGGTATGTGACAAAATATGAGATGAGTTGGAAGCAGGACAAGACAATAAGAGGCATTTTATACAGAGCCAGGAAGTTTCAGTTGTTCTTCGAAGACACAGGGGAATCATTAAATGAAACCATCAAAGGCTTGCAAAATTTAATCCATAGTTTTTGAGCAGAAGCAGATAGATATATGCCGAAGTTTTAGTTAGCATCTTGCTTTTCTGTGATTTTTCTCTTCAAGTTATCATAAATAAAATAATACTAAGATAATAGCTGCTAAAATTTATATAGCATTTACTGTACACCAGGCATCACGCTAAGCATTTTCGTTTAATACACACAAGAACCTTATGAGGTAAATGCTGTGATGATTTTGCAAATGGAAAGAGTCAGAGAGGTTAGGGAGTCTGTCCAGGGTGCGTCAGTCAGTGCTTCTAAAAAATCAGACAATGCAATATACACAAATATCAAGAATTTACGGTGGCCGCCTGCAGAGTCAGGTGTGGAAGAGTGCAGAGGGCTGGCTGTGCGCTGGAGACTGGAGGGATCCAGTCTAAGGCCTGGAGCTCTTTCTTGTGTCCCGTGGGAGTCGCATTAAGCGGTCGAAGGGTCTGTGCTGGAAGCCAGGAGACCATGTCCAAGGCGAAGGCGAAGACCGGAGCTCCTCCAAGAAACAGAAGCGAGCCTTCCTTCTTGGCTTCCCTTTTATTCCATTCAGGCAACAAGTTTATTGGGTCACCTGTCTTCAGTAAATCCCTTCCACCACACCCAGAATTATGCTGACTCCATTTAGTCGGGCGGTTTTCTCTCAGATCGACACAATCAGTTCACTATCACACAGGGCCACACAGCTGGTAAGCCAAGGCGCGGAGCCTGGAGCCCAGGACATCCGTCCACAGAGCGCGCTGGGTGGGCTGGAGAGTTAGGCTGGGCGTGGAGCGGTGGTTGGCAGGCCAGCGTGTGTGGGCACCTTCTGGGCACGCTGAGTAACAGAGCCCAGCTGAGGTGTCCTGAATGCCGGTCAGTCGGTCTGCTGTTCCCTCTCTGGGTGCCACGCAGCAGGGTGAGGCCCCCACCCAGCTGCGCAACCTGCACCCCCTGACCGAGGCACGGGAGGACCCCAGGCTGTGGTTGCTGCAGTGCCCTGTCAGGAGCGTCCGCGGGCCCTGGAGGGGGCAGGCATGCGCCACAGCCTCCTCCCAGCTCGCAGGCTCTGGTTCCAGAGCTCGGTCCTTCGGCAGCTGCTTCCTCCCAGGCCCCGCGTGTCCCCAGACCTCTGGCGCTGCTCCCTGTGCCTCGTGGATTCTCACTGCCCGTCAAGCTGACTGCGGCGCTGGGTCTAAACCTGGGGCCCGATACCCCAGGAGCCACATTCTGTCATTCAGTTTGCACCTTGTAAATTTAGCTCCAAATTGCAGTATGGCTGTGAAGCCCCTCTAGCTGCTTACCAAGCTTCTTTAAAAGGGTTTCTACAGTTAGGCTAACAAAATTGTCTCAGTGCTGTGTGGCCAGGCAGTGCTCTGCTTAAAACCCCCAGTTGTCAGACTCCCTTGCTGTTGTAACAGCTGTGAGACTCTATCAGTAGAAAATGACAGGCCCTCTTAAAATGCTTCAGAGCCAGTTTCATTGTTCCTGTTCCAAAGTCTCCAAGCTTTGCCGCTTTGACTTCGGGCTTGTGTCTGCACAGGCCACAGCTCTGCGTTCACCGTCCGGGTCACAGAGCTGAGGTCCGGCTCGTCAGTCTGGATCCGGTAACGGGCCTTTCTCCTTCTCTCCTTTTGCTTTGATGACGCAGAGTTCTAGCGAGAGCTTCATAAATTATGCAGAACGTTTCTTCAGAGGCAGCAGCGGTCTGGTGGCGTGATGTGATATGATTTCCTTGCTCTGTTCTGACATATGGTGAAATTTAATTGCATTTGACAGCATTCTCTGCCTAACTGTGCATCGCAGCTGTGCTGCACCCTGCCACGCTCAGCGGTAGGGTCTCCTGCAAGCTTGTGGATTCGGGCGCTCGCTGCCCTGTCAGCCTGCTTCGGTGATTCACGTAGATACCCATTACACACGGGGCAGAGGATAAGTCACGAAGGTACCGGACGGGGTACTCTTCCAGTACGCACTTATTTTCCAAGTCAAAACAAATCTTTCTGCTTTTAGAATGATTTTTATATTGGAGCTGTTGAGTGACCGGGTTTCCTAATTTTTCCTGCTCTGTGTTCAGGGATGATTTTATTATGTGCAGTTGTTGCTCATTGATTATCCCAGTGGCGATTTAGGGTTTGTACATCTTGTAGTTAGCCTGGAATTGGGATTTTTAGGCTTACTAGAGTTTAGAGGTGCAGAGTAGGAAAAAGAATTGTTATAAAGATGGTGATGGTTGTCATAAGGGAGGGGAGTTCCAAAAATCCTTAAAGAGAAACGCAGTTGGTCATCTCGTCCATATGTCTGTGTCCCGCTTGATCTTGCAATCTGGAAAGTGTGGAAGAGGGCTGTTAAAAATCCAAGAAGTGTAGCTTTGGGATTTTCTTAAGGTTGGGCAGATGGTGGGATCTTTGTTGCTGACAGTAAATACTGTATTTAAATATCCTGCATGACTCGGAGAGCAGCTTCCATAGGAATTGCTTTTGCATTCTAGTAAACATGTCAAAGATACCTGAACAGGCAGAGGTCAGGGCAGAGATCTGGGGTGGCTCCACAAGGTTGGCCCTCCCAGCCTGCACCTCCCGTGTTCTTCCCACCCTTCCGGAGTGGCCTCGGGACGCAGGCAGCCGTGCTCCCAGGCCCGTGGGGTTGGGTGGTCCCTGGGAAGGCACTATGTTTTATGGGAGAAATATTAGATATATCAGAATACGGCATAAGGTTTTTCTCTTCCTTTGGGGCCAATACTTGGCAACTCATCAGGCGGTAGAATCTGGAGTTGAGAATGGGAAATGTTGGGTCTTACAAAAGGGTAAGAAGCTATAATGGCATTTGCCTTTCTCTGCCAAATAGCCTGTTATCTGAATGCAGAGTCCCTTCTTTGAACTATGTCTTGCATGTTTAAATACATGCTTGTATTTTGAATTTGAATATTTGGCTTAAAAAATCTGGGCCCGTATACGTTACTCCTTTCCCCAAAGTGTTCCAGATAACTCTGAAGTGTTGCGCGTGGAAGATGGACTATGCTGCTTCGCTGTTGCAAAACAAATCAAATGACCCTCTCTTTAGAAATTACAAAACTTTAACACTGCAGCAGCTTGTCTTCACAGAGCAGTGAAATAATTAAGATTTGTGGGGAAATAACCATTTTCCAGCACCTTAGCATTTATCTGTTTTACAAACAAGATTATTTACTGAGTCTTTCAGTTATGTTTTTATTACATGGAAGTCTTACGATTTTACATGAGAAATGACAACATTTGGAACTTGGCGCAGAGATGGCCATGCTATACAGAATTTTAGAATTCATTTCTAAATAAAAAAAATATTGATGGCACTTACATCTCACATTCATTCATGGACCATCGTGTATTTTAATTTAAAATATTGAATATATAGCAAACATTATAATAAAACGCTTGGTAAATATTACAAGATTTTGAATGGATTCAGTGAATATCTCTCTTCCTCTTCCAACCTATTCTTTTCCATCTTCCTCATCAGTATCATCTTGAATTTTATGTTTATTTTCCCCCTTTTTCTGGTTTTATCACATTTATGTCTCTATGCTTTTAAATTTTGAATGTTTTTAAAATTTAAATGAATCAAATCATCATTCTGAATGTATTGTCTACATTTTTAATTTTAGGCGTAATAGATTTCGTTCAGTGGCTGCATTTCATTACAAGATTGTATATTATGTATCCGTGGTGCTGTAATTATGCTATAGACATGTAGTTTTCCACTGTTTTAAGACCACAGTCCAGTTAAGAACAACTTTTATATACTTATTAGTGTAAATGTGTAAAACTTTGTCTGGTCCCTAGTCCCAGGACTGACCATTCTGGTTCCTAAGCCTTGGGCCCCTCCATTATTAAGATGCCCAACATTTTTCCCAAGGTCGTTTCCTGGCCATTCAGTAATATCCGCTGAATATCTGCAGTCTGACTGATCCATGCGTCTTTGACAGTACTTGATGCTGTCAGACGCTAACATTCTGTCCCATCCTGTGGGTATGTCACTGTGTGTTTCTGCTTGTTTTTTTCATAAATATCAATGAGATGATCATATTTTCATAGTATACACAGGCTATTTGGGTTTTCTTTTCTGTGCAGGGCCCATTTAAGACTTTTGTTCACTTTGCTAATGGGTTGTGTTTAAGGACAAAATTGCATCCCTTTAAAATTGATACATTGAAGTCATAACCCTCAGTATCTCAGAATCTGACTGTATCTGAAGATAGGACCTTTAAAGATGTAATGAAGTTCAAGTGAGGGTCCTAACCCGAAAACCTGGTGTCCGATCTGGACACAGATGGCAGAGAGAGAGGTAAGATGAGGTGAGGACAAAGGAGAAGAAGAAAGATGCTTCTGGAGAAAACAACCCTGCCTACGTCTTGATTTCAGACTTCTAGCTCTGGAACTGTGAGAAAATAACTCTCTGCTGTTTAAGCCACCCAGTGGGACTTTGTTATGGCAGCCTGAGCAGACTAAAAGAGTTGCTAATTTTAACAACTTCCTCTATGACTGGCACTTGGTGAGTTTCTTTAAGAAATCCTCTGCATTTCAGTCATGAAGGTGACCTCCTGTCTCGTACTTCTAAATGTGCTTAATTTAGCTTTTTATAGTTAAGTCTTGAATAACTGGTAGACAAATTGTGTGTGTGTGGAGAGTAACTTGGAAGTGTATTTCTCCTACTTAAGAAACCAGTGATCAGAATATGATTTAGAAAAGAAAATCCAGTGTTTCCCTCAATCAAGTCACCCTGTATGCGTTTTTACTTGCTGTTTGCTAACACAATATGGTTTTAAATATTATAGCCTCACAATAATTCTTGATAATTGATACAATGGCTACTCTCACCTCTTTTGTTTCATTTCCATAGGTCGTTATCTATTCTTGAATGTTTACTGTTCCAAATTTATCTCACTTTGGGGTCCGGTGAGATGGCTCAGCAGCATAAGCGCCTGCCTGGCAAGCGCGAGGGCCCAAGTTCGACTCCCAGAACCCACATACGAAAAAAGGGCCGGTGATATCGCTCAGCGGCACGGGCGCCTGCTGGTGCTCAAGGTCCTGAGGTCGACCCCCGGTACCCACAAAAACAAAAAACAAATTTATCTCATTTTGGTTAAAGTCTTGAATTTATAAATCGATTTTGGCAGACTTGGTATCAGATGCAGTATTCAATCTGCCCAAGACTTTTACTGTCCTGAGTGACAGTCAATGGCACTTCAGCAGTCACCTCATTTTGGTGACTCGGCAAGCTGATTACTTGCCAGGAAGGAAGTCCTAAGTAATGTGCTCTAGCTATTCACATAGTATTTCATGATCACCTTTGGTCTTCCTTTTAATTAATTCTGCAGTTTTGGACTCATTGTTTAGTATGCATTTGAAAATTCCTTTGGTTTGGAATGTTTATGCAATGCAGAGTACCTTTTTCACGGTGAAACTTATTCATGGAATAAAAACAGATAGCTTTCTCATTGAGTCTCCATACATCTTGAATTTTTAAATTTTATTTTCCTTAGCTCCACCATGTGTATTTGTTGTCTGAGTCTTTTGATTTAGGCATCGCAGGATATGTATGTAGGCACCTAGCAAGGTAGTTTCTTTTCTCCTGAGCAGCATATCATAAATATTTAAAAAACTACTGGCTTTTAATCTTACCAAGTTATTTGTCAAGTTGAGTCAAATACAAATAAATTGTAATAAAGCAGTAGAATGTCTTTTGCATAGTGACAAACATTTTCACTGGTTTTTAAGCCATGGGATTTGTATGAACACTGTTGTTAGCATTTAAAAATGATACCTGATTCCACCGACTATTTATTGTGTGCTGGGGCTAATTTACATTCTGCCTGTGCTATCTCATTTGACTCTTGCAACAACCGTATTGGATTGTCAGCTCAAACTGCCCTAACAAAATATCATAGACTGGTGGCTGAAACAACAGAAATTTAGTTCCCAGTTCTGCAGGCTGCAACGTCTAAGATCAAAGTGTCAGATTCTGGACAGGCATTTCCTTCTGGCCTACAGATGGCTGCCTTCTCACTGTGTCTCCACACAGCAGAGAGGAAGACAGGGACAGCAAGCTCTCTACAAGGACATTAATCTCATCACGATGGTCCCATCTTCACGACCTCATCTAGACTGGATTAGCTCCCATTACATCATCTCCAAATACCATTATATTGAGGAAAGGGGCTTCACCATATGCATTTGCTGGAGACACAATTCAGTGCACAGCAGATAGTTACTATCATTAGCCCATTTTCCTGATGGGGATGTGGCGGTGAGGAGAGTTAGGTCACATGCTTGTAAGTGGCAGAGACCTCATTTTATCTGGCTCAAAGGCGGCATTCTTTACCTATGTGTGATGCTGCTCCACCTCCAAGATCATCATAACGGTGCAATTAGAGATACAGAAAATCTAACAGTCTTTTGACTCTGCCTTCCATATACCCAAAAATAGAAAGTCATGCGAACAATAAGAAAAAATCCAGATTTTCTCCTGAATTGTATGTTTTTTGTACTAGTAATGCTTACTGTCTATACTGTGATGTTCGTCCTTTCTTCTCCATTCTCTCTTCCACCATCCTTGTTTTCTCTTTGGAGTTGGTGACTACAATCGCTTCCTCTTGTTTTCCTTACATTTGACTTACTAATGAGGATTTAAAGAGCATTGAGAAATTTTATTATAAGGGTCATAACAACTTACTAAGAAACATGGCTTACATAACCCAAAGGTCAACAGAAATAAACAGGAAAGTAATAAAGAAACTCGAATTAAAATAAAAATATAATAATATACAAAATACAGGATTTGGCTAAAGAAGTGATTATAGGTTTCAACAATTTTATTGGGATGGAGGATAGATCTAAAATCAGTGATGTAAGTAAACACTAAGTAATATACTAGAAAGAAGAGCAAGCTAAACTCTACATAAGTAGGAGGGAAGAAATAATAAAGACCAGAGTAGAAATCACTGGCATACAAAACAGAAAAATAGAGAAAGTCAATGGAAACAAAAGTTGGCTTCTTAAATAAAAGTCAACAAATTGAATAAAACTTTAATTAGATGATCAAGAAGAAAAAGAAGATATAACTTCCTGTCTTGGTTACTTTTCTTTCTTAAGCTGAGACAAAATACCTGACACTCAAAATTAAGGAAAGAAAGGTTTATTTAGCTCACAGTTTGTGGGGGTTTCAGTGCGTAATCAGCTCGCTCCAAGGCAAGGTGGCATAGTGAAGGGCAACAGTTCATGATGGCAGAAGACAGCAGAAGCAGCAAGAGCAAAAACGGGGGGAACAAGCCTCTTTTCCTCCCTTGTATTATAAGCAGGATACCCCCGCCACCAAGTGGGTGTAGCAGTCACAGCATCTCTGTGTCCTCCTCTTACACAGGCTCAGGATGTTTACAAAGTGAGGACCCTGGCCACCTGCTGAGTCACTTAGTTAAACTTCTAAGCTTCTCAAGTTGACAGAATGAATCAACCATTACACTTCCTAACATCCAGAATGAAAATGAGACATCACTACAAAACGTAAAGAAATTACAAGGATTATAGGGACTATTATGTAAAACTTTATGCCACAAATTAGACAATTTAGATAAAATAGACAAATTGCTGAGAAGCACAAAATACCAAAACTGACTCAAGAAGAAACAGAAAATCTGAATTGGCCTGTACTAAGAAAATAAATTAGATATTAACTTAAAATCTGCTCGCAATGAAAAGCCTAGGCCCACATGATTTCAGAGGTAAATTTTATCAAAATTTAAGCAGAAATAGTAGCAATCCTACAAAAACTCTTTCAGATAACAGAAGAAACACTTCTTAGCTGGTTTTATGAGTGATTCAACTCTGATATGAAACCAGACAAAGACATCCTGGAATAGGGAAATACTTGTCAGTACACTTCATGAATATAGACACAACGTAATTCTAACCTCCAGAAGTATGCTGAGTAAAAGCGGCAAGGGTGGGCATTTTTGTCTTTTTCTCATCTCAGAGGGAAAGTCTTCCACCTTTTCAGCTTTAAGTGCGATGTTAGCTGTGGGTTTGTTATCCATGGCTTTTATTGGGCTGATGTACCTTCCTTGTATCCCTGACTGAGAGATATTTTTTATTTTAAATCATGAAGGGATGTTGAATTTTGTAAAATGCTCCTTCAACATCTGTTGAGATGAACACGCGATTCTTGTTCTCCATCTTGCTGGTATGCTTTATCACATTTCTTGGATCATATTTGTGCTCAAGTGATAACTCCCGGTTGAACATGATGAATAACTCTTTTCATGTGCTATTTTCAGTTTGCTGGTATTTTGTGGAGGATTTTTGTACCTATGCTTATCAGGGTTATTAGCCTGTAATTTTCTTTGCTTGTAAAGTCCTTGTCTCCCTTTGGTATATGGGTAATACTGGCCTTTTGTAAAATGACTTTTTTTTTTTTTAATGCAGGTACCGAGGGTCGAACTCAAGACCTCGTGCTTGCCAGGCAGGCGCTTATGCCCCTGAGCTATCTCACTGGCCCTGTAAAATGACTTTTAAATGACGTCTTTTTTTGGAAGAGCTTGAGAAGGATCGGTGTTAGTTCTCTAAAGGTTTGTAGATTTCAGAAGTGAAGCCATCTGGTTCTGGACTTTTTCTTTGATTGTAGGCATTTAATTACTGATTCAAACTCTTTATTCATTATTGGTCTGTTCAGAGTTTCTATTCCTTAATGATTCAGTGTTGATGAGCTATATGTTCCTAAGTTAGGGAGATAGTTTCTTGAAAAAAATTGAAACGTTTGTTTCCCAGTCAATGCAGCAATTTCACTCCTAAGTATCTATCAAAAAAAAAAAAAAAAAAGAAATTTATGTCCACACAAAGATTTGTACACAAGTGTTTCTAACAACATTATTCACTGTTCCCAGTAAAAAACTGGAAACAAACTAAATATTCATGAGCCAGTCACTGGATATACAAAAATGGGTATCTACGTCACAAAGTACTACTCAGTAATCAAAGGAATAAATCAATAATATATGAAAAACCTTGAATAAAACTCAAAACTAACTATATGCTATATTATGCTAACTATGTTAATGAGCTTCCTCACTGCAAGACACAATACTCAACACCCACAACTTAAAGGAAGAGATGATTAATTTGGCTCAGACTTTCAGGGGATTCAGTCCATGGTTAACTGACTTCAAGGTGGGAACACCAAGGAGGAAGGGCTTGGTGGTACAAAGACGCTTAGTTCATAGTGGCAGGGAGGCAGAGTAGGGGAACAGTGCCAGTGAGGAAGGGGCTAGGGACCATATATAGTACTCAAGGCCACCTGCCCATGACCTATCCAGACACACCCAGGAACATACTTTACTAATCTGCTTGGCATTTTTTAACCCAATGAAGTTGACATAGCAGGATTAATGATTACACCAACTGAAATAAACCAACCACAAAAGACACATAATAGGTAATTGAATTTATATTGGATTTTTTAAAAAAGCAAATCTATAAAGACAGAAAGCAAGTTTGCTATCACTAGGGGCTAGCCGTGGGTCATGGAATTGTTTACAGACTGCATATGGAAATTTTGGGGGGTGATGGAAGCATTTTAAAACTGGATTGTGAAGATGGTTGCAGAATGATGACCAGTTTACTAAATATCCTCAGATTTTGCATTCAAAATGGGAAATTTCATGGTCTTTAAATTATTACTCAATAAAGCTTTTAAAACTATGGGCTAATGGGTACATTTGTATAAAAATACAGTAAAATGTTAGTAGTTGTCTTAGTTACTTTTCTTCTTGCTGAGACAAAATACCCAACACCCATGCATTAAAGGGGGAAAGGTTTATTTCAGCTCACAGTTTGTAGAGGTTTTAGTCCATAATCAGCTGGCTCCAAGGCAGGGTGGCGTGGCAGAGGGCATCACAGAGGAGAAACAGTCCACGGTGTGGCAGGCAGAAGGGAAGCCTTCTTTCTGTCCCTTTATTCCATCCAGCCTACCAGCCTATTGATTGTGCCACCCACACTCAGGGTGGGGCTTCCATTATCCACACCCTTAACCCCGGTATCACACCTTTAATCTACATTCACACACTCTAACCCAGCCACCTTTAAAACTCCCCACCATGACTGCATGAGGCTTTGGGGGGACATCTGGATATAAGCCCTAACAATAGTCTATGGTGGGTTTCCCAATAAAATTCTTTTTAAAAAACACGAAGACATTCTTTCCCTTATAGTTCCAATTTTATGTTTTCTCTTTGAATTTATATTTACCTTCCACCATATTTACTCTAATGTACTTTAAAAATTGAATAAATTTTACTTACAATCATATTTCTCTGCAATAAAAATGCATATATCTATTTTCAAATTTTAAATTAACTAGGACTACAGGGCTATAAATATTAAAAACATCCCTGGATTTGGTTATGACTGAAGACTGAATATATTTGTAATACATGCAAAGAGACAACGTTGGGTCAGGGCAAAGCACGTAGGCTCTGGATTCTGAGTGCTTAGAGTCGAAACCTAGTTCGGTCTAGCTGTGTCACCAGCAGCGATCTTCCTAAGCTCTCCCCATGCTTACAACGCCTCGACTATAAAATGGTCTAAAAATAATGTCGCGTTTACAGGGCTCTGAAGGGAACTCTGAGCTAAACGTGTACAGTGGTTAGGACCACCGTAAACCCCATCTATGCTTCTCATGTTAATACTTAAGTACACAAGGTAAACTTTTACCGGAAATGTATCATGCTTATGTTTTTGCTAGAATGAGCTCAGTATCAGTGTTCTGATTTTCTACACTGCTAAGAGAAAAAAATTTAAACATATATTAGTAGATGAGAATGGGAGACTCCTCCCTCTTAATGAATAATAAAACCACTTTGAGTTATATGCCAAAAAAATCACTAACTAGTTCTATGTCATTTATTTTTAACCATCCCTCACTGGATCACTTGATTCAACTTTATAGAAAGGAAGGACTTAGCTACCATCTGACCTGCCAAAATTTCTTTTCTGCCTCAGTCTTTGCAGTCATTTTCCTTTGGTGGAAAGAAATGCTGTCTTCCTTTTAGCCACTAGGAAAGAACAACAGCAGCATGCCTGGAGCCCTGGCCTTCTCGGGCAGATACTGTCAGGAAACTGTGCATGGAGAGGCTCGCGTGGCTTGGGCTCAAAGGCTCCCAGGTCCTTCTTTCTATGGGGCCCAGCACCTGCCAGCCTGAATTCTCTGTCCTTGTCTGCATTGGGTATGGGTGCTCAGGGAGGGTCGGGTACCAAAGGGAACAAATGAAGTTGGGAATAAAATTGTTGTTATAGATGAATATATATTTCAGGTTTAATTTTGTCTTCAGGAGTTAACCTGTTTGGATTTTTTACATTTTTACAAAAATACACAGTATAGTACTGTTGCATGTTTCTGGCTGTTGTGAAAGGATCCATTCCTGTTTAGGACTTGCTTCTATGCAGTTTGCGTTGTGTTTTGTGTACTTGGAGGCCGTAACAGATGCGAGAGTACAGGTCATGCAAGGGAAGGAGCGGCAGAGACGAACCTTAGGGACAGGGCAGTTTGCAGAGCGACTTCAGCGCATCTGGTGAGTGTAGTAGGAATGCAACAGCTCTTCTTTCACGCCCTGCCGTGGGCCCCAAATCACTGAGTATCTCCCACATGTGCCCCGGCCACCCCACTAACCTCCCTCATCATAGTCCCCTTGTGTGCTGTCATTTGCAGCTTGTAGCTTGAGTTAAGAAAAAGTTACCAATATCCTAGCTTAACCTAAGCTCTCCTAGCTGATAGTTTATGGTGGGTTTCCCAATAAAATTCTTTTTAAAAAACACCAAGAGATTCTTTCTCTTATAGTTCCAATTTTATGTTTTCTCTTTGAATTTATATTTACCTTCCACCATATTTACCCTAACGTACTTTAAACTTTGACTTTTTGGCATTAGAACTTAGAGGACATGGAAAAATTTTCAGTAGGCTTGAGGGAATAGAAATGCGACATTTCAAACTGAAAAACAGCAGTCTGTTTACTTTGGACATTCCTTCATTTTCCTCCTTCCAAATCAACCTATGAAAGTGTTTCTCATGTAAATACTTTCCCTTCTTGCTTTGTAAAATATTCAATTTTTGTATGACCTGCTCTGAAAATAAGCTTCTAATGTTTCAGTAGGTGACACGCAGGACATCTGTGGTCCCTCTTGCTGACAAACAGCAGCAGCATTTGGTCAGTCACGTGGCTCCTGGGATGCAGTGGTAATGGCTGCAGCCTTCAGGGAGAGCAGCCCAGCACTATTTGGCGTGCTGCAGGGAGCACTTCCTTATGCCAAGTGACTTACAAGAAGCCTGCTGTGTGCTCACAGCCTGAAGATTTCCTGCAGACCCGGCAAGGTGGTGCAGACCGGGTGTGGAGTAGCTCAGCCTGGAAGCGGTTAGCTTTGCAGCAGCTGCTGATTAAAAACGTTGCTCAGTAGAATCGATGGGAACAGAAATCAAGGAGAAAGTTTGTCTGCTTCTCCTCCAGGAAAAAAGTATGTTGTGCACACTGGACCAGTGCAGGCCCTGTTCTATTCGGTGCAAAAATTCTCACAACAACCTCTTTTGGTTGATCATATCCCGCTGTTGATGCTTTTCTCAGCAAATGAACCACTTGATATTTGTTCAAGATATAGCTTGCTTCATGCTGTGTCACTCTTTTTGTGCACAATTTTTTTTACATATAGTTTCATTGGGTGGTAAGGCACGTGGGTAGCATTTTGTGCTTTCCTTTGTGTTTTATGCATGCTATATCGCACACACAATTTTTAAAAATGGAGTCATACAGGCATGTTTGGATTTTAAAGCAGTTTGTAAGGCAGATAGAGCTAGAAGAGCCGTGTCATCCAGTCATAGTTGCCATGAACCACGTCATGGCATAGATGGCATAGAACCATGTCACTCAGGGCTGTGGTTCCATCGCCATATGAGAGTTGAATTCTGCAAGAAGGGAGAGAATGGATAAACAGGTGTGTGTGTGTGTGTGTGTGTGTGTGTGTGTGTGTGTGTGTGGTGTTTCTGATTTCTTTTATATGTTTTGTCTCTTTCTTTTGGATATCTGTGAAATTTGCCCTCCCCCATTTGAGAATGTTTGTTTCTGATACATTGTATTGTTAAGTATTTCAAAAATGGTAATTGTGCATGAAAAAATGTGATTCTGTTTCTATTCAACTCTCTTTAATGTAGAAATATTTTTTCTTTTTTCCTTTCTTCCTTCTTCCTGCACTGTTTTTTTTTTTAATGTGATGAATATCCTAAATGTTTTACAAAGAGTATCTTAGTTAGTGTTTGTGTAGGCCTATGAAGTTAATATAATTTTTATTGTTATTCTTTCCTCCATTTTACAGAGGAGAAAAGAGGCTGAAAGGTAAAACCTATAGACTGAAGCTTGCTCTCCTTCAGAGGATTCAGATTCATTTGAGCTCAGACATTCGGGCTCTGTGGAACATAATTGTATGTTCTTAAAACTACTCTAAGAATGATTTCCCTGAACTCTGAAATTTTCTCTGAATTTAAAACATCACACTTTTGCTTTCTTTTTATAGCTGGAATAGAAATTGATATTCTTTGTTATATTATTGTAAAAAAACCCCAAACCAACCAAAAACTGACTCTTCTCTCTTTTTGCAGTTCTATACTTGTTCAAAACTCTTTCTTGCTGATTTTCCTCCTAATTCTAGAACTAGTCTGGAAGAATGTGCCCTTTTCAGACATAGCACTTCACTTTATTATTGTATTTACGAGAGAATAAAATAGCTCACTTTGTTCAGAGGAAAACTAAAATAGCATTTGTTTTGACTTTGTTCCTATATAAAATGCTGATTTAATTTGCAAAAGTTCTAAACATCTTGGATAGGTTTTTGTTTTTAATAGACTATTTCTGCTTTATCTGTCTCCTAACAAAACAGGCATAAATCTATATATTCTGGATTTGTGTTTGAACTCTTGTGAATATTTTTCAATGAAAGTATCTTTTCTTTGAATGTATTGAATAAATCAAATTATTTCCAAAGATCTTCTATTCTGGGTATGTTGTACTTCTAACTGGAAAATTCCATCACACCCTGGCTGTAGGTCGTACATCTACAAGGAGTGGGGGGAGATGCTTTTAGAGCACAAAGCTTTATTATGGCAGTGTGGGCTTTATAGAGTCTTGTCCCAGTTGCCTGAAATATTAGTCAAAGTTCCAGAAATCTCTGAAATGTTAAGGGCACAATCTCTAAAGTTTCTCCCAATGAAATTATTTCTTTTGTGATTTCTGCTGATTGTAATTAGTAGTTTCTCTTTGGTTTCATGTGGATTTACTTAGTAAAGTACGTTAAATTAGTTGCATGCTTTCTTGCACAATATTGCTTCCTTTGATAGGTGTGCTTATTCCTTTATTCATTCATTTATTAAATTATTAAATTCTGTGCCAAATCAAAACCAGGTCCCCTCACTCTAAGATGACCCTCTTATAAACACATTTTGGACTGCCGCAGTTCTCTAGAGTCATTTCATCGGTCTTTTTTTTTTGTGGGTACCGGAGGTCAACCTCAGGACGTCGTGCACCAGCAGGCGCCCGTGCCACTGAGCGATATCACCGGCCCTTTTTTCGTATGTGGGTTCCAGGAGTCGAACTCGGGCCCTCGTGCTTGCCAGGCAGGCGCTTATGCCGCTGAACCATCTCACCGGCCCCATTTCATTGGTCTTTGAGGGTTACGTGTGTGTGCATGGTGCCTCCCATCCTGGACTGAAAGATTGCAGGAGGCCCAGGTCCCACAGCATTGGGGACATTGCCTGACGTATGACAGGATCTCAAAAAGTAGTTGTTGAATAAATATATCTCTCTGTTCCCCTAGAGGGCACACTATCTAACTGGGCCTCATTTTG
Organism: Erethizon dorsatum; assembly: GCA_028451465.1. Lineage (NCBI taxonomy): Eukaryota > Metazoa > Chordata > Mammalia > Rodentia > Erethizontidae > Erethizon > Erethizon dorsatum. The sequence goes on from CM051834.1 coordinate 66,596,903, forward strand.
TAACTGTTGTAATCTTCATGGATTCAAGTATTATCGGGATAGAAAACAGAAAAGAAATACAATGTGAATCCCTATACTCAAGGAGTTTCCAGTTCAGGAGAAGAAAAATGTGCATGAAATCCATACTTTCTGGTGATGTGCTGTGGGGCTTCAAGAGGAGGGGAGAGGGAGTGGACAGCTGGAAAGGACTTCTCCTGGGAGATGGGACTCAGAGGCAAGAGAACTGGGGAAAGAACATTTCTAGGTCAGCTGCAGAGCAGGACCAGCAAGAAACCAGAGGAAGAACCACAACGCAGAGACCAATCCAAGGATAACAGGATGTGGGAAGCTTTCCTAGCCAGTGTTTTCTTCTCCCGCCTCTGGAGTGGGCACTCACAGCACTGCTCTGCCTAACATCTGGGGTGAAGAGCTGCAGCAAGGGCCAGGCAAAGGCCTACTGGAAACCTGAGACAAGGAAAGGGTTTTCAGAAAGGAGTACAGCGGTGCTGGGAGCAGTCGTGGAGCTCTGAATACGACTTTGTAGCAAGGATGCCCAGGCTGGAAAGCAGAGGAGGGCAAAATTGTGCAGAGAGGCAAAAAGAAATTACATGGTAACATCTAAGCACAGCCTTGTTTTAGAAGGAGCACGCCCAGGAGCTGAGAAATAACTGATTCCTATGGACCTCTGGATGGAATGAGGATGGCTGAGTCCACGCAGAGCGAGGAGGGAGCATGCCCACACCGCTCCTGTGTCGCTGACCCTGCCACACCCTGTAAGACCGACACACCACAGCGCGACCACATGCATCCTCGTTATGTCTGTTTTGGAGCCTTTAGCCTCCTACCCATTGTGTCTACCTCCTAAGACCCAGGATGGCAAAAAGTGTGACTGCTTTATCCTCTGAAGAACAGGTACTGGATGACTGTTAACTGCCACGGGTCCTCAAATAAGAAAGCCCGCTTTTCCCTGCCACCATTTCTCCTCCTCTACATCACAAACCCTAAGTGGAGCCTACCCTTTAGGTTGCATTACCCTCTTTCTATTAGTTTTTGTCCTAATTTGCAAAACAAAAGAGCAGTGATAATTAAAAAAAACAATACTCTATGACTTTCTGAAAAGGAGGGGTGATAAAGAGCAAGAGAGCTTCGTAGAATGAGATAGCACAGCAGAGACATGAAAGCTTACCAAAAATACCCTCAGAGTGTCCCCAGTAATGTCACCAATGAAATTCTGGGAACTGGGAAGCCGATCCTAGACATTCATTCCAGACAGAGATAATTGCTTTTATGGATGCCTGTTTCCAAGAGGTTGAAGCTTCCTGGAGCCAGGGTTCCAAATGCGAGCATCTGTGTTAAAGCCCATTAAGGTACTTCCAGAATCGCTTCTTCGCATCCCACGTTTCAGGAAAGAAGCCAAAAGGAGGCTAGAAGCAATTACTCCAGACTAAGCCCTAATACTAATAGTGGCACCTCATTAGCACTGCGGCTCAGAGAGAAGCCGGAGTCTATTTCTAATGAGTTTAGAATGTGATAAAATGAAAGTGGAGTTGTTGGGCAGAAGGAATATATAGCTCTACTACACTAATGTCTCAGCATAAAGGGAATAGCGGCGGGGGTTGTACTACTTTTACTTTTGTCTCTGCCTTTAATATCCTGGCTGCTCAAGCTCTGGTGTTTTGGAAAAAGCACATGTCCTCCCCTCTAAACTGTCCCTTCCTTGCAGGTGCCAGAGAGGATGTCAGCCTCTCCGTGAAGTGCTCCCCACCCCCAGGTGCGCCCTTCTCTCACAGCTGGTGGGCAGGTGGGGGGACCATCAAGCTGGTTATAAATTTCACCTTCAAAGTCTATCTCCTGCTGCAATTCCGTGCACAAACACCCTTAACAGAGTGCTCTGATTTCTTGAAAGAAGAGGAGGAGGATATGCAGATGACATGAGTGATACTCAATTTTGTTCAACAAACTTTTTTTGTTTTGGTGGGTACCGGGGGTCGACCTCAGGACCTCGCATGCCAGCAGGCACCCGTGCTGCTGAGCAATATCACCGGCCCCTTTTTCGTATGTGGGTTCCGGGAGTCGAACTCAGGACCTTGCGCTTGCCAGGCAGGTGCTTACGCTGCTGAGCCATCTCACCGGCCAACAACAAACATTTTTTGAAGAGTCATTGTGTAGAGCACACATCACTGATGCTTAGTACATACGCAGGTTCGTCAGACCTCCTAGGATCCTACCCAGGGACGTCCAGGCACCTTCACGACATCATGAGAACTCTGTAATGACAGGCCATCGGTGCACGGAGCCCTGCGGGACATAAGGTCAGTCACCATTTTTTAGAAACATTGAATGCTGGTTTGGGGACACAGGAGTAGAAATGTTGTAGAAGGAGTTCCTGTCCTCAGGGTGACCCCTGCCTTGGTAAATGTAGGGAGCCACAAACAAGCTCAGAACCAAATCATGAAGGACTGCCAGAGGAAGGTGTTCGGATTTTATTGTGAATTTTGTAGGGACATGTTGGATGCTAACCAAGGGATTACTGAGAATGTTTTATGCTTTAGAAAGAACTTTCTGGAAACACGATGGGAGATGAAGTGGACTAGAGATGTGGCAGAACAAATGTGCACATAGGGAGACAGGAGAAAAGACCACTGACCACTCAGGAGAATCACTCCAAAAGAAACCCTTCCAGAATAGGGATTTCCATCACCGATTTGGGAATATGCAGTATTTCTGGCTGAATATGGTACCAGTTTAAAACATTTTTTATTGTTCAAAGCAAAGATGAATTAAAACAAGGATGGGCTTACTGGTTTTTAAAGGGAATTAATTTTGAAAACAAAATTGTGGTTATAATTCTATGCATTTTGTTAAACTTAGATTAAGTGAGAAGCTTTATTTACTTTGTTAAATTAAACATGGAACCTTTAAAATAAAATTCAAGGATATTCATTGGAAATACTTTATGACTTAATAGAACTCTTTTGCTTTCATATAAGATTTTATTTATTAATAAGACACATCAAAATTCAATTTAAGGGGGCCGGTGAGATGGTTCAGCGGCTTAAGCGCCTGCCCGGCAAGTGCGAGGGCCTGAGTTCTACTCCCGGAACCCACATACGAAAAAGGGGCCGGTGATATCGCTCAGTGGCACAGACGCCTGCTGGCGCATGAGGTCCTGAGGTCGACCCCCCGGTACCCGCCAAAAAAAAAAAAAAAATTCAATTTAAGTTGGCTTCGTCTTTATGGTGTGCTCTTCCAAGAATTAAAATAGCCATTATAATATCTAAAAATGTGTAAAAAGTAACTCAACTTGTAAAACTGAATGAAAGCAATAAAATCTTGTTAAGATATGTAAAAGGAAGAATTTCATATGAGAGAAAATTCTTTAGATGACCTATGAGAAAAATTCTAGTGTCTTTCTCTGTGTAGCTGTTAGCAGCTCTATTGTGGAATGTGTTAAAAGAAAATAATGCCCAAGTTAAGATCCAGTTCCCCCATCTCCTCCTACTCTTGCCTTGGAACAAATAGGACTTTCCTAGGTTAAGCATCTTGTGGGGTCCATGGTTGAAGAATCTACTCATACATGTAAACCCAGCTTGTCCTTGCTTAGTCTTGATGGTAGATTTGTAACTTCACCTATCAAAAAGTCAACTTCTGTTGCCTGTTAGTCCTAATAAGGCTGCAGGAATTTCCTGGAAGGAATGCTGGTAAGGTAATTGTTTGCAGCTGGCAAGTGTATGGTTGGGTCTAGCCATGAAATTTTAATCCTGTCCTTCCCCATTTCTCTTGATTTAATAGGTAAGAGTTGGACTCCAAGGATCTGTCACAGGAATATTCAGATTTTTATGATGGCAAAGTTGTGTTTATAGGCTGGAAGACTGTGAGATGTGGACTTGATGAGGTAGTGGTGATAGGTATCAGGGGTTTGTGCAGACAGCCGTCGCCCGAGGTGAGAATGTCAGTGTGGAAATGTGACTGGGGCATGGAGGTTAGCCAGTGAGCTTCCGGAACAGCGAGAGGACCAAGGGATCTTCCTTGCTCCCCCATGAAGTTCTTATATTTAAAAACATAATGGGGAGTTCGTTCATTTTCAAATGTCACCAGAACAAATGTAATATAACTCTTTGTGAGATCAAACCCCTCAGGAATATTACAAAAACCTTTACAAGCCGTTTTTACTGTCATCCAAAAATATTTTCTGGGGGGCCAGTGAGATGGCTCAGTGGCATAAGCACCTGCCTGGCAAGCACGAGGGCCGGGGTTTGACTCCCGGAACCCACATACGAAGAAAGGGCCAGTGATATCGCTCAGCGGCATGGGCGCCTGCTGGCGTGCGAGGTCCTGAGGTTGAGCCCCAGTATCCACACACACACACACACACAAAATAAATAAACAAAAATATTTTCTGGGTATCTGTTATGAGAGGATGCCATCATGGATACTGGTGATGCAGAGACTTGCAAGAGAGTCCAGGGAGGCAGGACGTTTTCACACGCAGGTGAAGGACGGGTTGATGTGATGTCAAGCGCTGAGAGAGTGGGAAGGAAGGGGAGAACCCATGCGAGAGTTAGAGGCGCTGACTGAGATCCATGAGATGGACAGCATGAGGTGTAGGAAACGAAGAATGGGAATTTTAGGAAGGAGAAACCCAAAGCAGGGTGTTGTTATAGCAAGGTTAATGAGACTAAAGACTAAAAGTAAGCAAAGTACGCACACTACTTGTGAATGAGAAGGTGTGAGCACAACCTGGGTGAGGTAAACTCGGGACTGTAGTCATCACGAGTACCAAAATATAAGAAAATGGAATCCAGCTACCTATATATAAAGCTACATATATAAATACATAAACATATGCATAGACCAATTATCTATTAATCAATGTAATTTACTATTTTAACAGAATAAGCTATAGGATAAAGAAAATATGCATATGATCATCTCAGTAGATGCAGAAAAGCATTTGGCAAAATGCTACAACCATTTGTGGTTAAAAAAATACTATTAGGAAATTAGTAAGGTTAGGTCATCCTAAGGAAGGAATGTTTAAGCAGAGATTTGAAGTAAGAGTAAGGACAAGAAATAGGGAAAGAGTATTTCAGGCAAAGAGAATAACAGAGTCAAAGTTTTAGATGCCATACAGGAAACTGAGAGACTGGCCTTGCTGGGCACACAGAAACAGAGCCGAGGTGAAAGAGAGGCTGCGTGTACAGAGCCCAAGGACTTCTCAGTATACAGTCTTTATCTTAACATCATTGGGAAGTCATTAAAGAGTTTTAAGCAGGACACACAATAGTCTTCCCTTCCACAGGAGTTATGTTCCAAGACCTCAGAGGATGCTTGAAACTAGGGATATGCCACATAGGACCTTTTACATACTACGTTTCATTCTTAATGTAAATCTTATCAACCTCAGCATATGAATTTTCCCCTTACTAAATTGAGAACTTTCACCTTTTCACTTAAAAGGAGGCACTTTATGGTTTTTCTTGGGCATTTCTAAATTACCAGCATCACTGCTCTTTTGCTTTGGGGCCATTACTATGTACAATAAGGGTTACTTGAACACAAGCCCTGAAATACCTGGATAGTCAATCTGATAACCAAGATGGCCACCCAGTGACTGATGGGCAGGTAGTGTATACAGTGTGGTTATGCTGGCAAAGTGATGATTTATGTCCTGGACAGGATGGAGAGGGCTGGCATGAGATTTTATCGTGCTACTCATCATGGTACGTGCAACTTAAAACTTAGGAATTGTTTATATCTGGAATTACCCACTTAATTTTGTTGGACTGCGGTGACTGCTGGTTACTGAAACCACAGTAACAGGTAAGCTGTAATCAAATATGTTGCTGTGTGCAAACAGAAGGAAAGGGAAAATACATATATACAGTCCAATAGAGTAGGAGGTTCTTCCGGCTGGAAAACCTGAAGAACTACACTATTGAAGGGAGTTAAAGATGAAGGATAGGGGCTAAATAAGAAATCCCTTACAGCAAAATGCTACAACCATTCATCTTTAAAAAATTATCAGCAAATTAGAAATAAAAGAAACTTCTGCAGCCTAAAAAATGGCATCTACAAAGAAAATTCACAGCTCATATCATATTTAGTGGGGAAACCTGAATAGAATTGGACAAGAGACATGAAGGACTGCTGTCACTATATGTGTTCAATACCAGACCAGAAGTCTTACCAAGCATAACAAGAAGAAATGCACACAATTTGGGAAAGAAGTAAAACTGAATTTACTCACAGACATGATCATGAACCTAAACATTCTGAAAGACTACATATAAAAATCTACCACAACAGAATTTATGAAGATGTGATGGTTAATCTTCGTTGTTAACTTGGCTGAATTGACAGATGCCTAGAGAATTGGGACAGCACACTTCCGGGTGTGTCTGCGGGGCTTGACAGACAAGTAGGTCAGCAAACTGAGGAAAGAAGACCCACCCCGAAGTTGGCCAGCATCATCCAATAGGCTGAGGGGGATGCAGGGGAAAGCTCATATGCCTGTGCAGGTTGGACTCTTCTTCAACTCTTCTTGAGCATCCATGCCATTGCCCATGGAAGTCTCACTCCAGACCCTTCAGCAACTCTCCAGGGCGCTTCCAGGCGTTCAGGTTTGGGCTGGGGCATTAGCCTTTGTCCCTCTCATTCTGAGATCTCGAGCTTCTTGCACTGAGGAACTTCTGTTTTCTCCAGCTCTCCAGTCTGCGGGGGCCATTGTGGGACTAGTCAGCCTCTGACCATGTAAGCCAATCTGGTAAATACCCTCTCATAATTACATACACCTCCTATTGGCTCTGTTTCTCTAGAGCACCCTGACTAATACAGAAGGCGATTCGTTACAAAGCTAGTATGTGAAGACTAACACAGAAGAGTGTTTCTATGTATTAGCAATGAATATTTGTGAAATTAAAACAATGCCATTTACAACAGCCAAAACTATGAAATGCACATAGATAATTTTATCAAAATATGTGTCAGACAAAGCTAGGCTAGGGTAGAAGGATCACAGGTTTGAGCCCAGCCTGGGCAGTGTTGCTATTGAGGGAGACCCTATTTACAAATCATAAATAAATAAATAAATAAATAAGGCTGGGGGTGTAGCACAGGGTGAAGGTCCTGTGTGCAGTCCCTAGTACTGAAAAAAATGGGAAGGGAAAAATCTTGTACACTGAAAATTACAAAACACTTCTGAGAGAAAGCAAGAAAATCAAAGTAAGTGGAAAGATTCATTGTGTTATATTTATGATTCAGAACATTCAATATAGTTAAGATGTTGGTTGACTTCACTTCAGATTGGGCTAAAGAGTCAACATTATTCTAAACTCAAATCTAAGGAGGCTTGCTTCTAAAAATTCCCTTTTAACATGTAGAATGTAAGTTTGGGGAATTCTAAGGATCTTGATTTGCCAAAATCCAAGAAAAAGTCAGAGACCTTATACTAAGCTATTGCAAAAGTTACTCCAGGGTGACCAACACTGTGTGAAATGTAAGCCAATCTGGCAAATACCCTCTCATAATTACATATACCTCCTATTGGCTCTGTTTCTCTAGAGCACCCTGACTAATACAGAAGGCGATTCGTTACAAAGCTAGTATGTGAAGACTAACACAGAAGAGTGTTTCTATGTATTAGCAATGAATATTTGTGAAATTAAAACAATGCCATTTACAACAGCCAAAACTATGAAATGCACATAGATAATTTTATCAAAATATGTGTCAGACAAAGCTAGGCTAGGGTAGAAGGATCACAGGTTTGAGCCCAGCCTGGGCAGTGTTGCTATTGAGGGAGACCCTATTTACAAATCATAAATAAATAAATAAATAAATAAGGCTGGGGGTGTAGCACAGGGTGAAGGTCCTGTGTGCAGTCCCTAGTACTGAAAAAAATGGGAAGGGAAAAATCTTGTACACTGAAAATTACGAAACACTTCTGAGAGAAAGCAAGAAAATCAAAGTAAGTGGAAAGATTCATTGTGTTATATTTATGATTCAGAACATTCAATATAGTTAAGATGTTGGTTGACTTCACTTCAGATTGGGCTAAAGAGTCAACATTATTCTAAACTCAAATCTAAGGAGGCTTGCTTCTAAAAATTCCCTTTTAACATGTAGAATGTAAGTTTGGGGAATTCTAAGGATCTTGATTTGCCAAAATCCAAGAAAAAGTCAGAGACCTTATACTAAGCTATTGCAAAAGTTACTCCAGGGTGACCAACACTGTGTGAAATGTAAGCCAATCTGGCAAATACCCTCTCATAATTACATATACCTCCTATTGGCTCTGTTTCTCTAGAGCACCCTGACTAATACAGAAGGCGATTCGTTACAAAGCTAGTATGTGAAGACTAACACAGAAGAGTGTTTCTATGTACTAGCAATGAATATTTGTGAAATTAAAACAATGCCATTTACAACAGCCGAAACTATGAAATGCACATAGATAATTTTATCAAAATATGTGTCAGACAAAGCTAGTGGCAACATTGGTCCGTGAAAGAGGAATGGAGCAGGGTGTCGGAACAGAGGTCCAGGGCAACACACGCCCGTGTTCAACAATTGTCAAGTGCTTTTGTGGGAAGATTGGATATCTTTATAAGGAAAAAACTCTCCACCCTTCTCTCACACCATATTCTGAAACTGTCAGTGGATCATAGGCATGTAATGTAAAGTAAAAAAGTAAATGCAAAAGTAAAATCTGTAAAACTTTTAGAAGAATAACATCTTTGTGACCTTCAGTTAGGCAAAAATTCATTAGACAGGACAAAGCATTCAGTATACAAGGAAATGCTGATAAATTGTACTTCATCATGGTGTAAAGCACAGGAAAATAAAAGGTAAACCTCAAACTGGAAAATGGCATCCATGGTGAACATATCTGGCACAGGACTTGTACCCAGAGTTTATAAGCAACATTTGCAGCACAATAATAAAAAGCCAAATGAGTAACTGAAAAAATAGGCGTAAGATTTAAGCAGCTATTTCACAAAATTAGATCACAAATGGCCAATATGCATATACAAAATTACATCAAGGAAACACAGATTAAAACTTCCATGAGAGCAGTTTGCTCCCCAGAATTATCAAAATTAGTCTCATAGCACCACAAGTGAAGATGGGACACAGTGGAACTCTGATACGTATCCAGTAAAGTATAAAGTTATAGCAGAAAATGCCACCCCCAGCCAGTATACTTCAATTTCTGTTAGTTGCCCAGGTAACCTCCAGTTTACTTCAGTTCCTGTTGCAGTTCCTGTTACTTCTGTTTCTTAGAAACGACTGGTCACTGTGATGCATAGCTGCTCAATACGATGCACATTGTAAGAATAAATCCCCAATTAACAAGCCACTCTGCCTCTGTACTTCCCCTTTGCAACCCCATAAAAAGCTCCCTCCGTGAACCTTCAGGGCCTGATACCTTGGGAATGAATCCCTATCAGTGCCCTTCAATGTTAAATAAATCTGCCTCCAAAGCCTGGGTGATGTTTCTGTGTTTCTACTTGCCTCTGCATCTGTTGGATCATCCAGGAACACCAACCGTGCTGACCTCTTTGGTCACTGGCCATGGCCCTCCAGGATGGAGAAGGGACCTCTCCAGGTACTGATGGGAAGGCACATCCTTGAGATTTCTTGAGTACCCTCAGAGGTCTGGAGGAGGATTCCTAGCTCACCGTTCGAGCAGCGCACACCGGACCCAAAAAGGAGGAGGACGCAGTCTGCCTGATTCTGGTAAGACCCCCGGGGGCACCAGTTTCAGTCTGTGCCTGCTCAGTTTGAGCAGACAGCCTGGTCACCTCTCATTAGTTAGGCCTCCCCGTGGTTTAGGGGAGGGGATGTTTTGACCTCTGAATGCCTGTTGAATGATTGTGTGTTTGTACCGGATGGTGAAAGCAATAGACCGTTCCATCTGTGCTCCAGAGTAAGGAGAAGGGGTTTCTTTCCAAACTATGGCATTTGATTGGGCCCCAACCTGCAGTTCTGTGGATGCATCTAGAAAGGAGAAAATGGAGAACCTACCGACACTTCTCCATAGTTCGGACAGTCCCGATGTTGCCGAGAGGCAAGCAGCCAGGTGGGCATCTGGTTGGACTCTCCGTTGAGGGTCTCCCACCCTTTGTCTGATGCGGCACTATTCAAGAGTACACAACACACACATAGGGAGTCAGAAATGGGTACTAATTAGTCCAAACCCATGGTCCCTGACTGCAGGCCCAAGAATTTTTTTAAAAAGGGCTTTTCTGGTGATTACAGAGTTAAAATGAAACTTAACTGCTGCTCCCTGAATCAGAAAAAAAGAAAAAAAAAGAGGCCCATTCTTCCTGAGAATTCCACCTTGACAGATGAATCACCCCTCGTGAGCTGCCACAGTTGCTACCAGCACTTACAGCTTCACTGGGCTGGCCCTCCTCTCCCCCGCTCCCAACTCATCCGCTTCCAGCCAATTGAATTGGTTCCAGCCACCAGTCCACACCAGCCTGCCTCTCCATCCCCAACTCTGGGGAGTCCAGTCATTGCCTGCATTAGGCCACAGAGGTCCTCCCCCTGGAGCCTTCTGCTTTACAGCTACACTTACGTGTCTACCCTGGTCAGAAGGCATCATCTAATGCCCACCCAAGATGATTGTCAGTTCCTTCTGACTCTGTTTAACACAGAAACATTGCCACATTTTGACTAAGAAAAAAAAAAACTGATTAAAAGGGAGATATTCCTCCATGGACCTGATGAATGGGTTGCCTTTCCCAAAGGTTGCCCCGCCTAGGATTAAAACACTCCAGAAAAAAGAAACAAAGCAATCCAGTCCAGTACTTCTCAGAGGCATCAAAGAGTGGGGCAAAAGCCCATCAATATGTCAAAGTCACGACTGTTACCCAGAAGCCCGATAAAGGCTCTTCAGACTTTTATGAGACTCTGTGAAGCCTACAGCGTCTATACCCCTCTGACCCTGAGGCCCCAGAAAATCTACAGATGGTAAATGCAGCCTTTGTTATACAAGAAGCACCTGATACCCATAAGAAAATCCAGTCTGGTAGACAACCACACCCTCTGGCCAAAGACCAATATGTGAGTTATAAGAGCTATGGACACTAAAAAATAAATGCCCATTCGGACTAAAAGAAAAGGACTCTCAAACTCTTCAACCTGGATCAGATGACAGCACTTTCATCAGTCTGATGGGTTCAGACTAGGCCGGACTGGACTCCCTTCTTCAGCTGGGTCTCCAGGAGCCCACAGTCCATGTCCCTACTGGGGGCCAACCTATGACTTTTCTGGTAGACAATGGAACAGAACTCTCTGTAATTACTTAAAAGCCCCCTCTGTCAGAAAAATGTTACTATCACTGGGGAAACTGGGACTCTTGCCTCTCACCCCTTCTGCCAGGCATGAACTTGCACCCTTGGAGGACATCTCACCAAACATTAATTCCTGTATGAGCCAGTCCCCATACCACTTTTGGGAATAGACCTCCTCTCCAAGTTAAAAGCAACCATCACCAAGCCAGTCAGCCTCCCTCTCGTTTAACCCTGCACTTTGCAAGTTTGTCCTAACTTTGACTCTTCCTTGAGAGAAAGAATGATTCCTGCATCAGCCTGAGACAGATAACCACAATCCTGAAATTCTGAAACTCTCCTCCCAGAAATATGAGCCAAAGATTCACCTTGGGACCTGACCATCAACCATGTTCCCATAATAATTGAACTCGCAACCCCCATTGCTGTCAGATGATATCCTATGTCACAGGTAGCACAAACAGGCATTCAGCCACATCTCAGCTGCCTAAAAAGCAGTTTGGGATCCTGATAGACTGTTAGTCACCTTAGAACATTCCTCTCCTCCTGGCAATAAAGCCCAGTGAGGGCTGCTGGCCAATGCAAGATCTTTGTGCTGTCCACAGCACAGCCATTACCTTAAACCCTGTGGTTCCCAACCCGTACACCCTTCTTGGACTGCTACCTCCATCTAGATTTAAAAGATGCCTTCCTCTGCTTGCAGGTTGCTCCCTAAGCCAACCCCTTTTTGCCTTCAACTGAAAAGATCCTGAGACAAGACAAAAAGGCCAGCTCACTTGGACTCAATTGCCACGAAGGTTTAAGAACTCTCCCACTATTTTGGAGGAGGCTCTAGCAACAGACTTGGCCATCCTGCCTGTCAGCACAGTCCCCCAGAAAAAGAATGGCAATTGATAAATACATACACAGATGAAACCAACCCAGAAATTCTCAAGACTCTCTTTCCCAGAGTTTGGGCCATTGACCACCTGCCTCTGATTGTGAAACTCCATCCTGTAGCACCCCCTGCCTGCATCAAACAGTACCCCATGCCACAAGAGGCTCAACTAAAAATTCACCCACACACCCAGGGACTTCAGAACCATGAAATATTTATAGACTGTCAAACTGCTAAAGTACAACTCTTGTGCCTGTAAAGAAACCAAGTGGGGAATATCACCCAGTTCAGGATCTCCAAGCTGTCAGTGCTGCTGCAGTTGCCCTCCATCCTGCAGTCCCAAACCCATACATGTTGCCTCAGTCTTCTGCCAGCCACAGCCTGCTGGTACACCTGCTTGGACCTAAAGGATGTCTTCTTCTGCCCTCAGTTGGCTCCTGTCAGCCAGCCCCTCTTTGCCTTTAAATGGAAAGACCCCAGTTCTGAACTCAAAAGTCAACTGATCTGGACTCAACTTCCCAGAAGTTCAAAACTTGCTTACCATCTTTGGAGAAGCCCCCACAGCTGACCTCACAAAACATCACTGCACTTCTGATTAATGACACCCAAGCTGCCTGCTGGAAAGGCGCAAAAGCTCTGCTGCAATATCTGGCAGAAGCTGGCTACAAGTTATCTTGGGAAAAGGCACATATTTGCAAACAAAAAGTCAGGTATCTGGGACTTGACTTAAAACAGGGACACCATGCTCTTAGACCAAAAAAGGAGGTCATCTGTTCCATCCTGGTCCCAACCACAAGGAAGAAACTCTGAAATTTTCTTTGAGCTGCTGGCTTCTACAGAATCTGGATCTTTGAGTTCACAAAAAGCAAGGCCTCTGTATGATGCTTTGTCTGAAAAAGACTCTGACAATTTTTGACTGGAACCCAGCACAAGAAAAGCCTTCAATGACATTAAAAAGGCCCTCTCCACAGCTCCAACCTTGGGAATTCCAGATGTAACTGCATTCAACTTGTTTGTTGATAAATGACCACATGTAGCTTCAAGGATGCTTACTCAGACTGTCAGCCCCTGGGAGCTCCCAGTGGTCTACCTGTGCAAATGCTTGAATCCAGTTGTTAAGGGCTTCCTCCCCCCTTGCCTCCGTGCTCTAATAGCCACTGTCCTTCTGACCAAGAAAACTGACAAGCTTACCTCAGGCTGAGACCTAACTTTCCAGGTGCCACATGCTGTACTGGACCTCCTGCCTAACTGTGGCTCCAAAAGCTGGGTCACCCAGTACCAAGGACTCTTATGCAGAAATCCTCACCTGACTTTTGTGGCAATAAAGCCACTCAATCCTGCCATGTACCTGCCCACCAAGCTGGGCCCACCAGACCGTGACTGCCTGGCACTAACTGATGAGCTGTTCTGGAGCCAACCTGACAGATGCTGAGTACACCCTGTTTATGGATGGAAGTAGCTCTGTTAGGAAAGGAGTCTGACAGGCTAGATATGCTGTGATCACCTTGGGCAAAGTTATTTTGGCTGAGGCCCTCCCACAGGGATGGTCTGCACAACAAACTGAACTCTAGGCCCTCATACAGGCCCTCAATTGTCTGAAAACATAAAGGTCTACTGCTTCCTGCTGCTGTCTGGAAACCTGCCAAAACAATAAAACGTCTGAAGCCATGAACAAAAAAGCCATGACATCCCTTGCCTTGCCAGCATCTGCTCCACTGTCTGCCAACAATGCCAAACCTGTGCTCAAAATAATCCAGTCCAGAGGCCTAAGCCCCAACCCCTGAGATCTGATTGACGGAAACATCGCCCTTTAAAAACACTGAAGGAAAGCCTTATAAGGGCTACAAATATCTATTGGTGCTTATATGTACCTATTCAGGCTGTCCCAAGACATTCCCTACCCACACTGAGGAGACAACAGAAGTTTATAGGGTCCTGCTGTGAAAAATCATCCCTAGATATGGCCTATCCTTGATTATTGGCAACAATAATGAGCCTACATTTGTAGACATACAACATGTAGGCCACAAAGCTCTGAAAAAGTTAAAAATAAAAATATAACCCTAGAGAAACAGCTTGTGACCAGCTCCATAAAAATCTAGCTAAAAGACCAGCTACACCTGTAGACACCCCTGCACACACATATAACCCAGGTGCATATTAACTACCTCTTCAAGTTTCAGAAATCCAGCCTTAGATCCACCACTCCAGAGTTAAAAGAGCCCATCCAGACAATTGCTGGAGAGTTTATGTGGGCCAGACAGCTCCTCTGGGTCTCACTCTGAAGAGACAGTGTACCCGAAGTCCTGCTCTGGGCACTCTGGATGCTGACCAGTCCCTGCACAGCTGAAACTTGAGGATAGTATTCACAGGACCTCAGTGCATTACTCCCCTTGATTTTTGTGCCTTTTCAGGCTGCTTACCCAGTCCTTGCTTTCATTTCAGCTTGTGTATGTGCTTGATATTGTATTGCCCAATGTGGGTTTTGCTCTCTGCTCTCCTGCTAGCTGTGGTTTTTGCCTTAGCTCTATGGATGGTTGCCCTGAGAGAACAGGAAACAACCAGTAAGGCCCTTCCCCTTATTCTACAAATGACCAAGATTTGATGAGCATCCAAGGCACATTGGACGTGCTCCAGGGTCAAATTTTCTCCCTTGCCAGAGTAGTGTTACAGAACAGACGGGCCTAAGTCATGTCTCTACCTAAAAGCAACTTAGGGAGAGACTCTATAATAAGGGAAACAAACCACAAACTCCTGGTGGGAAACCTTCCAGTCTTGCGGACCTTGGCTAGGGCCCATCCTCGGACCACTGACAGCCCTAATGCTACTGCTTCTAGTTGGGCCTTGAATAATTAATTGGCTTACCCAGTTCATCTCAGAAGATCACATGTAATGTGCCCAGCAAAGATTTGTCAGGAACCTAAATGAGGGGGAAAATATAGCAGAAAATGCACCTCCCAGACAGTATATTTCAGTTTCTGTTAGTTGCCCAGATAACTTCCAGTTTACTTCAGTTACTGTAACAGTTCCTGTTACTTCTGGTTCTTAGAAATGGCTGGTCACTATTATGCAAGAACCAATCCCCAGCTGACAAGCCATTCTGCCTCTGTACTTCCCCTTTGCAACCCCATAAAAAGCTCCCTCCCTGAGCCTTCGGGGTCTGGTATTTTGGGAATGAATCCCTATCAGTGCCCCTTGGTGTTAAATAAATCTGCCTCCAAATCCTGGGTGATGTTTTCGTGTTTCTGTTTGCTGCTGCAAAGTATAACCATTTGAACAGTAACTGGTAATCTTTAATAAAGTTAAATTACTGATTAGCATAAGACCCTGCAGTCCTACTTCTTGAGCATTTATCTAGGATAAATAAAAACATATATTCACAAAAATATTTGTACCTGAATGTGTATGGATGATTTATTCATAATTCCTAAAGTGGAAACAACCCAAACATCCATCCACAGGTAATTATGTGAACACACTGTGACACATCTATCAATGAAATGGTGCTCAGCAATAAAAGTTACAAATTAGTGATACACATGGCAATGTAAGTTAATCTTAGAAACATAGTGTTGAGTGAAAGTAGCCAGACCCAACCCAATGTGTGCCATGTGCACTTTTAGGAGAGGCAACTCTAACCTCTCATGACAAAAAGCAGATTAGTGGTTGCTGATAAAGGGGGAGGTTGAAAGTGACTGCTTAGGGACACAAGGGCACTTTGAGGAGGATGAGAATGTGTTCATCTCTCAGAATTTATCTGAACGGTACTTAAAATGTGTGCATTTTGTTTCATGTAAATTGTACTAAAAAGTGATTCAAAGGTAAAAAAATCATTATGTATATACATATATATGCAGATTTCATAGTTTTTTTTTTTTTTTTTTTGTGGGTACCAGGGGGTCGACCTCAGGGCCTCGCGCGCCAGCAGGCGCCCGTGCCGCTGAGCGATATCACCGGCCCCTTTTTCGTATGTGGGATCCGGGAGTCGAACTCGGGCCCTCGCGCTTGCCGGGCAGGCGCTTAAGCCGCTGAGCCATCTCACCAGCCCCATAGTTTTGTTTTAAAGTAGAATCAATGTTATAGGTAGCTCTGTGCACTATATCATTATAGATCGCATATTTAAAATTAATGCTAAAATCCTTTTAGTCAATTGTGTAAGCTGTATTTGAATTCAGTTCTTAAAATATGAGCCATCACTGTAAATAACCAGCTGCTTTTCAGTCCACTAAATAAAACCTTTGAAACCTATTAGGTTGTACACATTCATTTATTATGAATAACCTCAGAAGTTATTAAATGCTGTGTTTCTCATCTGTTTTTCTTCTTGCAATTCTAATAAAATGAAAGTGTAAAACATGTTACATTGGCTGATTTCAATCTGATGGAAGCACTTGTCTGACAGTCATAAAGGGCGAATGAGAAAATTCTAGTTCTATTTTCAGAATGAATGAGCTGAAACCAGTTAGTGTTTATTTTCCACTGGAGGAACACTTGGTTTTCATTAAACTTTTTATACACAGTGGGTGAATGATAGGTCCCAGAGACATGTTCAGAATAACATGAAATGATGTTTTTCTCTTTGAAACTTTGTTTAGCCCTTCCTGCTTTATTGTGTTGCATTGTACCGACTTGTTGGAGGGTGGCAATGTAGTGTCATATTTGTAAACTTTTAAAATCTGGAATTTATGGTGCAAAATTTTCAGAGGAATTTAGTTTGGCCATGATTTCAGATTTTGTGTGTCTTTTAGAAATAAAATATGCCTATAAAATATGACAATGCTATTAGATTTTTTTAAAAGATGGGGTATGACTGGAATTGTTTGCCGTAAATTCAGTTTGCTGCATTAAACGCATACTATGCAAAGCTGCATGTTGAGATGGCAGGGGAAACACAGAAGAGAAAGGAACTGTCCCTACCTACTTAGAGAAACTCAAGGACCTTTTTCATTTTTATATTAATTCACACATGAGCTTGGTGAATGGAAATACAGCACTACTGTGATAATACATCATTGAGGAAATGGAAGTGGCTGCACATAAAGTGGAAACGTTGAATTCATCAAGCCTCTGTGAAGGTCATAGTAGTACAAAGCTATCTAGTCTCCAGGTGTGAAATAAAGTAGTGGAAGTATCCGTGGTATCCGTGTGAGTCAGAATCAGTGTGGGCTTGTGCCAGGTTGGCCTGTGAGTTGGAGGGAGGGACACCTTGGGACATCAGTGCTGAGACTTCCCTTCCCAGGACAGGTGCCATCTCCAGCCAGGCAGTGTGGGTTGATTTCTGCCCCTACGCGTCATTTCAGCTGGGTTCCCTCAGACCACCTTGCTGTGGTGGTGTGATCAAACTCTATAAGCCAAATTAACAGGGCAAACTTTGAAAGCCAATATAGAATGCTATCTTTCTGAAAATTACTGTTACATTTTCCTTTTCCTTCTGGGAAAGAAGAAATTGACAGATACCAGAGGGACCATCCTATCTCTGAAGCTGGATTCCTTCATTCCTGGGGTGAGAAAGGACATCTTTTCCTATCTGTGCACAGACTCAGGGCAGAGACAATAGGAGATTTGGGGAGTTCGGTAGAGCCAGGGTAACTGTACTAATGATGGCTACCCCGACTGCCTTTATCTGGGCACTGTGCTGAGTCATTTGGAACTTCTCATTTCATACCTTATAGCAATCTTTGAAGGGAAAATTAGGGTGAGCATCTTGAGCAGAGTCACCTAAGACAGTGGACGTTCAGTGGCATGCTTGGTCCCTGTCATTTGTAACTGCCCAAGCCAGGAGGCAAACTGGTCTGTCTCCTGCCCTGGGTTCACCACATCAAGCTGACCTTATAACAGTGAAGCTATCTTTCTTCGAGAGCACAGAATGAAGTATTAGAGATTACTCTGGAAACAGGCCCAGAAGGATCAGAAACGTGTGCAATCCCAGAGCCAAAACCAAAGTGCTGGTCAAGGGAAAAGTGTCCTGATTGAAAGCAGCCATCGCCAGAAAGTCCAGACATGGAGCAGTGTGGACCAATCTGTGCTCACATTTTAGGGGCTGGAAAGAGACACACATCAGTGGCGGAGATAAAGGCATCCGGTGTGTGTGTGGGGGTCAACAGGGGTGACATCCTGAGTCTGGTATTTCCTTGCTGCACAAATTAGGGTTGGATGAACACCTCCATTTTCCCTTCTGTAGAATGAAGACGATGACAATGATAGTTCCTACCCAGGTAGAGTCAAAACCATGCAAAGCCTTCAATCCAAAGCCACAACTAGTGTTTGTATTGTGAGTAATACACTCAGCCAGAGATGATGTCCGGATGAAGCAGACAAAGAAGAATAAAGAAAACCCTGTTTTTGTTAGAACACAAAAGAGGTTTGAGGGAAATACTGTTTTTCCGTTTCGTGTATTTTGTCTATGTATTTGTCTTGTTAGTGTCTTACCTGTGGCGGTGTAGTGATGTAACTACTGTTCCCACCCACACCCAGCCCACCGCAGGACCATACGTGGCTGGGTGTCTGAGGCAGACTTCCTGATTCTCAGATGCAACTCAGGTGTGAGCCAACTTAAAGCACAGTGTGTTCTTCCTGAAAAATGTTTTTTACATCATACATATATAATGCTTTGGTTGAATTGATTAATAATATAAAATTATCAGCAATAATTTAGTGATAGGACAGACCAGAGTTTCTAATTTTCTTTAGCAATTTTTCAACTTAAAATTCCTTTTTGTCTCTTAAATATGGATGCCCAAGTGTACAGTAATATTAGAAACTTTCAGAATTTTATAACCAAAAGTAGCAGGTATTTCATTTCTGCATAAGTCGTGATGATAGTGTACATGTACACATTACTTCTATAATACATATTAACCAAATTTAGCAAAAAAAATTTATGTTCATGTTTTGAATACTCTGTGCTATTGTCAACATAGTTCTTATCTCTACTACAAAACTGACATGGGGAAAATAACTCCTAATCTGTTATATGTCAGATGTGGAGGATTCGTGTGTCCTGATATCTAATAATGGATTCGATGACAAAGGAGGTTAAAGTAGGGAAGGTTATTGAGGGAATGCTCCTGAAAGACAGCAGGGATCCTGAAAGCGGGTTGCTACATAGACTATTTGTCCAAGCATATTTACATGACAAAATCACAATGTAGATAGCTATGCGTCAAACTACAATCAACCTGAGGATTATGAGTATGTGTAGTTGATTAGCTAATATCGTTCCAGTACAGAAGTGAGGCACATGGCAAGGGTACATGGCGAGCATCATTAACTTTTGCTTATCTATAACTTCTAATGGAGAAAGAACAGAGGCGTTTTGGGAAGGGAGAGGAGTTTGTGGCCAGATGTTCTGGTCCCCCTCCCATGCGTCTGATGGCTAGCTGGCCCACTGGACTGGGGGTGCTAATTGCAGCATAACCTCAAGCTGCTGTTTATCTCTAAGGAGGCCTGCAGGCCTGGCTGTTTCATCTCCATCCTGAGGCCTGGCTCCCTTCAGATGCGCCTCCTGCCACAATCTTGGTGTCTTATCTTCTGCTCTGACTCCCTCGAGGGCCAGATCCCTCTCACACTGCCCATTAATTTCTATCTAACTTAGTTGTCTATAGTATTTCCCCTTCTGAAGAGGTACCCCTAAATGCTATTAGGGGACAATGGGCAAAGACTACTTTGGCTACTTCCAGCTGGAGGAGGTTGTAGTCTTGGTCGGCAGTCAGAGCTACTCCTCAGAGTTTCTATCTAGAGGCCCTCGGTAGACGCCAAGCATTCTCATCTTGGGTAGATGTATAGCTTTAAGTCTAGAGGAGACAATTCAAAGAAACAGTTAAGTATGCAGGGGCCAAATAACAAGATCAACAGACTATTACTAATATGCCCAACAAATGTTTCTACCAGGGAGAGTCAATGATGGCTTCCCACGAAGAGGGTAAGGAGAAAGAAGGTCCAGGGAGCTTTGGGGTGTGACATGGCATTAATCTGTCATCTAAAATCTTCAATGGCCATTGAAATATTAGCAGAAGGATCAGGAATGTACCCAAGACATTCAGCTGTTGTAATTGCACATGTTTCTCCTTGTGCTACTGTAAAGATGTCTAAGGCCATCCGATTCTGGAGGACAGCTTGTCTCATGAATCTGACTTCTTCATTTGGAAGAGAGGTCCCAGTCAAAGTGTCATTTTAGGCCCTTTGAGTATAGTTAGTCAAGTCATTGATGTGGTGACATCTAATCCCAGGGAAGGACAAAAATAGCAGCCAAATGATCACACCAGTGAAACACACTCCTAGACCACTGATGTGGGTGCAGTAAGTGTGTCGTGGACTGATACTTCTGACACTCCTGTCTTGTAGGCACACAAATCCCAGTGTGCATCTCCCTACCCACCCAGGGGTTAGCTAGGGCCACAAATTGGCTCTGCAGGACCATTGGTGCAGTTGGGGACTTCTCATCTAATCCCAGGCTGATTAAACCAGTCTGTTGCAAACCAGCCCTCAGCCTGTAGAGTTATGACGTATATATGTTGATCAGGGAGTGTCCACCCCGAGTATTTAGTAGAGTGAGGCCAATGAGAGCAGGAGGGATTTCTTTGGTCCCAAAATAAGGGGACCTTTCTGCTAAGGTGTCCTGCAGTGGGAGTCAACTTATGTAATCATGTCACATCTGAAAGTAGCAGTCTTGATATCTGTGATTGTTTGCTGTCTTGGTAGGTCCCTTATTAGTTAACAGAGGTTCTACTAGAGCCCATTGAGAGGTTTCCGTGGCATTTTCAGAAAAAATCCAATTTTGTCTGGAGTTCAGGGTATAGTTTGTAGGCCACTCAGTTATCTTGTAATGGTGGGCCAAACTATGAACTGCTGAATCTCCTTGTGTCTTGTCAGTGTCATCTTATAGCTTATTCCAATTATGTCCTTGAAGTGAGGACATCTACCAAGGAGTCCTGATTACTCAACAAGGGGAGCAGGCCACATATCCAGCAAGATGTTTGTGGTAATGAACTACATTTTCCTGTGCCCACACTAGAAAGAAATTGGACTCTCCTTCAAGTGGTAGGAAAGTAGTAAAAAGGCTGAGGGTAACATCTTAGATTACTGATTTTGAAGATATTGGTTTCTTTTTGAACAAGAACTTTGTCTTTTAAGGGTTCACAAGTATATTCAGGTGGTAGTTCACACTCAGGAAGTCATTTTTTTTTTTTTTACGTTCCCTGATGACTGTGGTCTCCAGCTACAATGAAGGTGATAGAGAAGGCCAATTCCTGAGAGATGCCCTGTGTGACTGTTGCTTTAAAAGACAGCCCATTATCACTCTGTAAACTCACAGAAAGTCCAAATCTGGGGATGATTTCTGAGACCAAAACCTTCACCACCTCTTGAACTTTTTCAGTTCTGCAAGGGAAGACATCAACTCAGTTAGCAAAAGTAGGCATTGGATTCCCTTACTTTTTGGCATATGGGTAAAATCAAGCCATATTTTCTCCAAGATATTTGTCATGTCTCTGCAAACCTGGAGGAATGATGGTCCAGTTAAGAGGATTTTTTTTTCTGGCAGAGCTTGCATGTCTTTTCTGTCTTGTTGTTTGAGAGAGTCCCTTTCCTATGAATACTTTTGAGGCCATCTGGTGAGTCTTGTCTCTCTCCAAGTGAAAGGTTTGATGTAAAGACTGAATAACTTTCCATTGATTAGCACCAGGAAGGCACACTTTGCCATCATCTGATTGTACTCATTCTGTTGGAAGGAACCGACGCCCGTGGGAGAGAGCCCATTTGATTTCTGACTGAATCTGTTTGGGTCAAGTCTGATTGAGGGACCCTTCCCAAATCAGGGGACCTGAGGGAAGGGGTCTCGAGCAGCTTCTTTTGCAGCTGTGTCAGCTAATTGATTACCTTGGACACTTCATCAAGTCCTTTTTGGTGTCCTCTATGGTGAATTATTGCCACCTTGGAGGGCTGATAAACAGATGGTACATCCATCTCTTTATGATACTTCGTGGGAGCTCCACTGGCTGTTACATAATTTCCGTCTTTCCATACAGCAACATGAGCACGAAGCACTGGGAAAGCATGCCTGGATTCAGCATAGATGTTAACTTTCTGTCCTTCATTGACTTGTAAAGCTCTTGTCAGGGCTGTGAGTTCTGCCAGCTGGGTGCTAGCCCCAGGGACAAGTGAGGGACTTTCAAGTGTTGCAGGTAGAGTCACTACTGCGTACCCCTCCTTGTCTCATTTTCCATGAAGGCATTGTCATCACAAAAGAGTATCAAATCAGGGTCACTAAGGGGTGTGTCTAACAAATCTTCTTTGCTGCGTATGTGTGGAGAATCACCTGTTGCAGTCCTGTCTTCCAGCCTCAATTTCCTCATTTTCTAGTAGAAAGGTGGCAGGGTTTAGGGAGGAACATGTCTTTATTTGAATGGCTGGCCCTTCTAGAAGTAGAGCCTTGTGTTTAAGAAGCTGGATGTCTGACAACCATTGGCTTCCTCTGGGGGAAAATTCTGCCACCTCATGTGGGGTATATACGTACAGAAAGATCTTCACCTAAGCTTAGTTTGGATGCCTCTGAAACCAGAGGAGCCACAGCAGCTGTGGCCCTAAGGCAGGCAGACCATCCCTTTGCCACAGTGGCTAATTCATGGCTCAGATACCCTGCAGGCTGTTGAGCAGGTCCCGATCCTGTGTAAGTATCCCAAGACCATGCCCTGTCTTTCACTGACATATAGATTGAAATGGTGTCCTGTCAGTAGGCTCAGTACAGAGTCATTTA
Source organism: Erethizon dorsatum (assembly GCA_028451465.1). NCBI lineage: Eukaryota > Metazoa > Chordata > Mammalia > Rodentia > Erethizontidae > Erethizon > Erethizon dorsatum. Next base: position 66,619,812 of record CM051834.1, read on the forward strand.
GAAGCACTTGTTTAAGCTTCTGGAATGCAGTTTGGAAATCAGGTTCTCAATTAAAATATGGGTATCTTTCTTCTGGGCTTCCTTCATAAGCTGGTAAAGAGATCGCGCCATCTCACCATAACCTCCTGCCTAAAGGCAGCAAGAGGCTGTAATTCCTAGGAATCCTTTTAGCTGTTTCAGGGTCTTGGGCTGCAGGTAGGAAAGTATAAGTTTAATTCTTTCTTCCCCTAGTCTTTGGGTTTTGTTAGATATGATGAGGCCCAAATATTTTCGCTCAAGTCTACAAAGTTGTGCCTTAGACCTAGAGACCTTATGACCTCTGTCTGCTAGAAAATTCCACAGGGCACAGGTTCCCTGGCTGGGGAGCTCTTCTGAGGGGGCACAGAACAGTACATCATCTACATATCGCAGGACTGTGACTTGGGAAAATTTGGAACATGCCAAATCATGGGAAAGCACTTGCCCAAAAAGATGAGGTTTCTCTAAACTTGTGGCTGTTCCCTGGCTGTCTCTCTTCTGGTCTTTTACAATTAACAATATGATATTCATCCCCAAATGTAATAACAATCTGCAGTGCTGCTTGTTTCTCACTGGAAGTCAATATTTGACCTAAGGACAACATTACATCTTTCCAGTCCAGTTCATTATGTCTGAGAAAGTCCCCTAAAGACCTCAATGTATTTATCAGGATTGTCTGAAAAATCCAAGAACTTGGTTGATCTGTTTGGTGTCACTGAGAGCAAAGGATACATGGACACAGGAGGGGCTGAATTCTCCACCCACCTCCTGTAAGGGATACTGTCCCTGAGGAGCTTCAATGGACTCAGAAGGCCCAGTGGAGGCTTCAGTTAGGGTTGGCATAGAAGTCTGCTCAGGGCATGGAGGATAAGGGAGGGAAAGTTCAGGCTTAGTAATGGTACATACATCAGATTGAGGCTTATGGACCAGAGGCATATGGTTTTTCAGTGGCTATCATGTACATTTTGAACATAAGTCAGGATTATTTCTTAAGGAAAAAAAAAAACCCTGAACACAAGGAGCCTCCAATCTTTTCCCTTCTCTCATACAGAGTAACATGTGTTGCAAAATAGTATTATAGTCAATACTTCCTTCCACGTTCTATTTTTCCCCAGGGGTGCAGAAAAAGATTAAATGGCATTTTCTTAGAATTTGGAGGTTGAACAAGTCCTAGTGCTTAAGAATGCATTTTAAAGGAGTAAGGGAATTTGAATTTCCCATTTGAATTTCCCATCTGAAAAACAGGGAGAGAAGGCATCCCTTTCTAATCCCCCTGGTTGTTTGATGTCTGCAGGACATGTCCTGGGGTTCCTTGCTCCAGAGCAGTGGCTGCTACCTGGAGAGTGATTGGAAGATTGGTCAGAAAAATTATTCGCCTTTACCAGTGAGTGCACTTACTTCTGCTGAATTGCCATTCCTGTGCCTTAAGCTCATACTTTCAACTCCAAAGCATGTTTCTAAAAGCAAAAATCACAGTTGACTTCCACTTAACAGCCCTGATTAAGAAGGGAAGCATTGTCAAACAGAAAATTAAACCAATGATCAAGGGATGCATGACCATTTTATAACAGAGGGAGAGAGAGAGAGAGAGAGAGAGAGAGAGAGAGAGAGAATATCAGAAGGGCAGATTGGAGGAATTCCTTCAGGCTATAGTGTTTGGGGCCCATAAATGTACATATTTTGTAGATAGCTTTTTGCCACCTAGAGATCAGTTCTCTCCATAGTGTTTCACAATGAGTTTCTCTTGCCGGTCACATGCTTAAGACACTGGACAGCCACATCCTTATATTGTGTCTTCCTGGATGAGAATGATTTCTGAGTCTCATCTAACCCAGGGGCAGGGTATGTTGCCTACTGAGGTCACTACACATTCTGGAGAGTACCTCCTGACATCTCTTCCCATTTCTTGGAAGAGAGAACAAGTGCCTCTTATCTTTGGTGCCCTCATGTACATGCCATGCATTTTCTAAGGGTTCAGGAGCCTCCAACTGGAAAGGAAAAAGATTCTCAGGATTGCAAAGAGAAGCACATTACTATTTCCTAGTAATAGTAACCACCATTTCTATAGAAGATGAGCTGCCAAGACCTGTCCCATTGCTTCCAACTGAATCCTCAGACACACCTGAGAGTGTCGAGCTGCAAGCCAGTTAGAAGTTTGAAAATCATCCCAAAGCACTGTCTATAACAGGAGACCAAGCCATCTTACAACTGCCAAAGAAGTTAAGAAATAAATACAAGGCCCTGTTTGCAAAATAAAAGATGTCCCATCAAAGAACCCAAATAGAAAAGGTGTCACAAACTTTCCCTGCCTTGAGCTTAAACCTGTTATCATTTTGGGAAAAAAAGGCAAGGTGTGAGCAACTGACAAACAAAGAATGATAATTCTAAATTACCTAAATAAATCACAGTTCAGTCAAAATACCCTAGTGGGGAACTATAAAAAAAAAGCAAACTCTTACCTCCTTCCAAAGATCTTGGTGGGACCTCCAATCTGTCACGGAGAAAATAACTCCCAACCTGTTCGACGTTGGATGTGCTGAGTTTGTGTTTCCTGATATCAAAGAATGGATTTGAGGACAAAGGAGGTTAAGAGTAGTAAAAGTTTATTGAGAGAAAGTACCTAAGAGACAGAAGGGGTCCTGAATATGGGTTGCCACTTAGGCTCTTTGTCCAAGGATATTTTATACAGCAAAATCACAACTTGGGTAGCTATGGGTCAAACTACAATCGACCAATAGGACCACAAGTACAGATGCTCAGCTAATATTGATCCCCAATAGGGCAGCGAGCCGTGTAGCAAGGGTCTCTGCCAAGCATCTTCAACTTTCGCTTATCTGTAACTTCTAACATGGAAAGAACAAAGGCATTCCCGCAAAGGGGTGGGAGTTAGGGTCCAGGTGTTCTGGTCACCCTCCTATGTGTCTGACGAGCAGGGCTCGCCAGGCCAGAAGGTGCTAATTACCATATATCTCAAACTGCTGTTTATCTCTAGGGCGGCCTGCAGGCCTATCCATCACATCTCCATCTCGAGTCCTGCTGCTCTTCAAATTTGCCACCAGCTACAGTCTTGATGTCTCATCTTCTACACTGACTCTCCTGTGAGGGCCCAAGCCCTCCCTGAGTGCCTATTAATTTCTAACTTAGCTGTCTATGATTAAGCCACATACACAGTAAATATTCTAGAAGCAAAAGCTTAAAAAAATCCAAAGGCTGTTTTTACCACATAACACAGAACTTTGTCCTCAAGGTAAAAATAGTCAGAGCTCTAACTGTGGGTCTACACAGCTCTATCTCCACACCACTCTCTTCTGCCTGTACCTTTTGATCTTCAGCCACTGCTTCCTCCTGGGGCTTCTAGCTGAAGGTGAGTCAGGGCCACAGAATCACCTTGCTACCTTCTTCCTGCACTGTTGCCTGGAAAAGATCTCCAGGTAAGTAAGCTAGGACAACTGTTCCCATCTTTCAGGGGCCACTACCAATCACTGCCTGGTGCTTTTGTTTTTATTTTATTACTTTGTAGAAAAAGTGTATTTTAAAGGTACATGGCAGGACTATGCACAGAATGACTCATTGCCCACTTTCTGGCCCATCTGCAATGACACATCCAATTATTTGCTCAGTTGCAAGCACAAAGTTGGGGTAAAGAGAGAAGAGTTAGCATTGAGAGTGTGGGCTCAGACACCGGACTGCACAGGGCCCACACTGGTACATCCTCATACCTCACAATTTAAATACGAGACCATGGTGGAGCAGGAGGAATGGGTCTGACTTCTTGTTTGGATAAGTTTCATTTGCACTGAGAAAAGATTTCATTTATACCCACACTATTAGCACCCTTCAAACTGCGCTGTGGTTTATTAGGACCATGCACCACACTGTGGGGTTGGACTGTGAGGGGCTGTGGTCCCTGAGGATGCAGAACATCTCCCTTGGCCCCTGCATGAACTCACCTTGTGAATATGAGGCATTTAACAAACTCTTTATTTTGAAATTTCTTTAGACTTAGAGAAAAGTATAAAAATTATATGAAGTGGGAAGTTAGCCTTAATGCAATGCTATTAATTAATCTATGGATTTTATTCAAAATTTGCCAGTGTTCCCACTAATGTCTTTGTTCTGATCTAGATTCCAACTCAGAATTCCACATAAAAATGCATGCATCTTACATGTAAATTTCAATGAGCTTTGGCAAACTTACGCACCACTTAACCATTACCAAAACCAATACACAGCGGTACCTTGGTTCACAAACACTTTGGTTTGCAAACAGAAGTATATGGCAAAAGTTTGTTTTTCTTTGTGAACTCTGCATCAGGTGATGAACATGACTGCAGCCATCTTTCCCGCATGAACATAAATGTGGCCGTCTTTTCCAGAATTGTGGAACAAATTAAGTTCATGGACTGAGGTACCATTGTATAGAACATTTTTACCACCCCAAAGGAATTCCTAACCTTCCCAACACTCCACAAAGCTTGCTATGCCCTTTCCTAGGCAATTCTCCCACCTACTGTCAGTCCCTAGCACCACTGACTGACCTGTTTCCTGTAAGGTAGGTGAAATTCTTCTTTTCTAGTATTTCAAACACATAGAGTCACACAGGATACACTCTTTTGCATCTGGCTTCTTCTTCTTCTTTTTTTTTTTTTTAGCATAGTTACTTGGAGATTAATTTATGTTAGTAATAGTTTTAGTAGTAGCTATTACTTAGTAGTAGGTTTTTAAAAATTTCTGAACAGTATTTCATTATATGGACTCATGATTTGTTTATTTGTTCAGCTGTTGAATGACATTTGGACTGCTTCCAAGTTGGAGGTATCCCGGGAAGGAATCATAGGACGGTGAACCTATCCCTGCACTTCTGCCTGCTCTTACTCCAGGTAGGATTCTTGGGGAGACTGGGAACAGAGCCCTGTTACATGTTTCTGCTTTAGGACCCTCTGTTGAAAGCTCAGTTGGTGAAACTGGTTTGGATTTTGGATGGAAGGAGGGCTTCTTTTTCCCCTGCTTTAAATCCAAAATGCCTGGGATTGTCGACTTGGGTGCAGCCTAAATTATTCACCCAATTACAAGCACAATATTGGGAGAAAGAGAGCGACAGTGTTGAGAGTGTGGGCTCAGGAGACAAGTCTCGGTTCTGCTAATTACTAGATATGTGACCCTGGCACACTGATTGACATTCGTGTGCCTCATTCTTTTTCTATAAAGTGGAATGAACAGTGACTCCTGCTTCCTAGAATTGTGAAGATTAAAAAAGTTCTACGTATGTTTAGAAGGGTGTCTGGCCCCAGTATCCATTCACTGGGTTTTAGCTATTGTTATGTAAATATTCACGGTGTTCATGTCCTTCAAGCATTTCTGGACTTTCCTGGAGGGCCGAGGTTCACAGATATTTTCTGTCTTCCTTTATGTCCACCCCAGAGTTGGGCACAGAGTAACTGCCCAATATTTACTTCTCAAGTTATATATTGATATCTGGACTGTTCGTTGTTTTCATAGGAGTGAAATGAAAGCCGTGCTTTTGTTGATTTCCCAAACTGAGCAGTGTTATTCTGAGTCGTTATTCTTTCCATTAATATATTGGTACTTCTTGGAATACTATCTAAAGCTCAAGCATCCTCCTGGGGGATGAAGGCCAAGATTTTCCGGCAACAGTGGAAGAGGTAGCAGAGTAACAGTGTTTAAAGCAAGGTTTCTGGTTCATTGTGGCCTGAGTTTAAATCTGTCTGACCATGGGCAAGTTACCGAGTACTCAATGTCTCAGCTTCCCCTATGTAAGGTATCAACAATGATAGTCTTCGTCAGAGAGTTATACTGAGGGTTTGTGTATCAATACAATAAAACACTTAGAAAATTCCCCTGTACAATATAAGTACTCTATAAATATTATTTAGTATTATATTGTGGGGTGGTGTATTCCCAGTTTTGCAAGACGGTCCCAGGGTCAAATATTCTATGTCACTGGCTTAAATGTGATATAATTTATTGACCTCTTTATGCCAATTAGGAACTCAGAAAATATGATTACAGCGACATTGGCTGTTTGTAATCTTAGTGCTAAGTTTACTTACACACCTGCATGAGTAGTGCTGCAAGTAGCAATGATTTTATTCACATGAATCCCTTAGAGTTTCTGGTATGCAAGTTTTAGACACATAGAGACAGAAGGAAGAAAACACATGATGAAGTAAACACATCAGTGTTTACTGATGGTCATATAGCTAAAGGAACATTGAACCCCAAAAGGCTCAAATTTGGACTCAGTGCTCTCTGCCTCTGGCCACTTCTGTGAGCCTCATCTGTAGTATGGGGACAGGGCTTGCTGTCCTGCCACCTTCATAAGGATTTTCAGGGTTTATGTTTTAAAAATGGATTGAACAGTTCTGTAACCTACAAAAAGACATATAAATATCTGATATATATATATTTATGTGAGTGACTCGTATTCCACCAAATTAAATGTTCATACAATAGAGAATGCTTATTATAATAAATTAGCAACAATTAATGATAATTAAAATGTACTAAGACATATTGATATATACATACAACACACTTTTCTATTAATCTTTATTCATGCTTATCCTTATCTCTACTTTTGGAGACTCCTCAATAATTCTAAAAGTTCTTCTGATTAGATTTTGGATCTTTTCTCGAAGTCCTGGAGTCAACCCCTTGGCTGGCTCCTGTCACTGTCATTGTCCTCTGGCCCTGGGGCCTGTTATGGTACACCTTCCTCTCTACTGAGGTGATGGTCTCAGCCATGGACCCTGGTGTGGCATCATGCAAGAGTTATGCACTGCCGATGCCTCCCTGCTTGAAATCTGATCCTGTTCTGTCTTCCTGAAGTTCTTGATCAGTTTCTTTTTTAATGTTTTTTTATTTTTCTTGATTAGTTTCCATAAGAGATCTCAGAAGCCCAGTTCTTCTTGTCCTTCCTCATCTATCCAGCCTCACCTCTTAGCGAAGTGCTAGTAGTTGATGCTCTCACCATACTGGATTTCCTTTACAGCCTCTCACGTGCATTGCTTTCTTTCAAGCTAGGCTTTTGTATATGCTCTTTCCTCTCAGACATCTGGTCATCTCGTGACTTATTCAGCATCCTTTATGTATTAGCTTCATCCCTGACCTACCTCAGCTTCTCTCTGATGGGATGCAGACGTGGGTCCTTGGGGCTGGCTGACTGGCTCTCTCAGAGGCTGCAGTGCAGCAAGATGGCCTGGGCTCTGCCCTCTCTGCTGTGTGCACTCTCACCCTGTGGTTAGGTTTTCTTGCACATAAGGTTTCTGCATCCCCCTGTTCTACATGGGCTTCTGTTTTACCTCGCAGTATCCAATACATACACTGATCTTTTAAAATACTCTTTAAGAAAGCCTTTAAGACTGCAAAGTTTTTCAACTTGTTCTCTACATTGTTCAAAACATTTTTTATCTACTGAATATATATATGCCAGGACTGTCTGAGAATATACCAAAGATGCCTAACATTGTTCTTGGGTAGTAAGAGACAATAACCATTTTATTACAGAAAGAAATGCTGTATTCCTCAGCTTTCCTGATACTGGGACAAAATACCTGAAACTGGCAACTTATAGAGGGAGAGGTTTAATTTTGGCTCACAGCGTCTGTGGGTTCTGTCCATGGTAGGTTGGTTCCAAGGCAGAAATTACATGATGGAGGAAAGCTGCTCATGTCATGGTAGCCAAAAACAAAAATAAAACTGGGGGTGGGGAGGAGGTAGGGACTAGAATATGGCTTTCAAAGTCATGCTCCCAGTGACCCACTTCTCTGACCAGGCCCCACCTCTCAACTGTACATTCAGCTATGAACTCATAAATAGATTAATCCACTGATAATATAGTGCCCCATAATCCAATCACATGAAACATTTAGGCAACATTTTAGATCTAAACCGTAATATTACACTCCTGGTCCCCAAAGACTGATGTGCATCTCATTGTGTAAATTGCATTTAGTCCATCTCTGATTGTGACCAAAGTCTTAAAAGTTCCAGTGTTGCTGAAAAGTACAAGTCCAAAGACTCCTCTGCGGCTCAAAGCAAACTCTTAGCTGTGAGCCCTTGCAGAATAAAAGTTAAATATTTCCAATACATTATGGCACAGAATAAACATTCTTATTCCAAGATGGAGGAATAGAAAGTATTCAGAAATGAGACGAAAGTAAGACTAAACCTAGCAAGGCAAACATTAAATCCTGTAGCTTCAAGTCCAGCACCCAGGGCAGGTTGTGGTAAGGTGTGAACTTTAAATGGCTTGGGAACCCTGTCCTTGCTGGTTTTGCCTACATGTTCTTTCTCATGGGCTGGTTCTGCTCACTGCCTGTGGTTTTCCTCAGTGACAATCCAGGTTCCTGGCATCTCTAATTTCCTGGGGTCTCCACCATACTTTTGGTTTCACACTCACATCTTCATGCATTCCCCTCTCAGGGGCACACTGCCTGGCCTTCCAGGTCTTCTTTTGAAATCTGGGTGGAAGCCTCCATGATCCCACAAATCTTGCATTCTGCACACCTAAAAACCCAGCATCAAATGTATGACACCAAGGTCTGCTGCTGGCATGAGCCTGGCCCCTTTGAACCATTTTTGCAGTGGCCTCAGAGTGCCTGGATGACTGAATCTGGGAAAAGACTTCCCACTGTAGCCAGGAAGAACCCAAACAAGTTACCATCAGGCTCTTTTCTCCAGCAAAGCATTTCAAGTGTGTTTACATGCTTTGGTTTTACATGCTTGAACATGTGAAGGGTGGGCTCTATAGAATTCCTGAGATGCTTGCCAAGCCATCTTTTCTCTTGCCCTGATGCAAAGTACTTGTCTTCTTTTTAACATGTTCCCACTGGCTTGAACTACTTGTGTAACATGTGACTGTCCCATCAGGCAGCTTGTACCACTGGTGGTACAAAAGGATCTGATCACTTTTATCAGTGCTTTTACTAAGAAAATTAATAAAAAGTCTATAAGTGGACCAAATCTGGTTAGTTGCTTGAATTTGAATAATTACTGCCTAAATATAAACATTAATACTATTGCACCAATGAAAAATTATAACAATAATCAACAAATTTATTTCATTAGATTAAAAGAAGTTTATTTATATTTATGAATTTGTTTAAAAACATTTTATGCAGAAAGGTGGCTAATTTGTGCACAGTGTGCAAAACATCATAACATATTTGGGGTTTTTTTTATGGCCACAGTGGCACCCATTTTTTCAGATAGTCATGCAAGTATCACTGGTTAAAACCAGTGAGACAATTTAATTCAAATTATATCTGCCTGGCAGTGAAATACATGAATTATTGCCCCATCATAAAATGTGTCAATGCTAATATTTTCAGTAACCAAGTTCTCCTTGCCCCTGAATCTCACTGTAGAGCTGGCTAAAAGCAGCCAGTAATACCCATGCCACAGCCTGAATGTTGGGCTGTCTTGAAATTTCTTCCACTAGATTAATTAGTCCACCACACTTAAGCTTAGTCTCCTGAAAAGTCTCAGGACATGGGCAAAATGTAGACAAATTTTCACTGACAGCATGGCCTCTACTCCAAGGGCCAATGGAGTCCTTTTTCCCAACTGAAAACACCTGAGCCTGACTTTACTGCCTACATGCCTATCAACATTCTGGTCTTCTGATCTCTGACTGATATTACCCATCAAGATCTGTTTACAGATTTCTAGGGCTTCTCTAGCCAGCATCTCCAAATTTTTCCAAACTCCTCCTGCAAACCAGTTCCAAAGGCTTCTAAACCACATGATCAGATACAACCATAGCAATTACCTCACTCCCAGTATCAATTTTTATGTATTAGTTACTTTCCTGTTGCTGGGACAAAATACCCAACACCTGGAATTTAAAGGAGGAAGTGTTTTATTTTGGCTCATGGTTTCAGTGGATTCAGTAGATGGTGGACAGCTCCAAGGTGGAAATGATATGGTGGATGGGTCTGGTGGAGGAAACTGCTCACATTATGGTGACCAGGAAGCAGAAAGAGAGGGGAAGGGGAAACTGGGGACAAGAATACCCTCTTCCAGGTCATTGCCCCTGTGACTCACCATCTCTACTAAGCCCCACCTCTCAACAGCACATTCAGCTATGAATTGATCAATGGATTAATTCACTGATGAGTACAGCATTTCCATGATCCAATTACCTACCAAACACATGAGACTGTGGAACATTTGAGATCTAAACCATAAGAGCCAGGGACTGAGGAGACATCAAAAATGTCTAAGGTTGTTCTTGGTTAGTAAAAACCAATAATCATTATATTATAGACACACAGAAATGCCAGTGAATAAAAGATGCTACGTTGAGAACAAGCTTGACAAACTGGATTCTAACTTAGTTTTTTAAGGCATAGATTAGTGTGTGACTGTGGATTTGGGTTCAGGTCTGTGTCTATGCTTTCAAACTCTGCTATACTGGATAAGAACTTCTGTGAGTCTCATTGTTGGGATGGGGAGATTTCTGACTCAGAGGTTATTTTGAGGATTAGATGAGACAAAACATATGAGCTCTTCACACAGAGAACAACACATTTGAATTGCACTAAATGTCAGGTATGGTTCTTAAACTGAAATGTCCCTAAGACTATTCATGACTGGTAGCACCAAAACTGATGAAATCTATCAGCTCTAGAGGGAATAGCAGTTGTTAGTTGGGTCCTCTGACGGAACAAGTGGTATGAAATATTGATAAAAGCACCGAACTAACCATAAAGAATCTATCTAAGTTTAATTTTTGATACTTTGACACTAAATGACTGTGACTTTATGCAAGCCATTTAAAATCTCTGGCTTCATTTTTCTCATATGGAAAGCTATGGGAGCGCTTATGATCCCTTTGAATTTTAACGTATCAGAATGTTGACTTTCATTCCTTTAATAATTTTTCAGAATAGTTTAGAGGACTGAAATGATATTCCCATGAGCCCCATGTCCCCTATTTCCAAATGGTCTGCTATGAAACTGGGAAATATTTTCTTGTGCAGAACACTTTCTTTGTAAGTAACATGCTAAGACAAGGATTCAGTGTTTCAGGAAGAAAATTTATTGTAGCCCTTTAATGGGATATCAAGGGTTAGTCTGAGTGCTGGTGTACAGACATTTGCTGGTGCCTTCCTGGCTAGGGAGAACAGCTTCCTCCCTTCAGAATCTGCCTGTGACTGTAGAAGAAACACCGGAGGTTCTCTCCCCTGCAGAGTGCTATAGATTGTTAAGGTTCAGATGAGATACTTCAGGTGTTCGAAGGTCTGCCTTCTAAAGAAAACCCATAGACCCTCACACTCTTTGTTCTTTTTGTTAAGCTTTAATCTCTCCTAATGTGAGCAGTGTTTTTGTCACTTTGGACAGCTGAGACATTTTTATTGCTACTGTTCAAAAGGAAATAGGATTTCTGAGGTTTTATTCTAAAAGCTATGGAATTAAAATTCTTTCTTGTTAGAAAATGCAAGCTCTTTATTTTTTTCTATATTGCCTAAAAGAATAAGGAAAATTATTTTGGTATAGTTAATGCTTTAAAAGAAATTTTTTATCAAGCTCTTTGCAACTTATGGGTGAAATGTAAAATAGTGACAATTCTTTGTAATGACATGTTTGTTAACAGAGTCAATATTTAAGCAAAACTTGTTAAATTTTCATATATTCTTTATATATTCTAGAAGTTAAGACTGTAATACAATGTTTTCATTTAAAATACCAGGAGTTAAGGTGGAAAACAATTCTTTCCATGTGTGTTCTTCCTTCTATCTATATCCTAAACTGAACATTCTTACATTTCACCCTGGTTTACCACTGGAGAGGAAGAAAAGAAAAAAGAAGAGAACGATAGAGCAAGAAAGAGTGAGAGAGATAGCAGATGTGGGAAGAGAAATTATAATCAGAGGAGCAATACAGATATTGTAAGTTCATTTCAGTTCAGTAAACATTTATTAACCACTTTGCTGTATGTGAGACATATACCAGCCACTTTGTGGTAAAAATGAATAAAAATAAATTTAGTCTTCCTGAGGCTCAAAAACTTATGTGGAAGATGAATAAATATGTTTTTGACTACTTAGACACAGTCTGCAGTAAGGGCTATCATGTATACCAAGGGTAAGTTAAGATCAGAGGCCCCCAGGAGGGACAGACCTGGCCAACCCAAGCCTTGCATTTTACACTTTGTGCGACTAAGGTACTGACTATTGTAAAGATCCAGTGTCATCCTTTACAAATGGAAATGACGACATTTGCTTACAAGGGTCACTGTGAGCATGACACAGGTATGATCACAGGCAAAGAGGATGGTATAATTATATGCCTAGAAGGTTATATGCGTAGATAATTATTTGCACTGACAGAATGCCAGGCATAGAGTAAGAGTCACAAATGGTAACTAAATCATGTGAATTCCAGAGAAGGGGAAGATTGAGTCCAACTGAGGTACCATCTTGGAGCGAGTGGGATTTAATTTTCATCTTTCTTAAGGAATGAACAGGCCATGGCAAGGATGGCCATTCTGGGCAGACGAGGGCATCCAGTCAGAGCCCGCACAGCACAGAGGAGGCCTGAGTGCACTGTGGGGGTCTGGGCATGGCTCAGTGGGGGGCAATCATTTGCAGGTGCAGCTCATGGTCAGACTGTGGAGGCTTTGAATCCCAGGCCAAGAAATTTGGACTTTAACTTTGGAAACAGCTACATATTTGAAATGAATTTTACAGTTTCAAAGAGACTTTTCACACATTATTATTATTTTTAAGTCTTTATAGCCTGTGAGTTAAGTCAGACAAATATTACATAATCTCACTGCATACATGTGGAACTTAGCCACAGTGAAGCTAAATAAATGCTCAAGAGTCAATAATAGAATTGGACCTGAATCTCGACTCCTTTGCCCTGGACACATGTCTTGTCCAATGTGCTACCTTTGTTGTAACATTGCTCCTGAAGGTCGTGATGTGTAGGAGGCCTGGTTAGATCTGGTTTTTAAGAAGGGAACTCTCTGGCATTGGTGGTTGAGGAAAGAGACTAGTATTGAGGGGGCCAGTGAGGAAGACCTGGGAGAAAATCGAGGTAAGAGGTAACACAAGCCCAAACTGAAGAACTTCCAAATCAAAATAGGAATCAAAGCTAAGTGTGGTGGCTCATGCCTGTAATCCCAGGAACTTGGGAGGCTGAGGCAGGAGAATGGCAAATGCAAGGCTGCCTTGGACAGCTTAGCAAGACCCTATGTCAAAATGAAAACATAAAAATAAAAAGGGCTGGGAATGGAGCTCAGTGCTGGAATGCCCCTGAGTTCAGTCCTTAGTATCACCAAAAAACAGGGCAGGGCAGGGCGAAGGGGCAGGATGGTAAGAGTGGTTGGCAGGGAGATGAATCAGAAGCAGCAGCAGAAGACAGCTTGGAGGTTTGGAGCCTGATAAACCTAAAAAGCAGCTGCCAGTGAGCACAGAATTGGAAATGGTTTTTATTTTTGGCAAGTTGGCTGTCTTTTTCCGCAGCAAACCTTGGGAAACAGGAATAAAATTGCAAAGTAACTAATGACTTCTGAATAGTTCTTTGTGTTTACATAGCAAAATTAGTTTCTTTATCTTATAATTAGGGACATCCAATGCAATGATTAAGCATTATTTCTAGTTTGTTCTCATCTATAAAATGGGATTATGATGACCTATCCCCAGAATTATATTTCATGAGTTACTACATCTAAATCATCCTGAACATGGGCCGGTGAGATGGCTCAGCGGCATAAGCGCCTGCCTTGCAAGTGTGAGGGCCTGAGTTCGACTCCCGGAACCCACATACGAAAAAGGGGCCGGTGATATCGCTCAGCGGCACGGGTGCCTGTTGGCGCGCGAGGTCCTGAGGTCGACCCCCCAGTACCCACACACACAAAAAAATCATCCTGAACATTATCTACTACATATAAATTATACCCTGTGGTTATTATTTTTGTTAAGTCCCAGGTCTGCAGATCATATGTAACAGGGAACTCTCAGTGACCAGTTTTATAGGGAGGAGCAGGGAAAGGACGGAGATTTAGAGAATTCAACCCATGGTGTGTTTCCTCCATGAATTTATATATTTCAGCCTCTGAGCTAGAGTGGAGAAAGAAGGGCTGTGTCATTTTGTCTTATTTCCTATTTTCTGTGGGTTAACAAAGAAAAATAGAAATCTTGAAACAGAGGTCCTTCCTTTCTATCTTTCCTTTCTTCTCTTTCCTCTTTTTGGAACTGAACCCAGGGCCTCTGCACTGGGCTACAGCTACATCCCCAGCCCTTTCAAATTTTTTTTATTTCGAGTAGTTCTCAGTTGCCTTAGTTGCCCAGGTTGGGCTTGAACTTGGGATATTCCTGCCTCAGCTTCCCAGAGTGCTGGGATTGCAAGTGTGCACCTCCATGCCTGGCTCAGAGATGATTTCTTTAGCCACCAATCTTCCCATCATACCAATCCTTCATTTCTATGGGAAGATAATTTTAATTAAGAGTAAACTATTTGGTTGCTTTAGATTTACTTTGTGAGGGAATGGAATTTCTCATGGAGAAAGAGTTGCCAAACAAGGAAGAATCTCATAAATAAAACTTCTGGAAATAGCAATCTCAGTAAGTGCCAGGGAGCAGAATATGAGAAATTTTCTTCAATGGACTATTTTAAAAGAAATCCCCAAACAGGAAGTTTATTGTACAAAAAGGGAAACCACTTTTAACTTGATTCACTGTTAAATAAACAAAAGAAACAGTTGAGAAACTAAGCTTTCAGGAGCATTTTCCCATCCAACTCCATTTCTCCCAAAAACCTTCTTCTACAAGATCATTCTCTGCTCCTTCTTGATTTTGTTGATTTTGTTGATTTTAACCCTGCAAACAGACTGCACGGGCACCAAGAATTTGGTCTTTGTGGTATGGAGCTGAAAATGGCACCCCTAAGGGAGGAAGGCTGAGAGGAAGCCATGTTTAATGGGAGGGGCTTCAACAATTTGGGACCACGCGTAAGGCTGAGACTGAGGATCAAAGCCGAGCATTTGTTTTCCTAAGAGACACACAGTTGCATGTATTAATATATATATATATATTTTTTTTTTTTTCAACTCTAGAGTTATGAACTCCCTTAAACTCACCTTGGGACAGGAGCCAAACCTGTTTTGTGGAGCTGTTTCTTTGGGCTTCCTCCCTGCTAACCCAACTGTTGGGAGCTAAGGAAGGAGAAAGAGAGAGAGGGAGAGAGAGAGAGGCGGACAGTGTGGTAAAGACAAATCTAACCAAGAGCTTGCTAAAAGGGATACATCTTAGTGTCTCCCAGACTGTCCCGATTTTCTCCATTCCTTAAGTACGTGGGTAGTCAGTTTTCTAGTTGTATGCCAGCACTATTGGTATCAATGGTGTGATTGTAGGAGGCCCGATGTCAGGAGAGAGCAGGAAAGAGGATATGCGAAAAGGCACGTGCCTGAGTGGACTCGCCCTCTCCTCTCGGCATCATCTGGGTGCATTTAGCTGTTCTAAAGTACACGAGGCCACATATCTTTTATGAGCATCAACATAAAGCTTCATCTGGAGGTACTAACTGTGCAGAGGGCTCTTCCCAGATAGACCTCATTCAAGCGCAAAGTTTCAAATGGGCAGAACACCTCAGAAGAAAAACGGGACCGAAAAAGAGTAAAAGGGAGAAAGGGTAAAATGGTGTGGACACTGAAAGTGAAGTGGGACATGGTTGCAGGTTTTTATGATTAGACCCTTGCTTCCTCTTTGCCCTGTAGTAGGCAGTTAATTTGCGTGTGGTTTGTGCATAGTAATGACCTCGGGATAGAGCCAAAGAATTTACGCAAAGTTTGACATTGGCTAGAAAGCAAATGTTCACATACTTTAAAAT
This sequence comes from Erethizon dorsatum, assembly GCA_028451465.1. Classification (NCBI taxonomy): domain Eukaryota; kingdom Metazoa; phylum Chordata; class Mammalia; order Rodentia; family Erethizontidae; genus Erethizon; species Erethizon dorsatum. The sequence continues at coordinate 66,635,691 of CM051834.1, forward strand.
GGTAAAGCTCATGGCCTCCTGCTTCTTCCCTTTAGTTCTCCTTATTTGGTCAGCCAACCAAAACACAGAACAGAGAATCAAGCTCAAGTGTACTACGCAGACCGGGGTCACAGGCATCCTGCCCCTTGGTAACTGCATTCGGTCCTGAAGATCACAGGGACAGTAAGGACACATGGTGTAAAGCAGACACGCAACTCTGGTGCTTATTCCCTTTGTGACTCTGAGGGAACCGCATAGCCTCACCAGCCACAGGTCTCTTCTTCTTCTAAGCACAGGGGATAGGTCTGTTTGGGTGACACACAATAACATGAAATAACTAAGTTATCCCTCAGAGTGACGCTACGAAGAGGATACTGTTATTGTTCCCACTGTGAAATTGAGAAAAACACAGGGGTGCAGTGAGGCTACCCTCACCCAAGCTCTCTTGGACAGTGAGAGGCAGATCTGGGCACAGACCTAGGTGTGCTGATTCCAGAAGTCCCCCTGGTAGCCCCAATCCTTCACAGTGGCCCAGCAGGAAAGTGGGTTGCAGGAAACACTTTTCAAGGCCAGCGTATATCCTTACAAAAGAGGTTGGATTTTAGAAGGGCTATTTTGGTCATCAGCTAAAATAGTTGTCTGTGATATGTCAACTCGAATGAATCAAGAAATTTATTGTAGCAGATTAGTGGAGCACAGTCCGTGGATGATTGACATGTAGGCCACAAACTGAGAAGGGAAGACCCACCCCAGATGTCGGTGGCACCAACCAATAGGCTTGTAGCCTGGACAGAATAAAAAGGGAAGAAGAAGGAAGTCTTCTCCTTGCCTCCTTGGAAGAGCTCTGGTCTTTGGCAGCACCTCTGGACATTGGTCTCCATTTCATTCAGGCTTCCAGCCACATTCTTCAATCTTCCAATGTGGGTCCTTTAGCTTTCTGATACAGAATCGCAACAGAATTTGTAGTGAGCTCCAGGCTTTTGGCCTTTGACTGGATCCTCCAGCTCTGCAGCACACAAACAGGCATTTTTGCATTCTTCCATCTTGATTCTGCAGGTGGCCACTGTAAGCCTACTTAGTAAATCCTGTATATAACTATAAATATATATGTGAGATATTAAATCTAGTGAACCCTGATACATATATATGTTAGTACATATATGCTTTAGAATGCTCTGATAAATAATGTTTTTATGAATTTGCTTTAGAAATGTACCTTGGGGTGTTTAATATCCTTCAATGGAACCTACTAACATGATCTGAAAATGGCTATTTACTCAGCCACTTCAAGGTGCCAGTAGCAAGGAACGGTCACAGAAACATGATCATTCTCTTGGGTTTGTTGGTCTCCTGATTAGCCAGCTTAGGAAGCCAGTTTGGGGTGATGTTCTTTATTGTGAATTTCCTATCAGAAGTTACATATAAAAATGTTTTCTTAGCCAGGTGTGGTGGTGTATGCCTGTAGTGCTGGGGAGTGGAGAGGCTGAAGCAGGAGCATGGCTTGAGCCCGGAAGTTTGAGATCAGTTTGGGTAACATAGTGAGACTGTCTCAAAATATCTTTTCTTTTGATTTGTAATTTCAGTCACTAACATAATGTGATTACTTACTCAACATTTTTCAATAGAACCAGCTTTGATTTTGTTGATTTTTCTCTATTGATTTCCAGTAGATTGTCTGCCCTGGCATGAGAGGGCATCATCCGAGCTGTTGAAGGTCCGAATAGCACAGAAGCAGAGGAAGAACTCGCGCCTCTTTCCCCTTCCTGCCTGCACGTGTGTGCATGTGTGTGTGTGTGTGTGTGTGTAGAACCCTGAGTAATACCCCAAGTTTATTAGAATAAGCTGGATATAATTCTTATTTTTGGTCCTCCATATACGAAGTGGTTTTTTTCTGTGACTTCTTTCTGCTGTACTTTGGTGTCTGAGTTTGGAGGAAATTCTCAAACGTTACTGTGTCGATATTTCTTCTGTTTCTCTGCCCCTAGTGATATCCCCATTATGTATGTTACACCTTCTGTTGTCATCCTGAGGTAGGAGGTAGAAACAGGAGAGGTAAAAGGGAGACAAGAAAAATCATAATTTTAAAATTGTACTTTTAATTACAACTTCAGCTTCAGTACAAAAACCCAGAAAAAATCCCTAAGGGGCTTGAAAACAATAAGCCCGTAAACTGGCCTCTGGGCTGCCCATCCCCTGTGCTCCTGTCCCCAGCCCCTCTCCTCAAGACATGCAGTTAAGAGGACAGCAGCCCTCAGCTTGAAACATTTTCACATGGCCCACCAAATGGGTATACCGACAACCACTAGACCACATGTCCTAGATAACCCATTTTAGGGACATCCAGGAGCCCCAAAATATACCTAGGTTGAGGCCTCAAGGGTATCCTTCTGGAGGGCACCAGCTCTACCTCTTTGAATGTGACCTTTAAAATTCTGCCTAATAAACGTTTTTTTGTCCCTGATAGATGGGCCTAAAAATTCTTTTTGAGTGATGGAAGACAGCCAACCTGCAACCCCCCACCGGAGGGGGGATCTCTGCTTTGGGGGACCTCCTTGACCCTGTCCAGTGACAGGATATTCTGGATATTCTTGGATATTCTGTTCTGCTTTTTCCTAGTGATTTTTCTTTGTTTGCTTTTTAGTTTTAAAAGTTTCTATTGGAATATCTTCAAACTTACAGATTCTTTCCTCTGTTTCAGTCTACTAATAAGCCCGTCAATGGAAAGGCATTCTTTTGATCTCTGGCATTACTCTTTGGGCCTTTTTTTGGGGAAGGGGGTTCTGGGCGGGTTCAGGAGATTGCGCTTGCCAGGTAGGTGCTGTGCCACTGAGCTATATCCCCAGCCCCTCTGGGCCTTTTTAAAAGTTTCTGTCCCTCAGCTTACATCGTCCATCTGCTCTTATATGCTATTTTATCCATGAAAGCGCTTAAGATAGTAACCGTAGTCGTTTAAAATTCTCGGTCCTGATAATTCCAGCATCCCTGTCGTGTCTGCCTCTGCTTCTTATACTTGCTGTGTCTCTCCAAATTGTGCATTCTGACTTTCGTATGTCTTGTGGCTTTTTTCTGGATAGCCAAGCATGATGCCAGGGCAGAAGGAACTGCAGGAAATGGGTCATTGCAGAGCCACGGGACGGTGTGGGCGAGGGGAGGCTTCTAGGATGAGGACTCGGTCTCCGTAAAGTTGTACCTTTGGACTGTGAGCTTCACAGTGCTCTCCAATGTGCGTTCCCTTGTGTGGGACGGTGTTTTGGCCACTTTCCGTCTCTGGACAAAATACCCGATACCTACACCTAAAGGAGGGCAGGTTTATATTGGCTCGGGGTGTCAGTCTGTGGTTGGCTGGCTCTAAGGCAGAGACAAGATGACAGAGAGGCAGAGAGAGGGAAAACGTGCTCCACCCATGATGGCCACAGAAAGCAAAGGGAGGAGCCAGGGACGAAAGCACAGTCCCACAGTGTCACACAGCCAGCGGCCACCTCTAACCCGGCCTGCCTCCTGACAGCACTCTGGGCTCCCGTTGTCAGGGGGGATTGAATCCAGGCACGAGTATAGTGGGAACTGGGGACATGTTTAATCTAAACCCTGACAGACAGGCTAGGTGGAGGAGGCTGGGTTTAGCCTCACACGACCCCCACCAGCTCAGCTCTTCTCTCCTGAGGGCGGGAACAGCGAGCACAGTGTTCCTCTGTGTTTCAAACTGGTTCCCTTTTCCTGCTGGAGGGGATTTTTCTCCCAAAGTCTTTGCGAAAATCTGATCGCACTCTAAGAGGTAAAATCCCCCAACCTAATGGGCCCCTCGATTTTAACTCTCTGTCCATCTACACTGAGAGCCCAGTGATTGTCAGCCATGGTTCAGGTACAGCTCGCAGTTCCTGCTCCAGAAGCTGTGAGCCTCATTCGCCTGGTGCTGCCCTCAACTCTGGGGTCCGCACTCTGCCCTGCGATCTCATTTCACGTCCATGTGTATGAAGTGCTGATTCTGTAGTTTGCTCAGTTTTTACTTGTTGCTACAGAGGACTAATTTCAAGCTTCTTATGTGCCATACCAGAAGCTAGAAGTCTTTTCCAGTAATGTTTTTAAAAAAAACAGGCAGAAGTATCTGTCTAGGGGATTCTGCAACACTGTGCGGCCGTTTCTCTACCAGTGGGAATGAGGTCTCCATGCAGCCCTTCCCCGAGCAAGAGAATCTGATTTCACCTTTGTATTTGCAAGGTCACATTTTGTAACCTCATGGAGGTATTTGTTGGATAGTTTTGGATGATCCTCCTGTCTTATGTTTTGGTTTTGTACTTTAGGAAAAAACAGTCACATTCTGTTCAAGGTAAGAGAGGTTAGAGAAATGAGTAGCTATTTTTGCAAAGACAGACTCAATTTATATCACTGGCTGTCCTCAAGAGCTCAGGAACTGTAACCCTTTCCTGGAAAGTTTTGGTACTATTACTTTGGCTAAGGCTGTTTAAATACTCTATGATACCTTAACATATATGAATATCATATATGCCAGTTGGTGTATATTTGGGGACCATATAAGTAATTCTGTCTTAGTTACTTTTCTGTCATTGCTGGTACAAAATACCCAACACCCAAAATTAGGGAAGGAAAGGTTTATTTAGCTTACAGTTCGTGGAGGTTTCAGTCCATAATCAGCTGGTTCCAAGGCAGGGTGGCATGGCACAGGGGCAACTGTTCACAGTGGTGGAAGACAGCAATAGCAACAAGAGCAAAAAGTGGGGAGTAAGACTCTTTCCCTCCCTTATATCGTATGCAGGCTACCCAGCCCAGGGTGGGTGTAGCATTCACACCCATAATCCCAGCATTGGACCATGAATCAATCACAAACTCTAGAAGCCTGCCCCATGACTGCATGAGGATTTGGGGGGACATCTAGACACAAACCATAACAAATGCTAAATTATTTTATTTGGGGGCACTTTTTTCCCTTTCCTTTTGTATTCACTTCTACAAATAGAAACACAAGGCTTTTATTTGTGGAAGAGATTTTTTGGGGACATTTATTGTTACCATGCTATTCATAATGATTGTAAAAATGATCACAAAATTATTTACAGGTATTCAATCAATTATCTTTTATGTCCTTTTAAAACCACTAAAACTAACTCTGAACAGCACATGGGGAACTAGATGTGGTTACTGGAATGTGAGATTAACATAGAGCTGGATTTTATTTGAGAAAGTGAAATATTAATGAATGTCAACATCTTAATTTTTACTCCACTGAAATGGTTTTCAAAAAACTTGATATTTCTTGTCATATTTATAACATAAACAATATGATGTCATATCTAATAAAATGTACACACTTCAAATTCTTTCCCTTTTATCTTAAGAATGGCTGGTGGTAATAACTTCTTGTTATGGTTTGTGTTGGATGTCCTCCCAAAACCTCATGTGGTCATGGGGGGAAGGCTTTCTGAAGACAGCTTGTTAAACCTGGACCTCTTGTTTTCATGCCCTCATCTCAGGAAACAGAGTTACAGCATTTCCAGCTCGACTCAGCAGGGAGCCAGGGTCCTCACTTTGTAAACACCCTCAGCCTGTGCAAGAGGGGGGCATGGAGATGGTGTGAGTGCCGCCCTAGGGTGGGTAGCCTGCTTACAGTATAAGGGAAGAAAAGAGGCTTGCTCTTCCCCTCTTTTGCTCTTGCTGCTTTTGCTGTCTTCTGCCTCCTTGAACTGTTGCCCCTCTGCCATGCCACCCTGCCTTGGAGCCAGCTGATTATGGACTGAAACCTCCACAAACTGTGAGCTAAATAAAACTTTCTTTAATTTTGGGCATCAGGTATTTTGTCTCAGCAACACTTCTTTTTATGTTTGTTTTAGCTGCTTTAGAATGATTTAAATGAAGTTTTCTATGCCTTTTGCCCTTCTCCTGTTTGATGGGCCACTCACTTTTTATCAACTATGGCTTGGTAGAAGCTGAAGGTAGTAATTGGTGGTGATTTGGGGGACAGTGAGAATCAACATGGAAAGGACAGGACATGACAGCTAGTCTAGAGTAAGTGTCCCATATGTGATTGCTTTTCTCCTTAATATTTGTAATTTTTTGTTCCCCAAGGAGTCTAGTTCATCTACTTTATACATTTTATTTGATAGCTTTCTACTATTTCCTTTGACCTATAAGTTTTTATTGTTTTTTTAAATCCCATCTTATTATAGCGTTTCTGTAGATGACTTTGTGCTTTTTGTTTCCCATGAAGATTATCTTCCAATTCTATTATATATTTTAACAATTACACATTTTGCATAGTTATTATTATTGCTTTTAATTTTTTTATTCCAGTTGAGTAAATTAATCTTGGATACTCATTCGGGGTTATATGAATCCACTTTCTGTGCTGTCCCTTACCTTTATACAAGCTTCTCAGAATGTGATCTAGTTTCGTTTCTTTTTTTTTTTTTTTTGAACTGGGAATTGAACACAGGAACTCACACTTGCCAGGCGGGCACTGTGCCACTGAGTTGTACCCCCAGCCCAACTGTTTTGTTTCATATTTCCAACCATTCCTTTTCCTAATTTTGCAACCTATCAGTGCTTAAGAATTCTCTGCTATTATGTTTAAACTGCATTTATCCTCAATGGTATGCTTTCAATTATGAAACTTTATTGATTTTTTTTAGGTTTTCTTTCACTTTAAAGCTATCTTTAGTCCTCAAAGAGAAAAGCTATCTTTGCTGGACTCCTTTTCTCTCACCTTAGTCTGATTTTCCTTTCCTGGAACCGAGCCTTGGGCCTTGAGGCTAAGCATCAGAGCATCCTGACCTCATAGAGAGGTGCCGCTCTCCAAGGTTGCCAGTCTCTGGGAAATGAAACAGTCCACAGGAACAGGGGGGCGAGAACAAGTGTAACCTACCGTACCAATGATAGCACTATCGCGTGGTTCGGTATCGATAAGGAAGTGCTTGCCCCATGGTTCTTTTTTTTTTTTTTTTTTTTTTAAATCTCTAACTCCCTGCTGTCTAAACTGTGCCATTGCAGCATCCAAAGAGGTTTGGTTGTGGTTTCTTCTCATTGGGTGATCTGAAAGAGCAATCTACACCTTTCTTTGGCAGAGGTCATGCAAATTAGTACCTGGAATCATTCATTTACCAAGTCTTCCCCGAACTCCCAAGAATCCAGACATTCACACCATATACAAGATATGATGTTTCCCAGCCGAGGGTTGGGTGGAAATCTCATCCATGAATTCTCCATAGTCTAAGTATCTGTACTCAGTCAGTGTGTTCCATAAAAAGCAATCAAAAATACATCATTACGTACATCCTTATCCCCTGCTTTTCAAGGGAAAAGCATATTCTTCTGTTCTTTGGTTTCAGACTTTTAAAATGGGACAAGGAGGTCCTGGAGTATATGATAGTAAGCTTTGTTCCCAAATGGCTTTTGCTATTCTTTCAAAATATCTGTATTAGAATTTGATGTCTTGATAGTCCATGAAATTATCTTTAACTTATTCCCTAGGTAAGATTTCCTCTTTGCTTGCATTTTTATGCCCATTAGTATGCTGCTTATTTTCTGATTGTTTCTTTGGCTCACTCCCGAGTTCTGCAGATTTCTCTCCGTTCATTATCAGCTGTACAGCTGAGGTTGCCTTCCCTTACTCCATGACTCTGTTTTTACCATCACAAGTTCATCAGTGTGGAGATCAGTTCTGTTTCTGACACTTACCTTCTTCCATGGGATTTATAATTTTCATGTTTCTCTTAGTTTTTGGTGTTTTTTTGTTTAATTGATGTATGATAATAGTACATATTTATGGGATACAGTGTGACATTTCAATACATGTCTATGATGTGTAATGAGCAGATCAGGGTAATTGGCATATCCATCTCCTCAAATATTTATCATTTCTTTGTGTTGGGAACATCAAAATCCTCTACTATTGACTGTGAATTATGTAATTGTTGTCAACCATATTTTTCTTGCTCTGCTATGGAACATTACAAGTAATCCCTCCTCTCCAGCTGCCCCCATGCCCATTAACCATCCTTTCTCTGGTAACAACCATCCCACTTTGTACTTCTACAAGATCAACTTTTTACCTTCCACGTGCAAGTGACAATATGTAGTACTGTCTTTTTGTGCCTTCCTTATTTCGTTTAACACAATGTCCTCCAGTTCCATCCACGTTGCTGCAAATGGCAGGATTTCATTCTTTTTCATGGCTGAATAACATTTTCTTCATCTATTCATCCACTGACGGACCTCTAGGGGTATTGTGTATCATGACTGTTATGAACAGTGCTACAATAAACATTCCGGTGCAGCTGTCTCTTTGACACACTGACTTCCTTTCCTTTTGACATTGCCCAGTAGCAGAGTTGCTAGTATTTTGAGGATCTAGTTCTAGTATTTTGAGGAACCTCCATATTGTTTTCCATACTGAGTATTCTAATCTGCATTCCAACCAGCAGAGTATGAGAGTTCCCCTTTTTCTGCATCTTCCCCAGAATTTGTATTTTTGTGTCTTGGATGTTAGCCATTGTAACTGGGGTAAGATGATATTTAAGTGTGGTTTTGATTTGCTTTTCCCCAGTGATTAGCGATTTGGAGGTTTTTAAAATGTACACATTGGACATTTGTGTATCTTTTGAAATCATTTATCTATTTTTAATCAGACTTTTTTTCCTATTGAGTTGTTTGAGTTCCCTATATAGTCTTGATATTAATCCTTTATTGAATAGTTCGCAAATATTATTTCCCATTCTGTAGGTTGTCTCTTAATTCTGTTGATTGTTTTATTTTGGGAAATAAGCTTTTTAATGGTAGTAGAAAATACCAACAAGCTAAACACAAAAAGATTTTGAAAACCCATGTAATAATAGTAGGAGTATTAGGATAACTACTAAAAATATAAGAAGCCAGACAAAACTCTCATCCAAAAACTACGTGATTGTAGAATAATTTCCTCTGATTACTTTAAAAGATGGGATTAACAAAAGGTACAAAAATATTTTTGATAACATTAAAGCATAAAAGCAATAAAAGCAGTATATATTATCTTAGTTTGGACAGCTCTTAAATTAGACAGAAAATACTCCACAATTACATAAAATCGTTTTTAAGTGATGAATTTTTTTCTAGCCTTTTACTTTTAATAGGTTTTGCTACAGAAATCTAGGCTTTCAAAAATCTTAGATGTCTTCTGTCTGTAGCTTGGTGATGTTTCTTATTATGGCTGTTTTCTCCTTTCAAATAACATGTCTTGTGAATTTATCTCTGAGCTTCCTTCTCTTTTTCCAAATTAAGCTACGGAAGTGACCTATCATTTGTCTAACTTTCCCAGGAATTTCTTTGGCCTTAACTAAACTGGGTAGAAGGAGCCGTTGAGGGATGCTTACGTGGGAAGGCAAAGGGTACCCCCACTCCAGTTCATCCAGGCTGTCATTTACATCTCAAAAGCATTTATATAGTAGCTTCTAGAATAATCTCTAGCACTATATTACTTAAAAAAAGGCTTGCAATGATAATAACAACGGCCATAACAATTAGAGCGGTTTTCAGCAATTAAGAATTTTGCAAATGTAGAGAGCAACACCAATTTTTGCAGCTTTCCAAAGCCCTTGGGAGTTGAGTAGGATGAACAAATGGTTTCTAAATTGAAAAATAATTAGACCTAGTCTGAAAAGGCTCATGGACTTGATCTAGGTCATACCACATGAGTAGACTTTGAACTTTGATATTCTGGCTGTAAAGCTTGAAATCTTTCTACTGTAACATTCTAATGTTTTTGAAAAAATTTAAAGTTTAAAGTTAGCTCTAGGGCTTTCAGTTAAGCAGAAAGGATTGTGTCTTAGAATGCAGAGATGTTAGCCCAGCAGTGTCCTTCTTTTTAAAAATTTTTTATTAGTACATGTTTTCAGTATATAAAGATTACATTTATTGGGGGAGTTGGTACATGTACTTCACACATCTTCATTCTTCTTTCTTCCCTGACCTTCCAACTCCTTGACCTTCCAACTCTTGGTCTCCTTTCCATTTACAAAAGTCCCATTTACATTTTTCTTTCTTTTTTCCATCCCCTTTCCCTCCCCTTTCTCCTCCTCCCTCCAAATCTTTATCCCCATCCCATGTGAAAAGACCTCCCTACTTCCTATCACCTATCTTTTATTTTGCTCTTTGTTTATATTTTATGTTTCTCATATAGGAAAAGCCATGTGATATTTAAACTTGTGTGTCAGATTTACTTCACTTTACAATATGGTCTCAAGGTGCATCCTTTTACCTATGAATGTCTCAAATTTATTCTTCTTTATGGCAGAGTAGTACTCTATGGTGTGTAAATATCACAGTTTCTTTATCCATTCATCTGCTGATGGGCAGATATGCCGTTTCCAACATTTAGCTGGCAGCGTCCCTCTAACCTGTGCTGAGTTCCTATCTGGTCGCACTGCTTCTAAATGGATGCTCAGCTGCATAAGCACTATTTAAAGAGACTGCGACATCACTGACCAGTTTGTGTTCCCAAAAGATCGGATCATTTTTGGAACTTGACTTCTTAATTTTGATCCGTTGGTCTCTTAATCACATGGGACCGTTACTAAGCAGGGACCATTACTCAGGGTATGCTAGTAACAAAAGTGATTCTATCCTCACATTTCTACTTCACTTCAAGCAGCCAGTTGTAGGCTGTCAGCATTTCTGTGGCCGATCAGTAAATTTCCAGCCTGTGGTGAATAGAGTATGGTGGTCATTTGAATGATGCGACATTGATCATAATGTGTCCACTTTCCAGTTGTACGGAAAACTGTAATTGAAAGTTAAGGGATAAAGGAGTCATTGTTTTTTGATTAGAGCAGAACTGAACGGCAGCTTGCGAATCAGCAACCATAAGGGGTGAGGGCGGTCTCTGGACAACTCCCTCTGCCCATGGGTGCCCCCGCACCTCCTGGATGGTCCAATCACCTCAGTACTTTTCTGGGATAAAATGCTTTGCAGGCATGTTGACTGCTGCCTCTTCTTCATCTGTAGTTTTGCTTTTTCAATTTCTCAAGAATTTTACCACTCACCTCTTTCCCTGCTGCTACCGTCTCGGTGAACCCCCTCATCTACGGCAACTGGATTACTCCAAACACCGCTCTAACTGGTCTCCTGCCCCGGTTTTCCCTTCTTCAGATCCACTCTCCACATCCTTGGCACAGAGTCCTTCTAACTAGCTTCAAGTCCCGAGTGGTTCCTATAACTCTCGGTGTGATGAATACCCGTGGCAAGGCGGCATTGTGATCTGGACCTTGCTGATTTTTCCAGTCTCATGTCTCGATACTTCTTTGCTGTCTTCTTTAATGTTAGGCACTGTCCATGCTAAATTACTCATAGTTGCTCAAAGCTTTCTACAGGCTTCTTTTCCCAGAATGTCCTTTCCTTTATCTTCAGTGACTGTTGCTTCTAGTTGCTTCTAGGGCTTGTTGCTGACTGTCCTTATCTTCAGTCTTGGTTGTGTCTGATACCCTGGCAACCTGCACTTACTTCTGCCTTCTTACTCGAGGTATTACTATCATGTACTTGTTAATCACTGCTCTCCATTTTGGGCTGGACCATGCCTTCCTCTGTGTCTCCAGCAGGTTGAACAGTGTAGACCCTAGAGCAGACTTGCAGTAAACATTTATTGAATAAACGAATGAATTCATTCTTATAAATCCACTGCCCCTTGATATCTACACCTCCTTCTCTGAACGCTAATGCCATCCCTAACCTGGGCACCTGTTCTTGTGTCTAGATTGCCATCTCCAGGTAGACATCCACTCGTCCATTCTAACACGGAGACGGCAGCGTTGCTCATGTCCTCATCAGAACCAGTATCAGAGGCTCACTGTTGCATTATGAGCCTGACCCACACAAAGTAATGCTGACACATTGGATGACGTATGCTAATAGGACCCAGACATTAGCCTGGATCTTCAAGTTCTCTGAGACGTAAATTGCAGTGACTCAGTTTCCCCTACCTCTTGCAGGATACTCACTGCCCTTCTAACATTTTTCTGACTCTCATATATTGGGCATATCCCATTTCCATATATTTTGCTGGTGAGCTTTATATTTCATTTACATGTCTCCCCTTGAAGCTGTCCGCTTCGTCCCCTTGCTGCATATGTCCATACATACACGTATGTCCATGCCCTGTATTTTCTGTTGCAATAGGAATTTCTACAGGAGAAAGTGCTAGAATGAAAGTTTTCACCAATACCAAGAATTGAGCAGTGGTAAAAGCAATGCAGCAAAGTTGAAGGACAAAAAAGCAGAGTGTTGATTTGGGGGCTTCTGAGAGTTCAATGGCAGGCAGAGCACGTAGTAAGAGTGAGTCAGGAATCCTGAACCAGAGGGATGGGACCAAGGGCCTGGGAGAAGGGCAAAGGTGGGGGGTGGGCATGAAGGGCAGGGTGATGGCCGGACCAAGTCTGGTAATCTTGGCTCAGTTTTCTGAACCAGAAGAGCTTGAATGCTGGGTGGTTTGGCCGGGTGGAGGGGCTGGGTGGAGCAGAGACACACACTCAGTGGCCTACACTCCTCTGGCTTGGAGGTGGTCAGTCTGCCACCTCTGGTCTTGCTCATTTATTCTAAGTGGTGATAGGTTTTGATTTAGCTTCTATTTTGTTATAAAAAAATAATTTAGAACTTGAGACCCATGTGATGTCTCCATCGTGACCAGAGCAGGTTCTGTGTCTCTCCCTGATTGTCACCATCTGACGCCCTGCCGAGCTAGAGCCCAGCAAACCATATGGTTCATTAATGGCTACTGCAGTGTAAAGGGTGGTTCTAAAACCTGGCTGGGCGTCAAGGACACTGGGGACCATGTCGCAATGACCAATGCTGGGGTGCTGTGCCCAGGCATCCTGATTTAAAATCCTCTCAGTGGAGTCGAATTTGAGGGCTTTAGAGCAGTACTATTTGTGTTTGTGTGACTATTAATTAATAGAAACCAGATATTTAAGACTCTTAGCTATGAGATGAATAGTAAACAAAAAGCCCGAGTTAATTATGATTCTGTTGGAGCCTCCAGAAGTTAGCATGAGCTGGGAACTTTGGAGACAGACACGGGTGTTAGTCCTAATATGATCATTCTCCTCCTGCTGGTTACGGAAGGAGACAGTGAGTAGGACAGTGTGTGTCTGATGGGAGATATCCTGCCTTTAAAATTTTGAAAATGTTGGCTTTCATACGGAAATAAACGGATACAATTGGACCCTTAGGGAAAGAACCTGGAGACCCGCTCTCAGCAATGTTATTGTTATGAGATGTAGCGCAGACCAGGAAATGGAATAGATTTGCTTAAGTGGGTGGGCCTGTCTCTCTGCTGTAGAGAAAAAAAAAAAAAAAAAAAGAAGAAGAAGAAGACTTGTGGTACTTTGTAGGAAATAACAGAAAATGCTATTCTCATGGGAGAATTCAATATTTTCCTTTCCCAAAATGTTTCTTCCTGACTTTTCGAGTGATACATCCCAGGGACCAGAATTCTTACTGGGTTTACTTTAGAGTAAAACACTACTCACAAGTTCTATTTCAAAGAATAATACTTCATGATGTGTGAAAATAATAGGAAACCCAAATATTAGTATCTGTAGTCTTGTTGGAAAACATGTTCATTTTGGAACATGCGCAGTTTTGCTGGAGCAGCATCTGTTCATCGTGCACTACAGCAGCTTCCACATACAGGGCCAAGCAGCCCACAATGTTGCTCACCAGCTTAGCATACTGCAAGCTCCTTGAGTTCAGAAACTGTATGTTTCTAATACTTGCATCTTAAGAAACCTGTAATAGTAATTAGCACATAGTTTCTTAATAAAAACTTGAAGGAAAATATACTTAATAATAATGTGATGCAAAATGAGCTGCTGCTTTTCCTTGTCTTTACATGGTGAGTCTTAGAACGTGCCTTTTTGACTTGACATTTAACTACTGTTTAAATCAGAAGTTCTCAAACTTCACCATGCATCAAAATCACCTGGAGTACATGACAAAGCACAGATTTCTGGACCCCAGCCCTGGGCTCTGTGATTCAGCAGGTCTGAAGCACACATGGAAACTTGCATTTCTGAATGTCCCCAGGTGATGCTGCCAGTCCAGGGACCACACTTGGAGAAATACTGATTTATATGTTTTCCAAACCAGAATGAACAGAATCCCTGAGGAAGCCTGTTAAAATAGAGGTTTCTAAGCATCACTACCCAAAATTCTGACATAGTAGGTCTGGACTTGGGGATTTGTGTGCCTAGAATGATACCTAATGCTTCTGAGATTTCTGGGATGCCTAAGGATGCCACTCTCTGATGTGTGGGTCCTGCTTTATATTCACACAGTCAGTGTTACATTCATGGAATAATAGACTCCTGGATTTGCAGGAAATCTTCTAGTTTTTTTGTTTATTTTTCAAAACCCAGTGACACGGTGGTTGGGTAAACTATGAAATGTTGTTGCCTTGAAGCCTAGAAATGAAACAGCACACGATAAGGGGGAGAGGAGAACAATTGTCTCTGAGGGTGGGGTTTGAGCTGGGAGCTGTTGGAGACAACAGAATTTGCCTCTGCAAAGTGGATTGGCAGTTGGAAAATACTGATCCTTTGTATTGGTTTTCTATTTCCTGAAAATGACATAATTCTACATTATGTTTCTAATAAAATCTTCAATTGCTGAGAAAGTGGTGAAAGTTAAGGGGACAATCCTTTTCTTCAAAAATTGGAACATAATGGCAAAAATAGTTTTTATAATGACAAAAATGCCAGGTTCTGCTGAGTGCTGTGTAAAGCTTTTAATTTAAAATTTTATTTCTTGCTGTGTGAGTCTCTAACAAAAATTTTCAGCCTTGTAATCATCTGTTGGCTGTGCTGGAAAGGGGGAGCCTGTGCTCCATCAGCTCCTGTCAGCCACAATGGCCCGTGGGGAGCCGGTGTTCACCTGGGTTGCTGTGCAGAGCAAAAGTGCATCCCAGAAGTGATACCTGACACAGCACACCCTTGTCCATTACCCTCACAAACCAAGCAATGGGAATGCTGAGACAGGGAGAGAACTGGTTTTGGAGCCAGACAATCTGGGGCCATTCATGTCCTTGCTGTGTGTTTGGGGTGACCCTGAAAGAATCACACCCACCACTTTAGGCTGTAAAGTTGAAGAGGTTTTGGTACTGTAAGATGAGTCTTCTATGAAAGTGCTTTGTAAGCCAGAAGACTTGTGCCCACTTATTGAATTATTAGTGTGCCTATCAGTAGATGGCAGAGCTCTCGTGTGCAGCTCTGCAGGCATATACCTGGTGCAGAGGTGCAGTCAGCACACAGCTGTTCAATAAAAGCTGAGAGAATAAAGATGAGAGAAAATATATGAGTTTAAAATAAATATGTTAGGAAATTAAAAGTCACAGAGTAACTATCAGCAGCAAAAGAAAGCCACCCTCAAGCTGGGCATGGTGGCACACGCCTGTAATCCCAGCACTCAGGAGACTGATGCAGGAGGATCACTGTGAGTTTGAGGCCAGCCTGGGGTACACAGTGAGTTCAAGGCCAGTCTGAACTGCACAGTGAAACCCTGTCTCAAAAAGATAAAAAAAAAAAAAAAAAAAAAAAAAAAATAAACGAAAAGAAAGAGTAAAAAAGAAAAGCAAAAATAAAGCCACTCTGGGACTTGGAATCGAGACACCTAGAAAACAACTTGGTGAAAAAAAAGAAGTTGATCTCCAGGAATCAGGGGTGTGGGGGGGGCGGGGAGCTGACAGGAAAACTAGAAATTAGAGAAGATGGAGAAACTGAGCACCATGCAGAGAAAAGGATTCAGGCTGGAAACCTGACCCCAGCTCCTGGGGAAGGGTCCTGTCTTCACTAACAAATGGTAAGCCTGGAGAGGATCGGTTGCTCCAGGAAGAAACAGTGGACTGGGCCAGCAGTGCTGGACCAAAGAAAAGCCCAGCATTATTGGAAACTACAAAAACAGTATGAGGTTTTACTATGAAAGTCACTCCTTCAAGTTGGCAGGCTAGAGTTGTGAAAAAATCCAGTGCAGTGCCCACCATATTTGAAAGTGTTTAATTAGAAGCCATTTGAGGAAGGAGTTAGTTGTTTAAAACTAACCTACAGAACAACTACACTGCAGGGTTTCTAGTGTCACCCTACCACAGTGGCGGGGGGAAGTTGGCTGAAAGAGACAGTCATGGAAAGGGCATGGGGTAGACATAGACCCCCAGAAAAGTTTAAGCTCAGCCCAGGAAGGACACATGGGTGTGTGTGGTTTGGAGGGGACTGGGTCTGTAAGTGTTGGCATTAAGTCTGGTGACTCCTTGGACTTCCTCAAACCCTCCATACTGCCAACATCCACCACACAGCTCAGTGGTCTGCTTTCCCAATTGGAAAATGCAAGAAGAGGTACACCTCAGCCTGGATGCTTGCCATGGCCTGGGGTGTACAGACAGAGAGGTATCTGAAGCATGGAAGGATGCTTACAAACCCTCAGGCCATAAAGGTAGGAAAAGAAAACCATGACTTGGAACACACAGAGTGACACAAAAACTGGGAGTGGCTAGCATAAATACAGCCCTAGGGCAGGCACCATACCTAGGAGGAAAGAAGGAACAGGATTTAGTGAGGGTGGAAACAGAATACCTCTAAGAAGTGACTCACCAAATCAAATTTCCCTATAAGGTCAACATCAAACCAAACCACTGAATTTGATTTGGTTCGAGACCAATTCAGTTTGCGACCAGAATCATGGACAGAATTAAGTCCATAAACCGAGGTATATTTGTTGCATTTAGTAGATATTTATTATATGTCAATATTTGCTTTGTCTTTGTGTCTATATTATAATTACAGATCTGTACATTAATACCTTTTATTGGTTCTTAAGATATGTCAATATCCAGTTGGTTTTTGACTCTATCATTGTTGCTGATTTCATTGGTATTTCCAGGGTGGTATAGTTGTTGCTCTTAAATTAGTTTTTACTCTATGCCAATATCTGGTTTGTTTTGTGTCATCAACAATACTGTGATTCGTTTCCAGAGAACTGGGTACTGGGATAATTACACAGTACCCTCCCCTCCCCAAATTAATGGAGGCAATTGGATATTGGAACAGAGGCTAAGGCCCATAGTTAGCCACACCCAGAGTGCATAATTATAAATCAGACACTAACTAAAGAGATCTCCATACTATCAACAAAGTCTTTCCACTGTAATTGACCCTCAACCCTCAGCACACACACATACAAACTAATAGAAAAATGAGAAGCAACGCAATAAAATATTTCCAAAAACTACCCCAAGCTGCCCCAGTGGGGCAATGCTGGGGAGGACATCAAAAGCCAAACAGTTGAATTTTATGAATTGATAAAAGAGGAAAGAAAAGAAATGTATCAATAAGGTGCTCAGCAGGCTCAAAAATGATGTAATTAACCAGATAATAGATACACACTGATCAGGAAGCTCAGAGAAGAAACTAGTAAAAAGCTAGCAGAACTAAACAGAAAAATGCAAAACATGAATGGGAACTTTAGTGAAAAATTTATCCATGAAAAGTCATCAAACATAAACACAGGAAATAAAAAGTTCTATTGAAAATATGAGCAGCAAAAGGAGAGTGTCAGAATTAAACATAGGTTAGGGCTGATGCAGGTGGACATATATTTAAGAGATACCCTAAAAACAAAAAGAGAACATGCAAAATGTATTCAACACCTGCTAGATGACACAAATAAGACTAATCTAAGATTAATCTGAATTATCAGAAAATCAAAAGACATATAAATGGCATAAAAATCTGTTTACATAAATAATAGCAGAAAACTTTCCAAGTATGGGGAAAGAATTTAATATACAGATAAGCAAGGCATATAGAACCCCAAATAGCCATGATCAGAAAATAACTTCTTCATGACACACCATAGTCAAAATCCTGGAAGTCCATCACAAGGACAGAATCTTAAAAACTGTTAAACTTTCACAAATAGACAGATCAACTAGATAAAAATATCAACAAAGAAATATCAGAGTTGAACCACATCTTAGAACAAATGGACTTAATAGGGACTCAGTTTAAAAAAAAAGTACAGGGCAACCTCTTTAATGAATATAGATGCAAACATCCCTAACAAGATAAAGACAAACAATGCAACAAATATTTTAAAAAATCATACAACATGGTGAAGTAGGCTTCATCCCAAGGACTCAAGCATTGTTCAACATACACAAATCAGTAATCTTAGTACATCACATAAACAGAAGCAAGGAAAAAAGTAGATGTAGAAAAAACCTCTGAAAAATCCAACACCCATTCAGGATTAAAAAAAAATAAAACCCCGAAGAAAATAGGCAGAAGGGCCTATCTTAATTTGATAAAAGCCATTTATGACAAACCTACTGCCAATGTCATATTAAATTTGGGAAACTAAAAGCTTTTCCTCTAAAATCTAGAATAAGACAAGGATTTCCTCTATCACCACTCCTGTTCATATAGTACTCAAAATATTAGCCAGAGCAATCAGGAAAGAGAAAGGAATAAGAGGGATACATATAGGAAAGGAAGAAGTCAAACTATTCTTATTCATTACAATATGATCCTTTACACAGAAGACCCCCAAAATTCCAAGAGGTTCTTTGAACTAATAAACAAATACAGCAAGGTAGCAGGATACAAAATCAACACACAAAAATCAATAATGTTCCTGTCCCTAATAATGAACCCACTGAGAAAGGAGTTAGTAAAACAATACCATTTATAATATCTTCAAGAAAAATTATATGCTTAGAAATTGACCCAACCATGGAAGTGAAAGACCTCTACAGTCAAAACTATAGTACTCTGAAAGGAGATTTAAGAGGACATCAGAAAATGGAAAGATATCCTCTGTTCCTGGGAAGTCAAACCAATATTTTCAAAAGGCTATATTTCCAAAACTGATATATAGATTTAATACAATCCCAATCAAAATACCAAGAGCATTCCTCACAGAACTAGAGAAAACAATCCTAAAATGTATATGGAAACCAAAGAGACCAGAATTGAAAAAGCAATCCTGGGCAACAAGAGCAAAGCAGGAGGTATCACAATCCTGGATTTCAAATTATATTACAAAGCTGCAGTGATGAAAACAGCATGGTACATACACAAAATCAGACAGGTGGATCAGTGGAACAGAACAGAGGATGCAGAAATAACCCTGGGTACATTCAGTTATCTGAGCTTTGAAAAAAGGGCCACAAACATACCCTGGAGGAAAGGTGGCCTCTTTAACAAATGATGCTGGGAAGATTGGCTATTCACATGCGGAAGAGTGAATCTAGATCCATATCTCTCACCATTCACCATGTACTAAGCTAAAATATAATGGAATAAAAGATTTAAATATTAAAACAGAAACACTTAATCTACTGCAAGATAAAATAGGCAGAACTCTTGAAGACATAGGTGCAGGCAAAGAATCTCTGAACCAAACCCCAGTTGCCCAAGAAATAACATCAAGAACCAACAAATGGGATTGCGTCAAATTAAAAAGCTTGTTTACAGCAAAGGAAACCACCAATAGAGTAAAGGGACAACCTACAGAATGGGAAAATAATTTGCCAGCTATTCTTCGGACAGAACACTAATATCTAAAATATATAAAGAACAAAGAAATTAGATCCCCCCAAATAAAAGTCCCAATTAAAAATGAGCAACTGAAATGAATAGACATCTCTCAGAAAAAGTAAAAATGTCCATAAGATACATGAATAAATGTTCAAGAAATACAAATTCAAACAACAATGAGATTTTACCTTATTCCCCCAAAATGTTTATCAGCAAGAAATCAAATAATAACAAATATGGTGAGGCTGTGGGGAGAGAGGTATCCTTCTACACTGTTGGTGGGAATGTAAAGTTGTTACAACCACTATGTAGATAAATATGAAGATTCCTCAAAAAACTAAAACTAGCAATTCATTCAACCTGCCAATTCCCCTTCTAGGTATGTCCCTGAAAGAGTTAAACTTATCACATTACAGTGATCCATGCATATTCTCTATGATAGCAGCATGACTCATAACAGCTAAATCTTGAGAACAGTCTATATGTCCATCAGCAGGTGAAGGGATAATGAAAATGTGGTATTTATACACAATGGAGCACTACTGTGCTATAAAGAAGCATAAATTTGAGTCATTTGTAGGAAAATGGATGCACCTTGAGACCATAATGTTGAGTGGAATAAATCAGACACACAAGTTTAAATACTGTACAGTTTCTCTTATATGAGAAATCCAAAATTTAAATAAATTAAAGAACAAAATAAAAGATAGATCATAGGAAACAGGGAGATAGATCTTTTACAAATGGGAAGGGGAATCAAGAGATATAGGGGAGAAGGGTGGAGGGTAGGTGAAGGGGACACAAAAAGAATTAAGGGAAATACAAATGAACACCATGATGAGATCATAGCTACTCGAACAGGTGCAGTAAAAAAGAAAGTTAATACAAGTACCAGAAAGGATGTGAAGCACTTGGGTCTCTCATACACTCCTGATAGAAATGGAAAATTCACAATGAGGTAGCCACCTTGGAAAACAGTTTGGCAGTCCCTCAACGTTAATTACAGAGTTACCATACGACCCAGCAATTTCACTCCTAGCTGTATATCCAAGAGAACTGTAAACATAAAAACCTGTACATGAATAATCATAGCAGCCTTAAGCATAGTAGCCAAAAAGTGGGGAAAACCCAAATGTTCATCAGCTGATGAATGTCTGATTAAATATGGTAGATCATGCAATCAAATATCATTGGGCAATAAAAAGGAATGAAGAACTGACACGTATCATGACTTGTACAACCATGCAAACATTAGAGGAAGTGAACGACATCAGCCTAAAAGAGGACATATTGCCTAATTCTGTGCATTTAAAATGCCTAGGATAGGCGAATGTGTAGAATGTTAATGTTCTCTTATGAAGCAAAGAGGAATGACTGCTACAGAGTTAAGGGTTTTTTTCAGGAGGTGACAAAAATGTCCTAAAATTGACTGTGGTGATGGTTGCTCTGCTCTGAGTATAGTAAAAACCATGGATTGTATACTTTCCATAGGTGTCTTAGTCACTTTTCTCATTGCTGGGGCAAAGTGCCTGAAACCAGCAATTTGAAGTAAGAGGTTTATTTGGCTCACAGTTCAGAAGTGTCAGTCCATGGTCAGCAGGCTTAAACACAGGAAGGGCATGGAGGAAGGGCCTAGCAGAGGACAGCTGCTCACATCATGATGACCACGAGGCAGAGAGGGATAGAAATAGGAGCCAGGAAGGAGGATGTGACCCCTCACCAGCCCAGCTCTCAATAGCTGTCACTGCTGTGCCCTCATCATCCAGTGACCTTCCAAAATCCCCGGCTTTGTGTGCACAAGGTCTTTGGGGGTCATTCTTGATCTGAACCCTAACAATAGGTAAATTACAGGGCATATAAATTATATCTCACTAAAGTTTTTTTTTTTAAATATAGGTACTGGGAGTCAAACTCAGGACCTTGTGCTTGCCAGCAGGCACTTGTGCCTCTGAGCAATATCACCAGCACTTTTTTTTCCTTTATGTGGGTACCAGGAGTCGAACTCAGGACCTTGCACTTGCCAGGCAGGTGCTTATGCCGCTGAGCCATATCATCGGCCCCTGAAGTTGTTATTAACAATAATAATAAATGTGTTAAATACATCATAATGCTAAACAAGACTATAGGTAAGAAGTGAACTTTTTATTATTGCTTAGATGTATTGATTAGAGGTAGGAATTTATATTTTTTTGTTTTCTACCTTTGTGAATCTGTCTCTATTTATAAGATAACTGTATTAATACAATATTTGGAAATTCATATAGTCTTAGTGGCATTTCAAATTCACTTTATATTTATCCATGGTAAGAAAAGTTCTCATTTAAACTTTATGATTGTTTGATGCAACAATATAAAAAAGAACCTGGTATAACTTTACTTACAGATGGACACCTCTGCCACGTGTGAAGGGGACTGCTCTCATTCCTTCTTCACTGGTTGATTTCATAGGTACTCAGGGTTACATAAAAGAGGCAGATGTTCAGCATGCACTCTCAGCCAGATGTGTGAACACCTGGAAGGAGAGCAGGTGCTTTTCCAGGGCTGTAGACATTTATAAGGTGGCTCAGTACAAGTGAAAAGCACATAGGTGAAGTATTTCCATATTGGAAGGTATTATTTTAGTATTGGATTGATTTACTGAAACCCATCGAGTTCATGTTTGTTTATTGAAGGAACTTAGGGCCAGGAAAATAACCATGCACCAGAGCCAGTCCCACCCCTGGGAGTCTCTGTGGTAGCAGAGAGGACAGGCACATTTCGGAGAGTCACAGGCTGGCATTCTAAGCCTAGATGCTATGGGCACCAGCCTGGCCCGGGAGGGGTGTGACCGGGGAGCTTCTCAGAGAAAGTGACATCTGTGCTGGAACCTGAATGCTTAGGCTTAGAGCTCAGCCGCCCACGAGAGCTGATTCAAGATGACAGGTGAGCCAATCGTGGGCTACGCTGAGGAATATAAAACCCCAGGTGAGGAAACCGGCCATGAAGACAGAAGTGACAGGCGTATGAAGACCAGAGAAAAGGGGAGCTGGGCTGAAGCCCTGAGGACCGCACTCCACCTCAGTCTGAACCAGCACGCCATGCCCACAGGTAGGAGGTGGCTCAGTGCACAGGGTGGCCTGAAGGAATCAGTGGCCCAGGCAAGAGTGTGGTCTTGTGCCTGGCCATTCAATGTGACTCCCCAAATCCCTGGTCACTGGCACTCCCTGCTCGTGGCTCCTGTGTGATTCCTCTGTTCTCACCTCACTCTAATCTTTACTTGAACGAGCTCAAATCGAAGACCGCAGATCTTGAACTCAGTGGGAGGCCAGTGAGAGAATCCATGGATGCCTGTTGAGAAACAGCCTTACCTTCTCTACTCCGAGCTGTGCAGCGAGGTGCTTTGGGGCTCTCATCCACCACAGGCCCTGGAATGTCCCTGGTCCACCTCTTGTCTGGACCTTCTGCTTTGCTTTCGTTTCCAGAGACTTTTCTGTGCCCTTCCGGGGGACCGATTACTGAGGAGCACCACTTTCTGTCCTGTCAACTCAACAGGAACCAGCTGTGCTTTACTACTGCTACCCCACGGCCCGGCGCCTCCAACCAGGTCCCAGTCAGCCCAACCTCGGTCTCGCACCACTTCCTTTAAATGAGACCCCGTGGTCTCACCTTTGTTCCAGCATTCATCAAATGCCATGAGCTGATGGTCACAGTGCCTTCTGAGACATTGCTGGAGTCTGCCATGTCCCCCGCTCGATCTGTGATTGTCAACCCCTCTCTGGATGACATTGTTACAGCAAATCATGAGTTGGCTGGAGACTAAATCACCACCACTATTTTCCCAGCATATCCTTTGATGTCAGTTGGTTGAGGGCATTAAGATAAAAGTCTCAGAATGCATAAAGTGTTATTTTGTTATTTTTTATTCTAAAACTGGAATTGAGCAGAAGGCAATGGTTGTTGGCCATGCCCTGGGTGTGACAGTGTCAGCAAGGATGGCAGGGATGGGTGAGTGGAGGCAATGCCAGCCAGTATGAGGACATCGGAAAGCAGGCAATGGGAACACTTGGTGGGTTCAGAATTAAAATAGAATCCCACTGTTTACAAGGAAGGAGACCTCTGTCCAAAACTGTGATTTGATTACCCACATTGGACTGATTTTAGAGCCCAGAGGTGTTAAAGAATTAGCCAGAATTGGGTCCCAGCTCTTTGGATTCTTCCATGAATCCAAACTACTGAGATACTCAAGAAAGCAACTTCTCTAACTACACACATCAGTTACTACCCTAGAAATACAAAACTTAGGCAGATCCTGATCTACATCTAGCCCAGTCCACCATAGGATCTTAAATATTCTCAGTACAACATGTTTGAACAGCGCTTTTCTTTCCACAATCACAGTCTTGTGTTGCCAACAAGTAAGTTTATTCTCCTCCCCCAGCAACTTTAATCCTTCCCATATGCTATTCGGCAATGTGCTACCAATTCCCAGTCATCTAAGTCAGAAGCAGGAGTCATGTTTGACAGTGGTTTTTCCAGCTTTGTTCCTTGGAGTAGCCCTCTCTTTGTCCTTTCTTTCTGTTACCGCTATCTCTCCTGGACACGACGTGACTGTCATTAGTGTGTACTCTGTTAAGTTTCTTACAAGATCAGTCTTCTTATCTCATTGATTTCTTCTTCTGTTTGAAATCTGCTCTACAGAAAACTAGCAAAACAAATTTTATTTTACCATTTGGGGTTAGGGCTCTCTATAGCCTGTT
This sequence comes from Erethizon dorsatum, assembly GCA_028451465.1. Taxonomy (NCBI): domain Eukaryota; kingdom Metazoa; phylum Chordata; class Mammalia; order Rodentia; family Erethizontidae; genus Erethizon; species Erethizon dorsatum. Next base: position 66,659,968 of record CM051834.1, read on the forward strand.
ACAAATGGCCACCTCTCAACCTTTCAGCTACTTCCCTTGTATAGTACACAGTCCGGGCTGCAATCTCATTGTTCTCTGGGAATCTCACGTTCATCAATAATAAAAGCCTTTTTGTTCAGTGGCCCTTGCCAGGTTTGTCTCTCTCCCACCCTCCAGGCTGCTAAATTCTGCCTAGGTGGTTGACAGATCTTCCCATATTCCTACATCCTTCATTAGCTCTCATTTCTTGACCTCCATTGCCAGTTAGTGTTCATGACATATGAACCATTCCAGCATGCAGTGTGCACACCTATGTGTGTGGTTATCATGGTTCCGTGTAATTGTTGGAGGACAGATTTAAGTGAGAACTGTATTTTATTAAGAGAGGTGCTGTTAATAACTCCCCGGTTGGCCCTGGGGAAGGTCAGTGATGCGAGAATGAGATGCTAGGGGTGTTTATGAGCAGAGGGCAGGTGATCCCTGCATCAACCTGTTGTAGCTCTGTCTAGGTAGGACGGGGAGGCATCCCTGCTAGCTCTGGAGTGGTGAGGGCAAAAACAGGGGCAGCTGAGGCAGGCAGGTCTGCCAACTGGTGAGTGAAATGCAAGGAGCTGAGACAGCATGAGGCACTGCATTCTGATCTTAAAGCAATTTGATGTTGAGTCTTGTGTCTTTGATGAGGTAGACAATGTACTTTGTCACAAAGGAAGCAGTCTTGTGAAACAGATCAATTTACTGTGTCTCCATAGAAACAGGGGCTTATAATATCCTCACAATATCTAAAATATGGAGTCTATGTATCAGATATCCAACATATCAAAAATTAGAGGGATCCTTTGATTTCGACCAGTAACATTCTTTTACATAAAAAAAAATTGTTGCTTGATTTTTGCTTTTGTTTTATGTTTTATTTTCAGTGTATCTATTCCAGACTATTCTTATGACAAGGACGTGTTTTTGGCTCCTGATAATTTCTTCACTGTAAAGTTTTCTCAAAGGCAAAAGAATAGAGGGCTAGCACTCTGAAAGGGAAAAACTGGTTTTCCTTGTGAAACTAACACATTTCAGATTTTTTAAATCTTAATTTCTAGATCAAATGATGATTTGGATCTAAAGGACCAGTGTGATTAAATGACAGTTGACGAATGCCAGCTGCTCTGCAGGCTCATCTTCCCTTTCTCTTTCATGTGTTTTTGTTATGAATCCACTTTTCTTGGTTAACTAATGGAAATGCATAACTAAATTGCTTAAGCTCAATTTCTCACTTGTTTTTCCTGGATAGTCTGTTTTGTTGGCAAGATATTTTAATAACTTTTCCTCCCATTAGAAAGATATACAGGGCCGGTGAGATGGCTCAGTGGCGTAAGCGCCTGCCTGGCAAGTGCCAGGGCCCAAGTTCGACTCCCGGAACCCACATATGAAAAAAGGGCCGGTGATATCGCTCAGCGGCACGGGCGCCTGCTAGTGCGTGAGGTCTTGAGGTCAACCCCCGGCACCCACAAAAAAAAAAAAAAAAAAAGATGTACACTAGAAAATTTATTCTACTTTAAAAAAAGAGAGAGACCTGATAGGACAAAAATTTTCAGCTGATCACTTGGTTTGTGACATTTTTGCAGAAATAAACACAATGATTAGTTTGACATGTAATTCATAGTCAATGAGTAAAAAGAAATACTTGAGTTTCTGATTACAGCTGGCTCACATAGACCTTCTAACATGTAATTCACTTTTAGAGTGATTCCAAATGGCTTCTGTGTTTGGATTCTCCAGAGAAACAGAACCGTGACCCTGTGTGTGTGTGTGTGTGTGTGTGTGTGCGTGTGTGTGGAGAGAGAGAAAGACAGACAGACAGACATACATAAAAGATTTACTGTGGAAATTGGTCCTTTAATATGCTGTTTGGAAACTGGAGGCCCAGAACAGCCAGTACTGTAATTCAGACCTAGTGCTAATGAAAGGGAAAAACTGCACAAGAAAAATTGTTCTCTTTAAAACTTCGCTCTTTTTGAAACTGCCTAGCTCTGTAACTGTTTCATGACTCTGTAATTACTTTCTTGACCCCTGTAACCATGAGAGCTTAACCAAGCATGCGGGATGTCTGTTTGTAACAAGCTCCATGATCATTAATCTAGTCTTGTACCTGATGATCATTAATCTACCCTTGTAACAGATGATCTCACCCTGTTAGCTAATCAGACAACTGCCACGCTATTCTGTCTCACCTTTGTAACTCCTGCTTATGCATCATATAAAAGTGCTAGCCCACAAGCGCTGGCCGCCTGGCTTTGTTGATTAGGAATACTCCCGGCCAAGACCACCAGTGTAAAATAAAGCTGCTCACTGCCTCCAGACTTCCTCGGGTGTTGTTTCTTTCCTGGACTCAGTTTTGCCACAACACGAAAGCCTGAGAAGCCGCAAAGAGTCCAGAGGTGGACATGGCCCATGGACGAGGAGCACATCATTGCGAGGCTGCAGGAGGGACCGTCCCAACTCTGGAAGAGTGTGCATTGGCTCCCTCTGCTTTTCTGTTCTCTTGAGGCCTTCGGTGGATTGCGTGATGCCTACTCTTATTGCTGAGGGTGGAGCTTTTGTACTCAGTCTCCTAATTCAGATGCTAATGTCCGGTAGAAACAGCTTCATGGAAACATCATAAATAATGTTTTCCCAGGTATCCAGGCACCTCCTCAGCCCAGTCAAGTTGACACATGAAATTAACCGTTACAGTTTTTTCCCCGTTTCATTTTCAAAGCTTCCCAAATGCTGTGGCAATATTTCCAATAGCATCGAGAGAGTTTGGTAGCAACTCTGGCCTGGCCCCAAATGCACTGGATGCTGTGTGCTGGGGTGGGGAGGGGTCCTAGGATCTTCTGGGCACAATAGACGTAAATCAGAAAGAGGTGCCAGCTGGGGTGAGTGCACGGTTCTGATCCTCCCACCAACACAGTGGCGTCCCCAGCCCCCTGTCCCTTTAACGTTTTCTTCTTCTTTTTGCCTTTTGAAAATTTTTATCATAATTTCAAACATACACAAAAGAGCAGAGAGCAGCTTAGCAAAACTCCAAGTCCCCAGCACTTAGCCTCAAGAATCACCAGCTCATGGCGGGGCTTATTTCATTTGTACACTACCAACTTTCTCATTTCCCCTGCACTGGGTTATTTTGAAGCAAATTCCAAACATTTAAGTTGTTTCATGTATCAATATTTTAACATAATTTCTAAATTATAAGGACTCCTTTTAAAGATGTAACTTTAATACCATTACTACATCTAAAAAATTGAAACTATTTACTTCATCAAATGTCCAACTCAAATTTCTTGCTTTGTCTCATCTAGTTTTTTCCTAGATGTCTATTCAAATCAGGATCTCAATGAGCCTATTACATTTGGTCAACATCTTGGCTGTTTTATTTGAAAGACAGGAATGACTGAGTCGCCACAGCCCTGTGGTCCTGGCGGAGCTGGTCCCAGGCTTGAGGCAGCTGGACATCCTGGTGGGGAGGAAAGTGTGTGCCTGGAACAGCCAAGAAGAGCTCTTTTAATTACAGTCTCTCCTCTCGTGCTTCTTTACTTACAGTGTAATTTATTGGATACATTCATTATACATTCTACAGAGTTTCTTACAGTCTGGATTTTGCTAGTTCTATTTTTATGTTTTATTTAGCATCTTGCTCTGTCTCTCATATTTCTTGCATAATCTGATGGGTAGATCAAATTTTGGTTTCATTTTTGTTGTTTTTGGCAAGACTGCTTCCTAGGTGCTATTCTGAACTCCTATCAGGAGGTACTTAGGAGCTGCTTGTTTGCCTCACATTAAGATTGACCACTGGCTGAAGCAGGAGGATCATGAGTTCAAGCCCAGCCTGCTCAACTTACGGACCTAACAAGACTCTGTTTTAAAATAAAAAGGGCTGGCGATGTAGCTCAGGGAAGGCTCTGGGTTCAATCCCCAGTATTGCAAAACAAACAAAAAGAGAAGCATAATCACTGATTCAGATGTTGTCAGCATGGTTTCTCTATTATAAATCCTCCATCAGCTTTTCACCTCCAAAATTCAGTGGTCATTACCCTAGATCCTGTAAAGGAGAAATTGTTATTTTTTAAAAAATAATTTTTGAGTCAAATATGACTTAAAGACAAAACTGGGTGGTTTTCTGCAAGCTTATTGTAGTTTGAGTCTTACCTTTGGGTGGTTTAATATTGTCACGAGGAATCTTGACTTAGCTGATTGGCACATGGCATTGGTAGTGACGCCGTACCATAGGGTGGCCCAGGAGTCAGTGAAGAAAATGTAGGGCTAAGTCTAAAAGGGAAAAAGATAATACTATTTTTTTAAAAAGAGCTGAAATCTGTATTATTTTTCTGGTTGCCTAATTTTTTACATAATATATATGGACTTATTATATGATAAATAACATAAATTTAAATACTAAAATAAAGTTGAATAGACACAAATAGAATATAGGCAGAGATAAATTTAGAACTAAGATTTGAATACAAAACACAATATGTACTTATGAAAAAGTTTGAAAAGTACTTAGAGTATCCTTACTTAAAAGGAAGGCTGATCAAAATATTTCTGTAAATTAGTTTATAAATGGGCTTTTACAACTGATGTTGTTGTTGTTTCTTTGTTTTTAAAATCTATTCTCTATCAAACTCTGGTATACTGGTTGGTTATATGACCCAAAGTTCAAATTTCATCTTCTCAGAAAGGCCAACCTGGACCGATTTAAAGTGTGTTCAAATCCTGCTTCTCCAGCTCCCCAGCTTCCTTTTACTCCATCATTTCTTGCACAACATCTATCATTCTCAAAATGCTGTGTGATGTCTCTGCGTGTTGTCTGTTGTCTGTCTCCTTAAGTAGAACACGAGCTCCACAAGTTCAAAGTTGGTATCTGTTTTGTTTACTGCTTAATCTCTGGCCCCAGAATAGTGCGTATCACAATGCCAGACATTCAAATAAAAAACAGCAGCAAATCAATTATCCTCTTCAATTGGATTTTGATAGCCAGAGCTTTATAGATTTAAAGCAAAAAGCGGTATCTCAGAATCACATGGAGGGCTTGTTAGAGTGCAACAGCGTGCAGAAACACCAAAATGACACCCAGGATTTGGAAGGAGACTTATTTATGTTGAAGAGCACTGATTGGGCTCATCCCCAGAATATCAGGATCTGATCTTTGTTGGTCTAGGGCTTATATGGGATAAGCAAGCAGGAAGCACAGAGGCAGAATGGCTTGTCGGTTGGGGATTGGTTTATACAATGTGCATCGCAGTGACCAGCTATGCATCACAGTGACCAGCCGTTTTTAAGAGACAGAAGCAGCTGGAACTGCAACAGGAACTATTACCTGGGCAACTAAGAAACTGAAGTATACTGGCTGGTGGGCGTATTTTCTACTACATTTTCCCCCTCTTTTAGTTTCCCCAGCAAATCTTTGCTGGGCATATTACATGTGATCTTTTGAGATAAGGCCCAACTAGAAGCAGTAACATTAGGGTTGTCAGGGATCCTAGGATGGGCTCTAGCCAAGGTACCCAAGATTATCTTAACAGTTACTGAGATTCATGCAAAACTGGCAGGAAAATAAGCACAATTCTGCTGGCCTAAACATTTTCCAGTAATGTGCTCACCATATTTAGTGCATTGGGTTAAATTTTTTTTCTAACACCTATGTCCTTATGTTACTGGGTTCTGGGATTCTGGGGACCCCTTTTAGAGATTCTTTCCAGGTTCTTCTTGTCCTGCGCAAAGAATTGGACAAAACAATGCAAAAGATGACCAAGTTTTACATTCCTTAAAGGTGGGAAAAGAAACATGCTCTGCAGAGCAAGTGTGGGCTAATTAAAAGTAGGAAAAGAAGTACACCATACAGGGTGAGAGACACTACTGTCAGGTCTAGGCCATTCCATCAAAAACTTGCTTGAGTTCTGTCTTAGTTACTTTTCTCATTCCTGAGACAAAATACCCAACCCCCACAACTTAAGGGAGGAAGGTTTATTCAGCTCACAGTTTTTGGAGATTTCAGTCCATAATCAGCTAGCTCCAAGGTAGAGTGGCACATGGCAGAGGAGCAACTGTTCATGATGGTGGAAAACAGCAAAAGCAACAAGTGAGAGACAAGACTCTTTCAGTCCCTTATATTGTACGCAAGCTACCCTAGGGTGGGTGTAACACTCACACCCTTAATCCCAGCATTGGGCCATGAATTAGTCACAAACTCTAGATTCAGTCACCTCTAAAAAGCCTGTGCCCCCATTACTGCAAGAGGCTTTGGGAGAACAACTAGACACAAACCATAACAAACTCTTTTGAAAGGATTGAAGATAGCACTCTCTGATTGGTCCCAGGTGCAGGGCTTTGGGAACTGCCCTGTGCATGTGTTCTGTAACTCCATGACTGACAGGTTACACCCTCTCGCCCAGCCAGCTTTACCATGCTCACTTATATTCTCCTGCCTCACTTATACTCTAAGAGGGTGGGAAGTCCATGACCAGAAGCACTTGCTTTTATTGGATGAGAAAGCACATATACAGACTCCAGGGGCTCAAACAAAATGTTCCTTTCATTTTTAATCATACCTTGACTGATGAAGTAAAGGTGGCCTCTCTTACCTTCTTTCTCCTTCCTTTCCTTTTTTTATTTTTTTATTTTATTTTTTTTTCAAATTTTATTTATTTTTTTAAAGACAACGAGTAAACATTTTCATGTATTAATAAACTCAAGCATTAGAGAATGTACAAATACCTTTTGGAAAAAATATTACTCAGTATAAGATTAAGATATGTAAAAGCTAGGTAAAAATAGAAGACTAAGGAATGGAATAGTCACAGTGAAATTGCATTTTCATTCAAAGGAGACAATATGATGTTTACAAATGTGCATCCGGTTTATTTCGCTTGTGAGTATTTTCTCGAGTTGCATCCATTTACCTATAAAAGTTTCCAGTTTATCTTTCTTTATGGCTGAGTAGTACTCCATTATATAGAAATACCACATCTTTTTTATCCATTCCTCAGTTAATGGGCATTTGGGTTGTTTCCACGATCTAGCTATTACAAATTGTGTTGCTATAAACATGGGTGCACATATATCACTGTGGTACGATGTTTTTAATTCTTGTGGGAAGATACCCAGAAGGGGAATAGCTGGGTCAAATGGGACCTCCAATCCCAGTTTTTCGAGGAGTCTCCACACGGATTTCCACAGTGGTTGCACCAGTCGACACTCCCACCAACAGTGGAGAAGGGTTCCTTTTTCCCCACAGCCCCTCCAGCATTTGTTATTAGTTGACTTCTTGATAACAGCCATTCTTTCTGGGGTGAGATGGAATCTCAGTGTTGTTTTCATTTGCATCTCTCGGATGACTAATGATGTTGAACATTTTTTCATATATTTATTTGCCATTTGTATTTCTTCATCTGAGAAGTGTTTATTCATCTCACATGCCCATTTTTGGATTGGGTCTTTAAATTTGGGAGGTCTGATTTTTTTGAGTTCTTTGTATGTTCTCGATAGTAATCCTTTGTCTGAGGAACAGCTGGCAAACAGTTTTTCCCACGTTGTGGGTTGTCTCTTCACTCTGTTGGTGGTTTCTCTTGCTGTGCAAAAGTTTTTTAATAAGATGAGATCCCAGTTGTTGATTCTTTGTGATACTTCCTGTGCGATGGGGATTTTATTCATAAAGTCTTTGCCTACACCAATGTCTTCAAGAGTTTTACCTATTCTATTTTCCAGGAGATTTAATGTTTCTGTTTTAATATTTAGTTCTTTGATCCATTTTGAATTTAGTTTAGTGCACGGTGAAAGATATGGGTCTAATTTTAATCTTCAGCATGTGTAGAGCCAATTTTTCCAGCACCATTTATTAAAGAGGCTATCTTTCTTCCAGTGAATGTGTTTGGCACCTTTGTCAAAGATAAGGTGGCTTAGTATGTCTGGAGTTGTTTCTGCATCTTCTATTCTATTCCATTGATCTTCAGGTCTGTTTTTTTTGCCAATACCATGCTGTTTTTATCACAGTAGCTTTATAGTATAATTTCAAATCAGGGATTGTGATACTCCCTGCCTTGCTTTTATTGCCCAGAATTGCCTTTGCTATTCTAGGTCTCTTCTGGTTCCAGATGAATTTTAGGATTGTTTTCTGTAATTCTGTGAGATATGTTGTTGGAATTTTGATCGGAATTGCATTAAATCTGTATAAAAAGTTTGGAAGTATGGCCATTTTCACTATATTGATTCTTCCGACCCAAGAGCAAGGGATATCTTTCCATTTTCTGATATCCTCTTCAATCTCCTTTTTCAGAGTACTGTAGTTTTCAGTGTAGCAGTCTTTTACATCCTTTGTGAGATTGATTCCTAGGTATTTCATTTATTTAGATGTGATTGTGAAAGGTGCTGTTTCCCTAATTTCTCTCTCAGTGAGTTTGTTATTGGTGTACAGGAAGGCTATTGATTTTTGAGTGTTGACTTTGTATCCAGCTACACTACTGAATTTGCTTATTAAATCTAGCAACTTTTTAGTGGAGTTTTTGGGGTCTTCTACATAGAGTATCATGTCATCTGCAAATAATGATAATTTAACTTCTTCCTTTCCAATCATAATTCCTTTTATTTCTTTCTCTTATCTAATTACTCTGGCTAAAGTTTCCAGGACTATGTTGAATAAGAGTGGGGACAGTGGACATCCTTGTCTGGTTCCTGATTTTAGAGAGAAGGCTTTCAATTTTTGTCCATTTAGTATGATATTGGCTGTTGGTTTGTCATAGATAGCTTTTATCAGATTGAGATAAAGACCATCTATTCCAATTTTCTGTAGGGTTTTTATCATGAATGGGTGCTGGACTTTGTCAAAAGCTTTTTCTGCATCTATTGAGATGATCATATGATTTTTGTCCTTGGTTCTGTTAATATGGTGTATTACATTTATTGATTTACGTATGTTGAACCATCCCTGCATCCCTGGGATGAATCCAACTTGGTCATGGTGTATAATCTTCTTGATGATTTGCTGCATTCTGTTTGCAAGTATCTTATTGAGGATTTTTGCATATATGTTCATTAGGGAGATTGGTCTGTAGTTCTATTTCTTAGTTGGGTCCTTCTCTGGTTTTGGTATCAGGGTAATGCTTGCTTCCAGGAATGAATTTGGGAGTATTGCTTCCCTTTCAATTTCATTAAAGAGTTTGAGAAGTAGTGGTGTTAGGTCTTCTCTAAATTTCTTGTAGAATTCAGCAGTGAATCCATCAGGACCTGGGCTTTTCTTTGTTGGGAGGTTTTTAATTACATCTTTGATTTCATTGATTGTTATTGGTTTATTTAGGGTTTTTATATCTTCTTGGTTGAGCTTTGGTAATTCATATGTATCTAGAAATCTGTCCATTTCTTCTGCATTTTCCATATTACTAGAATACAGGTTTTCAAAGTAGGTATAGATGATCTTCTGGATTTATGCAGGGTCCGTTGTGACATCACCCTTTTCATTCTTAATTGCATGGATTTGAGTACTTTCTTTCCTTTTTTTAATAAGGTTGGATAAGGGTTTGTCAATTTTATTTAATCTTTCAAAGAACCAACTCTTCGATTCATTGATTCTTTGTATTGTTTTTTTAGTCTCCAATACGTTAATTTCTGCTCTGATCTTTATAATTTCCTCTCTTGTACGAGCTTTTGGCTTAGCCTGCTCTTCTTTTTCTAGAAGTTTGAGGTTCACCATTAGGTTGTTTATTTGTTCTTGCTCTGTTTTCCTGATATAAGAATTTAATGCTATGAATTTCCCTCTTAGGACTGCTTTCATTGTATCCCATAAGTTCCAGTATGTTGTACTGTCGTTATCATTCAGTTGCAGAAACTGTCTAATTGCTTCTTTAATTTCATCTGTGACCCATTGGTTGTTCAGTAGGGTGCTATTTAATTTCCATGTGTTTAGCAAATTCTTGTGTTTTCTTTTGCCATTGATTTCCAATTTCATTGCACTATGGTCTGATAATATACATGGGATAATTTCAATTCGTTTGCATTTACTTAAGCAGGTTCTATGAGCTAGTATGGGGTCTATTTTGGAGAATGTCCCATGTGCAGCTGAGAAGAATGTGTATTCTGATGTTGTGGGGTGGAACACTCTGTAGATATCTACTAAGTCCATTTGTTCCAAAGTTTGGTTCAGTTGTAATATTTCATTATTGATTTTTTGTCTAGTTGATCTGTCTTTTTGCGACAGTGGAGTATTGAGATCCCCCAATACAATTGTATTAGTGGTTATTTGATTTTTCATGTCCATTAATATTTGTTTTATATAGTTGGGTGCACTGGTATTTATTGCATATATATTTATGATTGTTATCTCTTCCTCTTGGATTGTTCCCTTTACAAGGATGTAGTGACCTTCTTTATCTCTCTGAATCATTCTTGGCTTGAAATTCACTTTGTCTGCGAAAAGAATAGCTACCCCTGCTTTTTTCTGGGTTCCTGTTGCATGGAGTATTGTTTTCCATCCTTTGACTTTCAGTCTATGAATTTCTTTTTGAATTAAATGTGTTTCTTGTATATAGCATATTGTTGGATCCTGCTTCTTGATCCAATTTGCCAGTCTGTGCCTTTTGATTGGTGAATTGAGACCATTAACGTTAATGGTTAAAACTGATATGTATTGACTTATCCTGTTCATGTTATTTTCTTGTTGTTGGCTCTCCCTCTTTTAATTCCTCCTTCTCTTTTTTTAAAATTTTTTTTTATTTTAAAGAGAAGAAAAAACAAAACAAATCAAGAAAAGAACAAATTTTCAAAACAACATAATATGAGGGTAACAATGGTTAATGCATTACGTATTATTATCTTTAAGTTAGTTATTCAGGATACCAGACATTAGCATTCAATTGTCCAAACATTATTGGCTCAAACCTTACTCTTCAATGAACTAAGTAAAATTCGTAGTGTATCTATCTTAACCATCTTATATATATATACAATTTTTTCCCTTTCCCTTCTTTCTTTTCCCTATTCCAGTCTCTCTTTCCTATTGACCAGTTTCTTTTTGATTCACCGTGTCTATTGTACATTTTGGATCTTATTTACTCTTTCAGTTTCTCATGCTAGAGAGACAGTACGATGCTTACACATGTGCGTCCGGTTTATTTCACTTATGAGTATTTTCTCGAGTTGCATCCATTTACCTATAAAAGTCTCCAGTTTATCCTTCTTTATGGCTGAATAGTACTCCATTGTATAAAAATACCACATCTTTCTTATCCATTCCTCAGTTGATGGGTATTTGGGTTATTTCCAAGATCTGGCTATTACAAATTGTGTTGCTATAAACATGGGTGCACATATATCGCTGTGGTATGATGTTTTTAATTCTTCTGGGAAGATGCCCAGAAGGGGAATAGCTGGGTCAAATGGGACCTCCAACCCTAGTTTTTTGAGGAATCTCCACACTGACTTCCACAATGGCTGTACCAGTCGACACTCCCACCAACAGTGAAGAAGGGTTCCTTTATCCCCACAGCCCCTCCAGCATTTGTTATTAGTTGACTTCTTGATAACAGCCATTCTTTCTGGGGTGAGATGGTATCTCAGTGTTGTTTTCATTTGCATCTCTTGAATGACTAGTGATGTTGCACATTTTTTTGTATATTTATTTGCCATTAGTATTTCTTCATCTGAGAAATGTGTATTCATCTCAGATGCCCATTTTTGGAGTGGGTCTTTAAATTTGGGAGGTCTGATTTTTTTGAGTTCTTTATATATTCTCGATAGTAATCCTTTGTCTGAGGAACAGCTGGCAAACAGTTTTTCCCACATTGTGGGTTGTCTTTTCACTCTGTTGGTGGTTTCTCTTGCTGTGCAAAAGCTTTTTAATAAGATGAGATCCCAGTTATTGATTCTTTGGGATAGTTCCCGTGCGGTTGAGTTTTTATTCATAAAGTCTTTGCCTACACCAATGTCTTCAAGGGTTTTACCTATCCTACCTTCCAGCAGATTTAATGTTTCTGTTTTAACATTTAGATCTCTGATCCATTTTGAATTTAGTTTAGTGCATGGTGAAAAATATGGGTCTAGTTCCTCCTTCTCTTTAAACATTTGCTCTGCCTGGTGGATTCCTTCTGTTGGGATTTCTGGAGTTGTAGTCCTTGTTATCCCTTTCTAGAATGTCCTTCAAAACATTTTGGAGTGCTGGTGCGGTGGTTATAAATTTTCTCAGATGTTCTTTGTCATGGAAGTATTTTACTTCTACATCAGTTTTGAAAGATAGTTTTGCGGGGTACGTCAATCTGGGTTGAAGATTATTTTCCTTTAGAACTTGAAATACATCATTCCAAGGTCTTCTTGACTTGAGGGTTTGTGCTGAAAAATCCGCTGTGATTCTGATGGGCTTTCCTTTATAGGTGATTTGTTTCTTTTCTCTAACAGCTTTTAAGATTCTACTCTTATGTTGAATTTCTGGAATCTTGACTATGATATACCTGGTTGAAGATTTTTTTTGATCATGGCTAATTGGAGTTCTATAAGCCTCAGTTATCTGAATGTCAAATTCTTTTTCTCTACCATGGAAATTTTCTGTGATAATGTCTGTGAACAGTGTTCTGATGTCATTTATGCTATCTCCTGCTTTTTTCATTGACTCCAATCAATCTTAAGTTATTCTTCTTTGCATCATCTAGCAGCTGCTGGATTGATTTTTCATTGTCCCTTGCTGTTTTTAAGAATTCTTTCTTTTCATGATCACTAACTGTGAGCCTGTCTTCTATATCTGAGATCCTGTCCTCACATTGGCTTAATCTGCTACAAATACTTTCAATGGAAATTTTGTTCTCTTGGATATCTGCTTGAATCTGCTTTATGGAGTCCATTTCTTTCCTATGCTGAGCATTCATGGCTTCCATCATTTTCTTAAGCTCATCTATTTTTTTGTCTGTGTCTGCTCTAGCATCCTTAAGCATGGTCTCCATTCTGGACATTATCTCTGTAGTTATCTGAGAAATTATTTCTGATTTAAATTTTTCCAGAGCCTCATTCAACTGCTTGGTTGTTACCACTTCAGAGATGTTAGGTGGGTGGCTTTCAGTTTGTCCCACCTCACTGCCCCCTGGGTTTGGCTTTGGTGAACTGGATGTGTGGGGCTGCATCTTGTTTAAGTGTCGTCTCATGTTCTTTTCTTTCTTTAGTTTAATTCCTGGGATGCTGTTTGTAAATTGCCTATGGTAGGTTGCTTTATTGCTAGTATTTCAGACTCTTAGGAGATTCTTGGAATACCAGGAAGAAAAGCGCCGGTCAGTGCGTCCCTCTCGGCTGGTGCTTCTCTGTACCGCAGTGTCTCGCGTTCCTCCACAGAGGTCCCCACTGGAGCCGTGATGGAGTGGTGGCCACCCTGAGTTTCAAGTTCAGCTGCTGCCCCCCCACAATGGCACCTGGCTAGTCGCTCTCTCGTGTGGGACGGCCGGGAGTCAACACTCACCGCCAGTCTGTGTGTCCTTCTCGGCTGGTGCTTCTCTGTTCCGTGGCGTCTCGCGTTCCTCCGCAGAGGTCCCTGCTGGAGCTGTGGATGGAGTGGCAGCCGCCCTGAGTTTCAAGTTCAGCTGCTCCTTCCTTTTCTTAATATGTGATGAGTTCCTAGTATGGTCTATGTGCTCATCTGGTTGTTAGGATTAGAGCAGTGAGCGGGACAAAGACTCCAGCCTCATGGACTTCACTTATAATTGAGGAGAACAATAACAAAGCAAACTCCGTGTGTATCAGAATTCAGTGCTAAGTGTTGAGTAGATATGAAGATGTCTCTTACACTTGAGTAAGAGACATTTGGCACAAGTCCAAAAGGTAGTTAGGGAGGAAATGTGTTAGTCAGGTTTCCATCACTGTGACAAAATGCCTGAGAAAGTCAGCCTTTGAAAAGGAAATATTTATTTTTGCACACAGTTTCAGAGATTTCTGTACAAGGGCTCAGAGGGTTCAGTCCAGGGCCAGCTGGCTCCACTGTTTTGGGACTGAGGTGAGGTAGAATATCACATATCTGGGAGCATATAGTGGAGAAGGCTGCTTCGCTCATGGCACCTAAGAGAGACAGAGAAAGAAGAGGGGAGAGGAGGGAGGGAAGAGAGAAGAGGGAGGGGGAGAAAGAGAAGATAGAGAGAATATGAATATGAATGAATCACGGTTGGGAACAGAATGTACACTTCAAGTGCATACCTTGCATGGCCTACTTCCTCCAACCAGATGCCACCACTGGAATTACCAGCTGCGGTCCAAGTTTTCAACCCATGGGCTTTGTTGAGGGGGTGGCCACTAAAGATCCATAACAGTAAACTACTCGGATATTTGAGGGACGAGCATTCCAGACAAAGGTAAAGTAGGTGCCATGCTTGGAGGAAGGAGCTCAACTGATATGTTCAAAGTGCAACAGGGAGTGTTGGCCCAAAGATCCTTAAGCAGAAAGATACAGGACCATAGTGAAAAAATACAGACCAGTTCCCCTCATTTTTTTCTAACTTCTCAAAAACGACTAGGAGGGTTAGCATAGGTAGAAGACTCACAGGATAAATATTTTAATTTTATAAGATACTGTCCATGATTGGGTGGGACTTTTCTTTGCAAATAACTGCAGATTGAATGTAACAATTGTTTCTCATTGATACTATTTTTTCATTGTGTTACAACCTCAAGCTTAGCTTCTGATTTATCACAGGAGAATTCACTGTACCCTTTATGGGGATCACAGTGGGAATTTTTGCATGAAACTTGGCTCATTCTGTACCTCTCCATCATAACCTCCTACAACTCCTATGTGCACTGGGACTAAATTATGTAAACAGAGATTTAGGAATTTAGTATTGCATTGAGTCCTTTGTTAGCAATAAATTTTAAAATGAACTAATTTGCTGTTGACCATTGTGATTACAGTAATCACCCCATTGGAGTATGTACAGTAGAGATAAAGGGAATTGAAGCTCTGAAGGCTGATCATTCCATTTTCTCCTATGAATAGTTAATATTTATGTCCCAGGAGGACCCTAGTCTGAACCTGCACTGGAATTTTCCTTTATGACTCTTGCAGATTTAAGCTGGAGTAGGCATGCTGGGTTGCAATAAAAAGTGGCATAAATCAGGAAAAAGCCAGTCTAATTTTGATTGTTTGAAAGAATTGATGTCATTGGATCTATTTTTTTTTTTTTTTTTTTTTTTTTTTTTTTTTTTTTGTGGGTACCGGGGGGACGACCTCAGGACCTCACGCGCCAACAGGCACCCGTGCCTCTGAGCGATATCACCGGCCCCTTTTTCGTATGTGGGTTCCGGGAGTCGAACTCGGGCCTTCGCGCTTGCAAGGCAGGCGCTTAAGCCGCTGAGCCGTCTCACCGGCCCTGGATCTATTTTTTATAGTTCACCATTTCCCATTTCTTCTAATGTGGTTTCCCTGCACAACAAGAAGAAACTTCAGTGGATTTTATTTATGAGTAATTTATTTGGTGTTGGCTTCTTCATTACATTCTCACAGGCTGTCTTGAGGTTTGGGATTTTTTCATTATGCATTTTACAATCGTGTGGTGCACTTGGGTGGGTTAGGGAGTAGGAGAGAAGGCCTGACTTGGCTAATAATGACCCAAACAATGATGCATCTCATGCTCCTGGCTTGAAGCAGTACAGACTCTTTTAGAGAGGTGATTTGAAGGGTTCCCCCCTCCTCTAAGAGTAAAACTGGCCATCTGTTTCAATTTGTCCCTCCCCCTGACTCATCCAACCCTCATCCACCTACCTATCTTCTCTCACACTGTTGCCTCTCATAGCCCCCATGAATCATAGACCATATCTCTGGCACCTGGAAAACAAGCTGGTTTTTCAGATCTACACAGGGATGAATCTGCAGATGACCACTGCAGCTGTCCATCAGTGACAAATTGGTGAAAATGGAAAGGCAAGGCTAACATAGATTTTCACTTGGGAGGTGGCTGCGTTCACCTCAGGGATTTCCTTTAATTCCTGTCCTCAGACTATCTCTTCATTTGTCTTCTTGCTAATCGCTATCATTTCCTCCTCCCGGTAATCCTCCCATAAAAAGAACTGACACCTGACCTGCATAAGAGATTGTCAAACAAACATCATTCTTCACACATGGATGAACACAAAACTCATGCACAAGTTATGTCATGAAATTATTTATCCTTGCATTTATATTCACATCTCATGACCAAATGGATTGGAGACTGTTAGAAACATGCTTATAGAACAATAGGATACAGACTATTGCAAGCTCAGAGACAGGCAGAATGAAACTGCTCAAGCTCAGCGCTGTCCAGAAGACACCAGGTATCTGAATCTGGGAGAGTAAAGGCTTGTACATTCTTTTTATGGCAAATAGGTTACTTTGGAATACTTCCAAATCTGAGAAGAAGCTGTTGAGAAACCTAAAAATACTATATTTTACACACACAAAAAGAAAAAAATCTTACCTAGGGAAACAGGTTTTATAGTGATAGTTCCATAATCACATTGGTTACGTCTCATTTTACTTTTTTTATTTTGGAGGAAAAATCCTAAAAACAATGGTACAAAATTTCAAAACAAGATTGTAGGAGAGTGACAAAAGTTAGTACATTGCGTATTGTTACCTTCAAAGTAGTTGCTCATATTACAAGATAGAGGCATGAAAAATTGATCAAACAATATAGGCACAAACCTTTCTTTTCAATAAACTAGTAGCAATTAGTAATGTAACTATCTTAACTATCATATATATATATATTTTTTTTTTTTACTTTTTCCTTTCTTCTTTTCTCTTTCCCCCATCCCAGTTTCTCTTTCCTTTTGAACAGTTTCGTCCTATTTCACAATATCTATTGTACATTTTGGATCTTTTCAACTTCTTACTTTTTCAGCTTCTTACACTAGGGAGATAATATGATGTTTACACATGCAAGTCTGATTTATTTCACTTATGAGTATGATCTCAAGTTGCATCCATTTACCTATAAATGTGTCAAGTTTATCCTTCTTTATAGCTGAGTAGTACTCCATTGTATAAAAATACCACATCTTTTTTATCCATTCTTCAGTTAATGGGCATTTGGGTTGTTTCCAAGATTTAGCTATTACAAACTGTGCTGCTATAAACATGGGTACACATATATCACTGTGGTATGATGTCTTTAATTCTTCTGGGAAAATACCCAGAAGGGGAATAGCTCCGTCAAATGGGACTTCTAATCCTAGCTTTCTGAGGAATCTCCACACTGATTTCCACAGTGGTTGCGCCAGTCTACACTCCCACCAACAGTGGAGAAGGGTTCCTTTTTCCCCACAGCCTCTCCAGCATTTGTTATTGGTTGATTTCTTGATGATAGCCATTCTTACTGGGGTGAGATGGAATCTCAGTGCTGTTTTAATTTGCATCTCTCAAATGTATGTCTCATTTTCTGATCTGCAGTCTTTTTCAGCTCTTTCATTATCCAAGAATAATACTTTGTATTCTGTGACATTAGTTAAGAATAGTTATCTCAGTGCTATCATATGAAGAGCTTTTATGGTCCACACACCAACCATGCTGGTGTGTTCCAGCATGGGATCATTGTGGTCATGTGGAAAGTTTGTCATGCTCAATTTATCCATGACCACCATTGCTTGAGGATGGCCATTGTCACTGGGTGTCCAGACCTAGGATTTAGTGAGTCTTCTCAGTTTTGTGCTTAGCTAACTCACTCCTATTTTTGTTTAACTGGTCCAGTTTCACTTAACTTTTCCACTTGTCATCCTATCACTTATGTGATAACTTTCTACTGTTTTAGATGTTTTCCTATTCAGGAACTTTAGCATATTCCAAAACTGAGAATATTTGAAATCACTTCTTGGGTCTGCTTCACTCAGTATTGGAAAATATAGAACATGAATTTGCATTATATCTTAAGAGAGGACATATTTCAAGATTTAACTCTATTTTTGCATTCCAGATAACTGAGTCATTGCTTGCTATGTGGTGCAAAATGTCACTTTCCTCTGGTTACTGTCTTTTCCTTTGGAAGTCTCCTGTGAAATTCAGGACCAGAGTTCAAGTGGGCCCTTGGTACTGCCATGATACCTTGCCCTATTACCCTGGTCCATTCTCTCTCCTTTATTCTTAGACAAATATTTCACACTTTCTCTTCTCTCTGTGACACCAACACTTATTACTCTTAGCTGATGATTTTGGCTTGCTTTTTATTGAAAAATATAAATAATCAGAATAAGACATTCATACTCTCATGATGTCTCTCCAGTTACCCTCATTTGAACCCTATACTCTCTTCTCTTTTATGCTCTGGAGCTTGTTCCTCTCACTTACTCAAATGTCATGTATGATTTCTTTTCTTGCATTTTAGTGAATCCTTTCTATTAGCAAAGAAACAGCTTGTCTGGTCTGATAACTCAGTTGTAGAGCACTTGCCTAGCATGCACGAGGCACTTGGTTCAATCCCGAGCACTGAAAACAACACAAACAAAAAAATGAACAAAATAATCAAGCAGAAGAGGAGAGATGGAGATTTATTCCTTTCTTAGAAAGTTTCTGCTGGTATGAGCATTTTGCTGTGGTGAATGAGATTCATATGCTTAAAGATAATGCATCTTCCACACAATGTGGCATCTGAGAAGAAAGGCAACTACTTGATACGGTACAGCCATTTGTCCCAGATAAGGAGGGCAAGAGACCTCTTTTGGGCTTCTCTCGAGATGGCATATTCCTTTCCATCATCCAGCCTTTGGAATAGGTCTCCAAGAGTAATTTTGACTCTACATGATTTTGCTTCCTTTGCTGACTTTTAAACACAACTTCCACCCCAGCTACCAACTCACAGTAATCTGTGAGCACTGTGGAACTAAGTATGGGTCCTATTTGTGGTGGCATACCTAAATCTGTGGCCTGACTCACAGAAAAAAACACTCTATAGTCTTACTTATATGTGGAATCTGAAAAGGTTGCTCTCAGAAAGAGAGTAGAAAGGCTGTGGGGCAAAGGGGGGTAGGGTGTGGAAAGGCAGGATGTTGATTAATGGGTACAAAATTTCATTCAGACCACAAGAATAAGTTTTAGTGATCTATTACACTGAGTGGTGATCACAGGTAATAGTAATGTATTGTATATTTTTAAATATAGATTTTTAATGTTCTCATATAAGAAAAATGCCAAATTGGTGAAGTGATAGCTATGCTAATTAGCTTGAACTGTTATTTTTATGTATACACGAATCAAAACCTGAAATTATATCCCAGGAATACACACAATTATTACTTTTTGGTTATCAATAAATAAATAAAGAAGAAGAGAATGAAATAAATGGATGATTCAAAGTCAAGTGGCATAGATGGTTAACATTGATGGAAGATGAAATTTCAGTCCTGGCACTCATTCCAGCTGCTGTGGAGAAGGTGGACAGCCATCCTACTAAAATCTCTAAAGAGTGGTTTCTTAGAAAATGGTGAACAGCTGTTCTTCTTCTTCTTCTTCACTGAGAATAAAACAGCAGGAAATGTTTAAAATGTAGTATGAAAGATTTATCTTGGATATAAAAAGGATTTTCTGTTTGCTAGGCTCTGAGATGACTTCAGGAGGGAAGTTATAGAATCCCTTAATGTGGAAACTTTTCTTTTTAACCTCATTCTCTCTGGAATAATTTATGTCAACAGTTTTTTTGGGGACTTTTTTTATGGACTGTTAAGGGAAGTTTCTCAAAATAAAGATTCTGTTATCAAATGCAGTTCATAGCCACCGGGCTTAACAAAATCAGATATTCTTGAGCAAGTGCTTCTTAGATCTTTTCTACATACTCTGCTTTGTGAGTTAGAGGCAGGGGCATGGACTGTGAAAGTATTTGTAAAATTATTTGATCACACAATCTATTTTTAAAAGAGAATCCTTTTCAAACTGGTGTTCTGTGTGCCTCTTTTGAGACACAGTGACCTAGATATATGAAAGTGGTGGATAAATTAGTGGACTTTAGTGTAATGTTTAAAAATTTCTCACTTGTGTGTTCCTACTTTCAAAACCAACAACAGAGACACCTCCCCCCCTTTTTTCTTTTAAAGAAAACTGCCTAAATAATGATTCCTATTTATTTTATAGTTTTATAAAAATGTTTTCTGGTGAGCCACAGTGGTGTGACAGCAATGAGTGCTTGGGGTTAGAGACTAATGGTTCCTGAATCCATGATGTTTACAGCAATGGCAGAGGCAGAAGCTGTCGTGATACGAGCTTGTGTTGCTGCAGTGGTGAGTGTGGGCTGAAAGGCTCAGAACAAAATGAGCAGCAACTCCAAGGCCATTTCAGGGTGCTGTGTTTGGGAGGAGTCACCCAGAAAGGCTTCTTCACTGCTCTGTGACACGACGGCTCCTTTCCTAAAGCCAAAGTGTCACTGCCATAACTCTTCCCTTACCCGGAGCTCCTGGAGTAAGCTTGCAAGTTCCAGAGGGACTCTCCTGAGGACTACATAAACCTAGCTGGATGATATGCTGGGGAGACGTTATTTCTGCATCCGCTTAACTGTTAATTTGCTTTGAGTCAAAAAATGCAAATAGAAGGGACACATGGAAAGGGACCCACAGAACAAGGTGGTATACTGCCTGTGTGGCAGTTTTGTTTGTTTGTTTGTTCATTTATTGCTGTACTGGTGATTGGACCTAGGGCCTTCACAATGAGCAATATCCCAAGTCCTTTATTTTTTAATTTTTTATTAGTACATGTTTGTAGGTCATAAGGATTACATTCATTATGATGTGTAGGTACAATGCATAATGTATCTTCTCTTTATTGTTCTTCCCTTCCCTTCCCCCTCCTCTCCCTCTATCTCACGAGCCCCTTCACATTTACCATGGATCCGTTTATGTATTTCCTATTGTCTATCTTTTCCTTTAATCTTTAAATTACTTTCACTTTGGGTTTCTCATACAATAGTTAAGCTTACGTGTCTGAGTTATTTTCCTTAATATTATGGTCTCAAGCTACAAGTCATCTACAAATGACTCAAGTTTATCTTTCTTTATGGCATAGTAGTACTTTATTGTGTATAAATATCATATTTTCCTTTTCATTCACCTATTGATGGACATATAGGCTGCTTCCAAGGTTTAGCTCTTATGAGTTGTGCTGCTATAATTATGTGTTCATGTGTATCTGTGTAATATGATGTCTTTCACTCTTTTAGGAAGATATCTAGAGGGGAATAGCTGGAATTTCTAGTTTTAATTTTTTGAGAAAACTCCGTAGTGATTTGCTTAGTGATTGTACTAGTTTACATTCCCACCACAGTCTAGAAGGGTGCATTTTCCTCTGCAGCCAGCATTTGGCATTTTTTTATTTCTTGATGATGGCCATTCTTTCTGGAGCAAAATGGAATCTCAGTGATGTTTTAATTTGCATTTCTCTGATGGTGAGAGATGTTGAACATTTTCAATGCATTTATTGACCATTTGCACTTCTTATGAGAAGTGTCCATGCATTTCAGTAGCCCATTTTTCATTGGGTCCTTTATTTGGGAAGGGTCTGGATTTTTGAGTTACTTACATATTAGATATTACTCCCTTGTCTGAAAAATAGCTGGCAAAAATGTTTCCCATTCTCTAGGTTTTCTCTTCACTCTGTTGGTTGTTTCCTTTATGGTACAGAAGGCTTTTAATTTGATATAGTCCCATTTGCTGATTCTTGATATTGTTTCTTGTGCATTTTGGGGTTCGTTAAGAAAGTCCTTGCTTATGCCTATCTCTTCAAGAATTTTACCTATTTTATCTTACGGTAGGTTACATGATTCTGCTTTAATATCTAGGTCTCTCATTCATTTTGAGTTTATTTTGGTGCATAGTGATAGATATTGGTCAAGATTCAATCTTCTGCATGTGAATAGCCAGTTTTTCCAGCACCATTTTTTAAAGAGGCTATCTTTCCTCCAGTATATGTTTTTGGCCTCTTTGTCAGATGTCAGATGACTTTTGTGCCTGGGATTTTTTTCTGTGTCTCTGTTGCATTGACCCATGATCTGTCTTGTCTTGTCTTTCCTTTTCTTTTCTTTTTTTCCTTCCTTTCCTTTCCTTTCCTTTCCTTTCCTTTTTGCCAGTACCATCTCATTTTTATCACAACACCTTTGTAATATCACTTGAAATCCAGGATTGTGATGCCTCCTGCTTTGCTCTTGTTGCCCAGGATTGCTTTTGCAATTCTGGGTCTCTTCTTGTTCCATATAAATTTTACAATTTTTTTTCTAGTTCTGTAAGGAACGCTGTTGAATGCATGCAATCTGTGTATCAGTTTCAGTAGTATGGCCATTTTGACAATATTGGTTCAGTCTGCCAGGAACAGGGGTATCGTTCCATTTTATGATAATCTCCTTTTACATTGTGCTGCAGTTTTAACTGTAGAGATCTTTCACTTCCTTGATTAGGTCAATTCCTAAGTATTTAATTTTTCTTGAAGCTATTGTAAATGGTATTGTTTTCCTAATATTTTTGGTGAATTCATTATTGGAGTACAGAAAGAGTATTTCTGTGTGTCGATTTTGTGTCACGCTATATTGATGAAATTATTAGTTCCTGGAGTTTTGGGGTCTTCTATGTGAAGGGTCATATCTTCTGAAAATAAAGATAGTTTGACTTCTTCTTTTCCTGTACATGTCCTTTTTATTTTTTTCTCTTGCCTGATTGCTCTGGCTAATGTTTTTAGTATTATATTGAACAGGAATGGTGATGATGGACATCCTTGTCTTGTTCCTGATTTCAGGGAAAAACCTTTCAGTTTTCACTCATTTAGTATGATGTTGGCCATAGGTATGTCATAAATAGCTTTTTTTCAGGTTGAGATAGTGTCCTTCCATTCCTATTTTCTTCTGGAATATTTTCATGAGTAGATACTGGATTTTGACAAAGGCTTTTTCTTCATCTATTGAGATGAGTAGGTGATTTTTGTCCTTGCTTCTCAATATGTGATCAATTATGTTTATTGATTTGTGTATGTTGAACCATCCTTGTATCCCTGGGATGAAACCTACTTGATCATGATGTGTGATCTTTTTGAAGATTCGTTGCATTCTATTTGTCATTCTGTTTATCTTGCTGAGGGTGTTTGCATCTATGTTTATTAAAGAAATTGCCTTGTTTTTTCCTTTTTTAGTTAAGTCCATGTCTGGTTTTAGAATCAAGCTAATGCTATCTTTCAGGAAATAGTTTCAATTTTATTAAAGAGTTGGAGGGTTATTTGTGTTAGATCTTCCCTGAAGTTCTTGAAAAATTCAGTGGTGAATCCACCAAGTCCTCGATTCTTCTTAGTTGGTAAACTTTTTATTCCCACCTCAATGTCATTGCCTCTTATTCAACTGGTCAGGGTTTTTATATCTTCTTTGTTCAGTTTTGGCAATTCATATAGGTCTAGCTATCTATCCATTTCTTCTAGATTCTCCCACTTGTTGGAGTACAAGTTTTCATAGTATTTACTAGTAATCTTCTGGACTTTGATAGTCTCTATTGTGTTTTGCCTTTTTCATTTCTTATTGCACTGATATGAGTCTTTTCTTTCCTTCTTTTGGTAAGATTGGCTAAGGGTGTGTCTATTTCATTTTTTTTTCTTTCAAAGAACCAGCTCTTTCATTTGTTGATTCTTTGTATTTTTTTCTCAATTTCATTAATTTCTGCTCCGATCTTTATGATTTTCTTTCTTATAGTAGGTTTAAATTTAGAATTTTCTTTTTTTCTATGACCTTGAGCTTCATCATTAGGTTATTTATTTGACCTCACTCTGTTTTTCTAATGTGGACATTCCTGGTAAAAAAAAATCCTTCTGAGGACTGCTTTTATTGTGTCCCATAGGTTCTGATATGTTGTACTGGCATTATCATTTCATTCCAAAAATTGTTTAATTTCTTCCTTGATTTCTTTCATGACCCATGGATTTATTCAGGAGTGTGTTATTTAACATACGGTGTTTGCAAAATTTCTGTGGTTTCTTTGCTATTGATTTCTAGTTTTAGTGCACTGTGATGTGACATGGAATAATTTTTTTTTTTGTATTTATTTAAGCAAGTTTTATGGGCTAGTATGTGGTATGTTTGGGGGAAGTTCTACGTGCTACTGAGAAGAATGTGTATGGTAGAACAGCTTGTAGATATCTATGTAGTCCATCTGTTCAATGGTATGGTTCAGCTCTGATATTTCTTTCTTGATTTTTTTCTCTAGTTGATCTATTTGTGAAAGTGGCATATTATGACTTTCCAATGTGATTGTGTTGGTTTTTATTTGATATTTATATCCAGTAGTGTTTGTTTTATCAAGTTGGGTGAGCCAGAACTTGTTGCACATATATTTACAATTGTTGTCTTCCAGCTGAATTGTTCCTTTAAGTAATACATAGTGACCTTCTTTGCTTCTTCTGATCAGTTTTAGCTTGAAGTCTATTTTGTCTGAAGATAATATTGCTACTACTGATCACTTTTGGGGTCCTGATGCATAGAATCCTTTGCTTTTTGGTCTAGAATTTCTTTTTGGATTAGATGTTTCTCTCCTATGCAGCAAAATGTTGACTTTTGTTTTTGATCCAGTATGCCAATGCCTTTGATCCAGGTGAGTTGAGGTCATTTATATTGGGAGTTACTACTGAAAGATACTGACTTATTTCTGTCATTGCATTGTTTTTCTGTTGTTGATTCCTTTATTTTTCCCTTTTATTTAACTGGTCACCCTGCTTGATGTATTCATTCTATCAGACATTTTGGCTTTTTGACTTCATTGTCTCTGTGTAAAATTTCTCTGAGAAGTTTTTGGAGTGTTGGTTTAGTGGTCCTGCATTCCTTAAAGTACTCTTTGTCATGGAATATCTTTATTTCTACACCAATTGAAAGATAGTTTTACAGGATACAGTAGTTTGGGTTGAAAGTTGTTTTCTTTTAGGAGCCGAAACACTTCACTCCAAGGTCTACTGGTATTTAAGGTTTGTTTTGAGAAGTCTGTTGTAATCCTAATAGGTTTACCTTTATAAGTGTTTTTTTGCTTAACATTCTCTCCTTATGTTAGATTTCTGGGATTTTGATTATAATATGTCATGGGGAGTTTCTTCTCTCATCCTAATTACTTAGGGTTCTACTTGCCTCACTTAGCTGTATGTTGAGTTCTTTCCCTATTCTTGGAAAGCTTTCTGCTATAATTTCTGTAAGCAGATTTTTATTGCATGCATGATGTCCTCTGATTTTTCTCTTACTCCAATTAGTCTTAGGTTAATCTTCTTTGGGTCATCTAGTAGCTGTTGGATTAGTTTTCCTTGTTCTATTATTATTATTATTATTTTTGTGTGGGTACCGGGGGTCGACCTCAGGACCTCATGTGCCTGTACCACTGAGCAATATCACCGGCCCTTTTTTCGTATGTGGGTTCCAGGAGTCGAACTCGGGCCCTCGCGCTTGCCAGGCAGGCACCTACACTGCTGAGCCATCTCACCGGCCCTCTCTTATTGTTTCTAAGGTATCTGTGAGTATATGGTCTTGTGTGTCATTTTTGTCTTCTAGATTTCACACTAGAATTTTTTCAGTAAGTTTCTCTTTTCACTTACCTCCCACATCAGTCTTTATTTTTCACTCCCACCTCAGGATGCCTGCTTTTCTCCAGTGCCTGATTCAGAGACTCTCACTCTTGCTATAGACCCTTAGAAGGTAGTCATAGCTCTCAGGATTTTACATTTTAAAAAGTTTCCCTTAGAGTGACAGCTGAGGATATTTTTCTTTTTGTCTTGAAGGAAGAATGCACTACTACTTGTGTGGGGCCTAGGACAGCTGGGGTAGCCTGGTGGCTCTTCACCTTGTGGAAGCCCCACTCCAAACTTTCATTTTTTATTTTGAGACAGGGTCTCACTAAGACACTAAGTTGCCCAGGCTGGGCTCAAACTTCCAGTTTTCCTGCCTCAGCCTCCCAGAAGACTTGGGTACGAGCCACAGCACCCAGCTCAATTTGTTTTAACATTGTGTTAAATAAATGTGGGAATAAGTTCACCTCAGTGCACACTTTAGAGGTGGTTACTTAGCTATTGAAGTACCAAATCAGGAGTCTGCCCTACATTCATATTTAGTCTGGGCACTTCAAAAAATGTAGAACTACTGTGTGTTTAAGCATACAGTTGTTCCTCGGCATGCATGGGGGTTGATTCTAAGACCCCACTCCAATACCAAAATGCACATATGTTCAAGTGCCTTATGTAAAATGGCATGCTACTGTGCTGGTATATAACCTGCGCACATCCTCTCATGTACTTTAAATAATCTCTAGAATACTTAAAATACCTAATACAATCCATATGCTGTACATTGTTATACTGTATTGTACTGGAATTATGACAAGAATAAAGATGATACATGTTCAATACAATGCAATCTTTTTCAAATGTTTTTGATCCATGGTAAGTTGCATTCATGGGTGCAGAATTCACAAATATGGAGGGATAATGTATATATAGAGGGAGGGAGAGAAAGAAAGAGAAGGAGAAAGAGATACATTTTAAGGAATCACTTACACAAGTGTAGAGGCTGGCAAGTTTGAAATTTGTAGGGCAGACTGGGCCCTGAGAGAGGGAGGATTTCTATGTTGAAGGCTTGAGGCAGAATTTCTGCTTCCTTGGGAACTCAGTCTTTCCTGTCAAGGTCTTTAGCAGACTAGATGAGGCCCACCCATGTTATGGAAGGCAATCTCCTTTATGTAAATCTACTCATTGTAAGTGTTAATTACAGATAAAGAAATACCTGCACAGCAACTCCTAGACTTGTGTTTGACCAAAATACTAGATATAGCCTTGTCAAGGTGGCACATAAAATTAACCATGTGCACAAGCATTTCCAACAGAGTTATCAAAAATTCATTCCAGGGGTTACCTAAGAATTCTATACCATTGAAATAAGTAGTGGTCAAACATGTGACTGGCTGGAAAGAATATAAAAGCAACACCACTGCTCTTACAACGGTCCATCTCTGGCATCCCACGAGCATCATGGGGCCAGATCCTGAGGTCTGTTGTGTCATGTGTCCCTGCAGGGAAGACTGTCAACTGTCAACTTGGAGGTGATCCAAGCTGCCCCAGAGCCTCAGTCTTCTTACTGATCAGCCATAAGTCTTGTAAGGAGCCCAAGACAGAATGGCTACTCCCTAACGTTGCACAGGTTGGTGGTATAGGACTCTGTACTTACTTGCTGATAAACGTTTGCATTCAGCCCAGTTCTGTCAGAGACTTGTTCTTATTGCTAGCCCATCTGGCTCTCATTGCCAAAGGCTGCGGATTTTACAAAGACTCTGGCCCTTTTTGGACAGCTGGTGGACTTGCTCAGTCCACACCAGGAAGACTGGGATTCTGTATTACAAAGGGATCCACCGGGACTGGGAGGAACACCGGGATTTTCTCCCTGTGCCTCTTGACTGTAGTCCTTTCTGATTTGGGTGACTTTGATCAATCTTCTGGCTCCTATAGATTTAGGTCCTCGCGATGGGCAGCTGACTTCACATAGAAATTATTGAACACCAAGAGCTGTTAGTTGTTAACAATTTTAGCATTTTCCCCTCCTTGTTTCCTCCTATCTGAAGGTCTTAAAATTCTTAAAGAAATTTTCCAGGAAAGAAATAGCTCAATCAGTATTTAACATGTTAGGTTTTCACTCTTCTCTTTACTGCAATATTAACCCTCACATGAATTGTACAAAGCTCCCTCCCTTAAGAAATACAGGTTGTTGCCATTTGATGGAAAGCAGCCCTTTTAAGGAGGCATTTCCCATATCATGAATCAGTGAAGAGAGGTATTTGAATGTCTGAATTTAGAAAAATACAGGTAGTGAGCCATTTAAAAACACAAGACTCTTATGCATTTTAAAACCCCTTTAACATTTCTCTTTTAGGCTAAGGAAGGAAAGAGTTTGTGAAGGAGAAAGACTGTTCCATTCAGGGAGTTTTCTCTGAAAATAGCTTTTTATCCCCTTCTGAGGAAGCTAAATAATCTATCATGCGTTATCACCATGTACTCAGAAGTAGGAAAGTGGACCTTGTCCAAAGAGATACATTATATTTTGATTTATAAGATATTTTGCTTTTGGATGAATACATTGATTGATAACAGCAACCAACTCCGCTATTAATAGTAGCTCCCCCCAAAGTGTTATATAAATAAATCTCTCACAGCTTTTCTGGCTGCTAAGATAGATGCGTACTAGATTTATTATTTCTTTCACATAATGTGGCCTTGAAGGAAGCCAGGAATCTCTCTGTACAACTGGTTGTTTGATAACTGTGGCAAATTTTCATCTGCTGTGTGTCACTGTCGCTGTCAGCTACTGGGATCTTCACTAAGATTTGAAGCTAGAATTTTAAGGCTCTTAGTCTTCTTTGGTTTTTAGATGATGGAATAAAGCCACCATTCTCCATGTGTCAAAATTTAGTGTTAGATAGATGAGAAGTCATTTCTTGAGGGAAGGTGACTAAAAACCTTGGTGACAAGTGTTTTCTTAAAGTAGTATTAAGGAAAGGTAGGAGGCTACTTGTGCAAGGCGTGTACATTTCCACAGGAGCAGAGCTATTAATGTGCGCACCTCAACTAACAGATAAGCATTAGCTACTTTTTCTGTTTTCTGTACTGCATCCCTGTTTTCTGTACTGCATCATCGCTAACTTTCCTGATGGCTCCACTTGCACGTTTCAGCATTCTGGAAGTAGGACCCCTTACCTGAACTGCACTCACCTCCTGCGCTGCCACCTCAGGACTGAGTGGCGATCAAGAAGCGTGGGCCTCAGATCAGCCCTGTGCTCCTGCCTCTCCCCACTTGACCATTGGCTCTGAGCACAAGACTGGGCTTTTGCTAAGGTTTTCTCTCCTTAGTTCCCAGCGGCCCTGTCTAGTGCTCATCCCCGAGCTGTGGCTTTCCTTGAAGCCAGGTGGGTCTCAAGGAGGTCCTGGGACATCATCAGCTACGGTTGGGATAAGCATCCTCCCGAGACCCATGTGGTAAAAGCTTGGTCCCCGAGAGGGTGCTGCTGGGAGGGAGGGAGGATAGCAGTATGTCCCTAGGTCATTGGGGGCATGACCTGGAAGGAAACGATGGGACCCAGTCCTCTTTTTATCTCCTGCTATGATGTGCTGCTTTACCACAAAGCAGCAAGGCCAATTTGTCATGCACTGGGACCTCCAAAACTGTGAGCCAAAATAAACCTCTGTCTTTACAAATTAATTATCTTATGTATTTTGTTACAGTGACCAAAAGTTGACTATCACACCATCTGATCTCCTGCCTCACCTTAGTTCATCCAGCTGGCTTTTGTCCTGCCACAGAAGAGCAATACCACTCTTATGAGACTTTCTTGGTCCACCACCTCAGTGACTGCCCAGCACTGAATGTTCCAGAACGGGGCTGAGCACCTGGCCATCCTCCCCAAGTGTCTTGCTGAGTGGGTCCCCCCATATCTGCCTGTAGCAGCTCTCACTCCCTCCTGTACCCCAGAGGCCCTGCTGCCTCATGGTCAACTGGATGAGTCCACATCGGAGAGTGCTTTGAGGTGAGATTAACACTGAAATTGGTGAACTCTGAGTAAAGTAGATTGCCCTCCATAGGGTCAGGTGCTCAGCCAATCAGCTGAGGGTCTGAGAGTCTCCTACACAAAACAGAGCTCTCCTGTGGACGTCTCCAGACTTCATCTGCATGTCGGCTCGCCTGGGTCTCAAGCTGGGGGCCACACTGCAGAATCAGACTTTCCACCTTCTGTGAGCATGGGAGCCAGCCCTTCATAATCAACACTCCTCAGCCCTGCGTGTGTGTGCTTGTGTGTGTGTGTATGGTGTGTGTGTGTGTGCATGTGTCTTTGGGTAATTTTGACTGACACACTGCCTTATGTTCTACCTTACTCCTTTTTGTCCCCCAGTACTGGGGATTGAACCCAGGGCCTTCACACTGAGCTACACCCCCAGCCCCCTTTTTTATGTTGAGACAAGTTCTCACTAAGTCCCCAGATTGCCCAGGCTGAGCTTGATCTAGCAATCTTCCTGTCTTTGCCTCCCAGAAGGCTGGGATTACAGGCGGGCAATACCACATCTAGCCAGCTTCTACCTTACTTCTACTGGATGGTTCCCTTGACCTTCATAAAGCTCTGGGATGGTTTATTTCCAACTGGAAATAGATGTATTCGTGTTTGTAGTTTGCCAAAACTCTCCTCTCTAGCAGTTGCTTAACTTGAACTGTGAGTGGAACTTCTGTGCTGGACTCTGCTTTTCCTGTCTTGCTCCTTCTGGAGAAGAGAAAACAGCTTCCTCTTATTTCCCCTTGAACATTTGAAAACATATGCAAATGATCCTCGATTTACGATGGGTCCACTTACTTTTGTTTTTACTTAATGGTGCAGAACAATACTTGTGCAGTAGAAGCAAAAAATATGTTTTGCTTTTGTGAGATAAGGGGTTCAGATTTTAATTGAGGTATGATTTATATACAATGAAGTACACTTATCATAATTTTCATAAGGAGATAAAGAATCAAAATTTTGAATTTTGATCTTTTTCCAGGCCTGGTGATATGTGACATGATACCGTGTCAGGACGCGGGGTAGTAGCAGTGAGCCCAGTGCCTGCAGTCAGCTGCACAATCATGAGGTATTGTGGTTTAGATCTAGAGCCCCTCTCAGAGTCTCAGGCAGTCAGAGACGTGCTGTTGTGGGTGGTGAAATCCTGCGGGAGCTGTAGTCAGGCGTGGATTCATCCACTGCTAAGTGTGGTGGCTGAGTGTCTGGGGAGGAGGTGGGGACCGGTCCTGAAGAGGCAGTCTCTGGGGTGTGACCTGCAAGGGTGCATCTCCCTCCCCAGCTCCCTCTGCTCACTACCTGTTGGCAGCCATGTGGTGAAAGCTTTCCTCCGCCCCATCCTTTCCACCATCCATGGACTGAAAACATGAGCCCAAACAAACTTCTCCTTTAAGTTCCAGGTGTCTGGTGTGGTGTCTCAGCGACAAGGAGAGAGGCTAGGACGTGAGGAGAACCAGGACTCCCCAGTGTGCTGTGTTGCTGTGTGACGGAGCTGCAGGTGAGATGGTATTAAACATTTTTCTGACTTGCAGTATTTTCGACCTACTGGGCTGGAACCCCAGGGTTAGGCAGAGCATCTATAAGCAGAACCTATCTCACATTTCTAGAGCTATTGCTTTGCTTATTGATGCTTATAGTAAGAAGAAAAGAAAAAAAAAACCTTAGTGCTACAGTATCCCACCCCACTTAACCCTAAAAAATATGTTTTGCTTTTGTGAGATAAGGGGTTCAGATTTTAATTGAGGTATGATTTATATACAATGAAGTACACTTATCATAATTTTCATAAGGAGATAAAGAATGTGAACTTGTGACCTGTTTTGTGAGAAGTTCAAGACTATGTTGGTTACTTTTCTCTCTCTCTCTCACAGCTGAGACAAAATACCTGATGCCCAAAACTAAGGGAGGAAAGGTTTATTTAGCTCACAGTTTGTAGAGATTTCAGTCCATATCAGCTGGCTCCAAGGCAGGGTGGCATGGCAGAGGGGCAACAGTTCATGGTGGCAGAAGACAGCAAAAGGAACAAGAGCAAAAAGGGAGCAGTGAGCCTCTTTCCTTCCCTTATATTTTATGCAGGCTACCCACCCCCAGGCAGGTGTAGCACCCACACCCATAATCCCAGCATTGGACCATGAATCAATCACAAACTCTAGAAGCCCAACCCCCAGGACTGCATGAAGCTTTGGGGGGACATCCAGACACAAACCATAACATTCCACCCTGGCCCCCGAAGACTCAGGCACATTCTTGTATGCAAAAAGCATTTAGTCCATCTCTAAGAGTTGCCAAAGTCCTAACAGTTTCAGCATTGCTGAAAAGTCCAAGTCCCAAGTCTGCAAGATGTAAGGCAAACTCTTAGCTGTGAGCCCCTGTACAAATGAAAAGAAATTTAAACACTTCCAACATTCAATGGCACAAGATAGATATTTCCATTCCAAAAGTTACAAACAGGGGAATACAAGGATTGGGACCAAAGCAAGTACAAAATCCGGCAAGGCAAACATTAAGTCCCATAGTTCCACGTGCAGCATCTGAGGCAATCTGTGGCTAGTGTGATCTCCACATAGCTCCTCCTCTGTGGCACTTCTGGTGGTTGTAGCTCCCATGGCTTCTCTCTTGGGCCTGCTTTGCTCCCTCCTTGCAACTTTCCTTAGACAATCCACGTTCCTGGCTTTTCCAAACTTCTGGGGTCTCCACTGCACCTTTGGCTTCACCCTCACAGCTTCATACACTGCCCTATCAAGGGCACACTGCCTGGCCTCCCAGGCCTTCTTCTGAAATCTGGGTGGAAGCCTTTTTAACCTCAGAACTCGTGCGTTCTGCATACACCTAAAACCAGTGCCATACGGATGATGCCAAGGTCTGCTGCCAGCTGAAGCAGTAGCCAGGATTCCCTCTCTCTTGGCTCTAGGGGTCTAGTACTTTGGATTGTTGAGCACTCTGAATACAATTCTGTGGAACAAATTCTCTAGGCTGCCGCCATTCTGGAACATGGTTCTCTGAGGCTTTCTTCTCAAAGCAAAGTCTTTCATTTTGTAATTTTGAGGCTGCAGAGGGTGAAGTTCTGCTGCTTCCTGTGATGCCCTCAGGCCATCTTTTCCATTGTCCTGTTCTTTCTCCACAATCAAGATCTTCGCTCTATCTTTGCAGTTCACAGCCTTACCGGAGCTTCCTTTCTGGCCAAACTCAAAACATTTTAAATCATTCTGCTGGGCTCTTTGCTCTTGATTCTCAACATAAATCTGGCTAAAACCCCCCACAGTAGCCATGCCACTGCCTCAACATAAGACTGTCTTGAAATTTCTTCTGCCAGATTAATTAGTCCACTTAACTAGTCCAATTAATTAATCTTACTCTCAGGCAAAGTCTCAGGACACCAGAAAAATGCAGACAAACTTTCTGCCAAGCCATAACACACATTGTCTGGAGTCCAATAGCCAATGCAGTTCTTCTTACCAGCAGAAACCTCCCAAGCCTGGTCTTTACTGGCAGGATTCCTATCAGCCTTCCAGTCTCCTGAGCTCTGACCAGAATCTCCCATACAGAACAGCCTAAAGCATTCCAGCTCCACTTTTTCAGGTGACATCTCTGAACCTTTCCAAACTCTTCCCACCAGCCATTCCCAAAGGCTCTTGAACTACATGGTGAGGTATAGTCACAGCAACAACCCCACTTCTCTGGTACCAATTTCTGTCTGATTACTTTTCTCTTGTTGGTGAGACAAAATACCTGATGCCCAGAATTAAGGAAGGAAAGGTTTATTTAGCACACAGTTTGTGGAGGTTTCAGTCTAATCCGCTGGCTCCAAGGCAGGGTGGCACATAGCAGAGGGCAACAGGTCATGGTGGCAGACGACAGCAAAAGCAGCAAGAGTGAAAGGGGCAAAAGGGAGAGAGCAAGCCTCTTTCCCTCCCTTATACTGTATGCAGGCTGCCCGCCCCAGGGTGGGTGTAGCACTCACACACATAATCCCAACATTTGACCATGAATCAGTCACAAACTCTAGAAGCCCGCCCCCATAACTGCATGAGGCTTTTGGGGGACTTCTAGACAAAAACCATAACAACTACTGATTAAAAACCAAACCAGGGCCGGTGAGATGGCTCAGCAGCTTAAGCGCCTGCCCGGCAAGCGCAAGGGCCCGAGTTCAACTCCTGGATCCCACATACGAAAAAGGGGCCGGTGATATCGCTCAGTGGCACGGGCGCCTGCTGGCGCGCGAGGTCCTGAGGTCGACCCCCCGGTACCCACAAAAAAAAAAAAAAAAAAAAAAAAAAAAAAAAAAAAACCAAACCAAAGGAAGCCAAAAGTGTTCTACAGAGGGGCCCAGTACTGGCCCCAAAACAGGAAATGTAAAATATTAGCGTATGAACATTCTGGATTCCTATCTGCCTTCAGCTCTCTGGTGCTTGTCATGGCGCCTCCTGCAGAAGAAACTGGCTCCTGGAAAGGCCAGATCATGAAACTGTAAACCTGTAAGACTACAGATTAGTTGTGTGGTAATTCACAGCATCACAGGTCGAATTAGCCAGTCTAAGGATCATGGCTTAAAAGTTGTGTGATCTTTTAGATGACTCCGGCCCTCTAATTCACTCAACTAAAAACTGTTTCATTTTCTGTATTTTGTGAGGGGGAAGGAGGAGGTGTCAAAGCATCCGGCATAAATTGAGATCACTGTGAGGATGCAGAGTCACTTAATTAGGTAATTTGAGGCCCCATTTCACCAGACTGGAATTCTGAAGCTACTTCTCATAAATGCTGACACAGAGTTGTATAAACGGACGATGTATGGTGGGCTTCATATGACTGAAAAGACTTAGCATTCCCTCTTTAAAAGTTCTTTAATGAAAACAAGGACTATCTGTGAAACATGCGGATTGCCTGAGCAAGTTGTTGCAGTCTTTAAGAGAGTCAGCCATAACAAAGAGCAGCGAACACAAAGAATGGCAGACAGAAAACACTGTGCCCCAGTAAAACGTATTCCCTGCAAGCATCGATTCTGTCCAAGCGTCATGAGACACTTTGGGGCACTCAAGGGCTGAGGACTGTGCCTCGACTTCATGTCACTGTGTGTGAGAGCTGTACCAGAGGTGGAAGACGGCCTTCGGGAAAAGTCCAGTCATCATCCTGGTGATATACACTGTGCATAACCCCGGCTGCTAATATATTCTAGCACATCCCATTTCTATTGAGTACATATTATGGGTATGCATGTTTTTGAGATGACAGTTGGAGTATATTATGCATGCCCCAAAGGGACTCACAGTGTACTGGAGGAAGCAACCCCAGAACCGGAGACAAAACGGTGAATTAAGGCCAAGGGCAGAAGTTTGTAGAGGGTGTGGGAAATACCCAGGGAAGTGGACGGTAGAGAGGGGGGTGAGTGTGCTGCAGTGAAACAATGTTCCCTGGAGAAACTGAGTGTGAAGAGCTCGTGATCTTTTGGCTCCACACCACCAGCTGGCCTGCGACAGCAGAAAAATGGAAACGCAGCGCTGTAGACTCACTCTGCACTAGTATCTGTGTCTCTAAGCTTTATTTTTGGATTGCAATCAAAGTGAAAGGGAAAAAACAGCATCTGCACTGCAGCAAGAGGATAGGTGGGATGGGGAGAAGCTCTGGAGGGCTGCCGGACCCCTCATTGCAAGCTGGGTGGTGTCCCAGGGATTTAGCTCACGCCTGTTGGGCCATCCCTTCTGGATGGCTCTGTCTAGCGCATGTCAGTGGGGGAGACTGATTTTTTGGAAGATGTGGACAGACAGAAACCAAGCAAAGCCTCAGCAAGCAGAGATCCAGCCGTAGCTGTTGTCAGCTTGGCAAGTGTCTTAATCCAGGATGGAAAGGGAGCTTCACTGTCAGCAGCTTCCCCAAGATTGATAAATTGGATGCAGACAGCTAGAGCCCAACGCTGCCAAATAAATCTTCGGGATTGAAATATAACTGTGCTCTAGGTAGAGCCAGGAGAAACACCCACAAACCCAAAAGCAACAGGATCCACTGCAGGCTGGAACCTGTTAATCAGAAATGGTAACAATAATTAATGTTACAAGGCCTGTGTTCTGCCTCCGTGGGAAGCAACAGCTTGCAGCAGACAGTGCGCGTGGTATGGGGGGGGCTCTTCCTCTCTGCACACGCAGCCCCTACTCCTACATGATTCGTGTGTCTGGGGAGTGTTTATGTGTGTGTGTGGCTTCTGTGTGTAGGTGTATGTGACTCTGTGTATATGTGTGGACATGTATGCACATGTATGTCTATCCATGTCGCTCTTGTCTGTATGTGTGTGGACAGCATGTATACACGTATCTTTGTGTTTCTCTGTATGTATCTATCTTTGCATACATGGGCAGGCATGTGCATGTGTCGGTGTATTTGTCTTCATGTATCTGCGTTGTCTATCTGACTGCCCACATCTCTATTGTGTGTGCATGTGTAATGTGGATTGTATGTATTTGTGTGTGTGTTTGTACATGTACACATGTGTATCTCTGTGTGTCTGTTATTGTGTTTGACTCGTGTGTGTGTGTGTGTGTGTGTGTGTGTGTGTGTGTACGTGTTTCTTCCCCTGTTCCCTGTGCCCTGGGAGCAAGTTTCCGGGTTACACTTCAGTCTCAGGTTCCATTTGCTCTGCAGGAATCTGCAATGTGGGAGAGGTCACTGCTCCTTCAGCTGCATGGCCGGATGTGTGGCTGCGCTGATGGTGGCTGAGTGACACTCTGGGTTTAACGCCGTGTCACTTCAGAGTCTACCAAGAGTGTTGTGAGGAGATATTTGGCTCATGGAGTTCAAGAAGACCTCCCCACGCAGAAAATGAGTTTCAAGTTTAGTAACACCTGCCACAGTGCATCTATTAATAGCACACCATGTGTTGTCACGGGCTTGCAGGGAATAGGTAGCAATGATCAGCTTTTTAGATATGTAGGTAATAAGTGATGGTAGAAAAACTCTAAAATCACATAGTTAATCAGAGGCAGAAATACTGCATGTCGATGCTGGTTGTCTCAGCTATTTTAATTCTTGTGTCTCTGCTTGCTAGCATAATCAGGAATATGTGCATTTCCATTGGCCTCTTTTCTCAGAAATGAATGCACGATGTTTATTTTGGAAAATGTCACGCAAGCCTTCTTTCTGGGCTCTCATATTGTGTTTGAATTTCATATGAATTTAGTTGGCTGAAATAAGCTGTAATTTTTAAGACAGTTTTGTCAAATAAGCCATAAAAATGTTTAGCCAATTTTTGATCCCGTTTCAAAATTGGGCTCTAATCCCAGGCTTTCTTATCCTTGGAAATGTAGACATATCTCAGTGACATGTTTTTGCCTCAATTTCCAACTTTCTACTTGGCAGATTCACGTGCAATTTGAAGAAAAATCATCCTAAATATTTTAAATCCAACTTGGCTGGCTGGGGAAGAAGGAGGGAAGATAGTGTTGTGAGAGGTAGAATTTGACGTTAAAGAAGCATTTGCGAATATTATTGTTTTCAAAATTATTCTCATAGAGTTTGGGTATTTTGTCTTGGTCTTTACTGAATATTTTTAAAATAAAGAAAAACACAGGTCCAGATCCTGCCTCTCAGGCAGTGCCGGGAAGGAGAGGAGAGAAGTGGATGCTGCCGCTCACACCCTGAGGTCCCCCTTCCTTGTGCTGTGACAGACTTGTGGGGTGCACTTTCAGGATGGGGGAGTCTTTGTGATCATTCAGCCCCCTGGGCCCTGAGCCTTCTTAGTCATTAGGAGAGGAAGAGTGAAAGTACAGTGCTGTTATTTGATTCTGGACCTGTCCTTCCTGATCCACTGTTTCCTTCCTCCAGGAAATTCTCAGCTCCACAGTGGGCTATGCTAGACCCTCACTTACTCTACGTCCACGTATCTGCTCTACTTTCCTGCCAGTCCTGCCTTGCCACCCTGCGCTAAAAATCTCAAAACATGACCCTTACATACACCATGGCATTTTACATCTTCTTGTCTTCATACATTTTGTGCCTCCTTTCTAGAATGCTCCTACCTACTGTATAATTGAAAGGTGCCATCTTAGTTCATCTGGGTTGCCATGACAGAGAACTATTCACTGAATGGCTTGAAAACAACAAATTTATTTCTCATGGTTCTGGAGACTGGAAGTCCAAGATGAGGAGGCCAGTGCAGTCAGGTAGGTTATGGTGCAAACCCCTTCTGGGTTTCTTAGCAGCTGGTCGTCACCATCTTATTGCATCCTCATGTGGTGGAAAGAAGGCAAAAGAGATGGTTTAGATCCCGCACGTAAAGGCTCTTAGCTCCTTCCCGAGAGCTCCTTCCTCCTGACCTAATTACCTGCTGAAGGCTCCCCCCATTTCTACCATCCCATGGGGGTTCGGGCTTCATCATGTGGAATTCTAGGGGGTACAAACATTCAGTCCATGTCTGGCCAGCTCCAAGGCAGAAACAACCTGGCAGAACAGCATGGTGTGGAAAAGCCGCTCACATCACGGCAGCCGGGGACAAGAACAGCCTTCCAAGTCAGGCCCTCAGCGTCCTGCGCCTTCTGGCCAGGCCCCACCTCTGACCATGAGATTTTTGGAGGACATTTTAGATGGAAACCATAATATCCTTTTCTAAGAATTTGAAAGTGTGACAGGTGGTTAAAAGCTAATATAGGAGAATTAAGTGAAAATTAATTTGGCCCTCATGATTAGACCTTTCAAAAATGGAGATGTTTCAGTTGTGTGTTGCTGTCACTCCACACAGTGGCTTACAGTGGCAGTGCTTATTTCACTTGTGAATCTGCCACAAAGGCTGGACTTGTACGGCTGTTCTCCAGCTGCCTGGTGTCAGTGGGGTGGTTCGAAGGCCAGGGCTGAAGCATCCCAGGGCTCTGTCACACAGTGTCTGGCAGTTGACACCAGCTGTCTGATGAGAGCCTTGCTGGAGCTGTCGCTGAAACCCACAGGTCACCTCTTCCTGAGGCTGCAGAACTCACACCTCTAGAGCTGGGTCCCAGGAGTGCACACCCAGAGAAATGGAGTCCAAGAGCAGCAGCACCTTCCTTATAACCCAGCCTAAGGGATTACGCAAAATCAGTACTGCCGCTTTCCATTCATAAAGGCTCAATGTCCCACGTGATTTCGAAAAGGAACCTGTGAGATGAGGAATATTGCTATGGCCATTTTTTAGCAAGTACAATCTGCTGTTCTGGAGCATAAAGAAATTTTAATTGCCTCGTTATTCCTGGTTTTCCCTTTCATTCCAGTCAGCAAACTCTTCCTCAGAGTAGGTTTTATGGTGGCTGAGAGAATCTTTTCCATGCCCAGGTAATTACTGCACAAGATTTCCTTTTTAATAACACTTGCCCTCCACCAGCAAGATTATTTATCCAAAGAGAAAAACTTTTGTGCATATAAAAGTTAGATCCATGTGGATTGGAGGTTTTTATTACAGCAGCTTTGAAAACAATCCCACAGATTATTGTGTAGGAGTGAATTGAGACTCTCATACAGTGAATGGTCTGTGCACAGTTGAAAGATGTACAGGAAACTTGGGATATTGATTTAAGTACACGTAGGTTTTTAGCAGCGGTCGTTTTCCCCTAAGTCTTTGACCAAATATCTACATATTCTGGAATGTAATTAAAGTAGCTGTTTAGAAATGTGTTGCTTTGCATAAGTCACTAACTTATTGTGCTTAATTATTATTGTTTTTTATGGATTTTTTTACTAGCCCATGTTTTCAGGACATAATGTTTACATTCCTTGTGGGTTTGGTACATGCACATAGAACATCTTAATTCTTTTTTCATCCTCTTTCCCTTCCCTCCCTCTCTTCTTCCTCCATTTCTTGGTTCCTTTCCCCTTTGAGAAAGCTCTATCTCCCTGCTTCCTATTATCTATTTTTTATTTTGTTTTTTATACTTTGGGTTTCTTATATAAGAGAAACTGTTTTAATTAACCCTTTCCTTTTTTAAAGAACAGTTACAAATGAGTAAAATCTCATAAGACTTTAGTCTTGAAAAAATACAACAGGGTTTTTAAATAGTAAAGAGTATGCAGATATTTGTGGTAGCATAGCCCACTACATTTTGGACACGGGCACCGTCCTGGTACTTGCTGGCTCTCTCGTCTTATCTACCTGCTGTCATTCCAGGGCTAGGTGGCTCGTCAGATGGCTGGGAATCCCTCGATCAGAAAAGAGGGTCTGGTTCTGCTACAAGTTAGATATAACACTTCCTTGTACCTTATGTTTAGAATGGGGTCATTTCACTAACCAATCTCTAAAATTATGACTTCATGAATGATATATAAGAACGATAGTGCTATAAACCAAAATTAAAATAAAAAGAAATAAGTTTTCTCCTGACATTGAATTAAAAGTTATCAAAATATTAATGTTACTTTATGGATTTAAAAATCTTTTACTGTATTTCCTAACATATAGTTCTTCAAGCTCTCTTGAGACATTTCAGTGTCTTGTTTAAATGACTTGACTGAGGGAGTGGCCAACCTTTGCCTGGCTTTATATGATTTCAGTACAATTTGAGAAGCAGGTGGTTCTTAAATCCTGCTTAATAAGGGCAGAAATGGCACAGTTCTCTGCATCTTGAATGGGCCCTAAAGTAACACCATAGGAAACCTTGCTGACAGCGAGGGCTGTCCCTAGCACTGACTGACAAGAAGAGGCAGGGAGCATTTTCTAGGCCAGTTGCTGACACCAGGGTCATCCTTGTCATTAGGGTTTTCGTGATTGCGATGGATCAAACAGGGACTCCATTAAATATTCACGGCCATTCTAAGAGCGTTTCATTTACGACCTTAACTAGTGCCCATTTTAAGTGCTGTTTTTGTGCCTGGCTTCTACAGTCAGAGGTTCTGGATTCAAATTCCATCTTAATGACCAGCTGGGATGACCTTAGCCTCATTGTAGTGAAGTATATCGAGCCTTTAATGAGATAATATAACAATATTTAGTACAGTGGCTGGAATAGTCAATATTAGATACATTTATAATCATTGTTACTACCAGCTCTATCAAAAAGGCCATATGTAAGATGAAAGGGTGACTTTGAATAGTCAAGTAACTTGCCCACTTACATAGCTTCTCTGTAGCTGTCTTAGAAGGTTTGTTATTGTCTAATGCTAAATTTCTTAACAGTTAAGCTATTTTATAGTTGTTATACATATAGGTAACATATACAGTTAATATTATAAAATCTAGTAAAATATTTTGGTTCTTTCAGCTCTGTTAAGTGATCAAAACTTGATCCTTCCAAGAATTCTGAAATCAAATTCTCACTTGTCTTGTTCATTGTGCCAGAGATTCGCAAGTGAATAAACTCAGCTTTCTCTTCCGCGTGCTGTGCATCTTAGGATTAATGACGCAGGAGTAGTTAATGAGAGTTCTCAAAGGAAAGTCGCACAATATGATCACATATTCACTCTCCCGCCAGATTAAGGGTGATTTATTCACTTTCATGCAAAAGACCAAATTCCCGAGAGACTTTAGGAAAACAAGAAGAGAAATGAAAAATAGGGTGGAATGAGAAAAGCTGACATAATATCTCAGGATAGAATGGATCAAAAATAACACAAAATATGGAAGTAGAAATTGGATAATGTTGTAGAGAAAAAGGACAATTAAAAATAGCCTTCATTTTAGAAAGAGGTGCTGTCTGACTGTTTACGCATAAATGTAACATGGGAAATTGTGGTTTTCAACTGTGAGTAAAATCTTTAAACCTTGGCAATCAATTTCAGAAGCAAATTTCATTGCCAAGTAAGAATTTGTGTGCAAACAATGCTGTGGTATGTATTTCTGGCCATACAAAATCGGAGGTGCTGCCATGAAGGGACGCTGCTTTCATTGTCTGACAGTGGGGCGCTTCTGGTGAGACTTCCGTGAGTGTACTCCAGAGTCTCCAAAGCCGCTGGCTGAAAGAGAGGGTTAAGATTAAATATAGTTGTTGACAATACCGTCACTAATAAAGAAACCACTTAACGTGATCAGAAGCATAATTTAATGAATGCAGCAAAAATAACCTTGAGCTAGAAACCAGTGTGCCCAGGAGGCCCTTGACTGGTTATACCCGTGGGTAGATGAGTCCTTTCCTCTCTGTGCAACTAGAGACCGGGCTTTGCTCAGTGAGGCCCCGATGCTGGTTGGAGTGACACTGTTGGTCTAGGACGATTTTAGGAGTTTGAGGCTAAATGAAACAAAAGAAGGAGAGGGAAGGGGAAGGGGATGGCGGAGGCCCCTGCACCTGGGCACCTGCTCTGAGGGATCCACTGGGAGGGGCGGGTCCTGGGAAGCAGCAGAACAGGGACGGCTTAGCCGCTCAGCCGAGCAGCAGTGAGGACCTGGTGTCAGGAGGACGTGGGTGTCCAGCACTGGGGAGGTGACAGGAGCATGGCCAGAGCTCATTCCTGCAGGGCGACAGCACAGAGAGGAGCAGCCGGAGGCCTGGTCAGGTCGGCTGGCTGCCGCCCGCAGGAAGCCAGGTGGGACTCGGGGCTCGCGGCCAGAGCAAGACTGCACTCAAGAAGGACCCGTGCTACTTCGGAGTGCTGGGTTAGCTCAAGTCTCCCTCTGTAGGGCACCCTCGAGGGGAGGCTGGACAAGAACGCGTCTCCTGAAACGCGTCTTAAGTATTTGCTGATTTCAGAGGGTCGGGTTCCCTGGGGGCAGCCTGGAGCCGCAATCATGCAGGTCCTCCTAGCTCCACGGCCCTTTGACAACTCACGGTGCCATTCATCACGGGGCAGGAAAGGCAGCCCGGCTTGTCAGGAAGCTGCTCTCTTGGGACACTAGGAAATGACCTGGTACACAGCTTTCCAGCTCTGCGTTCATCACGTTGCCCCGTGTCTGTGTGTACCAAAAGCCATCCGTCATTGCCCGGCTCTCCAGTCATTGGCTGCGCGTTTCCTTCAGAACAGTCTTCACCCTGAAACTATTCTGTATTTTCTTTCTGTACCCAATTTCATCAGACTCCTTAGTGCTTCCATTTGTTTTTTCCTACGTAGATGCTGCTAACCCACAGTTCTAAGGGCTAAGTACATTTAGAACCACGTTGGACAGTGGTATAATTTTTGCTTCATAAACATAATTTAGAAAACTCATAAAAAACCTGGGAAGCCTAGTTTTGACTATAATTTTTCTTCCTGGTGTTCCAAGCCTTCTGTCTTGTATCACTTCCTTCGTGCTGAGGGCACCTTAGCCGTGTTTTGGGGATAGGCCCCCCGATGACAGATTCTTACTTGTTCTTCAGCTGGGAATGACGTCTTTTTCCCTATATTCTGGAATTCTGTGTTGATAGAATTCAGAATCCCCTTTCTTTTAACAGATGAAACACATTTTGCCACTTCCTTCTTGCCCATGTGGATTCTGATGAGAGATCCACTCTCCTTCAAATTAGTTTTTTCCCTATAGGTAAAACATCATTTCTCCCTGGCTGGTTTTAAGAGTTTTGATTTATCTGTAGTTTCTGAAGTGTATGACATGCTTAGGTGTGGCTTTCTTTGGGTTTGTCCTGTTGGGGTTTCATTAAGTTTTTTTTTTTTTTTTTTTGGTGGGGGGAAATGTTTTGAGACAGGATCTCACTGTGCGGTTCAGGCTGGTCCTGAACTCACTTTGTAGC
The DNA here is from genome assembly GCA_028451465.1 of Erethizon dorsatum. Lineage (NCBI taxonomy): Eukaryota > Metazoa > Chordata > Mammalia > Rodentia > Erethizontidae > Erethizon > Erethizon dorsatum. Next base: position 66,703,065 of record CM051834.1, read on the forward strand.
CCAAGATGGCCTCAAACTCTCGGCAATCCTCTTGCCTCAGCCTCCTGCGTGCTGGGATTACAGGTGTGCATCACCATGCCAGGCTTGTTAAGCTTCTTGAGAATCTGTAGGATCATGCCTTTTAACAAATTAGGACAATTTTCTGCCAAAATTTCTTTTAATTTTTTCTCAGCCCTACCTCTTTCTTCTCTCCTTCCGAGACTGCAGTGGTGTGAAAGTTAGATTTTTGTTGTTATAGCCCTGGTCCCTGAAGCTTGGCTGATCTCTTTTCTTTCTCTCTGATGTTCAGACTTGATGATTTATATTGTTCTGTCCTCCAGTTCCTGATTCTTGCCTCTCTCCTCTCGTTCTGTGTTTGAGCCCATCTTTTAATACTTCTCCCATCAGTTGTTGTACTTTTCAATTCAAAACATTTTGCTTGCTTGTTTGTATTTTTAATTTTCTTGGTGAAACTTTTGATTTCTTTGCTGATACTATTTTTTCTTTTATTTTGAGCATGTTTATAATTGCTCACTGAAGCATTTTAATGATGGCTGCTTTAAAATCTTTGTCAAGGTTGGAGATGTAGCTCAGTGGTAGAGAGCTTGCCTAGCACGTGCAAGGCCCTGAGCTCGATCCCCAGTATCACAAAAATAAAAGTGACATAGATCAAGTCTTTGTCAGATACTCTATCATTTCAGGGTTGGCCTCTATTAACTGTTAATTTTAATTAATTTTAATGTTTTTTTAAAAATTTAATGAGTGATTTTTGATTGAAAAATTTTGCCTGGATGCTGAGCGTTACGAGACTGTGGATCTTATTTTGGCCTTCTTATTTAGCGGTCTCTCTTGGGTACCTCCCAGGCTGGGGAAGTGGAAGCACCACGCTGTTAGGGCCAGGTAGGATTTGAATTCCAGGTATGCCAATTGGCCTTTACTGATACCCGCCACGATGATGGTGGAAGGGCTTCTACGTGCTGCTGGGTGGGAGCGGGACTTGTGATTTCCCACCAGGTCTGCACGACCGCTTCCTTGGCTGGAAGAGTGAGTCTCTGGTCATTACGCCCCACAGCCTCTCTGACACCAAGTGGACAGAAGTGGTGGTAACAGCCTTGACCCTCTAGCCTGGAAAGAGAGAGGGTTGGGATGGAAGTGCGGGCTTCTTGTGTGGTTTCCTCTGACTCTCAAGAGTGGGGATGGGGACTCTAGCATTTGGTACCACGCTTGCAGGATAAAGGTCCCAGGTCCTCACCCAGCCTTCTCCCCTGGTGGTGGGTGGGTCTGGGCACACTCAGCTCTGCACACCCTGGTGAGGGTGATGTGCATGCCCCTTGCTCAGCCTTCCTTGGCACAGGTGGCAGTGGGACCGTGGTTTTTCTGTGATGTTGGGCTACAGCAAAGCAATTATTGTCTAAAAGTCTTCTATGTTATGTAGCTGCTCCTTTCTCTGTCCTTTTACTAAAGATAGCAGACTTTTGTTGGGCTTTTGTTTTCTTCCTTGTCTGTACCCACTGCCATTTCTGAGTTGCTGTCTGGCCTGGTCCCAAATCTGGGCTATCAACAGCAAAAGAAAAGACCAGGGCCCTCAGCACCGTGCCATTCCTTCGATCCCAAGGTCCCTGGTCAACCTGCCTTCATCTAACCACCTTTCAGAGCCATCTCAGGTTTATTTTACTCATAATGTCCAGGGTCTTTAGCTATCATCAGCAGGAGGAATAGGGAACAATGTATCCATTCTGTTTTCCAAGAAATGACAGTCAATTACCTGTATTTTACAAGGAATGATTTAGGAGAGTCATCATTCTCCTCGCAGTTGCCCGCTGATTTGCTCACACACTCATTCATGCAGCAGCACTGATTAAGTGCCCGCCGTGCACCACCTCCCACTCAGTAAGGCTCAGCTTCCCAGGATTATCGCAGGGAGGAGCGGCTGCAGGAGGACAGGGGAGCTACTGCCCTCATCCTCCCCGGCTGGCTTCTCCTTGACTCCAGCTCTGTTGCCTGCTGCCCATTGTCCTCTGGGTCAGGCTTCCTCAGACACCTCTTGAGCTAGTAGGATTATAATAAGACAAGGAAAGGAAGCTTGAAGTATTTATTTATGGTCCCATAGCTAAGCCTGTGAGTGCATGAAAGAATTTTCCATGGGAAAAAAGTTCCTAAAGGGATTTTTTTTATAGCATGTCATTGAAAAATATTTTATTAGGAAAGAAATTCCTAAATTTTTGCAAAAATAAAACTGTTAAAATGAAAACCCACATACCCCACACCCAGATTTACCTCTTGCTAACACCTTACTTCATTTTCTTTGTGACTTGCTTTCCTTTTCTGTACGCATACATGTTGTACATGCATACATATATGTATGTGATAATTTAACGTGCTGGCTGCATTCCAATTCTGTAGATTGATCCAATAATGTCCTTTATAACATGTTTCCTGCTTCAGTATAGAATCCAGTTTAGGATAAAATATCGCATATGTTTGGAGTGTCTCTTTAGTCTTCTTTAATCTGGAACAATTCCTAAATGTAATTTTTTAAAGAACGATGAAATGATAAAACTTTCATATATCATTGTTATTACTTAAGGTACTCTCAGCAGATTGTGAACTTATTAACATGCAAAAAAGCAGAATTTCAGTTGTCTGTAAAAGAGAAAAGGTGTCTTTTAGCTGCATGTAATTAAATTAAAAAATGAAGCCACAAAAAAGCTGTAAAAACAAAAAATGCTGGACCTAAAATTAGAAAACTGTTTCTGTAAATTAGAATGACAAGCATTGTTCTTTCTTCACTTTCTAGTTCTAAGAGTCATTAATGAAAGTGCAGTTATACAATTTACACAGCAATTAAACGCTCACAAAGTTCTAAAAGGACAGGTTTTAAAGCTTATCTGAGAATGTGTTTTATTCTAATCTGAACAGTCAAATATTGCTAATTTGCCTGTCCAGATAAGTTCCCTTTGGTCAGCCTTGCATCATAAAAACACGAGTGAGGGAGGCACAGTATCTTTATTCAGGTGCTGAGTTTTGAATGTCCTGCCGATAAAATCATGCTCAAACGTTAGATGCACCATTAGCCTATAAATGAACCATCGCCTGTATGTGCTAGGGGTCAGCTGCAATCCCTGAGGTTGCAGGGTGTTTCTCAGACAGCTCTGAAGGCGCATCATCTGAAATGTATATTCCAGCACGGGAAGACACCACATTACAGTGATCCATGCATGCCCATGCTTACAGCAGCACAAGTCATGATAGCTAAATCTTGGAAGCAGCCTATATGTCCATCCACAGATGCATGGGTAAAAAAAATCTGGTATATGTTCATAATGGAGTACTACTCAGCCACAAAGAAGGATAACTTGAGTTATTTGTAGGAAAATGGATGCAGCTTGAGATCATAATGCTATGTGAAATAAATCACAAACAGAAGATTACATATCGCAGGGTTTCTCTTATATGAGAAACTCAAAGTATAAATAATTTAAAAAACCAAATAAAAGATAGATTATAGGAAACAGAAAGGTAGATGTTGCAGGGATGGGAAGGGAATCTGAGGATGGAAGGAGACAGAGGAAGGGGAGGGGGGTGGGAAGTAAAAAGGATTAAGATATGGATATGTATCATTCCCCCTGATGAATATATGGGTTAGGTTTTGCAAACATTTATTAATAAAAAAGAATTAAAAAGCATTTGACAACTAGACTTTGTCTTTTGGACAAACTTGCATTTTGGTGGCTCTTTCCTGACCTGTGTAGCAGTCTCCAGTCAGCAGCTAGGGTTTTCCTCCCGGCCAGCACCAGCGGAGCACTGGGGTGATTTCTGGAGGCCCCAAAGCACTTGGTTCTTACTGACTTGAGTCTGCATCGCCACTGGGGGTTCCAGCCCCATCCCTGAGAGGGAGAAAAAGAGATGCTTCTCTCCATGCTTGGGCCGACGAAGTCTGGAAAGGGCAGACACTGAGAGATCTTCTGCACTGGAGAAGCATCTTAATCTCTAGAAGATTTATTTTAGGATTTCAAGCAATGTGACACTTGCCAAGATACTTTCAAATGTGAATGGAGATTATCTGATGTGAGTTATGGCCTCTTTAAAGCACACCTCGATTCAGTGGTTTTGAAAAGATGATCTCATTTTTATTATGTATCAGTGCCTTCGGGTTACAGCGTCCTGTTAGGGACATGCTTTGGAATTAGCTGCCCTGATTGGGTGCATCCCTAGTGGGCAAGTGGTGGTCTCCGTTACCTCACCTGCAAGAGAGAGCGCTTTCTTGCTGTCTCTCCTTCCTTCCTGGGTTCCTTACCTGGAAAGAACTGTGTTATAGGAGGAAGAAACTCTACCATAAGAAGAGCAGGTGATGTCCCTTGGTGTCCAGGGCCCAGAATGGGAGCCTAGTGGCTGGGTCTACAGTATATTGGCTTACATGCATTAGCTAATTTAAAAGTTTACTTCCCCTAAAATTGCACAATTTGTACTATTACTTTTCTCCACTCGGGCTTTCCAGGTTTCTGGCTTGCATCTGTCCTTCCAAAGGCTGAGCACTGAGGCAGTGTGATCATTTCGCATCCCGAGGAGTAGCAACAGAGGGGCCGTTAACAAGTGTGCGGGGAGCTCGGGTTTGTGGGCTTGGATGTTCACAGCGCACACCATGTCACCTCACAGAGTTGTCCAGTGATGGGAAGGGAAGGGAAGGGGTCAGCTGGGGCTGCTTTTCCTGCACCCTCAGATTCCCTGACACAGTACCACAGAGGATTTGAGCACTCTGCACTCTCAGATAGATGGCCTTCTGCTTATCAGCCAGGAATATTTGTCAAGTAGGAGAGTGGAACGTATTTTCATTTAGGTATTTAGCTTGATTAATAACTTTTTAACAGACAGACAGAGGAATTTGCCCCATATATTATGGATGTTGGGGGTGAGAGGTGTTAAAGAAACGGATGACCTGCACAACTCAGTGAGCACTCGCCACCCTTGTTGTCCTTGTTATCGTCATTGTTGGCATCTTCTGCCAGGTGTGGCATGTAACCAACCTCAGAAGTGGGTTGAAGCCCAGCTCCCTCACCGACCCCTGCACTGGTAGCTGTCGGTTCTACTCCTTTCCTGTGGTGGAAAGGACATGGAGATTCTGCGGACAGGGTCTTTAGGTCTGGGGTGGGGAAGGAGTGTGATGAGACTTGGACTAGGAAGATGATCCAAGATGACCCAGCCCTTTGCTGGGAGTTCTGTCCCATCTCTGTCATGCTGCAGCTAGCCTTCACTGCAGCTCTCAAAGATTCAGTGGCCTCATTTCTCCAGACTACCTATGATCAAGGTCATTCAGGAAACACAGGTGTGTTGACATCCAGGACTTCAACTTTCTGTGTTTGATTTTTTTCTTTCATTTTTAAAATGCTGGTACTTTTATTTAAATTTTTGATAGTTCTGTCCTGTGGTACATTCTTGCCAGGTGTGTTAGCTTTCCATCACTGTGAAAAAATACCTGAGAAAAACAGTTTAAAGGAGGAAAGGTTTATTTTGGCTCATGGTTTCAGAGGTTCCTGTCCATGGCTGGCTGGTTCCATTGTTTCTGGGCCTGTGCCAAGGCAGAGCATCATGACGGAAGTGGGTGCTGCAACAGAGTTGCTACCCACAGGATAGCTGGGAAGGGGAGAAGAGGGGCCTCAGAGGCCCTCCCCTTCAGTTAGGTTCTACTACCTCCTGGTAGTGCCACAGGCTGGGGGCCAAGACTTTAGCCTATGGGCCTTTGGAAGTCATTTGAGATCCAAATCGTGACAGTATCTGCGGTTCTTTTAGAAGAGATTAGCAACTGAATTGCTGACCTGAGGGAAGCAGATGGCCTTCCATGATGTGAATGGGAGGGTCCAAACCACTAAGGACCTGGGTGGAACAGAAGGCAGAGGAGGGTGGATTCTCTCACTTCTGGAGCTGGACATCCATCTTCTCAGACACCAGAACTCCTGGTTCTTGGAACTTTGGACTCCCGAACTTACATCAGCGCACCCCACCCCACCATGCTCATTCTCAGGGCCTTCAGCCTCAGACTGGAGTTTCTTCACTGGTGCTCTGGATTCTCAGGACTTCAGACTCAGGCTGTTATACCACCAGTTTTCCTGTTCCCCAGGTTCCAGACTGTGGATCACGGGACAGCTTGGCCTCCATAATCACAAGAACCACTTCCCTCATAACATGCACCCTGCATATGTGTGTGTGTGTGTGTAAACTTTGTTTCTAGTATTACCTTCTCTACTTTTCTGTCCTGTCCTCCCCATGAGGCAGTTACTGTGTAGCCCACAACTATGGAGAACACGCTCCATATTCTCTGTATCAACCCAGCCCCACCACCATCCAATGCTTCTCTTTGATCCCAATTGTAATAGCAGTTTGTGTGCTGAATCTTCCCTGATTATTGTCCTCCCCTTATTCCATAAAATAAAACCAGCCCAGTTCTAACCCCTAGTTCTTTGAGTCCTTAGTAATTGATAGCAGTCAATGAGTCATCCATTCATTCAGGAAAGGTTGTTGAGCTCTTGCTAAGTGCAGAGGCCGTGTAAGTGCTAGAGGTAGAAGAGAGAAGAAGACAGAGTCCATGTCTTCAAGAGCTTCCAGTCTATTGCGGGAAACCAATAAGCAATGGTTTAGATACAGTGTGGAGACACTGAGTCAGGTTAGGATAGCAAGCAAAGGGAATGTAGAGAACGGATCCTGTTGGTGACACTGGAGACTGCAGGTAGTGAGCAGGACAGAACAGACATCCTGGGCAGTGCAGATTCCAAGGCTGGACCCCCAGGGAGAGGCAAGCAAGGTTCTCCAAGCTGCAGCAACTGCAAATACAGAGGCCTCCCTTTTGCTTCCTTCAACATCAAGGCTCAGCATGGAGTAGAGAGAAAGCCTTAGCTTCCTGTTTGTGTTTCCAACTCTTGGTATCCTCCTGCATGAAAAATTCCATAGGAAACAGGACAAAATAAAACACCTGTTTCTGTTTGACTTGGGAAAGGTGGGAGAAGAGGGTTTCCTTTCCTTCACGTCTCTCTCCGGCCTGCAGCAGCCTCCGAAGGCTCTGGGTGGCTCTACCTCCTGTGCCCCACTACTGGGCACGACATTCTTCCTAGTAACTAAGTGCAAGGGTTTTAAAGCCTACCAGCTCGAGGTTCAAATCCTGGTTTCCCGTTTGCTAGATGGTGACCTTGAATAAGTCATTCAGCCTTTCAGAGAGAAGCCTTCCTTTCTGTACCAGTCACTCAGGGGACAATCATATCTGCATTTATAGGAGTGCTGGGCACAGTGCCTATTAGATGGGAAGTGATAAAAAAAAAAGGCAAAAAGGTGTAGTTTTCTGAGTGAAACTTATCAACAGTATGCAGTGGGTATGGCTCGTGCCGTGGCTAGAAAAGTTTTGTCCAAACAAGCATGTGGAACTCTTTTCATATTTGCTGGTTTGGAAATATGGAGTTGTTAAATTCAAAACCATCTATTTCTATATGGATGACAGATTCTAATACAGTGAGGAATTTGGTGACACTGAAATATTCATGTCTTTTTTTTGTGTGTGTGGGTACCGGGGGTCGACCTCAGGACCTCGCGTGCCAGCAGGCACCAGTGCCACTGAGCGAGGTCACCGGCCCTTTTTTCATATGTGGGTTCTGGAAGTCGAACTCGGGCCCTTGCGCTTGCCAGGCAGGTGCATACGCCACTGAGCCATCTCACTGGTCCCTGAAGTATTCATGTCTTGCTCCATGCAGTTACTTCACGTCGCTTTGAAAAGTAATCATCTCTGCATCCTTCTCGTGTGTGCATCTCAGCACAGTGGACTCCTGGTATGTGGCGGAGATGAGTTGATTTACAGCTCACTTTGTCTACTGCCCCTCTCCCAGGTCATTTCAGGACTGGTCCTGAAGGATAGCAACAGGACTTTTGCGGGATTCATGCCGTTTCTATAGGCAGGACCACGTGGCACCTCTGTCTTTATTTACGACTTCCCCCCGACTTAAAATGTATTACATTTTGGAATTATACAACACAATAATGCCCAGAGCCTACACTTGCTGTGTTTCCTGGGAATTATGAACAACTTACATATCTTTGTAGCAATATGCTTGTGCATATATCCTTGTGTCCAAGAAATTCAATTCAACTGAATAGTGTCAGCAGCAGAGTAGAAGCAGGGAAAACAAAGAGGAAGAAGGTAATGTGTCTCTGCTCCCCCATGCCCAGAATGCAAAGTCCAATAAGGAAGATTTACCCATATAGTTCATCATGCAAGTATATTTTGGGAGAATGAACACCAGACCAGAAACCAGGATGACCAACCACCTCTGAGAGGATGAAAAGAAAAGCGAAGTCACATTTGGATTGGGCTTTTAAAGATTAGTACAGAATATTTGTCAGTTTTCTGTTATTAGAACAAAATATCTGACATAAATGTCATAAGAAGGAGAGGTTTATTTGGGTTCATGGCTTCAAAGGGTTCAATCCACGTATGGTCAGTTGGCTCAGGGTAGAAATGACATGGTAGAAAGGTATGAAGTAAAAAGCTGCTCAATGGGGACAGCCAGGAAGTAGAGAGAGAAAGAAGAAGATGGGGACAAGAATACACCCTTCCAGGCCATGCTCCCAGTGACCTGCCCCTACTGATGAGGCCCCTTCTGTTAAGGCCCCTTTCGATGAGGTCCCACCTTCTAACAGTGCACTGGGCTATGAAGTCATCAGTGGATTAGGCACTGATGAATGTAGTGCCTCTATGATCCAGTCAAATGCCAAAGGCTCCCCTCTGAACATGTGAGACTCTGAGGGGACATTTTAGATCTTAATACAGTGTTTCATCAGATGGAGATGGAAGAAGAGGAAACTGTCTACCATAGCAGCATTGAGACTAATATATCTAGGAGCATTCAGAGAAGGAGCAGAAGTTTGGAGATGATTCTGGGGAAGGTAAACAGTGCATAGGGAGTTAGGAAGAGGGAAAATTATAAGGAAGATTCTGAAATTTGGAGACTGTGTAAAATATACACAGTCTTGTCTTCTTGTAGCTTAATACTCTCAATACAATGCTGCTGACAATGTGTTATTATTTTCTTACTTCAGTACAGCTAAGAGTGTTTCCTGTATAGTGCTAGGAGTGTCTCTATACGTGTACCAGATCATAGCCTGCTAAGCACACATAATAGTTTCCCATTATATCAGACATAAATGAGGCAGCTGACTTGGTTCTGTCAGTGCCCTTGCCTGCCTCTCAGCTCTACCTTCCTAATGCATCAGGGAGAAATCAGTACAACTCCTGCATCTTTCTAAGGCTTGCAAGACAGAACATTCTGATTCAGCAAGGTCAGTGCATTGCCTGCTATATCTCTCCATTCCTATTTCCATTTTCCTTCAATTTCTAATGCCACAATGATACGGAAAGCAGGGAGAAAAATCAAGATTTGAGTAAGAGGAAAAGCTATTGATGAATCCAGCTCTCCTGGTCAGTGCACAGATGTCTGGAGGTTGGGCTAATGGATGACTACAGCACATGGTCTAGGGCTGGACAACTGGTATGGCTGAGCCCAGGCATCACCCAGAACTGGGTGAGTGAGGACGGGGTTGGGGGGTGTTGAAGATATTCATGGAGGAAATGTCCCCCATCTCGATCACGGGATAAGCAAGGTCTTCCACTGAGAGCAGGACAAAGAGGGGGAGGAAAGTATGTATATTTGGAATCATGTATGGGAGAATTCAATGAGAGCTTATTTGTGGCAGCTGAAAGAATAACTGAGCAGATTTATGTCTAAAGTGCAGTGGGACGCCTGGGGTTATGGTGGAGCTGCATGCTAGTAGGGTACATAATTTTCACACACAGCATTTGACAACCCAGGAAAAAGACAGTAAGTTGGGCTGCTTCAGATTTGGGGACAGGTCAGGCTTGGGCTGCAGAAAATGAGGCAGGAGGTTTCTGGTTGAGGCAGTGCATGAAGGTTTCACGCACCTCTCCACCCCATCCGAGGTCAAGCTCTCTTGCCCTTCAGTGTGAATGCATGTGATCAAAGGTTACCTAAGTAATAAAGGGAGTTTATTGGCTATTGTAACAGGATTCAAGATTGGTAACATACATCCACGGATTTGTGGAAATTGAATGAGTTACACGTAAAATGCAGAAAACAGCTTGTAGCACATAATAGGTACTCAATAAAGAATCTGGAGTCTTAGCCTTGTCATTGGATTCCTCTATCTTTGCATCTCTCCTCCCATGCCCTCAGCTTCTTCATTGTTCATATACAATGGGGGAGACCACCTTAGAGTTCCTCCTGCAGGAGAAGAAAGGACCATCTTTCTCACACATCTTGAGGCTCATCTGTCTGGATCAGACTTTTGTATCAGGATTTATGGCCAAGTGAATGTCACTCATTAATATTATCTATCTTAGCTGAGACACTGTGGCTGGAGAAATGGGTTTAACCTGGGTACCCCATTCTTGAGCTGGGGGTGGGGTTGGAGTCCATTCCCTTGTCCAGATTACATGCTTTCTATTTATAGCATGGGTGAGGCGGCAGTCAGATATTTGCTAGTGAGACCACTGTAAAGTTCACTGTAACTGCTATATTCAAGGTAAAAAGTACAATTTGCTTAACTGAAATTGAAACAAAAAATTCTAGACTTCAACGGGATTGTTTGTCATGAGGTACGAGAGCCCTGCTGTGTAACTGTTATCAGAGAAATGTTCACATCAGCTCTGTGACTGTCGTGACAAATCATCCCACACTTGGTGGCTCAAAACCACAGAAACAATTTCTCATAGTTCTGTAGAGCAGAAGTTTGAAATCCACAGTGGTGAGTCACAATCAGGGAATAATCGGGGCTTCACTTCCTTTGGAGGCTCAAGAGACGAATCTATTTGTCTTAGTTACATTTTCTCATTGCTGAGACAAAATACCTGACACCCAAAGCTAAAAGAGAGAAGGTTTATTTAGCTTACAGTTTGTAGAGGTTTCAGTCCATAGTTGGCTGGCTCCAAGGCAGGGTGGCTTGGCAGAGGGGCATCACAGAGGAGAAACAGTTCAGCGTGTAGAAGGCAGGAGGCAGGAGGCAGCAAAAGCAGTGAGCAGCAAGTGACAACAGCAGCCCTCTTCCTGTCCTTTATATTTTATCCAGCCTACATGCCCTTAGGGTGGGTAGCACTCACACCAGGGTGGGGCACCCTTAATCCTAGCATCGCACCATGAATCAGTCCCAGTATCACATCCTTAATCCCAGCATCACACACTCTAGATCCAGCCACCTCTGAAAAGCCCCACCTGAGACCACATGAGGCTTTAGGGGACATCTAGACACAAGCCATAGCACTGCTCTTTGCCTCTTTCAGCTTCTAGTGGTGGGGCTGGCCTTTCTAGTGGCCCATTTCTTTGCTTTTCAGGCCAGCATCCTCAGGTCGCTCCCTGCTCCACCTTCACATCACCTCCTCCTCCATGGATGTTGTCTTTTGTAAGGATAAATGGAATTGATTCAGGGTCTGCCCTGATTACCCAGGAGAATCTCCCTGCTTTGGGGTGCTTAACCCAATCACATCTCAATCATGACACGTACCAAGTTCTAGAGATGAAGGGGCTTATACCATTTATAACCAGCACACAGCCTGTTATTACTGTCTTTAGATCAATTACTCTAATTGTATTAATTTTTATATAACATTATATAATATAACTATATACATTATATAGGATATTATATATCATGTAATATGTATAGATATCTAATATATAGTAATATTACATAATATACATTATTATATAATGTATAATTATATAGCATTATATAGTGTATTACTTTATAGTTACTTTGTAATATATATGATTATACAAAATTACATATGATTATAATGTAATCATAATTATATAATATATGATAAGTACTCTAGATATTACTGTATATTATATTTAGTGTGGCAGGAACCTTCCTATAACCAGTGGCCCAGGGCAACAGCAAAAGTTGTTAGTTATTTACAAGCACATTTTGCAAATACAGTATTTCTTTAATTGTAAAATCTCATCAGCTAAAAACAGCTTATGAGAGAGGAAAAAAGACAACAATAAATTAAGTGTCTGCTTTCATCCTAGTATTAGAAATGTTATAATGTGGGGGAGATATACATTTTAGAATTAAAAACATGTGATAATTTATCTTGGAAGTATCACCAGGAAGTTATATTGTTTAAAACTGGACATTATAAGGGCGATTATTCAGATCTTTTAAAGAGCTTTCCCGTGTGAGTGACTGTGCTTTCTTGAAAGTTTTCCAGGGTAAATTCTCTGGGCTCTGAGTGGAGTAGGACAGTCACTCCTCTGTTGGCGTGTGGAGATCTTAGGACATTTTCTGAGCAAATCTTGACCATTATTCTGGTGTTCGCTTGAATGACCTTGCTGCTGAGACGGTCAGAGGCAGCCATGGTCAGAGGGCAGGCGCCTTCCTGGGCCCTTCATCTGCACCTTCATGGCTTGTGGTTCCTTCTGAGGCAATCAGGGACTTACAAGCTGCTTTTATTTAAAAAGTCTCAGAATGGACCAGTCTGGGAGTCCTTGTGTGAAATGAAATAACTGAGACATAGAAAGGCAAGTAGTAAGTGTTTTCCGTCACACGGAAGCTAATTATGTTGATCTGAAGCGAGAATAGTGACGACTGGACATGGGGTGGGGCTAGATTTAATCAGCGCACACTGTATGCATGAATGGAAATATCACCCCGAATACTTACAACTAATACGAGTTAATGAAACTTTTTTAAAGATTAGCCTGGCTTATCCAGGTGGGATCAGTGCATTCTTAAGGACTGATGGGAATGAAGGGGACAGTGGAATCAGAACCAGAGAGGGGGCATTAACAGAAAAAGTCCATGGGCCTTGCCTGGCATTGAAGCCGCCATGAAACAAGAAACACAGCAGCCTCCAGAAGCTGTAAAAGGCAGAACACGGGTTCTTCCCAAGAGCTTCCAGGAGGAGCTCTGCTGATTGGCTCCAGACCTCTGGAAGGAAAAGATAATATTTTTGCATTCCTTTAAGCCACTAAGAGTTTGGTGGTTCCTTCTAGCAGAACCCCTTGACATGCTGGATTCTCATTCTCTCTCTCTCTCCTTGGTCACTGAGATAAACTCTGACGTAATTTCCAGTCTTGTTTCCTTACCATCCATTTCCACCCTGCATCCAGAACTGTCTTTCTAAAATAGGGTGATGGTTAAACTTAATTTCCATGTGATTGGCTTGGGACCTGCTTAGGAATTAGTAAAGTGCACTTCTGAGTATGCCTGTATACAGGCAATACTTTTGCTACTATATTTGGTTCCTGGCTGCTTTTCTTCTGGTTCCCCTGCTCTGGTACCAGGCCACCGTGAAGTAGGCATCTTTCTTCCACCATGCCCTTCTGCCAAGGTTTCTGTCTTGGAACCAGATTACCATGGACTAAATCCTCTGAAACCATGAGCCAAATTAAACCTCTCCTCCTTTAAGTTGTGGGTGTTGGGTATTGTGTACCAGTGACAGAAAGCTAATTCAAATGGTGTAGAATTGGCCTTAATCATCTGTTTCACATCATCCAGTGACTCTCCACTGCTCTAAAATACTGTGGTACTTCGGTTTACAAACTCAATTCTTTCCATGATACTGGTCACAAACTGAACTGGACGAGAACATAATCTAATTTTCCCATAAGGTCAACACTGAACCTAACCATTGAATTTTATTCAGCTCTCATCCAACTTAGTTTGTGACCAGAATCATGAAAAGGATCAAGTTTATGAACCAAGGTACCATTGTAAATCCCAAAGGCTCATATGTGACCCACTTTTGTGCCCTTCAGGGCTGTTGCCCTTCCAGGCCTGCAGTGATCCTGTCCCTTAGAAGCCCCTTCTTCTCTCTGGAGCCTCTGATGAGCAGCTCTTCTTCTGCCTCTAGAGGCTGACTTCTCCCTACTCTTACAGTCTCTGCTTAGCTGTCACTGCCTCCTGGAAGCCTTCCCTGTTCCTTACTTTTGGGTTAAGAGTCCTTTCTGCTCCTGTGAGACCCTGAACACACACCCCTGTAAGCCAAGTTGTAAATTCCTTAAGGGCAGGAACTCTGCATGTCCCCAGCACCTAACACAGTGCTTGGCCCATGGTGCACATACACTGAAACACTATGCCAAAAAAATTAATTTGATCTAACCATCTCAGTTCAGAACCACCACATTTTAATGGTTCTCTGAGGGCTCACAGATAGATTGACCCGTTCCTGTCTCCCCATTGCTCAGAACCACATCTCCATCTGTGATGATGACCTCACCCACAGCACTGGACCGCACAGCGTACGTGTGCACTTGAGGAGTCTTCACAAGCCTTCCACACAGCCACCAGGTCTGGAAGGAGGTTTCCATGCAAACGCGCAACCTCTGAAATTTATTCAAATAAAAGCAAAAGCACAAGGGTGGAGATCACCCTTGAACCTTCCCATGTGCCAAGTGAATTGATTCTAACAACGGACAAAACCAGCACAGGGAAACAATGAAGGTGAAGAAAGCGGAGGACGAAAGTATTCTGCACTTTATAGCAATTTTTTAGTTTGTAGACAAGTTTGTGATTACAAGATATTATTGCTTACAAAAACAGTTCAGTCCTTTATTTAACTGTGCTCACACTGATGGAGCCTATCTGATTAAATCTCCATGATCAAAAAGCTTACCCCTTCTAGAGACATAAGACATGAAAGGAAGAAAGAGTTTGCCTAATGCTGGAATTTCCCCCAGAAAGAAGCTTTTATAGTTATCTGCTGCAGGTTCCAGCTTTGCTGCAGTGCCATTGCGTCTTCTGCCCACTGCACCCAAGTTAGAAAAGCCAGGTTGGCCCGATAATTGGAGAGTTATGTGTTTCCCTAGTAGTGAGATGCAGGCACAGGGCTGTAATTGGGCCTTCTGTGTTCCCGGAAGATCTGTGGGTAAGCTGACAGGACCCCCTCCCCGCCCACTGCACCCCATCTCCTGGACACACAAAAACACACTTACACACTTACACATATTGTTCCACTTAGTTGGCATGCTTGTTCAAATGGGTACACCTTCTCCTCCATTGTTTCGAGAGTAGGCCTATTTAATGAATCACATTTTACTTATTATAGAAGTCTTAGCCTAGAGATAATGCATCACTTCAAAGACAAGTTCATAAAGCCAGGAGTGAAAATATCAGTTTAAATGACAAATTCCTGGTTACTGTTCTTCGTCTTTTTTTCTCCTTCATTATTTTTTGCTCAGAAGTTCAACTCGGCTCCATTGTGCCTCACTTCGCTACTTTTATGGTAATTTCCGGCAAGCCCAGGTTTGGAACAGGGAAATAATCTTCCACTGTGCTCAAATAAGTGCATGATACTTGTTTATGCTTTTCATGGAAAGAGCCTTCCACTGTCCTTAAATAAGAGCAAGCTTGTTTATGCTATTTCAGAGCAGTGTTTATTTCACTTGTCTCCTTCCAGTATGGGTGTGTTTTTGTTTGTCGCGCTTGACACTGAACACATCCGTAGAGGTGCCGTAGTTCCTAGTACTCAAGTTTATTATTAAATTTGGTAACTTCAGCCTGTGTTTCAATTCTTTGTGTTTACACCTAAAAATTTCTGTAGTTAAGAAACAAAGAGGTAATAGTTTAATATACGGAAGAAAACAGGAGGTGGTTGTCAAACATTTTGATGAGTTCTCAGGACATTTTTCTCACTAATCACTAAGGACACACTAGGCTGGTACAGCTTGAGAAAGATTTATGTGGAAACATTGCACAAAGCAATTTAAGTATTCTACCCCATTAATTATATTAGATTGAAAAATAAAATGAAGTACTACCTCATTGTCATGCTGAGAATGTCTTTTTATAAATTCATTTGCATATTTACATTTATAAAAAATAGTTCTTAGGATCTGATATTCTTTCACAATGAGAAAACAAACACCCCATGGAAAAAATGGGTGAAAGACTTGTAGCAGACACCTCACCAGAGAAAATAGGAGGTCAGCTTGAGTATCTGTGGTGCTGGCACGGATGGCAAATAAGCACGAGAAAAGATGTTTCACATCATATGCTATCTAGAAAACGCAATTCAAAATATCAGTGGGACACTACTACATACCTATTAAAGTGGCCCGGATACAACACACTGACAATACAAAATGCTGGCGAGAATGTGGGACCATAGGGGCTGGCAGGAATGCAAAATGGTAGAGACTTTGGAAAACAGCTCAGCAGGTTTCTTACACAACTAAATATATTCTTAATATTCAACCCAGTAGTTGTGCTCCCTGGATGCTTATCCAAAGGAGATGAAAACATACGCCCACCAAAAAACCTGCACACAGATGCTGATAGTAGTTTCATTCATAATTGCCAAAGCTTGGAAGCAACCAAGATGTTCCTCAATGGATAAATGGATAAACAAAGTGTAGAACACCTACACAATAGAATACGGTTTATTGCTACACACCATCAAGCCATGAAAACCCTGGCGGACACATAAATGCATATTATAAAGAGCAAGAAGCCAGTCTGAAAAGGCCACATACTATACATATGATTCCAACCAAGCTGCGTTCTAGAAAAGCCGAAACTATGGGAACAGTAGAAAGACGAGCGGCTGCCCAGCATTAGGGGAGAGTGAGGGATGAGCAGGTGGACCACGGAAGACTCTTTTGGCAGTGAGAATATTCTGCCTACTGATGGTGCGCTCATCGTTGCACATTTGTCCACACCCACGGCATGTACAACACAAGGAGTGAACCGTAATATAAACTGCGCACGTTGGGGGTTAATGACGTGTCGCTGTAAGTTTATTAGTTGTGACAAATACTGGGAGTCCTTGGGACCTGCTGGGGATTGGTTCTTGGACTCCTGAGGATATCAAAGCGCGAGGATATCAAAGCGCAAGGATACTTCAGTTGACCTCCTTAAAAATTAGTCCTCCGTATCGGCTGCTTCTGTGTCCTCAGATTCAGCCAATCACGGATATAAAATACTTTGTCAAAGCTGGGGGTGTAGCTCAGTGGTGGAGGGCTTGTCCAGTAGCACAAGGCCCTGGCTTTGATCTCCAGCACCACAGAAAGACAAACATTTCATATGAATTGTGTGCTGCTCCGTGCGCGGCCACCGATCCCAGGGCACGCTGTGCCCGTGTGCATGGAGGAACGACGTGGGAAATCTCTGTACCCTCTGCTCAGTTCCTCTGTGTACCTAAATCTGCCCTAAAAATAGTCTATTAAAATCACCAAAAATAATGTCCATCAAAACAGTCTCAATAATCATAAGAAATATAAACTATAAATGGAAAATCAGACCAGAGTTTCATGTTTTGCCAAGGAGTAGATCTGTTTTAGATTTATTAAACAGTCATATTCCTTCAATGGGAGACAGGTTAGCAAAATTTATAGTGGTTATATCTGGGTCATAAGATTATTCTTGATTTTTATTTCCTACCTTAAGATGTTCCTATTTTTCGAATGTCCTGTAACAAAATTTTTATTACTTTAGCTACTAAAGAATGACATTTTAAACTGAAAGAACACAAGCTAGATGATGTTGACTAACAATTAACATTTAGTAATTTTAGATGACATTCTCAAGTGGCTAAAAAGAGCAGTAAGTTTATCTGAAAACTATAGGCTGGAAAGAAATGTTTTAATTTCTTTTTATTCTAAGTCTGTTTTTCTATCAGGTTCAAACAGAAAAAACAATCCTTAAAGCAAAGCTTAGAATAAGGATATAAAATAAACAAAAATCATGAGTGAATTTTATAGCGTTTTTTGAGGCTAGTTACTTTCAGCTTTTCTCTGTGAGAATTATCAAAATAAATCATGTTTTATCAATTGTGCTTCTGGAAGAAATTTGTCTCTCGAGAAATGAGAAAAAATAAATCTCCAAGTATACTGCAGAGTAATTTTTGAAATATTCCATCTTTTCATAACATGCTGAAAACACTTTCTGCTTTGAAAATCTTATTCATGTATGGAGCTCCTTGTTGCAAATATTCAAATTATGGTGGTCATTTTGAAATAAATTGTCACTTTTTAATGTGCGCTAGAGAAAGGAAAAAAGTGCAAGGACTGTTCATCATTGTATGGTTATTTACACAAGGAATTGGAAGATTGTCTTTACTTCAATGTTGCCGGTTTGGGTAAAAGTTCCTGGGGGAAGGGTTCCTCCCTGCTTAGGTGTCCCATTCACACCGAGTGCAGTGTTTTTAGTGTCGTCCACATTCACACACAGCAGGGAGGAGAATAATTGGGGAAATGCAGGGGAAGGCGACAGTATTGGCTATTGGCTCTAACAAATGTCTGTTACTGCTGCGGTGGACGCATCCCTTCCAAAGACAAGAGTCACACTTGTCATCAGGGTTATATTTTAATCTGTACAAACAATCTGTTTTGTCTCACTTATAGTTTTCAAATTAGCACAATATTACATTGGTGTTCATGGGCTCTAATGACCATTCTGCCTCTTCTACTTTTTATTTCGTTTTTAAAATATTGCAGAATTTATAGCCCCTTAGCTTTTTAGCATAGTATATTTTATTTCTGCAGTATGAGCAAAATCTCCCCTAGAAAATACTGCTTCCAAGACTGAACTTAGAACCTGAATCAGAGAAAAAGGCCAGAATCCTTTTCTTAAAGCTTCCACAAATATGAGTGTTAGCTTTCCTTTGTGTGTGTGTGTGGGGGGGTGTTCTGATTTTACAACTGCTGCTGTGTTATAGCTTGTGATTATATATTTTGGGCAATCCAAAAACCACTGGGACATCTAGAGGCTTCCAAAACTTTATGACCATTTGTAATTTGGTGACAGTTATGTACAGTTGCATGGCAAATAACCCTTCAAAATTACTGGCTTGAAATAACCACAATCATTTATTTGTTAAAAATTCAGGGCTTGGCTGGGTATCTTGTCTCTGCTCCATGTAGTGTCAATTAGGCAAACATATGCATCTGTGGATAGCTGATGTCATGGCTGGGTTCAGAGTATCCAAGACAAACTTGCTGTCGTGTTTGCTCCTTTGTCCATGATGGATGGTGCTGGCCAGCTTCTTCTTTTTTCAAAGGGTCTTTTGTGCTCTCGGGTCTCTCTTTCTGTGACTCGAGATCCATGAGAGCTGGCCTGGGCTCCCTTTCATGGCATCTAAGAGCAGCGATAGAGTAAGGGCAGACAGCGCCAGACTTCTTAAGGACCAAGTGAATAGTTTTGCAACATCTAATGAAGAGGAAAATAGAGAGTTAAATTTTATTTCTGAGGTCCTATGCCAGCCCGCAACTAGCTACTCTCCTGAGCAGATTTGTTTTCCAGCACCAAGTGCATATTTCCCTTATCTAACCGACCCCACCCTGAACCCATATGTTACCTCAGCCAAGTGTTTCCTGTAACTCCGAACTTGCCCGGAATTTGAACTTGCATTAGTATGCTACATATAATGTAATTCTCCCTTAGGCCAGTCAGTAATAATGAGATAAAATGCAACCAATCAATAACCACCAAATACTCTGCTTCTGTACTTCCCACTTGCAAACCCCATATAAGGCCTAGACTACCAGAGATCGGGACCTGACACTTTGAGAATGATTCCTGGTCAGGTCCATTAACATTAATAAATCTGCCTCCAGATCCTGGGTGATGTCTTGGTGTTTCTGTTTGCCACTGCATCTGGTGCATTGGCTGGGAACACCGACCGTGCTGACCTCTACAGTCACCAGCTGAGGCCCTTGAGGACGGAGTGGGGACCTCTCCAGGTCCTGACAGGAAGGCGTGCCCTTGAGATTTCTCAAAATCCCCTCGGAGGACTGGAGGAGGATTCCCAGCTCACCACTTGTGGCTCACTGGACCTTAAAAGGAGGAGGATGCAGTCTGCCCACCTGCCTGCCTGCCTGATTTCAGTAAGACCACTGGGGGCACCCAGTTTTTGTCTGTACCTGCTTAGTTTGAGCAGAATGAGAGCCTGATCACCTCTCAGTTTAGCATCCCTGTAGTCTAGGGGAGGGAATGTTTTAACCTCTGAATATTTGATGAATGTGTGAGTGGAATGGGCAGTGTAAGCCATAGACTGCTCCACTAGTATACCAAGACTGGGAAGCACTGGTCACAGTGTCTGATTGGGCCCTCACCTGCAGTTCTGTGGTGATTGACATATGGTATAACGGAGGCCTCGCACCCTCCTCAGCTAAGTCATGCTGAAATACCCCTGGAGGGGCACAGCCAAGTGGGCATCTGAGTGGTCCTCATCGGGGGACACCCAGCCTTTGTCTGTTGTATCATCATTCAAGGATACAGCACACACACGTAGGGAGTCAGAATGGTTTCCAGTCAGTCTAAACCCATGGTCCTTGATTGCATGCTACAGAATTTTAGGAAGGGTTACTCTGATGATTACAGAATAAAAATGAAACCCCAGAAGCTCTGCATCTTTTGTGAGATTGACTAGCTGAAACTCTGCCCTAATTGGCCACCTGAAGGGACTTTAAATGTTGAAACTGTTCGGCAAGTTTGGAACACAGTCACCGAACCTGGAAAAGAAGGCCATCCCAACCAGTTTCCTTACATAGATTCCTGGCTTAGTCTTTGCCAAAGCCTGACACCTTGGCTCTGTGTCTACACTATAGGTGACTATAGTGACTATAGCTGACTATCCAGGCTCACCTCAACCTGAACCTCTCCTCGCCCTGTGGGGCCTAGATGATGAATAGGACAGACCGGGCTCTATCAAATTGGGCCCCTGAGAGCCCACGGTCTTTGCAAAAGTCAGGGGCAAACCTGTGACTTTCATGGTAGACAGAGGGCTGAACATTCAGTGGTGACTCAGCTTGTTACACCCTTGGGGCCCTGATGAGTCCAAGTCATCAGAGCCACCAGAATTCCCTCTGAAAAGAAATTCTGTCAGAACCATAGTCTATAGGTGCAAAGACTATTCTGGTTGTTAAGATAAGCCACCCAAGCCACTCTGCTTCTGCTCCAAATCAACCCCAGCCAGAAAAAATTTACCCGGTACTCCTGGAAGATCCCTATCAGTCAGAGCCAGACCTGCCCCTACTGCATGTTCTGCAAGCTCAAGCCACTGCACTGGCACCTGTACCCCCACAGCCAGCTCAAGTTTCAACGCTTAGGTCACTGGGCCCATCTGCCCTTCTGAACTCAACTTCTTCACCGGCATCCCTGCAGCCAGCTCAGGCTTCAGCATCTATGTCACTATCCTGTTTGCCCCACCCCGGACTCAACATCCTCACCACTGCTACGTGTCCAGCCAGAACCTTCTCCTAGCTTACTGCCACCAATGGGTGCCTCCATCAGACATCATTTTCGGTTGGCCACTCAGCCTGACTCTTCTACCCATCTCCAATGCCACTCTGAGTGTATCCTGGAATCCTGGGAGGACCACCAAGCCAATAGCCTCTAAAGTGCTATCAGCCCTTCAGCACTACTGATTTCTTAAATTGGAAAAATCACACACCATTCTACTCTGAAGTGATGATGGACTTCCTTACCTCAATCTTCTAGACTCACCAGCCAACATGGGATGACTGCCAACAGCTTCTCCTGACCCTCTTCAAAACTGAAGAGCAATGCCATATCCTGGATGAGGCACAAGCTTGGCTCAAGGCATGAGCCCCAGCTACTATAGTCAACCCAGATGCCTGGGTGACCACAGCCCTCCCATGAGGACGTCCTAACTGGGACTATAACACTGCAGAAGGTTCTGAAGCCCTAAACCAGTACCATACTGCTCTCCTCACAGGCCTCAAGAAAGTGGGCAAAAAGCCCATAAACATGTCCAAGGTTACTGCAGTTACCCAGGAGTCAGATGAAAGTCCAGCTAAATTCTGTGAAAGACTTTGTGAAGCTCAGCAGGCCTATACCCCTTTTGACCCTGAAGCTTCTGATGTTCAACAAATGATCAATGCCACTTTCATTGCATAGTCCACTTCTGACATCAGAAAAAAGATCCAGAAAATCGATGGCTTCACTGGGATGAATGCTACTCAATTACTCCAAATAGCACAAAAAGTTTTCATAAATAGAGAAAGGGAAGAAGAGAAAGAACAATGTGAAGCTGACCGCAGAGCCTGCCAGAAGGCCGCCCTCCTGGCTGCAGTGTTGGGGAAGCCTGTCTCTGAAATGCCTTACCAATGCCAACCCTATCGAGGCAACTGACCGAAGGTCATTCCTCAGACCTCACAGCCCAAGACTGGCAGCAGACCCTTTGCCTTAGCAGTCGACCAATGTGCTTGCTGCCAACAGATTGGACACTGGAAAGACAAATGCCCCCTCCATCTGTGAGACACAAAGAAACCTGACTATCCAGGCTCACCTCAACCTGAACCTCTCCTCGCCCTGTGGGGCCTAGATGATGAATAGGACAGACTGGGCTCTATCAAATTGGGCCCCTGAGAGCCCACGGTCTTTGCAAAAGTCGGGGGCAAACCTGTGACTTTCATGGTAGACAGAGGGCTGAACATTCAGTGGTGACTCAGCTTGTTACACCCTTGGGGCCCTGATGAGTCCAAGTCATCAGAGCCACCAGAATTCCCTCTGAAAAGAAATTCTGTCAGAACCAGTCCTGTGAGACTGGGGGACATCTCATCAAACATGAGTTCCTGTATATGCCTGAATGCCCCACACCCCTCCTGGGGCGAGACCTCCTTTCCAAACTGGGAGCAACTATTTCCTTTGCTCCGAACAAACTGGCCTGCCTTGCATTCGGATCCACCACCCTGGACCTAATCCTGACTCTGACCGTGCTCTGGGAAAAAGAATGGTGCCTCCATCAGACAGAACTGCCAAACAGTCAGAACCTTGGAACCTTGAAAACGCTTTTTCCAGATGTATGGACTGAAAACTCACCTCTGCCAAAAACCATGTCCATTTGATAGTTGAGCTTTGCCCAGCTGGCACTCCAGTCACTATCAAGAAGTATCCTATGTCACGAGAAGCTCAACTTGGCATTCAGCCTCACATCTCCTGCCTGAGACAGTTTGGGATTCTAATAGATTGCCAGTCACCCTGGAACACTCCCCTTCTTCCTGTGAAAAAGCCCAACAGAGATTACAGACTGTGCAAGATCTCCGTGCCATCAACAACACCACCACTACCTTACACTCAGCAACCCGCAACCCTTAAACTCTTCTGAGCCTGCTTCCTCCAGATGCTGCCTGGTTCACTTGCCTGGATTTAAAAGATGCCTTCTTCTGTGTGTGGATTGCCTCTGTCAGCCACCCTCTTTTGCCTTAGAATGGGAAGATCCAGAGAAGGGACAGAAAGGCCAGCTCACTTGGACTTGTATGCCACAAGGCTTCAAAAACTCTGCTACCCTCTTTGGGGAGGCCCTTTCTGCTGATCTGGCCCAATTCCCTCAAATACAATTGCACCTTGTTACAGTAAGTACATGATTTGTTGTTCTGCAGCCCAAAACACTCAGATTGCTGGGAAGGAACACAAGCCCTCCTTTACCACCTACTGACAACGGGATACAAAGTACCCTGGAAAAAGGCTCAAGTCTGCAAGCCTGAGGTACAATATCTCGGCTCCAATCTACAAAAGGGACTCAGGAGGCTGGGGCCAGAAAAAAAAGAGGTCATCTGCTCCATCCCAAGGTCTAACAATAAGAGACAGCTCAGAGAATTCTTGGGGGCTGCAGGATTCTGCCAAATCTGGATTCCAGGGTTTGCTGAAAAGGCAAAATCCCTCTATGACATGCTGTCAGGGGACAAAAATGAGCAATCATCACTAGACTAGACTATAGACCAAACCCATTTCATCCAGGCTATAAAACAGACACTCTCCACAGTCCCAGCCCTTGGCATCCCTGCTGTGGCTAGGCCCTTCAACCTGTTTGTAGATGAAAGAAGATGCGTAGCCTCCAGGGTCTTAACTCAACAGGTCGTGCCCTGGGAAAGACCTATTGCATATCTGTCAAAAAACCTGGACCTAGTGGCAAAAGGCTGACCACCCTGTTTGACAGCACTGGCAGCAACGGTTCTCCTCATCAAAGAAGTGGACAAATTAACCCTAGGTCAAGATCTGACTGTTCAAATGTCACATGCTATTCTAGAGCTTCTCGACAGTTGGGGACATCATTGGTTCTTGAACAGCCATGTCACACAGTACAAAGAACTTCTGTTTGAGAATCCCCAAATAACTTTCCAGTTGATAAAAACTTTAAATCCAGCTGCCTATTTGCCCACTGAGCTTGGGCCCCCAGACCATGACTGCTTAGCAATGATAGATGAGCTCTTTGCGAGTAGGCCAGACTTGCAAATGGAAATTCTACCTGACACAAAATACACCCTATTCACAGACGGAAGCAATTCGGTCAGAAATGGAACCCGCCAAGCTGGATATGCTGTTGCCACCACGGAGGAGGTGCTGGCTGGGCCCCTTCCTCAGAACTGGTCTGCTTAACAAGCTGAACTATGGATACTAATACAGGCTCTAAACTGGGCAAAAGATAAAAAGGTAAACACTTACATGGATTCCAGATATGCCTTTGCCGCTGTCCATATACATGGAAGGCTATACAAAGAGAGGGCACTCGTGATTGCTGAAGGGAAACAAATCAAAAACAGAGATGAAATTTTACAACTCCTGACTGCAATCTGGAAGCCTAAGAAGGTTGCACTCGTACACTGTAAGGGACACAAAAAGGTAAAAGACTCTACCACTCTGGGAAATTACAAAGTGGATGAGGCTACAAAACTGGCAGCTGAAAGCTCCACCTGGAACCCTAAAGACTTACAAGGAAACCTAGAAGCCCTACATGAGACACCCCCCCCTCCACTATCATGGGGCTTTGGTGTGGTCCCCTCCCCTACAGCAAAGAAGAAAACATTTGGGCAAGTCAGGAAGGAGCTCACCTGGGTCCCAGCGGATCTTGGATCCTGCTGGATGAATGAATTGTCATCCCCCAGAAACTGGCCTACTCATGGATCAAACCTCACCATGACATAACACACAGAGGAAAAACTGCCATGAGTCATCTCTTAAGTCACTATTATTATATTCCCCAATTAGCCTCAAACTGTGCTTTAATCTGCCAGAGATGTCAAACTTGCACTAGAACTGAGCCTCCTCAGGGTCCCCAACCTCCACCTGGCATACGACATTGGGGACTGTCCGCATTTGAAGATATACAGATAGACTTCACAGAAATAAAACTTTACAGGGGTAACAAATGTCTGTTAGCGCTCATCTGCACTTACTCAGGATGGCCAGAAGCCTTCCCCACCAAGACTGAAAGGGCAATCGAGGTCTGCAGAGCCTTGCTACAGGCAAGCATCCCTAGATATGGACTACCTCTAACCATAGGCAGTGATAATGGGCCTGCATTTGTAGCAGAAATCACTCGAAGACTTACAGAGACTCTAAAGATCAAATGGAAGCTTCATACACTGTACAGACCTCAGAGCTCTGGATAAGTTGGAAAAATGAATAGGACTTTAAAGTCAGTCCTAACCAAATATTGTCAAGAGACACAAGCCCCTTAGATAGACCTGCTGCCCCTGGCTCTCCTCAAGGTGCGAAGCTCAGTGGGCCCACTGGCTATACACCCTTTGAGATCCATTTTGGAAAACCATCACCTCTCATTAGAAACCTTAGAAGAGACATGCAACAGATAGGCAACATATCTGTACAGAATCAACTGTTACAACTGGGAAAATCCTCTCCCAGGTACATAAAACCACAGCTGAGACAGCCATCATCCCCACCAACACTCCTGCACACACACAGCCCAGGAGACATGGTCTGGATCAAAGATTGGAGAACAGAACCCCTACAGCCTAGCTGGAAGGGACCCTACATGGTTATTTTAACTACCCCTACAGCTGTTAAAGTTTTGGAAATCCAGCCCTGGATTCACCACTCCCGAGTCAAGAAAGCCCATCCAGACAATTGCTGGAAGGTTTATCCAGACGATTCCACTCCCCTGAAAATCACCCTGAAGAAACAGTGCACTCAAAGCCGTGCTCCTGCCACTCCAGACACTGACAGGTCTACACATGGCTGAAGCCTGAGGACCATGGCACACGTTCTCCTGCTTATCTACTTAAACTTTATCTCCTCCCCAGATCTGTGATTTATCCTTGCCATAGTCCTCATCCTTGTTCTCAGTATGGCCTTAATAACTGCAACTCCCAGATCACTGCAACTCCCAGTGAGCGCA
Organism: Erethizon dorsatum; assembly: GCA_028451465.1. NCBI lineage: Eukaryota > Metazoa > Chordata > Mammalia > Rodentia > Erethizontidae > Erethizon > Erethizon dorsatum. Next base: position 66,729,196 of record CM051834.1, read on the forward strand.
CTGTGCCAGGTGCGAGCAGAGCTGCCACCTCCTGCCCCTTAGACAGATGTCCTGTGCCCCACGGGCGGTGACGGCCCTGCTCGGGCTGGGGGCCGTGGCCTGGGGGGACCCAGACAGAGCTGGGTGCCTGCCGGAGCTGCCTGCCTGCTGCTGGGGGTAAGGTGCTGCTTCCCCAAGCAGGAGCGGGCTGGGGGTGCGGGCACCCCTCACATGGCGAGGCCTCACCGACCGGAGCCGCTGCACTGTGTGTGTCGTCCTGACAGTGAGTCCGAATCAGAGCCCACAGAGCGTAGAGAGCCTAGTGCCGGCCGAGGGCGTGTTAGGTTTAAATATCCCATGGCCCTCTTAGATGAGAAACCCGAGGTACACAAAGAGCAAAACAAAGCCTAGGTAACATGGAGATCGTTTTCAAATGGGAAGGGCAACAAGAGATGGGGAAGGGAGGAAAGGAAGGGAAAAGGATTTGGAGAAAAGAATCAAAGAAAAAATGGAAATAAAACTTTTTAAAATGGGAAGGGGAGAAAGAGTTGGAGGGAGCAGGAAGGGCTGGGAGCAGAAGGGGACAACAAAAAATTAAGATGTATTAGGAACACGTACAAACTCCCTGTGATAAAGGTAATCATTATGTGCTGCAAACATGTGCTAATTAAAAAATACACAAAAAAGAACTCAGATTCCTGGGTGCTCCCTCAGATTCACTACTTAACAAGCTTCAGCGAACTTTCCAGGAGATTCTTAAGGTCCCTCCCTTGAGAGCTATTAATCAGTAAATCTCAAAAGAGATCCTGATTTCTGGATGTTTGTCTCTTGAAAAGACAAAATGTATGAAAAATATGGAGTGACTGCATGCTCTTCTATGCCCTAACCCTCGGGGTCTCTTACACAATAACATTTCATAATCCTGGGATACTCAAAAGATATTCACGTTCCTTACAGATGAATATGGATGTGCAAAGACTTCTTCTGGCTTATTTTCTGTCTCTTGTTTTGTGAGGAACTTTCTAGAGCTTGAGGTTTCAGTGCGGGTTGTGTCTAACCTGTCTACAGGGGGTTTCTCAAAGGACGCTTAGTGTGGAAAATGGCTCCCCTGTCCTGCCCAGATCCTCAGAGGAAACCCAGGGTATGCATGCCCTCTCCGGCACCTCTGAGGAGAGTTATTGGTGAAGAATATGCTTTCCTTACTGAGTTGGTTTACTGGCCACAAGGCTTGTTATTGGTTCTCTGAAGGACTGTAATAAGGACTCTCTGAGTGTATTAAATCGCTTCACAGGCAGCTTGAAGAACTTTGAACATTGTTACAACCTGTACTCTGTAATGCACATGTCTGCAATTCCACTTGCTATTGACATTTAAGAGAGGTTTCAAGAAGAATTGCTCAGGTTTTGGTGAGATCATCTGCTTTGGATAATGCAGGAATGGCAAACTTTGTTTTTTCCTATTTATTTATTTATTAGCACATGTTTGCAGTACATAATAATTACATTCATCTAGGAATGGCAAGTTTTGGAGTGACCTCTTCACACACACTTTCTCGTAGTCTTTGTGCATGTGTTTTATTTAGTGCATGTTCATTTTATAGAATAATGGGTGCCATTGTGACATTTTTGCATATGCACATGTATATAAATATATATCTTGTACTCTTGACATACAGAGAGATGGCCACTCATTTTTCATACCCACAGCACAGTGTGAAAGGATGCTGGCCCGGGTGTCACTGCGTTAGCAATGGAGAAATGACATGTGATACTCTGACTGAAGGGAGCAAGTAGGAGGTGGCTGACAGCAGTGAAGAAAACCATTTTAGAGAAGATGAAAAAGGATAGGAGAGAAGCAGAACTTGGTGCTTCCCATTTGGCGTGGGTTTGCAAGGACTGCGGAGGTGGCCGAGCCCATGGCCTCTCCTCCATCTCCAGGTGACTGGGCCCAGACCCCCCCACCTCCAGGAGTCAGGTCACATTTAATGTGTGCATTGTGAATGCAGTGATGGCTTTTTTTTACACAGACCATTCCTTTTGCTCACGTGAAGTCCCAATGCAATGTTATTGGCCCTATTTTTCAGCAAAGGAGACTAAACATGCAAGATACAAATCTAAAATCACATCATAGCAAGGAAAGTCACCTGGGATAATTGCATCCAAATCCAGTTCTCTTTTAATTTCACCAAAGCTGTTCATTATCCTCTCCCAGAGCTGCCTAAAACAAAACAAGAACAAACAAGAATCAAATTATGACTGCCACTTTCCATTTAAAAGAGCAGGGTCATAGTGCAGTTTAAAATTTGATTCACTAAAACCCAACCCGCTGGTACTTGAAAGGTTCACCCCTCCTCCATCAGGCCAATTCAGTTATTTACCAAAAGTCATTCTTTAGGGAAACAGCATTGGTCTTATTTTAAATTGTGTTGGAAAATAAACACAGATCTAGAGTCGAGGCCTACTAGATCACTTCCTGAGATCATCTGTACTTAATGCATTGTGTGAGGTCAGGTTGCTTAGAGAATAGTTTGAGAATAGTATCGAATAATTTGAGAATAGTATCGGGGGTCTTGTCCTAACCCCAATCTCCTAAATGAGTAGACGGTAAAGGCTTAAATAAATGAGATGGGTGGTATGATTTTAGGGCTCCAGGAGGATCAAAACCCTCTAATAGGATTCGAGATTCTCTGGGGGTTGAGACAAAGAACTTCTCTGGGTGGCCAGTATTTATTTAGTTTACAAACAAAGGGAGGGGATACTGAGGAAAACCAGGGAACCTGAGCAGGAGCTTGGGAATAGTTCAAAGACTTCCCCAAGTAGTAAATTACTTTAATTGAGGAGAACTATCTTATCTCCAGGTTGCCATTTACTGCAGGAGTAAGGCACCTGCAGCTGCAGTCTCTATTTAGCTCACTGAGGTGGGAGCCAGGTATCCTCAGCTGTGGTTATCTTGACTTTAGAGCGCCATGCATATGTTCTTTTCCAACACAGCCAGAGGTCCCCGTGTTTGGGAACTTAACCCTGTACAGCCCCATCTCCAGCAGAATAGGCCATATTTTCGTAAGTCAATGTAGTGGTTTTTAAAATATGTTTTTGTTATTTTTGTGTCTCCACTATGAACCAGAGTGCAATTACACCAGAAAGTGACTCCGAATTGTTCATATAAATTCTAAATGAAGAAAAAAGCAGGCTGGTAGGATTTTTATGGGAAAAGTATTGACCTGGTAATTCAAATGTTATGATAGGAACCAATTAGCACTGCAAACTGAAGAGCTCCAGGAATAAGGGAAGAACTAGGCATTTGGTGAATGAGAGACTAACGTGGATGAGACAGTTTCTTTGTGTGCGTTTGACTCCTGTGAAAGTCAGGTTTATGAATTTTCAATTGTATTTTCCCTTTGATTTTTTTCTCAACATGAAATAGTAAATGTCTTACTATAAACATTGTTAATATCAAATAAATGCATTTGTAAAAATGACAATCAGACAAATGAACCATGGCTCATGTACTCAGAAATTTTCAAATAGGAACCAGTGCTACAGCCAGAAAATTACTGAAAAATCGCCATAGTCTTCGGGTATTGAACAGATTAAATGAAAATCTAAAATAAATTACTAAAATTAAAAAATAAACCTTAACCATACAACTCTCATCAATAAGTAATCTTTGTTTATTGTTTGAATTATACTCCCATTTTACTGTTTTATAGACTTCGGCCTGTGGACTTTTGGTTGAAGTTAGGAATAGTAGAATGCCTGGTGTACTTTAATATATGTTCTCCTTGGGCTGGTGAGATGGCTCAGTGGCGTAAGCACCTGCCTGGCAAGTGCGAGGGCCCGAGTTCGACTCCCAGATCCCACATACGAAAAAGGGGCCGGTGATATCGCTCAGCGGCACGGGCACCTGCTGGCGCGTGAGGTCCTGAGGTCGACCCCCGGTACCCACAAAAAAAAAAAAAAAAAAAAAAAAAAAATATATATATATATATATATATATATATATATATATATGTTCTCCTTAAACACTTAGGAAGTTCTATATACTTTGTAAATGTCATCTATCAAAAATTGACTTTCTGGGCCGGTGAGATGGCTCAGTGACGTAAGCGCCTGCCCGGCAAGCGCGAGGGACCGAGTTCGACTCCCAGAACCCACATACGAAAAAGGGGCTGGTGATATCACTCAGTGGCATGAGTGCCTGCTGGCGCACGAGGTCCTGAGGTCAACCCCCCGGTACCCACAAAAAAAAAAATTGACTTTCTATAATGCCATACTTTTTCCATATATAAAATTCTTATCATTTAATAAAGAAGAAAATTTCTGTTTAAAAATAATATTTCAGCATCACAGTGTCCTGAAAATTGAGTTCATTTGACTTCTGTTTTTGTTTTTTCATTATCCAGATTTTATTTATTTATTTATTTTTTAAAGACAACAAGTAAACATTCTCATGTATTAACAAACTCAAGCATTAGAGAATGTACAAATACCTTTTGGAGAAAAACATTACTCAGTATAAGATTAAGCCATGTAAAAGCTAGGTAAAAATAGAAGACTAAGGAATGGAATAGTTACAGTGAAATTGCATTTTCGTACTAGGGAGACAATACGATGTTTACAGATGTGCATCCGGTTTATTTCGCTTGTGAGTATTTTCTCGAGTTGCATCCATTTACCTATAAAAGTTACCTATAAAAGCTTTATGGCTGAGTAGTATTCCATTTTATAGAAATACCACATCTTCTTTATCCATTCCTCGGTTAATGGACATTTGGGTTGTTTCCACGATCTAGCTATTACAAATTGTGTTGCTATAAACATGGGTGCACATATATCACTGTGGTACGATGTTTTTAATTCTTCTGGGAAGATACCCAGAAGGGGAATAGCTGGGTCAAATGGGACCTCCAAGCCCAGTTTTTTGAGGAGTCTCCACACGGATTTCCACAGTGGTTGCACCAGTCTACACTCCCACCAACAGTGGAGAAGGGTTCCTTTTTCCCCACAGCCCCTCCAGCATTTGTTATTAGTTGACTTCTTGATAACAGCCATTCTTTCTGGGGTGAGATGGAATCTCAGTGTTGTTTTAATTTGCATCTCTCGGATGACTAGTGATGTTGAACATTTTTTCATATATTTATTTGCCATTTGTATTTCTTCATCTGAGAAGTGTTTATTCATCTCACATGCCTATTTTTGGATTGGGTTTTTAAATTTGGGAGGTCTGATATTTTTGAGTTCTTTGTATGTTCTCGATAGTAATCCTTTGTCTGAGGAACAGCTGGCAAACAGTTTTTCCCACGTTGTGGGTTGTCTCTTCACTCTGTTGGTGGTTTCTCTTGCTGTGCAAAAGTTTTTTAATAAGATGAGATCCCAGTTGTTGTTTCTTTGTGATACTGCCTGTGCGATGGGGGTTTTATTCATAAAGTCTTTGCCTACACCAATGTCTTCAAGAGTTTTACCTATTCTATTTTCCAGGAGATTTAATGTTTCTGTTTTAATATTTAGTTCTTTGATCCATTTTGAATTTAGTTTAGTGCACGGTGAAAGATATGGGTCTAATTTTAATCTTCGGCATGTGTAGAGCCAATTTTTCCAGCACCATTTATTAAAGAGGCTATCTTTCTTCCAGTGAATGTGTTTGGCACCTTTGTCAAAGATAAGGTGGCTTAGTATGTCTGGAGTTGTTTCTGCATCTTCTATTCTATTCCATTGATCTTCAGGTCTGTTTTTTTTGCCAATACCATGCTGTTTTTATCACAGTAGCTTTATAGTATAATTTCAAATCAGGGATTGTGATGCCCCCTGCCTTGCTTTTGTTGCCCAGAATTGCCTTTGCTATTCTAGGTCTCTTCTGGTTCCAGACGAATTTTAGGAATGTTTTCTCTGATTCTGTGAAATATGTTGTTGGAATTTTGATCGGAATTGCATTAAATCTGTATAACAGTTTTGGAAGTATGGCCATTTTCACTATATTGGTTCTTCCGACCCAAGAGCAAGGGATATCTTTCCATTTTCTGATATCCTCTTCAATCTCCTTTTTCAGAGTACTGTAGTTTTCAGTGTAGAAGTCTTTTACTTCCTTTGTGAGATTGATTCCTAGGTATTTCATTTTTTTAGATGTGATTGTGAAAGGTGTTGTTTCCCTAATTTCTCTCTCAGTGAGTTTGTTATTGGTGTACAGGAAAGCTATTGATTTTTGAGTGTTGACTTTGTATCCAGCTACACTACTGAATTTGCTTATTAAATCTAGCAATTTTTTAGTGGAGTTTTTGGGGTCTTCTACGTAGAGTATCATGTCATCTGCAAATAATGATAATTTAACTTCTTCCTTTCCAATCATAATTCCTTTTATTTCTTTTTCTTGTCTAATTGCTCTGGCTAAAGTTTCCAGGACTATGTTGAATAAGAGTGGGGACAGTGGACATCCTTGTCTGGTTCCTGATTTTAGAGAGAAGGCTTTCAGTTTTTGTCCATTTAGTATGATATTGGCTGTTGCTTTGTCATAGATAGCTTTTATCAGATTGAGATAAAGACCATCTATTCCAATTTTCTGTAGGGTTTTTATCATGAAAAGGTGCTGGACTTTGTCAAAAGCTTTTTCTGCATCTATTGAGATGATCATATGATTTTTGTCCTTGGTTCTGTTAATATGGTGTATTACATTTATTGATTTACGTATGTTGAACCATCCGTGCATCCCTGGAATGAATCCAACTTGGTCATGGTGTATAATCTTCTTGATGATTTGCTGCATTCTGTTTGCAAGTATCTTATTGAGGATTTCTGCATCTATGTTCATTAGGGAGATTGGTCTGTAGTTCTCTTTCTTAGTTGGGTCCCTCTCTGGTTTTGGTATCAGGGCAATGCTTGCTTCCAGGAATGAATTTGGGAGTATTGCTTCCCTTTCAATTTCATTAAAGAGTTTGAGAAGTAGTGGTGTTAGGTCTTCTCTAAATTTCTTGTAGAATTCGGCAGTGAATCCATCGGGCCCTGGGCTCTCTTTGTTGGGAAGTTTTTAATTACATCTTTGATTTCATTGATTGTTATTGGTTTATTTAGGATTTTTATATCTTCTTGGTTGAGCTTTGGTAATTCATATGTATCTAGGAATCTGTCCATTTCTTCTGCATTTTCCATCTTATTAGAATACAGGTTTTCAAAGTAGGTATAGATGATCTTCTGGATTTATGCAGGGTCCGTTATGATATCACCCTTTTCATTCTTAATTGCATGGATTTGAGTACTTTCTTTCCTTTTTTTAATAAGGTTGGATAAGGGTTTGTCGATTTTATTCAATCTTTCAAAGAACCAACTCTTTGATTCATTGATTCTTTGTATTGTTTTTTTAGTCTCCAATACGTTAATTTCTGCTCTGATCTTTATAATTTCCTCTCTTGTACGAGCTATTGGCTTAGCCTGCTGTTCTTTTTCTAGAAGTTTGAAGTTCACCATTAGGTTGTTTATTTGTGCTTGCTTTGTTTTCCTGATATAGGAATTTAATGCTATGAATTTCCCTCTTAGGACTGCTTTCATTGTATCCCATAAGTTCCGGTATGTTGTACTGTCATTATCATTCAGTTGCAGAAACTGTCTAATTGCTTCTTTAATTTCATCTGTGACCCATTGGTTGTTCAGTAGGGTGCTATTTAATTTCCATGTGTTTAGCAAATTCTTGTGTTTTCTTTTGCCATTGATTTCCAATTTCATTGCACTATGGTCTGATAATATACGTGGGATAATTTCAATTCCTTTGCATTTACTTAAGCAGGTTCTATGAGCTACTATGGGGTCTATTTTGGAGAATGTCCCATGTGCAGCTGAGAAGAATGTGTATTCTGATGTTGTGGGGTGGAACACTCTGTAGACATCTACTAAGTCCATTTGTTCCAAAGTTTGGTTCAGTTGTAATATTTCATTGTTGATTTTTTGTCTAGTTGATCTGTCTTTTTGTGACAGTGGAGTATTGAGATCCCCCAATACAATTGTATTAGTGGTTATTTGATTTTTCATGTCCATTAATATTTGTTTTATATAGTTGGGTGCACTGGTATTTGTTGCATATATATTTATGATTGTTATCTCTTCCTCTTGGATTGTTCCCTTTACAAGGATGTAGTGACCTTCTTTATCTCTCTGAATCATTCTTGGCTTGAAATTCACTTTGTCTGTGAAAAGAATAGCTACCCCTGCTTTTTTCTGGGTTCCTGTTGCATGGAGTATTGTTTTCCATCCTTTGACTTTCAGTCTATGAATTTCTTTTTGAATTAAATGTGTTTCTTGTATATAGCATATTGTTGGATCTTGCTTCTTGATCCAATTCGCCAGTCTGTGCCTTTTGATTGGTGAATTGAGACCATTAACATTAATGGTTAAAACTGAAATGTATTGACTTATCCTTGTCATGTTATTTTCTTGTTGTTGGCTCTCCCTCTTTTAATTTTTGTTTTCCCTCCCTCTCTTTAATCATTTGCTCTGCCTGGTGGATTCCTTCTGTTGGGGTTTCTGAAGTTGTAGTCCTTGTTATCACTTTCTAGAATGCCCTTCAAAACTTTTTGGAGTGCTGGTTTGGTGGTTATAAATTTTCTCAGATGTTCTTTGTCATGGAAGTATTTTACTTCTCCATCAGTTTGGAAGGATAGTTTTGCGGGGTACATCAATCTAGGTTGAAGATTATTTTCCTTTAGAACTTGAAATACATCATTCCAAGCTCTTCTTGACTTGAGGGTTTGTGCTGAAAAGTCAGCTGTGATTCTGATGGGCTTTCCTTTATAGGTGATTTGTCTCTTTTTTCTAACAGCTTTTAAAATTCTACTCTTATGTTGAATTTCTGGAATCTTGACTATGATATGTCTGGCTGAAGATTTTTTTTGATCATGGCTAATTGGAGTTCTATAAGCCTCACTTATCTGAATGTCAAATTCTTTTTCTCTACCAGGGAAATTTTCTGTGATAATGTCTGTGAACAGTGTTCTGATGTCGTTTATGCTATCTCCTGCTTTTTCATTGACTCCAATCAATCTTAAGTTATTCTTCTTTGCGTCATCTAGCAGCTGCTGGATTGATTTTTCATTGTCCCTTGCTGTTTTTAAGAATTCTTTCTTTTCATGACCACTAATTGCAAGCCTGTCTTCTATATCTGAGATCCTGTCCTCACATTGGCTTAATCTGCTACAAATACTTTCAATGGAATTTTTGTTCTCCTGGATATCTGCTTGAATCTGCTTTATGGAGTCCATTTCTTTCCTATGCTGAGCATGCATGGCTTCCATCATTTTCTTAAGCTCGTCTATTTTTCTGTCTGTGTCTGCTCTAGTGTCCTTAAGCATGGTCTCCATTGTGGACATTATCTCTGCAGTTATCTGAGAAATTATTTCTGATTTAAATTTTTCCAGAGCCTCATTCAACTGCTTTGTTGTTACCACTTCAGAGATGTCAGGTGGGTGGCTTTCGGTTTGTCCCACCTCACTGCCCCCTGGGTTTGGCTTTGGTGAACTGGATGTGTGGGGTTGCATCTTGTTTAAGTGTTGTCTCATTTTCTTTCCTTTCTTTAGTTTTATTCCTGGGATGCTGTTTGTAAATTGCCTATGATACGTTGCTTTATTGCTAGTATTTCAAACTCTTAGGAGATTCTTGGAATACCAGGAAGAAAAGCGCCAGTCAGTGTGTCCTTCACAGCCGCCGCTTCTCTGTTCCGCAGTGTCTCCCGTTCCTCCGCGGAGGTCCCCACTGGAGCCGTGGATGGAGTAGCGGCCGCCCTGAGTTTCAAGTTCAGCTGCTGCCCCCCCACAATGGCACCCGGCTAGTCGCTCTCTCGTGTGGGATGGCTGGGTGTCAGCACTCACCGCCAGTCAGTGTGTCCTTCACGGCCGCTGCTTCTCTGCACCGCCGCTTCTCGTGTTCCTCCTTGGAGGCCCCCAGGGGCGCCGGCAGTCACCACGTGTCTGTAGATTTGAACCCCTTCAGTTGTGTCGGGATGCCCGACACAGGAAATGGCGCCGGAGGCTACCTCCTCCTTCTTTGTTGGAGTTTCTCTCTTCACTTTCTCCATGGGCCCCAAACTGTGCTTCAGATCTTTCCTGGGTCCATGGGAACCACTTCCCTCTTTCTTGTCCTCCTCCAGTCACTATATTCCAGTGTCCGGATGGTGACTTTTGGAGAGGTTCACTGTCTGCTTCTTACAGATCTACCATGTTTTTCCAGAAATGTCTGACTTCTGTTTTTGAGAAGTCCCTAAAAACTGTATAGTTTGGCCAATGAAACAAAATGAAATAATTATCTTAATGGAAGATTTAATTAATAGGTACATATTTACTATTTCCTTAATGGGCTATTATCCTTGAAAGTTTAATTGTATTGTTTATTGAAAATGCATGGATTTACTGCAGACATTCACTTTCTATTTTTTTTTTTTATATGCGGGTACCAGGAGTTGAACTCAGGACCTCACCTTGCCAGGCAGGCGCTTATGCCGCTGAGCTATATTACCTGCCTGACATTCACTTTCTTGTATTTTCTTTTAAGACCACCAGTTCTTAAATATGATTGATGTAATAGTTATTTATAGAATTTTTAATTGGGCCTTAATTTACTTAATTTCTTCCAACTACGGTTTTCTCAACTGTAAGGTAGGAACAATAATCATTTTGCTTGAAAAAATAGTGAGGATTATATGATGTAATTCATGGGGAAAAACCTTTATAAACTATAAGATATAAAGTACCAGCCCCACTGCAGCAGCTCATTTGGATCTGTGTTGTTAATATTTCCCGCCTTCCATTTTTCCCTTAGACACACCCTTCCCCGTGACCTGTGTCCTATTCACATGTCACAGGTACAGTGTCTAGGGTGAAATGGAGGGACAGTGCTCTTGCCGTCAGTTTTATTAGTTATGTTTAAGGAAAGGATACTAGGTACAAATTAGGAGCCCCTTAAGAGAACATATAGTTGTTGTATTTATAAAATACTTAAGTTTTTACATGTTTAATTAAGATTAAAATTCCTAATGGAGCCGGGTGTGGTGGTGCAGGCCTGTAAACCCAGCACTTCGGAGGCTGAGGCAGGAGGATCGCTGTGAGTTCAAGGCCGGCCTCGGCTACAAAGTGAGTTCAAGGCCAGCCTGAACTGCGTAGTGAAACCCTGTCTCAAAAAGACAAAAGAAAAAAAAAATTACTAAAGGATTATCTCTATGACTACCAATTTAATTCCTTTTTGATCAGCACATTAAATTATATTTCTGTACTTACTTTGTCCTTTAAATGAAAATAAGCCTTCTTTCAACCTTAGAACTATTTAAAACATTAAATACAGTATCTCATGATGAATTTTCATAATTCAATTCATAGAAACAAATACAGAAGCAAGAGCCAGAGAGTCCCTATAAACAATGCAAGTAGGGTTGCAAGGAGGAAAACAGTGGCTCTTCATGATAGTCTTCAAAGGAAGCTTAAAATCAACATTCAGTTCCAGTTCAGTGAAGCGTTTGTTAAATTGTATCAATAGGACTCTTTTTGTTTCAGCTGGAACAGAGAATGATGACTAAGAGGATTTTGTACAACATACCTATAAAAGTCAAAGTCAAAATGAACTTAAATTTGTTCTGACAGACATCTCTTGAATTATTCATCTTTCCAGTAAAAAATACCCCCCTTGACTCCTCTGAAGAACTCAAGCCCCGATCCAGTTAAAGTACGTATTCAGAGAAGAAATACACAAAGCTTGTGTACTGTTCTGCCTGTGTCTACACTAAGCTTAAAAGTGCATGTTTTAAGAAACCATACACTTACATTATTATTTTCTAATCCAAATAAAAAGTGAGGACTTTTTCTTTTCTTCTATCTGATCGTTGAAGAATCTGTTAAAGGAAATTGAGCTTTTTCTCATAACTGGTGCAATGCTGGCACATGATTAGGAAAAACCCAGGGGATTTCCACCTAATCAAATACCCAGCAAGAGAGGCTATGTCTTCCAGACATAATCATTGCTGGAAACAAAAACAACATATCTATACATTATCCCGTTGGAGGGCTATGCGTGGTCATCCACTGGTAAGCTGCTGTAAATCCCAGCCATCCCATTCTTAGGTAGGTGGGGCTCTTGTCAGCGCCAAATCTTTGCTTTCACCGTGGCCATCCTGAAGTCCTCTCCCTGTGAGCTTCACGATTTTCTGCAACTGCTTTCTCTGCCCACAGACTATATTTTTTCTCTTCTAAGAAAGGGTCATGCCTTAAGAAATTACCTCTTCTGTGATGAAGGACAGAAAAGGCCCCAAGGATGCCATATATTACCGCATGCCATGGAGCAAACCACTGGCATGGGAATTGACTCATTATGTGCACTGGACGCTCTCCAGATCTGTTGGTGGTCAGAGAGCTGAGCTCAGCATAAAGAAATATGTAAATAAATAAATCAAACTTTGAATTACAGTCTCACTGCAATGTGCTCTTATAACTGCTTCCTAGGAGCAGTGAAGTAATTCCTCCATACAGCTGTCCAGTTTCTGGGGCAAGGCCCTGGTGATTTGCACAAGGGCATAGGGTGGGCACGAGGACACATGAGGGCATATTGTGCTACAGTCACAACCGTGATTGCCAGATACCTCTTGGAGTTGGTGCCTGAGATTTGCCATCCCTTAGTCACTGCTGCAAGGTGGCTAGTGGGTAAGGAAGCCCTTGAGTCTGCTGCCTTTGCCAATTAAAGATGTCTGGAGAAGCAGTGGACATCCAGGGACTCGGTGTGTTCTCCTTGTCTGGCTGCTCCTCCTGTGTCTCTTGAAACTGCTTCTGAAGTCTTGTGTGGCCTTTCAAGCCACGCAGCTTGTCTGGCTTTGCTTTTCAGTAGAAATTCCTTCTGTCCCCAAATTAAATTGATCTTTGATGGGGCAGAGCGGGGGGCAAGCATGGCATTTAACTGTCTAGCAACTTGACAAGCTCTGATCCTGTTTTTATTACTTGGGCATTATCTTAGCTTTCTTGCGTTAAAAGACAGCCACATAGCCTTATTTCTAGTACACTGGGTGACAGAGATGGAAAGTACTCATTAAATTTCAAATATGCCTACTTTAAATGCAGGAAAAACAGCTAAGTCATATAGTGGTGCTGACTGGGCTTCTTTATAGTTTTGAGGCAAGGAAGTAAGCTAATTTCCTTTCTTCTTCTTCTTCTTCTTCTTCTTCTTCTTCTTCTTCTTCTTCTTCTTCTTCTTCTTCTTCTTCTTCTTCTTCCTCTTCTTCTTCTTCTTCTTCTTCTTCTTCTTCTTCTTCTTCTTCTTCTTCTTCTTCTTCTTCTTCTTCTCCCTCTCCCCCTCCCCTCCCCCTCCTCCTCCTTCTTCTTCTTCCTTGTCCTCTTTTTTTTTGGTACCGGGAATAATTTCCTTGCTTCAATGGACACAAACTTGGTTTCCTGACGCACAGGCAACTGGTCCTCATTCCCATCTGCTACTGAACACTGGGAGGATTGACCTGTTTGGGGATTTTCCTCCACATAGTTGTGTATCGTTTAAATATTTTTAAATATATTCTGCCAGGATTTCAATGTTAAAAATATATCATGTCAGGCAGAGTCTACTGGCAGAGGAAAGAATTAAGAAAATCAAGAGTAGGACCCATCTTGGCAGAAATTTTGCAGTTTCTTTTGTCCATAATGTAGATTCTTTACCTGAGGAAATCCCACCACCTTGTGCAAACAGAGAGCATTGTGTGAACAGGCGGTCAGATCCTATAGGGCAAGGAACACAGCACACAGGAAGACTTTCTAATGCCAAGATTTGAAATATACTTAATGCTGGTATCTGTTTCCAGGTAGCTGCAGATCATGCACTATTAGGCATGATTTATTTATTTTAATACTCTGTGTCAGTGATTTTTCTTACAGAAACAAAATTCACCCCTGCTTGATTTTGGTAGTGGAATATTGAAGGGTCAAAGAACAAGTCAACTATACCTACCTTGTACAATCGAATGGCTTAAATTTTTCACTTTTACCCTCATCATGCAACTTCTCTGAACAATGGGCACAAGAGGAAAAAGGAGTCATCAGATTCTTCTTCAGCTGGATCCACAACAGAACCTGCCCATTTTAAGTCTCCCAGGTGTCTCTAAGGAAGTAGAATATCAAAGGCATTGTAATTTAACCAGTTTTAGTTATAATACCACCATCTCTTCCTCAGCAGAATAATCAAGGTGTTGAGCTTTGGGAAGATGTAATTTCCAACTGAATGAATTCTTCCCCTTGTCAACAACATTTCTCAAAGTTTCTTCCTGAAAATTCTATATCTGTTCTTAGCTGAGCAACATGGGAGTGGGAGCTCAATGTTGAAATAAATGCAGGAAATGCTGGGTTAAATAAAGATGGATTGCTTTATTGCAAGAGCCTTTTATACACTAATAAGTCCGGAGAATCTTTAATAAAGAAGTATGCATGGAGCATTAGCTAAGGCATGAGCTTTTAGGGAAAATATTTTGCAAGACCAACATTCCAAGAAATATAATTTGGGGAAAACATGCCAGATGTAACTGAATTATAGTACCCCATTTATGTTACCAGGAAGTCACAATGAGGTGGGATTAGCAGTGGTAACCTTTGCTCTTATGGGTAGCGTCTGGGTTTTGCTCAATGCAATTAGGTCAGTGAAGATTGGATACAGACTGAGTCCTGGATCTCATGTATCTATTAATGTAAACCCTTAGACATATGGGTGATAGTAGTAGTGAAACTAGCCAGAATTGACATCAACCAAACAAAAATAGAAATATTAAAGAGAACAGCAATGAAACTACACACACACACACACACACACACACACACAAATAAAATCAGCTTCTGTATTTATGCTCTTCTTGAGGGTAAAAAATATGCCCATTCATTGTGGTACATCCTACTTGCCAAGATCCCTTGTATTTGCTAGATAATTAATAATTTCACTTACCTGGATTAAAATAACTCATCAGAAACTTAGTTGTTACATATCATGCTATCATAATGCCCTGCTTTATCTACAAAGATAAAAAACTAAAATTACCAACAAAATTTTTCCTAAGAATATTTTGCATTTAAACCTTCTGAAGCAAAAATAAAAATTCTTTTAAGTGCTCTTTTAAAATTAGAAATTTAAGGGCTGGTGATATGGCTCAGTGGCATAAGCGCCTGCCCGGCAAGCCCAACATCCTGAGTTCGACTCCCGGAACCCACATAAAGGAAAAAAGTGCCAGTGATATTGCTCAGTGGCACAAGTGCTTGCTGACAACTGCAAGATCCTGAGGTCGACTCCCGGTACCCACATAAAAAGAAAAAAGAAAAAAATTAGAAATTTAATAAACTAACATGGCAGTAAGACTGGTTTTTACTTCTGTTTCTAAATGTTATTGTACCATCAGAATGAATGAGTGTTCTAAAAACTCTGATTAGTCTGAGCATGCGTAATCTTACCTCAGTTCACTTCTATAAAGTCATGGCTGCCCCACTGAAAGGGCATAGGTATTGATTGACATGGTTGCCTTCAAGTCTAGCTTTCATTAAGACTTTGACAAGGACTCTCTCTGATCTCCCCTAAAGTTAACGGGTTACTTCTGCTCTTCCAAACTCTCTGTAATGGCCTTAGTAGTCACTCATTACTCACTGCCTTGGTAATGGCATGTACTTTCTCCACCGGTCTAATTACCCCCACCGACCTTGGAGTCAAAGTCACAGAAAGGCCTGTAATTTTTTTTTTTTTTTTGTCTTTTTAAACAGGGTTTTGCTATGCAGGGTGGCCTTGAACTCACTTTACAGCCCAGGCTGGCCTCGAACTCACAGCAATCCTCCTGCCTCAGCCTCCTGAGTGCTGGGATTACAGGCATGTGCCACCACGCAAGACCTGTACTTTTACCATGTGTGTGTGTGTGTACATATGCATGTATATGTGTGTCTTCATGTTTTTCTTTAATCCCCTTAGGTGGAATCTCATTGGTTAATTGTGGAATAATTTTCAGTATAGTTAACATTCACTATGGGTTTTGGCTAAGTTTTACGTTCAAAATGACATCAGGTCTTATGATGGAATACAAAAGGAAGGAAATGCTTTACACATATTACATGATAAATGCTATTACTGTTCTGATATAAATCAGTGATCTTTTTTTTTTAAATTGACTTTGGAAACCAAACTCTTGGATAGGAATTGAGAAGGATAAATACAGAGAATGCATGAAGAAAACCCTACAGAAGCAGAAATGTCATTCCAGAACCAGGAAACTCTGTAAGAAAAGAGAAGGAAATCAAATGATTAAATAAATGTTATTATAGTATCTATTTAAGAGGCTGGACCAAGCCAGCCCCAGAGTGTGGTGAGTGCCACGACCTTCAAAAGTTCAAGGCGACAGTGAAAAATCAAACCAGCGGGTGAACCGGGGGACCAGGGAGACAAGGCCAGGCCCAGGCATGGGCACAAGCACCGACAGTGGGCAAGACCAGGAAGATCAAGTCAGACCCTGGTAGGGGCGCACAGACATGATGAGCAGACCGGGCCCTGGCCGAGATGCACACACAACCCCAGGTGAAACCAGCAGCGTGGAAGAGTCTGAAACAGCAGCAAGGGGCGAGCAGTTGGTCAGTTGGGTGAGCCAGCCTGGTGCTTCGGCACACAGACAAGCGAAATAGAAGTGGGTGGGGCCGCCTTTCTGTATCAAAGTGCTCTGGAGAACTCCAGCAACAAGCCAGTCTCAGCCCCCACATCCAGAGGCTGAGATCAGCTCAGCACCCAGCACAAACACTACAGCAAACCTGGCTGGAGTACACAGCACATTTCTGGGATCTGACTTGGCTACTACCACGGACCTGTGAACACCAGAGGAACTTAACTACTTTTATTTTTGTTTGTCTGATAGCTTGTCCTTTTTCTGTCTGGCTGGGGTTTTTTTTTTTTTTTTTTTTTTTTGTGGTTATCTTTGTTTTGTTTTTGTCTTTTTTCCTCGCCCTTTATTTTTCATTATTTAGGTTTCTTAACTTTCTTTTTGTTTTCTTCTACTCATCTTCTTTTCCTCTTTCCTCAACTACCTCTTGAAATCATGATATTTTCATGTGAGTAAACATTGTCTCTTTTTTCCCTGATTCACTTCAATGCTCCTTCATTTTCTCTTTCATGCTTTCTCTCCAGTGTCCTCCAATTTCCCAAAACTTGGGTGATCATCATTTGCCATCCAGCCTTGTTTCTACTATATTTGACCTCATTCATCTCTCTTGTCCCCTTCCACTCTTAGCACCACTCCCACCCCTGCAACAGGGTAAAATCACTCCACTAAGGGGAAAATCATTGCATACTACTTGCTGGTATATGTTGGATTTTGTTATATGACTGTAGAATTTGCTCCTGTGATCAAAGGTATCAGGTTAATAATTACCACAGTTTGTCAGTAGCTTGGCTGTACTTGATGCTATTGCTATTGCTAACTGACCTGCTTTAGGATGTCAGGATGTAATACATGTTATAATCAGTTTTTCTCCTTTACATGATAATACTTTGAATGTATCGGGTCATAATCATCACCATAGTCCAGTATCAAAGGACTGGATGCTGAACCAAATAGCAACATTTAATCCTCAATAAATAGGGAAAGTAGGTTCTTGAGATAGACATAAAGAATATATATCTAGAAGACATCCCTGAAGAACAGACATCTCCTAAGGAAGCCTCGCTACTAGCAATAAAGCTATCTACCATAAGAAATTGGCAAGCAGCAACACAGAAAACAAAATAAAATAAAAAATAGAGGGGTGGGGATATAGCTCAGTGGCAGAGTGCCTGCCTAGCAAGCCTGGGGTCCTGAGTTTGATTCCTGGTACCAAAAGAAAAAAAATTAAAATTAAAAAAACAGAAAATAGAAAATGATGAGACACAGAAGCAAAATGCAACCCCAGACTCCCACCCCACCCAGGACGAGCCTGGAGCACAGTGAGATAGAGGAAACTGGAAATCAAGCACTGGAACTTTCTGAAATGATAGCAGCAGAAGTGAAAAAACAAATGGAAAAGACTATAGAAAAAATGATCTCTCTGGTACAAAAAGAAATGATGATCAAAATGAAAGATATTAGAGTAGACACAGACAAAAAAAGAGAAGACCTTAGGAAAATGGTGGAAACCAAAAATGCCCAACATTGGAAAGAAATGGAACCCATGGAACATACCCAAACAGAAATCCAAGATTTAAAACCTCCATTGAAAGTATATACAACAGATTGAATGAAGATGAGGATAAAATATCAGATCTAGAAGACAGGATTGTGGCTAATGGCCATGAAAAGAAAGATATCTTTAAAAAAGCTAGAGACCATGACACATCTATCCATCAGCTGCAAGATGAAGCAAAGAAGAACAATATAAGATTGACTGGGGTCAATGAGAAGCTAGAGACATTGCAAATGCCAAAAAATCCTCTTCCCAGAAATAATGTCGGAAAACTTCCCATAGATAAAGAATTTGACATACAAGTAAATGAGGCATATAGAACTTCAAATAGCCAAAACCAAAATAAATCTACACCAAGGCACATAATAATCAAGATTACAGAAATTCATCCAAAAACAGAATATTAAAAGCAGTTAGAGGGCTGGTGAGATGGCTCAGCAGCATACACGCCTGCCAGGCAAGCACGAGGGCCTGAGTTTGACTCCTGGAGCCCACATACAAAAAAAAGGGCCGGTGATATTGCTCAGAGGCACGGGCGCCTGCTGATGCGTGAGGTCCTGAGGTGGACCCCGGTACCCACACACACACACAAAAAAAGCAGTTAGAGAAAAGAAACAAATCACCTGTAAAGAAAAGTCCATCAGAATCACAGCAGACTTCTCAACACAAACCCTCAAATCAAAGAGAGCCTGGAGTGAGGTATTTCAAGCCCTAAAAGAAAACCTCCAACCTAGATTGATGTACCCTGCAAAACTGTCTTTCAAAATAGAGAAATAAGATACTCCCATGACAAGGAACACCTGAGGAAATTCATGACCACCAAACCAGTTCTTCAAAATGCTCTCAGGTATATATTAGAAAGAGAAAATGAAGACCACAATCACAAGAACACCAATAGAAAGAAGCCACCAGGCAGGGCAAGCAGTTAAACAGAGGGGAAAGACAAGGGATCAACAACAAGAAAATGATATGAGAATGATATTACAATATATATCTGTTATAACCATCAGTGTAAATTGTCTCAATTCACCAATCAGAAGAAACGGACTGGCCGAATGGATCCAGAAGCAAGATCCAACAATACGCTGCATTCAAGAAACACATTTAGGGCCCAATGAGATAGCTCAGTAGCGTAAGCACCTGCCTGGCAAGCGCAAGGTCCTAAGTTCAACTCCCAGTACCCCACATATGAAAAAAGGGCCTGTGATATTGCTCAGCGGCATGGGCGCCTGCTGGCATGCGAGGTCCTGAGGTCGACCCCTGATACCCACAAAAAAAAAAAAAAAAAAAAAACACATTTAACTAAAAAAAAAAAAAAATTTCATAGAGTGAAAGTCAAAGATGGAAAACAATACTCCATGCCACAGGAACCCAGAAAAAAGCAGGGGTAGCTATTCTATTTGCAGACCATGTGAACTTCAAGCCAAGACTGATCAGAAGGAAGAAGAGATAACCATCATAAATATATATGCACCAAAACCAGTGCACCCAACTACATAAAACAAATATTAACAGACATGAAAAATCAAATAAGCACTAACACAATTGTAATGGGGGACCTCAATACCCCACTTTCACACTTAGATAGACAAACTAGACAAAAAAATCAAAAAAGAATTATCAGAATTAAAACAAACCTGTGAAAAAATGGACTTAGTAGATGTTTAGAGAGTGTTCCACTCCACAACATCAGAATACACATTCTTCTCCAAAATAGATCACATATTAGCCCATAGGACATGGTTAAGTAGTTGAAATTATCCCACAGGACAAACAGAGTAATTGAAATTATCCCATGCATATTATCTGACCACAGTGCAATGAAATTGGAAACCAACAGCAAAAGAAACCACAAAAACTACATAAACACATGGAAATTAAATAACACCCTCCTGAACAACCAATGGGACACAGAGGAAATCAAAGAAGAAATTAAGCAATATCTACAATTAAATGAAAATGATGATGAAATATACCAGAACTTATGGGAAACAATGAAAACAGTCTTATGAGGGAAATTCATAGCAGTAAATTCTCACATCAGGAAAACAGAAGGAGCTCAAATAAATGACTTAATGTTTAACCTCAAACTCCTAGGAAAGGAAGAACAAATCAAAATGAAATTTTGTATGAGAGAGGAAATCATAAAAATCAGAGCAGAAATTAATACAACTGAGATTAAGAAAACAATACAAAGAATCAATTAATTGAAGAGATGGTTCTTTGAAAGATTAAATAAAATGGATAACCCCCTAGCTAACCTTATCAAAAAGAGGAAAGAAAAGACCCAATTAGGGTCAAGCAATTAGGAATGAAAAGGGTGAAATCAAAATGGATACTGTGGAAAACCAGAAGCTCATCAATACCTACTTGAAGAATCTGTACTCTAACAAAATGGAAACCGCAAAAGAAATGGACAGATTCCTAGACACATATGAATTACCAAAGCTGAACCAAGAAGATATAAATATTCTAAATAACATGACAATAGTCAGTGAAATTGAAAATGTAATTAAAAACCTACCAACAAAGAAAGCCTAGGCCCTGATGGATTCACTGCTGAATTCCACAAGAAATTTAGAGAAGATCTAATTCCACTAATGCTGAAACTCTTTAATGAAATTGAAATAGAAGCAATGCTTCCAAAATCATTCCTAGAGCAAGTATTATCCTGATAACAAAACCAGAGAAAGATCCAATGAAAAAAGAAAACTATATGCCAATCTCCCTAATGAACATAGATGCAAATATCCTCAATAAGATACTGGCAAACAGAATGCAGAAAAACATCAGGATTATATATCATGATCAAGTAGGAAATATCCCAGGGATGCAGGGATGGTTCAACATATGCAAATCAATAAATATAATACACCATATTAACAGAACCGAAGACAAAGACCACATGATCATCTCAATAGATGCAGAAAAAGCATTTGACAAAGTCCAACATGCATTCATGATGAACAACCTACAAAAAATTGGAATAGATGGTGTTTAGCTCAATCTGATAAAAGCCATCTATGACAAACCAATAGCTAACATCATACTGAATGGTCAAAAACAGAAAGCTTGCACTCTAAAATCAGAAACAAGACAAGGATGTCCACTATTACCACTCCTATTTAATATAGTTCTGTAAACAGCCAGATCAATTGGACAAGAGAAAAAATATAAAAGGAATATAGATAGGAAAGGAAAAAGTTCAATTATCATTATTTGCAGATGACAAGATACTCTACATAGAAGACTCCACAAATTCCACCAAAGGACTTCTAGATTTAAGAACCAAATTCAGTAGTGTAACTGGATACAAAGTCAACACTCAAAAGTCAATAGCATTCCTGTACACAAACAACAAACTCACTGAGAGAGAAATTAGGGAAACCACATCTTTCACAAGATCATCCCCAAAAATGAAATACTTAAGAATCAATCTAACAAAGGAAGTAAAAGATCTATACATTAAAAATTACAGTACTCTAAAAAAGAAGATCGAAGAGGATATCAGAAAATGGAAAGATATCCCTTGCTCATGAATAAGAAGATCCAACATAGTGAAAATCGCCATACTCCCAAAATTGTTATACAGATTTAATACAATTCCGATCAAAATACCATTAGCATACCTCACAGAACTAGAGAAAACATTCCTAACATTTATTTGGAACCAGAAGAGACCTAGAATAGCAAAAGCAATTCTGGGCAACAAAGGCAAGGCAGGGGGCATCACAATCCCTGACTTGAAATTATACTACAAAGCCACTGTGATAAAAATAGCATTGTACTGGCAAAACAAAACAAAAAAAAAAAACCCACAAAAAACAAAAATAGACCTCAGGATCGGCAGAACAGATTAGAAGATGCAGACACAACTACAAACACACTTGGCCACCTTATCTTTGACAAAGGGGCCAAATATGTTCATGGAAGAAAGATAGCCTCTTTAATAAATGATGCTGGAAAAACTGACTTTCCACATGCCAAAGACTAAAACTAGACCCATGTCTATAACCATGCACTAAACTAAAGTCAAACTGGATCAAAGATCTAAATATTAAAACAGAAACACTAAATCTATTGGAAGAGAAAGTAGGTTGAAATCTTGAAGACATAGGTATAGACAGAGAGTCCATGAACAAAACCCAGACAGCATGGGAAATACTTCAAAGAAACAGCAACTGGGATCTCATCTTATTAAAAAGATTTTGCACATCAAAAGAAATCATCAACAGAGTGAAAAGACAACCCACAGAGTGGGAAAATTTTTAGCCAGTTGCCCCTCAAAAAAAGGACTTATATCTAGAACATATAAAGAATTGAAAAAATTCATATTCCCCAAATTCAAAGACCCAATGCAAAAATGGGCATCTGGGATGAATATGCACTTCTCAGATGAAGAAATACAAATGACAAATAAATATATGAAAAAATGCTCAACATCATTTGTCATTCAAGAGATGCAAATTAAAACAACACTGAGATTCCATCTCTTTCCAGTAAGAATGGCTATCATCAAGAAATCAACCAGTAACAAATGCTCGGCTGTGGGGAAAAAGGACCTTTCTTCACTGTTGGTGGGAATGCAGAACAGTGAAACCACTGTGGAAATCAGTGTGAAGATTCCTCAAAAAACTGGATTACAGGTCCCATTCGACCCAGCTATTCCTCTTCTGGGTATCGTCCCAGAAGAATTGAAAACATCATACCACAGTGATATATGTGCACCTATGTTTACTGCAGCACAATTTGTAATAGCTAGATCTTGAAAACAACCCAAATGCCCATAAACTGAATAATGGATAAAAAAGATGTGGGTCTTTTTTAATACAATAGAGTACTACTCAGCCATAAAGAAGGATAAACTTGAGACTTTTATAAGTAAATGGGTGCAACTTCAGACCATACTCTTAAGTGAAATAAGTCAGACTCACATGTGTAAACACTGTATTGTCTCCTTGGTGTGAGAAACTGGAAGAGTAAATAAGGTCTAAAATGTACAACTGATTGGGAAAGGGAAGAAATTGTTCAAAAGAAAAAAGGAACTAGGATGGGACAAAGGGGAAAGGAAGGAATGGAAAAAGAAAAAAAAATACAAGATAGTTGTATTACTAGTTTCTCTTAGTTCATTGAAAAGGGAGGTTTGTGCTAATGTCATTTGGAGAATTTTTCATGCCCATTTCTTCTACTCTGAGTAACTACTTTTTTTTGGTACAGGGAATTGAACTCAGGGCCTCATGCTTGCCAGGCAAGCGCTGTGCTGCTGAGCTACATCCCCAGCCCTTCTGAGTAACTACTTTAAAGATAACAATATGCAATGTATTAATTACTATTACTCTCCTATTATATTGTTATGAAATTTTGTTTTACTTTTTCTTCATAAAAAATACATAATCTATTTAGATTATAGAACTCTCTTGTTTATTTATATTCAACTACTATTGGGTTTTAAGGTCACTTATTTCTTCATGGGTAATTTTATGGAGTCATTTGTTAAAGTTATTGCTGTTTGTCAGTATGTTCTACTTACAGCCCAAATAACAGGCCAGAAAGATTCTTTCTCACACCTTTTTTGGGGGGGAGGGGGCTGGGTCAGGTAACACAATAAAAAACTGACTCCAGGTCCCAGGTAGATGTGTGGGGGTTTTGCCTTTGGCTAATTTTCTTCAAGGAAGCCAGCTTTAATCACCTAGCTGCAGGAGTGCTATTCCATGTTGTGAAAAGTGCCCTGCAGTGAGGCTTTAATGGACTGCTGAACGTAACCCCACACAGGGAGGGGAGAGAGCTCCTCCTAGGTTCCATTTTGCCAAGACCTAAGCAAGAGGCCTATACTAGTCTTCTCTTTCCAATTCCTAATTGCTAGTGACTTTTTTCTTGTATTAGTACATGTGAGTCTAATTTAGAAAAAAATTATAGTTTGGAGGGTAGAAATGGCTCCTTTTTACAAGAAAAGAAGTTTAAACAAAACCAAGAGAGGACTTCTTTTCCCTCATTCCACTGCACTGAAGTCAGCTCCTGAAGACAGTGGTCTCAGCTAACGATGTCTTCAAGGATATGGTGCTTTCCTGTTTTCAGATGTAAACTTGGTTTTATTTTGTGAGAACCTCGTGATTCCATGATAGATCAAGATGAAGAGAACCTGAGGCCCTGACAGATGAGCAACTCATTTATGTTCACACAACAGATTGCTGACAGGGTTCAGATTGTCACCCTGGTTTAGTTGGGTTCATTGGTTCTTTCTTTTTTTCTTTCTTTCTTTCTTCTTTCTTTCTTTCTTTCTTTCTTTCTTTCTTTCTTTCTTTCTTTCTTTCTTTCTTTCTTTCTTTCTTTCCTTCCCTCCTTCCCTCTCTACTTCCTTCCTTCCTTTCCTTCCTTCCTAGAAGAATGGCTGAATTTCAATGCAGATAATTAAATCCAGTAGATTAGAATAATTATAACAGTTAATGTATAATATTCTGCACTTTCCAGATGTATTTAGTGTGCTCTACCTTCTCTAAGTTTTAGAGTACCATTTGTCACAGCTGTGGTTATCATTTTCATTCTCATTTTACAGACTTGGAAACCAAGGTTCAGAGTTCATGTGACCTTAGCTGGCTTGGCAGACCCAGGATAAAATGCCGCTATCTTCGCTTTCCATTACTCATAATTCCCAAATACCTCAAAGCTCGTGATGTGATTTTCCCCTTTGCAAGAACACACTGCCTGCACCTTTCCGAAGGGAATACTGACTTTCACTTACATTCCCCTGAGCTGGCATGTCTGAGAGGCAGAGGATAGTGACCTAGAAAACAGCAGGGCTAATCCACATTTAGATGCCTTGGAGCTTTATTTCCACATTCCTTAAGCTATTTATACTCTATAAGTAGTGGGTCAAAGTCTGGAAGCCAAGAATGATATTTTAAATTGATTTTGGACTGGATTTGTTTTCAACCTGTTTGACCTCCTGATAGAATGTTATTTATTTTTTACTTGTAGCCTTTAGAATTACTGTCCTTTAGGGAAAAAAAATTAACCTTGATATTTGTTCCAAGATCCAAAGTTAGTTCTTTTGATGTGAGCAGTTTAGAGAGATCCGAGCCACGCTACAAGCTCAGGACTGTCCGTAGAATTATTTTCTCAGTAAAGAAACTATGCGCCGAGGTCCTAGGCAAAAACCTGGGAATAAACCGGGATCTGTTCATTCAAGCTCTGCTTTACACCACACTCTGCAGGGCTCCAGGGCCCCTTCAAAGCCAGAAGGCTGCTGAGAGTCCACTGCCAAGGCCTTTGACTGAAATACATGTGAGGCGCTGATCAGCTGAGAAGCCCCGAAGATCGCACATTTTAGATGTGTGAAATGTAAGGTGCACGAATTACATCTCAATGAAACTTTCTTGAAAAGAGAGCAGTTGAAACCTCATGTCAGGGGGACAGGTAAGTTTCTAAAATGGTTACTTTTTGTAGGGGTTATTTCAACGCAGAGAGAGGATATACTTTAAAATTTAGGAAATTCCAGATGACGGTTACATAGTTTCTTGACAGTACGAAGGAGGTATTTGCTGTCACAGCGCAGATCACTCGGAGCTGGCAATGGGCAGGACTGAGACTTCCTAACGCGGACATTTTGACCATGTAATGAATAATGTAGGACAGCCAGAAGCCAAGTATTGATTTGGTTCCCATCTATAAGGAGAATCCTGTTAATCACCTGAATTGTGTAGGCAAGTGTACTCAGAAAGCACAGTTAGTAAAAGAAAACTTTCTCTGAGTTGCCTGGGCAAATATCACAGGTGACAATGCCCACAGATTCTCTTTTTGTATATATTGATAAAACATGGGATCTTTAAGTTATATATATTGAAAAAATTGGCTAAAATACAAAAAGGCTGAATCAGTTTACAAGCACATGACGCTTCAGTACCTACTCTGCCCCGTTAGCCCCAGGCCCATTTTAGTATGAAGTCAGAGAAACGAATGCCCTGAATCCCTGGCGAAACTTGCATAATGTTGAAGGCAACACACTAATGACTCTGGACCTTCTATTAAGGCTGCTTACGTGGTACTAGATGGAACCACGTGATCCTGATTATGTGTGACAAGCAGTCAAAAATAAAAATTGCTCCAGGATAAAGCATGTGGTTTTCCTTGGAAACTTGCCTTTCCTTTCCAGTTAGATAGTGTAAATAAGTAAGGTACTCTCATCCTCTATTGGCAGTTATTGAATTTTAATACCATAAATATTACTGCAGTGCTTGCTACAATACACATCTCTACGCTCCTTCCTGCTAAGACAGGGCTAGGACTAGGGCCCAGGCATCTGCAGTCATAAGCACCACAGTGATGTTGTTGGCAGTAATGTTTAGGCTACAAGATGAAATTGAAAACCGGCGTGTGTTTAAATTTAAAAATTACCATAACTGACACATTGCCATTAACCCCTGCAAAACACTCTCCATCACTTTAAACGCACTTATCCCATTGTTCTTGCCACTTTCTAAAGCCATTCTGGAGTCTTCTTTCCTGAGTGTCTTTAGTCATGTTGCGGCTGCCTCGATGTCCTGAATCCATTCAAATCACTTACCTTTCATGATCATTTGACTTTGGGGAAGAGTCAGAAGTTGCATGGTACCAGATCTGGTGAATAAGGTGAATGGGGACTCACTGTTAAGTTTTCTTATTGGACAGAAATTGCTGAAAGCGTTTGAATTGATTCAGGACATCAAGGCAGCCACAAAAAGACATGCAATTGGACTCCAGAGCTGCTTTGGAAAATGGCAAGAGCAATGGGATGAGTATGTTCAAAGTGAGGGAGAGGATTCTGAGGGAGTTAATGGCAATGAGACAGGGTCTCGCTATGTAGTGCAAGCTGGCCTCGAACACATGGCGATCCTCCTGCCTCAGCCTCCTGAGTGCTGGGATTACAGGCGTGTGCCACCACACCTGGGTGAGGGGGAGGATTTTGAGGGAGTTAATGGCAATGTGTCTTTTACTATCATACATTTTAAAAAGTAATCATTTAGTATAGATTTTGATCACCTCTTGTACATTTTGAGAAGTGCTACTACATGAGATTCTCCTGATCACTTGATGCTTTCTATACCAAGATGCTAAGAGCTAACATAGAAAAAAAAAAAAAAAAAAAGACTTCTATGGGATAGTTTGTCCAAGAGCACAGGGACTTCCATGGTAACTCTGTTGCCTTGGTGACAGGAGGAAGCTGGGGATGAAATAGCACTGGAAAATGCTGCAAGAGTGAAATTTTCCTTCCTGTACAAATTCTGCTGCTTGTCCACTTTGAGTTGGATGGAAACAACCATACCCTTGGTCTCCTGATGCCAAATGTCCATCACAATGACAGGAACAAAATCCCACCATGTTCTGTCAGCACCCCCACATCCCACACTTTACTTTCTACCAGGGGACCCCCAAAAGATCACATCTCTGAAAGGAAGATTTTATTCACAGATTTTACTCACTGGAAATTAGATCACGATTGCAGGACGTACATTTTCCCAGTAACCATACATGGTTTGAGAGGGAATTATGCCTTTTCTTATCTTTCCTATGTGTTGAGTAAAATATTTACATCATTCCATTTTCCTGGAGGGTAAGAGATTTATTAAAACAAATCCTCCCCACATTTGCTTTTGGTAATTAAGCGCTATTATTATTGTACATAAACATTTTAGCTCTCTGTTTAAAGTTCCTGACACATTTATATAAAGTGACAGCAGATGTTTATTTTATAAAACATGTAGATATTTGGGCAGAATTTAGGAAATGTCAATAGCAGAAATAAAAAGATTTGATGATCTACTTAACAACAGTGATCCTGCCATGTGGAGAAGCCCCCTTAATCACTATGCCTAGGTGGGGTTTTTTCTGTGGGGAGGGAAGGAGGATTGGGTCTCAAACCGGTGTCTCCATCAGTCAAAAAGATTACTGTTCTCTTTTGTTTGACAGATGCTGTATTACCACTTTTTTTTTACAATCCTAAATTTTGAGACTTAATTTCTAAACTCTCAGACAAAGTGTCTTTTGAAAGCGTCCCTTTTTCTTCAACTGTAGAATGCATGCAGTCTGAAGGTGTTCGCCCACACAAAAGGAGGAAAACTGGGCCCGAGCTTGTGTGGCTGCTCCCTTTAGGTTCTGGGCTACAAGTGCTATCCGGGTTATGCAATAGGAACACAACTCCTAGTGTACTCACTCTTTACGGAAGCCACACAGAGCTACGTGGATCACAGATTCATGCTTTGTGGTGGTGAACAATGACTTTTTTTCTTACTCCAAACATCACACTCATTGTTATCATCGAGTGAGAGGATCTCCTGCTGCCCAGCCCCACCTCAGTGGGTTTTGCAGTCTCAGATTCTGGTCACTGTGGCAACCGGTGGAGGCGTTGGTGTGGCCCCTAGGCAGGAGTTTGGTCAAATTGTGGCTGCCTTGACACATTTCCCCAGCTGGAAACTGAGGAGCCAGTGGATGGAGAGTTCTGGAAGCAGACAGAAGTTAGACAGAACACAGGTCCTAAATAGTTAACCCAAGGTAAACTGAGAGTCAGGGCCTAAGTGAGTTAACACACCGGAAGGCCCAAATAACTAAGTCAATACCGAGTAGCAGGACCCAGTGAAAGGCAATAGACAAAGAACAGGTCCTTAGCCAACCGGGAGACCTTGGAGGAAGTGAAATGCAAATGAAGCAGCTTGCTTTCTGGATTTCAAAGGCCTACCTGCAACCAGGAGAATCCCTGCTTGCTGTCACATACACGGCCTCAGAAACTGAATGAAAAACCGATGGACTTAAACATCTAAGGTTTTTCCACCTTATGGAAATTGCTCTCCCAAAAGCGGGGAGCCCTTTTCTTTCATTCTTTCTAACAAACATGCATTGGGCTACCCCCCACAGCTTGCTGCTTTCTGTTTTTTCCACTTCAATCTTCATTGCCCAAAACAAGGACCCGAGAGCTACAGGGATCTGGTTACATTGTGATCTGTCCGGCCACAGAGGGGCAGAAATGGGGATGGGTCACACAGAGCCCTTTCACCCGGGCAGGCACAGATCAGGTCCCCGGAAAATGTTCATGCCGAGTCCCCTCCTTACTGTTTGGAGTGGCTCTTGCTTGCTGTCTTTATCATGTGGATGGTTGAGGTCCCCGCTTTGTCCCCCAGGAGCAGGACTTCTGCTACACAGTGGAGGCCTTCACTCCTGAATATGTGGAGGGGCCTCAGGGAGCTGGTCCCAAGTCAGCCAGACTTAAAGCTTAAAATGAGCCCCTGAGACAGCAGCACTTCAAAGCGCATGCACATATGTATGCTAAATCCTTTCAGGGCTGAGAAAAAGCGTTAAACACAGTGCTCCCAGGTTGGGGGCTGGAGGAGAAGGTGGCTGAGGACATCCTGCTTTCCTCAGGACTCTACTGCTTGGTTAAAGGCCTCTCCGATGCAGATTCATCAGCTTCCTGCCCTGAGGCTCAGGCTGAGTGCTGTCCAAGCCCCAGCTCTGCCTCAGCCCTTAAATGACTTGCAGAGATCATGCACTTCTCAGAGCTTCTGTGGACAGATCTGCAATACTCACAGAGTCTACGCAGCTGCAGGCTTAGCGTGCGAGGGTGGAGCAGCCGTGGTCAGTGTTTGTCGATGTTTGTTTCGCTTGTTCCTTCCCCACTTTCACTTGTAATTTCTACCAGAAGTTCTACTAGCTGATTTCCCACAAAACAGGAGGTTACGAAATGAAGACACTGTCTAGTGCAAATGGTAGCCATACAGTTAGGTCTTCCGGTTCTTGTCTCTGTACTAATAATAAAAATAAATAAAATTCATTTCATCTTAAATGTGTTTCTAGAGCTGTGACAAACTCTTTACATAGGTTCCTTTTTAATACGAAGTTTTTAGGATGTAAGAATTACTACTATTTTCTTCTATCTACTTTCTTTGGAATTAATTTGCTATATCTTTTCATTTCCTTGAGACAGAATTTAAAAATCACCATTTTTCAGTAATTATGTTTTGTAATACGATTGAAAGCTAAAATTTATTGCTCTTCTTAACTCCACCTTAACAGTTTTAATGTTATGTTTTCACTTTCACTTTACAGTGTTTCCTAATTTTCAATGTGATTCTTATTTAAAACAATGGTGAAATTTCAATGTGTTTGCTTAATTTCCAGTCATTTGGAGATTTCTAGTTATATTCTATTAATGGACTCTAGCTTAATTCCATTGTGTTCAGAAAATTTCTACTTCAGTCTTCTATAATTCGTTGATTCAGATTTGTTTAAATGTTTTATTGTGCACTTGAAAATTGTGCATTCGTTTTTTTCTCACAGTATTTAATAATTTTTATTAGGTTAAATTTATTAGTTATGCTATTCCAGTTATCTATATTCTTCCTAATTTGCATGTGTATCAGCTGCTGAGAGAAGAGTGCTAATGTTTCCCATTTTGATGTGGTGTACCTATTTTTTCAGTTTTGCCAATTTTTCATTTATGTATTTTGAAATCATATACCTTGTCACATACAAATTTGAAATTATGATATCATCAGGTAGACAGAGCCCTTTATCATACCTAAATATACTTATCTCTGCTAAATCATCTTGCTTTAAAGTTTAATTTGTCTGATGTTAGTATAATTATGCTACCTTTCTTTTTGGTTCAGACAAATATTTTTTTATTCTTTTCAAATTTTAATTGTACATAAATCTCTGTTTTTTTAAAAATTAATTTTACTGGTACATTTTAGATATACATAGTTATAGGGGACGGGGGCTTGGCCAGGCTACTGATCTCCTATGACAAGTGTACAGTGAAGATTTAAATAAAAGAGACAAGTAATATGGTTTGTGGGGAATCCAGCAAGGTCAGAACTCTCTTGGAGCTAAGACAAAGACTCCTCTGGACTACCTGTATTTATTGGGTTTCAAATAAATTTGGAGGGCGTGAGGGGAGGTGAAGGGAAAAGCTGAGGTAAAGGCGGGAAACTGAGCAGGACCTTAAGAAATTAGAACAAAGACTTTTCCAGCACTAAATTTTGCCAATTAAGAGAACTATCTTATCTCTAAGGTTGACAGTTTATTGCCCTGGAATCCTTTGAGAGAGCTTCAGCTCCCACGGCTGCAGTGTATCTCGTCTTCAGAGCCTGTGAATATGAGCTTTTCCACCATGGACAGAGAGCACTCTGTTCAGCAACTTAACCCTTACACAGCACAGTCCCCAGCACATAGTGATAGCATTCATTGTGGAATTTGGACCTGTACATGATATACCTTGATTCTTCTTTTTTCCCCAATTCTCTCCCCTCCCTTCTGCCCTTCTTCTCTCCTCCTTCCAAAGCTATTTACAAAAGCTTTGTTTCCATTTTTTTCCTTCTATTCTCCCTTTGTTTTCATTTCCCTTCCTCCCTCCCATTTCCTTTTCCATTTGGACATTTTCTTCCTATTTCCCAATATCTAGTTTACATTTTGGTCCTTATTTACACTTTCAGTTTCTCACACCAGAGAAGCAATGTGATATTTAAACATGTAGGTCTGATGTATTTCACTTAAGAGTATGGTCTCAAGGTGCATCCTTTTACCTAGAAATGTCTCAAGTTTATCCTTCTTTATGGCTGAGTAGTACTCCATTGCATAAAAAAAACCACATCTTCTTTACCCATTCACTCATTGATGGCCATTGGGCTGTTTCCAAGATTCAGCAATTACAAATTGTAGTGGTATAAACATGAGTGTGCATATATCTCTGTGATATAATGTTTTTAATTCTTTTGGGAAGATACCAAGAAGGGGAATAGCTGGGTCAAAGGGACCCTCTAGTTTTAGTTTTTTGAGTAATGTCCACACTGATTTCCACAGTATTTGCAGCAGTCCACACTCCCAACAGCACAAAAGGGTCCCTTCTATCCCATACCCCCACCAGCATTTGTTAGTGGTTGATTTCATGATAATAGCCTTTCTTTAGCTACAGAATCTCAGTGTTGTTTTAATTTGCATCTCTTGAATGACCAGTGATGTTCAACATTTTTTCATATATTTATTTGCTGTTTGTATTTCTTCATCTGAGAAGTGTCTACTTATTTCAAATGCCCATTTTTGGACTGGGTCTTTACATTTGAGGGGGTTCTGATTCTTTTAGTTCTTATATTTCCAGATAGTGGTCCTTTAAAGAACAGCTGGGAAAAAATTTTCCCATTTTCCCCCAAAGAACAAGGGATATCTTTATCTCTTCACTCTGTTGGTAGGTTCTTTCGCTACAAAAGCTTTTTCTTTGTGTACAAAAGCTTTTTAATAAGATGAGACCCCAGTTTTTGATTCTTTGTGATAGTTCCTGAGTAACTGGGGTTTTGTTTATAAAGTCTTCACCTACACTTATGCCTTTAAGAGTTCTACCTATTCTCTTTTCCAGCATTTAGTGTTTCTGTTTTAATATTTAGATCTTTGATTCACTTTGATATTAGTTTAGTGCATGGTGAGAGATATGGGTCTAGTTTTAATCTTCAGCGTATGGAAAGCCAATTTTCCCAACATCATTTATTAAAGAGGCTATCTTTCTTCCAGGGAAGGTGTTTGGCCCCCTTATCAAAGATAAAGTGACTGAGTGTCTTTGGAGTTGTTTCTGCATTGTCTATTTTGTTCCATTGATCCTCTGGTCTGTTTTTTTGCCAGTATCGTGCTGTTTTTATCTCAGTAGCTTTGTGGTATAATTTCAGGTCAGGGATTGTGATACATTCTGCCTTACCTTTGTCACCTAGAATTGCTTTTGCTCTTCTAGGTCTCTTCTGGTTCCAAATGAATTTTAGGAATGTTTTCTCTAGTTCTGTGAGGTATGCTAATGGTATTTTGATTGAGATTGCATTAAATCTGTATAACAATTTTGGGAGTATGGCCATTTTCACTATGTTGGTTCTTCCTATGCATGAACAAGGGATATCTTTCCATTTTCTGATATCCTCTTAAATCTCCTTTTTTAGAATACTGTAATTTTTAGTGTATAGATCTTTTACTTCCTTTGTTAGATTGATTCCTAAGTATTTCATTTTTGGGGATGCTCTTGTGAAAGGTGTGGTTTCCCTAATTTCTCTCTCAGTGAGTTTGTTGTTTGTGTACAGGAATGCTATTGACTTTTGAGTGTTGACTTTGTATCCAGTTACACTACTGAATTTGGTTCTTAAATCTAGAAGTCCTTTGGTGGAGTTTGTGATGTCTTCTATGTAGGGTATCTTGTCATCTGTGAATAATGATAATTGAACTTTTTTGTTTCCTATCTATATCCCTTTTATATTTTTTCTCTTGTCCAATTGATCTGGCTGTTTACAGAAAGATATAAAATAGGAGTGGTGATAGTGCACACCCTTGTCTTGTTCCTGATTTTAGAATGTAAGCTTTCAGTTTTTGACTGTTTAGTATTATATTAGCTTTTGGTCTGTCATAGATGGCTTTTATCAGACTGAGATAAAGACCATCTATTCCAATTTTCTGTGTGGTTTTTATCATAAATGGGTGTTGGACTTTGTCAAACGCTTTTTCTGCATCTATTGAGATGATCATGTGGTTTTGTCCTTGATTCTGTTAAATGGTGTATTACATTTATTGATTTGTGTATGTTGAACCATCCTTGCACCCGTGGGATAAATTCTACTTGGTCATGGTGTATAATCTTGATGATTTTCTGCATTCTGTTTGCCAGTATCTTATTGAGGATTTTTGTGTCTATGTTTATTAGGAGGACTGGCTTGTAGTTCTCTTCCTTGGTTGGGTCCTTCTCTGGTTTTGGTATCAGGGTAATGCTTGCTTCTAGGAATGAGTTTGGGAGTACTGTTTCTCTTTCAATTTCATTAAAGAGTTTGAGGAGTAGTGGCATTAGATCTTCTCTAAATTTCTTGTAGAATTCAACAGTGAATCCATAAGAACCTGGGCATTTTTGTTGGTAGGTTTTTAATTATGTTTTCATTTTCACTGACTGATATTGGGTTATTTAGAATTTTTATATCTTCTTGATTGGGTTTTGTAATTCATATGTATCTAGGAGTCTGTCCATTTCTTCTGTATTTTCCATCTTATTAGAATACAGGTTCTCCAAGTAGGTATCTGGATTTCAGCTGGAAGTGTTATAATTTTTTTAATTCCTAATGGCATGGATTTTAATCTTTTCTTTCCTTTTTTTGGTAAGGTTGGCTAAGGGTTTGTCAATTTCATTTAATCTTTTAAAGAACCAACTCTTTGATATGTTGATTATTTGTTTTCTTAGTCTCAGTTGCATTAATTTCTGCTCTGATCTTTATACTTTCCTCACTTGTACGAGCTTTGGGCTTGACTTACTCTTCTTTTTCTAGAAGCTTGAGTTCAAAATTATGTTGTTTATTTAAAATTGCTGTTTTTCTGATACACTGCTATAAATTTCCCTTGTAGGACTGTTTTCATTGTGTCCTATAAGTACCAGTATGTTGTACTGGCCTTATCATTTAATTGTAGAATCTGTCTAATTTCTTCTTTAATTTCATTGGTGACCTATTGGTTGTTTGGGAAGGTGTTATTTAATTTCCCTGTGTTTATGCAGTTTTTGTGGTTTCTTTTGATATTTGTTTCTAACTTCATTGCACTACAGTCTAATAATATGCATGAGATAATTTCAGTTCCTTGTCACTGCCTTAAGCATGTTCTGTGAGCTAGTATGTGGTCTATTTTGGAGAACAACTCATGTGCAGCAAAGAAGAATGTGTATTCTGATGTTGTGGCATGGAACACTTTGTAGACATCTACTAAGTCCATTTGTTCAAAAGTTTAGTTCAGTTCTAATATTTCTTTCTTGATTTTTTTGTCTAGTTTATATGTCTATTTGTGATCATGTGGTATTGAGGTCTCCCATTATAATTGTATTGGTGCTTATTTGATTTTTCATGTCCATTAATATTTGTTTTATATAGTTGGTGCACTGCTGTTTGGTACATATATATTTATGATTGTTATCTCTTCCTCTTGGATTGTTCCCTTAACAAGTACGTAGTGACCTTCATCTCTTCTGATCAGTCTTGGCTTGAAATCCACATTGTCTGTAAATATAATAGCCGCTCCTGGGGCCGATGAGATAGCTCAGCGGCACAAACACATGCTGGCAAGCATGAGGTCCTGAGTTCAACTCCTGGTACCCATATTAAAAAAAAATAGCTGCTCCTGCTTCTTTCCAGGTTTTTGTTACATGTAGTACTGTTTCCCATCATTTGACTATCAGTCTATGAATTTCTTTTTGAGTTTCTTGTGTGCAACATATTGTTGGATCTTCTTTCTTGGTCCATTCTGCCAGTCTGTTTCTTTTGATTGGTGAGTTGAGATGATTTACTTTGACTGTATGTATTGATTGTCATATAATTTTCCTGTTGTCAGTTCCCTTTCTTTTCCCTCTGTTTTTTTTTTTTTTTTTTTGTGGGTACCAGGGGTCGAACTTAGGACCTCACACTTGCCAGGCAGGCGCTTATGCCACTGAGCTATCTCACCAGCCCTCCCCTCTGTTTAATTGCTTGCCTTTCTAGTGGATTCATTCTGTTGGGGTTCATGGAATTGTAATCCTCATTATCTCTTTCTAGAATGTTCTTCAGAACAATTTGGAGTGCTGGTTTGCTGGTCATGAATTTCCTCAGGTATTCTTTACCTTGGAAGTATCTTATAGCTCCATCAATTTTGAAAGATAATTTTGTGGAGTACATCCATCTGGGTTGGAGGTTGTTTGCTTTTAGGGTTTGAAATACTTCACTACAAGCTCTCCTTGAGCTAAGTGTTTGTGTTGAGAAGTCTGCTGTGATTCTGATGGGTTTTCTTTTATAGGGGATTTGTTCTTTTTCTCTAACAGCTCTTAATATTCTGCTCTTGTGCTGAATTTCTGGAACCTTGATTATTATATGCCTTGTTGTAGATTTATTTTGGTCATGACTAATTGGAATCCTATATGCCTCACTTATCTGTTTGTCAAATTCTTTCTCCATGCTTGGTACATTTTCTGTCCTTACTTCTGTGAATAGGATTTTAATGTCATTTATGTTATCTCCTGCTTTTTCATTGACTCTGATCAATCTTATATTATTCTTCTTTGCATCATCTAGCATCTGTTGGATTGATTTTTCATGCTCCCTTGCTATTTTTAAGAAATTTTTTTTCATGGTCACTAACCATAAACCAGTCTTCTAGATCTGATATACTGTCCTCACATTGGTTCATTCAGCTGCATATACTTTCAATAGAGTTTCTAATCTGGATATCTGTTTGTATCTGTTTCATGGATTCCATTTCTTTCCTATGTTGGATATTCATGGTTTCCATCATTTTTCCAAGATCGTCTTTTTTTTTTTTAATCTGTAATTACTGTAGATTCATTATCGTGTCTTTCATTATGGTGATCATCTCTGTAGTTGTCTGAGAGATTATTTCTGATTTGATTTTTTCTAGTGTCTCATTCAACTTCTTTGTTGCTTTTGCTGTTACCACTTCAGAGAGTCCAGGTGGGTGGCTTTTGAACTGTTCCACTTCATTGCTCCCTGGGTTTGCCCTTGGCAAGCAGGATGTCTGGGGTTACATCTTGCTTCTGTGTCTTCTCGTTTTCCACTTTTTTAAGTTTAGTTTCTATGCTGATGCTTGTAAATTGCTTATGGTAGGTAACTTTATTTCTAGTGTTTAGAACCCTTAGGAAATCACTACCTCTCAGAGATGTCTTCCAGGTGTAGCTGGCTTTTGGGTTTGAGTCTGTTGGAAGATCCTACCTCTTCAATTTATTGGGGATGAGAAGTTGCTGCCTATTTGGCCTAGCCCCTGGTTCTTTGGCACTGGACTATATAGTATTGTTTATAACCCTCAGGCAATCTCAGTCTTGGCACACAAGGAAGAACAACTGATTAGAATGATTATGTCACCTTGGCTAAAGTAGTACAGTCAGTAATACCATAGCATCAAACACAGCCTAGAAAATGACAAACTGTGGTAACTATTAATTTGCCACCTTTAACCATATGAACAAGGTTTGTAGTTATATAACAAAATCTAAAACAAACCAGAAAATTGTATGCAGTAAGTAACCTTCCAATATGGTAATTTTACCCTCAGGTGAGAAAATTTTAAAGGGGCTGGGAAAAAATAGAGAAATAAAAGAGAAAGAGATTAGAAGCAAGGCTGAAGAACAAAGAAAGATTACACAAGCTTTGAGAAACTGGTGAAGATGACAGGAGGGAAAGAAAGAAGGAAGAAACAGAAACAAGAATGGAACAAAACAGCAACAACAAAAAACTAGAAGCAATGTTCACACTCATATAAAAACAAGAAAAAACAATCAAGAAAAAAAAAAAAGAAGGAAAAAAGAAAGAAAGAAAGAAAAAAAAAAAGCCCACTTCAGGGCATTTCTCTGTTGTCATTTCTTTGTTGTAGGCAAAGGGGGCAGACAGAGCCCAGTCCATGTTGACCTATCCCAGCAGTAGAATTATGGTGGTACGGTAGATAATCCCTGCAGGCCTGTACCTTCAGGTCCCCTGAAGTTCTGGCTGGCTCTGGTTTCTGACTGTGAGGCTGTTGCTTGAGTTGTTCAGCCTGAAACTCTTGTGCCTCCTGCTTGAACTAGGCTCCCTGCCCTTGGGTGTCTCCAACAGCAGCACCTTCCCCTGACACTGGGAGCCACTAGATGGAGCCAACCCACAGCTGCTCTGAGTTCTGAGTTCAGTTAGCCCCTTTCCAGAATGGAAAGGGGCCAATTACCCTCTCATGGGGATGGAATGGAGATCATTCACTGGAATGGGCTCACTCAGCAGCCACTGCAATCTGCAGCATCCACTGCTCCATTCCACTGGTGCATTTCTCTGTGTAGGCCTCTGGGGTCACCCATGGGGAACCATGTCTCTGCAGGTTCGAGACACCCCTCCCCTGCCATTAGCTGGGATTCAGAGAGAAAACACTGCTTGCCACCTTCCTCTCCTGTATTGAAGTCCCTCTCTTTGCTCTCCCTCTGTGCTCCAAGTCTCACTTCAGATCCTTGCTGGGTCCTAGGTACCCACTTCCCTCCTTCTTCTGCTGCTCATGTTGCTATATTCCAGTGTCTCTACTCCAAATCTTGGTGAGGCTGTTTCTCTGCTGCTCACCACTCCACCATCTTCCAGATCTCTTGTTTTTATAACAGTTTTATTAGAAGATAATTTTCATACAATTCTCCCATTTAAATTATAAAAGCCAGCAATTTTAGTATATCCACAGAGTTGTGCAACTATCATCACGATGATTTTAGAATATTTTTATGACTTCATAAAAACCTCCTTCCTATGAGCTATGACTCCCCATAGTCTCAATCCTCCCTAGCTCTAGGCAAATACTAATCTACTTTCTGTTTCTATGGATTTTCTTGTTCTGGATGTTTCTTATAAATGGAAATTTACCATATGTGGCTCTTTATGACTGTTTTTTTTATCACTTAGCATCATGCTTTCAATTTATATCCAAGTTGTAGCATGTATTCTGACACTCCATTTCTTTTTCTTGTCAAATTATATTTCATTGTATGGATATACTGAATATTTTAGTTGTTTCCACCTTTTGATTACCATAAATATTGCTTTTATGAGCACTCATGGACAAATTTTTGTGTGGATGCATGTTTTCATCTTTCTTGAGAATATACATAAGTGTAGAATTACTGGATCAAGTTATAACTCTGTGTTTAACTTCTTTACTTGATCTTAGCCAAAAGGCCGAGAAGCGATGTGTGTTTAACTTCTTGAGGCACTGCCAGACTGTTTTCCAAATGTCACACCATTTTGCTTTCTCAGTAACAGTGTAGGAATATTTGTTTCTCCATATTCTCAACAGTATTTTTTGTTATATGCCTTTTTCATTGTAACCGTGCTAGTGGGTATGACGAGGTATCTCTTTATGGTTTCAATTAGTATTTCTCTGCTGACAAATGATGTTGGGCATCCTTTCATGTGCCTATTGGATATTTATATATCTTCTTTGGATAAATATCTAACCAGATCCTCTGCCTATTCAGCATCCTATTCAGACATTTTAATTGAGTTATTTGCCTTTTTATTACTGAGTTGTAAGATTTAGTTATATATGCTAGATACAAATCCCTTATTGGATATGTGATTTTCAGAAGTTTTCATCCACTCCCGTAGTATTTCTTGGTAACATTTTATTTATTTTATTTTATTGCTAGTATTTATTAAAGCCCAGAATTTTAATTTGATTAAATCCAATTTATCGTGTTTATTTGGGTGCTTATACCTTTTGTGTCTGTATAAGAAACCATTGTCAAATACAAGATTGTGAAGACATATACCTATGTTTTTCTAAGTTTTGTAGTTTAGCTTTTAGGTCTTTGATCCACTTCGAGTTTTACCCATTTGAAAGATGAAGAAACTGAAGCACCTGCATCTGAAATAATTTGCAAATAAAACACAGCTAATAAGAAGTAGCAGTTGGATTTGAACCCAAGGAGCCTTGTTTTAGAGACTGTGCTTTTGACCACTATATGAGGAAAAGGGAAATAACTTACTTAGCAGAGCCCTGCAGGTACTGAATGTTCAAACAGTGCAGGTTCTAGATGTTGTTTTCTTATTATTCTGAGTAGGATGAGATTATTTTGTTTTCTTTAGGAAGATGTCTCTGTGATTTGCAGTTCTCTACCAATCCAGACACAACACAGGAGAAAGAAAAATGTTTTCCAACATCATTTGAAAACTGGAAAACTTACATAGGGAGTTTTACAAAGAGTTAGAAATACACGATCATGATACTTTCCTCTATTTAGCATATGCTTATTGAGTTACCACTATGTCCCCATCCCTGGAGTAGTCCCTGGGATCAAGGAGGTAAAATAGATTGCTGCATGCTGCTGTCCCCCCATCAGAGCTTGTGGCCTAGTAAAGGTCACAGGAGAGAGCAAACTTCCCAAGAGAACAAAGGGAGGAATGGAGATACTGACTGTGGCCTGCCTGGAAAACTATTTCCAAACATTCCATGCTGCAAATGAGAATCCTGAAGTATCTGGGGACTTGGCACTCTTTAGTGATTAAGGAACTGGTGTCAGACAGGCCACATTCAAACCAGAGTTAATGCTGAGTAACCAGCTGAGTGACAAGCCAAGTGCTCTCATCTCCTTAAACTTATTTCCTTTTTATTCTCGACTGGGAATGATATTGCCTACCTCAAAACATTAAGGAGAATTGAAAGACATTAAATATCACTAAGCGTCATACCTGGCAGCAGGAAAAAATGGTCACTAAGAAGGGAACTTCCTGGGAGGTTAGAAATGACTGAGGTAACAGTTACACGGGTATACGCATTTATCAGAGCTCATCGAAACGGCCACACGACTGCATGCAACTGCCTGCAAATACACACAGCACGTCTGACAAGAAACTAATAGGTGACCACTGACAAACTTCTGGGCTCAGTAACTTCTTTTAAAAATGTTTTTTTCATGCATTTTTCAAAGTGACTTGAATCGAACTCAGCCTGAGCAATCAGTAAGGACTCCTCAAAAGCTTGCAAGAAGACACTCATCTCTACAGAGAGCTAAGAGGAAGTGTTCTCGCCTCAAGGCTTTGCATCTCCTCAGACCCGCAGACTAAATTCAATTATGTGAGGCAACGCTTTTGTTTGTAGTGGGATTTTTAGAGGTAGAACTTGCCATAAAGAGTTTTTAGTGAAGGCCTTTGAGAGTTCCTGATACGACAAATGAATGGTAAAGGAAGACTGAAATATTCAAATTCATCATCCCTGTTAAGTGCTGGGTACTCCAATAGGGGTGTTATATAGAAGGTCAATGCTGGGATAAAAATCAAATAAATGCTAATAAATCTTTAATATAAAATTGCCTTTCTTCATTTTTTCCTGCTGACTTTGAAAAGCAAAGAAGTTAAACTACTGTAAAGACAACGAATCCTAGGAATTCCTAGCCTTTATTTCCAAAGTTTTTAGTAACTAGTTTTTAAAATCCTTTAAGTGAAACAATTCTATTAGCCATAAAATCCAAGATAAAATTGCCAGTACTTAAACAGTAACAGCAAAACATTTTTTTGAACTTCATTAAAGAATTACTTTAGGGCAGGATTTCCACCACTCCTGGAACATACACTTTAAGTGTCTAACGACTAAATGCATGAATCAGTAAGAAGTCAGCAATAAGGAAAGTGCGAATGCAGGTTTATTATAAGCACACCATGTTTTACATCCAGACCTGGGCCGAATGGCAGTTGGCAGGGAGAGAGGAAGGGCCACACCCTCCGCAGAGCGGATACCTGTGCCCAAACAGTGCCTAAGCCACAATCATCAAATGTAAGATCTGCATGGGAAATAGGAGTTTTTTCAAAGTCTGTGTAGCAAACCGCCTTCCCGGTGAGATTGCGAGGGAATGAGCTGCTTTGCCCTTCAGATGGAAACGCCTGGAGCCCGCATGTGTTTCCCCCGGAACCTTGTCCTGCAGAGCCAGAGCGAGGCCGGGCGCAGAGCTGCGGCAGTGCTGCGACACCGAGTAGCAGCTGTGTGGACACCCCACGTGCAGACCCGGGCCCTGTAGAGAGGCGGGGTCTGCTCGGCAGGTCTGGGTGTCCCGGAGCCTGCCTTTGTACCCAGCCTGGTGACCCAGACCTGAGCCGATGGGCTGCACTGTGCAGTGAGGTCCTGGGGAGACCGACTCTCCAAGATGCGCAGGTGCTGGGGCCAGCTCTGCACCTGCGGCCAGGGGACCAATGTGACCACCCAGGGTCACTGACCATGCCCAGTCCACACTGTCTCGGGGGAAATGGGAGTGATAATAATAACCACGAAGGTGAGACACTGATATTCACCTCCTGGAATCCTGATGAGGGCCTCTGGACGCTCAGCCATGCCAATGATACAGGGGAAATAACCCCCAACCTGCTAGATGTCAGACACCCCGGATTTGTATTCAAAATCAAAGAATGAATTCTAAGAAACAACAGAGGTTAAGAGTAGGAAAGCTTTATGGAGAGAGCTTCTGAGAGACAGGAGGGGACCCTAAAGTGGTCCCACTTCTCAAAGGAAGTTTTATAGAGCAAAATCAGGAGGTGGGTACAATGTGGATCAAAACTATGATCAACCAATAAGATAACAACTATAGCTGCTTAGGTAATGTTGATCCAATGGGGAAGCAGGTCATGTAGCAAGTGTACAAGGAAAGAACAAGGACTTTGTTTAGGAAGGGATGGATCAGGGGGTCTTGGTCACCCACCCGGGTGATGGATGTCTATCTAGACTTTATTGGACCAGGTGATAGCAATTATCTTATCCCTCGGGGAGGCAGGTAGGCCTGGTCATTCTGTCTTTATCTTCAGGCCTGGTCTTCAACAGATGCGCCTCCAGCCACAGCTGTGCTGTGTTCTCATCCTCTGCACTGACTCCCCCAAGGGCCCAGCCCTGTCTGCCTGCCTAGAATATTCCTTCCTAACTTAGCTGTCTGTAATGCCACCTGCAAACACCTAGACTGCACAGACATGAGTGTTGGATGGTGGCCTGGTGGCTCACGGTGGCACTGACAAGAGAGAAGTCACCAAGAAGGAGCTCCTCGGTGAAGGCACCTGGGCTGGCAGCTGAAGACAATGCCTTCCGGTACAACACAATGTTAAGAGCTGACCTTTCTCTCCTGCTGACGTGGCACAGGCCTCACAGTTCCACAGACTCTGTGCAAAATGCAGCCACTTCTGACATGTGGCCAGTCTGTCCGCAGCTGGGCCTCAGCCCTCCTCAAGCACAGCCTCAGTGGACTAGTATGGAGCCCCAGGCATCCACAGGGCATCATGACACCAGCTCCCCCTGTCCCCAGTATTGCCCTGGAAGGTGCTCTGCTGAAGGTCAAGTGAAGGGCATCAGCACCTCCTGCACTGGAAACAGATTCCCAAGCAGCACAGCAGGAGTTCCTGCAGGGACAAAATCCAGAGGATGACCTGTGGCTCCACACGAGTCCTAACATCCCTCCCACCGGCTGTTCAGAGGCAGAAAACCTGTTAGCACCTTGGCAAAGTCTAGTTTATTCAACTTTCAGTGGACATCTTTGGGCTATCATTTAGCCTTTGCAAAAAGCAATGAGATATTGAAGTCTAGTCAATAAATGTTTAGACAAAGTGTTATAATAATCTGTAGACCTTAGGAGAAACAGAGGGTTCTGTGGTCTCACTGAAGAACTCTACTGAACACGATCAGAGTTTGCATGTGGGTGC
Source organism: Erethizon dorsatum (assembly GCA_028451465.1). NCBI lineage: Eukaryota > Metazoa > Chordata > Mammalia > Rodentia > Erethizontidae > Erethizon > Erethizon dorsatum. The sequence continues at coordinate 66,772,513 of CM051834.1, forward strand.
TCAAGCTTTGCTGCTGCATTGGTTGAGCAGGTCATAGTTTCCATTTAATTTCACACAGTATTTTAATTCACTGTCAGTTTCATCAATTATGATTTTCAAAATCTATAAATTAAGATTGTCAATTTTATAAATTAAGATTTCTATACAGATTTTCATAAATGGCTTTAATTCATAAGTTCATAGTTGACATTAATCTCTGTGATGATTCTCTTTTGATAAAAATTATAAGCCTTGATTCTTTTACACAGATATTTACTACTCCATCATAGATAGGTTTTATCAGGATAAGCCATTCATTTGATACATTCTCCTCAACTTGTGGTAAATATATCTCAGGAACAATGTAAGATTGTTTGTGGCTTTTATTAATATCTCTGCAGAAGTTTTGTAAGAATTGATTATGTCACAACTCGAATGGATTCAACTACTGATAATCTACAGCATTCACATCTCAATACCTCTAAAAGATGCAGTTACACTGCAAGGACTATCATACAGAAGTGGTGTGTGACTGAATCTGTTGAAGCTGTTATAGCCAAAAGTAATTCTTTCAGCAAAACATAGGGACAGAGTCCAAATCACTTAAAGTAAATGACAGAAAAAGTGAATACTTACCCTGGACATACAAAGCTGAAAATTATTCATAGGGAGGCAACATCTTACTAAAAATCTCTATATAAATGACAAACTCTCCTCACTTTTCTCATTCTCAACCTGCAGCAACCCCCCAAATAAAGGAGGGGAACAAAGAGGGAGAATATACATACAAGCATGGGGAGGCAAGGCAACAGAAATACAGAAGATCCCTGAGTTCATCCAACTCTCCCAAGGCAAAGCAAGGGGTCACAAAGGGAGAAGAAAACAAATACTGGTAACAGAACTCTATGAAAAGTTTATAGAAGGGATGAAGAAAATAGATGAGTTAAGAGAGGAAATGAACCAAAAGTTCACAGATATTCCACTCAATATACCCACAGTGAATTTTGGGGAAATAGGTAAGAAAGTGGATGAGCTAACTAAAACAGTTCAAAATTTGATAGATTCAACAAGGTTATGGAATTTTTTTAAAAAATGTCAAACAGAAATACCTGAAATAAAAAACTGTATAAAATTCATAAATTGCAGAAACTACCAATATGAAGACAGAGTGTCTGATATTAAGGACAAAATAGTGAATTATGATGAAGAGTTCAAAGAAGCCAAAAAGAAAACAGAACAACAGAGGATTATCCAGCAACTACTAGATGACAGCAAGAAGGCCAATCTAAGGCTAACTGGAGTTAGAGAAAAACTAAAAGATAGCACAGATGGATTCACTAACATGTTTCCAGCAATCAGAAGAAAATTTCCCAAATATAGGAAAAGAGGTTAAAATGCAAGTAAGCAATGCTTACAAAACACCAAACAATTATGATGATAAAAGAAGCTCACCAAGGTATATCTTTATAAATGACCAAATATCCACAAAAACGACACAGAGTTTCATCTTATACTCTGAATAACTACTACAAAGTCAACAATATGCAATGTATTAATTATTGTAACCATTCTACTAACCTGTTTTGAAACTCCTTTTCATTGTTATTTTTATCTTTTTTCTTTTTAAAATAAAAAAAAAATAAAAGCAGCCAGAGAAAAACAAAAAAATCACATATAAAGTTAAACCAATTAGAGTCACTGCAGATTTCTCAACACAAGCCCTAAAGGCCAGGAGAGCTTGGAGTGAAGTAGTTCAAACCCTAAGAGCAAATAACTCCCAACCCATATTAACTTATCTAGCAAAGCTACCCTTCAAAATAAATGGAGAAATAAGGTATTTCCATGAAAAAAGATCAGCTCAAAAGATATGTGAGTACTAAACCAGCTCTTGAGAGAATATTTAAGAATATCCTTGACAGAAATCACAAAATGGACACAGCTAAAAACACAGAGGAGATTAGTGAGGTCAATGGATAAATAGCAACAAAAAAAATCAGGAAAAGAAAAACAAGGGATTCACCAACCGATAAAGAAGGCAATGATAGTAAATAACCGACACATCTCAGTAATATCTCTCAATGTTAAGTTTCCAAACAAAAAGGCAAAGATTGACAGACTAGATCAAAAAGCAGAATCCAACAGTCTGTTTCATTCAAGAAACTCATGTAATCCAAAAAAATGCATAGATTAAAAATTTTAAAATGGAAAAAAACATTTCATGAACTGAGAACCCAAAGAAAAAGCAGGAGTAGCAATTCTAATATCAGACGTGGTAAACTTCAAACTAAAACTGATTAGAAGAGACAAAGAGAAAATCACTACATGCTAGTTATGGGAATAATACAACAAAGAGAGATAACATTATTAAACATATATGCACCAAATACTGGAGCACCATCTTCATAAAACAAGAACTGCTGAAATTAAAAGTTCCAATAAACACTAACACAGTCATAATAGGGGATTTTAATACCTGCTTTCACAAAGAGATAGATCAACTAAACAAAAAACATAAATATCAGAGCTGAACCACACCCTTGAACATATGGGCTTTGTACACATATAATATACAGAGTATTCCACCCCTCTATAAGAGAGTATACATTCTTCTCAGCAGTGCATGGTACTTTTTCTAAAATAGATCACATACTAGTCCACAAAACCTGCTTAAGTAAATAGAAAAGAACTGAACTCACCCCATGTATACTATCAGGCCACTGTGCAGTAAAAGTAGATATCAAAGACAGAAGAAATTTTGTAAAAGGCAAAAAAGCACCTGGAAAATTAACAACATACTCCTAAAGAACCGGTGGGTCACAGAAGAAATCAAAGAAAAAAATATAAAAATTTCTGGACAATAATGACAATGACTGTACAGTTCAACTAAAACTCTGGGGCACTATGAAAGCAGTTCTATGAGGAAAATTCATTGCAATCAATGCTCATATTAGGAAAACAGAGCTAGCTCAAATAAATAAACTTATGAGAAATCTTTAGATACTTGAGACAAAAAACAACAAACCAGCCCCAAACCAAAATTAAGGAGGAAAATTAAAAAGATGAGAGTGGAAATCAATGAAATTGAGACCAAAAAAGTGTAAAAAAAAAAATCAACGAATTGAAAAGCTGGTTCTTCAAAAGAATAAATAAAATAGATAAGCCCTTAGCCAGACTCACCAAGAGAAAGAGAGAAAACACTCACATCAATACAACTACAAATGAAAAAGGTGAAATCACAATGGATACTGTCAAAATCCAGAAGATAGTAATACTTTAAAAAATTATATTAAAAAAATTATATTCCAAAAAATTAGCAAATTTTGAAGAAATAGATTCCCAGACGCAAACTACCAAAACTAACCCAGGAAGACATAAATATGCTTAACAACCCAATAACCAGCAATGAAATTGACTCTACAAGCTAAAGAATCTACTAGCTGAAAAATGCCCTGGACCTGATGGATTCACTACTGAATTCTACAAAATCTTTAAGGATGTTATATCACCAATATTCCTCAAGCTCTGCAAAGAAATTGAAAGGGATGGAGTGCTCCCAAATTCATTTATGAAAGCCAACTGATCCCATATCCCAAAACCAGATAAAGACCCAACTCCAAAAAGAACTATAAAAAGAACTAAACTATAGGCTAATCTCCTTAACAAACATAGATGCAAAAACCCTCAACAAGATATTAGCAAATAATGCATCACATTATCAAAACGATGATACATCATGATCAAGTAGGTTTCATCCCAGAGATGCAAGGATGGTTTAATATACATAAATCAATAAATGTAATACATCACTTAAACAGAAGCAATGTCAAAAACCATATACTCATGTCAATAGATACAGAAAAGGCTTTTGACAAAATCCAACACACTTCATGATAAGAACCCTGAAGAAAACAAGTATAGAGGGACCATATCTATATACGATAAAGGCTATTTATGAAAAACAAATAGCCAGCATCAGACTAAATGAGGAAAAACTAAAAGCATTCCCCCTAAAGTCCAGAGCAAGAGAAGGATGTCCATTATCACCTTTTCTGTTAAATAGAGTGCTTGAAATATTAGCCAGAGCAATTAGGCAAGAGAAAGAAATAAAAGGGATACATGCAGGAAAGGAAGAACTCAAATTATCATTATTTACAGATGACACGATACTGTACATAGAAGATCCAAAGGACTTCACCAAAAAACCCTCTTAGAATTAATAACTGACTTCAGCAAAGTAGCGGAATACAAAATCAACACACAAAAATCATTGGCATTTGTGTACACCGACAACAAATTGGATGAGAAGGAAATTACGAAAACAATACCATTCACAGTAGCTTCAAGAAAAATGAAATACCTAGGAATTAACCTAACCAAGGAAGTAAAATACCACTACAAAGAAAACTAGAGTGCTTTTACAAAGGAGATTGAACAGGACACCAGAAGATGGAAAGATGTCCTCTGCTCCTGGAGAGGCAGAACCAATATTGTCAAAATGGCCACGCTCCCAAAATTCTTATACATATTCAATGCCTTCTCAATCAAAATGCCACAGCATACTTTACAGATCTAGAGAACTATCCTAAAATGCATATGGAGCCAAAAGAGACCCAGAAGAGCAAAAGCTGTTTTGGGCAACAGGAGCAAAGCAGGAGCAGAGCAATCACGGACTTTGAGCTACGTGCAAACCAATAGAGATAAAAATGGCGCGGCACTGGAACAAAAACAGACACATGGGTCAGCGGACCAAAACTGATACAGACACCTCCCCAGACACATTCAACTACTTGATCTTTGACAAAGGGGCCGAAAGCGTGTGTTGGAAGGAGGACAGCCTATTCAACAAGCGGTGCTGGGAAAACTGGCTATCTGTGTGCAGAAGATTGAAACTGGACCCCTCTCTCTCACCATGTACTAAATTAAAATCAAAATGGATCAAAGATCTAAACATTGAAGCAGAAACATTAAACCTACTGGAAGAAAGAATAGGTAAAATGCTTGAAGACATAGGTGTAGGAAATGATTTTCTAAATAGAACCTCAATCACACAAGAAATAGCAGCAAAAAGCAACAAATGGGACACCAGGCTAAAAAGCTTCTGTACAGCAAAAGAATCGATAAATAGAGTGAAGAGAGAGCCTACAGAATAGGAAAAAATTATTGCCAGCTACTTGTCTGACAGAGAACTAATATCTAGAATATACAAAAATCTCAAAACAACTTAAACCATCTAGAATTAAAGGCCCAGTCAAGAAATGGGCAAGAGAAATGGACTGACACTACACAGAGGAAGAAATACAAATGATCAACAAATATATAAAAAAAGTCCAACATCTCCAGCCATTAGAAAAATACTAATTAAAACAATGCTAAGATCCCATCTTACTCCAGAAAGAATGGCAATCATTGAGAAATCAAACAATAACAAATTCTGATGTGGCTGTGGTAAAAAAAAGGAGTGTTGGTGGGAATGTAAACTAGTAGAACCATTATAGAAGTCAGTATGGAGATTTCTCAAAGAACTGAAATTAGAAATTCCATATGGCCCAGCTATTCCCCTACTAGATATCTTCCCCAAAGAGCTAAGTCATAATACTGTAGTGATACATGCATGCCAATGTTTATAGCAGCACAATTTACAATAGCTTAATCCTGGAAGCATCCTGTATATCCATCAACTGATGATTGGATAAACAAAATGTGGTACCTATATCCAGTGGAATATTACTTGGCTATAAAGACTGACACATTTGAGGGCCGGTGAGATAGCTCAGCGGCATAAGAGCCTGCCCAGCAAGCGCGAGGTCTTGAGTTCAACTTCCGGTACCCACATAAAGGAAAAAAAGGGCCGGTGATATCACTCAGTGGCACAAGCACTTGCTGGCAAGCACAAGGTCCTGAGTTCGACTCCTGGTACTCACATTAAAAAAAAAAAAGAATGACGCATTTGAGACATTTGTAGGAAAATGGATGCACCTGGAAGATATAATGTTAAGTAAAATAAACCAGACACATGTGCTTAAATATTATATGGTGTCTCTTATCTGACTGAGGCAAAGTACAAACAAAGAAAATGAAAAAGATGGCTAGAAACTGAAAAGAGGGTGGATCTCTTGCAATAGGGAAGGGGTCCAAGGGAACAAGGGTGAGGGGTGTGGAGGACGGGAAGGGGAAATGAGAGGATTAAAGATCTGCCACTTACAGGAACCTAATAACCCAATTAATATAAACACTATACGCCACAACATGAGTTAACACAAATAGTATCAAGAAGTATGAAAAAGGGGGTAGGGGATTAAGAAAAAAAGAACAAGCTGTGATATGTATATGGAACCACTCCCTGAGATCACTATAAATGACATGAACTGCAAACATGTATGAATAAAATAAAAAACTAAAAAAAGAAGATGAAGCTACAGAAATGATCTGCTACCTCAGAGGTAATATTTCTGACTACAAAAAAAAACAGAAAGATTTTGCCCTTCCTTCTCTTTTAGCTTTATATAAGTGATATTTGATACTATTTTTCAATATTCTGGGTGCATATTCTCTGCTATTGTGATTGAAAATGTAAATTATCTTCTCTAGAATAATCACATAGTTTTGGTGATAGCAAGAAGCACCCCAAATAGTAGATTCTTCATGTTTTATGTTTGTTTATTTGGTGTTGTTTTGCCAGAGAGAATATCTTTAAAATTCAAACTCAACATTTTTGACAGGTAGCCCGAGCATCCAGTCATAGGATATCTGGCACCTGGTTCTACACTGCAGGTCAGTTACCCTAAAGCTGTTATTTATAATCGCTTAATCCCAAAAGATTCACCAGGCAGCAAGACTGGAGCAGGGTTTGGATATTTTAGGAGATTTTTCTATGGCTGCACTAGGTGATTTTAAAATATGAGAGTTCTCAAAAAGTATTTTGACTGAAATAACATAGGCGTGTTCTGTGGTGTATCCCCCGAGGACCCCTCCCCACGGAGTCACACGACTCCCTCTGGAAAAGACAGTGGCTTTGTCCGGCAGTGGTCTCAGACCCAACACACCCTCGCTCTTTTCTTTGTCCTCCACCATCTGATTATCAAGAACAAGAACCTGAAATGGCCTGGACTTGGAACTGAGCACATTTCCTCTACAAGTTTTCTCTGGAGACTACCTGATCTTGGAATTCTTTTCTATCAAATTCTCGTTAAAGCCTAGTCTTGAGAAACATTCATGAAGAGGCTAACCTAGAGGTCTTCCTGCTGTTACGTTACAGGTGCACTTCCCATGCGCCTTCCTCACTTCGTTGCTGTCTCCGCCCAGGTGCTGTCATGTCTGAAAGCGCTTTCATGAGGAATCTTTCTGGCATAGCAGCACTCTCCCCCATCATGTTCTCCATCACCTTTCCTGATGGAGATTTTCCCACGCATTCATTAAAAAAAATTATCTTATTTATTTCTTTGGTTTTTATTTTACTTCTTCTCAATAGAATATTATCCACTGCCTAATGGCAACAACATAGTAGGTGCTCAATTAAATTTGTGGCACAAATGAGTATAGACTTAAAAATGTGTAGTTCATCCATTTCTGTGTGTATTATAAATTTTACTCTTGTATCAAGATGTCCGGATGATTGGAGATCTGCAGCATGCAAGGCACACTGTATACTTTTAGCACATTGTGTCACTGAGTAATTCTTATATATTAAGGACATTAAAGAAACAGTCGTGGGCATTATTATTATAGGATCGGAGATGGAGTCAAGGCTGCCAGCCAGCACCTCGTTAAGTGATGTTTTTATGCAAACACAAAGACAGAATTTCTCTCTTGAATTGCAGATTAGGTTTCCATTGGTGCCTGAGTATCTTTGGCAGTCAGATTTGTGCACCTGATGCACTGATTTGTACAATGCGCTTTTCTGTTGGCCAGCCCTGCAGTTACTCCTGGGTTTGCCACTTTCCCTCAGTCATTTACTTTATGATCTATATATTTCCCACATGCTACCTCAATGCCTTTGTGGAAAGAAAGGACATAAAGGCAAAAGTAGAAATAAGTAAAACGTTAAATGAATAGTTCTGTTCGTTTGTTTCCTCCCGGAATTCAGCCGGAATAGATAATAAACGTGTAATTGCTTTCATGGTAGATGAAATGTACCCTTACCTAATAGCAATGATAGCACATCCATGTGTTTGGGGGGTGTTCACAGATGTGAATGTGATTTTTATTACTCACACTGTTTCACAGTCTTGCCATGGGCACCTTCCCCGTTTCCTCCCTTCTAGATCCCAGCCCATCTTTGGGATCCCATTCAACTTCCGCTTTCTCCGAAGCGCACTGTCACACTGTGGGCCTGTGCTTGGCGCTTCTGAAGCAATCGTGGGCACACACTGAACATTCCTGCTCGTGTCCTTCCTAGTCTGTTCTGAGCGCGATTTCCATGTCCACTGGTTTGCAGGTGTGCAGGCCGCCTCCACTTCTGGAAGAGAAGCACATGACTTTCGGTTCTGCCTCTCCTCCCTAGAAAGCCCAAGACAGTAAGTGCATAGAACCCTGGGCAAACGAGGGAGGCGCTGAAACACTGGGTCCCTGCTTAGAAAACACACCCTCGGGAAGCAGCGCGACAGCTGTGCTCCTGTGCCTCACCGGGTGTCGGCGGAAGGGCGCTTTGCGCGTTCACCGCTTAAACCGCGCGCTCATCACAGCTTCTCTCGCTTTGTTCCCTCCGGGTCCACTCACCCTCTGGCCGGTGTGGCGGAACCGCAGTCCTGGATCTGGGCCTCGGTCCCTGGAACTCAGGTGCGTAGACCCTGGCAAGGCTTTAACTTCTCTGAGTCTCAGTTTCCAAATTGGAAGCTGAAAAAAGGCATTCTAAATGATCTTTTCCATTCCTGTTCTAAAGTTTCATGAGTTCCCAGTGGTATCCCCTCAGCAAACCGCTGACACCTTAATGAATAACCACAAATATTTCTCAGAATTAGTACTCTCTTTCCAGTGCAGATAAAATATTAGTATTTTAAAATAGAAAGTATGTTTTCAACAACGCCCTCATGCTCTAATTGAACCTTTTTAGTTTTTACTTTTTATTTTTTGGTACCGGGAATCAAACTCACAACCTCATGCTTGCCAGGCAGGCGCTGTGCCACTGAGCTATATCCCCGGCTAATTGAACCTTTTCAATTACTGTGCAGAATTTACCCTTACCCTTGGAATGATGGGAATTCAAAACGGGTGAACCCCAAATTATGGAAATGTGCTATTTTGACATGTTTGAGACATTTAGTGACCTCGACGTTGATTTTATTCTCTTTGCTGATCTGCACATTCATCTTTTCTATTGACAAATTTTGCAAAGGATAGATGTTTCAAAAAGATAATGAATATATATTTTGTCTTCATTTATGTTTAAGAAATGACAGATGTCATATTTTAAAATCAATAGTGTGATAGATCTGAGTGAACCTCCAAGATAAATTGATGTAGAATTATTGTATTTTACATATTTGAAATGGTAGGCAGTTTTAAAGAAAAAGAAAATATTAGTTATACCATGATCTTGTTCTATATCAAAGGTCACATCCTTTGCTAGTCTTTCTTACATTAAATTTAACTCTAAAGTGCTGTCAGATCTAGCAAATAAATTGAAAGTTTGAAAAATTTTTTCTTAATCTTTTTGGGCAATTGATTTTAGCATTAAAGCAAAGGGTAGTTAGTGGGTGTAACTCAACCTTGCCTGCCCCTCTCTGACTGCCATATTTTGCTTGTGGTATTAAGGATTGTGCCCAAGGCCTTCCCCTAGGGGAGTCCTTCACTACTGAGCTACAAACCCAGCCCTTCTTAATTTTTATTTTGACACAAGTTCCTGCTGAGTTGCCCAAGCTGGCCTTGAACTTGCAATTCTCCTGCCTCAGCCTTCTGAGTAGCCGGATTATAGGCATGTGCTACTGTCCCCAGCTGGTTTTCATGTTTTGAATTCTGTAATAACTACACTATGCTCCTGTACTCATCACAAAGCATAGAGAATCTGCTAGTAAAATGTCCACTTGACCCAACATTCTTTAGCAGCAAACCATTCTTTCTGTGATGACACAGTGCCACTTTACCTATGTATGTCAAGCGCCTGTGTTCCATGAAGTAATTGTTTACAGACCTCCACTGGTTGCTCATTACTTGTGAAATACTTGTCTTTTTTTCAGTGATACTGTCCATTTGCATCCCCTACTTATTGCTGATAGGTACATTCAGTTATGGGACAAGAGAGGATTAACAAGACAGCAACACATACCAACTGGTACTTCTCTTTTCTCAAGCCAGCTTCCCCCAGTGTGCAGGCATCCTCGTGTATAATTACCCAGGATCTGCCTGAAGTCTTCACGCAGGGCACATCTCTCCGTCGTGCTGGGAACGCATTCTATTTCGGGGCTAGTTCAGTGATGAAGAAGTTCTTCCCTACACTTAGCCGAAATCGATCCAGCTGTAATTTGCACCTTGGTTGGCCCTGGCCTCCTTCCACCTGAAAGCCTGTTAAGCACCAGACCACAGCTATCCCACTACTTTTCTAATCATGTCTTCTCTAAGCCAAACACCCCTTTCTAAAAATATGTCCCTCATTTGCCTGGGTTTCTATACAGTTCTCTTTCTGGTAACATTGATTGGCTGAGACTTCAGATGATTTAATTTGCCCTTTTTAAACATGGCATCTGGAATATAAAATACCTTTCAAACTGTAGTCCTGTATACTCGACGAGAAAATATGTACTTCCATGACGTCGGAATGATCCTATATACCTGTGATCTGCCGTGAGAAAAATGGGTTCTTGCATTCATGTGATCGTATGACTCAGACTAGAGATGGAGCCAACCTAAATGCCTGGTCTTCTTGCTGTCTCTTGATGTGAACTCTTGTTTAGCTACGTCCCGCCCATGGTGAGATAACCTCAGTGAAACGATTCATATTTATTGGTACAGATGCTTCTTGTAGTACAGTGGAGTCACATCCCAATAAATCCATTGTAAATTGGAAACACTGTAGTTGAAAATGCATTTGTATAGCTGAATGTGCGGAAGAAGAGGTGGTCACTGGGGGCGTGGCCTGGAAGGGTGTGTTCTTGACCCCGGCTCCTTCCTTCTCACGCTGCTTCCTGGTTGCCATGATGTGAGCAGTTTTCCTCTGCCAGGCCCTTCTCCATGCCATTTCTGCCTTGGAGCTGACCAACCATAGACCAAAAACAGTGAAACTCTGAGATGAAATATGCCTCTCCTTTTTTCAAATTGTGCGTGTTGGATACTTAGTCCCAGTGATGGGAAATAATTAATATGACTTATAGTGGTGTTGCATTCTAATAACCCGTGGTAAACTGAAAATATTGTAGGTGGAAATCATTAATATACCTAACCTACCATGCATCATAGCTTAGATTTGCTTACCTTAAATGTGCTCGAAGGACTTACGTTAATTAACCTATGGTTAGGCAAAATTATTTCACACAAACCCTTGTAATAAAGTATTGAGTATTTCATGTAATTTATCAAAGATGCCGGCATGCAAAAACATGAAACAAAACGCTGTAATCAAAAACTCTGACAAGAGAGCATCCTGTAGAGTAGTGGTTGCGTCCCCTTGTGGCCACACGGGTGACAGCTGTACAGCTCCTTGACCAACATCACAAGAGGATATTGCACCACACATCATTGTAGCCTGGGGAAAGAGCAAAACAGGTTTTATGAACGTGTCTTGGTTTTGTACCATCTTAAGGTAAAAAGCTCATACGTCAAGTCCTCTCATTTACTTTCATTTTCTTGATATTAGCCTGGAACTTTAGGTTTTCTGGGACTTTTTGATTTCTTCTATTGCTCATTGCCTTCATAAATTTTCCTAGCTATTTTAACTGGCAAGTTTCATTAGAATGCCTTCTGACTATTTTAAGTCATTAATAAAAGTCAAGGAAAGTAGAACTGCTGTCAAGCTGTTGGTGTAGCTGTAGAAACTTCTCTTCAAGTTGACGTCTATTTCAATAGAGAGCTTTAGACGCGGTTAATTCAGCCGTGTGTAGGTTTACTTGCTCAGTTGTATTCTGATAGCTCACAGCTCTAGTCTCATCTATGATGCTGCTGTGATTTTTGTTAGGTGCTTTTCTGAAAGCATTGTTCCGATCCACTTAACGAAGACTATCATAAATTTGGTTAGTTTGGCATGGCTTTTTACTGCTTCTACTGATTATTTTCCTTATTTTAGTGGCCAAATTCACCATGACTGTCATAGTCCCTTTTAATATTTTGCCTGAGACTGATATTGTATTCACTACTCTGTTAATTCTAGAACTAATTTTTAAAAATTAGAAAAAAATATTAGGTTTCAATATTCTGGGACCTTTGTGTTAACCATAATTATTCAATGATTAAGCTTTTCTTTAACAATGGTGTTACTACATAGTTGCATAGTATTTCTTAGTGCGTTCTCTCATTGATCCTTACTAATATCTGTGTAAATAAGTACTGAGAAGGTCAGGAGGAGCAGATTATCATCAAATACCCTGGAATGAGGTGGGGGAGTCAGGCAGATTCATGGGTACAGAGCTGGATTGCATGATCATTCATTTTTAATTTTCTGAGGAAACTTCATGCTGTTTTTGTAATGGATATATTAAATTATACCCCCACAGGTGTGTGGGTTCCCTTTTCTCTGCATCTCCGCTGATGCTGTCATCCTTGTCTTTTTCATAGTAGTTACCCTGGTAGGTGTGAAAGGGTAGCTCATTGCGGTTTTGATTTGCGTGGCCTTGAAGGTTAGTGATGGGGAGCTCCTGTGCACATGCCTCTGCCTGTGTGTATGTCCTCTTTGGAGCAATGTCTATTTAGTTCCTCCACCCATCTTTCAATGAGAGTACTTGGATTTGTTTGTTTATTGCTATTGAGTTGCATGAGTTCTTATACTTTGTAGATACTAATCCCTTATCGAGTACATTGTTTCCATTATGTTTCCTTTCCATTCCATTACCTAGGCTGACTTTTCATTCTGTTGAGTTTTCTCTTCCGGGTACCTCTGAACAAAATTTTGCATGGAGAGTCCATCCTCTCTTTAGGGGAAGATAGATGAATGATAAAGCGATTGATATCTAAAGATGGTCCTGCTAAAATTCCCATCCTAGATCATTTAGTTAAACACTAATCTAGGTACTGCTTCTATGGAGAGACTGCAGATTTAATTCCAATTCCAAGTCATTTGATCTGCAGTTCAGAGATTATGCAGGGAAGCCCAGCCAAAGCACTGAGGCCCTTAGAAGGTGAGAGAAATCAGAGAGATTGGAAACATGAGCAGAATTCCATGCACCATTGCTGTTCGAAGACGGAGTAGGCTATGTGGAAAGTACGGATGGCCTAGCAAAAGCAGGCCCCCAGCAGCAGCCCACAAGGAAATAGGACTCTGTCCTCTAAAGCAGCAACCTGAATGAGCGCATCTCCTCTATAGTCTCCGAATGAGGGTCCTGCCCAGCCAACATCGGGACTTTGGTCTTATGAGATGCAAAGGCAGAAACCCAGTAAAGGCCCAGAGTTCTGATCCACAGAACTGTGAGTTAATAAATGAGAGTTGTTTTAAGCCACTAAATTTGTTTTAATTATACTGCAACATAAAACATTCCCTCTGCCTAGATGCATGTACATACATGTTAAGTGACTTACAAATTTATGTCCTGTTCTATTCACTTAAAATTATGTTATGGTGAATATTATCTTTATGTAGTTTCTTGGCCTTTGTAAATTGAATTATCAATCAATTATTGAATTCATGTATTAGGGATTATTTAACAAGTTCCATTGTTGATCATTTGGCTTCGTTTCTGGTTTTTGAGGAAGTGAATATCTTCATGTATATGATTTCTTTTTTTTTTTTTAACGTGTGTACTGGGAGTCAACCTCAGGACCTCATACTTGCCAGCAGGCGCTTGTGCCGCTGAGCGATATCACTGGCCCTTTTTTTCCTTTATGTGGGTACCGGGAGTTGAACTCAGGACCTCACACTTGCCAGGAAGGCGCTTATGCCGCTGAGCTATCTCACCAGTCCCTATGATTGGTTTTCTTTTTTTTTTTTTTTTTTGTGGGTACCGGGGGTCGACCTCAGGACCTTGCATGCCAGCAGGTGCCCGTGCCACTGAGCGATATCACCGGCCCTTTTTTCGTATGTAGGTTCCGGGAGTCAAACTCAGGCCCTCATGCTTTCCAGGCAGGCGCATATGCCACTGAGCCATCTATGATTTCCTAAAGATGGATTTTTCAGTGATCAACTTAAGACAGATTCAGAAAGTAGAATTCTTGGTTCCAAAGGTAAGAGACATTGCAAGGCCACTCCTATCATTATCTGAATGGCCAAGTTGATACAAATGCAATCTTAGCTGAAAGCATCCAGGAGCACAAAGCATGGCTATACGTGGAAGTGAGGAGAAGGAGGATGAAAATGGATGAGTCTGCAGAAGTGGAAAGCTGTGTTCAAATGCAAAATACAGCAAGTTGTTTTTGTTTTTCCTTTTTTATGTTCTGATGCTTCTGTTGTCTTGAGGCTGCTGGCCTATGTCACACTTCTTTAGCTTTTCTTTGATAATGTTTGGCATTTCCTCTTTAGAGTGATATTTCTCCGTTGCTTAAATTGGCACAGTTTGGTATTTATCACACATTCTTAGCTGCTGAGAAAACCCCAGACTAGAAGAAAGCGAGCATTTGCTGAGGAAGGGGATGGGAGAATGCCAGCTTCGGTGATGTCTGCCTGCCACATGGTAAAGACGAAGTAGAGAGCAGAGGCTGAACCTGAGATTCTCACGGAGTGCCCACATCCATGAGTGCTGAGGGGGAGGACAGTTTGATAGAGGTAATAAGTACAAAGGTAGCAGATAAAAGAGATTGCATGCCTCTGGTAGATCTTGAGCAGCATGAGTCTTAAATAAATAAATAAAATTCCACTTGGTTCTTCTTTTTCCCCCATCTGCCATAACAAATAACTACCTACTGGAGAGTTAAAACACCTGGAATTTGTTTCCTTATAGTTCTGGAGGCCAGAAGTCAGAAATAAAGTGTTGGCAGAGCCATACTCCCTTTGGGCTCTCCCTTGTCTCTCACAGATTCTGGGGACTTCTATCATTGCTTAGCTTCCTTGGCTAATACTGTGTTACTCCAATCTGCCTCCATCTTCCCATTGACTTCTCCTTTGTGTCGTCTCCTTTTCCATCATTTATAAAGACATCTGTCATTGGACTTAGGGCTCACCTTGGTAATCTAAGATGATCTCATACCAAATTGTTTAACAATTTCATATGCAAGTGACCACCCTTTTCCCAAATAATACACATTCAAAGATCCCAGAGGCATGCCAGTGGACATATCTTTTTTGGGACACCAAGTATAATACTTAGTTATCAGAAATATGCTAACTTAGGGAAAAAAGTTGGAGGGGGAGAATAAAAGATAGTTTTAGTCATCATTAATTATGCTTAAAATATTTCCAGAAATTAAGTAAGCACATAGCCATGATGGCAGACGACTTTCCAGTGCATATCCCCAAGTCCATCTACCTGTCTCGATTCCTTCGTGGATTTGGAATACCACCTCCACCCTTCCATGCAGTCAGCCTGTGGTGCTAGAGATTATCAGGCAATGCATGCATTAGCATTTCTGGGTGTAACATTTGTCAAACTGCCAATATGATGTCACTGAATACAAAGTCAAGATTTGCCTGACTGGATCTAGCACACTGGTTTTAGGAGACAAACAGTATTACATCAGAACCACTCTCTATGTCACATGCATTTGTAATTAAGTGACCCAAAAGGTTTTACCTTTTGTTTCCTTTTCAACTCATGTCTGTGGAGACCAAGAATGTGAAGCTTAGTTCAGGAATTTCTAAGCTGGTAAATTAAATGAGAAAGCAACTGCTCCCATACATAGAGATACAATTAAGCTTTAATACAAATAGACAATATTACTTAGGATAAACACCCTACTTATATTGAAAACAAATAATAAATTGATTTTAAATATTGTACATATCATGTATTTTCTTCCTGCAGTGAATTCTCTTCATATTTTTTGAGGTGGAATATGATGGTTAATCTTGATTCTTACTTTCATTGGCTTGAAGGTGGTTAGAAGATTAATAAAGCATAGTTCTGGGTACGTATGGGTGGGGCATGGGAATGTGAGCGTGGGGATTATGTCTGATCCCTGACCTCTTCCTGTCTGGCTCTTCTGTTTTCCACTTCCTGACTGCCATGAGGCCATCAGCTCTCCTGCCATAATGCTTCTGCCTGGGAGCTAGCTGACCGTGGACTGAAACCTCTGAAACCATGAGCCAAAGTAAGTCTTTCCTCTTTTGAGTTGTGCGTGCCAGGTATTTTGTCCCAACAATGAAAAGCTGACTAATACATAAATTCTTAATTCCTCTTTGAAATTCAGTTATGAGTAAAACATGGGTGAGAGGAAAAGGACAAATACAGGAGCTTTTCCCACCAAAAAACAGTTGCTCTTGGGGTCAGGAAGTTAGATATATAATTATCTCTTCTTTATAAGTGTGCTAATTGGAAATCTCTGATAAAATTTTGAACTTCAAAATTGCACTTCTGGGCTGGTGATATAGCTCAGCGGCATAAGTGCCTGCCTGGCAAGCGCAAGGTCCTGAGTTCGACTCCCGGAACCCACATACAAAAAAAGGGCTGGTGATATCGCTCAGCGGCACAGGCGCTTCCTGGCGCATGAGGTCCTGAGTTTGACCCCTAGTACCCACAAAAAAAAAAAAAAAAAAAAATTGCACTTCTACTTGAAACCTAGCTGAGTAACCCAGTAGATGAGGAAGGAGTTTTAGATGACAAAATGAGCTCTCTGTGTCTATGTTAAAGCAGCAAGAGTGTGGGAAGTAAAATTAATTCAGGAGAGACACTAAGAGATCATATTGTTTATTGTTATAGTCTATTTCAGAAATTTACTTTGTGAGAGAATTGATTTTAATTCCTCCTGAAAAACACTTGTCCTGAGTTTCTTTGTAAGGGTAATTTGAGCTCTAATGCACCCATGGACTTTTAAAAGTTTTTATTTATAGTGCACATGAAGATGGGTCTCTCTCAGGGTGATGGTGACATAGGAATGATACAGGACCTCCCAGTGATATAGGGTAAATATAACTCCCAACCTGCCAGATGTCCCAAATGCCAAGTTTGTGTTCCCAAAATTGAAGAATAAATTCTAAGGAACAACAGAGGTTAAGAGTAGGAAATATTAATTGAAGGAGAGATACAGCTCCTGGGAGGCAGGAGGGGTCCAGAGTGGGTTGCCAAGGACCCTACTTTTGAGGAGAAGTTTTATAGAGCACAATCACATGGGTACAACTGGGGTTAAAGCTATAATAAACCAATAAGATTGTAAGTATAGCCACTTAGGTAATATTAATCCAATGAGGGGCCAGTGAGATGGCTCAGCAGCATAAGTGCCTGCCTGGCAAGTGCAAGGTCCTGAGTTCAACTCCTGGTACCCACATAAAAAGGGAAAAAAGGGCCGGTGAAATTGCTCAGTGGCACAAGCACTTACTGAAAAGTGCGAGGTCCTGAGTTCAACCCCCCAGTACCCACATAAAAAAAAAATTAATCCAATGGTGAAGCAAGTCACATAGCAAGGGTTCATGGAAAGAACAAAGAACTTCTCAGGAAGGGATGAGTCCAAGGGTCTTGGTCACCCAACGTGGTGATCGCTGTCTATCTAGACTTTATTGGACCAGGTGTTACCACTTATCCCTTGGGGAAGCCTGTAGGCTTGGTCATTCCATCTGTAACTTGAGGCCTGGCCTCCAACAGATGATCCAGCCCCAGCTGTAATGAGTTTTCATCTTTGTCCTGACTCTCTTGAGGGCCCAGCCCTATCTGACTCTCTATAATATTTCTACCTGACTCAGCTGTGTACAATATTCTCCCCTCTGAAGAGGTTCCCCTAACTGCTGTGAGGAGGCAAGGGGCAAATGACTGTTCTGGCTATTTCAGGCTGGAGAGGGCCATAGTTGTGATCAGCAGTCATAGACACTCTCCAGAGGCTATATCTAAAGGCCCTCGAAAGACTCAAGTGCTCTCATCTTGGGTAGGCATATACCTTTAAGTCTGGAGGAGACAAGGCCAAAGAAACAGTTAAGTATGCATGGGCCAAGTAATAACATCAATGAGACTATTATGAATATGACCAACAAATGTTTTCACCAGGAAGAGCCAGTAATAGCCTCCCAGAAAGAGGGTAAGGAGAAGGTCTAGGGAATTTCAGAATCCAAAATGGCATTAACCTGTCATTATCTTGAACTGCCATTGAGATATTAGCAGAAGGATCCAGAATATACTCACGACATTCAGCTTTTACAATGGCACATGTGCCCCCTTGTGCTGATGTTAGCATATCTAATGTCATCTGATTTTGGAGGACACCTTGCCCCATTACTTCTATTTCTTCATTTAGGAGCAAGAGACCAGTAGAGGTGTCATTTAAGGCCCATTGAATATAGTTAGCCAAGGCCTCAATGTGTTACATGACATCCTCTAATCCTAGGGAAGGGATAAAGATAGAAGCCAAATGATCATACCAGTGAAACACACTTCTAGACCATCAATGTCATAGATGGGGTAAGTTTGCAGGTTTGTTGATACTTTTGATACTCCTGCCTTGTACCACACATATCCCCGCATTCATTTCCCTCTCCTTCCAAGGGGTAGTCAGGGCCACAAATTGGTTCCACAGGACCAGTGAGTGCCACTGGGGCATCCCATGAAATTCCAGGGATTAAACCAGTCTATTGCAAACCAATCTTCAATGTGTAAAGTTATGGTGTGTATACACCATTGAAGGGGTGTCCATCCCAAGTATTTAGTAGAGTTAGGCCATTAAGAATAAGAGTGATTTCTTTGTTCCCAATATAAGAGGGCCTTTCTACTAAGTTGTCCTATAGTTGGAGTTAACCACATATAATTGTCCCATATCTAAATGTAGACATCTTTATATCTATGATTGTTGGCTCTCATGACAGGACCCTTACTCTTACTTAGTAGGGGTTCTACAAGTGCCTATAGAGAGGATTCATTGGTAGTCTTAGAAAAAAGTTGATTATGTCCAGGATCATTCAGGGTGGAGTTTATAGGCCACTAAGTTACCTTTTAATGGTGGGCTAAACTACACACTGCTGAACTTTTTCATGTTTCATCAGTGTAGACTTGTAACTTACTCTAATCATCTCCTTGAGTGGGGATACCCACCAAGGAAATCCTGATGTTCTTGACAAGGGGAGCAGGCCACATATCCAGCAGGATGCTTGGTGTAATGACTCTGTATATTCTTGTGCCCAGACTAGAAAGGAATTGCACTGTCCTTTAAGTGGTAATTAGTAAAAGGGTTAAGATGTGTCCAGGAGTCCAGGCTTGCTACCTTGACAGCTGATGTATGATCCTTCCCAAGTTGACCCTAGGAAAAGAGATGGTGAGGGAAGAGACTTCATCAGTATTAAATCTTTGGAGTGGAATATGGGATTTCCCTTCTCTTTGGGCTCAGCTTCCATTAGCTTTTGAAGAGTCTGTTAGAATTTAGCCAGTGAGGTGACATCTTTTAGTAAGGCATTTGCTTCTCTTGAGATACTTCATCAATTCCTCTTTGGTGTCTTCTACAGTGAACCACCATTTTCAGAGGGCATACAGACAGGTGATAAAAGTTTATCTATTTCCTTAGGATACATTATGGGAGCTCCATTGGCTGTCATATAATTTTTTTCTTTCCATATGGCTGTGTGGGCATGCAATACTAGGAAAGCGTACTTTCAATCAGTATAAATATTGACTTTTTGTCCTTTACTGAGTTGTAAAGCTCTGGTCAGAGCTGTGAGTTCTGCTAGCTGGGCATTAGTGCCAGACACAAGTGAGAAACTCTCAAGTGTCTGATGTAGAGTCAGGACTGCATACCCTGCCTTTCTGGTCCCATTTTCCATGAAGGAGCTGCCATCACAGAAGAGGGTCAAGTCAGGGTCAGCAAGGGGTGTGTCTAACAAGACTTCTCTGCCTGTGTACATGTGGAGAATTACTTGTTCACAGTCATGTCTTTCAGCCTCAATTTCCTCCTTTTCAGGTAGAAAGGTGGCAGGGTTTAGGGAGGAACATGTCTTTATTTCAATGGCTGGTCCTTCTAGAAGTACAGCCTGGTATTTAAGAAGCTGGCTGTCTGACAGCCATAGGCTTCGTCTGGGGGAAAGATCCTGCCACATCATGAGGGGTACATACGAATAGAAAAATCTTCGCCTAAGCTCGGTTTGGATGCCTCTGGCACCAGAGGAGCCACAGCAGCCATGGCCCTAAGGCAGGCAGACCATCCCTTTGCCATAATGTCTAATTCATGGCTCAGATACCCTGCAGGCTGTTGAGCAGGTCCCAATCCTGTGTAAGTATCCCAAGACCATGCCCTGTCTTTCACTGACATATAGATTGAAATGGTCTTTATTTGAATGGCTGGTCCTTCTACAAATACAGCCTGGTATTTAAGGAGTCTGTTGTCTGATAGCCATAGGCTCCCTTTGGAAGAAAGAAGTCTGCCACAGTGTGAGGAGTATATACAATGAGATCTTTGCCTAAAGTCAGCTCGGATGCCTCTGTCACTAGGAGAGCTACGGCAGCTACAGCTCTAAGGCTCGCAGGCCACTCCTTTACCACAGTGTCTAATTCATGACTCGGATACCCTATAGGTTGTTGAGTGGGTCCCCGATCCTGCATAAGCACTCCCAAAGCCATGGCCCGCCTTTCATCAACATACAGGTTGAAAGGGTGTCCTGTTGGTTGGCTTAGTGCTGGGGCATTTAGCAGTGCTTGTTTAAGCTTCTGGAATGCAGTTTGGGAATCAGGTTCCAAGGTTAAAATATGGGTATCTGCCTTTTGGGCTTCCTTTGTAACCTGGTAGAGGGGTTATGAAATCTCATCATATCCTGCTATGCAAAGGTGACAAAAGCCTGTAATTCTTAGGAGTCCCCTTAGCTGCTTTAGGATCTTGGGCTGTGGGAAGGAAAGTATTAGTTTGATTTTCTCTTCCCTTGGCCTTCAGGTTCCTTAGATATAGCCCAGTAGAGGCTTCAATTATGGCTGGCTTAAAGCCTCACCCTTAGACTCCAAAGGTAAGGGGCAAGGACTGCAGACTCCAAAAGGCCAGTGGGGAAGACCTTAGGCTTGGTAATAGTGGATGAGGCTTTGATCAAGGTTGTCTTGGAAACCTCATGCTCAGGTTCAATAATAGTAGGTGGAGCTTTGATTAAGGTTGCCTGGGAAACCTTGTTCTCAGGGTCCAAAAGGCAAGAGTGGGAAATCTCAGGCTCAGTGATAGTGGATGCCTTGAAGGCCAGAGGTGTCTGGTTTTCCTGTGGCTTACATTTACATCTTGAACACAAGTAAGGATTATTTCTTTAAAAAGTCTGAACATAAGGTAATTCTGACTATTTTCCTTCTGTCTTACAGTACAGTTCTAGCTGTAAAATAGTATCATAATCAATACTTACCTCTGCATTCCATTTTGGCCCTAGAGGGTAGTCAGGCTATGCATGGGTGCAGAAAAATATTAAATTGGTCTTTTTCAATATGTGATGGTTGAATAATTTCCAGTGTTTAAGAATACATTCCAAAGGAGGAAGAAATTTTGACATTGAGTCTCCCATCTGAAATACAAGAGAAAAAACTAATGTCCCTTTTAATTTCTACTTGATTTCTATAAGCTCAAGGCATCCCCTGAGGTGACCTGCTCCAGAGGTGGCTGACATCTGGAGAATAGAAGATTGGTCGGGTTGGACTAGACACCCTTACTGACTCACACCCTTATCTTCCCCAGAAACTCACACTCTTAATGCTAGCATGTGTTTCTAAAAACGCAAGCTACAATTGATTCCAGCTAAAACAGTCATGTTTAAAGAAGGAAGCATTGCTAGCAAAATTAAACCAATAGTCAAGAAATCTGATCAACAGCTTTCCAATTCTTTGTGAGGAAAAAAAAAAAGATCAAAGATCAAAATGTTTGTAGCACTTCCCAGCCTGCAAAAGAGATCAACTCTAGAGATAGACAGAGGCGAGTAATGGCTTGGAGAAATCCTGCCCTGGGCCCTAGGGCAAAGAAGTCTCTAAGACATTTGTGTCATCTACCTAATCACCTAGGCAATATTTCTTAGCAGCAAAACAAGGCTAAGTTTATTTAAAGTCCACTCTAAAATTTCTGTCTCTATATCTGCAACACATTTATGAAGCTCACAGGTTAACCTTATACCCATCTCCCAGTAACCACAACTTACATGTTAGTAAAGGCACATTTATCAGTTTCTACATGCACATGAAAGAAGAGAAAGGCTGACTAAAATCTCCCCTTTTTCTGCTCCTAGTTAGCAAACGTAAGGCACCAGTGTAGATGATTCTTCTGATAGCTGTTCTCCTCCATGAAAGGGAAACAGTTTCAAGCTACCTCAGCCTGACCTTCTGGATGGAGTGGCAGTTTAGTGATAAGATGGTTTAGCTAACCAAGAAGTTCTAAGGTTAACTCCCAGTGGGTTGGAGAAAAACTGAGGTTTCCAACATACTAGCAGAGAGAGAAAAAGTCCAAATCTGTAGCTCAACTCTTAATGGATGCTTAAGAGAAGGCTCTAACAGTGTCGTCTCTGGTCATTCTGGGACAGAGGATACTAGAAGATCACTGAGAGAGTTCCCTCTCACCTCACTGAGAAGTGCTGAGGATAGATAAGTGGAGATTTTTCTGCTGGCTACCCAGTTGGGCTGTCAGGGCCCAGCTTCCACCTCCCCAATGAGAACTCTCTTCCCCAGAGAGTCATCCTGGCCGCGACCCCTCAGTTGTCCTGTCAGTTTTCACTGGTTCCACACAACCAGAGATCTGTCTCTGAAGGAATCCAGTTGCCTGGTCAACATTCCATTGGCTTCAATGGAGATTAACCAGGAAGTTCTGGGTACACATGTATCACCATAATATGACAATTTGAACTCTTTTAGAAAGATACCTAGAAGGGGGGTAGTTGAGTCAAATGGAACTTCTAGTTTTAGATTTAGATTTTTTAGACTCTCCACAGTGATTTCCATAGTAGTTGTACTAATTTACATTCCTACCAACGATGTAGAAGGGTTCCTTTTTCCCCACAGCCTCTCCAGCATTTGTTATTATTACATTTTTGGATGATAGTCATTCTTTTTGGGGTAAAACGATATTTCACTGTAGTTTTAATTTGTATTTCTCTGCTGGCCAGAGATGTCAAACATTTTTTTCATGTATTTATTGGCCATTTGTACTTCTGAGACATGTCTGTTCATTTCAGTTGTCCATTTTTTGATTGGGTCTTTTATTTTGAGGGAGTCAGGATTTTTTTAGTTCTTTGCATATTCTAAATGTTAGTCTTCCATCAGGAAAATAGGCGGCAAAAGCTTTTCCCATTCTGTTGGTTGTCTCTTCACTCTATTTGCTGTTTCCTTTGCTGTGCAGAAGTTTTTAACTTAATATGATCCCATTTCTTGATTCTTGGTGTTATTTCTTGTGCAACTGGCATTCTGTTCAGAAAGTCCTTGCCAATGTCTATGTCTTCAAGAGTTGTACCTATTTGATCTTCCAGCAGATTAAGAATTTCTGTTTTAATATTTAGATCTTTGATACATTTTTATTTTAATTTAGTATATGGTAATATATATGGGTCTAGACTCAATCTTCTGCATGTGGATATTCATTTTCACCATCACCATTTATTAAAGAGTCTGTCTTTCCTCCAGTGTATATTTTTGGCTCCTTTGTTAAAGATCAAACAGCTGTGTGTACCTGGAGTTGTTTTTGCTTCTTCTATTCTGTTCCATCGATCCACATGCCTGTTTTTATGCCAGTCCCATGCTGTTTTAACTGCTCTAACTCTGTAGTATAACTTCAAGTCTGGGATTGTGATACCACCTGCTTTGCATTTTTTATTTGCTTTTATTAATTTACATTTACAGTTGTATATTTTTATGTGCTGACCAGCTAGCAACACAAATTAGGAGTTGCACATCTTAAGAAATAAAAATATATCAAGAGACTTTGACTAACTGACCCATCCAACCCTCTTCTACTTCAATAACAAACAAATCCCCAAAGCAGCCCACTGACTGCTCCATTTACTGTGCAACAATATGCACTCACTTTGCCTTTGCATTTTCATGCTTGTGATGTTTCCCTCTCTTTCCACCCTGTGCACCTCGGTGTAGCTCTGTCTTTTGTCACCGAGTAGTCAAAGTTGCATTCGAAAGCAGGGCACTTGACAACATTACTGTGTAGGAAATGAACACTCCACCAGGGAAAATGTTTACTGGTTATTTACACACAATCTTACTAGGATGCTACTCTGAAGAAAGTTACCTAGAGAACTGTTCTGCTTCTCTTTCTGAATCTCACTTGCCCTGATGTGTTTCAAGGCATTTAACTCCTGTGTGCTTTAGCTTCTATGTTTGTAAAATCATAATTTTGTCTAGTTCTTTATACCTCTTAAATCCCAAGTAAGAGTAATCAGGCAGCTAATTTATTTCAAGAAAAAAAAAAACCCTTTGGGATCCTATAAGAGCATGCAAATGTACGTTTTCTAATCCATGTACTTCACTGATAAAAATAAGATGGCCTTATTATATGGTGAAAAATCCTAATCGAAGTAAACATCAGCAAAATAAATATGCACATTTAAAAAGAAAATTTTAAGCTTCAAATGATATATACTTGGAACAATATATGCATTACTAAGTTCTGGCTTAGTAATTGGGGCAAAGCATTAGATTCTGCTGCAGGCTGATTTCCTATTATTTGTCTTAATGCAAGATAAGAATAAAGGATAAATAACAGCCACTGGTAATTCTGGAGTGTCTTATTAAGTCGGGTGTTGGCCAACAAACTTCTTTATTAAATTTCCACAAAGAAAAGATATGGAGTTAGTTTTTGGTTTTTGCAGTTATGTTCTTTGGTAATTGGAGTAAATAGTGAATGGTTAGAACTTAGTGGCAAGCAGAAGAAAGTTAATAATTGATGGTGTGACCTACTGATAACAAGGAAGCCTCTTACAAGTAAGAAGAGAGACTGAATACTTAAGTTTTAAAAATAAGGACATTCCACTATTACCAAACCATGGGGTTCCCAGACCAAGTTCCTGTTATTAATGGGTCATAATGTAAGTCCTTGCGTGGCTGTGGCAAACCAGGGAAACCCTCCAGCATATGGAGGAAACTGCAGGGCCAAGGAGAGGTGAAGATCCTTTTCCTCACTTTGCATTTTGCACAGAATCTAACCATTGCCCACTAACCATTTAGCTAGTTGGAAGAGGTCTGCTAAGTCTTAGCCAGTTTAAAAAATCTAGGAGAGGAAAAAAGATGGCGGATGAGTAAGAAGCACACAGAGAAGCTCTCTAAAAGTTGCCATTGGACCACAGGAATATAGTGACTGGGAGAGCGCAGGAGGGGGGCAGATGCCCCCCAGGACCCAGAAAAGTTCTGAAGCGCAGCTTGGGACGCCCGGCACCAGTGAAGGGTACTTTCCAACAAAGAAGGAGCAGACCCCGCGCGCGCACCTTCTACCATCCCAGGAATCACGGCGCGACAGAAGCTCAAAGCTGCGGACACACGGTGACAGCTGGCGCCCAGGGAGCCCCCACGGAGGATCCCGAGACAGTGGTGGGGCAGGGGAGTGGCGGAGAACGGCGCTGGCCGGCGGTGAGTGTCTCTCAGCCACAGCTGTCCCGCGCCAGAGAGCGACTGGCTGGGCGCCATTGTGGGGGGTGCGGCGAAAATCAGATCAGCGCGAAAGAAAAACAGCGCTGGGAACTTGTGCTCCGGACAGGGCAGCACGGTGCCTCTCAGCCCCACGAAAGTGCGCTGAGGGTGGCGGCTGAACGAGACTGGTCTTTCAGCCACATCTGTCCCGCGCCAGAGAGCGACTGGCCCGGCGCCATTGTGGGGGGCGTGGCGAAAATCAGAGCGGCGCGAATGCAGTGCACTGACAGCGGCGGGCGAAGGAGAGCGGTCCCCGCCTGAACGTCCACGCTCTGCTCACCGCCCCACCAGAGGGCTGCTCTTGGCTCGCTGGGATGGACCTGTACGGAACAGGACTCTGTCATCACAAGGTGCCTGCCTACAGCAGAGTCAACACCTGGAACTGATTCTCTTTTTTTTTTTTTATGTTTTTTTTTTTTCCCTCTCTCATTAGTTTTTTGTTCTGGTGAAGGGGTTTTTATTTTTGTTTTATTTTTATTTTATTTTTATTTTTTTTAATTTTTTTCTTTTGTGGGGTTTTATTTCTGTTTTATCTGTATGCTTTGTTGTTTTTGTCTTCATTTTTGTTTCTGTTTGTCTATTTGCTCTTTCCTTCATTATTCTATCTGGCTTTTATATGAGTGTAAACAGCGCCTCTAACGTCTTTGTGACTGTGGTTGTGATCTGTTCTTCCTTTTATCCTTTCCTTCTCTTTTTCCCACCAGTCCTCTGCACCAGTGTCCCAATGTTAGTGGGATCCCTCTTGGTCCTCTAACCTTACATCTAATTCCTTCCTCTTCTCCCAATACTCTATTTCCTCCTTAACTCATTTTAAATTTAAACTCCTGAGGGGAAAAATTGACATACTAAGAACTTGTATACTGCATATAATTTTTCTGGTGTGTTTTAGATTTTGTTATATAACCGCAACTCTACTTTATACAGCTAAAAGTGGTAAATAACTGGTTAGCTCAGTCTGTCATTTTCTAGGCTGTGTTTGATGCTTCAGTTACCATTATAGCCAAATGTAAAATAATTGTTCTAAACAGCTTTCCTTCCTGATATTTCATTATTGATATTGACTAAGGGACACAGAAAATACAGTGGCACAGTCCCAAAGAATCAAGGATTGGGCCAAACAGGTAGCAACTTCTCACATCCAACGAATTGAAGAGGTAGGATCTGGCAGAAAGTTCAAAACCCAAAAGCAAGCTCCACTTGGAAGATACTGCAGAGAAGTAGTCATCTTCTAAGGATCTTGAACACTAGCAATAAAGTAACCTATCATAGGTAATTTACAAACATCACCCCAGGAATTAAAGAAGGAAAAGATGAGACGACACTTAAACAAGATGCAACCCCACACATCCAATTCACCAAAGGCAAACCTAGGGGGCAACGAGGTGGGACAATCCGAAACCCACCCACCTGGCATGTCTGAAGGGGTAACAACAAAACAATTGAATGAGGCTCTGGAAAAAATTAAAACAGAAATAATTTCACAGATAACTGCAGAGATAATGTACACAATGAAGACTATGCTTAAGGACACTATAGCTGATACAGACAAAAAAATAAATGAGCTTAAGAAAACTATAGAAACCATGAATGCTCAGCATAGGAAAGAAATGGAATCCATAAAGCAGATTCAAGCAGATATCCAAGAGAATAAAAATTCCATTGAAAGTATTTGTAGCAGATTAAGCCAATGTGAGGACAGGATCTCAGATATAGAAGACAGGCTTGCAATTAGTGATCATGAAAAGAAAGAATTCTTAAAAACAGCAAGGGACCATGAAAAATCAATTCAGCAGCTGCTAGATGACTCCAAGATAAACAACTTAAGAATAATTGGAATAAATGAAAAAGCAGGAGATAGCATAAATGACATTAAAACCTTGTTCAAAGACATTATCAGGGAGAACTTTCCTGGAAGAGAAAAAGAATTTGACCCCCCAATAAGTGAAGCTTTTAGAACACCAACTAGACATGATCAAAAAAAAAAAAAACTTCAGCCAGACATATCATAGTCAAGATCCCAGAAATTCAACAGAAGGGCAGAATCTTAAAAGCTGTTAGGGAGAAGAGACAAATCACCTATGAAGGAAAACCCATCAGAATCACAGCTGACTTTTCAGCACAAACCCTCAATTCAAGAAGAGCTTGGAATGACGTATTTCAAGCTCTAAAGGAAAATAATTTTCAACCCAGATTGATGTACCCCGCAAAACTATCTTTCAAAATTGATGGAGAAATAAAATACTTTCATGACAAAGAACATCTAAGAAAATTTATGACCACCAAACCAGCACTCGAAAATGTTCTGAAAGACATTCTAGAAAGAGATAGGAACCCCAACAGAAGGAATCCACCAGGCAGGGCAGATAATTAAATAGCAGGAAAGGGGAAAAACAAAGAGTGGGAACCAACAACAGGAAAATATCATGACAAGTATAAGTCAATATATATCAGTTTTAACCATCAATGTTAACGGTCTCAATTCACCAATCAAAAGGCACAGACTGGCAAAATGGATCAAGAAGCAAGATCCAACAATATGCTGTATACAAGAAACACATTTAATTCAGAAAGAAATTCATAGACTGAAAGTCAAAGGATGGAAAACAATACTCCATGCAACAGGAACCCAGAAAAAAGCAGGGGTAGCTATTCTTTTTGCAGACAAAGTGAATTTCAAGCCAAGAATAATTCAGAGAGATAAAGATGGTCATTACATCCTTGTAAAGAGAACAATCCAAGAGGGAGAGATAACGATCATAAATATATATGCATCAAATATCAATGCACCCAACTATATAAAACAAGTACTAAAGGACATGAAAAATCAAATAAGCACTAATACAATTATATTGGGAGATCTCAATACTCCACTGTCACAAAAAGACAGATCAACTAGACAGAAAATCAATAATGAAATAATAGAACTGAACCAAACTTTGGAACAAATGGACTTAGTAGATGTCTACAGAGTGTTCCACCCCACAACATCAGAATACACATTCTTCTCAGCTGCACATGGGACGTTCTCCAAAATAGACCACATACTAGCTCATAAAACCTGCTTAAGTAAATGCAAAGGAATTGAAATTATCCCATGCATATTATCAGACCATAGTGCAATGAAATTGGAAATCAGTGGCAAAAGAAATCACAAAAACTCCCTAAACACATGGAAATTAAACAGCACCCTCCTGAACAACCAATGGGTCACAGATGAAATTAAAGAAGAAATTAGACAATTTCTACAACTGAATGATAATGACAGTACAACATACCGGAACTTATGGGATACAATGAAAGCAGTCCTAAGAGGGAAATTTATAGCATTAAATACTTATATTAGGAAAATAGAGCAAGCGCAAATAAACAACTTAATGGCGAACCTCGAACTTCTAGTAAAAGAAGAGCAGGTTAAGCCAAAAGCCCGTACAAGGGAGGAAATTACAAAGATCAGAGCAGAAATTAATGTATTGGAGACTAAAAAAACAATACAAAGAATCAATGAAGCAAAAAGTTGGTTCTTTGAAAGAATAAATAAGATTGACAAACCCTTATCCAACCTTATTAAAAAAAGAAAAGAAAAGACTCAAATCCATGCAATTGAAAGTGAAAAGGGTGATATCACGACGGACCCTGCAGAAATCCAGAAGATCATCTATACCTATTTTAAAAATCTATATTCTACTAAGATGGAAAATGCAGAAGAAATGGACAGATTCCTAGATTCGAATGAATTACCAAAGCTGAATCAAGAAGATTTAAAAATCCTAAATAAACCAATATCAACCAATGAAATTGAAGATGCAATTAAAAACCTCCCAACAAAGAAAAGCCCAGGTCCTGATGGATTCACTGCCGAATTCTACAAGAAATTTAGAGAAGACCTAACACCACTGCTTCTCAAACTTTTTAATGAAATTGAAAGGGAAGCAATACTCCCAAATTCATTCCTGGAAGCAAGCATTACCCTGATACCAAAACCAGAGAGGGACCCAACTAAGAAAGAGAACTACAGACCAATCTCCCTAATGAACATAGATGCAAAAATCCTCAATAAGATACTTGCAAACAGAATGCAGCAAATCATCAAGATTATACACCATGACCTGGTTGGATTCATCCCTGGGATGCAGGGATGGTTCAACATACGTAAATCAATAAATGTAATACACCATATTAACAGAACCAAAGACAAAAATCGCATGATCATCTCAATAGATGCAGAAAAAGCTTTTGACAAAGTCCAGCACCTTTTCATGATAAAAACCCTACAGAAAATTGGAATAGAGAGTCTTTATCTCAACCTGGTAAAAGCTATCTATGACAAACCAACAACCAATATTATACTAAATGGCCAAAAACTGAAAGCCTTCCCTCTAAAGTCAGGAACAAGACAAGGATGTCCATTGTCCCCACTCTTATTCAACATAGTTCTGGAAACTTTAGCCAGAGCAATTAGACAAGAGAAAGAAATAAAGGGAATAATGATTGGAAAGGAAGAATTTAAATTATCATTATTTGCAGATGACATGATACTCTACACAGAAGACCCCAAAAACTCCACTAAAAAACTGCTAGATTTAATAAGCAAATTCAGTAGTGTAGCTGGATACAAAGTCAATACTCAAAAGTCAATAGCCTTCCTGTGCACAAATAACAAACTTACTGAAAGAGAAATTAGGGAAACAATACCTTTCACAGTAACATCCAAAAAAATGAAATACCTAGGAATCAACCTCACAAAGGATGTAAAAGACCTATACACTGAAAACTATAGTACTCTGAAAAAGGAGATTGAAGAGGATATCAGAAAATGGAAAGATATCCCTTGCTCCTGGATAGGAAGAACCAATATAGTGAAAATGGCCATACTTCCAAAATTGTTATACAGATTTAATGCAATTCCAATCAAAATTCCAACAGCATATCTCACAGAATTAGAGAAAACAATCCTAAAATTCATTTGGAATCAGAAGAGACCTAGAATAGCAAAGGCAATTCTGGGCAACAAACGCAAGGCAGGGGGCATCACAATCCCCGACTTGAAATTATACTATAAAGCTACTGTGATAAAAACAGTGTGGTACTGGCAAAAAAACAGACCTGAAGATCTGGAACAGATTAGAAGATGCTGAAACAACCCCAGACATACTAAGCCACCTTATCTTTGACAAAGGTGCCAAACACATTCAGTGGAAGAAAGAAAGCCTCTTTAATAAATGGTGCTGGAAAAACTGGCTCTACACATGCCGAAGATTAAAACTAGACCCATATCGTTCACCATGCACTAAACTAAATTCAAAATGGATCAGAAATCTAAATATTAAAACAGAAACATTAAATCTGCTGGAAGGTATGATAGGTAAATCCCTTGAAGACATTGGTGTACGCAAAGACTTTATGAATAAAAACTCAACCACACGGGAACTATCCCAAAGAATCAATAACTGGGATCTCATCTTATTAAAAAGCTTTTGCACAGCAAGAGAAACCACCAACAGAGTGAAGAGACAACCCACAACGTGGGAAAAAGTGTTTGCCAGCTGTTCCTCAGACAAAGGATTACTATCGAGAACATATAAAGAACTCAAAAAAATCAGACCTCTCAAATTCAAAGACCCACTCCAAAAATGGGCATCTGAGATGAATACACATTTCTCAGATGAAGAAATACTAATGGCAAATAAATATACAAAAAAATGTGCAACATCACTAGTCATTCGAGAGATGCAAATTAAAACAACACTGAGATACCATCTCACTCCAGAAAGAATGGCTACTATAAAGAAATCAACTAATAACAAATGCTGGAGGGGTTGTGGGGAAAAAGGAACCCTTCTTAACTGTTGGTGGGAGTGTCGACTGGTACAGCCACTGTGGAAGTCAGTGTGGAGATTCCTCAAAAAACTAGGGTTGGAGGTCCCATTTGACCCAGCTATTCCCCTTCTGGGCATCTTCCCAGAAGAATTAAAAACATCGTACCACAGTGATATCTGTGCACCCATGTTTATAGCAGCACAATTTGTAATAGCCAGATCTTGGAAACAACCCAAATGCCCATCAACTGAGGAATGGATAAGAAAGATGTGGTATTTTTATACAATGGAGTACTATTCAGCCATAAAGAAGGATAAACTGGAGACTTTTATAGGTAAATGGATGCAACTCGAGAAAATACTCATAAGTGAAATAAACCAGACACACATGTGTAAGCATCGTATTGTCTCTCTAGTATGAGAAACTGGAAGAGTAAATAAGATCCAAAATGTACAATAGACATGGTGAATCAAAAAGAAACTGGTCAATAAGAAAGAGAGACTGGAATGGGGAAAAAAAAGAAGGGAAAGGGAAAAAAATTGTATATGTATATAAGATGGTTGAGATAGATACACTACCAGTTTTACTTAGTTCATTGAAGAGTAAGGTTTGAGCCAATAATGTTTGGACAATTGAATGCTAATGTCTGGTATCCTGAATAACTAACTTAAAGATAATAATACGTAATGCATTGACCATTGTTACCCTCATATTATGTTGTTTTGAAAATTTGTTCTTTTTTTTTATTTGTTTTGTTTTTTCGTCTCTTTAAAATAAAAAAAAATACTATGTATCATTAAAAAAAATCTAGGTGTTATTCTTTTTCTGAAAAAGAAATAATGCACTATAAATGCTATTCTAATTAGTGACAGATAGCTCGCTGTACAGCCTGGAGGTGCTGAAGCTAAAACCATAATTCTTCCTTCTATATTTCGTTAAAAACCATCGTTTCCTACATTCCCCCCACAGCACGTGAAGGACTGTGCCTAGCAGGCCAGTCTGTCACCACCCACAACAGCGATGGTCGAGGCTTCGGCTCACGCTGGTAACTGCGCAGAGGAAGCAGTCCTGATGACCAGAAGGCAAGGCCGTGGCTATCTCATTGTTTTCACTCTTGATATGATCGCAAACTTCCTGTTAAAGGGTATTTTCAGTCTGAGTATAGTCTCCCCCAAATATTTAACAGCGTTTAGGAGAGAAACACATTGATGTCCCTTTCTGCAATCGTAGCGCTGTGCACGGGACCTTTGGAGTGTCGCACCGCACTACGATAGCACAGGCGGGCTGGAGCAGCCCTCGGTTTGCTGCGAGGCTGTGGTGCGCAGGGAACTTTGCCTGGCACCGTGAGTAGCAGACTGCAGAAACCAAAGTGGAGAGGTGAGCACAGCGTGCGACAGGGTGAGCAGGCCTGCAGCCCGGAAACAGTGTCGCTAGTAAATCTACCTCCTAGGTATGGATGGGAGGTAACACCAGTACAAAAGCATCCTTCGCCAAATCATAGGCACCAAAATTGCTTTTTGCTCTCAATTTTCAGTTCTGTGCTCTTCGTCCTCATTAAGTATACAGTCAATGACATTTCTCCCCAAGTATGCTCTCCTTAAGAAATGACATTATAGAATAACAGCATTGCGACTCTGGGTCATGGGTTCACATTCTTATTTAAAAAGCACAGGGGGCTGGTGAGATGGCTCAGCGGCGTAAGCGCCTGCCTGGCAAGCGCAAGGTCCTGAGTTCGACTCCCGGAACCCACACACGAAAAAGGGGCCGGTGATATCTCTCAGAGGCACGGGCGCCTGCTGGCGCGTGAGGTCCTGAGGTCGACCCCCAGTACCCACAAAAAAAAAATAAATAAATAAAATAAAATAAAATAAAAAATAAAAAGCACAAATAATTTCTCTGGGTTTCTTTGGGCACCCTGAGGAACACACACACACACACACACACACACACACACACGGCACACAGCACGCAAACATACAAAGAACTGTAAGCTGTGGAACATACAGACCTCTGTGTGAGCCACTAAATACATGGTGAGTATTTACATCGAGACTGTTTCTTGAATGCTTTCATTAAGCAATAGGTCATTTAATTAGGTAGTAACAAAGTATCTTCTAAGCCCAGGTCAATGAGTTTTGCAGGCTCAGGTTTGGCAGTGATGATTCAGACCAAAGAAGGAGAAAAGATGCACAAATACATTTTGTTGTCAGGTGCTGGACACATTAAATGCTACCTCCCTTTGCCAGAAATCTTCAGCAAGCAGGAACACTGTGACAAGATAGAGAAGAACAATATTGAAAGTTGTTTGAATTCCTGGGTAGAAAATGGTGTGCACCCCTCGAGACCATAAAATTAAGCAAAATAAATCAGACAAAGAAGGTTAAATATCACATGGTTTCTCTTGTATGAAAAACTCTAAGTATAAATAAAGAGCTAAATAAAGATGATAGGAAACAGGGAGATAGACCTTTGGTAGATGGGAAGGGGATCTAAGGATGGAGGGAGGGAGAGGGAAAATAAAAGGGGATAAGGTGCAGTATGTACATGTACCAACTCCCTGTGATGAATGTATTCAGTATGTATCACAAACATGTACTAATAAAAAATTTAAAATTAAAAAGTGGTGTGCATCTTAGTGATTGCTCTGCACATTTCAATGCCGAGCAGTCTTTAACATCTTTAGTTGGCATCTCCTACCTTATGGCCATTTTTCACAGGTACCCACTGATTCCTTAGATTTCCATCTTGAGATAAAATTTTCTTGGTTCACGTTCGGTATAAAAATTTTATGGGTTATTTCAAGTTTTTTTTTTTTTTTTTTAGCTATTTCTAGTATGAGGAATACACATCTCTGCACTTTATTGCTTGCCGTGTTCATCTTAATATAGTGTCTCATTTTTTCCTTGTAAAAGACTTGTAAAAACCCTGGGAGGCAGACGAACCATCCTGTGTAGTAGCTATTATCATTATCTCCACTTGAAAATCACACCATCATCAAATTTATGAACTAATTTGCCAAATATTTATTGAGTGCCTGTTATGTGCTAGATACTGTGGGAGTCAAAAGGAATAGAGCAGCTTAACAGAACAGACAAACGTATGGAGGATGCTGTGTTTGTCCACACAGGACTTGTCCAGATGCAGGCAGATGTTACTCCATCGCACCATCATTTATGTAAAATCGCAACTGCACTCAGTTATGACATGAAAGCAACGCAGCCTCAAGTGATCAAGGGACAGAAGCCTGCGGGCAAAGAAATCTTTCAGAGCAGCAGGGAAGGGGGGCGTCCGGCCCAGCCAAGGAACCGAGAGGGACGGGGAGAGCCGCCGAGGCTGGGCCGGGCTGCTCGTCCTGGGAGGAGCAGGGCCTCGCAGTCTCCCCAGGGTCGGTCTGCAGGTCCCGGGAGTCAGGAGTGGGAGCAGCATTTTGACCTCACCCACCTCATTTATTTCACACACCAGCCAGCTAACACACAGGGCCAAGAAATCTTAATTTTTACTGTTCCGGCGGGATTTTCTTTCTCTACTCTGCCTTCATCGTCTTCGGTTTCCAGCTCCGCAGGCAGGTCATGCTGCGGGAGAACCAGAGACCCTGAAAGTCATCTGTGAATTTTTTTTAACACATGAGAAAAAAACAACTGAGAGAACCAAACGTTCTTGATAAAGCTTTTGAGGTATAAATGATTAACAAAATCAAGACATTAAATTAAGTCCATGAATTAAAATGAGCGCTCTGTCGGTCTTTGTATGCATTTATACCCTGAGATCTAAGATTGCTGGCATGTTTGTGAATGAATCTTCTGCGTGATTAATGTTATTTAATTTTATAAATCAGCCTCTACTCTGCTTTTTGTTTTGTTCGCAGCGAGCTGTATTCTGGCCTCAAAGCAGCTGGGCTCTCCCTCCGGCCACTGAACCGCACTGCCTGAATAGTTACAGACCTTTCCGCATCTTCGAGCAGGTAGCTGCGGCGACCCCTTGTGATCCCCCTACACTCCAGATGACATGACGGTGCCCTCCTCCCCCAGGAAGCCCTCCTGGATGTCCCTGTCCCCAGGGACCTTTCTTCTCTGGTATTTTTAACTCTTTCTGTTTATATCAGTTACGTTAATGCCATCAGATATTGAGTTAATCTAAACATGGCAAAGGTCCCTTAAAAAGAAGGGGCTGCTCCTTCTGTGGCCATGTAACTTTGCCTCTCACCTTACAGCCCAGAGTTCAACATGCACAGCATTGCCATGAAATCCATACACAGCTTGCACACTGACGAGAGTTACCAGTAAATATAAATGTCATAGAAGACCATATCGTTTCTTTTTTCCTAAAGCAACTTTTTTTTTCCCAGTACTGGGGTTTGAACCTAGGGCTTCACACTGAGTCTTTTTTATTTTTTATTTTGAGACAGGTTCTCACCAAGTGGCTGAGTTGCCCACGCTGGGCTTGAATTTACTGCCTCAGCCTCCCGGAGTGCTTCATTACAGGTGTTTGTCACCACACCACATGCTGAAGCAACCTTAGAGTGGGTGAAATGACAAGAATACACAAGTATATTATAGGATAATAAAATTCCAAATAATAAAACTGTATCATAAAATTAAATACTGAGTTACTTTTAAACCATTATCAATATTATCTGAAATACATATTTTTCCTGTTTTGTTTTGGTTTGGTTTGGTTTGGTTTTTGAAAAAGTGTCTTGCACACTGGCCTTCAATTCATTACTACATAGCCCAGGCTGGCCCTGAACTCATGATCCTCCTGCCTCAGCTTTCTGAGTGCTGAGGTGAGAAGCATGTACCACCATGCCAGGCCCAATAGCATATGTTTATTAAAATTAATTGTAATTTGACTTTTATTACTTTTCATTGACAAATCATAATTGTATACGCTTACAGGTACGTTGCAATGTTTTGATATTTATGTATTCAATGTGGGACAATTAAATCAAGCTGATTGACATAACTACCACCTCATTTATTATTTGTGAAACATTTGAAATTTACCCCCTTAGTTATTTTGAGATCTGTAATACATTACACCATGGTCACCTGCTGTGCAATAAATCTCAAAGCTTATTCCTCCTGTCCAGCTGGAATTTTGGACCCTTGCCTAATAACAGCCTGTCGTCCCCCCAGCTCTGGCAGCCACCATTCTGCTCTTTCCTTCTGTG
The DNA here is from genome assembly GCA_028451465.1 of Erethizon dorsatum. Taxonomy (NCBI): domain Eukaryota; kingdom Metazoa; phylum Chordata; class Mammalia; order Rodentia; family Erethizontidae; genus Erethizon; species Erethizon dorsatum. Next base: position 66,809,248 of record CM051834.1, read on the forward strand.
TGCTCCACTTTGTCACGTTCCATGTGTTTGTGACATCGTGTGGCATTTGTCTTTCTGTGCCTGGCTCATTTCACTTACCAAGGTGTCTACAGGTTTATACACATTTCCTCCAATGACAGGATTTCCTTCATTTTTAAGGCTAAATAGTATTTCATTGCATACGCCTATGCCACATCTGAAAGATGTTTCTAACTCCTGCCTTAATAAGTGACGCTGTTAACTAACAGCATAATTGTCTTATAACTACATGCACATTTATATGTACAGACATTACTCCATGCATTAACATATTCCTTTGAAAACAAAGGTATTCATAATCATATAGAAGACAGATATGTAGTACTAGAATATTGTTCTTTAGACCAAAAAAAATTTAGAGGAAGAGGTCATGCACCTTTGGATACCTTTCATATGGCAGGAGAAACTCACTGTGTTTTCTGGACTACGCACTAAATTTCATCTTAAAATAAATGTGTTCTTGCAAGTAAAGCACTCCACCAGAGAAACTGGCTTCCTTGCGGGTGGGGTACATCTAGATGCGGAGATGCGTAGACGCATAACTGTGTCCCTAATGCTGTGAAAGGCATGACCGCATCGGGCGTCGAGTGGGGTAGGCAGCTACTCGAAGATTCTGTGGTAATAAGAAATTTTTATGACAAACTCCATTTATCCTGAAAACCACAATTTTCTCACAGGTCACAGCCAGTGGAAAATGAAGCGCTGTGATAGAAATCGCTTGGATTCCCTGCAGGCATCTGCAGCCTCTTTTCATCCGCGAGGGCGGCTCTGCGGGGAAGTCATATGCTGCAGGTCCTGCAGTTTGGAATCAGCAACTTGTGCTGTGCAGGTCACTTTAGAAAATGACAGGATGTGGCCACTGTGCACTGGTCCTGGCTGTCCCATGGTGACAGCGACTGCAGACTCCGTGTAAACCCTTATATGTGATGTCAGTGCTTTGGCTACCATGTCAGGATTGGGTTGTGTGGCAAAAAGACACATATGTTTTAGAACTTTTATTCATTTGAGCCATAAAGCAGTTGTGGAAATAAATAGATATCAACCACAGACCCGGATGAACCCGGGTGAGCTCCAGGGCATAACAAGTAAATTAGATTTGTATGGATTGAACTTTCCTGGGTTTTTTCTTTTATATTTTTTCCTCCAACTCAATACCTATAAGTTATTTTCTTTCTTGAGTTATGTGAAGATAAAAAAAACAATTTATAGAAGGTATAATTGAGCTGTATGCAATGTCGCACACCTGTAATCCCAGCTATTTGGAGGTTGAAGGAAAAGGATCTCAAATTTGAAGCCAGCCTGGGCAACTTAGTAGGGCCGGTGAGATGGCTCAGCGGCATAAGGGCCTGCCTGGCAAGTGTGAGGGCCCGAGTTTGACTCTCAGATCCCACATATGAAAAAAGGGCCGGTGATATCGCTCAGCAGCACGGGTGCCTGCTGGAGCGCGAGGTCCTAAGGTTGACCCCTGGTACCCACCAAAAAAAAAAAAAGAGAAAAAAAGATATATATAAAATAAATAGGGTCAATGAGATAGCTCAGTGGCATAAGCACCTGCCTGGCAAGTGTGAGGGCCCGAGTTTGACTTGCAGTACCCACATAAGAAAAAAGGGCCAGTGACATCGCTCAGCATCATGGGCGCCTGCTGGCAAGCGCGAGGTCCTGAGTTCCACCCCTGGTACACACACACACACACACACACACATATATATATATATATATATATAATAAAAAGGTCTGGGGATATAGCTTGGTAGTAGAACACTTGCAAAGTCTGCATGAGACCTTGGGTACAATGCCCGGTACCGGGGTGGGAGCAGGTAAAATTGGGGCAATTTATTCTCTTTTCTAGTTACTCAATAACATGAATCTCTTGTCTTGGTTTGTTTTGTTTCCAATATGTTTGTGCCAGTTGGGTGTAGAATTTTACATAAAGAAAACCACATGTGCTTATGGGAATTATCTTGATCTTTTTTTTTCTGAAATAAGATCCTGTAAGAGCCGTGGTTCTCCACTGAGATTTTGTGCCCCAGGGAACATCTGGCTATGTTTAAAGGCTTTTACAGTTTATTGGGGTATGTTTGACTTGCAAAAGCTGTGTATACTTTATTTCATGTGTATATGCAACTTGACTAATTAGAACATGAATGTACCTGTGGGCCATCCACCATCTCTTCCATCAGCCCACTCATCACATCCAAAATGCTTATTTATTATTCCAATAGCGTGATACTGACATAAAAGCAATTAGACCTTGGTGAAAAATACATTTGAGCAAAGACCACAAAGGAGCAGCAAGTTAGATCAGCGCTGCAGGCAAAGCAGGTGCAGTGCAAAGGCCCTTTGCGATAGCTGAGGGCCACGTGCCAAGGCAGAGCAAGTGAAAGGAAGTGGTAGAGAGGGAGATCAGAGAGGACGCTGCCTTGGAGACTGGATCCACAAGGTAACCACTGGCCCTGTGGCTTTTATGCTCAGTGAGCTGGAGAACTGTGAGGAGGATCACTCTGGTTCGAACAAGCTGTTCTTGAGCTCTGTCATTGTCCTCTGTGCTTTGCCACTGTGACTGATTTTGTTGTTGCCCAGAAACTGGACCACTCTAAGATCACAGCAGAGCAGAAGAGGCTGGAGAGGTGGGCTGTGGCGCTGCGCAAGGGGGAAATGAGGTGCTGACAGTCCCGGAACTGGCAGACCTTGATGAGACAAAGACACGCAGTGCCCGTAGGCGGGAACTTCATCCTCGTTCTCTGACGGGGCAAGGCGGGAGGGTGAGGCTGGCAGGTGGGAGCAGTGCAAGGTGCACGCCGCTCTGAGAGGAAGTGAGGCTGTGAGTGCCTCGGGGCCGCCGGGGAGCTTGGGTCTCTGCTCAGAATATCTGGCAATAAAAGGAAGTGCGCTTATGTTTAGAGATGGGGTTAGATACCATATCAGAAAGGTGCCCCCAGCATCCTCCAGGAACACCAGGTAGCATTATCCTGGCCGTGCTATAAGCTACATTTTCTTTTTAGAAATGTCCTAGGGCAATAATAATATTTTCTGAAATGAAAATGGTACCTTGGCTCATGAACTTAATTCATGCCACAATTCTGGTCACAAATCAAATCAAATTTCCCCATAAAGTTCAGTGTCACCTAATGCAGAGTTCTTGAATAGAAGCAACATTTTGCTGAATGCTTCTGTTCACAAACAGATGCATTTGTGAACCACGGCATTACTGTTTAGGATTTAAGTTCTTAGGATATAGGGGTTAAGATATTAACTCGAAGGTCCAAATCTATTTTTTTTAATATCAGGCAAAATATATTTCAACTCAAGGAGCATTTAGAAAGTTGAGTCATGACGTATTGATTAAAGGAGCAGTTCATTAGGAAGAGGTATAAATTTAAAATACATAGATTATATAGCAAACCTCGTGTTCTCATAATACATACAGCAAAAGTCGGAAGAATACAGAATAAATATATCTAGAATGTATGCTATTCAAGAATTTGTAGGGCTGGTGAGATAGCTCAGAGGCATAAGCGCCTGCCTGGCAAACGCGAGGTCCTGAGTTCGACTCCCAGTACCCACATAAAAAAAAAAAAGAATTTTTAGATAGATTCCTATCTATCTTTTATCTACAAAAAAAAAGAAATAAAGATATAGACAACAAAAACACACAACACTGCTGTAAGACAGTCAAAACCCATGTGTTTATTATAGTTTTATATTTTTTCAATTGACAAATAACATTGTATGTATCTGTCATGTGCAACATGATGTTTTGAAATACATATATTTATTGTGGACTGATTAAATCCAGCTAATGAAGCGCGTGATCTCACGTGGTCAGCACGTTTGTGGTCAGATTGCATAGCAGCCACTGAAGCCGTGTTTAATGCTTCTGTTGGGGCATTTGGGGGACAGAACATGAAAGAGAAATCTGGGAAACTAAGTGTGACCAGGCTCACCATCACAGTGTCCCCCCAAATTCTCGAGTGTTCAGAGGCGGGCTTTGGAAGGTGATTGGATCATGGGGGTGCTATACTCATTACTGGTCCAGGCTTTTTAGAAGATAATTTCATCGAAGACAATTTTCCCACCAACCAGGGTGTGGAGTTGGGGGTGTGGGCCCAGGATGATTCTCAGGAGCCCGCAGCCTAGTTCTCTCCCATGTGGAGTTCACAGTAGGGTTCGTGTTCCTATGAGAATCTGATGCCTGTGGATCTGATGGGGTGGAGCTCAGGCAATAATAGGAGCCATGGGGAGCGGCTGTAAATGCAGATGAAGCATCCCTTGTTCGTTTGCCTGCTGCTCATCTCCTACTGTGCTGTCTGGTTCCCAACGGGCCATGGACCAGGAGAGGACCGATACTCGTCTGTAGCCTGGGTGTCAGGGACTCCTGGATTGGTCCATCGATGAGTTCATAGCTGAATGTGCTGTCAGGAGGTGGGGTCTGGTAGGAGGTAGTCACTGGAGTGTGACCTGGAAGGATGCATTTTTGTCCCTGGCTCCTACCTTCTGCCTCTCCCTGTGCTTCCTGGCCACCAGGGGCTGAGCAGCTGTCCTCCACAGGCCCTTCCACCATGCCATTTCTGCCTTGGAGCCAGCGGACCATGGACTGAAACCGTGAGCCAAATAAAGCTCTCCTCCTTTAAACTGTGGGTGTCAGGTACTGTGTCGCAGTAGTGGGACAGCCGACTAAGACACTCAGCCTAACTTTTGACTGTTCAGAAGAGAAATGCCTGGGGTGACCAGAGAAAGGGATGGCACCCTCCATTCAGGAAACTTCAAGTTGTTACTCAGCTTCCATAGAAACATATCTTTAAAGCTCTCAGCTGACTGCACCATGTGTGTGAATCTTAATAAATATCAGAAGATTTTGTAGGACTAATGTTTGAGTTGAAAATAATAGTGAAATATAGTAGTCCCTTCACTTACTCATGATTTTATTAATCTTCTTCAGCAGAATCAACATTAATAACGAGCATAATTTTAGAATACTTTTACTGTTTGTGTTCAGGCACAAAGTCAAGGATTCCAACCACCAGGCATATTTCTCTGTTTATTCAGTCCTGCTCTCCTTTTCATTTTCCTGACTAAGGATGCTGTAGGAACAGACAGTATGCACAGTGCCTGGATATCAGTAATAGCAGCATCAACCACAGTGTGCAATTGGGGGGACCCACAGGTGCAAATCCCATGGATGCTGAGGGCAGCACCCTAGCAGTGCTGGTGTAGTCTGTAACTGGACCGTAGAGAGTGGCCATTTCTTGACTCTATGTGAGCTTCAAACAGAGCTTTATGGAGAAAATGCATGCCTTTTGGAATAGTCAGATACTGAAAGACATTTGTCCTGAGACTCTACAGGAAATGGATGCAAAAGGAAAGCAAGCCAGACAAAGGGGAAAGTGCACTTATGATTGGAGGGGGCCCCGAGAGAGTTAACAGTGAGGATTTGATGGCAACGACCTAGATGAAGGAAGACAGGGAACAGAAAAATAGGACCAAGGGTGGTGGGGACAGGCCAGGCAGCAGCTCAGGAGATGACAGGTGGGGTATAGCAAGGCACCCCCTCTGGCACTAAGGTGTCTGGCAGGCAGGCACAGCCACGTGGCACAGGGCTGGGTCAATGCGGGACCGTTATCTGTTCTTTTCATTTTAAAACATCTACATTTCCACTTAACTATACCATGTAAATGCTACTTACATGCACATATTTTTAAGTTGAAAATTAAAATAACCACTCAGGAGGTATGGGAAACTTAAACTTTTTCATCATTGCTGTTGCGGTTTCAGAAAGCTCTTCTTTCTTCCTCCCTCCTTTCTTTCTCCTTCCCTTCAGATAGTTATTTCCTTCTTTCCTTCCTCCTTCATCTTCTCTGCCTCCCTCCTTCCTATATAGAGCTCTCCAGCCAACACTCCAGTTGATGGGAGCACTATGCAGTGATAGCTCAGCTGTCACTTCCAGAAGGCTCAGCTGATGTCCTCATACCTTTCATTAGCAGAACTGAAAAATCCGCTCTTCCACCATTTAACCTTGTGGCGTGACCTTTTCCCTTCACGTTCTCCAGCTGCTCAGGTACTTAAAACTGACAAGTCCTTGCAGAGCGTGAGTGAAAAGGGTACTGTTACACACACGGGCAGCGTGTGCTTACCGTCCCTTCCCTCACAGATTGAAATAGGACTGTTCTCTTCTTTTCTCCCATGAAAGGACCAAGTTCCATGAGGGGTCACTGTGAGAAACATCACACCACTGCTTCCAGATAGCAAAGGAAGGAGAATATTTCCAAACAGAATTGTCTAGGAAAAAAATAATCGCAAGAAATTCAAGAAAAGGCTCAGACAGAGCAGTGCTTGTCCCCAACCCTTTGGGGCAGCGTGGGTGCCTCTAGGAGACAGGGGCGGGAGACCACTTCCTCTGGACCTGCGTTCAGGCTGGTATATTCTGCAACCCTGACCTGTAATCCTGGTGCTGAAAGCTTTATATTTCCACAGAAGAATATTCCCCATACAAGGACAGACAAAGTGGGAGAGAGGGAAGGAAAACGAAGCTGTTGAGCCCGATTTATGTTTGATTAAGTTTCTGTTTTCTCTTTTTATGTTGCTCTGTGCTTTCGAGTGGAAGATGCAATTGTACTTCTTAATCATCTGTGCTCAAAAGTGCAAAAGCATAGAGGGCTGCAGAAGGAGAACCCCTCATCTCTAGGGGCAAGATATTTCAGAAATGGCAACTCCCCAGTAGGGAGTCACAGAGGAACGCTGTCCAGGGAGGTTCTCCAGAGCCCGGGCTACCGCACCCACAGTCTCTAACCCAATAGATGCAGATCTTTCTGCAGTTTCTGTACTGACCCCCTGGGAACCATTGACAAATCCGAGACTCTCCCCCATCCCAGGTCCCCTTCCCACCTCCACAAAGTCTTCCTCCTTATTTCTTATCATCTCTCTTTTGTTTTGCTCTTTAAATTACTTATATTTGGGGTTCCTAGTATAAGAGAAACCATGCAATATTTAGCATTCTGTATTTACTTTCTTTTAGCATTATGATCTCAAGATTCCACTTTCCTACAAATGATTCAAATTTACCTTTCTTTATGGCTACATAATACTGTATTGTATATTGTATACCACATTCTTACCTTTAAATAAAACTGGAAGTACTAATTAATATCTTGAGCCCAATGTTCTAATTTCTGAGTTCCAATTATGTTTCACAACCTAATGGATTTACTAGTACTTTAAATGTGACCAAGATAGTCAATAAGCCTGCCAGCGATTTTTACCCAATAGAATGGGAAACTATTCTTCCAGTTAAAATTCCTCTAATGTTAAAGGGTCCTTGTGAGATAAAATTCATGTTGCATTTTTAATATGTCCAGTGACTTGTACTTATTTAATGTGTCTTTTATAGTAATATCTAATGCAAAGTTGTAGTTGTATTTCAAGGATGGTGTGTTAGTCACAAAATGCATGTTGTCTCTGCTCTTTGCTTAGCACTATGTTAGACTCTGACTACGTGAACTTTGTGCCTACCCCCAAGTGTTTCATCTTCGCAGAGAGTTGACATTTAGCTGCCCCACCAATGAGGCAAATTTGAGAATCATTATATTCGTGTGAAAGGAGGATACTTACTGGCCCAGCCTGTCTGGGCCTGGTATCATGCATGAGAATAGAAGTGTTATTCTAGCTGGAGAATTCAGAGAAATGTGATTATTTAAATAACATTAACTTCCCTATCTAGAGAACACAGAAATGATTGTGTTTTCTTTAAATACCTGTATATTCTAACACTCCTCTACTTGTTGCTGGGGAGCCACTTTCTTAGTTACTCTCCTTGTTGCTAGGATACAATGCCTGACACCCACGATTTAAAGGAGAAAAGGTTTATTCTGGTTCACAGTTTGCAGAGGTTTCAGTCCATAGTTGGCTGGCTCCAAGGCAGGGCAGCATGGCAGAGGGGCCTGGGAGAGGAGAAACAGCTCATGGCAGGGCAGCAGGAAGCAGGGAGCTTGGAGGGAGGAGCAGGGGAGGGAGACGGACCCTTCCAGGCCACAACCCTGAGGGGCTCTGTCTTCCAGCACCACATTTATCTATAAACTTATTAGTGGACTGGCCCATTGATAATTTTATAATCATGAGCCTCATGATCCAATCACCTCCCAAGAGACACAGCTATAAGGGCATGAGACTGGGGGACATCTAGATGTAAACCGGAAGGGGGAATATGTACCTTCCAGCATTTTTGTAACCAGGAAACCTGAACCCAAAGGGAAGGTATCAAGAATCGCAGCCTCATTAGAAATTACACATGGCAGCGGCATCAGGAATCAAGGAGCAGCAGAGTCCAGAAGAGGCAGCGTCATGTGCCCTGCGGCAACGTCCCCATGTCACATGGGTGGGGTCCTGTGGCATAGTCTCAAGGCTTCCTGCTGCTCAGTTCTCTGATCTCCTACATTTCCCAAGTCTGGGTTCCCTGCTTCCTTTCAATTCTGTGAGCAACCTAAAGTCTTGATACTTCGTTCCTAGAGTTGGTTTCTGTTGCTTCTCATCAAGAACGCTAACAGATACGAGGAGCACCCTGTCACTCTGCTCCTGGGTAGGTGAGTGGCCCCAGATGCACAAGCCCAGTGTGGGATGAGACAAGGCAACTTCATCTTCTCCTTTTCATAGTTTTGAGGAGCAATTTTTTGCATGCCAACTTAAAGAAACAGGATCAAAGCACTCACTTTCAGTTGGGGTGCACTATTTATTACAGAGTCTGGCCTAGGGGACAATTTAAGAAGGACACCTGGGATCCTTTGAACACCCACTGTAAAACAAGCAGTTTATCAGATATCTAATACCTGCTTAATTACTAATATCCACTGCGTAAGGTGAGCAGTATTATTACCACTTTACAAAGGCTCAGAAAGGTAAAGTTACTTACATAAAATCATACAGCTAGCATACAGTGGAGGATGACTCCGAAGTTCCTTCTCTTTTGCTCTTAGTGTGTACTTGGTATAAGGAACCAGGCTGGCCTAGCTGAGAAATTCTTTGATCTGACGCTTTAGAGCCGCTGCTCCAAAGCTGCTGTAGCAACTGCTGCTGAGCTGTGGGCTCAGGGAGGCGGAGTGGGGTTAGGAGGAGGGGCCAGATCTGCTAAAACCACTGCGACATCCCTGTGGTGCAGGCAACGTGTTGGGGGCTACTACCACAACTAGACTACGAGACTCTGCCTCCTAGAACCTACTTTTAGGAAAACCTCCTCCTCCACCCCTTGCAGCCCCGTCCTTCTTTCCCAGGGCATAATTCTGTAGTAAACAAAAGTCCAAACACCTTCTGGTATTTTCCTGCTTCTATTTATTTTGTTTTAGAAAATGACCTACCTTAACAGTTCCCATTCACTGTTAATATCTGATAAAATTTAAATATCTAATAAAATTCTGAAAGGTTCACCATTTTCTTCAGTAATTTGTACAAGTGCAGTAATCTGGGAGAAATATGGAGGTGTCAATATGGGAAACGTAACAGGTCAAATTATTTTCTTTTGAAAGGGGGAAGGGGTGACAAAAATCACTAGGACAGAAGATGAATGGGAAAATGGTAAATTATACATTCTACATACTGGTGAGTGTGATTCTCATCTCAACAGGTGAGGCAGGGAAGTTACCTTTCATTCTGCTTATTTGAGAACCTCAGGATGGGTAGCTTGTGCTGCCTGGAATCATGTCACCCTTCTTAATTAGAGTCACAAAACCTCTCCTACACTTTGTGACATAAATCAAGATCTACAAACCCTAAGCTGTGAATAAAAGAACAGGTATTGCCCACACAGAATCACCACTGGGGTAAGCAGGACATAGGTAATATAGGTAATCACCAGCCTTCCTCTTCGCCCAAGATTCTAGGATAGGTTGAAATGGAAGAGTGATATAAGAACCAAATTTTCCTAAAATTATGTGGTGTGTATTTTCAAACTGTTATGTCTGAGAACAGGCATGATATGAACTCCGTAATTTAGACTCAGGTTTATATCTGTTAAGCATTTGATCTCAGGTACTATCCTCTTGCCCTTTATATTTATTAAGTCAGTTATACTTTTTAATATGTAAAACTTTCTACAAGTGAGAAGCCATAACCAAATTTATAGGTTACAACTATAAGGTCCTACTTGGAACTATGGGTGATCCTTTTAAAAAATATATTCAGGCACCATCTATAGTAAAACCATGTTAAGATACTCATTTGTACAAATAGGTGTGTTTGTTATTTTCTCAATGGGGTTGAATTTCCTGCACAGGTAACTAACTTATTAACTGTAAGGTTTATGAGTGCATAGCAGGGACAGTCCTTCAATAGTTGAGTTTAATGTGTGCGGAGGACCTACAATACCGCAAAACCATTCTGAGTTATGTAAGAGTATTCATATCTCTGGATATGCCTTTCTGCCTTTAGGTTCTATTTTCAATGTCTCATGTTTATATTCACTTGAAATCTAATTTTCAGAAATGCCTGGTTTAAAATAAGCCATATGGTATAGACACAAGAACAGGATTGTTACTGCTGGGTCATAATGCGGGTTTCGACTTCCCAGGTCTTTTGCTGAGCTGTCACTTCTGTTAAGTATTTGGTTACAATCCTAATTTTATTCGGCCATGCAGAGAACCACTAAATGAGAATGTGGATCATGTTTTCAATTAGATTCCATATCACCTTGCCTGCCTCCGCAACTGAATAGTTAAGAAAATACTAGAAGTGCAGCTCTTGGTATTGATCTATTTCCCCATTACATGCTTCCAGAGGATTGTAAATGTGATAACAACGGAAAGTATTTAACTCAGTCTTTTGAAATGTTTAACAGTGAATAAGATCACTAGACACAGTGATTTATTCTAGAAAAATAATGTGCAAAATTATGAAAGAAGAGGTTGGCCTTGGCCAGTGCCAGAGTCCGCTCCTGTTTCGCGTGCACTGAGGGGAGTTGATGCTTCATCTTCAACCTTCGGGGGCTGCTGCCCAAGCCGGGGCAGTCTCCAGTGTCTTAATAAAGTATTGGAAGTGGCACACGTTTCTTGTTACTCTGTAAAACTTTATGTGGGCTTCTTTTAAAAATTCATCTATAAAAAGCATATTTCTGAAACATCATGCCTTTGTAAGGCTCAAAGCACTAGTCCAGAGTTCATTATCATCACCCATTTCCCTCCAAATTTCTAATGTATTTTTGATACCTGTTTTCAGCTTACTTCACCATTTGAAAACTTAGTTTGTCTAAATAGTCTCATCCATCACAAACTCATTTAATGCCATTTTAGACTTTTGGAGATGGAAATCTGACACCTTTTGCACTTTAGAAGGACGATTCAAGGGGGGAGTATAAACACACTGAGTTAGTCAGCTTCTCATTGCTATAACAAATACTTGAGGTAAGTCAGCTGAAAGGAAGAAAAATGTACTCTGGTTCACAGTTCCAGGGGTTTCCATGCACTTGTGCTGTTGCTTTGACCCTGTGGCAGCGCAGTACCGCATGGTGGGGGCATGTGATAGAGGGGCTCTACTCCCCTCATCGGTGCCATGAAGCAAAAAGAGACAGGAAGGGGTGGCGTCCTGATGTCCCCTCCAGGGGCACACCCACAATGACCTAATGTCCTTCCACTAAGCCCATCCCCTTAAAGATTCCTTCACCTACAAGAGCACCACGTGCTGGGGACCAGCCTTGAACACATAGGCTTTGGGGACATTTAAGATCCAAACTGTACACCATTAGAAGACCAAGACTTAGGCATAAGTTATAATAACAACAATAACTCATTCCCCAGGTTCTGCATGTTTTGAGCTCTAAAATTGATCATGCTATAAAGTCATATTACATTGGATATTCACAGACAGCAAAATGACATGGGTGCTGGGACATCGACGGTAAAGGACCTTGGAGATTAGATATAGATAGACATAGATGCAGATACAGATACAGACAGCACAGCCAAGAAAATGATAACTCCTACTTCCCTGTGAGGCATAAAATGTAGCTGACTTCATCATTCATTCCTCACGCATCCCATTCTTTTCAAAGAGGAAAATAAACTGGAGTTTTGTACATGATGAGCATGCAGAGTTGCCATGTAGTTTCCTTGTTATTGTTGTTAATTTAGCATCTTCAGATGACAAAAATGTTGGAGTGACAAAAAGTAAAGCGTAATCAGTTAAACTCCTCTTATTCCTTTGGAAGACGTCTTCTGTACGTCAACTCTGTTCATTAATAAAAAGGGAGTCAACCGAGTACGTATGGTTCCAAACTTCAGGTGCATTCTGAAAATTCAGTTAAAAGCAATGATAAAATTGCCAAAAGCAAATCTTTTTAAAGATTAGTTTAGCTGAAGAATAAAGAGTTACCATAAGCTTTGTATAATTATAACCACAAAAGTAAAGCATTGGAAGGTCAGAATTAATCTTTCTTCTGTACTAGATTAGGTCCTATGTACCATTTGTAGAGAGAGCTAGGCCCAATATATGAGTTCTTAAGTAATAGGTTTGAAACCATCTTCCCTCTAAGCATGCTGGCCTTAACTGTTCTTCGTTTCCTTCATTCCGTAATTTCTTATGTCTACTGTACCTAATAAACGTTCTCAATAAATGCTAATTGAATGTATTAAGATGTTAACAGCAGCAAGTAAAAGAATTCAGCTAGAAACTGTCTTCCTGTCTTTGTAGGATAAGTGTCATTTGAGTAGGTGATAGTTTTGACAATGAGATAAAGTCAAGGGATATTGCACCAGGTCAATTTGGTTTGGTCTGTTCTGACACAGAAAAATTCTCAGTGATTCATCTAAGCAATATTTCTCTTTTTTTTACATCTCTGGTGACTGACAGCTTCCATTTATAACTTGTTCTGATCTTGTCTCTTAAGCAATAGGGTATTCTCAGAATGTTATCAAAGGTGTAAAATTCTACAGTGTAGTTCTTTCATCCACCCATCAGAATTTCTCCAACTTTCTCAAGTCTTATTACCAATTATGAAAAGCATGAATGGAAAATGTCTAATTCAGAATCACAGTCCCAGAGGGGACTAAACAAAGAGTCCTAAGTTTTGTCAATTTTAAAAACAAAGAGTAACGCAGGGCAGGGAGGACTCTTTCATTCCTTCTCTATCCATCCATCCATCCATCCATCCATCCATCCATCCATTCAACTCAATTCCACAGAGGTTACACAGTGCCTAAGAGAAATGGTTTATTGTTCTAATTTAATGGTTCCTAGCCCAGCAGTACAACTAAACAACTACTTGCCAATGCCTGTAACAGGCATGGGGCTATAGCAGTGAATGTAACGAATGAACAAAGCGTGTCCTTTCCAAGCTTCTGTTCTCTTGCAGGCCAGTGATGAAAATGCTCTAATCTATTCTAACATGCACAGTTTTTACCTCTTAAGACCCCAGAGGCTTGTATGTGTCTCACAGAGCAGTCGGCCAGGTGTCAGTCAAGACATAGCTGCTATTGCCAGTGTGTGCAAATCGGAGCTTGTAGAAGATGTCAGCAGGTTGGAGAAAGCCCTGGGGCAGCAGCAGAGTTCTCTGGGGCAGGGCTGAGTCACCTGACCTCCTGAGGTCATGGGACTCGGTGAGTCCAGGTCACATGATCCAGAACAAAACTCCAAATGTGCTGAAGTTTTAGTAATATCTAACCAGTGATGGCGAACCTTTTAGAGAGGAGTGACCAAACTGCAACCCAAGACCCACTGATTTATCGCAAAGTGCCCACACAGCAGTTAAACCTGAATACTGAGGTTTTAGTTTAGAAAAAACAACTCATACATTAACAACTTTTGACTTAAAAGAAAAACACAATAATATGCATGCCATAGGTGCACCACCACTGTCCTAAGCAACTTGTTTTCCTGATATTTTCCTCTTGGGTTTGCACAATAGCGGTATATAATAAAAATTAGTGTTGACAGAAGTCTAAAATGGCTCTTTCAAAGACTATAAATTTTTTTTTTTATGTGGGTACCGGGAGTTGACCTCAGGATCTCGTGCTTGCCAGCAAGTGCTTGTGCCACTGAGCGATGTCATTGGCCCTTTTTTCCCTTTATTTGGGTTCCGGGAGTCAAACTCAGGACCTCGCACTTGCCGGGCAGGCGCTTATGCCACTGAGCCATCTCACCGGCCCCTATAAAATAATTTTAAAGTGATAAGAAAACAATATGCCAGTCTTACTGGCAGTGATTTTTAATTGATTTCTTAGTGGTCCATAAAACGATAATGTTTCCCATAACTGAATTTTTCTTAGATTTAATAAAATTGTAGTTAACTGGCACTAAAGACTTCTGAGGGCACTGAAACATAGAAGGGCAAAGGGAATGAATGGCTCAGAGTGGGCAGCTTGCAACTACCATCATGGTAGATGAAGAATCCCACTGAGAAAGCGACACTTAAAGCCAGGCATGGTGATGCACACCTATAATCCCAGCACTAGGGAGGCTGAGGCAGGAGGATTGCTGTGAGTTGGAGGCCAGCATGGGCCACACAGTGAGTTCAAGGCCAGCCTGGATTACATTGTAAGGCACTGTCTCAAAAAAAAAAAAAGAATAGGTGACACTTAAGACCGACAGGCTGAGCTCAGGAGGCAGTTGAGACCAGAGCAGACAGGCAGAGGGGAGGACAATGCAGAGGTCCTGAGCAGGAGTCCCCTGACTTACAGGAGAGGTGACCACAGCCTGTGTGCTGGAGCCTTATGAGCAAAGGGAGCAGAGCAGGACATGAAGCTTGGGGACCAAGGAGGCTCATGTGCAACTTGAAGATTGTAAAGGATGAATTTGGAGATGACAAAGATTTTCCCATTTACTCTGTGTTAGAAAGGGATCCTCACAGGATCTGGAGCCGAGGAGTAACCTGATCTTATTTATGTATTTTTTTCTGTTTTAAAAACAGAGATATAAAAACTGCACATATTGGAGGCTCCTGTTTTGTTCAATACACGTATACATTGCATAATGTTTAAATAGGGTTAAACATATCTATTGCCTCAGATATCAGCTCTTTGTGGTAAAAACTTTCAAATCTATTTTTTCCCTCTAGCTTTTGGAAGACACAGTAGCTGATTATTATCCACAGTTGTCCTAGTGTTCAATAGCACACTGGGGCTTCTCCCTCCTCTCTAATTGTAACTCAGTACCCAGCGATGGACATTTTCCCGTTCCCGCCACACACACACTCCCTGGCCCTGTAATCACCATTCTACTCCCGATTCCTATGAGACCAACACTGTTAGATTCTACATAGGAGGGAACTCACGTAGCACTTGTATTTTCATGCCTGGCTTTCACTTAGTGATCTTTAGTTCCATCCAGGATGCTGCAAATAAATGGACTTCGTTGTTTTTCATGGCTGAATAGTAGGAGGAATGGATGTGTATGGATGTTTTCTTTATCCATTCATCAGCTGACGGACACATAGGTTGTTTCCATTCCTCGGCCACTCTGAGTCGTGCTGCCATGACTATGGAAGTGTGTGTCTCTTTGTCATACGGATTGGATATATATCCCCAGTGATGGGATTGTTGAGGCATATGGTATTTTTATTTTTACTTTTCTGAGGAAACTCCATACTGCTTTCTACAATTGCTGTACCAATTTACATTCCCAGCAGTGTACAAGCATTCTCTTTCCTCCACATCCTCATAGTACTTGTTATCTTTTGTCTTTTTGATAAATCATTCTTCACGTGGTGAGGGAATATCTTATTGTGATTTTGATTTGCATTTCCCTGATGGTCAGTGATGTGGAACATTTTTACATGTGCTGATTGGCCATTTTTATGTCTTCTTTTGAGAAGTGCCTATTTAGAACTATTGCCCATTTTAAAGTCAGTTTCTTTGGAGTTTTGTGTTTCTTTATACCTTTTTGTGTGTTTTTTGTTTGTTTCCTTGGTGTTGAGTTTTTGGAGCTCCTCACATATCTGGCATCTCAACCCCTTGTCCGATGTATCTATAGCATCCCTGCAGGTGCTAGATGGAGAGAACAACTGAAGGGAGACAAACAAGAATCAGGGCACCTGCTTAGGAGGCCATATTCATAACCCAGGTGGAAAGTGGTGGCTCAAACCATTGTGGTCATGTTGTGACATTCATCAGAAAGGACTGAATTCATAATTCATTAAAGACACATACAAAAGTTTTGCTGATAATCTGGATAAAGAACAGGAGGGGAAAATCATACTTTTAAATCTTGCAAATAGGAAGGTGAAATTGACATTAACTGAGATGGGCACTGGTTTGGTAGGACTATCAAGAATTCATTTTCAAACAGGTAAAGTTTGAGACATGTGTGAGACATCCAATGGGACATTCATGAAACTGAATTTGGCACCACCAGTCCTTTGCCCGAACTTCCCTGGTTGTTAGCTAGAGTCTACCCTTTCTTAGTTTCCTCCGACAAGAAACTTTCCACTGGGCTTCATGTTCATATGAACAACATTCCCTGAGTTTTGTTTCATTTTTTGGTGCTGTAGATTGAGCCAGTGCCTTCACACCGAGCTACATCCCTAGCCTCTTTCTTAATTTTTTATTTTGAGACAGGGTCTCTCCAAGTCACTCAGTGCTCCAACTTGTGATCCTTCTGCCTCAGCCTCCCAGAGTGCTGGGGTTACAGGCGTGCACCACCACACCCAGTTCTTACATATTCAGAATGATCCGATACCAAGCCCTGGCAAGAATGTCGTCAACAGGCACTATCTTTTGTAGGCCACCCTATAAATTGCTACTACTACGGAAAATGCTTTGATAACATATGTTAAAACTGAACATTTATATGCCCCATTAGCCAGCAATCTTACATCTACATTTATATTCAGAATCTTAACAAATATATCAGAAAACATGAAAGAGAATATTCATACTAGCATTGTTATAGCAGCAAAAGCTGGAAATAACTCAAAAAGCTTTTCAACCCAAGAATGGATAAACTGAGGTACAGTCCCACAATAGAATTTTTTTCCACAATGCAATTTTCTATAGCAATCAAAGTGAATGTCGTACAGTTAAATCCAACCATATGAGCCAATCAGCAATGGACCAGGCTTTATCTCTTCTAAGGTGGGGTCTTTCCTATAACATCGCAGAAATCTCAGCTTGCTTCTCAGAATATTTTTCTTGACTGGTGATTGTGCAGTTATGAAGACGCAGCCTCTAGACTCCAAATTCACCTTTCCACAAAGTGCTCAGCGATGCAGGGAATGACACAGAAAATCACACGTGAGCTTTACCAGCTGGCTCTGAAAGGCTTTGTCGACTGGGGGCATCAGAGGAGCTCACAGAGCTAGGGGAGGAGAGGGGCTTGCTCTTCCCATCTGCTGCCTGAATCTTCCCTGTTCCTGTGAGCCCCTCTCAACCACCTTTCTCTTCACGAGCAGCATCCAAGCTGAATCCAACTTGGCGTTTCCATCCCTGGCAGGCCAGTGTGGTAACATCCTCTCCATCACAGTCTCTCTCCGCCTCCTCAGAGGCCCGGGTCCCAGCCCCTCATCTGAGACCAAGACCCCAGCACCAGCTAAGCTGCTGCTCCTCCTCACAGGTCCGCGCTGCGGTCCCACAGAGCCTCTTCTCTACATCCGTCCCTGCGTTTTCTTCATTGTCTGAGCTGTGGAGTATGATACTGCCACACCTTAGAGTTGTTTCTTTCTCTTTCAGTGGATAGCAACCTTACACCTGGGACCAGTATTTTATATCAAGTTCCTCTGCATCGTACTTTCTGTCTGACCAACACAGTGGTACCTAAAATAACTGCTGCATATAGTTCACGGGGTTTAGATTTGAAGTGTCGGAAGGTCATATACACCAAAATACCTTTCAGGAATACTCACACGCATGACTCAAGATATTGTTTATTTCTGGGGAGACAGAGATGGCACGAAGGAGAAGCCATAAGTAGGCACACTACTTTAATGTTCTCATTCTAGTTGGGTTCATGAGTTCTTCATATTACTATGTTAACAATACCTACATACTTACACGCAAATTCATACACACAAATACACATGTGTGCATGCATACACACATCCATACAATAAGGCAGTGCATTTAACAATGTTGAAGACATAAAAAGAACTCTGATTAATCCAATTCTGTAAGTATAAAATCAAAACAAAATTATTTCCCATTTTACTTAAAATAAGGCTTCCATGAATATAAAATTCTAGACTTTTCCTGAGTATACTATTTCTTCTCTGTCTTGTGATACTAAATATGATTATATGCAAGTCTGATTCCATCCTGATTTTTTTTCCCTTAAAATTGAATTCATCCCATTGCCTTTTTACATCCATACTGGATCCCCCAAAGGATTTGTTCTCCATCTTCAAAAGCAGCAACTTTACCATTGTGTGGCTTGGTGTGAATGGTTTACGGGCCAATTTAATTGCTTGCTGTTCCCTGATGCTGCTCTACTTATATGTTAAAATATTCATTTTGTTGCTTTCAGTTGCTTTTCTTTTTTTGGAATTCCAATTAAGCATATATGGGCTATGCTTCATCTCACTTGTATGGCTTTGATTTGTCTATAATTTCATCTCTCTTTTTCTCTTTTTTTGTTGTTGTTGGTTTTTTCTCCCCATTTCTATCCTTTGTGGTCTTTACTGTATTCTCAGTGCTGTCAAATCTCCCTTGGGATCTTTCTAAATATTTTATGTCTGTAATTTTTTCCCTTAATTTTTTTCCTGAGTTCTGCCCATTACCTTCTGTTTTCTGTTCTTCTCCTCCCTGAGTTTGTCTATCTTAATTTGCATATCTGGGATTCATTAATTTTTCTAAATCAGTGATAGATTGGCTTTAATTTTTATCTGCTCTGTGACATTTTTCCTTAAAGCTTTTCTTTGTAAAAATATCTTGCTATTCTTCTCATATATAGAATATTTTGTGGATGAATACTACACACTTTCTTTTTAAAAATTTGTTTAATTACTATTGTATTGTCCTGAACCAGATTCTTGCAAGAGGTTAGAGGGATGAGGAGGAGGAAGGATCAAATTAGCTTTGCTGGCTCAGCAACGCCAGAGCTCAACCTGTCAGCACAGTGGAGGAGTTTCCTCTAAATGTGACCCTTTGCTGTGGCCATTTCCAGGCCTCTGTGAACCAGCCTAAGCTCCAGGTAGCTTCTCCAGCCACCCCTCCACTCCCCTGGTTCCTTTACCAGTTCCTGCAGCCACCGGACAGGGCTTGCCTCCCACAGCGAACCCCGCACCTTCCGATTGTGAATTTTGTTGGTGCTTCCTGAGATGTGCCAGCTCTGGACTTCCCAGCACCTCCCACACATCTCTTCTCATCCTCTGCCACCCTTCGAACCCTTTGATCTCATCCTTCCTTGCAGCATTTCCCTGAGGGGCGGAGCAGTCTCTTTGTAAGGCAGTGATTTTCTGGAGATTTCTGAGCTGCACTCCTGGGCTGCTCTTGGCAGCTTCTACAGGTTTTCTCTGTCCTAGTTTCACTGTAAACAAGTTTTGTGGTCTTTAAAAACATTTCTGTGTTTATCTGTGTGATATCCAAGAGGGGCTGAGGCAAGTTTCGGAATTAAACTGGCACCAAATCCTTTCTAGAAGTTCTACAGCTGTGATTTAAAAAACAAAAACAAACAAACAAAAAAAAAACTGCCATTGTATTTTCTTAAAATATTTTTTCCATCTGTCAAAAGAAAGATGTGAGAGATGAACTTGGCCTGAGATTTGAAGCAGATGTTTTAACAGATTTGTGTTCATCTTAGTCAATTATTTTCTTGAGGGTTTGGGAGCGGAAGAGGGCAGCAGGAATTTAGTGCTCATGGTAAATTGAATAGTGAGGACAAGGGGGTGATGGCTTCCACAGGATCTGCTCCACAATCATCTAGTTTTCTTCTGGGTTTCTTCAATTCATCATAGCAAGACAAGTCAAAGAGACGGAGAGAGAGAAGAGGAAACACTGAAACTTTGCCATTAATCTGTGAAAAGGAATAGAAGGTGCCAAAGGAGACTGAGTACAGAGCCCAGCTGGAGCCAGAGAGTAAAAAGAAAAAAACAAGCAAGAAATCTCTCTCTGCCAAGAAAAGCAATCACCTCAAATTTGGTTCAGACAGAGTTTCAGAGCTGTGCAACACGAAGAAAAATTTTCCTTGCAATTTTGGAAGGCAAGCATAAGTCAAATTGCAATTGGTAAGAAGTTCTAATGTGGAAAAGTATTATATTGTTTATTTGTGTCTTCCTAAATGTGGTAGCTCTTGTATTTATTTAGTATGTTAGTTTAAAAAAATATCATATGATTATGGAAAAGGTTCCATCACATCTCCAGTGAGAGTGGCTAGAACCAGAAGTCTTATGCCTTGAAGAAAGAATTGTAGCATGTCCCTTTAGTGATGGAAATGTCAAAAAGTCTGGAAAAACTTTAATATCCAAAGGGCCACAACCACTGCGGCTGGATTTCAACATCCAGACAGAAAGTAGGCAATGCGATTTTGGTCAAGAGACCTTTTCTGGAACCCCTCAAATCCCACCGCAGTTCTGTGATTGTCCACTCACTTTCAGCCCCTCAGTCCAGCCCCCGATAACCTTGCGGTCCTTGGCCAGACCCAGAATTAACGCATCCTACAGGTTGCTGGCCTGGGCACTGCCACTGCAGCAGGAACCTGCTGCCAACCGCGCTGCCCCGCCCGGGAGTCTTGCTCTGTTTCACAAACACTGCAACACTTGACTTTATTAGAGGGATTAAGACCTTGATTTAAAAGACGTAACACCAACAATCCTCTATTAATCCGATAATGATTCAACAACTGCTCTTTACATCCTTTGACTTAGTGAGATGTAATAGAGTCAGTTTTAGATTCCTGGATTCCGACTACATTAATTGCTATACTTAGGGTGCAGCTGCCAAGCTTTTAATCCCTCTTTGCAGCAGCGATATTTAATTGAATAGAATTATTTTAAATTACACTGAATGCAGTAGTGACTGTATTTGCTTGCACAGTGCTAGCTTTTAAAGGCTTTTTTAAATTGTGAAAGCAAACATCAAGGTACAGAGCTGCTGTGTTTTCTCATATAAACTTGAAAATAGAGGAAATAAAATAACACATGACTGAGGAAATAGGTGGCAGTTTCTAAACACTTTCTTCAGGGCATTTGTCACTTTTAATAATGATACATATGCATGTGCGCTCCTTCTAGTTGTGTTCATAATAATTTAAAATTAAACAGCATAAACATTGGCTTTCCATTAATAAGTGCAATCTGCATCAATACCTTGTGAGTAGGAGGCCAGAGGGGCAGAGAAATGGAAATAGTGACTAAAACAGGTGCTGCTTGGATGACAAATCTATAAGAGAACTTGAGGTAATGAGTTTGAGCTTCTGCTGTGACTAGGAAAAACCTGAGGATAATGCTTTTATTATTTTTCTTAAGTCTGGTGGGAGGCCAGGCTCTACAATGCCTGTCCACCCAAGTCAGTCTCCTTGTGTGCACCTCACAGGCCCTGGGGAAATGTCCCTGAGGCCACCAGCATGGCATACCAAGCCCCCTTCCAAAGAAGAGAGCTCTAGGAGTTCTTCATGCACTGAGTTGCTGCATCTTGAGCCTCATTTAGGGAGTGGAACCTGCCCTGCTGCCCTGTCAATACCGACATCACAGGTGGGGCATGCTGTGCAGTAGCAAATTTATAGAAATTTTATAGTAGAAAAAAAAATCAGGTAGTAGCTATACTGAGACAGGACGTGCTCATGCTGCCTGTCACATAGTTACACTGCTAAGCTCAGTCAGCCTTGACCGTCTGCGTCCAGCTGCTTCTCCTAGAAGCCCGCCAGTTCAGCCTGACCACATCCAGCTGTAATGTCTGTGTTTTTCTACCTAAAAATATATATACCTAGTTTTTCCAACAAGCTTCAAGAACTTCATGTCTGGGACAGAGTGGCCCAGTCAAGGACACATTTCACTCTACCTACTCTGCTCAAACCCCCTGCCTCCCAGGATGTTCCTGCCTTATGATAAACAATTGCTTTTAAGTAAACCTGCTTAAGACAAATCTGCCTGACAACATATGACTTGATTCATGTAACCAATCATGTAATAACCTGCTACCAGCTTTGTACTTCCTGCTTGCAAATATGTTTATAAGAATCTGTTTCACTCTGAGACACACTTGTGATTTGGACTTGGTCGTCCCGCCAGCCCACCGGCATTAATAAACAAGTTGCCTTCCAACTCCTCAGTGTGGAGTGTTTTCCTGTCAGTTCAGTACTGGGCTTTTCTGCAACAGCCGGACAGGAGGGAGGACAACTCTGCCTCCTAGAGGAGCTCCGTGTGCCCGGCTCAGGTCCTGCCCTCATGATGAAGGAGCACCGAGCGCACAGGGAGAAGACACGTGACTCAACGCTTGGACG
This sequence comes from Erethizon dorsatum, assembly GCA_028451465.1. Taxonomy (NCBI): domain Eukaryota; kingdom Metazoa; phylum Chordata; class Mammalia; order Rodentia; family Erethizontidae; genus Erethizon; species Erethizon dorsatum. The sequence continues at coordinate 66,831,601 of CM051834.1, forward strand.
CAGAGGGCTCTTCTCATCTGAGAGGCCCGTTCCCGGGCAAGTGCTGAGGTGTGTCCGCAGAGTGGCTACACGTCCAAGAAGGAGACCTGAACCTGTCTGGCCCAGCACAGCCCTGAGTCACGAAGCCTTGTCACAAAGGTGACCTGGGCACCTCTTTCTATTTTTCATCTCAAAGAGCCACCTTGTACAGCAGAATTTGGGCCTCTGAATCAGGCTTGGAACATTGGTTCTGTTTTCCCTCCAGACCAGAGATAGCAAAAGGAAGCAGCAGGAGGACAAGCTCAGGGGCCAAGCATAAGCAGCCCAGCATTGCAGAAAAACGACAAGGACAACACAACAAGAGGAGCTTCCATGCTCCCCGGACATGGGCTTGGTTTCTCATTCTGCTACTTACTAGATGACAGCCAGTGTCAAATCCCTGAGTCCAGGTTTCCTATTTCTAAAATGAGGATAATCTGTATATAACCAGTTCTACCTAGCTCCCCACCGAATTGATCTCAAATAATGAACAATTCTGTTAATATTACATATGTTACAGCTGAACTGCAAGTTTCTCCAAAGCTGCTGCTTATTTTTAGCCTCTTCATGTCTGGGGCAGCAGGCCAGCTTGCTAGGTGCTTGCTGTGCCTGTGACTGCACTGCAGGAGAACTGTGGACAGCACAGGGCAGGGCACCTGAGAAGGCAGCACCTTCAGAGGAGAGGAATCCAAGCCATTTCTCAATTTGCTTGAGGAAGGGAAAACTCAAAGGCAACTCTAGCTAAAATTCCCTTCCTCTCTTATTCTTGAACACCCCACAATTCACAGCCGTGCTGCTCACTACTACACTCACTCCTGGCCTTTCCCTCCTTCCTGCCCCCGCCCCCCATCACATTCCCCACTCTCCAGCACCAGCTCCCTGCTTCAGAGCCTCTGGGAAAGAAAGAGCCATGCTACTTTTCACTGCTGTTTCATAGGACTGGGAACTTTGATCCTCCACCTTTTTTCTTGCTTCTGGTTCACGGCAACTCCTAGGACCAACTGATGAATTCTCCTCAGGGACAGGGAGGGGAAAGAAATGATCCATGGCAAAAACAGTGCTTCATTGTTTGGCAGTAATAAGATCTGGGTGTGCCATTTTTATCCTGTTCCGCATAGGATAAAGGAATAAAGAACAGGCAGGTCACCGGTACGCATGAGGGAGTAGGGCTTTTGTCATGATGAAATCCAGAGGTATGTTGTCCCTGGTGTTGAAAGCTCTGGACCTCAGTGGTATGCACAGTGCTTTATACATCGTCCAGAAAGGGGTGTGGGTGCTCAGAGGAGTCATGACATTGAGCTGCCGTCACAAGAGCACTTGAGAAGGGGACTGAGACTGATGAGACCACAGTGACTTGGGGGTATCCTTGGGGAGCTGGATGACCCTTGTGATAATATGTTTTACACTCGGGTGAAGAGAATCTGCCTTGTGTTTGTCAAGCAGATGGAAGAGAAACTAATTTGATGGAACCAAAACTCTATAAAAGTTTGACATCTGCACATCTACAATTTCATGGGTGGAGAAATGTAAGTTCTTGGGACTAGAAGCTGCTGAACTATCATTTTCTTTTGTTCTGTCTATATCACTTTTGCAGCTTCTTCATAGGAAGTACTTAAATGGAACATTTTAGAATTAAAGGAGGAAGGGGCCGGGGATGTAGCTCAGTGACACAGTGTCTGCCTGGCAAGCGTGAGGCCTTAAGTTTGATTCCCAGTACCCCCCAAAAAAAAAAAAAAAAGTTAAAGGAGGAAGCATTAAAAGGACAGAAGCCATGGGCTGAGCACCTGCTAATACTATCCTCCCATCCAGAATTCATGAGCGATTCATTTTATCCCACACTGTGTGAGATGTCAAAAATTTTTATTTATAAATGAGGAATAAGACCTCTCTACAAGGCCCTAATGGTGACTGAGAACTTTAAAAAGCATCAAGAATATAAAATGATAAACGGTGCCTGATGTTACCAGAGTAAGCACCCAATCAGGATTTGAGGATGAATGAACAAACTGTAAAAGTGGGTTAGTGCTGTTGCTCTGTAAGTTATACAATTTTGTTCCAAAATAAATCTGGGGTCAGGAATCAAAAGAATGAGCTCTGAACTCTGATCATCTCCTGAGATGAAGGTGTAAAATAATTTAAAATGAAGGCCCTGAATTCAGCTTGTTTGGCCTGAATCTAGGACCCAAAACTTACCAGTGAGTTATTGTTTCATCCTTCCTTCACCTTCCTCACTAAAATTAGGGATAATAACAGGACTGTCCTTAAAACTCCGCCTCCATGTGAAGCGATTGCGATCTTACCCAATCAGTTTTCTTCTTTCCCTACCAGCCAAGTCCAGATGCCTCCCTTCCAGGCATCAAAGACCTGAGCACAGGTTCGTGATCCCAATGGGTTCCCTACCCGGCCCTCAAATTTTGCTTTTCATCCAGAGCTCTGAATCAGTCGCCACTCGCTCTCCCTCAGTCCCTCCCACTGTAGGGACACACATTGTGCTCCATCCATTCTCGTGGTCACAACTTGCACATTTCTATTTCCCAGATCCTTTCCTCCAAAACTTTAAATCCCCACAGTCCCCTCAGTCTGCAACATGTTCTGGACCTTTTCTGTCTTCACCCCACTTCACCGCCGTCTGACCACTGAGACGCCTCCATACCTTGTCGCTTCATTTGCTCCTAGTCAGCCATTCATCTGAAGGCCCTGAGTCCTAACTACACTCATGTGCTTGCTCTGGACTCACAGCAACAAGCAGCAAATGAGTCCCATGTGTTCCAAGAGTCTATGTTACTAGCAAGGAAAAAAACTAAGTAAACCAATAATATCAAGATAATTTTATCCAGTGATATATGCTATGTGATATGGTAAAGAGAATAGGGAGGGGGGCCTAAGAGAGGAGGTGCTAACCATGAGGCTTGAGGATAGTGTTCTAGGAAATAAGACCAGCAAAGGCTATGCTGTGGAAGAGGCTAGATGTGTCCTAGAAGTAGAAATAAAGCAAGATAATTGGAGTGCGTGGATGAGGGAGAGGGTGGACCGGAGGAGCATGAGCTCCTATTCATGATCCCAGCCTGTCAGGATCTGGGGATTTGTCTACGACTATCTGTACCCCTCCCACCAGCACCGAGTCAGCAAGTCCAGTCAATTTTACTCACATCCCCAGTATTACCCACGTGTGTCTCCTCCTCTCCATCTCTCATATCATTGTTCCCTTCAAGGCTCCCCTCATCTCACATCTGAACTTTTATAAGAATCTCCAAAATGCCTCTTGTCTCTAGTCTTACCTTCTCATGTCCAAGCCCAATAGTCAGCTGATCTAAAAATGAAAATCGGACTCTTAATTTCCATCATCTACAAGATATAAAAACTAATCTTCTTATCACAATAGAAAGGTCTTTGTAACAAGTGTTACAGTGTAATGGTTTAAAATATGGCTTTAAACATAAAACAGATGAAAACACCAGCTCTACTGCTTACTTGTGGTAAGGTCTTAATGCTTTTAAGCTCCCTGTGCCCTGGTTCTCTTTTCTGATGAGTAGGTGCATAACATTACTGCGGTGAATAAGAGTACTCTTGATTTTTCCTACTTCCTGATGCTCCCAACCTTGTCTGTAATCTACTCCCCTTAAAGGTGGGCAAGGCCTATAATTTGCTTCTAACAGATGATAGAACATGACAAAAATGATAGGCAATCACTTGCACGATGACGTTATACAATATTGCAATGTCTGTCTTTCTGGGAGATTATCCTCGGCTTGCTTTCAAAAGGGAAGCTGCCATGTTGGCAAAGAACTAAGGAGAAGCCCAGTGGACAGTCAGCAAGAAAGCGGGGAGCTCAGTCTATCAGCCCACAGGCAGCTGACTGCAGCCAACAACCAGAAACAGATCTTGCCCTAGCCGAGCCTCACACAAGGCTGTAACCTGAGCAGCATCTGATCGCAGTCTTCTGGGACTCTGAATGGAGGGTGGGCCCAGGAGGAGTGAGGAGATAAAGGTGTGTTATTGAAGCCTCTGAGTCTATGACAGTACTGCTCGCAATACTGAGTAACTATGCAAACACTTGCCCTGGACAGAAATCACCCACGCTCATTCCTGTGCCTGTGCTTCTGTCTCCTGGCCTTTCTTGCAGTGAAGTCAGAATATGTGACGAGCTCGGGCCAGAGCAAGCAGAAGTAGACAGAGTCCTCACTTTCCAGGTGCCATGGCTCCTAAATTACATTCAAGCAGGCTGCTGGGCTTGGCTTGGAGCTCACAACGGGGAGAGTTGACCCCTACTGCGCTAAGCCACTGAGAGCTCAGGGTCTGTGTATTAATCCTACATTGATGTACAACATTGATGCACAAAGCTGCCTCCGCAAGGATTATTATAGGAGTAACCAAAATAACATAAAAAGGTGACACCACAAATTGGGCAAATTAACTAAGTGAATGATAGTCGTTTGGTTTTATCCTACCTTGTATTCTATATGCCTGCACTTTTGAGCTATCTTTTGAGCTCAGCAAGCGTACCACATCATCTCCGGCTGCCCTTCCCACACTCCCTCTGCAGGCTTACACTTCCTGCAGAACTGGGTAGCCCTGGCCTGGGCAGGAGCATTTCCTACTGTTCACTCCCGGCTGGACCAACACCTCCCTGGAGAGATGGGTGAGTGCCCCGTTGGAGGGATCAGAGGCACCATCGCATTTTGGTGCTTGGTAAATATCTATTATTTACCATGTCAGATTTATAGTCTTCTTTATTACCTGCATAACTGAATTTGTTTTTTTACAAATTTTAAACAACTTGCTTTCAGGACTTTCCCATGTACCACTCCCCCCAGCACCATACTTAGGACAAGGGCTGTTTATCCATGTGAAGAATATTAATTTCCCATCAACATCCATTGCTCTCTAGTTTAGACTGAATCCCAGCACTCTTTTTAATCTTAATTTTAATTCTCAAACCTGTCATAATTTTAATTCTCAAACCTGTAATCATCTTTCCAAACTCTTTCCGTAATTGTAAAGGACAGAGTTCCGCAGTGTTGCAATTCAAGTTTTGTGCTTGAACTCAACGGTACTGCTTGTCTCTGGGGCTCCAACCTCTATCTGTCTTAGAGCACGCAATCTGTGTGCTTGTTTACCTCTTTGCCTTCTACCTTCCCGGGGGAACCTTGTTCAGAAGGAAACTAACTGTGCCTCTGTGTTTCCTCAAATTGAGATATGTACTGTAATTTGAAATTCCAGTTCTAAATGTCAGTGAATTCTTTCCACACCTTAATGGAAGCTTCATAGTTATAAACAGAATCTCTCTTCTGGACCATTGGTGAAAAAGATTCGGCCATAGTAAGCTCAACAGCTTCACTGTGTCTCAACTTCGCACTTCCGAATCCCGGGCATAGTAATAATTATGAACTCCTGTGTGTAACAACAATGTTTTCAGGAGCTTGAAAAACAAGACTTGCAAATAAACATTATGAGTTTATGCTTGTATCTGCTAAAGATTCACAGAGAGAAGTAGAAGGCAGCCATTCTGATATTTTGCTGCATTTCATTTTGGTCTTGAATGTGGCAGTATTTTTCTCCCTAAGATGCACTCATTTTCTTAAGCACTATTCACATCAGCTGTGCATTTGTAATAGCGTTCTCCACAGACATGTCATAACCAGTGACCAGGGAAAAGAAGAAAACCACTTTCTAGATATGATAAATGTGTCCCATGTATCAGTTATCCCTAGAGCTTCGATGTATCTCAAGCACCTCAATTATGCCCCAAATGCTTAATACTGGTATGATATTCTCTTTAATAATATTAATGAAAATGATACCTGTAAATAGTACTCTCCAGTTTTCCAGGCATTTCCATATATACTATTGCATGAGACATTGCAGAAATCTTGTGCTTAGGTGTAGAGTGTGATTCCGATTTTAAGATCAGGACTTCGAGAGGACTTCCTTGTGTCCTCATAGCCAGGGCCAGTGGCAGAGCTGGAAAGAGTACTCAGAGTTTTCCACACCAAAACACCTATTTTCACACAGTAGAGTCCTTTGCTCACTGTCTTCTCTACAGTCACAAACAATCTTTATTCATCTGAGCCCTAAAAGTAAAATACTGTTCTAGTATATTTCATTATTGCTCTGGGTTCCAGCCACATAAGCACACCAGGAGTTATCTCTCATTGGAGGTTTCACTGAGTCGGTTACCTGTCGACCATTTTCACTTGGGCCAAACCCTCTCAGCTTCAGACTGTCTGAAAAAAGTCTATTTTGCTTTCATTTTTTGAAAGATATTTTCACTGTATATAGAGTTCTAGAAGAACTTTTTTCTCTTTTAATAATTCATAGATGTTTTTCCATTGTCCTCTGGCTTATGTGTATGTAATATACCCCATTTCTCTTTTAACCATATTTTCAGTCTGCTCAGGGAGCCCAGGGGAGATTTTTGCAGGTGAAGTCCCAAAGTTAAAGAACACATGTGTGCAAGACATCAGCAACAACAGCAGGCAGCATGGAGCAGAGCACAGCAGAACAGAAGAGCCAGAGCAAGAGAGCTTGCGTCTTTAGTGTGTATTTCTTATACAGATTGTTATTCCATGTTTACATTCTTACATAGTGCTATAACCAGCACATGCATGTTTACCTGTGCTAAATCATGGTTATATAACTGTACCTGTGCTAGACAAGTGGGGTCATGTCCTCAGGTGTCCTTAGACACCCCTGAGCTTTGAAGCAGTCTGAGTAGTTCCCCACACATATTTATGTGTTATTTGGGATCTGTTTCTATTGACTTGGTTATAGGTCAAAATCTGCTGGTCTATTCCAGTCTAATGATCTTTTATTGGATTTTGTGAAACTTGTATGCTAAGGTTTTTAAAAAAAAATATTATTCAAATTTTGCTCTTCTTCAAAACAGGTTGAATTTGTTTTGGCAAATTCAAGCATGCCAAAATTTAGTTACTTAAGAGTGAGCTTAATCTTTTTTAAGGGTTGCTTTATTTCAAATATTTATTGAGAACTGTCTAGAGTAGCCTTCATGCAGGGCTAGTTTAGCCTTATTATGATGTAAGAACTGTTCAGTTGAAACCTATAAGTGTTCAATGATGAGCAAATTGGCTCCTGAATGTTTAGCAGCTCTGTAGGAGCTTCAGGATTTACTTCGCTTTTAGCCTATGGTAACTGTTTTTAGCCTTAAGCCTTGTGGAGTTTCACCCTATTCATGTGTTGACATAAATAATAACTCTACTTTAAATGGTGTTAGGAAATAGTTTGTTCTGAACCAAACATGAGTGACCATGGTGGGGTTCTAACCTGCCCTGGGCTAAGTCCCTGTTCAGACACTACTTGTGGGGGACCAGCCCACCCCATCAGTCTATGAGTTTGTCACCTTGACCCCAGGATGAACAAGGATGAAAGACAAAGAGACACAGAGATAGTGACATGTGGCAGCCAGGGGGCTCTTGCCTCTGGTGGGTAGAGGAGCCCCGAGCATGCGGCTCATCCTACTTTTTTTCACTCAGACAAAGGTACAAGCAATTAAAGTAATACAATATTAATCTGCCTTCCAATATCCATTAGTGCACACCCAGGTAAACAACTTAATCTCAGCTGTATTAGTTTTTCTCTAGAACCTGCAAATGCCATCACCCTGCATGTTGCCTTTCTCCTTTGTGCCCACAGAGGAGGCCAGTTAGGCCTTAATTCTTCCTAACTGGTCTCCCATAGATCATGGCCTGGGAATATGAGTTCAAGCTACCCTGAATGACATGTCCCACTGTGGAAGAGGTTACATGAACTTTCATGGTTTGTGTATACATGAACAAAAGAAAGACATCAATCAATACCTGAACCAGTCACATTGGTGGGAGCATTATGTAGGCGAACTGCAGCAGGGCAAGAAAATCTCTTCTATAGGTGTCAGTTGTGATCTCATAGCACACTTAGCCTTTGGGCTGGAGAAAGTGGAGGTCTGCCAAGTTTAGTGATCCATCCTGAGAGTTTTGCCCCACAGCCTCCAGGACATTAGGTCAGATACAGAGGTTGATAGTAAGCAGCTATTCAGAGGACTAAGATCACTCATGATACTTTTGGCTATTACCCTATAGACTTCAATCGCTCCACAATCACTGCATTCTGGTCAACCAAGGCAAAGCATTTTGCAGGATCTGTAGTACAGATGCAGTTTCCTCTGAGAACTCCCGCTCACATAGGGGAAAGTGAGCATTCAGTGTGGCTCCAGTGCAGGTTGGAGGAACTCTTTCCTCTTGTGGCAACTTCTGTGGCAATATTCTTCACTTCAGATTCCAACTACCTCAGCCCCTCCAAGTCGTGACCCCTCAATTTAACAAAGCCACTATGATATTCTTATTCTTTGTCTCAAGAATGGCTGTCATGTAACAAGTTGCAGTGACACTAAGGCTCACCTTGCTTGTTTCTCTTCTCTTCTACAGTTCCTGTCCTCCACAGGTCTGGAAAGAATTGTTTCTTGTAAATGTACCATTTTCTAAATATTTACTATGGGAGGGCAAAGTCTTTAGTGTTCCTCTTTTGGGACTGGAAGAATTCTGATTACTTATCTAGCTAAGTTATCTTCAACTTTTTGAATGTGTGAACTTATTTACATATGTTTTTCCCCTCTGTCTAAACTCTTTTCCTCTTCTCCTTTTCTGTCTGGCAAACTCTACTTTTTGACCCCTGTCCCAGCCATTTCTCATCTATAAAAGACCAACCCTCTGAGCTGCTTAAGTCTTGTAATAATTCCTTGTCATTGCCTTAGTATCCTCTTTATCACACTTATTAGGAACCCTTTAATTGTTAGGGTCTCCCACTGGGTTGTTGAGGACACACTGTACTTCGAGTACTCCAGCACCACCCCTCCCACATTAGTCATCATCAAAGATTGCTGAACAATACTGAAGTTTCAGGATGGCAACATGATCATCCCAACTTCAGAAAAGGGACCATTCTTTTCTTTAGAAACATCATGCAAATAGATTCATGGCACTATCTGTAAATACACTGCAAACAGCTGTTACAGGTTGGAAAGTATTGAGCTCATAGAACCAATTTTTCAATAAGAACAACATGATTAACAAAGGAGAAAATAAAGGTTATTGCTCAGGTACTATACACCAAGCAGTGGCTGACATGTGTGAACGTACAGTCTAATAATAGCTGACATTTGTTTTCCTCATACTGTGGATCAGGCACTATACCCACCATATTTATAGTACAGGTTGGGTATCTCTTATTTGACATTCCTAAGACCAGAAATGTTTCAGATTTTGAATATTTTTAAATTTGGGGTTATTTGCATATACTCTACACAAACAATTCATTTCTGTTTCAGAAACACTTATACACATGACCTGGAGGTAATTTTATACAATATTTTTAGTGCCCTTGTATTTTGACTGTGACCCATCATGTGAGGTCTGGTGTGGAATTTTCCATTGGTGGCATTGTTGATGTTCAAAAAGCTTTGGATTTGGAGCATTTTGTATGTTTATATACCATTTAACTTGTATTTTAAATTATCATAAAAATATTATGGACATGCAACTGCAAACAAAAACACTGAAATGACACCCAGGATTTGGAGGCAGATTTATTTACATTGACAGGCACTGATCGGGATCATTCCCAGAATATCAGGTCCCGAGCTCTGGTGGTCTAGGGCTTTTATGAGATAAGCAAGCAGGAAGTACAGTGGCAGAATGGCTTGTCAATTGGGGATTGGTTTATTCAATGTGCATCACAGTGACCAGCCATCTCTAAGAGATAGGAGCAACTGGATCTGGATCAGGAATTATTACCTGGGCAACTAACAAACTGAAGTATACTGGCTGGGGCGGGGGCATTTTCTGCTACATTTGCCCCCTCTTTTAGTTTCCCTAGCAAATCTTTGCTGGGCATATTACATGTGATCTCCAGAGACAAGGCCCAACTACAAGCAGTAACGTTAGGGTTGTCAGTAGTCCTATCTGAGGTCCCCAATATTGTCTTATTACAGAGTTTTTCCCTGAGTTGCTTTTTAGGAAGAGACATAATTTAGGCCTGTCTGTTCTATAACATTACTCTGGCAAGGTGGTGAGGAAGTTAATCTGATCTAGCAGAGTGTCCAGTGTATCTTGGGTGCTCATCAAATCTTGGTCAAGTGTGATTGATTCTTCTATTTTCTTGGGGCAACTGTCTATTGAGTTTAAGGCAAAAAAAAAAAAAAAAAAAACAGCTAGCAGGGAGTGGGGAAGTAAGCACTGGGGTAAGCAGAATCCAGGTCAATTAAGAAAAATCATGTCTAGCAGGGAGGCAGGGGAGCAAGGACTGGGAAGCAGCCTGAAAAGACACAAACATCAAGGGGAATAGGTACAGAGCAATTCTGTGAATGATGTCCTCAGGCTTCAGCCATGCATGGACTGGTCAGTGTCCAGAGTCACCACGGCAAGGCTTTGAGTGTGTTGTCTCTTTAAAGTGGACCTTGGAGGAGCTATCCTGGTAAATTTTCCAGCAGATCTAAGGCTGGATTTCTGAAATTGTAGAGGTAGTTAATATGTACCTGGGTTATATGTGTGTGTAGGAATGTCTACAGATATAGCTGGTATTTTAACTGGTTACAAGCTGTTTCTGTAGGGTTATGTTTTATTTCTGTGTAATCTATCTATATATTTTTAAATGGGGAGAGTCCACTTTAAAGCATGAGGTCAGGGCCAGTGACACAGACGCTGAAGCATGAGCTGGCTGCAGGAGTACAGGTGCCAGGGCTGCAGCTTGAGCTTGTAGAACAGATGGTGGGGGCAGGTCTGGCTCTGATCTTCTGGGAGTACCAGGTAAAGTTTTCCTGGCTGCAGTTGGTGTTTCAGTCAATTGGATACCTGGAGGGAACTTAGGCCTCTGAACCAGATTATTTTGTGTCATTGGTAGCAGGTTTCTGAACAGTAGAAGAAGTTTGTTGGGCAGATCATTCCTGCAGGAGAGTTTTGGCCAAAATAGTTTTGTCCAAGGTGACCACAGCGTATGTAGCCTCTCATACTTCTTTCCTAACAGAACTACTTCCATCTGTAAACAGGGTGTACTCAGCATCTGTCAGGGGTTTTTAGAACGCTTCATCCCAGTACAGCATGTAGCACCTGGACAGTTAGGTATTGCTCTAAGGTGAGCTTGGCAGCTTTCTTGATCAGAAAGACAGTGGCTGTTAGAGCACAGAGACAAAGGGGGAAAGACAGTACTTAGCGACTGGATGCAAGTATTTGCACAGGTAGGCCACTGGGCACTCCCAGGGGCTGACAGTCTGACTAAGCATCATTGTTTTTGTAAACTCAAGGACCCAGATTTTATAGAAACCAGCAGCTCCAAGAGTTTTTCCTTGTAACCAGTTTCTGCCAGATACTGCAGCAGAGCATTTTTGCCTTTCCAGAAGACAGCTGGAAAATATCATTAATCAGAAGTGCTTTTTAAAGAGGGAACAAGTTTTTGAACCTCTGGGAGGTTGAGTCCAGGTTAGTTGTGAAGAGGGGCTGGCTGATAAGAGCCAATAGAAGGCAGAAGAAGGCATTTTTTTACATCCAGGCAGGTGTACCAGCAGGCTGTGGGTGTCAGAAGACTGAGGTGATGTATATGGAGGGCAACTACAGCAGCTTTGGCAGCTCAGAGACCTTGAACTGGTTTTACATGCAGGAGAGGTGTATTTTAGCAGTTTGACAGTCTATACTGTTTGCTCAGAGGACCATGATAGAGCTGGAAAGGACAGAGAAACCTTGGAGAAAAGGTGCTGGTGGCTTGGCCAATCTGTTATTAGAGCCTCTCCAAAAATAGTGAGAGAGTTCTTAACCCCTTGTGGCAATTGAGTTTAAATGAGCTGGCCTTTTATCTCAGGATCTTCCCAGTTGAAGGGGCTTATGGGAGCAACTCACAAGCAGAAGAAGGCATCTTTTAAATCTAGAACAATCCAAAAAGGGTGTATGGTTTAGGAACCACAGAGTGCAAGATGATGGCTGCATTGTTGATGGCACGGAGATCTTGCCCAAGGTGTTTAACAGTTTATCAGGCTGATGTGTGGCTGGATGCCTGTTGGTGCTTCCCATGACATCTGACAGAAATGTGGTGGTCAAGGTGAGGCAGCATGGTTGATGACCAGGCCCAGAGGTAAGTCCTTAGTTCATACCTCTGGGAGGAGAGTTTTCAGAACTTCAGGATTACAGTTATCTGTCTCAGGCTGATGCAGGCATCATCTTCCTCTCAAAGAACAGTCAAAGTTGAAAGAGCAGGGTTAAACAAGAAGGAGGCTGATTGGCTTGGTGCAAAGGAGATGGTCACTTCTAACCTAAAGAGGAGGTCTCTTCCCAGAAGCAGTATGGGGTCTGGCTTATACAGAAATTCATGTTTTGTGAGATGTCTGCTCAGGCTGCAAGTCTGTGCCTAGCAGAAGGGAGGGAGGCAAGAGTCCCAGTTGCTCTGGTGATGGTAACTTTTTGACAGGGAGAACTTTTGAGGGCAGAGAGTTTTGTTCCATCGTCTGCCAGGAAAGTCACAGGTCTGCCTCTGACTTTTGCAATGACCACAGACTCTTGGGGGCCCAATTCGATACAGCTTGGTCTGTCCTATCTATTCAGGCCTGACAGGGTGCAACTTATTTGTCAGGGCTGACAGTCCAATTTTTCCTTAGTCAAAATGTGGAACTCAGAAGGAATTGTTGACAGTCATCTTGGGTGGGCATTAGATGGCACCATCTGACCAGGATAGGCGCAACTCCGGGGGAGGGGTGCTGTGTGGCTGAATGCAGGCAAGGGCTAGCTGGAACCAGTTCAATTGGCTGGAAGTAGACAAGCTGGGAGCAGGGAGTGAAACTATAGGTGTTGGGAGCAACTGTGGTGGTCAGTGAGGGTGTCAAGGTGGGATTTTCAGGAAGAATGGCCTCTTTTTCCTTTTTTTTTCCTTGAGACACAGGGAGTGGTTTGGCTTCATTTTTAACTCCATAAAAGCCCTTTTTCTTGCAGTCAGGAACTGTGGGTTTTGACTAATTAATTCCCATTTCTGGCTTCTTATGTGTGTGTTGTGTACCCTTGGACAAAGGCACAACAGACAAAGGGTGGATGTCCCTCAGAGAGAGACCATTCAGATGCCTGCCTGGCCACACCCCTCCCAGGGACTTAGGCGTGACTTAGCTAAGGAGGGCACGAGGCCTCCATTATGCCCTATGTCGATCACCACAGAACCACAGGTGAGGGCCCAATCAGCCACCGCAACCTGTGCTTCCCAATCTTGGTGCACAGATGGAGCAGCCTATTGCTTATGCTGTCCATTCCATTCACTCACACAATCATTCAGCAGCACTCAGAGGTTAAACATTCCAATCCCCCTTCCCTTGAGGGCGGCCTTAACTAACAAGAGTTCATCAAGCTCTTGTTCTGCTCGAACTGCGCAGGACTGACAGACTAACCGGGGGGGCCCCAGGGGTCTTACTGGAATCAGGCAGGTGGGCAGACAGACACACACACAGGTTGCATCCTCTTCCCTTTGGGGTCTGATGTGAGCCACTCAAGCAGGAAGCTAGGAATCATCCTCCAGACTTCTGAGGGGACTCAAGAAATCTCAAGGGTGTGCCTTCCCATCCCGACCTGGAGAGGTCCTTGCTCTGTCTGAAGGCCACGACCGATGACCAAAGAGGTCTTCCTGGCTAACACGCCAGATGCAACAGCAAACAGAAACACTGAAACGACACCCAGGATTTGGAGGCAGATTTATTTACATTGACAGGCACTGATTGGGATCATTCCCAGAATATCAGGCCCCACTTTCTGGTGGTCTAGGGTTTATACGGGATAAGCAAGCAGGAAGTACAGAGGCAGAATGGCTTGTCAATTGGGGATTGGTTTATACAGTGCGCATCACAGTGACCAGCTATGCATCACAGTGCCCAGCCGTTTCCAAGAGACAGAAGCAACCAGAACTGCAACAGGAACTATTACCTGGGCAACTGAGAAACCGAAGTATACTGGCTGGGGGGAGGCATTTTCTGCTACAGATAAACCCGCTAATCTTGTTTCGGAGATGGGAAAAGTGACATCTAAACAGTCTGGTGGTTATGGTTAGCCTGTTTTATATAGCTTCATGGCACAGGCAAAATTTGAACACACATAATCTAGTCATGTGCTCACAGGCATCTGTGCTCCTAACTGTGATACACTAGCTCTTCCAAGAAGCCATCCCATTATTTCAAGTGCCTTCTGAGTTATTACATCTTTGTTATTTAATAATAATAAAAGAGCAAACACTTAAATGATGCTTTTTAATTATCAGGCTGTATTGTATGTGCTTAACAAAATTCTAAGTCATTTCATCTTCAAACAACCCTTGAGGTAGGTTGAGCTCCAGTTAACAAAACGGAAATGCCTAGAGATTAAGTAACTTTCTTGAGGTCACACAACAAGGAGGTAGCAAAGGAAGAGTTTGGACCCAGCTGTCCCGGCCCAGGGGCCATGACCTTAAGCAACACTCTAGGCCTCTGAAGCACAGGCTAAGTCACTGAGCCATGGCCACACTACTGGGAAGGAACAGTACTGGACTTGTACCTGTGTCCCTCCGACGGCAGCCCTCACCCTAGCTCCTGCACCACTCTGCCTGTCTACCTACCTGCTTCGTGGCCTGTGTTTTCCTCCAAGTAGCTGGTGCTACAAGAAGGTTTCCCAGACTTTAGTGCTAAAAAAGCAATTGTTGGGATGGAGGTGGTGTTATTTTGCAATGCTATTGAAGTGAACTCTGTTTTTCTTTAGATGGATTAGCTGCAGGTTTAAAATTTCCAAACCTAATTGCCTTTAAAAAATGCTTGAATCTGAAGGAGGGGGGTCTTCAGCAAGTTGTGTGCAGATGATTTGAGTTTAATATATTTGTAGAAGTTGCATCTGTTACTAAGCCTCTGGGAATACTTGCACTATTTAGAATATAAATTAGAGAAATATGCTGAGGTAATTGTCTACCCCGAGGACTTTTTCCTTAATCATAGCCTTACTGCCAATGTAAAAATTCCCACTTGGTTATCCCTCCCTAGGCAGAAGTTGGACTATGCAGCTGAAACTCCAGTGTTCATTTCTGCTTTAAAGTTAGCAAGAAAGGTGTTGTGTTGACACAAAGTCATTTCAGACCAGGACTCTCCATGGCTGCCATCTCCTTCCTTCTGCTTTTCTCCCATCCTGACCATCTTCCTTCTCCCACCAGTGGCCTGTTCTGCTCACACAGCCAGCAGTGCTCAGCTGACTGCTGGGATCCCTTTATGGTGTCCTCACTGTCGTGGGGTACCCAGTATGTAGTCTGCTAGGCAGAGCCCAGAAGGGTGAAGATTCAAGGTTGCAGAGGGTCAGTCCCTGGCTGGCACAGCAACAGCCCCCAGAAGTGGAAGTTTTCACTTCTGCTCCTTCTAGATTAAAAACAGTTAACCCCTCATATTATTACAAACAGCTGAGTTAGATAGAAATACTATAGGCAGTCAGACAGGGCTAGGCCCTCGAGAGAATCAGTCCAAAAATGAAAACTCATTACAACTGTGGCCAGAGGTGCATCTGTTAGAGGTCAGGCCTCAAGATAAAGACAGAATGACCAGGTCTACATGCTTCCCCAAGGGATAAGATAAGTGATAACACCCGGTCTAATGAAGTCTAGATAGACATCAGTCACTTCAGTGGGTGCCCAAGACCTCAGACTCATTCCTTCCTGAAGAATTCTTTGTTCTTTCCATGTACACTTGCTGTATGACTTGCTTTTCCATTGGATCAACATTACACTTTTCTTGATTAATTATTTTGGAAGTTCCCAGCTGGGTTCCAGGAGCTGGAGGCCCACAGGTGAACAAGACTAGCCCCTGTCCTCATGAAGGTAGCACAGACAGCTACCTGGGATCCGGGCTGAGATAAAGGCTGAAAGCGAGATTAATGCGATGTTCCAGGACGGGAGTGATGGGGTCTGTCTCATGCAGGGTGGTCAGGAAAGACAGAATAGGTGAAATCTGAGCACGGATCTAAATGGAGAAAGTCTCATGACTACACTGACAGTAGTTTTTAGCTAAAGGAGGTGCAATTAAAGAGACAGAAATGAGCTTGCAGCATTCGCCAACTTCATCTCCCGCAATGCTACAAAGAGTATGTGAGGTAGGCGCAAAAGGGTAAATGAATCTGTCCATCTTCCGAGTAGAAACAAGGACACAGCACAGTCCTGCTCGATCATCTTTACCACAGATGGAATTAGTGCCTTTCCCAAGGAGTCTTGGGACTTGTGGGCTCGCGACGCCCCAGGGAGCTGGTTAGGATGAGATTCTTGGGCCTCATGCCAGACTTACTGAATGAGATATACTGGAGACAGAACTTTAAAATTTTGCATTTAAATAAGACTTCCAAGTGATTTGGGTGCACAAAAATTTGAAAAGGATTCAAATAGATAATCTCAAATATCTAATCATCAGTATTTTTATTAAAATGAAGCAAAGAAGAATAACGAGGTTGAACAACCTCCTTGCTGGGATGACAAAGAGGGAAATACAGGAAGCACGACAGATTCAATTCCTGGTTTGCAGTCCTCCCCCTCCCCTTAAAGAAGCTTGCTTTAGATCGTTTATAGCCGGGGCATCTCCGGTACAATTCTTTCAGAACTCTCCTCCAAAATGCACACATTATGCAAAGGTCTGTAAATGCTTATAAGCAGATTTAGAAAATGAAAAAAAAGTGTTAGAGAACACAGCATCTGTGGAATTAGGTGGCCTGTTGAATAACCCGAGGCATAAAATTTTTCACTTTAAACCTTAAAGCTTCTCTTTTATTTTGTTAATTTGTGCTTCTGGTAGTTCAGGAACATGGTAAGCTTCTTGAGAGTTCATGTGAAATTATGTCTGTACATTTGTTTTTTGTAAAATATTCAAAACTATCCACAGCTCCAAAAGATTAAGAACCACTGCCCAGAAAGGGTGATTCTCCAAGTCTGGCCAAATGTTAAATACAAATGGAAAACCAGCACGATTTGCTTTCCAACCCTAGAGCCTCGCCCAAATTCTGCCATGGAAAAGAACTAGCTCTGTGGGTGGTATTTTCCTATGTATATACAATGTACTCTTCTAGGACTCAGAAGCTCATAAACAGCAGTCCTATGCCTGGCGGTATTGCCTGGGCGTAAGAAAGTGGGGTTACCAGTGCTGCTCTCACTGAGAGCCTGTCCTCTACTTTTATGGCTTTTGCTGGTGACAACAGGATTTGGAGTGTAACTCTAATAAGCAGCGTACATAAGGATACACCTACACACACAAAGTATGAGATACTTTGGTCGTAAATGTTCCTTTTTCTCTCTCTTCATATACGAACACACAAACAAACAGCACACACCTTTTATTTCATCGGCTTCTCCTCTGTTCTAATTCTGTTCACAGTAGGGCAGTTTTCTAACTGGAAGAACGTGAATTCTATATCCTAAGGAATCTTCCTGTACATTGTGGTTGTTTAAGAGTTCTGTTTGGGAATGGGCAAAAAAGAAGAGCAAAATTTAGCATGTACAGGTACAAACTCCCTGTGATCAATGTTATCATTACATATATCTAAAAATGTACCAATAAAATAAAAAGTAAGAAAAAAAAGAGTTCTGTTTGGGTCCTAGGGTCAGCGCCGCTGAAAGGAAGGACACTGGGGAAAGAGCGGTGGACTTTCAAGGGGACAATCTACACCGTCTCTCATTTCATGCCTTACCCTGGTGTCAGTTCTTTCATGTTGCTGAGAGGAGGTTAGGCCACCTCCACTAAGGTGTTTACCGGGAGGAAAGGAAAGCTAAGTGGCTGACGGGCACACAAGAACCAGACCTCGTTCACAACCGCTCGTTTGCTGCAGACCTAGCTATGGAGAGAGGGTAGCTGCTTTCCTCCTCCCAGGCTGGTCCAGCACACGAACCTGGGTCACCTGGACGCCCTGCTCCCGGCCTCTCCTCTGCTCACTGTGTCCTCAGCTGGACTGAAGCAGATCTTGACAGTGGTCCTAGGGCCCTATGTCCCTGACTGTCCCCTCCCTCTCACCATGGTGACTTCACACCCTCAGGCTCCCTCAGGTGCCACCTGCTGAGGGAGACTGGCTGGTCCTCTCCTTCTGCCCCTGGTGTCTCTCCTCAAAGCCCTGTCAGGTTCCAACGTGCTCTGTCGTTTGCTCTTTTGTCTCTGGCTGGTTGTCACCACATGTGATGCCTCATTACAATGTGCAAAACACTGCCCTTTCCTGTGGGCTTTCAGCGCTGCCCACGGGCCTCGGCGGTGCCCTCCCTCTGTTTCTGCCCCGCTGGCCTCTCCCTGGCTGCCTGCTCCCACACATCGCAGACTGGGAAGCACATGCATGTGGCAGCCCTGTGCCTCTGTCTGTTCCCCCACCAGAGTGCATGTTCTAGGAGGTCAGAGTGAGATGGCTAAAGTGACTCCATTTTCTTTTTAGACTCCATTTTGTCTTTGCTTAACCCCTAGATGAACTCACTCCCCACCTTGTTAGGTACTAAGGCACCAACTCGTACATGAACTCACTCCTCAGCCCCTCTCCCAGTTAACCATAAAACCCATAAAGGGAGGAACAAACAGTTACAGCAAACAAGGGTCAGGCTGATCACTGACGGCATCCTGGGTGGCAAATAGACCAGATGTTAGGAGAGGGTCTTGTGATAAATATAGTGATGTTCCTGTGAAATTCCAGAAAGATGATGTGGTGTAATGTGGTTGCTATGGTTATGGGGGAACTTGTGGGGAACTTGTAACATATAAAACCCCCAAGAACAAAGACTTGTTGCCAGTGCCTCAGTTTCTTACTGACCACTGTCCACTGGCTGAATAAAGCTAGCTTGCTTGTACCCATACTCGGCCCCTGTGAGTGATGTCTTCTATTTTGTTAACTTTTATATACTCAGTATCTAGAGTAGTGCCTAATACATGGCAGGAGCTCCAGAAATGTGTGCTACAATTAGTATGTTTATAATTGTCTTTCTTTTTACTTGCTTGCACTAGCCTAAATTGTTCTTCTATCACAACCAAAAGAATCCAAATTTTCATGGTGACCAGCACCAGTGATGGCTCATTTTGTGCTAGTATATTTATGCATCTTTGAAAATTCCCTCTGACATCAAACAGAAAATTCCATAAATCCTTCCCTCCAAATGTTGTATATGTCTTAGTTATAGCTTAAGCAAAATGGAAGAAATTTAATTTTTCTGCCATATGATCACTCTCCAAATAGTCCAAGGCAGCTATTATCACCCTTGCATAATCTCTTTTCTTGATTAAAAGTCTCCAGTTTCTCTGACTGTTCTTCATGCAATTTTGTTTCAAGAAATGCCACTTTTCTTGTTAACCCTTTTGGAACATCTCCATTTTTTCCCATGTTTCTCCAAGATCACAACTAAATTTAATATTCAGACCAGAATTTGAGCAGTACAGAATGAAGCAGAATTGTCATCTCGGCTCTTTAAGATACTCTACTTTGAATTAAACATTTTTGAAAGTTAAAATGTAACATTGATTTATGTCATATTAATTAAATCTTCAAAGTCTCTGTCATGGGAGCTGTGTTATATTTTATTATATCACATAGTTGAATAATTGGGACTTAAACCCAAATTACCAAACTCAGGTGTCTGGGCTTTGTATCTAGCTTTGTCCTTTACACCTTTGTGTCAGTTTCAGATTTTATAAAAAGTCTTTTGTTATCTTCACCTAAATCTCTCCTTCTTTGGCCACTTACCTTTCCCCTAAGCTGTTGTGAATTGGCATGGCAAGTCACCCTTTCCACTCTGCGCATCCGCCTCATGGCCAAGCCCAGTGTGCTCTAGGGATTAGGGGACGGTATATTTCCTACCATGATTCTATTTGCCAGTGCAGGAGTTATCCTAGGGCAGTGATGGCGAACCTTTTAGAGACCGAGTGCCCGAACTGCAACCCAAAACCCACTTATTTATCACAATGTGTCAACACTGCAATTAAACCTGAATATCCGATGCTTGGCTATGACTCAGGGCGATGTGGGGGCAACTTGGCTCGAGTGCTGACAGAGAAGGCTCTGTATGCCCACTGCAGCATGCATGTCATAGGTTCACCACCACTGTCCTAGAGCTTCAGTCTTAGCCTGCTTTGTGTCAGCTATAATCTTTCTGGGGTACTACAGCCTTTCTGCTGCTGCTTTCCAGTGAAGGAAGACCTGGTACCCAGTGGCAAGCCACAAGATGCCAGCCCCTATCTGCGTGCCAAGACCAAACACGAGCTAATCTCCAAGCCCCATAAGGATATTCTGCCCTCCTCCTAAGATGGTCAACATGTCTGCTGAAAATCACATGCAAAATCATAATAAACATTATTTTTCTCCTTTATTTTGAACATCCCAAGTGCATGATAGGTGGAAAAGATAAGGAAGACCCAATCAGAAAGGTAAGACGAAGAAAACAGTTTCAAGGAAAAAACTACCAACAATGCCAAACGTGGCCGAGATTTCAAAGAATAGGAGCCCCAAGAAAACACTGCTGTGCTTGGTAGCATGTCTCTAACATCTTCAGGAGAAGTTTTCGCTCATCTTCTGTCCGTGAGGACGCAGTTACTGCACATCTTGAATACCGATTCAAAGCCATCACTTTTACCTGACTGAGTGGCGTTGTCCTTATTACACAGCTACATTGATCTAACCCAGAGCATCACAAACTAGAAAATTAGAAATTACTATTTGTGCTTGCTGCCTACTGACAGAATGAGTAGATTCCATTGCTTTCAAGAAAAAGAAAAAGAAGTCTCAGAGACTTTTGCTGCCTATTGCACAGAATAAGGATACTCATGGCATTGTGAGAGATAGAGGTGCTCAGGACATCTCGGGGGAACACACAGTTGGAGGACAGGTCCTCCTCCTGCACGTCTGCGTGGTGGACTCTGGTCTCTGGGCAGCATCCAGGCAGGTCGTGCAGGGGCCACTTCAGAGAGGGTTCAGGTGGGGATTTACCACTTTCCTACCAGGCAGCCTCTGTTCTCTCTTTTAAATAACAGTAATGGTCTTTTAAAGAAAAAGCCAGATTCTCATATAGCTGAGGGTGGGAAACTGACTGAAATGGAACAATCTGACTTTTTCCTAGGACTTAAAATCTTGACTTCAGTGTTACAAAAACAGAATAAAACAGCCGCTGAAGGTCAGTCATTCCAATGCTGGATTCTCAGGGATATCTTGCTCCAGTTCCTTCCAAGGTGTCTCATCTGTCCCAAGAGTTCCCACTGCCCTACCAATTTGTCTGCTTCCTGCTTGATAGTCAGAGTTGGTTCTGCTGCATGCAATCAATGATCTCTCATTGCCACAGACACTGACCCAGAACCAGCACCAGCTCCCTTCTCGTCTCCAAACTCTGTGCCCCAAGCTTTCTTCAGGAAGCCTGGGGCACGGGGACCTGAGGGAAGGAACTTCTTCCTCCCTCGGCCCTCAGGGTGAACGAGTGCTTCTCCTTTGATGGTGACCCACTTTAAGCCCCTCGTCACCCTCTCTTCTCACATGTTATGGCTAAAGACGCAGCAGAAAAGGGAAACTTTGAAAATTATTTGGATGAAAATTGAACTGAATTTATAACAAGACAAAATTAGACACATGCATTATGTACAAAGCTTGGCAACAAAGTTAGATTAGACCTCCTGAGACAAAATAAACAAAAAAACAAACATAATATGTTCCAAAGAGAATTGTGGTGACAGATTTGCCAGAAATCACCATTATAATGAATTCTTCTTCATTGTCACTTCTCTGGGCATTTCAGACAAGTCACAGCAGATGCTGGGATGTATTACATTGTTTTCTTTTTGTGTTATGGTCAGACATTGTCTCTGTTTACAATTATACTTTTTGGCAGACCTTATTAATTAGCATTGCCAAATCTAATCATCTGACACCAAATCTGATCAAGTTGCAGCCTATAATTGCAGTGGGTCCCAGGGCATGCTGGCTTCTCATCCAGGCTTCCCCTAAACCTAAATGGCATCCGTTTGATCAGTGAACACCCACAGGGCATACTCACTTCTCAAGCTAATTAATGTGTGCATGTCCCATCCAACAAACTTTGTGAGCTTTGAGAAGACAGAAACCATGAGCTGGTGGAAAAAACACAGACTTAGAAAAACACAGAGCTGAGCACGAGAACGTGCTCCCGCTGGTCCATTTTCAGCTGCTGCAAACTCAGGCAAGTTACTTACCTCTGAGCCTTTGCTTCATCAGCAACTGGAGAAAATATCTACTGCCTGGTTACTAACTGTTACTCCTGGTCCATTCCCTTTTGTGTTTCTTTTGTTGTTTTCTTGCAAGGCCTGCTGCAGTGTTCTGCATACTATGTACATTAAGTAAATAGCAGGCATTTCCCATGTAATAAATATTTTTTGACTACTAAGTGCAGGAGCTGCACTGAATCCTGGGAAAACACCCACCGGAACAGCAGCATTTGGTCAGCCTGATTTCTTCATCGTCGGGAGTCGTGGCAGCTGATGTCTCACGAGTCGTGGCTTTACATTCATCTTCGCTCCATCACAGTCAACTGAAACTTGTTCTCTACAGAGAAACGCAAAACATCCAGAACTTGGATTGATCAAACTTGACTGAGGAGCCCACCCTGTAAAACTGACCGCGTTACTCAAGTTTCTTACTGTGACTGTCCCTGCTTGGATCTGGGACATAACCCACGGCCAGCCAGCAGCTTACTTTATACAACACAACCGGAGACACCGGTTATAGGGCCAAGGAATACCACATTTTCAGAAATGACCAGAGAACTTTAAAAAACTGTCTGACTTTATGAAGCCAATATAGTTCCTTGAACAAAACACCTGACATCTGACTTTAAGGGTTTCTCAGTCTTAGAGGTTGAATAAAGAAAGCCAGGTAATTTTAATAATATTTTGAAGACCTGAAAAAAAAAAAAAAGAGAGAGAGAGAAATTCACCAAGATCTGTAGATAGTGAGGGGGAAATCTGCTGACAAGTTTTTGGCTCAGCTTCCTAGCTTTAAAAAGTCCAATCTGGGGCCGGTGAGATGGCTCAGCGGCGTAAGCGCCTGCCTGGCAAGCGCGAGGGCCTGAGTTCAACTCCTGGAACCCACGTACGAAAAAAGGGCCGGTGATATCGCTCAGTGGCACGGGTGCCTGCTGGCATGTGAGGTCCTGAGGTCGACCGCCGGTACCCACAAAAAAAAAAAAGTCCAATCTGGAATTCATTATTAAAAGTTCCAGCAACACAGACCTATAAGAATTCTAAATTGTTCATTAATATTTTCGCTACATTCATGAACATAATCAGATTAACTTTAACGAAACTATCTTACAAACAAACTGGTCTTACTGTGACTACCTTTGGTAGAAATGGAAGCAGTATAGGAACAAAAATTATGTTTCAGTGGAATTCTATGATGTACCCATTCTCAGATTCTAGTCCTGTCCATTGTCTTCCAGGCTTTGCTATCTATAAACTTCTGTGTTCTTGAAGCCATAAAACTAGAGCTAGATAACCTGACGTCAGCAGCACACCTCTGATGTGCGGGTCACCCAGGGAGTTCACAGAGGAAGTCATGTTGCAAGCTAGAAGAGGACACTTCAAGCTCTAATCTAAAAAATCTTCTCCACTAAGCTTTAGTTTTCTTTTGTTTATTTGCCTGGCTTGGCTCACGAGGGCTCTGGCTAAGGAACACGCTCAAGTATTTGAGATCAGTCATAACGATAATCTTCCTGGATGTGCTGTATGTATCTCAGGGGTCTTAAACCTATGTTCACCAGCATTGTCCTTATGCCAGGTGGTCTCTCCGTCATTAGGTGACAAAAACCAGGTGACCAACAAGGG
The DNA here is from genome assembly GCA_028451465.1 of Erethizon dorsatum. Classification (NCBI taxonomy): domain Eukaryota; kingdom Metazoa; phylum Chordata; class Mammalia; order Rodentia; family Erethizontidae; genus Erethizon; species Erethizon dorsatum. The sequence goes on from CM051834.1 coordinate 66,855,419, forward strand.
GGTATTTCTTCAGGGAGCCAGGAATCATGAACTATGAGTTTTGTGCTGAGACAAAGATAAACTAATCATGATAGTGACCAGGATTGGTGTGTGTGCCCAAGTTCTGGTCAGTATCTCATAAATATGAAGATGACGAGGGGGAGGAAAGGGATTAGGGACAAAAAAAAGGAATTGGGATGTGTTATATACATGTACCAACTCCACACAAGGAATGTAAACATTAAGTACTGCACGCACGTACCAAAAGGGTGGGGATAAGAGATGGGTGGAGGGGGAGAGAGGTAAGGGAAAGGGGAGGGAAAAGGAGTTGTGTTCTGTACGTGCACCCACTTCCCGTAAGGAATGTAGACATTATGTGCTGCAGACATGTACTAACAAACTAAGATAAAAATCAGAGAAGATGATCAGAAGGACAGGATGTTTTCAAGGAAAAAAAAAAAGGTGGATTGGGCAGTCATCAGCCCGAAATGGCCCCAGTCCCGGTATTCCTCTGTAAACAAACCGGAGCCGCATTCAACAGTGAAATGGACTCAGCCTGAATCCATCAGCAGCTGCCCACTCACCTCTAACTAGGGACTTCCCATCAGGTCAGACCCACGAAGGCAAGCGCCTCGCTGGAGCCACTCTAGTGAGTTACTTTCTTCCGTGTCCCACGCGCAGAAGGCCATGGCTCGTGCTGGAGAGTGGAGTTCCCTCGTCTTCTGCTTCTAAGAGCTGCCTGCTTCAGGAATTGCTCTTTGCTCAGAAAAGCTCTGCTAAATCCAATCTGTCTAAAGCTTTCCCTTTACCAGCTATTGCTGCAATGTAAGTGCAGAGAAGGAAGAACAGCGTGAGCTTTAGAGAGGAGAAAGGGTTTTGAGTGAACATCCCAGGATATTCCAAGGAAGACTTGAGTCAAGCATGGAAGAGGGGCAAAGCATTTCAGAAGCACCACACAATTTGTGTGTCCACAGTGTGTGTGTGTGTGGTCAGGGTGCAAATGGGCCTCACTGAAATGGACAGAAAACTGTGGATAAAAGAGAGGAGGCATTTATTGTGGGCAGACTGTGAGACCCCTAGGAAACTGCCAGAGGCATCTGTTCTTAACGTAACAGTGAACAAAGAGGTGGTGTAGGTCCTTGTGCAAGGACAGGAAAATTAACTTAAAGTGAACAATGACAACAGTGACGAAACTCATCAGGGGAAAGTTAGCAATGGGCCCCTGATAGGAGTCGTGAAAGAGTAGATTAGATAGAAATTACTGACTTTGTGGACAGATTGGATAGAGAAGCTCTATTATTTTAGAAAAGAGAAATTTAAAAACAGCCTCAAGGTTCCTATAGTAACAGTGATACAACTGGAATATTTGGGTGGTGGCAAATGGAGCCAGTTTGGTTTAGGTTGGCGGAGCGACAAATGCTTTTCGGCGAATTGCACTCTTGGAGACTGCAGTGTCTGAACTGGGGTGATGAGTAGATAGCTGGAAGAACCACTCTGCATTTCAGGTAATGTCTTTTATACAACAAAGATGTGCTAAATCTTTACTAAATGGGAAGGTCTGGACTGGCCAGTGCAGAGGTACAATCCCTGCCACTTTCCTTTACCTCTTTGGGAGATGGAACAGGAAACATCTTACCTATAATACAAATCAGCCTATGGCTTGTTTGTATTTTTAAAAGTGGGGTTCTATGCTAAAAACATTAGAAAAACGTCCCTCCAAACAATGTGTGGCAAAATTGGTTTTCACCGTGTGTCATGGCAATTGAGTTAGCATTTCCTGAAGAAATGTTTACCAAAGGCTCTCTGTGCTTAGGCATTTCAAAGCAGCCTGTTTGGGCTTCAACACCTTCTTAGACTTGTTACGATCTTTCACATCATGGCTCCAAGTATGTATTCTTCTCTAATAAGGGTAGCTTCCATTTATGAAGCTCATAAGTTTTAAAGCTAAAACACTCTTTTAATTTATAGAACAGTAGACAGCTTGCAAAAATCAAGTCCCAAAGTGATAAGCAACTCAGTTTAGATTACACAGAGAACATTTCATTCTCCGTGCGTTCCACGCGTGTTTACCAAGCACCTACTGCCCTCCAGGTGCCATATCGAGCCATCGCGAAATAGTCCCTGGCTGTCAGAGCTTACAATATGCCAGGGAAATACATTAAGGAAATTAATTACAGTATAATATTATGCTCGTTTTTATAGGACAAAGAGCTGTGGGAACATATATTATGGGGATCTAATCCAGCGGGCAGAGAAAGCCTCACTAAAGAAGTGACTTTACACTGAGACTTGAAAGACCAGTGGTGCTAGCTCAGCTAAAGAGGACATGGACATTCCAGGCGAATAAACAGAAAAGATGCCTACAGACCTGGCCATGAGTGGGGGAATGGTTGATTACAGGAAAATGAGGAAGTTCTGTGCATTGGATCATGACACTGGAGGAGATTGGGACCAGCTGAGCCCACGAGTCACTGAGCCAGGATGGGAATCGAGGCCTGGTGGGCCCCAGGGTTTGGTTTTCACACTTCTTCCCCAAACCTGCTGAAGCCCATTCAGAATCCAGATCGAACTGCCATTTTCAGGTACCCCAAAAGCCAAGAAGAAAAAGGTTTCTCGTTTCAGGATGATAGGGTGTTTCTACTGCACTCATATGTACTTTTGAATAGCAAGTGAGGTTTTGAAGACTACTAATTCTGAAAAATTGGGCTGTCCCACCAGCAACACGCTTTAAGCATCAGAGAAGTGAATTCCAGTGGGTTGCAGGGGAATTCGGAAAAGAACTGACCAGTGGTTTCTCAGGCTGATCACTGGAAACAACTTACTGTCACTGTTCCTTGTATAAATGACTAGTGAAAGATAAAAGTTCTGGTTTATATTTTTATCTCTCTGTGAAAATTATTCTCTTTTTTAGAAGTATCCTTTCTGAGAACTGAGACTACTTATCAATAAGAGGATCATATTCAGCCATTTTGACATCTTCAGAGAGAGAGGCCTTCATCTGTAATGGTAATCTGCCATTTTTCACATGGAATAATTTTTACCTTAAAAGCATATGTATAAAAGGGTATATACCATGTATGTTAGTGTATGCATTATAAAAAATGATTAAAACACAATTAATGAGGATATTTGTGCATTTTAGGAGCCATAGTTACATTCAAGATTACATCTTTGTTTTGTCCTTATTGTAGGTGAATAAATTTAATACTGGAAAGTTTCAAGACAACTGTAGGAAAGACAAAGAAAGTGTAATCATGAATCATTTTTGAAACTAGACAGAGCAGTAAAAGAATTGAAACAAAAGTCACTGGACCACAAATAATCCATATTGGAAAGCGGAGATTTGTCTGGTCAGGTGTGAGTGTGAGGTGGTGTTGTTTTTCTGACCTGAAATAGGTAGTAGTGATCGTAGTAGTGAACAAAACATTACGCATTTCCTTTCTGGGGCAAGTAAATTGGAAATGAAAAGAATATGCTTCATATATTAGAAGTACTTTTTTAAAAAATGTTACATAATTCAGAAATTTAATGTGCAATGATCATTCATATTGGCATAAATACTATACTTTGAAAATTAAAGGCAATTATTTGTACCCTGAGTGTGTGTATAAGATAAAATAAAATGATGGCTGTAATCTGAGATTGTCTAAATAATAAAACACGATAAATGGATTCTTCAAAGATTCTCATCATTGATCAGCTCTAGAAATCTTACCTTTAAAGTTCTCCTTTTGCTAGACAGAGTATCTAGTTGAATATCTGAGTCATGTTAGAATTGTCATAAATGTACAAGAGCGTCATAGCGTCATGGAATTCAGACTTGCCACAAGTAAATATCCTTCATGGTTCCTAGCAGTTATGGTGTTAAAGGAGCGATGCGCTAAACCTGTTCGCCTTATTCCCCTATTTGTGAAGGTCTCTAAGACTTGTGAAGTTGTGGCCAATCGTTCTACTTCCCTTTTCCTTTTGTTTAGCCCTTCCCCACATCTCCAGGTTGTTTTCCTGGGAGCGCTTCCCAGTTCTTGCACTCTCCCACCCACCCCACCATCAGGCTGCAGGGCCTGCTGTCCCTCAGCTGCCCCCCACGGCAGCCACCACACCTCTGTTCCCCCCACTCTCTACCGTGCTGTGCACACAACTTCTGGGACTACTGTTCCATCTCTGGTAGTTTTTATAATGCCGTTTCCTGTGTTTTCTCTCTCTCTCTTCCTCCCTTTCCCACTCTGGCCTTCACCAACAATCAATTCTCCCCCCGGAATGGGCTCCACTGTGCTTTTCATGTATTCATTTATCAGATATTATCGAAGGAGTGACAAAATCACATTTGACTTTCGGAAAGACCGTTTGACAGGCCACAGGGATAGCTGCATGGGGTGGGGGGTAGGTGTGGTGGCTGTGGCAGGAGACTCCCTGGATTTGTCTTTTAGAGCTCATTCAGAAGCCCTGCAGTTGATGATGGCTTGAAACAGATCCTAGAAGTGGATGTGGAGGAAAATAAATGATTTTGCCATCCACTTAGGGTGTGTGTGAAAACCCCATTCCAAGCATTTCCAGACTTTCAGTAATTGTCTCTTAAAACATTATCTCCAAGTTCCTCTTAAAAAAATCCTTGCTAGACATGTGACCCACTGCTGTAGCTCTGTAACTTATGCAAAGGACTTAAACCCCCTATGCTTTGGTTTCTTCATGTGTAGAATGGGTCTATTAATATGACTTGCTTCACTGGCTTTTCTTTAAGGTTTAAATAAGATATACTTAAAAGGTTAAGTAAAGTGCTTGGCCTCAGCAAGAACAAAATAAGTGTTAATCGCTGTACTGTTGCTACTACAAATTCTATTTTTTTTTTTTTTTTTTTTTTGAGTCTTTGTGGAACTAGGTATTGAATTACATCCCTGGACCTTTTTAAACTTTGAGACAGATTCTCACTAAGTTGCCCAGGCTGGCCCTGAACTTGCGACGCTCCTGAGTGGCTGGGATTATTGGCGTGGACCACCATGCCCAGCTGCTAGTAATCACTAATACTTCTAGGACTGAGTCTTTCCTAGTTCATCTACAACTGTAAGCATTAGTTTTTATGCCTTCAGCTCTATGTGCTCTATATCAATTCATGTTCATAAAACAGAATTAAGTAATTCAGGAGCTGGGAGAAATCTCAGCAATCATCTCATCTACTGCCCTCACTACTGATTTAGAAATGTGGGTGCAGCCTTTAGGGGACTTCCGGCTCCAGCACCTCCTTGTGCTGGATTTCCTAACCAGCGCTCTAGTTCCCTGGCCCCCCGGGCTGTGGGGGTCTTTTCGTTCATTGTACTCTATCTGCTCAACCAAAACTTAAGCATCTCCAGTGCCTGGCCCCTCTGGAAACTGCAGACTGCTCAGCAGGAAACCTGGCATCAAGTTGCCTACTGTTACTCTGGCAAAGGGGAAATGAATTCCGCGCTAATCAGAGAGAATGAATTTATGGACTAAACCATTTTCAATTCCTGCTCACCATAGGGTGAGAGAGATTAACACTGTATCTAATAAGCATTATGCCAGAAGTTCAAAGTCTTTTAAAATAATCATCACATACTGTCAGTATTGAACAATTCCTTGGGCACTTTTGAGAGTTGTGATAAGATAGTCATAGTACTTTTGAATGTACCGAGGTGAGCACTTCCAAGTGGGCGCTTCCTGCTTACTAGGGGTCCAGTGAGGATCGGGTTTGTTTTCTCCTTAGTCTCCTGTGAAATCAACATCATTACAAAACAGAGATGCTCGCACCCCACTTCTCAGGTGAGAGGCTGTTTGCACCATGTCCACCTGCTCAGGTTCCCAGGCATGTCACAGGTGTCACCCCAGCAGGAACCCAGTGGAGGATTCATTCCCTCTGGCACTCTCATTTTCCAAGTCTTACACAATGTGTTATTCTTTACCTTTTCTTTCTGCTCACACAAGACTAAGCATTGCTCCATATCCAAAGTCAGTGTCTTGAAGGTTATCTGTACTCCCATGTTCTTGTAGCATTCTGCAAAATACTCAAGCTGTAGAATCACCCCCTGTGTCCAGCGATGCTGAATGATTCTTAAAATGTGATGTAAATGCACAACAGCCTTTAAAAAGAAGGAAACCCGTGGGCCGGTGAGATGGCTCAGCGGCTTAAGCGCCTGCCTGGCAAGCGCGAGGGCCCGAGTTCGACTCCCGGAACCCACATACGAAAAAGGGGCCGGTGATATCACTCAGCGGCACGGGCGCCTGCTGGCGCACGAGGTCCTGAGGTCGACCCCCCGGTACCCACAAAAAAAAAAAAAAAAAGAAGGAAACCCTGCCTTCTGTAACAACATGGATGAATCTCTAGAACATTACGCTTGGTGAAATAACTTAGATGAACAAAGATAATACTGTAAGATCACACAAATGAAGTCTAAAACCATGGGAATAAACAGCAGTAGAAAGGCTGTTGTCAGAGACTTGAGTGTAGGGGAAATGGAAGACATCATTTAAAGGGTGTATCTGGTCAACTTTCCCGTTCCTGTGACTAAAATCTGGACACACTCTATTTAAAGGAGGTAGGATTTATTTCTGCTCACAGTTTTGGAAGTCTACGATCAGCTGGCTGCAAGGCAAGGACATCATGGCCAAAGGGTGTGGGGGGCAAAGCTGTTTGCTCATATTAGCCACGAAGCAGAACAGGTTGCAAAGAACTCGAGGGAGAAATATGCTTTCTGAAAGCAGTGACCCGCCTCCAACAGGGCCCAGTTGCTAACCGTGAACTCATCTTGGAACATAGGGTGTTCGCATGCTATGATCCAATCGCCTCTCCAGGAGTCTCGTGATCCAGACAATTGACTCACACAAAGGATAAGAACTGTCACTCATAAGGTGAGTGCCTTGTCAGGATCTAACGTACTGGCTGGTGACTACGGTTAACAACACTGCAGTGCATAATTGAAAACTGCTCAGGAAGGAGACAGTAAATGTTTTCACCACACACAAAAACAGTACATGAGAGGATGCTAAGGTGACAGAAGTGGTCACTAACTTGATGTTGGCAATCATTATACAATATATACATATATCAAATCAGCACATCGTACCTCTTAAATTTGTACAATTTCATTTGTCAAACATACCTTAATAAAGATACAAAATATTAAAGCTAAAATTAAAAAATTTTAAAGAACTTAGTATTCTTTGCAAGTGGACTAATTAGAATCTTGACATGTTTAATTTCCCACTGACCCCAGTCAAGAAGGTGATCCTCACGGGCTCGGTTAGGACTCAGCAACACTGAGCTGATGGTTTTGAGATTCTCAGTAAGGAAATGCACACATTCATAGTGTCTACCTGGCACACTTCAGACCATAACCCACTACATGATTTCTTTAAGTATTAAACATGTTGAACATTTCTAATGTACTTATTGCCCATTTATTTCTTCATCTGAGAAGTGTCTGAAAATCATAAAGATCAGAGAAGAAAGTAATGAAAGGAAGACTACAAAAACAATACAAAAAAATCAATGAATTGAAGAGCTAGTTCTTCGAAAAAATAAACAAGATAGACAAAACCTTAGCCAATCTTACCAAAAAAGGAAAGCAAAGACCAGAATCAATGCAATTAGAAATGAAAAAGGCAAAATCACAAAGGGCACTACCAAAATCCAGATTATTAGTAACTACTATGAGAATTTGTACTCCAGTAAATTGGAAAATCCAGATGAAATGAATAGATTCCTAGATACATAGGAATTACCAAAACTGAACGAAGAAAACTTAAAAATCATGAATAACCTAATAACAGGCAATGAAATTGAAGTACTAATAATAATAAAAAAAAAATTTACCAACTAAGAAAAGCTCAGGACCTGATGAATTCACTGCTGAATTCTATAAAAACTTTGGAGGAGAGCTAACACCAACAATCCTCAAACTCTTTAATGAAATTGAAAGGGAAGGAGTACTTCCAAATGCTTTCCTGGAAGCTGGCATTTCCTTGATTCTAAAACCAGACAGAGATCCAACCCCCCAAAACCAAAACAAAACAACCAAACAACATCTACAGGCCAATCTTTTTAATGAACATAGGTGCAAACATCTTCAACAAGACACATACTGGCAAAAAGAATACAACTAATCATCAGAAAGGTAGTACATCATGACAAAGTAGAATCCACACCAGGAATGGAAGAATAGTTCAAAATACACAAATCAATAAATGTAATATATCACATAAACAAAAGTAAGGCCAAAAACCACATGATCATCTCAGTAGACGTAGAAAAAACCTTTGGCAAAATCCAATATCCATTCATGATTTAAAAAAAAAAAAACCTGAAGAAAATAGGTATAAAAGGACCTTAATCTGATAAAAGCCATTTATAACCAACCTACTGCCAACATCTTATTAAGTGGAGAAAAACTGAAAGCTTTCCCTCTAAAATCAGGAATAAGACAATGATGTCCACTATCACCACTCTTCAACATGGTCCTAGAAACATTAGCCGGAGCAATGGGTCAAGAGAAATAAATAAAAGAGATACGTATAAGGAAGGAAGAAATTAATTATCATTCTTTATAGACAACAAGATCCTCTAAATACAAGATCCAAAAAATGCCACAAAAAGACTTCTTAGAATTAATATTCAAATTCAGTAGTGTAGCAGCATACAAAATCAACACACAAAAATCAGTAGCATCTTGTACACAATCCTGTACACAAATAATGAACTCACTGAGAAAGAAATTAGGAAAACAACACCATTCACAAGAGCAACAAGAAGAGTTAAATAGGAATTAACCTAACCAAGGAAGTAAAAGACCTCTACAATTGAAAACTACAGTACTCGGAAAAAAGGAGATCCAAGAAGACAGCAGAAATGGAAAGATATCCTCTGTTCTTGGATAGGCAGAACCAATACTGTCAAAATGGCCATTCTTTCAAAACTGACACACAGATTTAATGCAATCCCAATAAAAATACCTAGAGAATTCCTAACAGAACTAGATAAAACCATCATTAAGGTCATGTGGAACCAGAAGAGACACAGAATAGAAAAAGGAATCCTGGGCAACAAGAGCAGAGCAGGAGGCAACACAATCCTGGACTTCAAGTTATACTACAAGGCCATAGTGATAAAAAAAAAACAAAAAAAAAACAAAAAAAAAAACCATGACTTTGGCATAAAAATAGATATCTGGATCAGTGGAATAGAATAGAGGATGCAAAAACAACTCCAGGCACATGAGTTATCTGATCCTTGACAGAGAGGCCAAAACATACGCTGAAAGAAAGATAGACTCTTTAACAGATGCTGCTGGGAAAACCAGCTATACACATGTAGAAGATTGAATCTAGACCTATATCTCTCAAGATCTAAATGTTAAAACAGAAAATATCTGTTGGAAGATAAAATAGGCAAAACTCTGGAAGACATAGGCATAGGCAAGGACTTCCTGAACAGAACCCCAATTGCACAAGAAATAACACCAAGAATCAACAAATGGGATCATATCAAATTTAAAACTTCCTCACAGCAAAGGAAACAACCAATAGAATAAAGAGACCTCCTACAGAATGGGAAAAAATTTGCTTGCTAGTTCTCAGATAGAAGACTAATATCTACAATACATAAAGAACTCAAAAAGATTAGGTCCCTTCCCCAATAAAAAATTTCTGTGCGGGGGCCAGTGAGATAGCTCAGTGGCATAAGCGCCTGCCTGGCAAGCGCAAGGTCCTGAGTTCGACTTCTGGTACCCATGTTAAAAAAAAAAAAACTGCCGTGGGGAAAAAGGAATCTTTCTACAATGTTGGTGGGAATGTAAACTAGTACAACCACTATGGAGACCAGTATGATGATTCTTCAAAAAACTACACCCAGAAATTCCATTTGACCCAGCTATTCCCCTTCTGAGTATCTTCCTGAAGGAGTTAGAGACATCACATTACAGTGATGCATGCACACCCATGTTTACAGCAGCACAGCTCGTAACAGCTAAATCTTGGAAGCAGCCTATGTGTTCAACAGCAGATGAATGGATGAAGAAAATGTGGCCTTTATGTACAATGGATCACTACTCTGCCATAAGAGAGGATAAACTTGAGTCATTTTTAGGAAAATGGATGCAACTTGAGATCATAATGTTAGACACACAAGATTTTCTTATGTGAGAAACCCGAAATATATATGAAGAGTGAAATGAAAGTTAAATAATAGGAAAGAAAATTCTTCCAGTTTTCTCCTAAACTATGATGCCAACAAAACCCCCAAAATATAATTACTGTCTTCTTATTCTTATCATATTTAATGTATATAATATCCATTTTTTTAAGATCTTAGAAATCTAGACTAGGAAATGTCCTTAGAGAATGTGACATTTGTGATATAGTTGGAAACAACTAGGATGTTTCATGAATAACTTATCTCCATTCGGTAAAGTTTTATTTCATTTGTCAGGAAAAGTTGTCACAGCCTTGTAAATAAACAAGAAAGACCACTGCGTCTGCTAAGTCAAAGCTAGACGGTCTAGTGCAGTCTCCGGGGGTCGCCAGATGCTGTGGGTGTGCACACCTGATTGTCTTCAACAGGGTCACTTTACACGTGTGTGGTGATAGTTTTTCCTTTTATGGAAAACTCACGGTGATGCCAGTGTTTCTTGCCCATGGCAAAGCAAGCGATTCCTGTTCACAGTTATTGCAAATGAATTTGCCCAATAGAGAACTCAAATATATCTAAGTCAGTTTCTCATAGGAATCAGTTTTAATATCTTACTGGTTTCCTCATTAATCAATGAAGTAAATAAAGTCTTTGACAGGTTTTCACTTGTTGGGGTGAAGCTGTCTGTACCTTGGGCATCTAGGACGAGGTCACTGCTTCTCATGAGTGTGTCAGGGCCCCACGAGCAGTGTAGGCAGCTCAGGGAGCTGAGGCACAAAGTGACTTGGCCTTCCTGAGATAATAGAGACACTTCCCCTCTTGTTCCCCATGTAACCACCAAGGCAGATGTTCTGTTGGAGATTAGATGTTCTTCCTGTCCCAGATCTCACCCTCCCCTTAAAATTATCTGTAAACAGCCTTTTGTGCTGACTATATAAGTAAACGTGCTGCAGTTGTTGGGCAGTGCTTTCTCCCATCGAGAGAGGGGCTCCACCTGACCTCAGCTTTCTGCATCTTGACTCTTGTCTTCATTTCTTCATCCTCCACCGTCTTCCCTCCAGAATTTCAAGAGCTGCGCTGGATGCGGCACTCATTCTGTACAGGAATTATGATTTTTGCCATTCTGAAAAATATGCTTTAACACAACTTGTTTTGGCAAATTTGTTTAAAAACTGCAATTCTATCTTTAGTAAATAGCATATAACACATTTTTACTAGATTTTAAGGGTGTTGTGATGTTTCAGCTATGTAACTATGTGGGAGAGGTAGTAACATAATGGTTAAGTGGGGCTTTGCAATCAGAGTAGTTGTTAAAATCCAGCCTCTGCCCTCTACTGCTGAGGCCCTCTGGCCGGTTGCTTAACCCCCTGGGGTTTCAGTTTCTTTGTGTTTAAAATCGATGCAAGAATTAAATGAATAAATATACATAAGCACTTGGGATAATTGCATACTATTTTATTGTGATTTATATTAACTCATTCTCAAAAGCAATGTCTTTTCAAGCATCTAGATGATTTTAACCTCAGAATGTTCCACCTTGCCATGGTGAAGGGAAAAACATCATTTAAACCATGTATGTAACTTTTCCCAACCAGGGCTGGGTCAGGGAGTCTGCTAAAATCAGAGGTGCAGTTAGCAGGTTATGATAACTCCAACTTGACCTCTGTGACCGCTTTGCAATGTGTCACCTTGGCTAGTCTGAACTATGCTCCCAGGATTTCTCCTTGATTTTATCTGATTAGGGTGTGTCACGAGAGAGATTCTTGCAAAAGCTCTGGAAGGCAGAAGGAGATGGAGCCACTTGGTAGTTGATGCACATGGTCGCTAGTCTGCTGGTTTACCCTGTTGGCCTGAGGCAGCACCGGAGCCCATAGACATTTACACTTCACTCCTCGAGAAGGGCCACAGCTTTGCAGGGTACCCGCATCACCAAGAGCACGCGCAGGACTGAAGCTATCCTTGCGGGGCTCCAGCCTATTCCTGTGAGCTTCCTTTCTGCGTGCCTCCTGTGAACATCGAGAGTCCACACCGGACACAGGGCCCTGCAGAGACTGCTTACTTGCTGACCCTGCTCTTGACTGGACGAATCCACCCCTGTAAGAAGATCCTTCATGCATGTACTGTGTATGTGCATATGGAGAATCCATAGCATATATGTAAGTATATGCTAACATTTGGTGTATCTGCTAAAATATATACCATATATATATATACCAGTAATTTTATCGATATAAAATATAGTGTATCAGTGTATACAAGTTTAAGAGGTTTTGATCTCTATCTCCTACTGATTGTATATCTCCTGTTGAACCATGAGGGGTTTGGCACCAGGAGTGAAACAGTCAAGATCACTTTCAATCATTTATCCATTAACCCAGCACAAATAAATCCTGCTACATATATAGTTACAAAATCTGCCCTTATTGCCTAAATACGTGTCATGAGTTCCATGTGGGTACCTCATCCATCTTTAGTGGACGCAACAGTCCCTCTTAATTACATACTTTTTCAATTATGTACTTTTTTTTTTTTTTTTTTTTTTTTTGCTATACTAGGGATCAAACCCTGGGCCTTACACAGGCAAGGAAATGCTCTATCACTGAACTACATCACCAGCCCCTTTCTAAATTTTATTTTGAGACAGGGCCTCTCTAAGTAACCCAGGCTGGGCTTTGACTTAGGATCTTCCTCCTCCTCTGCCTCTGTAATATCAGGGTTTACAAGCGTGCCCCACCAGCCTAGCTCCATAATTATTTAATAGGTACCTAGGGTATGACCATTCACTTTCCTTATAATGAAATATCACTACAAATACTTCTATCATACCCTGCTGAATATATTCTTACAATATTTTTTATTCCTTTTATCGGAATTATTATTCCAATTTACCTTCCTACCAGCTGTGTATGAAAGGGACAAATTCTCCAGACCCCTTTGATACAATGAACCAGGGCATCTCCCCCTGGGTTGCAGTGGTTTGTTTTGCGAACTGAATTCATTTTCTAGGTGCTTCCAGAAATCTCTGATAGCCAAAGGCTCTCTCCTCAGCCAACTGGCTGCTTTCTCCTTCAAGTGACATCTTGGTACTGGGGTTTTGAACTCTTCGGGTCAGTGATGTAAGCCGGCGCCGCTCTGGTTCCGATGCCCCATGCCCCTTAAGGAGCTTCCACCAAGCCCCCGTGGCCCCTTCCAGCCTGGGCGGATGGAGGAAGCCGCCAGGGCTGGCACAGGTGGCCTCCTGAGAGCACTCTGCTTATGGCAGTCCTGGCACTCGGTCACTGAGCACTGTTCGCTGAGTCCCAGAGTAACTGAAGATCTTCAGCAGAGAATTCCCGCCGACTAACTCGGGATGGACTGCTGAAATCCTCTGAACTCCCACGGACTCACTGAGAGCTCTCTGAATGTATTTCAAGAGTCCGTGAGAGGAGGCTAAGAGGTGTTGGAAAGTTCCTACCGGAGTCTCCCAGAGGCCGACTCCCATCCTGCTTCCTTCCTCCTGTTGAAAGGAGGTTCTCACAAGGCAGGTTTAGAGGTAATGAGGGGTCTCCGTGGGACATAATCTGAGTCAATTATAAACCACGACGATGCATTAAAAGCTGATCCCACCCACACACTCTCTTTTTTGTTTGTTTAATGTAAAAGGAAAACAACCCTCCTCTAAAAAGGGAAAGAAGAAAGAAAGAAAGAAAGAAAGAAAGAAAGAAAGAAAGAAAGAAAGAAAGAAAGAAAGAAAGAAAGAAAGAGAGAGAGATTGAAAGAAAGAAAGAAAGAAAGAAAAGAAAAAAAAAAGAAAAGAAAGAAAGAAAGAAAGAAAGAAAGAAAGAAAGAAAGAAAGAAAGGAAGACTCTGATGTTTATTCTACTGAAGCCACCTTCCCGGGATCTTGGTCCAAGCAAAGCAGTTCACAGGCCGGAGAACCTGCCCGGGCGCAGCGGAGTTGTAGGAGTGATGGACAAGGGCTCCCTGGTGGACTTCTGGGAACTGAATCAGGAATGGCCAGTTACAGAGCTCCGTTAGATCGGTGAGCTTAAGAGGTTGTGTAGCCAACTCAGAGATCAGAGAGAATACTAGAACATGCAAACTAGGAGACTGGTAGTTAATGAAAAGAGCAGATAGATGACTAAGGCATAATAGTGCTCAAATAACTGTATTTCAGAAGTGTAAAACAGAAACAGGACGTACTTAAAAGACTGGAGAAGTGCCCCAGTTCTAAGTGATTTGGGGGATGTGAGGGTCCTGTCTAATCCGCAAGATGCACTTCAGGGCATACAGCTGTGTGGACACTTGCATATGGTCACAGACCTTGATGCCGTAACCTCTTGGTCTCCACATGTTTTGATCCCTCACCCTTATCCTGCTCTTTATCACACATGCTTGACTTGTATTTATTTATAAATTATATGTGTATGTTCTGCTAACATGTAGCAGTTTGCAAAATAGACATTTTAAAAGATAAGATAATGTAAAACACATATATGATTATCCCTTCCTACCCAAATGGGGTAGGTACATTCACACCATAAATTATTTCTAGCCATCTCTGGACCATTAATTATGCCTCACTTTCAATTCTAGTCCTATCTGAAAATGCTGTTTCCTAAATACTAAATCATAGAATTAACCTTCAATAAAGTATATTAACATGAAGGGGAAAAGTCAGAGAACAAGAAAATGGATAATTTACACATACATACCCATGTACATACAGACAATGCCACCAGCTAACAAGAAACTATGTGAAACTCGAGTATGTGTTTCTGCACCCTGTCATAGGGCCATGGCTGGTATTTATAGCTTCCTTTTTCCACTACACACTCCATGTTTCCTCTTCCATGAACCAGAACTTCAGCCAGTCGGAATTCTTTACCTGAAAGGTGTAAATCTTCAATGGCCCCCTCCTTTATGGCTGCTGTTGTTTTCAGCTGATTGTAACTATTGGAAAAGGAGGTATTAAGAGTCATTAAAGAGTATTTCTTGGGTTTCAGAAATAGTCCTCCCTGCCTATTTTTTTCATCAGTTCAGTTTCCTCTAGGTAATCAAAATCAACCTCCAGCAAGCACGGCACCCCTTCTACTTCAAGTGTTTTTTATTGGTAGGAAGAATCCAGAATGACCTGGTAGCAGTTTCAAATTCTAGTCCTATAGAACCACTGTTCTAGAATTTTTCTCTTGTGAACCAATCCCTCAAATATTGGAAGTTAAAGCTGAAGTAAGGGGAACAAAAACTTGTACAAGTGAGCTATTGGGTCTAATAAAAGAAGGGGTCAACCTGCTGACTCCTAGAGCCATGTATCCTGGCTACAGGAAAGGTAACATCATATTAGGTTCTCTGACTGAATGTTTGCACCAAATCCTGGACAGAATCATATCTTCTCAGAGTTTGTAATTCTTGGTGCTCTTATATATGAAAGTTGTAAATTTTTATTTTCACTTTGTTTGCTGTAGAATACAAAGATGTAACTGATTTTAGTGCACAAGTTTGAGTATCCCTTAAATGTATGGACCAGAAGTGTTTCAGATTTTGAATATATTTTGGAAAGTTTCCATATACATAATGAGATATCATGAGAATTGGATCTAAGCTTAAAAGCAAAATTCATTTGTTTCATTTGTACCATAAACACAAGGCTTGAGGGTAATTATATACAAATTTTTAGTGGAACTGCTTTTTGACTTCAACCCATCATGCAAGGTCAGGTGTGGAAATTTCCACTTGTAGTATTGTGTTGGTTTTGGTTTTTAGAGTGTTTCAGTTCACATTTTTTGATTAGCAATGCTCAATCTTTACTAACCTTGATCCTGTGACTGATAATTTCATTTATTAGTTCTAGTAGTTGTTTTATAGATTCCTTGGGAATGTCTATGTTTCCAATCACATTATCTGCAAAGAGAGATTCTTCCTTCTTGAATTTTTAAAATTCTTTTTTGTTTTTTGCATTATTGGAATGGCCAAGGCCCCCAGTACAATGTTGAAGAGAACTGGTAAGAAGGTACCCTCTAAGGAGTATACGCTGCACACTACTTAGTTCAGAGATCCCTAATCCCTGGGGCCGCCAACAGGTACCAGCCCTCAGTCTGTTGGGAACTGGCCACCACGCAACAGGAGGTGAGCATCAGGCTAGCTAGCAAAGCCTTATCTGTCCCTACTGCCATGCCCCATCTCTCTCTCACCTTCTGAACTCTGCCTCCTGTCAGATCAGTGAGGCATTAGATTCTCATAGGGACTCCAACTGATATGGCCAAAGTGACTCTATTTTCCTTTTAGACTCCATTTTGTCTTCACTTAACCCCTACATGAACTCACTCCCCAACCCTGTTAGATATTAAGGCTCTAACCCGTAGATAAACTCACTCCTCAGTCCCCCTCCCAGTTAACCATAAACTCCATAAAAGGAGGAACAAACAGTTACAGCAAACAAGGGTCAGGCTGACCATTGACTGTATCCTGGGTGATAAAGAGACCAGATGTTTGGAGAGGGTCTTGTGATAAATCTAGTGATGTTCCTATAAAGTTCCAAAAAGATGATGTGGTGTAATGTGGTTGCTATGGCTAGGGGTGGAGGGGGGAACTTGTAGGAAACTTGTAACGTATAAAAACCCTTGAGAACAAAGACTGGCCGATCGATGTCTTAGCTGAGGCTGGGACATCGCCCACTGCCCGATAAAAGAAACCTCCCTTGTGTCAGTACTCAGCCTCTGTGAATGATTCTTGTGATTTTGCCATAACACAACCCTACTGTGAATTGCACATGCAAGGGACCTAGGTTTTGTGCTTCTTATGAGAATATAATGTAATAATATACATAACATGCACAGTGAAATAATAGTAGAAATAAAGTGCAAAATATATGTAATGTAGTCAAATTATTCCAGTCCCCTCCCCCTACCCACACACACCCTGGCCTGGGAAAATTGTCTTTCTGGAAGTTTGCCCCTGGTGTTGAAAAGGCTAGGGACTGCTGACTTAGCTGTTTCTGGGCCCAGAGCTCCCAGACCCCAAGGAGGTTGGGGTACTGGCCAGCAGGTGCAAGTGTCTCCGAACCAGACCTGGGAGTGTTCAAGAACTCTCACACTGAGTTTAACTACTGCTCCAAGAAAGAACAGTCACTGCTGAAGTAAAGAAGCATTGCTAGAGTGAGGCATAGGAACAAAAGGGACAAGACACCTGTCATGATTTGTGTCTAGATGTCCCTCCAAAGCCTCATGCAGTCATGAGGAGCAGGCTGTTTGGAGATGGCTGACTCTAGAGTTTGTGATTGATTCATGGTCCAATGCTGGGATTAAGGGTGTGAGTGCTACACCTGCCCTAGGGCAGGTAGCCTGCACAGGATATAAGGGACAGAAAGGCTTGCCACTGGTTCTCTCACTTGTTGCTTTTGCTGTTTTCTGCAGCCATAAACTGTTGCCCCTCTGCCATGTGCTGCCCTGCCTTGAAGTCAGCTGATTATGGACTGAAACCTCCACAAACTCTGAGCTAAATAAACCTTTCCTCTGTTAATGTTGGGTGTTGGATATTTTGTCTCAGCAATTAGAAAAGTAACTAAAACAGAATTTGGTACCATTAGTGGGGTCATTGCTATGCCTAAACCTGACCACGTGTTTCAGGAGCCTTTGGAAATGGCTTATGGGAAGACATTGGAAAAGTCTGGAGGTGCCAGCTGAGAAAGTAGAGCTGGAATGTCTTAGGCTGTTCTGTATGGAAGATTCTGGTCAGAGCTCAGAAGATCAGAAGGCTCATAGAAATCCTGCCAGTAAAGACCAGCCTTGGGAGTTTTCTGCTGGGAAGAAGGACTGAATTGGCTGTTGGCCTCCAGATGACATGTATTATGGCTTGGCAGAAAGTTTATCTGCATTTTGCTCATGTCAAGAGAATTTGCCTGAGACCAACATTAAGGCCAGTGGACTAATAAATTTGGCAGAAGAAATTTCAAGGCAGTCTAATGGGGAGGTGGCATGGCTGCTGTTGGGGGCTTTTAGCCAGATTTATGTTGAGAATCAAGAGCAAAGAGCGCAGCAAAATGGTTTAAAACATTGTGAGTTTGGCTAGAAAGGAAGCTCTGGTAGAGCTGTGGACTGCAAAAATACAGCAGAGGACATCTTGATTGATGAGAATGAACAGGAGAATAGAAAAATGGCCTGAGGGCATCACAAAAAGCAGCAACACTGCACCTCAAAATGTAAAAGTGAAAGACTTTGCTTTGAGAAGAAAGCACCATGTTCCAGAATGGTGGCAGGGTAGAGAATGTTTCTCAGAATTGGATTCAAAGTGCTCAGTGATCCAGGCACTTGACCTCTATGGCCAAAAGAGAAGGAAGCCTGGCTATTGCTCCAGCTGGCAGCCAACCGTGTCATCATCATTGTGGTGCTGGTTTTAGGTGCATGCAGAATGGAAGAGCTATAGTGTCAGGAAGGCTTCCACCCAGATTTCAGAAAGCCAGAGAGGCCAGGCAATGTACCCCCGAGAGGGCAGTGTGCAAAGCTGAGTGAAGCCAAAGGTGCTGTGGAGACCCAGGACTTTGGAGAAGCCAGGAACATGGATCATCTGAGGAAAACTGCAAGGAGGGAGCAGAGCGGGCCCAAGAAAGGAGCCCTGGGAGCTACAACCACTGGCAGTGCTATAGAGGTGGAGCTACCAGCATCACCAGACTGTGCACAGAGGGTGGATGAGTGAAGAAACAATGGCTTAAGATGGGAACTCCAAGAAATATGCTCTGTGGTCTTCCTAGATCCAAGCATGTCTTTTCTTGGACCCCAGACTCAGTCCCAGAAATCGTTAGAACATTACCTCTGTTTTGTTTTGTTTTCTCAGTTTGGCGGTTGGTTTGTGAAGGACTGTCGTGCTCTGGGTAACATTTGAAAAATTTTTCTACAAGCTCTGCCTCCAACTGAGATGCTGGGAGCTCAACTCCAGGCATCCAGCTTGGCTACTTGAACCCTCTTTCCAGTGCTGCTTCTACCTAACTCAGCCCATCACAGTTTCTCCTCTATATTCTTTTCTTCACTTTCCCTGACTCATCGTAACTCCCCTCCACAAAAGTTTCATTTCTCTTGGCTCAGAGAAATAAAACTTTCTTCTAAACATCTCCTGTATTAAATGATATATTTCTGTTCAATGTATTAGGGGTGTAGCTACTTCACCTCTCCTTTCCTATTGTGCATTCATACGCACACATTCACAGACACACACTTAAGTGCCCCCAAAACTTCAGTGTACATAGCCTGACAACTTTTGTTCAAGGAGACTGGGGAATTTGTGGTTGTCACACAAGCAAGGAGAGGCACAGTTGATACTCAGCCTCCAGGTTGCTGATCTTAAAGCTCTCCCTCTTCTTGTTCCACACGCTGCTACCTTTGCCTTTTCTTTCATGCTAACAATAATACTCCACTTACATCCCTTCACTTTTCAAAGTGCTTTCACATATCTTGCCATATGTGACAATCACAACTCCTCTGAAAAATAAGACAGATTGTATTATTTCCTCTGTTACAAGGGAGAAAATTTGGCTTGGAACATTTCCCAAAAGGAGGAAAACATTTCCAAAGGAAGCCTGCAACCACTTGATGACTCTGTCTCCATTTTACCTCATGCTCCATTAAAACTTGACTTTTTTAAATGTTTGAAATGGATCCTACATTTATAACAGCTGCAGCCTCTTTTACTCCCACAGCCTGTGCCTCTGAGCAGTGTTTGTGCTTGTCCCATGGGCTTATTTTCTAGCAGGGCTGTGTAAGGACGGAAATGTCTGTGCTGAGTATTTCTAGGTCTGAACCACATTGGATCGGGCAAGATCATGATCAGTAGTCAAAATGTCAAGTAGAATGCAATTTATATTGATTTTACTTGTAGGAAACTTTAGTCTTAAAAATTTATTGTCTACAGTATTTATTAGCACATTTATATTTTATTCTAATTCTCTCTCTGCTTTTGTTATTTTAGGAGTGCTGTTGGCTGAATATTTGTGTCCTTCAGAATTCATATGTTGAAAGAAGGGCAGAGTGGCACATGCCTATAATCCCACCTACCTGGGAGGCTGAAGCAGACGGATTGCAAATTGAGACTATCCTGGGCAACTTAGCAAGATCCTTTCTCAAAACAAATGTAGCTCTGTGGTAGTGTGCTCTTGGGTTACATTACCAGTAACACACACGCATGCACACGAACCAAACAAATACATGTGTTGAATTGGGCCTTTGGGAGGTCATCAGGTCATAAGGACTCCACCACCATGAACAGGATCAGTGCCCTTACAAAAAATCTTAAAGGAGACTTTTTACTGTTCAGTCATGTGAGTACAGGTCTGAAGGCAATGTCTCAGAAGCAGAATGAGCCCTCCACAGACATCAAATCTGCACCTTAACTTTGGACTTCCCAGCCCGCAGAACTGTGAGCAATAAGACTCTACCAGTAATTTGTAATAAATTACCCGAAGTATTGTGTTATGGTAGCCTGAATGAACTAGACAGACAGTATATCTTTCAGCACATGAGGGTCTTCACTTTGGTATGGTTTGAGAGAGAAAACTACAAAATGCAGGGTCTGCATTATTTCTTACTGTGGTGGGGGCCTTGCATTACTCCTGAGCTAGGAGAGGAAGCTATTTATAATTTATTAATCACACTCAACAGCTCTGTCTCGCACCAGTGGTGTGAGAGTTTGTGGCTCCACATCCTTCCAGGGTCTTCTTTCTTTGGGAAGCACAGTAGCCAGTTTGCAAGGTCACTTACTACTCTACTCTGGAACTGGAATTGGCAATCACTCCCCCACTCCTTATGAGAAACTTTCAGTGAGTAACTTCTTTAAAATGATGAAGTTCATCCTCATCCCCTATGCAAATATATAATGTCATGAGAAGTTCTTTTGAATGTTTCCTACTGTTACCTCCTTCTTTACAAACCTTCCCTTGCTATGCGGATAAGTTTTACACATCAGTTTGGGTGGGTTCCATGCCCAGACACTTGGCCAAGTTGTTTTCAGTACGTTTTCATGAAGGTGGTATTTAGAGGAGACTAATGTTTAAATTGGTATTGAATAAAGGTGGTTTGTTGGGGACCACAAATTATAAACTGTGTCTAGAGGATATCTGAGGCCATCCTTGTCCTGCCCTTTGAGCCAGACTGGAACCAGGAAACTCCCCTGAAATGAGGAAATGCCCCGCTTTCTTCTTCTGGCCACGGCCGAAGCCCTACAGCTAGTGACGCTGTGGGCTCACAGGGCAAGATAAGACCTGCTGAGGATGACAGGGATCTTTAAAGCAATGTAGTAGCAGTAGTGACAGTTTCACCTGGGGGAGTTACAGTCTCCTTATTGCCCCTTATCTCACCCTCACAAGAATTCTTGGTGCTTCTTACTGGCCCTCAGCAATCGCCACTGCTATTCCAGAATCGCTCACTACGCCTTCCCATGCACTGGCTGATAGAACAGTGGTAGCTGGATAATGTTGCTCTGTGCCCATCCTGAGGCATTAACCTCCCAGCCCCTTTATGCAGTACTAAATTGTCTCGGTCTCCTGTTTCATCCTTTTGCCGTACCCCTCACACAGGCAGTTGGGGATCTTGGCGAGGTCCCCGATAGTGGTTCCCCTCCAAGATGTGAGATACTCGACAAATTAAGTCTGACCCACCCCAGAAAAGAGAGAACACTGCCTGCAAACCGACTTTGGAGTAGAATTCCAGGTTCCCTCTGGAGAACCCTGGCTGAGGCATTTTCTTAATCCTCACAGCCACTGGTAAGCACTATAGTCGCATTTCTACCAGGTAAAATGGGAGCTCCAAGGGGTGAAATCACATTTCCACGATCCTACAGTTCATATGTAGCTGGACTAGGATTTGAAACAGTGCCATCTCCACAGTCTGCTCAAACCACCATGCTGTATGTTCGTCTACAGTGCTGTGCTAGGAATCAGTCATCCTCATACAACTTGAAGTCCCTGGGGCACTGTCCCTTCCAGGATAGTGTTTGAGTTACATCTCTCAGCTCACATGACGGTGGACATGAACTCACACACGGGCAACATTAGAGACCCTTTGCCCGTGAGAAGTCCAGTGGTTTGCTCAGGAAATGCTGCACTGCTTGGCAAATGCGAGATTCATTTTCATTGTGGATTTCGAGCAGAGAGAAATCGTTGCTCCGAAGCTCTTTTTATTTCTTTGTGGCCCTGGGAATTGAACCTGAGGTCTGCACTCTGAGCTACATTCCCAGACCTTTTAAAACTTGTTTTGTTTTGTTTTGTTTTGTTTTGTTTTGTTTTTGAGACAGGGTCTCCCTAAGTCACCCAGGCTATGCTAGAACTTGCAATCCTCCTGCCTCAGCCTTGCAGAATGCTGGGATTATAGGCATGTGCCACCATGTCCAGCATCCCCAAAGGTTGTTCACATCTCCCTTCTTCACAGCTGTGAATCAACACTCATAACCCGACTATATGAGGGTATACTACAGATTAATTATAATAAAATGAAAAAATTTATCTTCAATGTTGCCATCCCAACTATTCAAAGATTTTATTTTTAAATTTTCTTTCCAGTGTGGCTTCATAAACATTTTATTTGCAAGTTGTAATTATAGTAGAGATACAATTTTGTATTCTCTTTTTATTTAAAAAAGTATTGTAATAGAGGTAAGAAAAGTGTTTTCCTTTTCTTGAATTCCAGAGGGAAATTCTAGGGCAAAAAAAAAAAAAAAAAGTGGTGTTGAGGTGTCATTGAAACGAGTACTCTGTGTAACCAGGCACCTAAGGGTAAAAATAAGTACAAATTGTCCTGATCAACAGCACCATTTTTTGGGCCGGTGACATGGCTCAACGGCATAAGCGCCTGCCTTGCAAGCGCGAGGGCCGAGTTCGACTCCGGATCCCACATACAAAAAAGGGGCCGGTGATATCGCTCAGCGGCACGGGTGCCTGTTGGCGCGCGAGGTCCTGAGGTCGACCCCCCGGTACCCACAAAAAAAAAAAAAAAAAAGACAAAACAACACCATTTTCTGATTTAGTTTCTGTAATTAGAACCTGCTTCCTACTCAGAGTGAGTAAGGAAGGCTCCAGGAAACCCGGGGAACAGTATCCGCTCAACCCACTGGGGACGTCACCTTTTCTAAAGTGACATTTTAGTCATCTGTGCAGGCTTCCTAGCTACCTGCTGATTTTCGTAGTCGCACTGAGAGTCGCCAGGAAGATGGACTGAAATCCTTTCAAGTCAGATCCTTTCAAGGCATGAAAGGCACAGAGCATATAGCAGAAGGGCCTGAGCCTTTCTTTGTTCTTCCACTGACAAAATAATGCACGCGTACAAGAGGCGGTGCGATCCGCTTAGCAGAGGCTGCGCCTCCGGGGCCGTGCACGTGGCTGGGTATCGGACAGCCGTCTGTTCTGGTCCTGTGGAAATCGTGGGCTCCCGGGGAAAGCATCAGTGTTTACAACACCCCACGCAGGGTCTCTGCAAAATGGGTACAATCGGTTTGGGACGCTGCAGGCGCCTGTGGGAGAGTGACGGACGCCGCCTCCGGCATCTGTTGGCGGCCAGCAGCTGGGAAACCGTGTCAGGTCTGGGCAGAGTGTGACATCTTCACTAGCGATCCGGAAGAGAGAAGCAATGGCTCGTCAAGGAAATCCGATGAAGCGGAATGACTGACTGGATGCAAGAAAGCAAAGGGCTTAGTAATATCAGTAAACCGAGACGCGGCTTGTGGAAAAGCTCGCTTCTCCCTGACACGGAGGTCACCGTCTGAAAGTCACTTCGTGGGAGCGACTGGTCCAGACAGTTTCAGGGCCCGCAGAAGCCTGAGGTGACGCCGGGAAGAAGGTTACGAGGCAGAGGCTGAGCCGGAACAGTCGGAGCTTCTCCCTGGAAGGCGCCAACATTTGGCCGGGGCTCCTGTCACCCAGCCAGGGCCCCGCTGTGGCCGGCTGTCCTCTCACTGCCGGCTCCGGCGGGGTCCCCATTACCGCTCCACCGGGCAAAGCCGACGCTGCCCAACTCTCAGCCTCCGAGGCCAAGGACGAGGCCACAGCCAGAGCTGCGAGTCTAGCATCGGTACGGAGAGCGGGACAGCGTCCAGTGCGGGCAGGGAGTCGGTGCTTGTCCTTGACCTGCACCCCATCCTAACAGGGCGCCCAGCGTGCCCGCAGCCCCTGGCACCCATGCTCCACCCCGGGTCAGCCAAGGCCTCAAAGCAGCAGCACGCTGAGCTTCTCCCCTGGCATCCCTGTGCCACCTTTCGGGAGCCCATGACCTCCCGAGGCACCGGGCCAGACCGGAGAGCCCAAGTGTCCACCAGCAAAAGTGCACGACTGAAAAGGCCCAAGTCAACCGTGCGTTTCCGGCGGGCACAGGCGGGAACTCTCCCTCAGGCTCTGGCGGAGCTCCTCTTCCTCCTGTCCTCTCCTCCCCGTCCTGAGCGCAGCCAAAGCTCCCCGCCTCCCCCGGAGAGGGGCTCAGCCCAGGGCTTACGTCTCCGCCTGTGACGGCCCGGCCCGGCGGAGCGCAGCCAGGCGCAGCCCGCTCCCGCCGCGACGCGATGGTTCCAGCCCAGGGGCTTTCCCCGATCATTTCCCCAAGCTTGCAGAGAGCTGCTGTGACGTGTGCGGCGACTTAACGCTCGGGAGAGCCTGGGTTCCTAGTGCGCCTGGACGCGAACTGCTCGCGTGACCGGGTCGTCCGCGAGGACACGGCCTTGGCGGCCACGCTCGACACCGGTCTGCGCCCTGCCGCACCGACGTGCCCGGCGGGCTGGCGCTGGGGCCGGCCGCGGACTCCGGGCCGAGGTCGGCGGACCCCGTGCAGCCCCGCAGCCCCCGGCCCAGGCCGCCGAGGGGAGGAGCGGCTCGGAGGTCCCCGCGCCGTGTGCCGCCGCGCGCCGAGCATGAAGCCTCCGCGCCGCCCTCGCCTCCTAGGGGAGCCGGGACCCGGCCGGGCTCCGAGCGGAGGGGGCGCGGGCTTGGCGCGGCCGCGGGTGTCCGGCGCTGCGCGGGCGCGGGCGAGGCTCGGGTCCGCGGGCTGCGGTCGGGGCGGCGCTCATGGCGCGGCCCGGCCGGACGGCTCCGCCCGGGGATCCGCTCTCCCCGAGAACTCGATGGCGCGGCCCGGCCCGGACGGCTCCGCCCGGAGATCCGCTCTCCCCGAGAACTCGACGGCGAGGTGCGGCACGGACGGGCCGCGGGGAGGGCGCGGGGTCCCCACGTCTGCGGGGGCGTCTCCTCCAGCCACTTCTTTCAGATAACAACAGCAGGAACGCGATTGCAGCAGAAATCAGTAAAAAGTGTACGTGCGTGTGTGCCCGCGTGTGTGCACCGCAGGATAGTGTCAGAGTCAAATGCACGGACTGTTCCACGGGAAGCGAAAATGCATCTCCTGGCAGTCTCTCTCAGAGCAGCCCCCCTTCCCCTCTGGGAGGTGGGCTGTGGGGGGCCTGGCCGAGATCCCCAACTGCCTGTGTGAGGGGTGCTGGGGAAAGGATGAAACAGGAGACCCAGGCAACTTAGTACCGCGGAGAGGGCCCGGGAGGTCAGTGCCTCGGATGGGCACAGCCGCCGCTGTTCTATCGGTCGGTGCGTGGGGAGGGGTAGTGAGCGATCGCTGAGGGCCAGTAAGAAGCACCAAGCATTCCTGCGAGGGTGAGACAAGGGGCAATAGGAGACTGTAGCTCCCCCAGGTGAAACTGTCACTACTGCTACTCCATTGCTTTAAAGACCCCTGTCGTCCTCGGCAGTTCTTATCTTGCCCTGTGAGCCCACAGCGTCACTAGCTGTAGGGCTTCGCCTGTGGCCAGAAGAAAGCGGGGCATTTCCTCATTTCAGGAGTTTCCTGGTTCCAGTCTGGCTCAAAGGGCAGGACAGGGACGGCCTCGGATGTCCTCTAGACACAGTTCATAATTTGTGGTCCCCAGCAGTGGAACATGTCAGATCCGGAAGCCTCGCAGTCTTTACCGAAGCAGCGAGGGCTGGATATTTCTCCATGTGCAAACGGGTCTTGTTACTTACTGATTCTATCTGTACAGCATTTGGGTGACGTTAATTATCCAGAAAACAGCACTGACGATCCACCTACAAGGAGGAAGGGAAGCCGGCTAGCTAGTCCAATACCTTTTTAATCTGGGAATATGCTAAGCATGTTTTATAAACATGAATTATGGGCTATTTCGCTGAATTATATTAATCATTACATGATTAAGAGAGAATTGACAGATTTAACAAATAAACATATAGGGCACTCAGTTAATTTTTATTTTCAGATAAACAAAAAATATTGCCTGGAACATACTTATACTAGAAAAATTTACCTGATCTTTAAATTTGAATTTTATTAGTACATATTTTGGTACATAATGATTACGTTCATTGCGGGGAGTTGATACGTGTACATAATACATCTTAATTCTTTTGTCATCTTCTTTACTTCCCCTCTTCTCTCGCTCCAGCTCTTGGTCCCGTTCCCTTTTGTAAAAGATCTAGCTCCTTGCTTCCTATTTTTTTTTTAATTTTGCTTTTTAGTTTATTCATATTTTGAGTTTCTCAATAAGAGAAAACATATGATATTTAAGCTTTGAAATTTGAATTTAACTGACCATATCACATTTTATCCAGCAACCCTATCAAAAAACCAGTTTCAGGCGGTGTGCACCTGTAATCTCAGCTGCTGAGGAGGCTAAGGCAGGAGGATCAGTTGAGCCCAAGAGTTTGGAACCAGGCTGGGCAACATAGCAAGACCCTGTCTCAAAAAGAAGGAGGAGGAGGAGAAGGAAGAGGAAGAAAAGAAGGAGAAAAGCAGCAAAACAAGAGAGACCAGTTTCACCTAAAATGCCCCTAATGTAACATCTGGGTGTCAGCAAGGTACAGATTAAGAGAGGGTGACTGCTGTGACTGCTCTCGTGACATCACAACTTGATGCTCTTTACTCTTTGCTCTGTTTTTGTACTAACATGCCTTCCTAGGGTTTTTCCAGCTCTCCTTTTTGTTGGTACTGGGAATTGAACTCAGGACCTTGCACTTGCCAGGCAGGCGCTGTGCCGCTGAGCTATATCCCTGGCCCTCCAGGTCTCCTTTCCCACAGCCAATTTCTTAGTCACTGTGAAGTAGAAACATGGACACAGGTATGGCAAAAATATATGGAAAGCTAGTTGAGAGGACTTTGAATGCTACCAACACAAAGAGATAGATGTGACAGCCACCCTGCTCTGATCCTTACACATTGCATATGTATTAAAATGTCGTATTGTATCCAGAGATATGTGCAATTACTGTGTCATTTAAAAATAAAAATATACAAAATTCTCAGAAGAAAAAATAATTGCTTGTCGATACTTGGAATTAACTATATTATTCTAGTTGTATCTGAGAAAAGATTTGGTACAGGGGATGGAACCCTGTGGAGCTTTACCACTGAGCTACATCCATATGTGTACATTCCTGCCTCAGCTTCCCCAAGTGCTGGGTCACAGATGTGTGCCACCACGCCCAGCTTGTTGTTCCTTTTTTTTTTATTTATTTTTTATTTTTTTTGTGGGTACCGGGGGTCAACATTAGGACCTCGCGCACCAGCAGGTGCCCGTGCTGCTGAGCGATATCACCGGCCCGTTTTTCCTATGTGGGTTCCGGGAGTCGAACTCGGGCCCTCACTCTTGCCAGGCAGGCGCTTATGCCGCTAAGCCATCTCACCGACCCCTGTTGTTCCTCTTTTAAGTGAAGTTTTTGAATTAGGCAAGAGACATTCTTGCATTTAACGGTAAGGTGAGCATCCTGAATTTAATTTTTAAATGCTTTTCTTGCTCTCCTTAAGAAGTTTTCTGAGAATTGTCTTCACTCTAAAAAATTAATATTTCTAACTTCCCGCTACAGAAGAAAACTATGTTTTTGACTTGTAACATTTTTATCATGTTTTAAAACCACCTTCCTAAATCTGTCTGGCAGTCATTATGTTTCACAGAGTGAAATCTGTGCTGGGTAGAGCTATACCACTCTTGATTAGAGTTGGTCAAAAGTAACTACTTATATGAGATTCTAAAATTTACAATAAATATAGCATTCAGTATTTTTTTTTCCTTGCCAGTTTCAATTCCTCATCAAAAATAATGGCAGGCAAGGAGCCAGGCATGGTGCACGCCTATAATCCCGGCACTCAGGAAGCAGAGGCAGGAGGATCGCTGTGAGTTCCAGGTCAGCCTGGGCTACACAGTGAGTTCGAGGCCAGCCTGAAGTACATAATCTGTCTCAAAAAACAAACTTAAAAATCCCTAACCAAACAAAAACTAGTGGCAGGCACTACTCTGGGAGGCTGAGGCAGGAGGATTACAAATTCGACAGCAGCCTGGGTAACTTTTTTTTTTTTTTTTTTGGTGGGTACCGGGGGGTCGACCTCAGGACCTCGCGCGCCAGCAGGCGCCCATGCCGCTGAGCGATATCACCAGCCCCTTTTTCGTATGTGGGATCCGGGAGTCGAACTCGGGCCCTCGCGCTTGCAAGGCAGGCGCTTACACCGCGGAGCCATCTCACCGGCCCCGGTAACTTTTATTTTGAGCCTGTCTCAAAAAATAAAAATGTCTGGGACTGTGGCTCAGTGACAGAGTGCTTGCCTTGCATGCCTGTGCTTGAGGGTTTGATCTCCAGCACAACAAAAATAAAAAAGAATGTGGCCCTGTAGCAATGATTTGTGAAGAGAGAAGGGTGCATAATTTCTAATTTTTAGTGTCTCCATTATGACCCAAATATTTTTCATGGTGAAAACTTCTTTCAAAGTTGAATTTGAATTAATTAGAGATAAGACATTTGTTCATCTATAAAATAGTAAACTCTCTATAAAAATTTATGCGTTATAGGCCAGAATTGGCTGAATATCTGTAATTTTTCAATGACTCAACCAAGCAATTAATTGCTTTTTACTCTAACTCTATTGAGATATAAGTTACCTACTATACAATGCACCCATTTTCAGAGTGCAATTCAAAGACAAACGTACGCTTCATGCAACTACTGCACAATCAAAATACAAAGCATTTTTACCTCCTGAGAAGTTTCCTTCTGTCCCTTTCTAGTTGATCTCTGCTGATACTTCCCCCTGTCTTGCCCTTGGCAGCCTGGCTTTGTCCCCCTAAGAGTTTATATAAACTGAGTAATAATGTGTGTGACTTCGGCATCTACTTCCTTTACTCAGCGAAGTGTGTCTGGCATTCATGCTGCTACATCCATGAGCTCTCTTTCCTTTCCAAGACTGAGAGATGTGCGCATCCCACCATTTGTTCTCCCGCTCCCCGAGTAGCCATTGGGCCTGCTTCCCTTTGGAGCCTATTACAAAGCTTCCGAGAGTATTTGTGTACAAAGCTTGGTGTGAATATATTTTTGCTCATTTGGGTAAATATCTAGGTGTGCAGTTGCTAGATCATGTTTAACTTCATCAGAAACTGTCGAACTCTTTTCCAAGATGTTTGAACCATTTCACGTTCTGATCAGCAGCATGAGTTTCATGTGCCTTGTGCCCGTCCCACCCTTGATGAGACACTTTTTGGTCTTATCCCTTCTAGTAAGTGCGTTCTGGTGTCTCGTGGTTCTAATTTGCATTTCCCGATGGCTCAGTTGTTATGAGTATGTATCATGTGCTTACTGCCCGCTCATAACCTTTCTGTGTGAAGTATATGTTCAAATACTTTGCCATCTTTTAATTGAATTGATTGTTTTATTATTATAAATTCTTTATATGTTTTATAAAGAAATATTTAGCCAATATATCTATTGAAAATATTTCCTTCCAGTCTGTAACTGATCGTCCCAATTTTTAAATGGTGCCTTCCAAACAACAGGAATTCATAATTTTGATGAAGTCCAATATTTAAAAATTTTATTTCACAATTCATTCTGTGTTCTACGAAATCTGCACAACCCAAGGTCACAAATATGTCCCCCTTTGTTTTCTTCTAGGCTTTTGTACTTGTAACTTTATGGTTGAGTCTATGATCCAGTAGAAATTACTTTTTTATGGTATAAAGTAAGGTCAGGATTCATTTTTAGTCCACATGAGAATCAAGTTCTTCCAGCGCCATTTGTTGAAAGACTCTTTAGAGGGCAGGGTGGTGCATGCCTGTAATTCCAGCTACTTGGGAGAGTGAGACAGGCGGATGGCAAGTTTGAGGCCAGTTTGAGCATGTTAGTGTGACTCCGTCTCAAAAGCTAAAAAGGGCTGGGGAGTAGCACAGCCGTAGAGAACCCGGGTTCAATTCTCAGTATCTTTACCCATTAAATTATTCTGTGCCTTTTACAAAGACCAATTGTCCATCTCTGTGTAGGTTTATTTCTTGACTCTATTTTGCTCTGTTGATCCACATGTTTATCTTTCAGTCAGTACCACACTGTGCCTTAATAACTGTTCTTTTGTAAGTCTTGAATTTAAGTAGTAAAGCTTCTATATCTTTGTTCATCATTTTCAAAATCATTTGGTTTTTCTAGATGTTTATATGCCTACATACATTTAGAATCAGTTTGTCAAGTCCTACTTCACCACCTAAAAAGGAAAGCATCCTGGTATTTTGATTGGAATTATGTTAAACCTAGTGATCAATTTGTAAAAACTTAACTTCTTAGCAATATTGAATCTACCAATCCATGAACATTATACATGCATATACAATACATAATTTACACATACATTTATTTAGGTTTTTAGTTTCCCTCATCAATGTTTTTTGGACATTTTTGTTTTTTTTCATTTTTGGTTTTGGTTTTTGTTTTGGTACAAATCTGGACTACCTTGTGTTAAATTTATCACTAAGTATTTCATGCCTTAGGATATCATTAAAACTGTTAACTTTTTTCTTAATTTAGCTTTTCAATATTTTGTTACTAGTATTTAAAATAGTCTTTTTAAAATCTGGCTCTAGAGAAAGTGATCTTGCTAAATTCACTTATTATTTCTAATAGCTTCTTTGAAGATTCTTAAGGATTTTTTACATACAAGACCATGTAACCTGCTAATGAAGACAATTTTACTTCATTTGTTCTAATGCATCCATATAATTTCTTTTCATTGCCTTATTGCACAAGCTAGGACAATGTTGAATAAAATTTTGAGATCGATTGTCCATGATTTGTGCCTAGCCTTATGATGGAAATAACCACTAAGTATTGAGTGTCATGCTAATAGTAGTTTTAATAAAAACATTCTTTACCTGGTTCAAGGACTTTCTCTTCAATGCCTAATTTACCAAGAATTTTTTTATCTTGAATGGGCGTTAAGTTTTTCATATGGTCTTTCTGCATCTTCAAGATGGTCATTTCTTTTCCTCCTTTTATACTAATGTAGTGAACAAGGTAAACAATGATTCGTAATGTTAAGCTCACCTTGCATTCTGGAATAGAGACTACATGATCATATTCACCTAATTACAAATAATCAATTTCAATTATATATAATAAATTTCATTTGGAGCGTTTGCATCTGTGAGCAAGTGAGATTTTGGTCTCTAGTTTTTTGTTTGCTTCACATAATGTCTTTGATTTTGGTTAATAGTATAATTTTAGTCTTAGAGAATCGTTGGAAAGAGTTTCTTCCTCTACTATTTTCAGAAAGATTTTATATAGTGTTGTTTTATGTCTTTCACAAATATTTGATGAAATTTGCTAAAGTTATCCTTTGAGCCTGGAATTGTCTTTATAGGAATGTTTTAATTATAAATTGAAGTTAATTTATTCAATTTATTTCAATCTACTTCATTGATTTCTGCTCTTATATTTATTGATTTATTTCTGTCTACCAACCTAGGGTTTAATTTGCTTACAGGTTTGGCCACAGTGTTTATAAGGCAAGCTGATGGAAACTGAGCTTTCATTCTGGATGGTTTCCTAAGGCAGGGGTCAGCGCAGGCGAGGCGGGGCTCTGCGTGAAGTGGAAGGGTGTGTGGGCCGCAGACACCAGGGACTGCACTTGGATGATCAATGGTGGTGACACAGTAGTTCTCAAAGCCCCACCCTGGCTGTCCTTCAGCTAATAGAGAGTTTGGCTACAAACGCAATCTTGCTCCAGATCTTTACTGCTCTCATGATCCCTAGATGATGTTGTTATCTCAAAATAGAGACAGAACAGAATCTGGCTTTGCCACTGCTTCTGGCAAATGACAGTGACTACATGGCCACACTTCAAACTGTGCAGCCACCATACACTCGAGGAGTAAGAGCAGGAGGATGAACGGCCTTTGTGGAGCGCCCGAGATGTAATCCCAAACTAGTGAACCCAGGCTGAGAACCCTTCTCCCAGAGTCCATTCTGGCCTCACTTTGAAGATCCAGGCACCACCTCCATTGCTTTAGCCACGAATTCTGGCCAGTGGGTCCTGAACTGTCGGCAAGGGCAAGGGCGCCAACACCGCCTTGCTAGGTAACAGGATGTCTGCAGCTGCTGGTGTCTACACCACTGCTTTCGCTGTGGTGATACTTTTATAACTTTGGCCAACTTACTTTCTTTCTTTCTTTCTTTCTTTCTTTCTTTCTTTCTTTCTTTCTTTCTTTCTTTCTTTCTTTCCTTCCTTCCTTCCTTCCTTCCTTCCTTCCTTCCTTCCTTTCTTTCTTTCTTTCTTTCTTTCTTTCTTTCTTTCTTTCTTTCTTTCCTTCTCCCTTCCTTCCTTCCTTTCTCTTTCTCTCTCTCTCTTTTTTTTTAATGTGGGTACCGGGAATCTAACTCAGGAAGTTGCGATTGCCAGGCAGGCGCTTATGCCGCTGAGCTATATCACCAGCCCACTCTCTTTTTCTCTATCTTTCTTTCTCTTTCTTTCTTTCTTTCTTTCTTTCTTTCTTTCTTTCTTTCTTTCTTTCTTTCTTTCTTTCTTTCTGTGTGTGCCTGGGGATCAAACCCAGGACCTTGCATATGCTAGGCAAATGCAGTACCACTGAGCTACAGGCCCAACCCAGCCCACAAATGAAGTCAAATATTTCTGACAGTTTTTAATGATATCATTCCTGTTACATGATGGCTAGCATACAAACTAGGTACACATTCAGAGTATAATTTGCTCTTGATTTTGCAGTTCCTGGACACTCATTCCAGTGAGATGTGGTTCCTAGGGAAAATCAGAGCCTTAAAATCAAACGGTCTTGGCCCAGGAGGGAAGTCAAGTAGACAAGAGCAGAGGGGGCTCTGGGGTCACCACCAGGACAGCATTCAGCCTCCTGGGGCCTTGGGGAGGTCCAGTTCCGTGTGCAGAGGCCACGCATCTCAGACACCCAGCTCTTTCTGATGATCAGTGAGACGCGGCTCGAAGATGGGCGCTCTACCCAGGGAAGCCTGCACCTGAAGGGAGAGTCCTAAGAGGGAGGTTTCATCTCACTGAGGAATTGGCATTAGATGGTTGAGCTTAAAAAAAATTAAACAGAAATGCCAAAATTTATCAGTCTTGAGAGGTGAGTAGAAAGCAGCATCAGCATGAGATCATCAACAGAAAATCAGCTTCGGCCAGTGATGAGAAAAGGGGTTTAGAAAAACATCATAAAAGTTCACTAAAACGCTATAAAACAGATTGTTAAAGCATTGAAATCCTCCTGTGAAGTACTGATAAACATTGCTCTCTTTTGGGACCTCCTCTCCTAACCCCCAGCAATACAGGGTCAATGTCCAAGGCCTCTGGAAGCTTCTAGAAGGAGCTGCAGAAGCAGGCTAGACTCGTCCGTGTTATCACTGTGGAGTAGTGTTAAGGACCATGCCACATGAATCGTTCATGGAATTTCAGTGTCTCCTCTGGAATCGGCCAAGATTTAGATCTTGGTTCTTGGAATATATCATGTCAATATTATTTACATAAAACAGTATTTAAAATAATACTAATTCAAGTTTCATGCTATAATAAATAAAACCATATCAAATATAGAAAAAATGCTTCTTATTTTTTAAGCATATGACCTCACTGTCTTCTAATGAACTCTTACAATGTTTTTCTAAATCCCTTTTCTCATCACTGGCCAAAGCTGATTTTCCATTGATGATCTCATGCTGACGTTGCTTTCTACTCACTTCTCAAGACTGATACATTTTGGCATTTCTCTTTAATTTTTTTTAAGATCAACCATCTGGTCTGTTGGGCCTTACATAGGAGCCTCCTATAATTTTTATTTAACTACTGCAAGTCCATGTGTCCTGTCTTAATTTACCTACTACTGTGGCCATAATTTACTCTCTTTTTCTAAAAAAGCTTCATCAAGAGCTAATTTACACTCCATGAAATTCATCTTTTTAAAGTACACAAGGTGGGCGGGTGAGATGGCTCAGTGACGTAAGCGCCTGCCTGGCAAGTGCGAGGGCCGGAGTTCGACTCCCGGAACCCACATACGAAAAAAGGGCCGGTGATATCGCTCAGCCACACGGGCACCCGTTGGCGCACAAGGTCCTGAGGTCGACCCCAGTACCCACAAAAAAAAAAAAATAAATAAAAAAAATAAATAAATAAACAAAGTACACAAGTCAATGGATTTTCGTATACTTTCAGAATCATACAACCATCACCATCATTTAATGTTAGAACATTTCTATCACCTTAGAAAGAAATCCTGTGCCCATCAGCAGTCCCCTCCCCTCCTCCCTCTCCCCTGGCCCTGACAACTGGTGATCTACTTTCTGTCTCTATAGACTTGTAAGTGGGAAATTTCAACTAAATTGTATCCTATATGATCGTATTTGCCATTTAACTTGCATTCTATTACTTTCCCTGTCTCTGTACTTTCGTGTGGAATCATTTCATCCTGCTGGAAGACCATTCTTTGGTATTTCCTTTAGTACTGCTCTTCCAGCAAGAAACTCAGTGTTGTTAGTTAACTATTTCTTTCACGTTTACTGACTGTGTCTAGACCAGTAGTCCCCAAGCCCTGGACCCTGTTAGGAACCAGGTTCCACTGCAGGAAGTGAGCTGTGGGCAAGCTAGCGAAGCTTCCTCCGTGTTTACAGCTGCCTCCTCTGCATTGCTCACTCACGCCTGAGCACCACCTCCTGCCAGATCAGCAAGGGCGTTAGATTCTCATAGGAGTGCGAACCCTATCGTCAACAGCACGAGCAAAGGGTCTAGTTGCGCACTCCTATGAGAATCTAATGTAATAATGGAAATAAAGCACACAGTGTAATATAGTAGAAATAAAGTGCAATGAATGCAATGTGCTTGACTTGTCCAGAAGACACCCCACTCCTATCTGTGGGAAAATTGTCTTCCAAGAAGCCATCCCTGGTGCTAAAAGGGTTGGGGACCTCCAGAGTCGATCCCTGGAAGCCAGTGGATGGCCACTTCCAATTCTCCTTCCCTGCTGGAAGGTCACTGTTCAGGGCCCACCCTGCAAGGCTCTGGATATGGAATGTGTTGCACAGGCTTAGGTGGAGCTGATGGAAGTGTTAAGAGGTGGGGCCTGGTAGGCGGCCCCCACATCACAGGAGCTGTGCTCTCTCAGGGAGTCTCTGTCTCTTCTCTCCTTTGCTTCCAGGCCTCAGAGTAAGCATTTTGCTCCGCCTTGCACTCCCGCCAGGATGTACTGCCACGGGCCCAAAGGAATGGGAGCTTCAATCATGGATGGAAGCCTAGAAAACTGTGAGACAAAATAAATCTTCTCTATTTGTAGCTGCTCACCTGGGGAATTTTATATATATAGATAAAGCGAATACTCACCACAGTGAATTTGCAGGGTACCCTTCCTCAGTGGACCAACTTTCTTTTGTCCCTCCTGACCCTGAGACCATCAGTACTCTGCTCAGCCTCTCACTGGTCTCCGGGGCAACAGGGAGCCCAAATGTGGGGCTTGGGCTTTGTCTTCTCCCAGCCTGACTTGCTCTATTGTAGTAAGTGTGTATTATAGGCCAATGTCGTATTGTTTTTGTGTTTAATGTGGCTTCCTACATTTTTTCAGAGGACGACTTGACTAGAATAATCTAGCCCTCCCACAAGAGGGACAGAAAGTCTCCTTCCTGCTTATGCCCACAACATTCCCGTTTTCTCCAGGGAGCTCTACGAGGAAATCAGTTCACTGTCTCCTACCTTTCAGTTGCTAGAGATGAAGCAGTGATTACTAAGCTCCACATTAGTACTTTTAAAGGAAAAAGAAGGGCCCCAAGATTTCTTTCAAAAGTCTCCCTTTAGAAAAATGCCTTTTTTATGGCATCAAGAAAAATGAACTACTTAAGAATCAATCTAACAAAGGAAGTAAAAGAATTATACATTGAAAACTACAGTATTCTGAAAGAGGAGCTCAAAGAGGATACCAGAAAATGGAAAGATACCCTTTGTTCTTGAATAGGCAGAAACACAATAGTGAGAATCTCTGTACTTTCAAAAGAGTTATACAGATTTAACATAACCCTACTCAAAATACCAACAGCATACCTCACAGAACTAGAGAAAACAATCCTAAAAATCCATATGGAGCCAGAAGAGACCTAGAATGGCAAAATCAATTCTGGGCGACAAAGGCAAGGCAGGAGGCATCACAATCCCCAGTTTGAAGTCACATTACAAAGCTACCGTGATAAAAAAAAAAAAAAACCAGCATGGTACTGGCAAAAGCAAACAAACAAACAAAACAGACCCAAAGATCAATGGAACAGAATAGAAGATACACAAACAACTCCAAGCATACTAAGCCACCTTATCTTTGACAAAGGGGCTAAACAACTTCACTGGAAGAAAGATAGCCTCTTTAATAAATGGCGCTGGAAAAACTGGCTTTGCACATACCAAAGATTAAACCTAGACCCATATCTCTCATCACGCACTAAATTAAAATCAAAAGCTGGGCATTGCGGCACACGCCTGTAATCTCAGCATTCGGGAGGCTGAGGCAGGAGGATTGCTGCAAGTTCGAGGCCAGCCTGGGCTACAAAGTGAGTTCAAGGCCAGCCTGCACTGCATAGTGAAACCCTGTCTCAAAAAGGCAAAAATAAAACAAAACAAAAAAACCAAAATGGATCAAAGATCTAAATATTAAAACAGAAACAGTAAGTCTGCTGGGAGAGAGGATAGGTAAAACTCTTGAAGACATAGGTGTAGGCAAAGACTTTTGAACAAAGCCCTGATGGCATGGGAAGTATTACAAAGAACTGACAACTGGGATCACATCAAATTAAAAAGGCTTTGTATAGCAAAAATCACCAACAGAATGAAAAGGCAACCCACAGAGTGGGAAAAAAGTTTTACCAGCTCTTCCTCAGATGAAGGACTACTATCTAGAATATATAAAGTATTCAAAAAAAGTCAGACCCCCCAAATTTAAAGATCCAATCCAAACATAGTTATCTGAATGGAATAGACACTTCTCAGATGAAGAAATATAAACATCGAATAAATATATGAAAAAATGCTCAAGGTCACTGGTCATTTGAGAGAATCAAATTAAAACAACACCAAGATTCCATCTCACTTCAGAAAGAATGGCTATCACCAAGAAATGAACCAATAACAAATGCTAGGGTGGCTGTGAGGAAAAAGGAACATTTCTCCATTGCTGGTGGGAGTGTAGACTGGTGCAACCACTGTGGAAATCAGTGTGGAAATTCCTCAAAAAAACTAAAACTAGATGTTCCCCTTATAGGTATCTTCCCCAAAGAGTTAAAAACATTATACAACAGTGATATATTCATACCTATGTTTATAGCAGCACAATTCATAGTAGCTAAATCTCTGAAACAGCCCATATGCCCATCAAAAGATGAATGGATAAAGAAAATGTGGTATTTATATAAAATGGAGTACTACTCTGCCATAAAGAAGCATAAACTTGAGTCATTTGTAGGAAAATGGATGAGCCTCAAGACCATAATCTCTAGTGAATAAATCGGACACAGCAGTTTAAATAGTGCATTAGTTCTCTTGTGTGAGAAACCCAAAGGATAAATAAGGAGCATAATGGAGGATGGATTTTGGGAAGCAGGAAGAAAATGTTCAAATGGGAAGGGGAACAAGGGAGGGAGAAAGGGGAAAGGAAGGAAGGAAAAGGAAAAAAAGAGAATAGAAAGGGAAAAAACTGGAAACAAAGCTTTTGTAAATGGGGAGGGGAAGAAGGATTGAAGGGAGGGGAGAGGAATGGGAAAAAAAATTAAGATATATCATGTACAGGCACAAATTCCCTACCATGAATGTGATCAACATGTATGACAAATATGTACTAATAAAAAATAAGGTTAAAAAAGAAAAACGTCTTTTTTTAATGAAACTGTCCTACGGTTTGCTAGTTCATTTTTACCATCTACTCAGCTTCAACAAGTAAATAAAAAAATTGTGAGCAGGTTAAGAAAAGGAAATAAACATGACTGAAAAAAAAGAGCCAAATAACTTGGATGGTATCGTATAGCATGTAGTTGGTAACCATGGAGAAGTATGAAAACTTGTCTCTGAAGCAATTATCTGAGATTTAAGCCACGTGATGGTAAAGGTTAATGTTTTGGAAAGAAAAATTACCGTTTTCACGGAACAATCTGATCCTGGCAGTCAAATTGAGAACAACAGCGAAGGCGGGTAATCGATGGGCGAAGGAGCGGCTTCCGGGGAGCAGGGCCCGAGCAGGTTCACCTGTCCAGCGCGGCTGCGGGCGGCCGCCGTGGGTGTTCAGAGCCGCGGCAGCAGAGGCGGACAGCCGCGCAGGCCCTCGACCAGCGGGCGTAGGAATGAATGGTCAGGGGCTGGGAAGCGGGGGCCTAATCGCTGCTTAGAACCAGGCTTTCCATTTTACTGAAATGGAGAGAAAGAGAAGCACAGGGAAATGACCGAGAGGAGAAAAACCCTTCCACCGTCACCAGCATGACTTCACCGAGCGCGCCTTGCTGGGTGTCAGCGGCCTTCCGGCTCGAGGTTTAGCTCCTTCAGTCTTCCCCATCGGCCTCGGAGAATCACAGTTCAGAGGACTGGAAGGCGGTCCAGAGGTGACCCGGCAGAGGCAGGCCTCGCTCGCTCTGTACGAAACCATCTGATGCGGAATAACTAAAGCAATTAGCTCGGGAACAGGTGTGAGTAGCTGCAGAATCGAAACTGTACTACTGAGGAAATAGACTTATGTGGGATCTTACTTTATCCACAAACAACTAATCTTTACTTTGTGGGTAAACAATAAGGCAGGATTTTGCTGATCAGTAAAAATTCCTATGGAAACAGAGTTTAAACATACCCCAAAGTACAAAAGGTGTAATCTTAGTCCTGCTTAAAAATGTATCAGAAAAAAAAAATTAGCAGAAATATATATTTATTTAAATGAAAGTAACGACATCTAAAGTTCGAAAAATTAAGGACAGATGATAGGAAAACACTTTGTAAAGTGTTAAATTTTATTTCTGTGGAAGGTGCCTTACTATGTGTCAGTACCGTGTGTCCTCACAGTCACATTCTGCCACTTAACACAGGCCTTCCAACTCCCCGGCCGGGCCACGGCAGGGCGGGCCGCCCGGGCACAGCGCGCAGGAGATCCTGAGGTCACCCTTGGAGTTGGGGTGCGAGGCTGTCACAGTTGAAAAGGCAGGTTTTCTTGGGTGCGCAGAGCGAGAGGGTTTACGGCATGACCCATGGGTTTGTTATCGCTGTCACACCTGGTACCACCTCTTAGTAGCTATTACTTGAGTATTGAGCAAAGTATAAAGGGAAAACATCAGCACTTGTTTCCATAAATGCAAAATTTTCAGCAGATAGCCTCACAGCGCTGCATGTTAAAAGGTAGGTGTAATGCTTGTTCTGTGAGATGGGTTATTGGTGGCTGAAGCCCTCTCCTAACCCCTAACTACAGAAGGAGGAGAGGGTGAAGCCACTGAAGAAACGGGACATGAACAGTGTGCGGCAGACTGACCGCGAATCTGCTCCCACTTTGTCTCCTGTCTAACTGGAGAGGCCACAATATTCCGCTCTTGTCCAAGATGTGAAAGACTTAAAATTACTGGAAAACAACATCTATCACCCCACCAAAGACCTGGCTGCCTCGTTTTCAATAATATAACCCCAAAAATGACATCTGAAAGACATTTTTCATTTTTTATTATCTGCGGTAAAGCCTAAAAAAGCTTCACTTGTATCCCTTTAGATTAACTCACATATGGAAAAACTGTCCGAGAAATAAGACTTAGCAGCAGAGTGAGAAAGGATGGGAGATTGTAATTTCTCGAGGGAAATTATTTATCTCCACTTATAATTTGTATTTCTTGGCAAAGAAAAGCTAGTAGGATAGGTACT
Source organism: Erethizon dorsatum (assembly GCA_028451465.1). Taxonomy (NCBI): domain Eukaryota; kingdom Metazoa; phylum Chordata; class Mammalia; order Rodentia; family Erethizontidae; genus Erethizon; species Erethizon dorsatum. The sequence continues at coordinate 66,895,670 of CM051834.1, forward strand.
CCAACTTCTTCAACAACACAGAGTGCAAGCTGTGTCGTTGACGTATGGCTGGTGTTTTATTGGGTCCTTTGTGCCCTAAGCCCATTAATTTTGGCTGTCCCAAGACCCTCGTTTGCCAGGAGGACCTAATCTAGCTGTAGAGAATTGTGTGACCAGGATTATCCCTCAGGGCAGGGCTGGCTTCAGGGGTGCAACCTGTGCCATCCTGGGCATTGTGCTCCTCAGGGTCCAGTGCTTGGGGAGGACTGCATTCTCAGTGTCCTGCAGGACATCTCAGCTCGGCCATCTGCCACCAGCCTTGAGATACTCAGCGATTCTGGAACACAGTGCCCCTGGTTTTAACTTTATTCCGGGCTTCACAAATGATGTAGCTGAATCTGCTACAGGTGGGGCCGGGGCAGGACCATCTGTGAGGTGGTGAATTCTCTAACAAGATCACTTTTATAATTTAACAGAATGTAAAGAAGTGTGACATTAAACACATTAAAACAAAGTGGCAGAAAAAAAACCCCCAAAAACAAACAGACAAAAAACCCAAAGTGGCGCTATACTGCATGGAACATAAAACACTGGATATTGATGAATGTAGTGAATATTTTATTTGGACCAACCAGATGTTTAGCCTTTCCTCGCTATTTGCTGTCTTTTCTCACACAGCCATGGCATGGAGCTTCATCATCTGCAAACTCGTAATCACACAAGTGGCTCTCCTGCATGGCTGCTTTTTGGGTTTTGCTATTTTCTACTTAATTTTTGGAGTTTGTCTGGGAACTTCCCTGTGTTAATGTTAAACAGACAAAGGGTTTAACATTATAGCTTTGGCGTAGCTATTGCTGCTTCTGTTTTTCTTGGGGAGTAGTTACCCATTCCAAAAAAAAAAACCTTACAGAAAATTTTATGAACAGGAAAACTGTAGTGAGGAGTGTTGTGGACACGGTTCCCACAAACTCTTCGCACAGTTGCAAGTTGTGTGTGTGTTGGGAGGCCCCCAGACCACCTCAGTTTTGATAATTTGCTAGAAGGGCTCACAGAATTCCTTGAAAACTGTACTCCTGGCAGCTGTGGTTCATTTCAGGGAAAGAGCACAGGTGAGACTGAGCCAAGGAAGAAGGCAGACAGAAGCGCCAGACACAGGCTTCCCACCGCCTCTCCCGCGAGCCAGCATGTGCCATGCTTCAGGAACACGTCACTCTCCACACGTGACATGTGCAGGGGCCACTGCCAGACACAGAAGCGGTTCTGTGCCTTTGGTATTCAGGGCTTTTAGGGGGCCATTACACACCGCCTGAATGGCTAATCTAGTCCGGCACCCAGAGGTCAGGGTAATGCCTGGACAGAAGGAAATGTTCCTCCTCTGCCCTCCTCAGCTAAGTGACTGGGGACCCTGCAAAATAAACTGACAAAAGACAGCAGACCAACAAGGAAAAGCAGATTTACTTACAAGTATACATGTGGGAGTTCCCAAAGAATTGTGACTCAACTCAAGGAGGCACTTAAATTTGGGGCCTACATACCATTTTTTTTTTTTTTTTTTTGAGACAGGGTCTCACTATATAATTCAGGCTGGCTTCAAACTCGCAGTGATCCTCCTGCCTCAGCCTCCCAAGTGCTGGGATTACAGAGGTGCACCACCAAGCCTGGCCTGCCATTTTAAACTAGAAAAAAGGGAAAGGGATTATTTGCTTCTGGGGTGGGAGCTAAATTACATGAATGAAGGGAGGAAGTGGTAAATAAGCATTGTTTAGAAAGGTCTGTTATGCAGGTAAGAGTCAGAGTTGTCTCTGGGTTAGTCCTCTGGTGAGAAGGCGGCACCTTTATAAATGGGAATTTATGCCCGGCTCCCGGACGGAAAGGAGGACAGAGAGCTTTCAGCTCAAAGCAACTCTGATGCCAAAGAGGCATATTCGGTCGTGGCATATTCTGGTCTCCATCACACCTTTAGTCTCCAGTTTCCCCAGAGGGCAGAACTGATTCTGTGTGGCCCGGAGTCACCAGTGTAAATGACCATGTCAGTCCGTGCAGTCACCCACACCCCCGCAAGCAGACACTCCTCTGTGGTCACATTCTAGGGGCCCAGAGGCCACTTCCCAGCCGCCGAGTCCCAAGGCCGGACATCTCCGGATAAGGTTAATTCCCCCTCCACAAGCATAATGACCCCCCACCCATATTTATCACTCAAATTCAAACTCATAATGCCATATTGGACAATCTTATTTCATTCAATATTGTGCTGGGGTCAACTCACTCTGGTTCACAAAAGCTGATTTGTTAAATTCTTTGAAATCTTGTAAACCAGTGGTTAAGCAAAGCCACTATAAAATATTAAGTTATATAAACTAACAATTATATAAATTAGATTAACACAAAGATAAGGAGCTCATCACTTTATAATTATTGTGCTATTAATATGCTCTTGATCTCATTTACTCCGTCTGTACGCACCTGGTAAAAATACTGTAGAACTATGGACCCTCCGCTGTGCAGGCGATGTCACCTCGGTAGCATGGCATCAACCATGGCAAGAATGTTGACACTGTGGAAATTAGTGCACACTATGAATTAGGACATTGCTTTGTATTCTTTTATATTGAGAATGATCTTTCTGCCAATCTGGCCTGTTACGTTGCTACTAGAGTATTTTGTAGGTTATGGCAACATTGGGTTAAACGATAAATTAATTCCATTTACAAAGTACATCTAGATCTCATGAATCCAATGGATAATTTTTCTAAAAAAAATTAACTCTTCATACAAATCTGTTTGTGTATGTCTGAATTTGATTTTAAATGCAAATTTATACAATGGCATTTTAGTGTTTTCTCTGACATTTCATGTAAATTGTGGAGGTTGTATGAGAAACTAAAAGTAGATTTTTGATTTATATATAATTAGATGTAGAAAAAGAATTATGCAATTAAAGTCCCATTCATGTGAAAATAGTGCCCTTTTCTGTTTGCATAATAATGCTAAAATTTAATTTCTAAGACTGCAGATATTTACTTTGTAATGTTGCAGTTTTCATCTAGAGATTTGAAACTCTTTGGAGAATTCTAGCAAGTTCTTTTATAGATGGGGTTCAGACCATACTATGCCCAAACACAGCCCTTTGAATATTGAATATTTTAAGCTGGAGGAATTCAAGAAATGGGAGCTGTGGAAAGGAATTTCTGACTTTCGCCTGAAGCAAATCATAAGACCAATGTGTTAGAAAGTTTTTCATCGCTGTAATAAATATCTGGGATAATCAACATTAAAGAGTAAAGTTTTTTTTGGCTCACGGTTTTCAGGGGTTCAGCCCGTGCTCAGTGGACCACACTACTTTGGGCCTGTGGTGAGGCAGCACATCATGGTGGGAGCACCAGGAGGAGGAAGAGACTGAAGAGGAGGAGGTGGAGAAGAGGAGGAGGAAGGAAGGAGAGGAGGAAGAAGAGGAGGACAAGGAAGAGGAGCAAAACTGTGTTCCTCAGAGGCAGGAAGCCAAAGAGAGGAAGAGCCAGGACCTAAGGTGGGGTCCCACTATTCCTTTGAGGGCCCATCCCAGCGACATTAACCTTCCCACTAGGCCCCACATCCTAACGGCTCTACCATCTCCCAGTAGCACTACTCTGAGAAGCAGCCTTTTTCACATCCCTCTGGGAGACACCAGATCCAAACTGGCAACCAGCATGGAGCAGGGCCCTCCCTATATTCGGAGGAAAGGAGCACAGTAATCTCCCAAGATGGCAGACACAAGAAGGAAGCTGAATGAGTGGGTCTTGTGAAGTCCCCCCAGTTTACTACTCTTAGTTCATCCCCTTTGTGTCCCATGTCTATGATTTGCTACTCACCATCAAGTCATGTATGAAAACAATCAGGACAACCGTTTCTTCAGGTCTTCATCTCCTTAGGAAGTCTCCTGTATCTTGTTAATCTATCTTTTGTTACAGAGACTCAGCCAAGAAGCATAAAGATAGGAGAAAAAAGATACTATTCCTCTCTGCAATCTGCTTTATTGCAAGGTACCTGTTATGGTTTATATCTAGACGTCCCCCCAAAGCCTCATGTGCACACAAGTGGGACTTTTCGGAGCTGGCTGGATGGTGTGTGATACTGGGATCAAGGGTGTGTGGTAACTAAATTGGTTTAGCATAGTTCTGGGTGTGGATAATGGAAGCCCCACCCAGGGTGTGGGTTGCAACAACCACAGGCTTGTAGCCTGGATGGGGAAAGAGAGAAGGCAGGCTGCTGCTGCTGCTTCCTGCCTGCCTGCCATGGACTGTTTCTCCTCTGCAGTGCCCCCTGCCATGCTGCCCTGCCTGGGAACCAGCTAACTGGACTGAAACCTCTATACAATGTGAGCTAATATAAACCTTCCCTCCTTCAACTTTGAGTGTCTAGTGTTTTGTCCCAGCAAGGAGAAAAGTAACTAAGGTAGTACCCATGTGTGCTTTCATCTTGTAGTAATATGTTGACAAAGTTGATTGTCTGAGCAACAGAAAATGCAAGCTTATACATAATTTTTAGTGCTCTTTACTTCTGATTCTGTGAAGATGCCACAGAGATGGGCTCCAGGGACAGAAGAGGAAGCCAGTTTTCACCCTTGAAGAGTGCTTCTTTTCCTCTGGGACTACAGCCACCACCTTAGCTTGTATTGTCACCAGTCTGGGCCCAGTGCTGACCACAGCTACCCCCTCGGTCTGTGTGGCAGGCTGGCTTCGTCCAGCACAGGCTTCCTGTTGCACTCTGGGCCCACACTGGGGTGACTTGAATTTTCTTGTTCTCCTTTCCACTTTTCTATAAGAGCAGATAATATTTAAATAAATAGCCAATGGAATTATTTTAATATAAATTATGTTATCAGTCATGTTGCTGGATTTCTGCCTCTGTAATATTTTATTTGATCTTTTATATAGGATATACCTGAACAGAGTGTGTCATTAGGCTGTAAAAATACAGTGAAAAGTGTTAAAGGAAAAAAATTACTCGACTGTCCTTGTTAAGGCATAGTAAGGCCAACTTCATCCAGGACCATCATGCCTGGGATGGGACTGCAGCAGTGGAACCTTGCTGTGGGGGACAGGAAGTGGGCTAAACTCTGAATTCACCATGGATAAGTAAGAATTTATAGCTAAAGAGCAGGATGGGGGGAGCGGGTCCATGGATGAAATATTACTAAACGTGAGGGCTGGGCATGGTAGTGTACACCTACAATCCCTGCTACTCAGGAGGCTACGGCAGGAGGACCCCAAGTTCAAGTCTAGTCTGGGCAATTTGGCAAGATTCTGTCCCAAAATCAAAAAATAAAAAAGGCTGGGATTATAGCTCAGTGTTCCTTAGGTTCAAACCCTGGTACTGAAGGAAGGAAGGAAACAAACATATGCCAGGGATGGGAGGATAAACTGACCTAACAGAATTCTTGCTTCAGGCAGGGTGGTCAGCCATCACCTAAGGGAGACGGAGGATAAGATAGTGAGGGTGAGGGTGGAGGGTCATCCCCAAAATGACCCAGCAGAGTTCCTTGCTAAAACCAGGTTTTACACAGAAGTGTTCCTTTTTCAAGGGCCTAAACGGAGGCTAAGAAGCCTGACCAAAGTTTGGCTAAGCAAAGAATCTTTGTCTGAAGTTAACTTGAAACTTGTTTTATTAAAATATCTTCTCACCCTTGATTTATTTTTAGTTTGTCCTACTCTCTTTCAGGAACGTGGGCCTTTAATCTGCATGAGCGACTTAATCTGTATGCACCTCAGAGAGGCTCTTCTGTGGTAATTTATGCTTCTGATTGCTCTGAGCGGACCAAGGGTATCCTAGAAGGTAGTATTCCTCTAATTACCACGCCTTTAAGAATAATCAGAGTCTCAGGAAAAGAATTAAATCTCATTTCCTTTTGGGCCCCTTTATTAGCCAAGACGAGTGTTTTACAAAGAGAGAGCGAGGCATCAGGCTTGATGGGCTGGCGTATCAATGTGAACCTCTCACATCAGCACTTGTACGATTTTCCTGTAATACAGGAAGTGAGGGGGCCGCAAAGGAACTAATTAAAAACAATTCACTTATTGGTTCGTACTTGAGAAAACTTGAGGTATCTCACTACAGGTACTCCTTGACTTACAAAGGAGTTGCATCTAATCAGGGCATTGTAAACTGTGGATATCATAAGCTGAAACGCAACGAATACACCGAACATCGTAAATTAGCAACACGTGCCCAGGTGCCCACCCTTGTGACTGCGTGGCTGACTGCTAGCTTCAAGAAAATTAAGTCCGATTTCTGCTGGATGTGTATTGCTTTTTCACCATGGTAAAACTGAGGAATTGTAAGTGGAACCATCATAAGCCCAGGACCCTCTCCATTTTGAGTTAATCGCAAATTCATCACCTGAGGCAAACAGGACGGAGACTCCACTGCACCTGCAGGGAGGAGCAGCGCAGCGCTGTGCTGGGAAACCTGGATCCCTACTGCAGGGTCCCTGTCACTTCCTCCCTTTGTCACTTCGGGGTCTCAGCTCTTAGTCCTTCACGATCTCTGTTGTCCTGGACAGCGCTGAGACTGCTTTCAACTAGGGAGGAACACGACTCAGACGAGAAGGGGTGGGCAGGGCTGTGCTTTTTAGCAAGGTGAGGTAAGGGTGACTGGGGGGGCACTCTGCTGGCTATAAAAATCTATTACTAGCCGGGCAAGGTGACACATGCCTGTAATCCCAGCTACTGAGGAGGCTGAGGCAGAGGACTGCAAGTGTGAGACAAGCCTGGGCAATTATCTAGACCCTGTCTCAAAATAAATACAAAGGGCTGGGGGTGTAGCCCGGTGGTAGAGGGCTTGCCTAGTATGCTCCCAGCCAGGCCTGGATTCAAACCCAGCGCTTGAAAAAATAATCTATAATGGAGTCACTGTTTTGGGTTAAGATACTTCTCCAGAAATCTATTAATTATAGGTAAGACTGACATGTTAACCTATCAATAATAGTATGTTACACCTATCCCCATTTCTGCAGGACAATTCCTCTAGTTGGCTATTAAGTTAGAAAGCTTGACTTTTACGGTGGTAACATCAGACACACACACACACACACACACACACACACACACACACACACACACACCCAGCAGCTTTGGTCATCCATCCAACCCTGCTATTAAGTTAGAAAGCTTGACTTTTACGGTGGTAACATCAGACACACACACACACACACACACACACACACACCCAGCAGCTTTGGTCATCCATCCAACCCTGCTTTGCACATTATAGCACAAAGTATGCCCTTAATATGTTTTTATTAAGTGAAGAGGAAAAGCTGTAGTGTGTCGTGTGCGGAACTGAGAGGTTTTGGTATGTGTGCGGTCTGGATATTAAAATTTAACAAGGGTCAAAGGGCTTGAAAAAAAGATAAAAACATTAGGTGTTCAGAATTTCCAGTTTTAGTTCTCATTCACTAATTTCATTTTTATCAAAAAACAAAACAAAAAAAGGTGAAAAGGGTGAAATATATCCTGCTTTGGAAAAATGTTTGTCTTAATTCGTTTTCAACTGCTCAGATATATCTTAAATTAAAAAAAAAAAAAAAACCAAAAAACAAAACCCCAAAAACCTTGCTGTTGTCTTCACACAAATGCTCAGACAGAACGATTTCTGCTTTATATATATATATATATATGTATATATATATACATACATATATATGTGTATATATATATATTTTTTTTTTTTTAGACCAATGGGCTTTTAAAGAATTTTGATAGGACAGGAATAAAATGACTGCTTATAGATTCTTCTATGTGGATGTATCAAATCCCCGGTGATTTCAGTAAGGAAGTAGGGGGAATTTGCAAGGGGCCTGAATGAAGAATCATAATGATTTTTCAATTCCTGAGAAATGCTAGTAATGATCAGTCTGGGATATCTAATTTACTCATCTATTATAAGGACGCTAAGGAGCCCACACCAAAGGCCTTAGCAGAGGTTTTTGTTTTCGTGTTTGTTTAGGGGGGTGGCATTTTCTTAAATTCGGATTGACTGAACAGGAGCAGCTCAAACGCCCAGAGTCCAGGAACTAATCATGGGACCCAAAAGCCTCAGGACGAAAAAGTAATGCGCCCGGCGCCTCCCGAATTGTCGTAGGAGTTTAGATAAAAAGGAGAAATCTTCGAAAGCCCGGTCCTCATCCAGACCCCGCAGAACCTCGCGCCCTCCCCGCCCGCGGCCCAGGTCCCGCGGGACACCTGTGGTGTAGACGGACGGCCCCGCGGGGCAGCGCCTCCGGCAGCCCTGGTCCCGGTCCCGGGGCGACGCGGCGGCGCGGCGGGGGGCGCTGTCCCGCGGGGCGGCGGGGCCGGGGTCCACGCGCGTGCCGAGGCGGCAGGTGTGGGAGCCGGGGGCGCGGGGCGGGGTGGAGGCGGGGCGGGCATGCGCAGTGGGGCGGCGGCGGCCGCGGGCGGGGCGCTGTTTACCCGCAGCGGGGCCAAGTGCGCGGCGCGCGGCGGAGCGCGGGGCCGGCTGCCGCCGCTCCGAGCCCGATCCCGCCTCCCGCTGCCCCGCACCGCCCGGCCCCGGCGGGGGAGGATGCCAGACGCGCGGGCGCGGCCGGGGCGGCGGCGGCGGGGACGCGATGGGGGCCGGCGGGGGCCGCGCGCGCTGCAGGCGGCCGGGTTGCGGGCTGGCGCCGGCCGGGGCCGCGGCGCTGCTGGCCGGGGCGAGCTGCCTGTGCTTCGGCCGCTCGCTGCGCGGCGAGTTCGTGCACGACGACGTGTGGGCGATCGTGCACAACCCCGACGTGCGGCCCGGCGCCCCTCTGCGCTGGGGCGTCTTCGCCAACGACTTCTGGGGCAAGGGCATGGCCGAGAACAGCAGCCACAAGTCCTACCGGCCGCTGTGCGTCCTCACCTTCAAGTGAGTGCCTGGGCGCCGGCGCGGCCGGAGAAGTTGGGGCGCCTGGCCCCGTGCTGTCGCGTCGCCCCACGCCCCTTCCCGGCCGTCTACGCCGCCTGTCCGGGCGCGCGCCGGCGTGGGAGCGAGCTGCCCTGGAGTGCGCTCGGCTCCCGGGCGGCCGGGGCTGCGATGGGTCCCCCTCGCCCGGCCGGGTGCTGAGGGACCCGGGGGTTCTCGCGCGGAGCGGCGGCGGCGGCGGGGCGCGACGCGGAGGCGGGCGTTGTGCAGGGGAGGGCAGCCCCGGGGGACGCGGCCCGGGGAGCAGCGAGGGGCCGGACGTGCCGGCCCGGGCCGCGCGCCCTCCCGGCCTGCCACGCCGCGGCTCCGCGCCTCCACTCGGGGCTGCGAGGCGAGGGACGCGGGCGCGCGGGGTCCCGGCGGAGATAGTTTTTCTTTTCCAACCGGAGTCATGATTCAGCATTTCTGTGTGAGCCGAGTAAAGGAAGCCGGGAGTGCGCCAGGCTGTGTGGGGTGGGCGTTTTGCTGAATTCCCGAAGCGGGCAGCGGCGGGGCGCCGGGACGAGCGGGCTCCGGCACCGCCGGGCGGCTCCACGCCTGCGGTTCGCGCCGCGCTTAAACCGCCGACTGCGCCGGCAGAACTGGTGAAGCGGCGTGGGCTCGGGTTTATCCGCGTTTGATTCTTCCCCGAGGGGAAGGAGGAGCCCGGGGTCCGGGTAATGAGTAGTTGAGGAGGGGTCCGCCGTCGGCTGGGCTGGTCCCTTGACCCGAGGCTCCTGACTTAGAGGAGGAAACCATGGCAATTGGCGACACTCCGTGAGACTTCGCCTTGATTCTTCCCCTTAAAGTTTAATGTTTGCAAGAGGGTGAGAAAATTAAACATTCGACTCTGAATATAAACATTTGTCCTCTTAAAGAGTTCCACTGAGTTCTCACTTTCAGTTTTCCGACTGTTTCTTTATGTGTCTCTAATTAGGCAGCGTAAATATAAGCGTCTCACATCTACATGGACCTGAATTTTCATTTATTCCATGGGGGTTGTTGATGAAGGTGTGGACTTCACAGCAAGAAGTACGCTGGACTCACCGCGGCCCAGGGACCATCCTGGTCCTTGGTCCAAGCATTTTCCCTTTTAAAAGGTCAGGGCTATTGCTGGAGGGACGGGAAGAGTGTTTTCAGGTCTTGATTCTTGAGAATTTTAAGTTTGTCACAGAGATGGCAGGGACAGAGGAGGGAGGGGTGGAGAGAGGACAGGTCAGGGATGAAGTGGAAAGTTAGAAGGGGTGTTGGTAGAGAAGGCAGAGCAGCGGCAGCGAGCTCATCACTCTGGTAATCCATGCTTGTAAAACGCACCTTGGTGTCTGAAAGGCATTGCTCTTTTGATAGTACTTGCTGTGAAAGATCAACTTTCTTTCTTTTTTTTTTTTTTTGTGAAGATTGAGTTGCAAATCTAGACAGCAATGCAACACTCCTTGGAAAGGTGCCTGTTCAGAAAGGGGAAGGTAACGAATGAAACTCGAGATACTGAGTAAATGTGCGATGATTTACTCAGGACCGGACCGCGTCTCTGCTCCCCCACCTAAGGGAAAGCACTGCAGTGGCGTGGGGAGCTGGGGGACACGGGTGGGTTTAGACCCACCTGACCTCAAGAATGCGCGAGGAAGGGCGAAATCTCATCTGTTAACTGTTCAATATGCACTAAGCATTTGGCTGGACACTTTACATAGATACATCTTTATGATTTTTATTTGAAGTAGTTGAAAACAACTCAAGTGGCCCTTTAAACTTGTGTAGTCCGTTTGAACTGTTATCTTAAATTATGCTTGTTAGAGCAAAATCCTTTGAAACTTCAAACTCACTGCAAAACCCCTTTTGAGAGAATTGTGCCTTCCTGTGCAGTTGTGAGTGATGGTATAGAAACCCCATAAGCCCCTTATGTAAAATGTTACCATTGGTAGAAAATGAGTAACTATAGTATATTATAACCAGGAAATTGATATTGATACAGACTACTAGTGCTTCTATTCAGCTTTCGCTGGTTTTAGATGTACACTTTTTATGACCTTGGTAAGTACATATTTAGTTCTGTGCGGTTTTATCGCATGTAGATTTCTGTGACTACCACAGTCAAGAGATGGAACAGTTCCCTCTCAAGGATACCTCCTGCTTCCCTATCACACCTATCCGTAAACCCCCACGCCAATCCATAGCAAACACGAAATCTCTGTCTCTATCATTGTCCTTTCAGTGTTATATAAGTGAAATCATGTAGTGTGTAATTTATTAAGACTGGCCTTTTTTCCTTTGGCCTGTATCTGGAGTTTCATTAAGTTGTTGCATGTATGGATAGTTTGTTCCTTTTTATTGCTGAGTCGTATTCCATTGTATGGATATACCACAGTGTGCTTAATCAGTCATTGTGTTAAGGGTATCTGGGTTGCTTCCAGTTTATGGCTATTAAATAAAGCTACTATAAACATTCATTTGCTTGTACATTTTTATTTCTTCAGGGAAAATGCTTAGAAATGCCCCCCCCTTCTTATTTTATTTGTGATATGGGTTCTCACTAAGTGGCCCAGGTTGGCCTTAGACTTGTGAGCTCCTGTTTTAGTGTTGGGATTACATGCATGTGCTACCACACCCAGCCGTTGCTGTCTTCTCTTATAGCCATTCCGACAGTCGTGTGGTGGTACCCCACTACATTTAGTTTTGTTTCCCTAGTGGCTAACGATGTTGAACATCTTTTTATGTGTTGATTTGCGCTCTGTATAGTCTCTTTGTTAAATGTGACTTTGTGTCATTTGTCTATTTTCTAAGTGGATTTTTAAAAATGTTGAATTTTGAAGATCTTTTGTCTAAGTACATGTCCTTTGTCAAGTATGTGGTTAACAAATCACTTTTTCCCATTCCATAGCTTATAATTTTGTTCTCCTACCTACGATCTTTCCCAATGTAAAACTCAAACTTCATTTACTTTATTAAAAGTAAGTTTATCATCTCTGATTCGTTGGAATTATGTCACCAGTACTGAGAGCTAGAACCTCCCTCAGGAATAAATGTAATTGATAGGACAGTGCTTTTGCTGTGGAGGTGCTTAGCGTGTGTACTAAGAAACGGTAAAGGTGCTTGCTCATGTGGTGAGGTGCTAATCCTGATTCTTCTCACATAGGAAATGAGCTGAAGTTGGAAAGAGGAAATAGGTTATCGGAGCATCTACTTTTTACCAGTTTTGGGGGTACAGGTTAGTGAAAGATGAAGACAGTGTACCAGAATGTGGTGACTTTGTGCTACTTCAGCGTAGTGAAGTTAGAATTATGTTCCCGAGAATCCCCTTCCCGGGATTACCCTGCTGCCTCTGGGCTGGCCACAGAGGCATCTTCTGTGAGACCTGGAAGGTAGAAGCGAGGTGGCTGTGATCACACTTGGGTCGGTGTAGACTGTGCAGGTCGTCGCAGAGTCCTGGCTGCCTTGCGGGTGGAGCGCAGCAGCTGAGCCCGGGCTCCTCCACCTTCCCCAGGGCGGCCTTTGGCTGCTGGCCGCGCTGGTGCAGGTGTGTTGGGCTCTGCAGGAGAAGAAGCCAGAGGTTTTGCAAGCCATTCTCATCATTTGGTTGAGCTTCAGAGGCAGCTAGAAACCAGTGCGTGTTCCACTCATCCCGTGGGGTCCAGCTCATCCCACATCCCTCCCTTCTGGAGTAGCTGCCCGCTGGCCCGAGTCTTCTGGTGCAGACACTGCCGACTCAGTGGAGCTCTAACCAGCTTCTACCACTGTGAAAACTCAGCGCTCCATAGCAAATCCTTTTCTTCTGGATCATTCCTGGTGGTTCTGTTTTCCTGGCCAAGCCCTAAGTGATAAAAATGAAGTGTTCCTTCCAGTACATTTAGAATTCTGATGAATTTCTATTTCTAATCAAACCTTACATTCATTCTTTTCATAAGATTGTGTCCAAGGGCATGCAGGAATATTTTTAGATCATAGTAGAGCAGAATCAAAACATCTCTGTAAACTTAATCTGCAGCAGTAACCTTTTTTACTTTGCTGCTTTATTCCTGACCATGGCCCATTTGCAGGTCTGAATTCCGGAGGAAAGCATCAAGCTACACTGTAGACACTGAACTGACGCAGAACTGGATCCCTTGATTCCCAGAACCGCCCCTTTTTCAAATGGTTCTGGCTTATTTAAAAGGTACTTAGGCATTTAATTTGATCCTCTCCCTTTCCTCTTGGGAAGAAGCTCCTGCAGAATTGTTAGCAGTGCCTTTCTATGCAGTAAGCCATTGAGGTCAGCTTCATAAGGAAAAACCAAAGAGTTTTTGATGTTAAAAACAGGGAAACTAAGGTATATTAAAGGAACTTGTACTCACGATTCTCTTTCCATGCTTAGGCTATTAGATCATAGTTCGCTACAAAGTTTTACTTTATTGAAGGCTTTTGGTGGTAATATAAACCATAAGAGAGAAGTGGGTGGTTTAAAATGTCAGAGCTAAAAAATAGAATAGCTTAATATGTGCAGCTGTAAGAATTTGCAGTGCTTTACTGTTTGATTTTGAGTTTCTTTGCAGTAGTTTGCATCTTTTAGTCACGAGCAATATGCCAACCATGAAAATAAAGCACTAGCCTCCATCCCCACACTAAGAGAAATGGTGGAGTTGTTGGTTCTGTCCCTCTTGATTTGACCTCTGTGGGTGTCACTTCACTTTGCGACAGCTATGGTGCTCCAAGGCTGGCGAGTTTTAAGTCTGTTTATGAGACCCAGAAGATGATCTAGGGCTTGACCAGGTTGTCCAAGACACTCAGTGATGGAAACAGCCAAGGTAAACAGAATTGGAAGAAATGGAAGCAGTAAGGATTTTATAGAGAAGATGAAAACAAGAAAGCCTTTGCGAATTTATTCCAAACTAAGGTTATCTTAGACACCGCGGAAGAGGCAGCTGTGGTCACTGCCTGGTAGGATGTGCTGTAGACACAAGATAAGCTAGGATGAGTCTGCTAGGAGGAATGGAGAATGCAAGGGATGTATTTTTGGATCATTGGGGTTTTTATAAGTGAGTCCCTGAGCGAAGGCTTGGAAATCACCTTCTGAAGCAGTCTATTTTTTATCAACGAATGTCTTCTTTGTCTTCTGGAGTTACATTCTTATTTTTCCAGACTTTAAGTATATGATCATTACACTAAAAGAGAGGTGCGAGGAGTGTTTGATGATGTCATTATCTGTTTCCCGATGGTGAGATAGGAGTCTGTGCCACAGAGCACTCGGATCTGGCCCGTGGCTCCCTCTCTGGCCTCTGGGCTGTCCGTCTCCACCCCGGCCTCTGGAGCCCTTGTTCCTGGACAGGGCAGGGCGCGGCTGCTGCAGCCTTGGCACGTGTGGTTTCTTCTTCACCAGATGTGTGGATGGCCGGTTCTGTCCCACTATCACTGCAGCACGGAGGCCTTCCCTGGCCACCTCATCTGAAGTAGCAAACGCTCCTTTATGTGTCGCTCTGCATCTCACCTTGTTTGCCTTCCTGTCCCTTGTTGCTGTCTGGCACCATTTTTTGGTGTTGGCTTTAATGACCCCTCATGACATCATGAGCTGCACCAGTTGTATCTCTAGTGCCTGGAACTCTGTGGGCCTACAGAGTGGGGCTCAGAAATTACTATCCAAAGATAGTAATCCCAAGAAAGGATTGGCATTTTATTGCCAATTCAAAAGAGAACTAAAACCAAGTGAATAAATCATTTTTGTGAATGCAGAACTCTTTTAGGTACACACTTACCTACTTTACCTTTTTCTTCCTTTCAAGGAGAGAAGTGGCGATTAGCAATTTCCCTGGCACATGCAGAGGTGTTCCATTGGGTCTGGCTCAGCTTTGATTCTTGCAGGGATGTAACCCGCTGGGACTGTCACTCCTAGCGGATGAGAATCTTTGTGGGATCTTCCTCCCCTTGGGTGGCATTAAAGCATAAGTGGTTGTTGAATGCTTGCCACAAAGTTCAAGTCTAGAGACAACAGCTTTACCTTTGAGATGAAACCCAGAATTACAGGGGTTCTGTCCATGTCCTGTTCCCAGGAACCTAAAATTCATTCTGCCAGTGCCCTACTTTCTATAAGGAATGGCTTTTTTTTAGTTAGTGAGGTAGATAGGAAATATTATTTTTTGTTGGATCAAATGAAGTGCAAGGGTCTCAAACTGCTTGGTCAAAAGAATTAACTATAACTTTAGTGTTGCACAATAAAGAATTTGTCTGGTTTTGGTCTTGGGTTCCTGGCAGGGAGCTTTAAGACCCTTGGAATTTTCTAAGTGATATGACTTTCTCTATTATTCATGGTGGACTTCCGGGACCACTATTCCTGAGTTAATGCTAAGGAGGGGATGACTCATGGTAGATCCCAAATGGTTTCAGGATGGGGAGCAGCCGTGCTGGGAAAACCAATCCTGATTAGAGAGTGGAGACTTCGAGCCACGTGGTATCAGCCCTACCTCCCAGCATTCTGAGAAGGCAGGGGGTTGGGGGTTGGGTTCCATCATGTAGCCAGAGATGCAGTCAGTCAGGCCTACACAATGAAGCCTCAATAAAAACATGACCCCAAAGCTAGCTTGAACTCTGGGAGGGGGTGCATCCTGAAGACACAGGATGTCTGTATTTAGGAGTCTCCCGGATGTTGTGCCATGAGTCTCTTCTGTTGACTGGCCCTGATTTGGGTCCTTTGTAATCAAACTGTAATAAGTACAGTGATTTCCTTAATTTTGTGAACCATTCTTATGAATTACGGAACTGACAGCTGCGAGAAGCCCAGATTTTATAGCCAGTTGAGCAGAAGTGCAGGTGGCTTAGGGGCGCCAAACTTGTGGATCTCGTCTGAAGTGTGGGGGTCTGGTGGAGCCTCTTGCCCTTTACCCGTTATCTCTCCATTAGCTCAGGTAGTCACTGTCAGAATTGTATTGCACCCATTCTCTATCAGGTGCTCACTTCTTTTTTTTTTTTTTGTGGGTACTGGTGGTCAAACTCAGGACCTCGCGCGCCAGCAGGCGCCCGTGCCACTGAGTGATATCACTGGCCCTTTTTTCGTATGTGGGTGCCGGGAGTCGAACTCAGGACCTCGTGCTTGCCAGGCAGGCGCTTATGCCACTAGCTATCTCACCAGCCCTAGGTGCTCACTTTTAAAAGAAAAAAATTTGCTAAAAATTGACAGTTTAGTTATAACCAAGATACAGTAATGCCATGGTTCACGAATGCTTCTGTTTGTAAATAATTCGGTTCTCAAACAAAAGTGTTCAGCAAAATTTTGCTTCCATTTGCAAACTCTGCATCAGGTGATAAACATGACCACAGCCATCTTCCCCACACAAACACAAACGCAGCTGTCTTACCCCAAATCACAAAACAAATTAAGTTTGTAAACTGAGGTACCACTGTATTTGGTGTTGCTCTGTTGTAATTATTTGCTGATTCTCTTTTGAGGGTTTTCTTTTGGGACCTGCTGCCTTGCAGGAATAGCCACTGATCCTCCTGTCCTTTGTTTTTCTCCCTTTCTGTGGTACAGTCAGACACGGAGTTCCAAGGAGACTTTAGTGCCAATACTGCCCCTCCCAAGGGGCAGCTTCCTCCCAGCAGGGGTGGATGCCGTGCACCATCTCAAATCAAATCTACGAATTTTGCTTTGCCTCTGAATGCCGTTCTCCCCTCTGTACTGTCGTTCGCATTGGCGCCTGTGAATTACATTGTTTGCTACTTTAGATATATTAGGTGATGATGATTTGCTGATTTATTTCTGGTACTGGAGGGAAATGCAGAAGAAGAGCAACCGCAATGATTGAGGGCCAAAGGGATTTGCCTTAGAGGAAAAACCAAGCAGAACCAGATGCTGTTATTTATTGGTTGAACGATCTAAGAAGACTATGGAAACCACTTATAAGCACTTGAGAGCTATAATGATAGCAAGAGTGGGGAAGAGGAGAGATGAACAGCAGCGGGGGAGACAGGAGGACGTGCTGTGTGTCCGTGGAAACCACCAGCCCGGTGCTGGAGAGAGCATCGTTTGAGACTTCAGAAGCAGATTAAAGAAGGTAAATTTGGTTTTTTCTTGTCCCTGGTTTGTAGTTCTTACTGGAAAAGAGTGTATGTGGTATTGCTGCTGAACACACAGAGTTTTCTGGTGAGCTCGCTCTGCAGCCAGCTTTGAGACCACACCTCCCTCTTCTGAGAAGCACCTACCTTCAGTTCCCTGGTGCTTGGGGCAGATCTCGGGCTGCAATTCTGATCTACAGGCTTAGCACATCTTAGGTGGGCTCAGGAGTCAGCAGCTGTCGCCGGTATGCCAGGTGATGCAGAAGCTTGGGAACCTCTGGGACTCCTCGGAAGCCTGTGTTTAGCAGGGCTGAGATGCTGCGATCGCAGGCAGAACTCAGACGGGGAGAGGCTCGCTGCGATGGCAGGGCTGGGAGGCGCTTAGCACGAGCTGCCTGCACCCACTCTCCCACTTCTCTATCATCTTCCGCTCCCCAGAGGGCCCGGTGACTGAGGGACGGAGGCTGGCAGGAGCACCTGTAGCTTGGAGAAGCCCCACAGGCCAGGCCGACTGTGGGGGCTCTGACATCAGTGGGGTGATAGGGTCCTGGGGGGCCCAAGGCCAGGTGGCAGAGCTTCACTGCTGAAGACAGGGTGGGCGAATCTCTCTGATGGGCGCAGGGCTGCGGTGGTAATCATGGTGTTTCGGCCCCGGGCATCTCAGGTGCTCTAGGAATAGGAAGATGCCAGGTTTGGCTGCCTCTGACCCAGTGTCCAGACCTGAGCAACGACCAGTCTCTGCCCCAGGGGAAACCTCATGAGTGTCCTTGTCTAAACCAGAGCTATTTTTAGAAAAGGAAATGAAGAGAGCGCTGGACTGTCTCAAGCCTCTGGCAGTGAGAGAGGAGGCAGAGAGCTCACGGCCCTTCCCACTCCGCGTGCTGCCACTTTGGTGCCAGATCTGTGACCCTCTGACCTTCCTGGAAATGGATTGGCCATCCTGGAAAACAGCTCATCTGATTGCCAGAGCTGCCGCCCAGCTTTCTGGGCAGCTTTACAGGAAGGCAGAGGAGTTCAGATGGCAAAAGGGCGATTTGTGTTCATTCATATTTGCCAAACTCTGGAAGGTTTTCAGGCAGGGATGTCTATTGCAATTATTTCTTTAAAAACATTTTATGTACTGCTTGGTCAAGGTACTTTTTAAAGGCTAAACTAAATAAAATGGAAGACTCCTAGAGTTTAAAGGGAAAGCTCTTTTCCTACTCTCAATGTCACGTAGATTCATCTGCTGTTCAGTAAGTGTTCACTGAGAAGCTCCTGAGTGCTGAGTGAGTTGAGTACACGGTGGAAAGAGACTGGCTTCTTGCGGGCTGTGAACACCTGCTCCTAACCTAGGCGTCCCGGTGCTGTCCTCGCACTTTTGCCAAGCACTGGACTGGTGTAAATGCCGAAGTGGTTGCTGGTTGGGTTTCTTCTCTCCCTGAGCTGCAGTCATCTTAGTATTCCGTATACTAATGGTTGAAAACGCAAATGCTGCAAGGGTGGCAGGTAGAGCAGTGAGCCGGGTATGAGGTTAGTGTCTTTGACATAGTGTATTCTCCTCTTCTAGAAATATACTTTCTTCCACTTTTCTACCCACAGTCATTTTGATGCTTTTTATTTCTCATATGTGATAGTAATAGAAGCCCAAGAAACACTCCACTCGCCTCTTTACTGAGAGAAAAACAATGTGTGCATGAGAGTAAATGCACAGCGTCAGGTTCGGAATGCGGGGACCTGGCGAGACTCCGGTACACTGTGGACACTCGGCCTCAGAGCGGTCAGCCCAGCGTTTCCATGGAGCCGCGGAGGCCCAGAGTTGCCAAGTCTCCTAGTATTTCAAGCAAAACCGGAAATTTTTATATGAAATCCCGTGTTTTTTTTAAATTGGTGAATTAGAAAAGTGGCATAAATGTGAAACTAAGTAATTTATAGGCTAAACTTGCCCGTTTACGATGATGAAATTGGATCTTACTTTCCCCTTGCAGAGCTAGAGTACACGCGTTGTTTCAGTGTGTCTTTTGTTCATTCCTGTGCTTATTCACACACATGTTATGTGACACCGTGCTGGGACATTGTGCTGGAACCTGGGGGTACAGCCGTAAATATGGCACAGCCTTTCTCCAGGGAGCTGGGAACAGTCCTATTGCCTTTCTCTAGGCTGAGCGTCCCCGGTTCCCAGAGCTTCTTGGAGAGGCCTCATTTCAGGAGCCCAGCTGGAAGCTGCTCTTGCATTTGGCAAGCACCCTGGGGTCAGCTGTCCTCTGGGACACTGTCCACCTTGCTCTCTCCCACCCACAGCTGGAGTGGGATGCGTCCCCTCGTGAGTCCCTGCCCTGGTGTCCCTGCCTGCAGAGTTCCATCGCTGTTCACTGTCTGCTGAGTGGCCTCTCTGGTCTCACTGTGCTGTGGGCGCTCTGGAAGGCTGCCTTGTCTTCTGTGTCCGCCTGAGCACGGCCCTGTCCCCGACTTATGCTAGGTTCTCAGCCGACCCTGTAGGAGAGATGGTAGTGGAAAACAGCTGGACTCCTGCAGTTCCTGTTGCTGGCTGTTGGCTTGGTCTGTTTTAGTAGCAAGGACATATAAACTCTTTGACTTGAGTGCAACTGAAAACCTCTTTACAGTTTTAATCTAAGTTGAAGTATTTTGTTCTCTTTTATATGCTGAAGTGGATCTTTATTCTTCTCACTATTCTTACCATTAATAATATTAGCTGGGCATGGTGGTGCATGCCTGTAATCCCAGCACCCTGAGGGGGCTGAGGCAGGAGGATTGTAAATTTGAGCCCAGCATGGGCAAACTAGTGACTTAGTGAGACCCTACTCAAAATAAAAAGTAAAACAGGGCTGGGTATGTAGCTCAGTGCGAAGGCTCTGGGTTCAATCCCCAGTACTGGGAAAAAAATAAAAAAGTCAGCCATTTATACTCTGATTCTCAGTCTCGCAGCACATTAATTTCTGTTCCCAGGTACAAGTATTTGTAATCTTGATAAGCATGCACTCTATAGTTTCATTTAAGTCTTTGATAAAAATATTGGGAAGAACAGAGATAAAAGCAGCACACTGTGATATACACTGGAGGTGTCAGGTTCAAGACGACATTGATTTATTATTCACCACTCTTTGCTTAGTGTTGCTACAAATCTGTCTTAAGCTATCTTGTATGCAGAGAGATTTCAAGAGATCTTGACAAATGCCTTTGTTAAAATAAAGATGTGATGCATCTATCACATCCCTCTCCTGTTAAATTATGAGGCTCATCAGTTAGCCCCTGTTTTTGTGAATCCATGTTAGCTCCCAGAATCAGAGAGTCTTTTTATGTTCTCACAAATAGGATATGCCCCTAAAATTTTGATAGCATTTTGTCTCAAGCTAACATGTCTGTGGTTTGAAGAATTAACTTTCCATCTTTTTAGACCTTGCAGCTTTTATAATTAATATGGTGAGATACAATCTTGTACACATATACACACAAAATCTTTGAGCACTGTTTCTGGTTATTTCCTTATGGAAAATTCCTAGAAGTGGACTTCTCAGTCAAAGAGTACATACTTTTTAAAGCCCTTGATGCACGTTGCCAATCAGAGACCTTCCAGTGTGGATACCCACCAGCTGCGTGGGAGATTGCTGGCTCTCTGTCATCGTCACTGATGCGTTTGAGACAGCTCAGCCTGATGGAGTGCATACAGTGGCGCTTGGCCCCAGGAGGAAGGGCTCTTGGGGAACTGCACCCAGGCTCTGTGAGAACTGTGGTTGGTCTCCTCCTTCTTCAGGCTGTCCAGTCTCAAGCTTTCTGATTTCCCGCAACTCTGCTGCACCTGCAGGTCCTCTTGTACCGGAGCGTGAGGCTGTTCTCCCTGCTTGGCTCCCTGCTTGGTCCATCCCCTTATTCAGCAGCCCTCTTCCCTTCCGTGGGTTACTGCACCCCGGCTCCTGTGTTAAGGGTGGGTGCAGGCTGGGGGCTCTGCCAGCACATGGCTGGGGTGAACTTGTGCCAGCGCCTGGAGTTGGATCCCATGCAACAATCCATTCTTCTAGGCTTAGTTTGGGACTGTGACTACTTCAGTGGGAGTGGGAGTGGATTCTTTTGCCCACTCAAATCTTGAGATGTTTAAAATTCTGTGGGTTAAAGCTGGGCATGAATGAAGTCAAGTATTTCAAATATGCACATGTCATTTCTAAAGTTAACTTTTATATTGGTTGTTTTGGCAAAGAGAAGTTGTTTCTGTAAGAGAAACAAATCAAGGGCATGAGAATAATGACCTACGGTTATGGTCTGGTAAAATGGGTTAGAGTAAGTAGATCAGAGTCATACAGGCACTACCCCTCAGGGTGTACACTCTCATGCTCCCTCAAAGAACCATCCCCTAGCCAATGCATTTTCTGTAACCCCACAGGCTCAATTGGGGGACATTATGTCCTATTAATAAATTAAGGCAACTTCAGATATCTCTGTGTTTTGCATTTCTTTCTCCTGAAAATATTTTTTATTCTGTTAAACAACAATTCCCCTTCTTTTGGTGAATCTCTTTCAATTTCTCTGTCATGGCCTTAACTGTCAGATTCTGAGATCTGTGGGAATTTGTGTTAAACATTTTACACAAATTTGGAAACTATGTGGTTTTACTCATCTTTTTATTTCTGCTGCCCCTGGTAATAGCATGCAGCACCCTAAAAATCCCCTTATGAGCTGGTAATCGGATGATGCTTCTGGAGCATAAATCCGGAAGCGTGGTTCCTGGTGGCACCATGGTGAGGTTCCTGCCTGGTTTGTCCCTCTGTGGGCACAGTCACAGTCTCATGGTTCTGTTCATCTCCAGTGGCATGGCTCTGGAGTCCAGAGCACTTTGGACTTGCCTAGGAGCACTTAGCTGCTTAGGAGGGGCCAGCAGGAAAAGCAAGGATATGCAGGTGTCTGCTTGAGCTGCGGATAGAGGGAAAACAGAGTCAGCTCCTGCTTGCCACTTTCTCAGTGTGACCAAGAGTTCCCAAAATAATACTGTGTGTTATGTATGCGTTGATTTCTGCAGACAGGACAATTCGAGATAGGAAGAAGTGGTGTTTACTCAAATATAAAATAATCCACTGTTGGGAGTCATTTAAAAATAATTACATAGCTTATCTTTTTAAGTGAGCATTCCCTCTGCTTTCCTTATGCTTGTAGCTACTACCGGCTTTCATTTTTTCCTTGTTACTTTTTTACAGGCTCAACATACTGCTAACGGGCATGGACCCGTTCTACTTTCATGCAGTGAACGTGATCCTTCACTGCCTGGTGACGCTTGTGCTGATGTACACCTGTGACCGAGCCGTCTTCCGGAGCCGGGGGCTCGCCTTCGTGACGGCCTTGCTGTTCGCCGTGCACCCCGTCCACACCGAGGCGGTGAGTGTAACGCGCTCGATGAAGTGACGACCAAAAACCGTCTGTGTTTATCAGCTGCATTGATCTTTTGTCCCTTTCAGAACCACATCAACTCAGAGCTCTACAAAAGTGTTTATCTTTATATATAAATCTCTCTGCTTGATGACTTTTCCTTTTGAATGCTCAAATTGGCTTTCTTGCACCTCCAGGATGTAACTGCTTTTCTAAATAGCCGCTGTCGTTATTACAGGTAGGAATGAATGTCACAGTCCTTTTTATTTGCAGAAAATTTAAATCCTAATGTGTGTTCAACAGCAAGGGGCCTTTTGAGATTTTTATCATGCTGTCATTGTTCCTGCTCTCCATTGATATTTTACCTGTTCTCACTCTGTTTTATGTTTATAATGTTTATGATGCAGAACTCCTAAGTGCTAGGGGAGGACTGGGAAGAGTTAGACTGACATTCTGTACAGTAGAGATAGAGTACTTACAAATTGTTTTCCAAGTTACTCAGTAAGAAGTGTAGTTCTTTTGCGGTGATGAAAATTTGTTTAGAAAGTATTGGTAGTTGGTACCCATGGCTCTTAGTAACATAATAATAATGCATCAGATAAGATGGTGTTGTCAGTCTATCTTGTTTCACATCTTAGCAACCACAGCTGGCTTATTTTATGTGCATTGCTAGGGTAGGTGCAGACTTCCCAGGGAGTGCTGGAGCCTCACAGATTTTAAAGAATCTGCACCTGGCGCCTGGCCGCTTTCCCGCGGTTGACCTGCCTGACAGCACACGCACAGTAAACAGGTCATGCTTCTCTTTCTCACCTCGCTCTCTGCCACCCTTCCCTCATGTGAGCAAGTGGAGGAACACCTCGTATGTCAGGACCTTCCTGTGCCTGGTGTGCAGAGGTCGGAGGCACCTGACCAACAAAAGGCTTGCTACATGTGTGTTGGGAGGCCACCTTCGGTTAGGGCATCATGCACTGAGAAAAGGGCTTCATGTTCCTCCCTGTCTTGTGTGGAGAAACATAGCATGGTGTTAGACATATGGGATGGTGGCCTGTGTTGGCATTCTGGACTCAGATGTGAAATAATTGTCATAGGAATACATAACAATATGATTGTTTAAACTGACACAAGAAGTCTAGTCTGATTTGACTAATTGGTTTGATGATGAGGATTGGTTTTTCCAGTTAGATTATAGGATGGTTATTTTCCATCAACAGAATTCTAAGTCTCTAAGCCCAAGGTGTTGACAAATATTCCTGTGTGTATAGACATATTATATATAAATATAGAGAGACTAAGGAAAATTATTTTATAAAAATATTGCATTATTAAGGTAGTTTTACCAGCTCTTCCTGAGTGTATTAGACTGGATAAGCTGCCTCTGAGTAGAAGAATGTGAATGGAAGTCATGGTAGTAACATTCCTTTGGTGACTCTTGGGAAAGCCTCCTTGCTCTACTTCTACAAAACTGTGAATGTCTCAGGTAACTCTAACAGTGGATGTGTTTAACATCTTTTCTTTTGACCAAATTAAAGTGCAGTGGCAGGCAGCAACACAAAACAACACCCAGGATTTGGAGGCGGATTTATTTATGTTGACATGCACTGATCGGGATCATTCCCAGAATAGCAGGCCCCGATCTCTGGTGGTCTGGGGCTTTTATATGATGCACAAGCAGGAGGTACAAAGGATGTACAAAGGTGAGACAGAACAGCCTGGCAGTTCTTCTCATTAGCTAGCAGGGACCTGGTTGATTTGTCAGCTGGCAGATCACTGAACTGCTGTGTGAGATGATAGATCACTATGTGATAATTGCTGATGACCTTGGAGATCAAAGCATTAAGTTGTTGCTTTAATACACATCTCATTAATGCGAACAGTCTATAAAGACAAAAGCTGGGAATAGAATGGACACTGTACGCCATCGTACTCTAGAAAAGGTAAGATTCAGCTGTACATAACTTACTGAAAAGAAACCCACTATTAAGATGGTATTAAGATGGACATTTAAGATGGTATTAAGATGGACATTTTTATATTTAATAACCATTTTTCTACTCTAGTCATGATGTACTGAGCAATTGTGAATTAATAATTGGAATAGATATACCAAATTAAAACTTTAACACAGGCTTATGATCACTGGAAATTTTATAAATAAAATAATTTGGAGCCAGGGACAAAATTCAGTAGTAGGGAGCTTGCCTAGCACGCTCGAGACCCTGGGTTCCATCCCTAGCACCACACCCACCAAAAAAATCAATTATTTGTATACTTTTCTTACTGGGAGATAATATAATAAATAAAATATTTTAAGGCATAAATATGTAATACATTAAGAAAAAATGCTGAGGGGGAAATAAATAGATGTACAAGTTGAAGAAGAAAGGGAATACAGTGTGTACCGTTTAACGGAATACAGTGTGTACCATTTAACGGAGAACCTGTCTGTATTTGTGTAAATGGAGATGAAGTGCATCAGGCGGCTTGGTCTTCAGATTCCACTGGGTACATTTAAAACAGTGATACCATGGCCTTATTCTAAAATGTTAGTATTTACAACACATGGGAAGTTAGATCCTTTCAGCTATTTAAATTTAGGATGACAAGCTGAGTGTGGTGATGCACACCTGTAATCCTAGCACACCAGGAGGTTGAGGTAAGAGGACTGCAAGTGAGCCCAGCCTGGGCAACTTAGCGACTCAGTGAGATGCTGTCGCAAAATTTAAAAATAATTTTGAACTGTAGGGGCGGGGGACTGGGGATGTGCTCAGTGGGAAGGCCCTGGGTCCAATCCCCAGTAATGCAGCCCCCAGTATATATGATAACAATTTTAAATATGATGCCTACATTTCTATTTTTTTTTGGAAATAATATGAAGAAAAATAACCAAGTGCTGGTATTCCTAGCCATGTAGAATGTGTGATACACAGGGTCAGTGACGTGTTTTAATCTCAGGTCATAAACGGTGCTATATTTCTGACAAATAATTTTAAAGTACTCTTGAAAGTCTGAACTTAGAGTGTCTGAGGGACAGTTATTGCAGAAAAGAGCAGACAAATAGGGCAACAACAGTTTTACTCATTGATGCAGAGACAGAGTACCTATAACAGGCAGCTTTGGGCTGTGTGGTCATGAGTTGATACAGCTTAGGTTGGGTTCTAAGAAAAGTGGTAAATCTGTTAGCAAAATGACCTTCAGCCAAGGGTTTTGTGCTTTTGTGCTAATCAGGGAAAAAATCCATAGTAGCATAATTAAAGGGGCAGAGGAGTCTGGGAGCTAGATATTTATTCGGGAAAGGTGTTTATATTTACAAGAAGCAGGACCCATATAAGAAGGGTGTGAACAAATTTGATTTACAAAACAATTTACCTTACAAAGTGAAATAGAGAGATTGCTATTTAATTACATATTTCAGTTCAGGTTTCTGAGGAGGACAGAGAAATAGAAAAAGATGTACTTTATAGAAGATAGGGTGATAAGATACTTACACACACACACACACACACACACCCAGTGTGGTGGGGGAGGGAGTTCCTGAGAAGTAGCTCTCCTTTGTTAAACAAGGACAAAAACAGGATTGTAAGTTATCTCAGGAGGGAGAATTTAATTTTCGGGGTTGGGATCTGGCTTAAAAATGCTGGGTGATTTTTTTTTTTTTTTTTATGTGGGTATCAGGAGTCGAACTGAGGACTTCACGCTTGCCAGCAGGCGCTTATGCCGCTGAGCTGTATCACCAGCTCTGGATGATTTTGTATGGACGTGTTGATAGGATTAAAGTCTTGACTTATTAGTTAAACAGTTGACAAGTAGTTACCGAGCACACGCTTGGTGCAGAGCCTTCTCCAGGTGCCAGGGAAATACGCGGTTGGGTAGTGGGGCCCCTCCCACAGTTTCTTACGAGCTTATGGAAAACTAAAAAAAACAGACCCATAGATCAATACAAGACAAAGCCATATGTTACAGTAACACAAGAACCCTAGAGGGAGCGGGATTTCCACTTTAACTAGATAGGGACAAATTTATCCATTTACTCAGTCTTTCAACAGATATCTCAGAGCATAAAGGACAGCGGCTATAGAGTATCACTCTGTAGGGCAACAGCAATAAATGAGGCAGACCCAGACTGACCTAAGTTTTTGAGATTCTTGGAAAGGTTTCTGAACATTGTATTTCTTGGGAAATGTATATATTTTTCTAAATCCTAAATAAGAAAAAGCAGCAGAGAAATTGGAAAAATAAGGAAAATTATTGTAATTCTGTAAGAAGACGTTATCATCATTACCGATTTGGACAAATGTACTCGTGTCAAGTTGCAAGTAAGAGCAGGAAGAGTTGACATTGGAAGGAGAAGTCTGCGTTTTCAGCCCTGGGATGAGAGGATGGAAGAGAAGATTGCTTATGGTCTTAGCAGTGGGTCTGGCTTGTAGCTGTTGCCATGTGTTAAATTATGTGTTCCTAGCGCTATGCAAACAGAGCTCATTCTAGCAGATAAAATAAATATTAATCACACATACCAAGAGCATACTTTACACAAATCCCATGAGTTTCGTTCTGCAAAAAATAACAAGTTTTGGGCCGGTGAGATGGCTCAGCGGCGTAAGCGCTTGCCTTGCAAGCACGAGGGCCCGAGTTCGACTTCCGGATCCCACATACGGAAAAGGGGCCGGTGATATCGCTCAGCGGCACGGGTGCCTGTTGGCGCGCGAGGTCCTGAGGTTGACCCCCCGGTACCCACAAAAAAAAAAAAAAATAACAAGTTTTGAGAGCAAATTAAGACCTAGTTGGCAAGTTCCACATAGGATTCTATTAACCTTGCTGGGGGGTTTCTAAGTTACATTATAGGTTCAATGTCCTTAACCTGAAAACCCAAAATGCTCCAAAACTTGACACTTTCAGAGTGTTGACAAGGTGCCACAAGTGGAAAAATGTACACTTGACATCATGTGACAGGCCACACTTAAAACTCACGGGCAGATATCATATAAAATTACCTTCATCTATGCAAACACAGGTGGATTTGGGTTTAGACTTGGGTCCCCTTCCCAAGGTATCTCATACGCTGTATAGGCAGATATTCCAAAGTCCGAAAAAGTCTTGCAAGCACATCTAGTACCAAGGACTTTGGCTAAGGGCTACTCAGCCTATTTTGAACTCCATCCAGTTCTGTCCACTGATGCTTTTTCAGTGTTTGGATGTTGGTTGGAGACTCCAGTTCCCAGGTTAAACCACTCCCTGATGGATGGAGACCTGCTGTCTTTTCTCGTTGCTAAGACAAAATACCTGACACCCACAGTTAAAGGAGGAAAGGTTTATTTCACCTCACAGTTTGTAGAGTCCATAGTCAGCTGGCTCCAAGGCAGGGTGGCATGGCAGAGGAGAAACAGCCCATGGAATGGTAGGCAGGAAGCAGCAAGCAGCGAGCCTGCCTTACCCTTTTATTGTCATCTGGGCTACAAGCCTTTTGGGTGGTGCCACCCACACCCACGGTCTTCAGTAAATCCATTCAGCCACACCCACGGCCATGCTAATTCTAATCAGTGGACTAATTTAGTACCATGTACCCTTAATCCCAGCATCACACACCCTGGATCCAGCCAGCTCTGAAGAGCCCCACCTTGAGCACATGGGGCTTTGGGGGGACATCTAGACACAAGGCATAACACCCGCTGTTTAAATGCAAAATGCATGCTGTCCTTTTGCATATATATTTTTTGCTTACCTACCACGATTGACCATTTGCTTTAATTTTTTTTTTTTCCTTGTGGCATTGGATATTTGACTCAGGGCCTCATCTGTGTTAGGCAATCATTCTATTGCTCAGCTACACCCCAGCCCTTTTTATTTTTTGTTTTGAGACAGGGTCTTGTCAGTTTGCCGATGCCGCCGTTGAATTAATAATCCTCCTATCTCAGACCCCTGAGTAGCTGGGATTACAGGTGCACACCACTGCATCAGGCGACCAGTTACTTTTTCATTTTCTAGCACTGTATGGTTCAGCTTGCACCATCATAGAGCCGAGTCCAGCTGGTGTAGACCTAACATTCCATCTCTGCTTCCAGTGCCCTTTTCTTTTTTAGGCTCCGTGCTGTTTGTCACTGTCAGCAGTCACTTCCAGAAACACTTCATGTATTGTCAGACCTCTGTCCCTGCCACTCTTCTGTCCTCCAACTGGAATGCATTCTGATCCCTCACCTGGCGTAGATGTCACGTTCCCCATTTTGAGTTTCCTGAAATGCTCGCCGTCTGTCCTTTAAGCCTCAGATTGCAAAGCCAGCCCTTCCATCCCGCCTCCCAGGTCGTGCACTTGACTTCTTTGTATCATATTAATACTTCTTCTAACTCTGTCAGATGTTAAAGTCCCTCCAGTTGGCATGGTACCTGGCAAACAGGAGGCATTTGGAACATTTGTGTTAAGTAGGATAAAACACGCTTACTAAGCTTGGTGCTGTTGACTGATGAAATCAGAGGCAATGGCTGCTCTAGCCACATAGCAGATGATGACAGACACTCAGCCCTTCATCCCAAAGGCTTCAGCTCAACAGGGATATGGTGCACGCTTAGTGGTTTGGACTGGCAAGGTGCCTGCTGGTTACCCTGACATTTCAGCACCATTCTTCCTATCCTGGTACAGTCAGCCTGCATGTACTGCTGCTGTGGCTTCAGACTTGCTGCAGTGTGAGAAGCAGGGCTTTTGGATGCCTTTGGTGCATTAGTTATGCTCACCTGGCTTGTGACTGTCTCATCCAGCTTGCTACACTCTGTGTCAGCTTGCACGTCTTGCCATCGGCCAGAGCAGTTGTGCTGTGATGAGCAGTGCTCTGGGTCCAGACTCCAGGCTTTATCCCAAGAGTCTGTAGTGGACTTGCTGTCCACTCCGTTTAACCTTTGCAGGCCTTGCTGTGATGCTGAGCTGCAGGTCCAAGGAGGCTGTGGCGTGGACTGAGCAGGTCTGGCCTTCACCAGGACCCGTGCGTGATTGTTGTTCTACAGCCCTTGAGCCTGAGCTGTGTGTCTGCATACCACGGTGATCCCACGCTGTCAGAGCCCCCCGGCTGGCCCTCATGTTCCTTATAGATTAACCAGTCGGTGAGCAGTGTGGTCCCCAGCGGCTACATTAGTAAGAGCTTTCAGCTCTGGGCTGCCTGTGCAATTCCTCGGCTAGGTCCAGCTTTCTCCTGATGTTAGACCAGAATTATTTTCAGTATGTGACTTGCTGTCAATGTCACATTGTCAATGTCACAAGCATAGACATACTTGGATTATTTTTTACTAAGATTCTTAACTGTTATGTTAGACTAATAAGTGAAATTAAGATATCATGTATGTCAATTTTAGTGTGGAAAGACGGTTTTAATAAGCCATGCAGGAATACCTGTGTCACTGTTGTCAGCTCCACCCTCTGCTCTGAAAGAAAAAGGAAGAAAGAAGTCGCACTGGCGTTCTCCAGCAGGGCACTTGTATGTGTTATTGCTTCAGAGACAACCATCACAGTCACAGCAAAACCAGATCTCAGAGACAGGCGATCACAGAGTCCCAGTCAGATGGCAGAGGAGTCTGTCTTGAAGCCTTGGTGGCCTGGCTCCGGGAATTTGTGGTTTGGGCTGGCACTGCGCCCTCACTGCTGTGAAGCCTGCTTGCTGTGGGAGGGTCTGTGTGGGTCTGTTTGAAGGGAAATTCTTTTCTGCTGTTGTTGACTGATTCTCCAATGCGCCGGGGACCTCGGGCTGTGTGATTGGGGTGCTGGTGATTTCTGTGCCCCAAATGATAACCTTCCCTTGGAGCCACATCTCATCCAGGTCTTTTGGGACCTCTTCTTGGAAGCGTTTGAAAAACTACAGCCCTTTTTCCTTTACAGTTTTCTTTGATTTTAATGAAGGGAAATGCACATGTATCTTACCTAGCAAAATAATACGAAGACTTACAAAGTGGTCTGTGTCACACCCTACTTTCAGCTCAGGCCCCCCTGAAGTAACACATCTTTGAAATGATTTTAGATTTAACAAATACACAGAATGACTGTTCTTTCTCAAACTCACTGATTTTTAACGTTTTGGCACATGTGTCATTCTTCCTCTCTTTCTCCTTCTGTGTAAAAACATTGGGATATTTCCTGAAGCATTTGGGAGTGGGCTGCATAATCCATGCCTCTTTACACATTAATGATTCAATCCTGTGAAACGGAGAGCATCACTCATGTTTTATTTTTTTGTTTTCTTTAGTTTGGAACAGTTGCTAATCTTTACTGTCTTTCTATAATTCATGTATTTTAATATAATTTAGAATTAATGTTAAAAAGTGTATAAGATGTTTATATTTATGATTGCAACACATAAATGTTGTATAGTATGCAATTACACAAATATATATTATGTAAATATATAATACATAATTTATAACATATAGTCAGCATATATGCAAATTTGTAATATAAATAAAAATAGTATAGTATATACAAATTACATGTGATCTTGCACAAAAGGTGCTACGGTATATTAAAATCTGTAACATGTAAATAAAATAATATAGACATAATATGTAAATACGTAATACATAATATGTAAATACATACAATGTGTACAATTTAGTACCCAACACACTAATGAACTAAGGTCATGAACGGAGGTGCCACAGTATAATACCTCTGTAGCATATGATATATACAGTACTATGATTATAAGTTGTCATGTAATTAGGAATGATGTAATATAAACCAGAAAAAAGAGGTAATAAAGTGTAATATAAAATATTAATGTAAGATTATATTTTATAACTTTTAAATATATGATATGTTTATATTTTATAGGCTGTTGAGTTTGTCTGACTTTTCCTGTGATTATATTTAGGCTATATTATCCTTAGCTAGAATAATGCATAAATGATGACTTTCTCAGAGATGGTGACTTTAATTTTGATTCCTTAAGGAAGGTATAATGCATTGCAACACATTTTCTCCAGTGTATTTTAAAAATTTTCCTAGAGAATAAATAGTTGATAAGGAAATACTTTAAACCCATGCAAATATCTTGTATCTCAAAAATTTTCATGCGCTAGGTTTAGCATTGTTTTTTCAGTGCTAGGGATCTAACCCAGGGCCTTGCTCTGCCGGGGAAGCGCTCTCCCACTGAGCTACACTGCGCTCCAGCCCCACTGATATTTTTGATGTTCCTTGCTCTACCTTTACTCTTTTGGAGGCAAAATGGTTATTTTCTAACTCCCCCAGTCCTTGCACATTCTTCAGCTGCCTTTTTTTTTTTTTTTTTTTTTTTTTTGTGGGTACCGGGGGGGACGACCTCAGGACCTCGCGCGCCAGCAGGCGCCCGTGCCGTTCAGCTGCCTTTTTAATGAAGCAAGAACTGGCCTTCTTTCTCATCCCTTGTTTGCTGTTGTATACTTGCATATATGTCCTTCATTCATCCTCCACATGTAAGCCATATGGGTGCATGGATTTCTGTTTTTCCAATGGTTTATAATATGATATGGCCCTCATTTATTTCAAAATCACCTTAGTTGTGGTCAGAGAGAGCCCCTTGTTGTTGGCTTCTGTGTCCTTTTGACTATCATTGTTTCAGTACTTTCTGATTTTTTTGACATGGGAAGATGATCTAAGCTCCTCTGGAATCTCCTCAACCTCAGCCCTGGACTCGGCCTCTTTTCTAAGGAGCTTGTGTTGTCTTTAGGGGAGAATGGCTTGTGGCGGTGCCAGGATGGCTTTTTTGCCACTGGGGTATGTTGCTTTTAAGCCCTTTCAGTGGCAGAGCTATGTACACACACACACACACACACACACACACACACACTCTTGTATAGTAATCATGAGTTCAGACTTATTCTGTTTCTTGTCAAAACTATAATTCCTCACCTATTTTTTCCTTCTGTTATGTAAATATTCTCTGCAGCTTTATCAGTGTGATGCCCAAAGACTAGCACAGTGTCTGACACCCAGTGTTTGTTCAAAAGATTTTTTGTGTGTGTGTGGTGCCGGGACTTGAACCCAAAGCTCTGTGTGTGGTAGGCAAGGGCTGTACCACTAAGCTGCACCCCCAGCTCTTAAAGGCTTTTGTGACAAATCAGTAAATGAAAAAACTTTGATGGTGTGAACTGTCTTTCTACAGAGTGGAAGCTAAAGCATGAAAATTCTGCCCTTCCTATTTTTCTTCTTCTATGCCTTATTGTTAAATATACAGAGTCTGCCAAAAATATATATATACACTTCAGGAAAATAAAAACTTGTATAAATATTTTAATAGTAAATTTATCGTGACATCTTGAAATTAATACAAGTTACCTTTGGCCTCTACAATTATAAGTGGTGCCTAGAGTGGTGGCCATTTGCTTCCAGACATTTATTAGTATGGCGAACTGCTGAAGTGTGTATACGCTTCCTTGGCGGACTCTGTATGTACTAGTCAGAGGTGGTTCATCAAAAATGAGAATCTGAAGAACAATGCATTTTCTATTTTATTATACCTTTCATTCCTCTAAAATCAAAAACATTTCTGCAAGATATTCTAAGAATAACTTTCTGAGTTCTAAATTCGTTACTGTGTTACCTCCTAGGTGGCCGGGATTGTCGGCAGAGCTGATGTGTTGGCATGCCTCCTGTTCCTGCTGGCCTTTCTCTCCTACAACAGGTATGTGTGGCTGAGCGAGCTGCACTGGGGACAGGAAGGGGACGCCTGGCCTGCGAGTGCTTGGTGAGCTGCAGGGACTGGAGCCCTCTTCTTACCCCGTGCAGGGCTCTTGTCTTTTTCAGTCCCACTTGGAACTGTATCATATCATTTATTTATTTATTTATTTATTTTTTCTTTATGTGGGTACCAGGAACCGAACTCAGGACCTTGCGCTTGCCAGGCAGGTGCTTATGCCACTGAGCTATATCACCGGCCCTGTATCATATCATTTAGAAAAGACTACTTGCCCAATGCTAGGAACATACGCTCTTGCTTCCTGATTCCTTTTACTTGTAGTTTCTGGCTGAAAATGAATTTGGAATTTTAACTCTGAGCCAAAATGTACTGGCTGTCACACTCTAGTCTATTTGTGATCTGTTTAATTTCTCCTTTTCTTTTTGGTCCTAACTTTTCTCCCTCTTTATTATCCTCACCAAACCAGCCCAGAATTTAAAACAACGAGGCTGAAAAGAAAATCATGTTTCTCAGCTATGGTTTTCTAGCCTACAATCCTTTCATCAAAATACAGATGCTTTTTGCCCTGGGAAAATGAAAAGCAATAAAATAATTTTCCATTATACTGTGACTCCCAAGCAGTCAGATGCTCACCTGTGCCATGTGGTATCCACACAGGAAAAGGGGAGAGTTGGGAATGGAGCATGAGAGGGGCGGAGGGATCGGGGCACAGAGCGCAGCCCCCAGAAGGAGGCAGTCTGCTGCAACACTGCTTCCTGGAGCGATGCCTGCTTAAGGGTCTGTGAACTTTGATCTGCAGATTGGTTCACTGAGGTTAATCTTACAAGGCCCAGGACTCTGTTTGAGAAGCACTGTTCTACACCCTTGGCTCTTCATCAGGAACATCTCCCTCCCTTCCCTGGCCCCCATTCCCACCCTCTCCCTCCTGGAACTTTTGCTGACATCTGCAGACATTTTGGTTGGCACAGTTGAAGGGGTGCTACTGGCATCGGTGGGTCAAGGCCAAGAGTGCTGCTAAATAAGCTTCCTAGGATCCAAGGACGGGCCCTGAACAGAGTCTATTGCAGGAAAGCGCCAGCAGCACTGAGACACGTAACCCTGGTAGAAACCAGTGTAAGTCTTGCATCAACAATGGCATGAATTAAGGCTTATGAGGAGTTGTTACAAAGGATGGAGCCTTTTCTTAGTATAATATTAGTCTCCAGGTCCTGGCTTTGCGAGCTCCCGCTAAATCTAGTCACATGAACAGTGTTGTGAAATCTTAAAACTTAAGCCCAGATTTAACATTTGCTTCTTCTTTACTCTGGTGTTGGACGAGAATTAATTGCTTTAATTTAAACTTTTTCTCTGGGGCTTCCTCTGTGTGGTGATGTGTGGCAACCTGATTAGCCTGGCAGCGTGTCTACGCTGTGTGGTACTGAGCCGTCTTATCACAGGTTGGTGGTATGCGTCCTGCTCCCCTTTACACATTTATGGCATAGACCAACTCCAGAGAAGAAAGCGTATGTACTGTAAAGTTGTGTGTAATGTCTGCAGTTGTTCGAAGGCTCAGTAGTAGGAAGACATCACACCCTCAGAAGTACTGGCTTTTACTTGAGTGGGAGCCAGCGGGCGAGGCACCTGCTGAAGGGACAGGGATGTTGTGGGAGCCAATTCTCTTTCATCCAGTGGAAAGATTTCATAGCACTGTAGAGTTTTTGAAATGTCCTGTTGCAAGTTAAGCTGAGAAGGAATAAACTCTACCTAATGCAGGCTCATGGAGAATAAATTTTTAGATATGCATTGGCCAAGAGAAAAGAAAAAGGTGAAAATATCAGAGAGGAATGTGTCATATTTTGGTATATATATCTGCTGACTTTGTTTTGTATAGACACTTCAGTCTAATAATGACGACAGTGAAACTTGGCATGAATAAACTAAGACATTTATTCAGAGCCATGATTGCTGTTAGTAACTTGTATTGTTTCTTACAAAGTGTCCTCTTAAACATCTTTCCATCTCCCTAAGTATACCTCTATGGTAGAATTTTAAACAGCTTTTTAGCATTCATCTGCTACATTCCCTATTTTATCATAATTTGTAAGTACCATAATTTAAGTACCAAGTTTAGTATTGTTAGGCATTTACTTTTTTCTATCTTAGCAATTTTAAGTGATTCCATGGTGAATGTTCTTGAAGAAATCTTTGCTAACTTACTTACTTGCTTAGGGTACAATGAAACTGATGCTAGATCTTATCTTCAAATGTCATATGTGGCCCACACTTCTGGACTGAAAGACTGTCCCCCATCTTCCAGGAGTCTGGACGGGCATGGCGCTGGGGGCCGTCTCCCTCCTGCGGCTTCGCCCTTCTTCCTGCTGCTCAGTTTGCTTCTGGGGACCTGCGCGATGCTGGTGAAGGAGACGGGCGTCACAGTGTTTGGAGTGTGCTTGGTTTACGACTTCTTTTCCCTCTCCCACAAGCAGGACAAGTCGTAAGTCACTTTAAAGTTTTGGTAGCAAGTGTTGCCTGGAAAGAGAATTACTTAAACTGATGGTTTCCCAAAAATGGATAATACTTTGTTAAATGCAGTGTTACCTTAGACTATAGTATAATAAACAATGTTTATTCCGTTAAGATAAACACATGCTATCTGACTTTTCACACTTTTATAAAATTCAGTAAAGACTTTGGAGTTTTGGGGACCTCCAAGGTAGGCACTGAAAAAATACCCATGTTAACTGCAAGTTTATGCTGCTGTTGGT
Organism: Erethizon dorsatum; assembly: GCA_028451465.1. NCBI lineage: Eukaryota > Metazoa > Chordata > Mammalia > Rodentia > Erethizontidae > Erethizon > Erethizon dorsatum. Next base: position 66,931,323 of record CM051834.1, read on the forward strand.
TTTGGTCACACACTGCTAAGAGAATCTTCATTCACACAGAATGGCTGTGAATGGTAATGGTTTTTAGCAGCTCGCTTTGAATCTCTGAATGTAATGAGTTGATCCCTCAGAGAGCACCACTAACTTGGAGCCTGTGCTTGCTCCAGGGATGGGGGTCACCTGAGTTTTAGGAAAAGCCTCTTGGAATTTCCCCCCAGAGCCAGGCTAAACTGAACAGGAGCACTTACTTACATGGCATTTTCAAGGGCAAGCTTAGTTAGTAGTCCATTTTCATTTACAAAATTTACGTCACATTGACTTTATTCTGTGCCTTGTAGACAGTAAGAATAACTAAGGCGTATTAAAAATTCAAGTGCATACTGTAATTTTCTTCCTCTATGAAATCACAGTTACCTTCAGTTTTACATGCAGACTTCATTTTTCAGTAATTATAAGCCCCTTATTTTTGAACTTTTGAAAACATGGTTGATTTATTTTCCTGCCTTGTTAAGTGAAGGATTTTTTTTTTTTCAATCCTGCCTTTTTGTCCCATTCCCTACCTCTTTATACTTCCAGACATAAAGATAAGAGCAGTGCTGTTGTGTGGGATAGGATGAATCATTAAATTCTGATCCCCTTCCTGCCTGGGATGTGATGCTCAGAGATAATTGAAATAATGGCGCTCTGCTGGCCCCCTGCAAGTTGCGGAGGGAGGTGGGTGGAAGGAGCCCAGTTAGTGCCCTGAGCCAAGGCTCCGCCAAGGCAGCCAGGAGCCAGAGGCCCTCCCCTCGCTCTTACGCATATGGACAGAGGCTGATGCTGTTTACTGCGTTGCTGGCCTTGCTGTTCAGAGACCAAGCTGCAAACCCTTCTAGCTTCCCACTTTCCTCTCGCGTCCACCTTGTCTCTGCCTCCTGGCTTCCTTCTGCTTTGCCTCACTGGTGGCAGCAGAACAGGACAGCTGACTGCAGGTGCCCCTGCCACCTGTCCTGTCCACGGCTGTCTTGATGCATTGCTGAAGTCGCGTCTCTGGGCCTGGGACTCTGCAGCTCACTGCTGCCTGCACTCCTTTCTCTCCTCCTTAGTCTGTCACTATTGAGTTGGGGATAATTGGTCGGGTGTACACCTATAATCCCAGCACCCTGGGAGGATTGAAAATTTGAGCCCAGCCTTGGCAACTTAATGACTTAGTGAGACCCCGTTTTCAAAATTAAAAAAAAAAAAAAATAAGGCTGGGGATGAAGCTCAGGGGGAAGGACCTGGGTTCCATTGCCAGTACTTCCGCCCCTCCTCCCCGCAAAAGGATAATTCCTCTTTAATAATCTTTCATCTTACTAAACTACTAGAAGTTCCATGGAAGGAATGATATTGTTGATAAGTGATTCAGAAGTCGCGCAGCTCATTTTTAGAAACTTTCAGCCCTGATACCCAGTTGTGCAACATGAGTGGTGACATTCCTTCTTTCCTTCATCCCTTTGTCCAACCATTCGACACACAGCTCATTCTGTGCCCCAACAAGTACAGGACCGAGATGCTTCCCTCCTGCAATGAGCAGAGAGGGCACTGGGGGTGACATCTCCCAGAGCAGTGACATGGAATTTAGTGACAGTTGTGAAAATGGGAGGCAGGAGTGGAGAGTGTAGAACACAGAGATGCAGCCCCAAAGGCTGCATGTCCCTTAGTGCTGGCCCTGTGCCTGGCGCTGTGCCAGCCCATGTGAGCGCCACAGCCAGTCTTTGTGTCACAGGTGCAGAAAGCATCTCCTTGCAGTCACCCATTCCGGCTGTGACCAGAATGTGGACCCCTGTGTATTACCCCTGAGCACTGTGTGGGAGGGCTCAGGTCAGGGACTTGGTGGCTGTGTGGGACATGACACAGACTAGCTTAGAGGTTCTGAGTGTTTGGACATCTGCTGGTTGGCACCATGACAAGTTAGACCCGCTTACAGCTTGCAAGCCTCTGGGGAGTCATGAACCCTTTGGGACTTTCACCAATTTGTGACTCTGGACTGATGTGCACACACATAAACTGTATTTTCTATTTTTCGTAGCACTCGGTGCTGCCTAAGATCTTTCATTGTACCATCCAGGCAGCAGGGAAGAGGCAGCCATAGAAACAAATGTTGGAAGCACTTGCCTATCAGAAGAGCTGTTTGTTCCTGAATTTAAGATTGGGCCGGGGCTGGTGAGATAGCTCAGTGGCGTAAGCGCCTGCCTGGCAAGCGCAAGGTCCTGAGTTCGACTCCCGGAACCCACATACGAAAAAAGGGCCAGTGATATCGCTCAGCAGCACGGGCGCCTGCTGGCGCGTGAGGTCCTGAGGTCGACCCCTGGTACCCACACACACACAAGAAAAAGATTGGGCTACCTGAGCGGAGTGGGGTTTCTTTCATTTGACATCATTTTTAGGAGGACACATTTAAGGGAGGATCAGCTTCTTAAAGTCCACTTCCTTTTTTTCCTTTCTTTTAAAGATTAGGATATGATTTCCAACATGTAGAAAATGACATTTCTGACCCTAGTCCCTGCATTCTTTCTCTGGAGATAACCTCAATCCTGAACTTGGTACTTTCTGTTTCTATGGCATTACTTCATGTGTATATACCAGTGAATATCTAGTAGTAGTATTTTAGGTATTTTCAAACTTCACAGAAATGTTATTACTGTTCTTTTTTTCCATTTAACCTTGGGCTTTTGAGATGCATCACTGTGGACATGATAGCTGTATTTTGTTGACTTTAACTGCCTTATATAGTTTACCCAACCCTCAGGATTTGGAGTTTCGCTTATTTCCCCATTTTTTGCTATTATAAACTCTGCTGTATGAAGAATTTTGGTGCACATCCATGAGGTTTCCAGGCATCTGCAGGGCCCTGGAGCTGCCAGGCACAGGTGGATGCAAATTCCTGGATTGTTGCCTGTTTCGTTGCTTCTGAAATGGCTGCAGCGGTCAGTGAGGATCTCCTGTGCTTCACACTCTTGCCATCATTTGCTAGTATCAGACTCTTGTTATTTTTGCCTATCACGTGGTTATGAATTCTAATTCTCACAGGATTCATAATAGAAAAATGTAATTAGAGTCCACTGGATGGCCCAGCAATGAACAGTTTAACAAGACCATCATAGTGTGAATTCAGAGTACAATATCAACCAAATATTATGAGAAAAATGTAGTTGAAAGGTGAGGGATGTGTGTGTGTGTGTGTGTGTGTGTGTGTGTGTGTTGGTGACCACCTAAGGACCAACCAAGCTCCAATCTTCTACAGTAGGAAGTCAATGTGATAAGTTTTAAAATTAAGAACAAGAAATACTGTACTGGTAAATACCAGGAACACAGGGCTGGGAGAACTGAGGGCTGGGCAGGGTCCTGGGCTTTGCTCTCGCAGCCTCGTCATTCTGTTTGATCTTGCTTTCTCCCCATGTGTGCACATAGGAGCAATGGGGTCCTCCAGCAGCGCAGCCCGAGGCACCCTGGGGGCCCCCAGCCAGCCTCCCCTCCAGCCCATGCTCAGCGGGAGAACGGGAAGCAGCGGATCCCTCACAGAGGAGCTTGGGGTGGCTGTCACCCTGCACTGCCACCAGAACCCCAGAGCAGTGGCATCTCAGTGTCTCCGCGAGCCATGTGGTCCCTGATGAGGTACTGGGGTGGCTTTCTCAGTTGTGCATGTTCTCACGTCCTCATTGCCTAGTGCAGACTGTGGTCCCTGAGAACCAAAGCACAGAGCCAGCACCCCCTGCTGCCCCTCCCTTGTTTCCTCTTCCCTCCCTCTGTGCCTTCCCTACCTTATGTTGGCTAAGGAATGAGTAGCTGCTGGAGGAATCAAGTGGAATGTGGCCTTGGTGGGCAGGAGCAAAGAAGGGAGAAGGGCTGGGAGGGTCTGATGCAGACTGTGGGAAGAAAGGGCCTTGGCCAAGGGGACAGAGACTCAGATGCAGGATGCAGTGGGTATGGGGCGTGTTTCGGATGCGGGTCCAGCAGGACTTGCTGGTGGTTGGAGACTCAGGGCAGCACTGAAGCTAGACTGCACTGAAGCTAGACTGTGACTGTGAATCCGTGGAGGTGGGACCTTTGCTTGGGGTTGGATCCCAGTTCCCAGCACAGCACCTGGCTAACAGCAGTTGCTTATTTGTGAAGTCAATACAGTAATGGCTGGATCATAGGAAAGAAAGTATTAGAATGAGGCATAGATAAAATATTTTCAGTTAATTTGGTAATGAAGTAATGGAGAAAAGATGTTAACTAGAGGAAGGTTAGTGTTCTGTTTTTATTTTTATTTTAAATTGTATGGCTGTACATCTGTGTGCACACCCAGATACACATATGTGCATGTGTAGATTAACTGAGAGGTGAAGATGCTGGAACAGAGGGGTAAGATGAAATATGAGGAAATATGAGTGCCAGTGGTATACCGTTACTCCCCACTTAATAACTGGCTCTCCAAAGAGGAAACCCTGATTTAAGGGTCTGCCAGTTTCATGTAAAAGCTCCGATTGTGGCTGATGTCAAGCCCAGCTGTGACACTGACTAGTGGGGTAAGGAGGGTGGCGCCTGCTACCACGTAGTTTCCATGAAGCAGACACAGTAGACGTGAATAATAGCAGGTGAAGTAAACTAAGTAGGAGATGGTGAGCTTTGAGCACTTACTGCCTTCACTTTCAGTGCAGTGTATTTAAGTTTAAGCTTATATAATTTAATTCTCAGTAATGGTTGATTTTAATAACTGGCTTACAAAATCCCTGCACATTTAATAGTCAGCTGTTGCAAGCCACTGCTAATCAGCTTCAGGATGCTAGTGAAGAAGACCCTTCAGGAGAGTGAAGGAAACTTGCGTGGTCGCCATCTGCTGTGTTGTCCAGTGCAGCATCACAGTGCCTGGTGTGGGTCTGCGATGGATTCCCCACTCCCGTGAGGGAAGGGAGCATCTCGCCCGTGCTCATCTAGGGGAGTATGGTGGGGTCAGGGCTGGAGCCAGGCTGTTCAGCTCCACGCCTGTGCTCCCCCTACGTGCCAAGCTCTGAAGTCCTGGTCCCTTGGGGAGGACTTGGCGAGGAGGCAGGACACTTCTGTCATTGCCTGTGGAGCTGGCGTCCTGCCGTTTGAATCCTCCAGGGGTAGAAAGATTCCTGCAGTCATCTGTGAGTTCACAGATGAGGCACCTCTTGATCTGCTTGGACGTTGGTGCTGCCACATCAAGTTGGGGAGCAGATGGGTGCTAATACCTGAATCAGGTGAGGAAAGCATGAGAGTCAGCTGTGGTAGGGCCAGCTTCTCACTGAGTTGGTTTGTTTGTGGCAAGGACCTTTTCTTCTCCTCAGGAAGAGAAGTTGCCGTGCATTGACTGTGGATCTGATTAGTATTCACACAGTTTTTGAAAACTGCACCTACTTATGCTTTTGTCATAAGATGATCAGGTAACGAAAATAACAGTTCAGCGTGGCAGTGGCTGCCCAGTTCCGAAGCTCTCTGACTGCAGAGCGCTGAAATTGCAGTTCCCTCGCCTATGTGATCTGGGCAAGGCGTTTTGATCTCTGAACCTAGGCGCAGCCCACTCCTCCAGGCTGGCTGCAGGACTGAGAGGAGGTGGGCGGGCAGAGCCACACACAGCACCGTCCTGCCGTCAGTGTTCACTTGTGTTGTGGACGCTGTGTCCAAGTGCTGTGCAGGGGAGGGTGGTGGACCTGCGAGTGGACAGGAAGCGGGAGTTTGCGTGATCTTTCTTGTTCGGTTCCACGGTGAGTTTTTATATTGCGTGCATCAGTGTGAGGCTGACAAAAACTTGGGCTAAATAGTGTCTGATAAGGTGTTTTCAGAAATTACCTAATGCTGGGGAAAAGTCAAACCCAGGGAAAACCCTACTGCAGGCCAGTTACTAAGTGGGCAGTTTTCATGTGTGACTGAGTGCTTTTCTTCTGGGGGAAAGTATACAGAAAGTATACCGGGACACACAGCTTGGAAAGAGACACGGTGTCAGTTGCTACTACTTTTTACTGAATTTCTCTATGTGAACTGAGAAATATTTTCTGTATAAATATCCCTTCCCCTACCTTTTTCAAAATATCAAAATCATAAACATGTGGATGTTTTCCCTTTCCCACTAGAAAGCCCAGTGACTTCCAAATGAAGTCTTATCTTTATTCCTCACATATGTATCTGATTTATAGCATATATAAATGACAATGACTATACTAGATGTTGAGGACAATACATTCTTGGGTGTTCCCTCTTTCCCTGCTACCCTGAAGGATCTGTTCTGGGATCTGCCAACTGAATGAGTTGGCAGTGTTTACTAAGCACCTACTGTGTGCGCCAGGAGCTGTTTGTGATGCTGAGACTGTGGCAGAGAATAAACCCCTGTCCTCAGAACTTAGCTGAATGATGATCATGACACTTTTACTTAAAAATGAGCTTATCTTATGCCTTTCTGGGTCAGACAGTGGTCAGCTTTTCACTTCAGTGGATCCTGAAAGTTTTTCTTATAAATGCCTTGAACATAACTATGCGAATCAAGAAACTCAGGTTCAGCACGAGAAGAGTTTGGCACTGAAATGCAATTGTAAGGTAATTCAATTCAGGGGACTTGGAAAGGCATATAAATATTTTGACCTTTCCTGATGAAATGGGGAACTGATCTTTTAAGGGCCGTTTTAATGCTTTATTTCCGCAGACCTTGCATTACACTCTTTTCCTCCAAGAAAGAAGGCTGTGCAGATGAAACTCCTGAGGTAGACTTCTGAACTTTTATGCCACACATATGAGCCTATGAGGAGGGCAGATATGTTTGAGATCATTATTAACAGCCTCATAGCAGCTTTGAGGGTAACTCTGAGTGAGTGAAGGTAGATTTTCAGTGACAGAAAAAATCGGTGTAGAAGCCCATGTTACTGATGAGTAACAACTGGGGTCTCTTCCCTGTTCTGTATGCTGGCCATGTTGACTGACCTCTGATGATCCCGTTTCATTCTCCTTCAGCTGCTACTTCAGATAATGAAATGACTTTGTGAAAGAGGTGTGGAATTAAGGTGTGGGTCTACACAAAAGTGGATCCAATG